>CM038143.1:247909591-249218648 GCA_021437245.1 Aegilops speltoides | reverse complement strand
CATGTGCTCTGTTTCTGCTTTCTTTCACTTTTCCCTTATTAGAATGGCTATAAAGCCAACCACCCTGCGTGTGAGAGGGCATGGCTTTATGATTTAGGTGAAAACCCTAGCCGCCTGTGGCGTGCTGTACCTACTTTCCCCAAATTCTCAACAAAAACCCTAGCAAATCGCTCTGTTCTTCCGCTAAATTTCCTGGTGTGTGCGTTAAATTGCTTAGATCATAGCTCTGATCCTAACAGCAGCCACCATACCAGACTGTTGAACGGTGGATCTCACGGCCACGTCGGAAGAGGAACAAGATACCAGACTGTGGAACGGTGGATCTCACGGCCACGTCGGAAGAGGAACAAGATACCAGACTGTGGAACGGTGGATCTCACGGCCACGTCGGAAGAGGCCTTGTTCCTGGCGGACGGAGCTGGGGCGGCGAGGACATCGCGAGCTTGGCGTTCATCTGCGCCAGGGACATGCGGGAGATTAAAACAAAATCATCCTACCAGACTACTGATGAGAAGCGTTTCCCCATAATAAATCAACAAAAAGAATTGCTGTTCAAACAAGTCGACATAACAAACAACGATCTTGGACTCTGGTTCATAACAAACAGCAAATGAAAGCTCAATGTTACATAACAAACAACAGCTCAATCATAAAAGTCTTAACATGGATTGTTTGTAGAATAGCAAATTCATTGTTCAAAGCCTTGTCACTTATCATCACCGTTTTGCACAGCTGCACTTGCGCGAGGGTCATCATCGGCTATCATACCCTCCTCTCCCTCTTCATCAATCATACCTTCCTCTTCATCCTCCCTCTTCTTGCTGCTCACAGAGACTTCCACAGGTTTAGCATCCACCACTGGCTCGCCATTAGGGCTCACTGACCCCCTGCCTCCTTCGCCATTATACACAGGACTATATGGAGCAGACTTGTCATCCTGCTCCTGCGGACTGGGCGACCGATCCAGATCAACCTTTCCCATCTTCCCATCCTCCGCCTGATAGTCATTTGAAGGGTCGACACTGCGGCTCCTGTGGTCATTTGAAGGGTGAGCATTGGGTGAGCTTTTCTTCTCCACTGGGTGGGCAGAGTCAGGACGTGTAGACCCAGAGCCAGCTCTTCTTTCAGTCCTGCGTCTAGCGCCAGGGCTACGACTCCTGCTGCGGCTAGCACGACGATTCCTAGTGTAACTCCTGCTCCGGCTCCTATTCCTGCTCTTGTTTCTGCTCCTGCTCCTGCTCCTGCTCCGGCTCCGACTTCTAGTCCTGCTACGGCTAGACTGCACATCATGGCGCCGTCTCTTGGGGCTTGGGCTGCGCCTATCACTGTCACTCCTGCTAAGGCTTCTGCTGCGACCTCTAGCAGACCTGCGAGACCCGCCGTGATCATTCCTGCAAACATCAGCAACATTGTAAAGACCATGGTCTTTGGCTCAGGAACACAAACTACCGAACAACAACGACGAAAGAATTTATAATCTCGAATTACTTCGGTTAACACTAACAAGACCCAAACTCTGTTTTCTTCAGCAATTGCAGAAAACAAAATGGAAGGGACAGAACGAACCTGCTACGGCCACCATAATCATCCTTTCCACGTCCACCGCGACTACCCTCTAACCTGCCACCATACCTTGAATCCAGTTCAGGGCGTGAACCACCACCCCTCTCAGAGCGGGTTGCCCATTTGTTACGTTTCCTACCACGCCCACCCCGAGAGACCATGTCTAACAGTTCAGGAGGAACATCTTGGTCTGCCCCTTCGAGGATTTTAATTAGGTCGGCAGCATATTTTGAATCCTGATCACACAAAAACGTATAGGCCAAACCAGTGGCACCAGCCCTTCCTGTCCTGCCAATCCTGTGAACATAGTCCTCAACACCAGTGGGGAAGTCATAGTTGATCACAACCCTATGTCAAGAAAGCAAGAGGATATTGTGAGATCATTTCTGAGATTTGAAGCACTGGTGGTAAAGAACAGAACAATACTGATTTAAACAACAGCTTTCTTCAAGATTCTGTGTGTACATTTGCACTAGTTATATGAACTTAAATCCAGAATAATTTCAGCAAATATACAGCTGGACATGCCATGATAATGAATAGCTTCTGAGGCCATAATGCCATATTGACTGCACTTCCTTGTTTAGGGCCTGATTGGTTTAAGCAAAGGCCTACCAAGCCAGCAAAAATGGCGGCGCATATGAACTAGAACGGGCAAAGGGGCATGAACATGCCGGAAAAATTGCAATCCCATTAAGGACCTAAATTTTGGTAACGACCAAACATTGGTAGCACAGGTTTTGGACACAACCAAAAACACATGCTATCTACTGAAATTTTAGGTATCCTTGTCATGCACTTCTGCTACCATGGGTCACAAGGGCACCATTCTTTAGCCCCATTTAGACATTCAAATACTCCCACTGTCCCAACATAGTGTCTCAAGCTTAGTACAAAGTTGAGACACTTATTTTGGGACGGAGGGAGTAGTTGCAAGTGGAATTAGCATGATTGTACTCCCTCCGTCTGGAAATACTTGTCATCAAAATGAATAAAAAGAGATGTATCTAGAACTAAAATACATCTAGATACATCCCCTTTTATCCAGTTTGATGACAAGTATTTCCGGACGGAGGGAGTATGTCATATAAATACATGAAGCAGCACCAATATAACAATAAAATCATTAGAATAATATTATTGATTAACCTGATATCTTTGATGTCTAAACCTCGTGCCGCAACATCTGTAGCCACCAAAATAGGAGATCGTCCAGATCTAAATTGACTCAGGACCTTCTCTCTTTCATTTTGAGACTTGTCACCATGAATGGCAGCCGCTCCAAATTGCCTATTGAGTGTCCTTGATAGTTGGTCGCACATTCTCTTGGTGGTACAGAATATTAGTATCTTGGAACCTGAATCATGGGATCGCAATATTTGCTCCAGACGCCGAAGCTTTTCTGAGGGAGTGACCACCTCCACATGCTGGCAGAGCAACAGGAGCAGAAGACAGAACAGAACAGAAAATTAAAAGAAATGTACTTGGTGAAAGGAAAAAAAGAAGATCTTTCCAAGTATCATCAGTGCAGTGTACAAAGCAAGTCGCGTACCTGAGTAATAGCTTTATTAGCAACAAGCTCATCCACACTTCCAATGGTCACCTGGACAGGGTGAACAAGAAGCTCATCTGCAATTCTTCGGACTTCCTTGGGCCAAGTAGCAGTGTACATAAGAGTTTGCCGACCAGAAGGTATGTCTCTTACTATTTTTCGTATTTGTGGTTCAAACCCCATATCTAGCATGCGGTCAGCCTCGTCTAGAACAAGGTACGAGACCTGCTTTAGGCTTATTTTCCGCATTTCTAAAATGTCGTTCAACCTTCCAGGTGTTGCAACAACAACATCAACCCCTCTTTCTAAATCTCTTAACTGGGGCCCTTTAGGAGCACCGCCATAAAGGCACTAAGAAGAGACCAAGAACAAAGGATCAGATGATGAACATATAATCCAGGAAGAAGCAAGGCAAAGAAAACTCACCGTAGAAGAAATTCTTGATGATCTGCCAAATTTCACAGCTTCTTCCAAAATCTGTGTTGCGAGCTCTCTGGTAGGTGCCAAAACTAACACTGTTGGGCCAGACCTTGTGCTGTTCTGCATACGCTTTATATGCATAAACCCAGGAAGCAAATACCCGAGAGTTTTTCCAGATCCTGTCTTGGCAATAGCTACAACATCTTGATTGAGCAAGGCAATTGGCCAGGACTGGGCTTGGATAGGCGTTGGACTTGGGAATCCGGCGCGTTGTATCTAGAAAAAAGAAAGGGGAACGGAAGGCAAAGGCAAACAAAATAAGGACACCAAAAGAATATGGTTAATGTGATGCACCTACATCTGCTACAGCTCCCACTGAAACTCTAGTTACTCTATGTAGTGAAAACAACAAAGAATCAACAATGTGTGAAGTCAATTTAAGGCCGGAAGAGAACAGATCCACAAAGTGTGGAAACAGGGCGAAGTAGAAAAGCTCTAACAGAATCCCTGGAGACAGGCTCGCTCAGCCATGGATCGTTCATCCACAGGCCCCTTCCATTGGTCAGGCATCTGGACGCCTTCAGCCTGGGTGAGATCTCCATAGGCCCCAGAAGAGGCCTGCCATCCATGTGAGGAGCCTTTCCCAGGAACCGTACGCGGAGAAACAAATCAGCGTCAGCCGACGTAGATGGCCTTTTAGACCATGGGCAGCCCCCTTAGCAGGGAGCAAGCCGCCTGGGGTGTCCACCCACCCTTTGCAGCTCCATCAACGACATCCGCCCTCAGCCCGTCGAAATTACAGACTGGACGAGGGCGCACGAAGCAGGGTGCGACATTAGCTCCACCTTGGAGCGAATATCGCATCTGCCACAGAGATGTAGATAAGTAACTGACTCGCAAGCGTCCCTGATTTAGAACAATCAATCAAACAGATAAAGATAAAGAAGAGCGCATCCCCGTGATCCAACATGCTGACCCTTATCAAACTCTTTTGGGTTAGTGTTAGACCTTGGGTGATAATTCATCACCAAACTTATGCATACCTCCTTGAGTATATCAAGCGGGATGACACCAGAGTCAAACTCAGTTATGGGAGCCGGCACGTTATCCCCCTGCATCACAGACCAAACAAAAAAATAGATACTGAGTAACGAACATGCTATGAGATGTGTAACACAAACATGCTATGAGGTAACACGAGGATAGCTGCGAGATCCTTACGATGACTGTGATCTCATGGCGACGGCGGTATGCTTCGGCTGATGGATCATCAGCTGCGGCGGTAGGGATGATGGTGGCAGCCGGAGGAAGATGGTGATGGGACGACGACGGCTTGAACGAGTCGTGCTCGTCGTGACGGCGCCTGTCGCGGTCGCGGTCGCGGTCCCGGTGTTCACGCCGAGGCGGTGTGCGAGAACGGGAGCGGGAGCGAGAACGGGAACGGTCTCGACGGTCCCGGCCGCGGGCGCGCGGAGGAGGAGGCGGGAGAGGCGGGGGCGGCGGGAGCTGAGCTTCCGGCGGCACGGGCTTCTCGTACTGGGTGACGTTGGTATCCGGATTCCAGTAGTAGAGGTAGCCGGTGGTGCCGTCCACCAGCCCGCGCCACGGCTTCGGCACCGTAGGGTCGTCCGGCGCGTACCGTGGGGCCGCGGTTCCCGACATCGCTGCCGGCAGATCTGGGCCAATACCTAGTCTCCGGCTAGGGCACGCGCGGATTCGCCGGCGGAAGGGCAGGTGCGCTGCTCGGCGGCGGCGGCGAGGCGAGGGGCTATCGCGTTTCTCTTCCTACTTTTTGACCTAATTTTCCGAGTCTACCTCGCCTTTTATTGTGATGTGAAATTTTGCGACGGTCGAGTTCGAAACGAGCTCAAGCCCAGAGAAGCCCAGCTTAGGGTAGGTTGCAAGCGGAGGAGAGCCACCCAATCACCGCGCGTTTGCACCTTGACCAAACACGTGCATAATCATCCTATCCTAAAAAAAACATGCATAATCATCCCAGCAAAAAATTCATGCCACTGCTAGTAAAAAACACAAAATAACTATTTTTTTGCGGAACCGAAATAACTATTTAAATGGTACCCTTGGGTATTATCGCTCGTGGCTTCCAAGCGTGACAAGTGGTGGGACGTCGCATGTCGAGGAGATTCTCTGCTACGCTCCCCGCTCGACACATGGTGGAAGGAGAGGCGATCACATCAGGTTTTTCGGTTATCACTTTCGCGGTTTCTGATTTTTCTCTTTTCACTCTTGTCCTTGACCTTTTAGGTCTTTTAACCAAAATTATTGTTCCTCCACCCTGTGTTCCTCCCTGCACCGCCGCCTCTTTTCATTAGGCTTGTATGTCAATTTCATCGTTTTTCTCCTATTGGTTAGTTCTCCTATTTGCTTGATTTCACTTTTTCACTTTTTTCCCCCATTATATTTTCGGACAGGGACTTTTCTTGGGTAAACTGGGAGGGGTTCTTGCAGTTTTCAACTCAATCAAATATCAACTTAATGTTTACTGAATCGGTTCTTACATCAATCTATGTACAGTCTAAAATCACTAACTAGTTGTTCTTGTTAGATTTGGTATGTTATCTCATGATGTTTCACTTTGATTTCGTAGATTCAGTGGTAAGATACGTGTTTTTAGATCTACCTTGATGGATTTGTGTATGTGTCTTGTTGTTTGGTATATCTCTTTTTATCGTCATTTCGATGATCAAAAGAGATATACAAGACCTTCATGTCTGGTATATCTCAGAGATACCTTTTTCACCAAATTTGGTATTTTGCTTTTTCCCCTTAATTTACTTATTGGTTACAAAATTGTATATTGTCATTTATAGATTAGCTTTTCTATGTTCTTGCATCTAAGTGGTACGTCCATTTTGCATCATGTTTTTCTACTATTTATTTATAGTGTTTTTATGCATAATAATGCTTTATGGAGTATTCTAATGTATTTTCTCTCATAATATGCAAGGTTTACACCAAGAGGAAGAATACCGGCAGCTGGAATTCTCGAACTGAAAAAGCTATGTCAGAGATACCTATTCTGCGCATCTCCAAATGAGCTGAAATTTCACGGAGAATTACTTTAGAATATTTAATAAATATTGAAGAAAAGAACTACCCGAGGGGGGACACCTGGTGCCCACAAGACACCAGGGCGCGTCAGGCCCCCAGGCGCGCCCTGGTGGGTGGTGGGCAGCCCAGCCCACCTCTGCTGCTCATCTTTTGGTATATGAGGTCTTTTCACCTAGAAAAATAAGAGGGGGACTTTCGACACGGAGCGTCGCCATCTCGAGGCAGAACTTGGGCAGGAGCACTTTTACCCTCCGGCGGAACGATTCCGCCGGGGGGACTTCCCTCCTAGAGGGGGGAAATCGAAGTCATCGTCATCACCAACAACCCTCTCATCTTTGGGAGGCCAATCTCCATCAACATCTTCAACAGCACTGTCTCATCTCAAACCCTGGTTCATCTCTTGTGTTCAATCTTTGCACCTGAACCTCAGATTGGTACATGTGGGTGACTAGTAGTGTTGATTACATCTTGTAGTTGATTAATATTGTTTATTTGGTGGAAGATTTATATGTTCAGATCCATTATTGATGCGGAGCATCCTACGGACATCACTAAGTCAAGAGTCCGTTTGGCAAGTGATGAGTACAGCAATACCATTGTTACACTCACAGCCCCTGCTGCTATACATACTGGACTAATTACTAGAGCTCGCGCACGCCAATTAAATTACCAGGTACTTTCGTTTCTTGGTAATGATTCCAATGTTCATGGGAGTATGATGTTGCCTAAATTGGATATATTTGTTTTGCTCACAAATGAAGGGCCTAGCTTGGAGAAGGATGAACATTGGAGCAAGAACAAGCATGGAGATGATGGCATACGCAAGGGGAACAAGAACGGAGTTACAAGTGATGATTTCAGGACGTTGAAACCACCATAACGAGTGCACGAAGCCTTGAAAGAATTATACAAAATGCTACTTCATAATTTTCGTCCAGAGGCTATTCTAGGTGTTGTGTCACCTTATTATTGGGCCAGGCCCATGTATTTTTTGAAAAACTTGATTATAGGCTGTTTTTAGAGTCCGTATGTGTGGGGAAGCAAGAGTTAGGGTTGGTTTCGGACCCCTCCCTCAAGGGCCACGAAATCCCCCCCTCTTCCTCGATATATACAGCACTTAGGGCGTCGTTTAGACTTTGGGTTTTGTTTAGATTAAAAGTTCATCATAGCTGCAACTTCGCGTACTTCATTTGTGTTCAACGACCAGACCAAGGCGTCACAGAACCCCATCTTGATCAATAAAGCTTTCATCTTATTTTCGCAATATCCAGATTGCAATCTCAGTTTCTTGCTTGTTCTTCGTTTGCTCGCAGGAAATAGACCCTCGTGGTCAGGTTGATCGTGCTCCGGCGTGGTCAATACCTCTCGGAGTTGGTTTAGCGATTGCTAAGGCGCGACATCCTCACACGTACGTAGTCGGATCGTCAAAGTCTACTCCTCCAAAACGACAATCACCATCTCAACGAAAGACGGGACGCATTTGCCTCTATCAGCAAGTGACACGTGCGACCTCTACTTCTCATACATAAAGGTGAATCTTCTCCTTTACACGTGTTCACTTGACCCCTTGGAGGATGGTATACTAGTTGACACTCCACTCGTGTGCATGCATAGGTATTGCTGGAGCTTCATGGACAACGAGGAGGAGTGCAAGCACCAAGGAACGCCTACACCATCCGCGAGGGAAGCGTGGAAACGAAGACGCAAGAAGAAGAGTTGCCAAAGAAGCTACAACGAGCGGACGTCCGGTCCCCTCCGGACGACCGACGCCTGAAGCCCAGCCAATGCCAGCTACAACACCTCCCAGTGAGCGGACGTCCAACCCCCACCGAACGACCGGTAATATTAACGAAAGTCCAAAGATACCGGACGACCGGTGTCCCTTCACAGAACAGTTATAGTGGACAACCAGTCGCTCCTGAGACACCGGATGTCCGCCACCCACCGGCCAACCGATCCCTGTCTGCGCGCAGTTTCGGGCCGAAGCCCATGTACCCCTTCACTTCACCCCCTCTTTTGCACTAAAACTATAAATAGACCTCCGCCTCCTCCTAGCTAGGGTTAGCAAATATGATAGCTCATTCTTAGGTGAGCTTTACTCCTACCTCTACTCTTGAGAGAGAGAGACTACCACTCCCATGGAGTTCAAGACCTCCATGTGAGAAGATCCTGCGAGATATCATCAAGACCCCTCACGGGAAGATCTGTCTAGGATACCATCAAGACCTTCTCTTGGAGATGAACATTACCTTGTATCTTTCCCTTTGTTGTTCATGTACCTTATGGATCTTGTGTGTTTGATTATCTAGTGGATGTGTGATTGGACTTGTTCTTGAGTGTTTCCCTTTGTGATTTCTCCCCGTTCTTTCCCATGGTCTTCGTGTTCTTCGAGAGATCCCACTCCAATCGTGAAAGATCGGCCTACACCGGGTTAGCCCTGTATCATATGGTATCATGAGCCACGTTTATCACGTATTTGGAGTCCCTCCCGCCGTTTTCTAGCCTTCTTTTGCTTGATTTCGTCCTACATTTCGAGAATCCCCACCAAAATAGCCCCAATTTTTTTTGTGGTTTGTTGGTTTGATGATGTTTTGTTGATTTTGATCCATGGATTTGCTTGGTTTCGAGTGGATCTAGCATTTCCCCAAGTTTCCCCATCTTTAATCCATGAAATCTCATCAATTTGACCCCCAAATCCCCAAATTCCGCCCAAAATTGCGTCCCGGAGCTCAAATCCAGCGTTCACCCCGACCCACCGGACGATCGCCACTTTACCGGACGTCCGGAGCCCCAGGAACCACCGGACATATGCTACTTACCGAACGTCCGGCATCCTATTACAGAACAAAATTAGCGGATTTCCGACCCGACCGGACGTCCGGCGACCAGACATCCGTCCATTTCCGGACGTCCGCTACCAGTAGATATTTGACTTCACCTCATTCTTGTTTCGACCATAATTAATTCATTCGAACTCCGATTTTGACGTTCTTCGGCTCGTTTTGAAGCTATTGACATCCCCCATTCCACAAAAATACCACCAACACCATTTGACTCCATCAAAATTTTGAAATTTTGGCATCTTTGCCTAGGACTTCCACCACATCCTCCGCTACACCACCATCGATTTCTGCAACCTAACCCTTTTTGTTTGCCATAGCATTAGTGGTTGCTTGAGTAGTGATTCGAGTCTCCTAAGGTGTTTCGGCTACTTAGGGATGGTTGCTTCTTCATCAACCACCACCACCATTTGACTTGTGTCCTGGAGATTTTGAGTTGTGGTTTTTCCGTTTCCTAAGGTGTTTCGGCTAATTAGGAACGGGTTGACATCGACAACACCGCCTCTCATCACCGACACGGACGGTAACCTCGACGACACCATTGTATATTTCCCCTTGCAATTGCATTGATAACCCCTAGCCCATTTTTGCGTTACTTGCCTATCGAGACTAGCCATTTGAGTATTGTCGGCAACGTTACTTGTGCACATTAGTGATCCATACCTTCCATTGCATATATACCATATCATATTGGTATCATCATATCATCCTTGTGTCACAAGTTTTTTCCCGCATATACACTATTGCTATCTTGGTTTGTGCATTATGCAAAAGTGGCCATATCAAAAAAAAAGAATAAGCTTTTAAGCAAAGAAAAAGACTGAACAAAGAGCTTGTAAGCAATAGCCATAGCATCACAATATATTATATAGTATCATATCCGATCATCTTGAATCATCTTGTGCTAAAGCACCGGAACTTACATACATAGCATACTTGGGATAGAAAGTTTATCCATTTTGCATCTTAATAAGTTGTGCACAAGTGTTGTATCCGCCTATTGAGCAATCGTGCTAGCGTCTCTCTTAAGTTGTGCAACACGAGCGTTTTCCATGGACTCCACATTTTGTGCTCATTCCTTGGTTGCACGACCCCATTTATCTATCCATGTGTGTGTTTCCGTGTGCCATTCATTGCTATTGGTCTACTGGTTTCACTTGCAAATTTGTGAATCTCTTTCAACATTATTGACTCTTGCTAACTTTTTGCGTCAAATTTTTGTGTCACTATCCTCACCGAGCTCCACCATAAGCTTTACTTGATAGGTGTGAGTGAACATGTCCGGTACCAATTCCACTATTCTCTCATTTCACATTGAGTGAAACAGGATACATCCTCAACTTTGGGAAAAGGTAACTTGGTATTGTTTATCTCATTTCCTACTCACCTCTACTCGAGTCTTGTGATGGATAGGCAAGGCATTTCACCTTCGGTCTACAACAATGATGAGTTCGATGCCACGAAAAACAACTCCGACGCCAAGATGCAAGCTCAAAAGGAGGAGATCAAGGCCATCATCAAGTCCTACAAGCAATCTTCCTCATCTTCGAGAAGACGCTCAAGAGCACATCCTTCCGAGCTACCATCTCCAGCAAGATCACATCGGCATCGACACCATCACCAACAAGAACGTGAAGGTCATGGGCTCAACACCAACAACCGCTCAACGACTTCACCATCTCCCTTGGCATCTTCGCCAAGCGACTTCAAGGCATCTTCGCCTACGGACATACGGCATCTTCGCCAACAAGCACCTCAAGACTACACTCAAGAGAAGCTCCCAAAGCTCAAGTCCGCGACTTCCACGAGCTACTACTGTTGGGGAACGTAGTAATTTCAAAAAAAATCCTACGCACACGCAAGATCATGGTGATGCATAGCAACGAGAGGGGAGAGTGTTGTCCACATACCCTCGTAGAGCGAAAGCGGAAGCGTTAGAACAACGCGGTTGATGTAGTCGTACGTCTTCACGGCCCGACCGATCAAGCACCGAAACTACGGCACCTCCGAGTTCTAGCACACGTTCAGCTCGATGACGTCCCTCGAACTCCGATCCAGCCGAGTGTTGAGGGAGATTTCCATCAGCACGACAGCGTGGTGACGACCTTGATGTTCTACCGTCGCAGGGCTTCGCCTAAGCATCGCTACAATATTATGGAGGAGGACTATGGTGGAGGGGGCACCCCACATGGCTAAGAGATCAAGAGATCAATTGTTGTGTCTCCAAGGGGTGCCCCCCTCCCCGTATATAAAGGAGTGGAGGAGGGGGAGGGTCGGCCCTCGCTATGGCGCGCCCTAGGAGGAGTCCTACTCCACCGGGAGTAGGATTCCCCCCTTCCAAGTAGTAGGAGTAGGAGTCAAGGAAAGGGGAGAGAGAAGAGAAGGAAGGAGGGGGCGCAGCCTCTCCCCCTAGTACAATTCAGACTAGGCCTTGGGGGGCCCTAGCTCCCCTCTCTCTTTCCCCTAAAGCCCAATAAGGCCCATATACTCCCCGGCGAATTCCCGTAACTCTCCGGTACTCCGAAAAATACCCGAATCACTCGGAATCTTTTCGATGTCCGAATATAGTCGTCCAATATATCAATCTTTACGTCTCGACCATTTCGAGACTCCTCGTCATGTCCCCGATCTCATCCGGGACTCCGAACTACCTTTGGTACATCAAAACAAATAAACTCATAATATAACCGTCATCAAACTTTAAGCGTGCGGACCCTACGAGTTCGAGAACAATGTAGACATGACCGAGACACATCTCCGGTCAATAACCTATAGCGGAACCTGTATGCTCATATTGGCTCCCACATATTCTATGAAGATCTTTATCGGTCAAACCGCATAACAACATACATTGTTCCCTTTGTCATCGGTATGTTACTTGCCCGAGATTCGATCGTCGGTATCTCAATACCTAGTTCAATCTCGTTACCGGCAAGTCTCTTTACTCGTTTCGTAATACATCATCCTGCAACTAACTCATTAGTTACAATGCTTGCAAGGCTTATAGTGATGTGCATTGCCGAGTGGGCCCAGAGATACCTCTCCGACAATCGGAGTGACAAATCCTAATCTCGAAATACGCCAACCCAACAAGTACCTTCAGAGACACCTGCAGAACACCTTTATAATCACCCAGTTACGTTGTGACGTTTGGCAGCACACAAAGTGTTCCTCCGGTAAACGGGAGTTGCATAATCTCATAGTTATAGGAACGTGTATAAGTCATGAAGAAAGCAATAGCAACATACTAAATGATCAAGTGCTAAGCTAACGGAATGGGTTAAGTCAATCACATCATTCTCCTAATGACGTGATCCTGTTAATCAAATGACAACTCATGTCTATGGTTAGGAAACTTAACCATCTTTGATTAACGAGCTAGTCAAGTAGAGGCATACTAGTGACATTATGTTTGTCTATGTATTCACACATGTATTATGTTTCCGGTTAATACAATTCTAGCATGAATAATAAACATTTATCATGAAATAAGGAAATAAATAATAACTTTATTATTGCCTCTAGGGCATATTTCCTTCAGTCTCCCACTTGCACTAGAGTCAATAATCTAGTTCACATCGCCATGTGATTTAACACCAATATTCACATTTGTATGTGATTAATACCCATAGTTCACATCGTCATGTGATCAACACCCAAAGGGTTTACTAGAGTCAATAATCTAGTTCACATCGCTATGTGATTAACACCCAAAGAGTAGTAAGGTGTGATCATGTTTTGCTTGTGAGAGAAGTTTAGTCAACGGGTCTGCCACATTCAGAGCCGTATGTATTTTGCAAAATATTCTATGTCTACAATACTCTGCACGGAGATACTCTAGCTAATTGCTCCCACTTTCAATATGTATTCAGATCGATACTTAGAGTCATCTGGATCAGTGTCAAAACTTGCATCGACGTAACCCTTTACGATGAACCTTTTGTCACCTTCATAATCGAGAAACATATCGTTATTCCACTAAGGATAATTTTGACCAATGTCCAGTGATCTACTCCTAGATCACTATTGTACTCCCTTGCCAAACTCAGGGCAGGGTATACAATAGGTCTGGTCCATAGCATGGCATACTTTTATAGAACCTATGACTGAGGCATAGGGAATGACTTTCATTCTCTTTCTATTTTCTGCCGTGGTCGGGATTTGAGTCTTACTCAATTTTATACCTTTGCAACGTAGGCAAGAACTCTTTCTTTGACTGTTCCATTTTGAACTACTTCAAAATCTTGTCAAGGTATGTACTCATTGAAAATCTTATCAAGTGTATTGATCTATCTCAATAGATCTTGATGCTCAATATGTAAGTAGCTTTATTGAGGTCTTTCTTTTAAAGAACTCCTTTCAAACACTTCTTTATGCTTTCCAGAAAAATTCTACATCATTTCCGATCAACAATATGTCACTCACATATACTTATCAGAAAGGCTGTAGTGCTCCCACTCACTTTATTGTAAATACAGGCTTCACCGCAAGTTCGTATAAAACTATATGCTTTGATCAACTTATCAAAGCGTATATTCCAACTCCGAGATGCTTGCACCAGTCCATAGATGGATTGCTGGAGCTTGCACATTTTGTTAGCACCTTTAGGATTGACAAAACCTTCTGGTTGCATCATATACAACTCTTTTTTAAGAAAACCATTAAGGAATGCAGTTTTGACATCCATTTGCCAGATTTCATAAAATGTGGCAATTGCTAACATGATTCAGATAGACTTAAGCATCGCTACAGTTGAGAAAAACTCATTGTAGTCAACACCTTGAACTTGTCGAAAACCTTTTTGCAACAAGTCGAGCTTTGTAGATAGTAATACTACTATCAACGTCTGTCTTCCTCTTGAAGATCCATTTATTTTCTATGGTTTGCCGATCATCGGGCAAGTCCACCAAAGTCCACACTTTGTTCTCATACATGGATCCTATCTCAGATTTCACGGCCTTCAAGCCATTTCATGGAATCTGGGCTCATGATCAAATCATCTGTATCACTCTGGTGCGGACTGTACGTTGGAAGACCTACGAGATTTTGTAGTAACTTAATCTGAAGTTTCATGATCATCATCATTAGCTTCCTCACTAATTGGTGTAGGAATCACTGGAACTGATTTCTGTGATGAACTACTTTCCAATTCGGGAGAAGGTACAAATTACCTTATCAAGCTCTACTTTCCTCCCACTCACTTCTTTTGAGAGAAACTCCTTCTCTAGAAAGGATCCATTCTTAGCAACGAATGTTTTGCCTTCGGATCTATGATAGAAGGTGTACCCAATAGTTTCCTTTGGGTATTTTATGAAGACGCACTTCTCCGATTTGGGTTCGAGCTTATCAGGTTGAAACCTTTTTCACATAAGCATCGCAACTCCAAACTTCAAGAAACGACAGCTTAGGTTTACTGCTAAACCATAGTTCATACGGTGTCATCTCAACAGATTTAGATGGTGCCCTATTTAAAGTGAATGCAGCTATCTCTAATGCATAACCCCAAGACGATAGTGGTAAATCGGTAAGATACATCATAGATCGCACCATATCCAATAAAGTGCGGTTACGACGTTCGGACACACCATTACGCTATGGTGTTCCATGTGGCGTGAGCTGTGAAACAATTCCACATTGTCTAAAATGAAGGCCAAACTTGTAACTCAAATATTTTTCTCTACGATCAGATTGTAGAAACTTTATTTTCTTGTTAGGATGATTCTCCACTTCACTCTGAAATTCTTTCAACTTTTCAAATGTTTCAGACTTGTGTTTCATTAAATAGATATACGCATATCTGCTCAAATCATCTGTGAAGGTCAGAAAATAACGATACCCGCCACGAGCATCAACACTCATTGGACTGCATACATCGGTATGTATTATTTCCAACAAGTTAGTAGCTCGTTCCATTGTTCCGGAGAATGGAGTTTTAGTCATCTTGCCCAAAAAGCACGGTTCGCAAGCATCAAATGATTCATAACCAAGTGATTCCGAAAATCCATCTTTATGGAGTTTCTTCATGCGCTTTACACCGATATGACCCAAACGGCAGTGCCACAAAGAAGTTGCACTATCATTATTAACTTTGCATCTTTTGGCATCAACATTATGAATATGTGTATCACTATGATCAAGATTCAATAAACCATCACCATTGGGTGTATGACCATAGAAGGTTTTATTCATGTAAACAGAATAACAATTTATTCTCTATCTTAGATTAATAACCGTATCGCAATAAACATGATCTTATCATATTTATGCTCAATGCAAACACCAAATAACATTTATTTAGGTTTAACACTAATCTCGAAAACATAGGGAGTGTGTGATGATGATCATATCAATCTTGGAACTACTTCCAACACTCATCGTCACTTTCCCCTCAACTAGTCTCTGTTTATTCTGTAACTCCTGTTTTGAGTTACTAATCTTAGCAACCGAACAAGTATCAAATACTCAGGGGCTACTATAAACACTAGTAAGGCACACATCAATAACATGTATATCAAATATACCCTTGTTCAATTTGTCATCCTTCTTATCCACCAAATATTCAGGTCATTTCCGCTTCCAGTGACCATTTCCTTTGCAGTGTAAGTACTCAGTTTCAGGCTTTGGTCTAGCTTTGGGCTTCTTCGCAGGAGTGACAACTTGCTTGTCATTCTACTTGAAGTTCCCTTTCTTTCCCTTTGCCCTTCCCTTGAAACTAGTGGTCTTGTCAATCATCAACACTTGATGCTCTTTCTTGATTTCTACCTTCGTCGATTTCAACATCACGAAGAGCTCGGGAATCGTTTTCATCATCCCTTGCATACTATAGCTCGTCATGAAGTTCTAGTAACTTGGTGATGGTGACTAGAGAACTTTGTCAATCACTATCTTATCTGGAAGATTAACTCCCACTTGATTCAAGCGATTGTAGTACCCAGACAATCTAAGCACATGCTCACTAGTTGAGCGATTCTCCTCCATATTTTAGCTATAGAACTTGTTGAAATTTCATATTTCTCAGCTCGGGTATTTGCTTGAAATATTAACTTCAATTCCTGGAACATCTCATATGGTCCACGACGTTCAAAACGTTTTTTGAAGTCCCGATTCTAAGCCGTTAAGCATGGTGCACTAAACTATCAAGTAGTCATCATATTGAGCTAGCCAAACGTTGATAACGTCTGCATCTGCTCCTGCAATAGGTCTGTCACCTAGTGGTGCATTAAGGACATAATTCTTACGTGCAAAGAATGAGGATAAACCTCGGATCACGGATCCAATCCGCATCATTGCTACTAACATCTTTCAACACAATTTTCTCTAGGAACATATCAAAATAAACATATGAAAGCAACAACACGAGCTATTGATCTACAACATAATTTGCACAATACTACCAGACTAAGTTCATGATAAATTTAAGTTCAATTAATCATATTACTTAAGAACTCCCACTTAGCAGACATCTCTCTAGTCATCTAAGTGATCACGTGATCCAAATCAACTAAACCATGTCCGATCATCACGTGAGATGGAGTAGTTTTCAATGGTGAACATCACTATGTTGATCATATCTACTATATGATTCACGCTCGACCTTCGGTCTCCGTGTTCCGAGGCCATATCTGTATATGCTAGGCTCGTCAAGTTTAACTGAGTATTCGCGTGTGCAACTGTTTTGCACCGTTGTATTTGAACGTAGAGCCTATCACACCCGATCATCACGTGGTGTCTCAGCACGAAGAACTTTCGCAAGGGTGCATACTCAGGGAGAACACTTCTTGATAATTAGTGAGAGATCATCTTATAATGCTACCGTCAATCAAAGCAAAATAAGATGCATAAAGGATAAACATCACATGCAATCAATATAAGTGATATGATATGGCCATCATCATCTTGTGCTTGTGATCTCCATCTCTGAAGCACCGTCGTGATCACCATCGTCACCGGCGCGCACCTTGATCTCCATCATAGCATCGTTGTCATTTCGCCACCTATTGCTTCTATGACTATCGCTACCGCTTAGTGATAAAGTAAAGCAATTACAGGGCGCTTGCATTTCATACAATAAAGCGACTACCATATGGCTCCTGCCAGTTGCCGATAACTCGGTTACAAAACATGATCATCTCATACAATAAAATATAGCATCACGTCTTGACCATATCACATAACAACATGCCCTGCAAAAACAAGTTAGACGTCCTCTACTTTGTTGTTGCAAGTTTTACGTGGCTGCTACGGGCTGAGCAAAAACCGTTCTTACCTACGCATCAAAACCACAACGATAGTTCGTCAAGTTAGTGCTGTTTTAATCTTCTCAAGGACCGGACGTAGCCACACTCAGTTCAACTAAAGTTGGAGAAACTGACACCCGCCAGCCACCTGTGTGCAAAGCACGTCGGTAGAACCAGTCTCGCGTAAGCGTACGCGTAATGTCGGTCTGGGCCGCTTCATCCAACAATATCGCTGAACCAAAGTATGACATGCTGGTAAGCAGTATGACTTGTATCGCCCACTACTCACTTGTGTTCTACTTGTGCATATAACATCTACGCATAAAACCTGGCTCGAATGCCAATGTTGGGGAACGTAGTAATTTCAAAAAAATTCCTACGCACACGCAAGATCATGGTGATGCATAGCGACGAGAGGGGAGAGTGTTGTCCATATACCCTCGTGGACCGAAAGAGGAAGCGTTAGAACAACGCGGTTGATGTAGTCGTACATCTTCACGGCCCGACCGATCAAGCACCGAAACTATGACACCTCCAAGTTCTAGCACACGTTCAGCTCGATGACGTCCCTCAAACTCCGATCCAGCCGAGTGTCGAGGGAGAGTTCCGTCAGCACGACGGCGTGGTGACGATCTTGATGTTTCTACCATCGCAGGGCTTCGCCTAAGCACTGCTACAATATTATCGAGGAGGACTATGGTGGAGGGGGGCACCCCACATGGCTAAGTGATCAAGAGATCAATTATTGTGTCTCCAAGGGGTGCCCCCCTCCCCGTATATAAAGGAGTGGAGGAGGGGGAGGGCCGGCCCTCTCTATGGCGCGCCCTAGGAGGAGTCCTACTCCCACCGGGAGTAGGATTCCCCCCTTCCAAGTAGTAGGAGTAGGAGTCAAGGAAAGGGGAGAGAGAAGAGAAGGAAGGAGGGGGCGCAACCTCTCCCCCTAGTCCAATTTGGACTAGGCCTTGGGGGGGAGGGGGCGCCCAACCTCTCCTCTGTCTTTCCCTAAAGCCCAATAAGCCCCATATACTCCCCGGCGAATTCCCGTAACTCTCCAGTACTCCGAAAAATACCCGAATCACTCGGAACCTTTCCGATGTTCGAATATAGTCGTCCAATATATCGATCTTTACGTCTCGACCATTTCGAGACTCCTCGTCATGTCCCCGATCTCATCCGGGACTCCGAACAAACTTCGGTACATCAAAACACATAAACTCATAATATAACCGTCATCGAACTTTAAGCGTGCGGACCCTACGGGTTCGAGAACAATATAGACATGACCGAGACACATCTCCGGTCAATAACCAATAGCGGAACCTGGATGCTCATATTGGCTCCCACATATTCTACGAAGATCTTTATCGGTCAAACCGCATAACAACATACGTTGTTCCCTTTGTCATCGGTATGTTACTTGCCCGAGATTCGATCGTCAGTATCTCAATACCTAGTTCAATCTCGTTACCGACAAGTCTCTTTACTCGTTCCATAATACATCATCCTGCAACTAACTCATTAGTGACAATGTTTGCAAGGCTTATAGTGATGTGCATTGCCGAGTGGGCCCAGAGATACCTCTCCGACAATCGAGTGACAAGTCCTAATCTCGAAATACGCCAACCCAACAAGTACCTTCAGAGACACCTGCAGAGCACCTTTATAATCACCCAGTTACGTTGTGACGTTTGGTAGCACACAAAGTGTTCCTCCGGTAAACGGGAGTTGCATAATCTCATAGTTATAGGAACATGTATAAGTCATGAAGAAAGCAATAGCAACATACTAAACAATCAAGTGCTAAGCTAACGGAATGGGTCAAGTCAATCACATCATTCTCCTAATGATGTGATCCCATTAATCAAATGACAACTCATGTCTATGGTTAGGAAACTTAACCATCTTTGATTAACGAGCTAGTCAAGTAGAGGCATACTAGTGACATTATGTTTGTCTATGTATTCACACATGTATTATGTTTCCGGTTAATACAATTCTAGCATGAATAATAAACATTTATCATGAAATAAGGAAATAATTAATAACTTTATTATTGCCTCTAGGGCATATTTCCTTCAACTACGACCTTGACACTGACCACGAGATTCCTTTCTATGGGACTCTAAAACCCGAGGAGTATCTCGAGTGGGAGCGCTTAATGGACGACTACCTCAAGCTACATCAAGTTCATCCCGAAGATCAAGTGAAGTGCGCCACAAGAAACTTCCACGACTACGCATCGGCATGGTGGCTTCACACACCTTCGAAGAGCTACGACATGAGTTGGCCCAAGACGAAGAGAGCTATGCGGCGAGAGTTCGTGCCTCCAACCTACACCGAACAACTTCGACGCCAATTGGAGAACACCATCCAAGGATCCAAGTCCATCGACGCGTACTTCAAGGAGATGAAGAATGCCTTGTGACGTGCCAGCGTGGACGACCCCATTTCAATGAAGTTCCACTTCATGATGGGATTTCACAACGACATCTCCAAGACTATCTTCCTCGAGAACTACAAGTCCCTCGATGACAACTACATTGGTGCTCTCAAGGCAGAACAAGGCCAAGGCTTCTCCACCCCAGGCTCACTTCGCGACTACCAAGCTCCATGAGAACGAGCATGAGGATAGTACGACCAAGATGTCCAAGCCTGACGAGCTCCAAGACGATGCTCCCAAGTTCTACTTCACCGCCATCCCTCTTTGTGGCATTGATGATGCCGAGTCTACTTCGACTCTTTTTCAAGACGGTGCGGCGACGAGTACGACTACGGAGACCTTCAAGGACCAAGCTTTGGAGGCGAGCGACAAGGTGGCGAGCAAGGATGATGCTTCCATCTTAGGAGGCGAGAGTGATGATGTGCCATCTTCGGCCTTCATCCACGACGACGATGACAAGATGATCGAGCATGGGATTTTCCCTTCGGTCATGGAGGAGAGTGATGATGTGCCATCTTCGGCCTTTATCCACGGCGATGGCGACGAGATGGTTGAGCATGGGATTTTCCCTTTGACCACGGTGACGTATGATGAATTGAGTGACTTGTGCCCCCATATCGAGAGTGAGAGTGACTTCACCACTAGCCCCATATATGATGTGTTGCCACAAATCCCATGTGAGGAGAGCCACAACCCCCACCACTTGAGTGAGATGAGTGACTCCACCATATGTCAGTTTGAGTGCACCTACCTTGAGGGAGTGAGTGAATGCTACGTTTTGAGATTGTGTTGGTTTTCCTCGAAGAGGAGAGGGTGATGCAACAAGTGTAGCGTAAGTATTTCCCTCAGTTTTGAGAACCAAGGTATCAATCCAGTAGGAGGCTCCTCAAAAGTCCCATGCACCTACACAAACAAACTGCGAACTCGCAACCAACGGAATAAAGGGGTTGTCAATCCCTTCACGGCCACTTGCGAAAGTGAGATCTAATAAAGATAGTATGATAAGATAAATATATTTTTGGTACTTTATAATATAGATGCAAAAAGTAAAGATGCAAATAAAGGTAGATTGAAAGCAAATATGATAAGAGATAGACCCGGGGGCCATAGGTTTCACTAGTGGCTTCTCTCAAGATAGCATAAGTATTATGGTGGGTGAACAAATTACTGTCGAGCAATTGATAGAAAAGCGCATAGTTATGAGATTATCTAGGCATGATCATGTATATATGCATCACGTCCATAACAAGTAGACATGCATCTAGAGTATTAAGTTCACAAAGAATAGAGTAACGCATTAAGAAAGATGACATGATGTAGAGGGATAAACTCAAGCAATATGATATAAACCCCATCTTGTTATCCTCGATGGCAACAATACAATACGTGCCTTGCAACCCTTTCTGTCACTGGGTAAGGACACTGCAAGATTGAACCCAAAGTTAAGCACTTCTCCCATGGCAAGAAAGACCAATCTAGTAGGCCAAACCAAATTGATAATTCGAAGAGACTTGCAAACATAACTCAATCATACATAAAAGAATTCAGAGAAGATTCAAATATTATTCATAGATAAACTTTATCATAAACCCACAATTCATCGGATCTCGACAAACACACCGCAAAAAGAGTTTACATCGAATAGATCTCCACAAGAGAGCGGGAGAACATTGTATTGAGATCCGAAAAGAGAGAAGAAGCCATCTAGATAATAACTATGGACCCGTAGATCTGTGGTAAACTACTCACAACTCATCGGAGGGGCAAGGATGTTGATGTAGAGGCCCTCCGTGGTTGATTCCCCCTCCGACAGAGTGCCGACGAAGGCTCCAAGATGGGATCTCGCGGATACAGAAGGTTACGGCGGTGGAAATTGTGTTTCGTGGTGCCCCTGGATGTTTTCGGGGTACGTAGGTATATATAGGAGGAAGGAGTACGTCGGTGGCCGCCCCGGGGGCCCACGAGACAGGGGTACGCCCTACAGGGGGGGCGGCCTCCTGTCTCGTGGTTTCCTCGGAAGCTTCTTGACTTGCACTCCAAGCTCCCCGGATCACGTTCGTTCCAAAAATCACGCTCCCGAAGGTTTCATTCCGTTTGGACTCCATTTGATATTCCTTTTCTTCGAAATACTAAAATAGGCAAAAAAAATAGCAATATGGGCTGGGCCTCCGGTTAGTAGGTTAGTCCCAAAAATGATATAAATGTGTAAAATAAAGCCAATAAACATCCAAAAGGGGTAATATAATAGCATGGAACAATAAAAAATTATAGATATGTTGGAGACGTATCAAGCATCCCCAAGCTTAATTCCTGCTCGTCCTCGAGTAGGTAAATGATAAAAAAGAAATTTTTGATGTGGAATGCTACCTAGCATAATTCGTAATGTAATTTTCTTTATTGTGGCATGAATGTTCAGATCCAAATGATTCAAAATTAAAGTTCATATTGATAAAATAAATAGTAACACTTCAAGCATACTAATCAAAGTAATCATGTCTTCTCAAAATAACATGGCAAAAGAAAGTTCATCCCTACAAAATCATATAGTTAGGCTATGCTTCATTTTCGTCACACAAAGATGTTCCCAACTTCTATACCCCCGATGACAAGCCAAGCAATTGTTTCATACTTAAATAATCTCAAACTTTTTCAACCTTCACGCAATACATGAGCGTGAGCCATGGATATAGCACTATGGGTGGAATAGAATATGATGATGGGGATTGTGTGGAGAAGACAAAAAAGGAGAAAGTCTCACATTGACGAGGATAATCAACGGGCTATGGAGATGCCCATCAATTGATGTCAACATGAGGAGTAGGGATTGCCATGCAACGGATGCACTAGAGCTACAAATGAATGCTCAAGAAAAGAAAACTAGTGGGTGTGCATCCAACTTGCTTGCTCATGAAGACCTAGGGCATTTGAGGAAGCCCATCGTAGGAATATACAAGCCAAGTTCTATAATGAAAAATTCCCACTAGTATGAAAAAGACAACTTATGAGACTCACTATATGAAAAACATGGTGCTACTTTGAAGCACAATATATGAGACTCACTACATGAAGAACAAGGTGCTACTTTGAAGCACAAGTGTGGAAAAGAGATAGTAACATTGCCCTTTTTTATTTTTTTTATTTTCTTTCTTTCTTTTTTTCTTCTTTTTTTTCTTTTTTGGGCCTTTACTTTTTTTGGCCTTTCTTCCCTTTTTTCTTTCTTTTTCCTTTTTCTTCTTCTTTGGGCAATGTTCTAATAATGATGATCATCACACTTCTATTGATTACAACATAAGAATTACAACTCGAAACTAGAACAAGATATGACTCTATATGAATGCCTCCGGCGGTGTACCGTGATGGTGCAATGAATCAAGAGTGACATGTATGAAAAATAATGCATGGTGGCTTTGCCACAAATACAATGTCAACTACATGATCATGCAATGGCAATATGACAAAAGTAAAGTATGTCATGATGATGAAGAACGGAATGGTGGAAAGTTGAATGGCAATATATCTCGGAATGGCTATGGAAATGCCATAATAGGTAGGTATGGTGGCTGTTTTGAGGAAGATATAAGGAGGTTTATGTGTGATAGAGCGTATCGTATCACGGGGTTTGAATGCACCAGCGAAGTTTGCACCAACTCTCAAGGTGAGAAAGGGCAATGCACGGTACCGAAGAGGCTAGCAAAGGTGGAAAGGTAAAAGTGCGTATAATACATGGACTCAACATTAATCAAAAGAACTCATATACTTATTGCAAAAAATTAGAAGTCATCAAAAACCAAGTACTACACGCATGCTGCTAGGGGGATAGATTGGTAGGAAAAGACCATCGCTCGTCCCCGACCGCCACTCATAAGGATGCACAAGCCAGGTACACTTCATTTTTCAAATTTGTTACACAACTTTAACCATACGTGCATGCTAAGGGACTTGCTAACTTCAACACAAGAATTCTTTGAATTCATAATCACCCAACTAGCATGACTTTAATATCACTACCTCCATATCTCAAAACAATTATCAATCATCAAGTTGATCATAGCATCCAATTCACTTCCTATGATAGTTTTTATTATACCCAACTTGGACGCCTACCATTCTAGGACCAATTTTATGACCATAGCAAATACCATGCTGTTCTAAAAGACTCTCAAAATAATATAAGTGAAGCATGAGAGACTAGCAATTTCTTCAAAATTAAGACACCACCGTGCTCTAAAGATATAAGTGAAGCACTAGAGCAAAAACTATCAAGCTCAAAAGATATAAGTGAAGCACATAGAGTATTCTAGCAAAATTCTAATCAAATAGGCTTCTACCAAAAGGTGTGTACATCAAGGTTGATTGTGGTAAACTAAAAAGCAAAGACTAATATAATACACGACGCTCCAAGCAAAACACATATCATGTAGCGAATAAAAATATAGCTCCAAGTAAAGTTACCAATGAATGAAGACGAAAGAGGGGATGCCTTCCGGGCATCCCCAAGCTTAAACTTTGGCTATCCTTGAATATCTTGGGGTGCCATGGGCATCCCCAAGCTTAGGCTCTTGCCACCCTTTATTCCATAGTCCATAAAAGCTTTACCCAAAACTTGAAAACTTCACAACACAAAACTCAACAGGAGATCTTATAAGCTCCGTTAGAGAAAGAAAACAAAACCACCACATAAGGTACTGCAATGAACTCATTCTTTATTTAATTTGGTGTTAAGCCTACTGTATTCCAACTTCTTTATGGTTCATAGACTGAATTACTAGCCATAGATGCATTGAAACAAGCAAACAACACACGAAAAACAGAATCTGTCAAAAACAGAACAGTCTATAGAAATCTGTAACTAACACAAACTTCTGGAACTCTAAAAATCCTACCAAAATAGTAAGTCCTGGAAAATTTGTTTATTGAACAGCATCAAAAAGAATCAACGCAAAAGCACGTTCCTGTGATTTAACAAAATTATATTCGTGCGCAAAAAGTTTCTGTTTTTCAGCAGAATCAAATCAACTATCATCGTAGGTTATCCTATAGGTTCTACTTGGCACAAACACTAATTAAAAGATAAAAACACATCTAAACAGAAGGTAGATGCAAGATTTATTACTAAACAGGAGCAAAAACAAAAAACGCAAAGAAAATTGGGTTGCCTCCCAACTAGCGCTATCGTTTAACGCCCCTAGCTAGGCATAAAAAGCAAAGATAGATCTAACGAGTGCCATCTTTGGCACTAAAATCATAAGTAGAGAGATTGTGATCTCTAGGGATTTCTCCCTTTTTAGCAATGGCTAATCCTTTAGGCAAAAATTCAAGAAATTCATTGGTAGCAAAAGGTTCCTTAACGATAGAGAGACAATTGGGGAGAACACTTATGGATTTGAGATCCGCGTCTCCCTTAGAAGATTCACCCTTACTTTTAGGAACATAAATAAACTTGACAGTTTTAGTAGGGGGATTTGGATTGTTTTTCATGGGGGAAAATGCGGAACCTTAGTTTGTAATGATATCCTCAAGTTTACCGATTCTAGCAGAGTCTAGATCTATTTTTTATTGACTAGATGTTCTTTTTCTTTAAGATTTTTCAAAGTAACTCCAACCCTAGATCCAAATTGGGTAATGTGATTATGAATCTTTTTATCCAAATTTTCAATCAACTCAACAGTGGCAATTTTATTTTCAATAATATCAAGCCGTTGCATCACATGTTCTAGAGTTAAAACCGTTCCATTAACCAAAAGAGGTGGTGGGCCAAACAAATCTAACATAGCATTATAAGCATCAAAAGTATGGCTACTCATAAAATCACCTCCGGTAGCAATATCGAGAACACATCTATTCCAAGGAGTAATGCCTACATAAAAATTGCGGAGAAGAACGGAAGTAGCAAGCTTCCTAGTAGCTTTATATTGGCCATTGCAAATTCTATGCCAAGCATCTTTTAAACTTTCCCTCTCCCTTTGCTTAAAATTGTGAATTTCTTGTTCGGGAGTGAGAATAAGGATAGGAGGACTAGTCATGACGACAAGGTAAACGAACTAACACACGAGCAAACAGAAAAACGACAAGCGAAAAAGAGAGGGGGAGAATTGGGAAAGAGAGGGCGAATAAAACGACAAGGGTGAAGTGGGGGAGAGGAAAACGAGAGGCAAATGGCAAATAATGCAAATCTGAGGGAGATGGGTTTGTGATGGGTACTTGGTATGTCTTGACTTGAGCGAAGACCTCCCCGGCAACGGCGCTAGAAATCCTTCTTGCTACGTCTTGAGCTTGCGTTGGTTTTCCTCGAAGAGGAGAGGTGATGCAGCAAGTGTAGCGTAAGTATTTCCCTCAGTTTTGAGAACCAAGGTATCAATCCAGTAGGAGGCTCCTCAAAAGTCCCACGCACCTACAAAAACAAACTGAGAACTCGCAACCAATGTAATAAAGGGGTTGTCAATCCCTTCAGGGCCACTTGCTAAAGTGAGATCTAATAAAGATAGTATGATAAGATAAATATATTTTTGGTATTTTATAATATAGATGCAAAAAGTAAAGATGCAAACAAAGGTAGATTGAAAGCAAATATGATAAGAGATAGACCCGGGGGCCATAGGTTTCACTAGTGGCTTCTCTCAAGATAGCATAAGTATTACGGTGGGTGAACAAATTACTGTCGAGCAATTGATAGAAAAACGCATAGTTATGAGATTATTTAGGCATGATCATGTATATAGGCATCACATCCATAACAAGTAGACCGACTCCTGCCTGCATCTACTACTATTACTCCACACATCGACCGACTCCTGCCTGCATCTAGAGTATTAAGTTCATAAGAACAGAGTAATGCATTAAGCAAGATGACATGATGTAGAGGGATAAACTCAAGCAATATAATATAAACACCATCTTGTTATCCTCGATGGAAACAATACAATACGTGCCTTGCAACCCTTTCTGTCACTGGGTAAGGACACCGCAAGATTGAACCCGAAGCTAAGCACTTCTCCCATGGCAAGAAAGACCAATCTAGTAGGCCAAACAAAACTGATAATTTGAAGAGACTTGCAAAGATAACTCAATCATACATAAAAGAATTCAGAGAAGATTCAAATATTATTCATAGATAAACATGACCATAAACCCACAATTCATCGGATCTCGACAAACACACCGCAAAAAGAGTTTACATCGAATAGATCTCCACAAGAGAGGGGGAGAACATTGTATTGAGATCCAAAAAGAGAGAAGAAGCCATCTAGCTAATAACTATGGACCCGTAGGTCTGTGGTAAACTACTCACAACTCATCGGGCGGGCAAGGATGTTGATGTAGAGGCCCTCTGTGGTTGCCTCCCCCTCCGACAGAGTGCCGGCAAGGGCTCCAAGATGGGATCTCGCGGATACAAAAGGTTACGGCGGTGGAAATTGTGTTTCGTGGTGCTCCTGGATGTTTTCAGGGTACGTAGGTATATATAGGAGGAATAAGTACGTCGGTGGACGCCCGAGGGGTCCACGAGACATGGGGAGCACCCTACAGGGGGGGCGCGGCCTCCCGTCTCGTGGCTTCCTCGGAAGCTTCTTGACTTGCACTCCAAGCTCTCCGGACCACGTTCGTTCCAAAAATCACGCTCCCGAAGGTTTCATTCTGTTTGGACTCCGTTTGATTTTCCTTTTCTTCGAAATACTGAAATAGGCAGAAAAACAACAATATGGGCTGGGCCTCCGGTTAGTAGGTTAGTCCCAAAAATGATATAAATGTGTAAAATAAAGCCCATAAACATCCAAAAGGGGTAATGTAATAACATGGAACAATAAAAAATTATAGATACGTTGGAGACGTATCAGTGAACCACCACATAGAGAGAGTGTGATAGTTGATAGGTCTCGTGAGGCCATTTGCAATTCTAACAACTTGACCTCTACCTCTATTGTGTCTTCTCATTTGGTGCTAGGTCCCATTTATGATGACGCGCCGATCCTCGACGACTTCGTCCTCCCTTTGGACAAGACGATGGCCATGGTGCAATATGATGCACCCCCCACATGGTTCCATCAAGTTGATGATGATGACCACCATTTGGTCTTTCCCACCTCACTACACCACTTGAGTGGAATGAAAACGGTAACATAGGACGGTGATGCTCTAGTCCCACTAGTGGACATTCTTGACATTGATTGCTTGCATGATGTTGATCCACCTAGTACCATGCTTCATGCTAGTATGATTTCTCCATGCGATGATTTGCCCATTTATGATGAGTGTGATGATTCTCATGTCGAGTCTATTAGTTGTGACGCAATGTTTCATAGGATTTCTTGTGACAATTCTTTAGGTCACATCATGTTTGACAATCAGCTTGACTTGTCATATGCTATGCATGAGATCCATCATATGTCATATTTGCAACCTCATCGTAGTGACTATGCATATGCCATTAAAATAAACCCAATTTGCACATATGGCATAGATGACAAGCCCATGGTTATTGGCATTTGTTTTTCTTGTGATGACATTGATATGCTCCCTTTGCATCATTTATCTCATATGCCATGCCATTACCACATAGCTTCGGATATGCATTGTTTTGGATGTTGTCCATTTTCTCCATATGATGTTTCCGATATTGCTCATGAGGAGACCCCCATAGTTTTCTCATACATATTAGGAGATTTTGATCCATCCCAGTCATTGCATGATCCCAATTTTTGTGTGCACCATATGCTTCCCATGAACAAACATGATATTGATGTGCCATATTCTTGCATTCTCAATTTGTGTCCCCATCGTGTAATACATAATAACTATTCTCTCATGATGGATGGCATGTTCTTATACCATGCATCAAATTTCTTTGAGCGATGCTTATCTTGTGCTAATTCACACGTGCACATGCACATCATGATGGATGATGTGTACATTTACCACACACACAATTTTTTTGGTTTGTGTCTCTTCTGTGTAGGTACCCATGAATACTTGTCAACCTCGCAATCCCACGAGTTGACAAAACGAGCTCTAGAGAGCAACGATGATTTTAGATCCCATGGATTGTCTTTCCCACCGCTCTCTTCTCGCAAAGACTTCGCACATTTCTTCTACATGGCCCTCACTTGGCTATGGGTTATTGTCCATTACATATTATATGCCCATCTTGCCATGTTCACTTTGCATGATATGCTCATTACTATGCCTTTGCCATGCACTTGTGACCCATGCTTTGCATTACACATGATGATTGACTCTAGTACTTGTATGTGTATTTGCAAGCTTGGTGTAGATATCACTTGTTATTGCCATGTTTGCTTTGTGGTGCATGCCTATGATGATACCATGATCTTGCTTTGTGTTTGTCTTTGCGATATGTCATGTGCATTGCCTCTGCCTATTATTTGCTCACATGACATGATTGCCATGATTTCTTCTAGTATGTTGCATCTTCGCACTACTAGTTTGCACGACTTGATCTCTATGCTTGCTCATGTTGCATCAGCCATGATTCATACTTTCTCATTTCATGCGGTTGATGACTACCCATTACCATGCTTTGCACATGATTGTTATTGCTTCTTGTCATATATCTCCATATGTTACTTCTCTCATGCTAGATGATTTGACATGTATTGAGTGCAACAATGCTTTTAGTCTTCCTAATGAGATTGCCCCCATAGCATTCTCGCATATATTTGGAGATTTTGACATAGTTCTTGTGAAGCATGCTTGTTGTCACGCCCAATATGTGATACGTCTCCGTCGTATCTATAATTTTTGATTGTTCCATGCCAATATTATTCAACTTTCATATACTTTTGGCAACTTTTTATACTATTTTGGGGACTAACATATTGATCCAGTGCCCAGTGCCAGTTCCTGTTTGTTGCATGTTTTATGTTTCGCAGAAACCCCATATCAAACGGAGTCCAAACGGGATAAAAACGGATGGAGAATATTTTTGGAATATTTATGATTTCTGGAAGAAAAATCAACGCGAGACGGTGCCCGAGGGGGCCACGAGGCAGGGGCGCCCCCCTGACCCTCGTGGGCACCCCATAAGGTGGTTGATGCTCTTCTTTTGCCGCAAGAAAGCTAATTTTCGGAGAAAAATCGTGGCGAAGGTTTCAATCCAATTGGAGTTACGGATCTCCGGATATAAGAAACGGTGAAAAGCCAGAATCTGGGAACGCAGAAACAGAGAGAGAGAGACAAAGAGACAGATCCAATCTCGGAAGGGCTCTCGCCCCTCCCACGCCATGGAGACCATGGACCAGAGGGAAACCCTTCCCCCATGTAGGGAGAAGGTCAAGGAAGAAGAAGAAGAAGGGGGGCTCTCTCCCCCTCGCTTCCGGTGGCGCCGAATTGCTGCCGGGGGCCATCATCATCACCGCGATCTACACCAACACCTCCATCATCTTCACCAACATCTCCATCACCTTCCCCCATCTATATTCAGCGGTCCACTCTCCCACAACCTGCTGTACCCTCTACTTGAACATGGTGCTTTATGCTTCATATTATTATCCAATGATGTGTTGCCATCCTATGATATCTGAGTAGATTTTTGTTGTCCTATCGGTAATTGGTGAATTGCTATGATTGGTTTAATTTGCTTTTGGTTATGTTGCTGCCCTATGGTGCTCTTCGTGTCGCGCAAGCATGAGGGATTCCCGCTGTAGGGTGTTGCAATACGTTCATGATTCGCTTATAGTGGGTTGCTTGAGTGACAGAAGCATAAACCCGGGTAAGGGGGTTGTGGCGTATGGGATAAAGAGGAGGACTTGATGCTTTAATGCTATGGTTGGATTTTACCTTAATGATCTTTAGTAGTTGTGGATGCTTGCTAGAGTTCCAATCATAAGTGGATATGATCCAAGAAGAGAAAGTATGTTAGCTTATGCCTCTCCCACATAAAACTTGCTATCGGTCTAGTAAAGTAGTCAATTGCTTAGGGACAATTTCACAACTCCTACCACCACTTTTCCACACTTGCTATATTTACTTTATTGCTTCTTTATCTAAACAGCCCCTACTTTTTATTTACGTGCTCTTTATTTTCTTGCAATTCTACCCAACAACACCTACAAAGTACTTATAGTTTCATACTTGTTCTAGGTAAAGCGAACGTTAAGCATGCATAGAGTTGTATCGGTGGTCGATAGAACTTGAGGGAATATTTGTTCTACCTTTAGCTGCTCGTTGGGTTCGACACTCTTACTTATCGAAAGAGGCTACAATTGACCCCCTATACTTGTGGGTTATCAAGACCTTTTTCTGGCGCCATTGCCGGGGAGTCATGGCGTGGGGTGAATATTCTCATGTGTGCTTGTTTGCTTTATCACTAAGTAATTTTTATTTGCTGTTCTTAGTTGTTGTCTATCTTTAGTTATGGGTAGTGTCTTGGAATTGTCACGTCAGATGTCCTAGTGAAAGGACTTAGTCATGGAGCCATCGCAACTAGGAAGCTTAAAGGGGTTAATCGGGACAAAGGACACGGGGTTTATACTGGTTCGCCCCCTTACGGTGAAGGTAAAAGCCTACGATCCAATTTTGAGTGGGAATTCTTATGTCTCGATTACCAGGGAGCGAAATCGCATGACCTAGCTCTCGATCTGATGTTACTTGCCCTGAACCGCCGCCGGGTCATCCCTTTATATACAAAGGTTGACGCCCAGCAGCTCACAGAGTCCCAGCCGACTCATAAACAGTTTCCGACTCGGTATCTAACTATTCTTGCTTTACAATACAAGTCATGCACATATGGCGGTTTATCTCTATGGGCCTTAAGTCGCCTCTGGGCTTTGGGCCCTTAACTGAACCGCCATCTTCAAGCTTGGTCTTGGGCTTCAAGAGTACTCATAGGTATAACCCGGCCCCTCCTGGGCGGGTCATACCTAATAATTATATCCCCAACATTAGGCCCCAGATTGATTTGAACTGGTTCATTTCAATCTTCGACACTTAAGGAAAATCTTCTGCTCTTTGCTTATGAAATTTTTGTAACCCGCCATGACGTCATCCTTTGGATTTGTGGTAACCTGCCATGACGTCATCTGCCATTAATGCATGTTTTTATCCAACGTATCTCAACAGATCCTTATCTTAATGATAATCCCGAGAATCGAGGCATCCTTGTAATTGGACAACCATGTTTTCGGCCTCCTCATTTCGCGCCCACCTATCAGTCTTCCCTTATAAATAGACACGACTAGGTCTTCTTCATTCTCCCCTTTCCGCATCTTCTTCCTCTCGCAACCCTACTGCCGCTCAAGCACCACCGCTGCCGCAGCGCACCTCGTCTTCCTCAACCTCGGCCGCTGCATCAACCTGAGTTGGTCCAGAGAACGGTGGCGACCCTCCGCAGTAGATCTGTAGCTGTATGTCTTCTTCTTCTCGCACCTCAGATCTGCTAGGGTTCGCAAGTTCCGCTGTGTTCTTCGCGGTTCATCACGGTTTCTTCGTAGTTCTTCCACCACGGCCTCATTTGATCCAAAAGTAGTATGGAACTTATGCGGTAGTTGTTCCGCGTCCATTTTTGATACTAACAGATCCCTTTTTCTTGAAAAGAAGCCTCATTAGAACTCACGAACTCATGTGTACCACGTTTTTAGGTCTAGAATATTTTCTTTTCTAAACAGTCGTTTGATCCAAAATAATAGCTGCAACCTATGAAACTTGTTTATGCAACACTTAGGCAAAGAACTGTATTTGTTAGATCCACCTAGCCATGGCGACTCTTATCACCGTCTTAAAAAGGCAATGCTCAATTGATACTCTTGACCTCCCATGGCGGTTTAGATAACTTAACTGCTTATGGCGCTCATGGCGGCTTAAATAATCTGACACAATTAGTCTTATAACATTAGGCCCTTTTATAAGCCGCCATCTTGAATATGCACTGCAATGTTTTTCTCCGGCTTAAATTTGAACCGGAAATTTTTAGTCTTTCTTAGGCTTCCATCACAATGGCACCTAAACCACCCACTTCATGCAACTGGGTCAAATCCATCGTCACAGACAGTACACTTGATGACTTTGTTAAGACCGGCTATCTGTCGAAGAAGGAAGTGATGTCATACCGCGCTCCTGATCCGATGGAGGAAAAGCCTCAGCCCAAAGCTGGGGAGGTCATTGTCTTTACTGACCATATGAATCGGGGTTTCTCACCACCCGACTCAAAATTCTTCCGGGATGTCGTGCACTTCTTTGACCTCCGTCCTCAAGACATCGGACCCAATTCCGTGTCTAATATCTACAATTTTCAAGTGTTCAGTGAGGTATATCTTGGAGAAGAACCCAACATACTACTCTTTAGAGAGTTATTTTACTTGAACCACCAGAATGAGTGTGCCAACGGACAAAGCTTTGAACTTGGTGGTGTCTCGATCCAATGTCGGAGAGACGTAATTTTTCCTTATGCCAACCCACCAAGCCATCCCAAAGACTGGAACCAGACATGGTTCTATTGCCAAGACACTTCTCCGGCTGATGAGAACCCTCTGCCCGTTTTTCGTGCTCTACGTCTTGAGTCCAACCATCAGCTTCCTGATAAGATTACAGCTGCTGAACGCCAGACGCTTGCCCCCACCAAGGCTAAAATCAAGGCTCTTTTGGGGAATGGACTAACTGGCATTGATTTAGTCCGGGTTTGGCTCGCCTGGCGGATCATTCCATTGAGCTGCCGCCCTGGCCTGATGTGCACCTATACAGGCAAGAAGGATGACCCTCTGCGGCATAGTTCTGACGATTTGCCTGACCACGTCATCAACGACATGACCAAGTCTCTCCTGAATGAAAGCCTAGCAAACTGCGGCACGGTGGGCTTAAGCCCTTTCTGCGAAGCTAACCCGGCTCCATCGGTAAGCCGCCGCCCATCAGAATAAATTACCTTCATCCTTTGATGTTTCATCTGTACTCATATTTTTGCTGATTTTCACAGGCTGGTGATAAATTCTGGAAGGTTAAATATGATCATGAGGCTGCGAAGAAAGCCAGGAAGGCTAAGAGAGCCGTCAGGAAAGAGGCTGCAAAGAAGAAGGGCAAGAAGGCCACCGCCTCTGACTTGCTTCGGCTAGAAGATACTTCTTAGTTGGAGGTAGCCCTTGACTCTCTTGGCTCCTTTTTTAATCATCTTATTGACACTGATTATCAACAGGAGGACATAGGAAAAGTCATGGCAAGGATGAAGAGGTAACTATCATTTCCTCCGACTCTGAGCCTTTGCCAAGACAGAAAATCCGAAGAGTAATCCGGAAAGTAAGTTTTTCACATCCCTTAGCTTATCAAGATCCTCAATTTCTTTTGAAGCGACAGATTCATGAGAGCCGGTGGCAGATCCGGACTAGCAAGGATGCGGAACTCTCCTCTGGCTTACCGACTACACCAAGGAAGCGCCGGAACAAGGTCACCTCCGATTTAAATCCCTTTTATCCTTTGGCGGGTCTCACTCGTCAACCACTCAACTCTTTTAACTCGAATTATCAGGAAACTTCACCTTCCTCCGGCGACTCAATGCAGTCCAACTTACCGGCTTTCAAGACCTCTCCAGGGTAATAATGATTTGCTTATCCTGTATTCATTCCAATTCTCTATATTTGTACTGATCTTTTGATCTTATGCAGCGGAAAAGCAAAGCCTAGCAAGAAGGTAAAGAAGAACAAGCCGACCGAAGTGCCGATTTTCAAAGAGCCGGAACTTGGGACGATCGCACCTGAAACCTCTGCTCATGAGCCGCCACCTGAACTAGCTCATGACACGCCAACTCCAGCTGCTGACCCGCCTGCCGAACAAGTCGCCGATGGTTATGAGAACCCGGAAGTCCCTAGCCCAGCCAAGACAGACGATCCGCAAAGTGCTGATGTTGAGATTACCAGGACCGGCTTTGCTAAGCCGGGAAGACCAACCGTGCTGGCCAAGTGTTCCGCCAAGGAGGAGCTTCTGCAACGCTGCAGGGTCAAGTTTGATGTCGCTAATTATACTCATATGAGTATTGGAGAAGTTTTTTCTAGCTACCTGAGCCAAGTAGACAACAGCCGTGACGTTGAAATTGATATGGTGAAGCAGATGCACTAGAAGTTTGAGGTATAATCCCTTCTTCGTACTGATTTATCCTTATCATGCCAGCCCCCAAGTCTATTGCTTATGATGAATATGTTGTAGACTTAGAAACAAGCTTAATAACATTAATGATATATTTGGATAACATGTAAGAAAACCGGTTTACTCCGTAGTCCCCAAGGGCCGGCTTAATCAGCATGGTTGAGCCGGTCCTTCATATGCTTGTATAGAATGAAACACTTGTAAAACTTCAACAACAATATGCATTAGGCCCCAAGTGCCAAGTACTCTTGCTTGCAAAGTGCTTGGGACTTACTCTCATGAACCGCCACTTAGATAAAATTCTTTGGTAGACATTAGCCCCCAAGTGCCAAGTACTCTTGCTTGCAAAGTGCTTGGGACTTAATATTGTATGATAATAGTCATGATTTTGACCTGGTATTTGTACAGGCCACCACCGGTCAACTTGAATCAGAAGTATCTGATTTGAAGAACCGCTTGGAAGCACAAGAGACGGAAACCCAAAGAGCCAACTCCAAGTTTGAATTCAGTATAACTGAACAAGAAAAACTGAAAAAAGACTTTGAAATGGAGAAAAAAGCCTGAGCTGACAAAAAGATTGCTTTGATTAATCGAGCTGAGAATGCAGATGCGGCTCTTGAAGAGGCGTCCGGCGAATTATCCGGTTTAAAACGCCATGTATCTCAGATGGTCTCAACAATCTTCGGTAAGTCGCCCTGCAAGTGTTAAATACTTGAATCTTTCTATTGATCATATAAATTTTCATTAACTCACCTGACATTGTTTATGTAGGCCCCAGGAGTTCAAATCTTAACTAGGACATGCTGATAAAGCTGAAGGCGGTTTATACGTTGGTGGAACAACTCCACACCGGATCTCATCGTGCCCTAGCAACAATGGCCCTGTCCAATGAAGTTCCCATCCTCCTGGCGGATGTACTAAGGAAGCTTTCTGTGCTACCCCAACGGTTCAATGAACTAAGGCAGTCGTCTGCAAGAGCTGGAGCTGTGGCTGCCTTAAGCTGGGCCAAAGCTTGGCTACCGGAGTTAGACCCGGCCGACATCGCCATTGGTTATCCAAGCCTTAAGGAGGATGGCACTCCCATTGAACAGGAAGACTTCGCCACTTGTGTGAAGGAAATACGCCCCGTGGCCACCCTGATAGCCGATCAAGCGGATCTCACCAAGTACCAGCCGGGTTATGACGTGGAGAACCGGAGAATTCAAACGCCACATTATAAAGTGACCAGCCTGATCCCCCCACTCCGTAAGCATACCTTCGCCCTTGAAGTTGACCCGGCCGGACTAATTGATGATGAAGCTGAATTTGAAGCTTTGAATGGCATTGACTGGTCATCATCAACCTTCTAGGAAAGGGAACAGGGCAAAGACGTGGAGAGGGCCGACCCGGACGCTTCAGGTCAACACGAGAATTAATCCGCCAGGCGGCTCATACCTATAATGTGTTGAAAAACAATATTAATCATTTAGACTCGGGGAGTCATGTAATAGAGTACAAAACACTTTGTTTTGCCGTGCCATCATGCATGTTTTTGGTGCTCAATACTGTTAAGCCGCCATCTTATGTTCACCCGTGTTATACTTATCATCTGTTTTCCTTATGCTTTAGCAAGGCTCTGAACTGTCCTGCACACAGAAATAGATCACAAGATCCCTTGGCGGCTTATCGCAAGGCGGGTCATAATATCTTGACATATAACCACTAAGATGGAAAAAGAGTCACAGATAAACCTGTTGTGAAATTTTGAAACACAACTATAATATCATACATGTGATCTTTTGATTTGTATTGCCGGTTTATGTGACCCGAACAGTAAGGGTGATACCCCCATGTTTAGAAACCAACACTTCCAAAGATATGATGATTCTCATATGTTGGTGACTTACCATCAAGCCAGGTTAAATTTAAATCACGCTTACACTTGGATCTTTGAACAAAAAAGTCTCAAGTCAAAACAAAGGCTGCTTTCAAATAAAAGTTAAACCAAATAGAATGCAAAAAATTCAAGGCTTCTGATTCGAATACGATCAGTAAACCGTTCCAAAGGGGTTAAGCTAGGATTTGAATACGATCATGTAGCCCCCAGTGGCTTTGGCGTTGCACTGATCAAGAGGGTACCGACAGCTATGTTCTCTTTGGTTCGAATATGACCTATGTTTGAACAGGAAGCCCCCTAATGACCTTGAGAGTTTTTTAACGACTCTGATTCGAATACGATCAAAGTCGAACCCAAAATGGGTTAAGCTATGATTTGAATACGATCAAGAAGCCCCCTAGTGAGCTTGGCATTGTGCCGATCAAGAGGGTATCGACAGCTATGTTCTCTTTGGTTTGAATATGACCTATGTTTGAACAGGAAGCCCCCTAGTGATCATAAGGTTTAACGGCTAGATTCAAATGCGATCATGAGCCGGACCAAGAGGGTTAAGATAGATTCGAATACGATCAGCCACCAATTGGTCATTTGAAATGACAATGATGAAGGCATATAACCATTGAGGATGAAAAGGACAGAGGTCCTGCTTTATTACTTATCATAATATATACATCTTCAAAATATGTACATCATGAGAGCTGGTGGCTCAAGTGCAGTAAGGCCGCAGATGAGTGATATTCCACGACCGCGGGTCTCTTCCTCCATGACCGGTTGTTCAAGTTCTTGCTGACCACAAAGGGCCCTTCCCAAGGTGGGGATAATTTGTGTGCATCAGTTTGATCATGGATGAGCCGGAGCACCAAATCACCTTCTTGAAAGGTTTTGGACTTAACCCAACAACTGTGATAATGGTGCAGGTCCTGCTGATAAATCACTGAGCGAGCTGCTGCCAAGTCACGCTTTTCATCTAATAGGTCAAGTGCATCCTGACGCGCTTGTTCATTATCCGCCTCCACATAAGCCGCCACGCGAGGCGAGTCATGACGGATGTCACTAGGGAGAACCGCCTCGGCTCCGTAAACCATGAAAAAGGCGTATAACCCGTAGACCTATTAGGAGTAGTATTGATGCTCCATATCATAGAGGGTAACTCCTCAACCCAACAACCCGACGTCCGTTGCAAGGGAACCAAAAGCCGGGGTTTGATGCCTTTCAAGATTTCCTGATTGGCTCTTTCAACTTGACCATTGGACTGAGGATGAGCCACTGATGAAACATCAAGCCGAATATGCTCACGTTGACAAAATTCCTCCATGGCACCTTTAGACAGATTGGTACCATTGTCAGTTATAATGTTGTGTGGAAAGCCGAAGCGAAATATCACCTTCTTCATGAATTGAACGGTTGTGGCTGCGTCACACTTACTAACTGGCTCTGCCTCAACCCACTTTGTGAACTTGTCAACCGCCACCAAGAGGTGGGTCTTTTTATCTTTGGACCTTTTTGAAAGGCCCAACCATGTCAAGCCCCCAGACTGCAAATGGCCAAGTAATTGGAATCATCCTCAACTCTTGAGCCGGCACATGAGCATGTCTCGAGAACTTCTGACAATCGTCACATTTACTGACCAAATCCTCCGCATCAGCATGAGCCGTCAGCCAATAAAATCCATGACGGAAAGCCTTGGCCACAAGGGATTTTGACTCGGCATGATGGCCACAATCTCCTTCATGAATCTCACAAAGAATTTCTTGACCTTCCTCAGGAGAAACACAATGCTGAAACGCCCCAGTGACACTGCGATGATGTAACTTGCCATTGGCAATCGTCATTGACTTAGACCACCGGGTTATCTGCCTGGCCAAGGTTTCATCCTCAGGCAACTCGCCCCGGGTCATGTAAGCCAAGTATGGCACTGTCCAATCTAGGATGACGTGAAGAGTCGCCACCAATTGTGCTTCTGGGTCAGGAACAACCAAGTCTTCCTCTGCAGGTAACTTGACAGAAGGGTTATGCAGAATATCCAAGAAAGTATTAGGCGGCACCGGCTTACGCTGAGAGCCCAGCCGGCTTAAAGCATCAGCTGCCTCGTTCTTTTTGCGGTCAATGTGCTCCACTTGGTAACCCTTGAAATGTCCAGCAATGGCATCAACTTCACGGCGATAAGCCACCATGAGAGGTGATACGTCTCCAACGTATGTATAATTTTTGATGGTTCCATGCTATTATATTACCCATTTTGGATGTTTATGGGCTTTATTTTACACATTTATATCATTTTTGGGACTAACCTACTAACCGGAGGCCCAGCCCATATTGCTGTTTTTTTGCCTATTTTAGTATTTCGAAGAAAAGGAATATCAAATGGAGCCCAAACGGAATGAAACCTTCGGGGGCGTTATTTTGGAACAAATCGATCCGTAGAGCACCGGAGTGCAAGTCAAGAAAGCTCAGGGCCCACGAGATAGGAGGAACCCCCCACAGGGCGTGCCCCTGTCTCGTGGACCCCTCGGGCGTCCACCGACGTACTTCTTCCTCCTATATATACCTACGTACCCTGAAAACATCCAGGAGCACCACGAAACACAATTTCCACCGCTGTAACCTTTTGTATCCGCGAGATCCCATCTTAGAGCCCTTGCCGGCACTCTGTCGGAGGGGGAGGCAACCACAGAGGGCCTCTACATCAACATCCTTGCCCGCCCGATGAGTTGTGAGTAGTTTACCCAGCAGACCTCGGGTCCATAGTTATTAGCTAGATGGCTTTTCTCTCTTTTTGGATCTCAATACAATGTTCTCCCCCTCTCTTGTGGAGATCTATTCGATGTAAACTCTTTTTGCGGTGTGTTTGTCGAGATCCAATGAATTGTGGGTTTATGGTCAAGTTTATCTATGAATAATATTTGAATCTTCTCTGAACTCTTTTATGTATGATTGAGTTATCTTTGCAAGTCTCTTCAAATTATCAGTTTGGTTTGGCCTACTAGATTGATCTTTCTTGCCATGGGAGAAGTGCTTAGCTTTGGGTTCAATCTTGCGGCGTTCTTACCCAGTGACAGAAAGGATTGCAAGACACGTACTGTATTGTTGCCATCAAGGATAACAAGATGGGGTTTATATCATATTGCATGTGTTTATCCCTCTACATCATGTCATCTTGCTTAATGCGTTGCTCTGTTCTTATGAACTTAATACTCTAGATGCATGCTGGATAGCGGTCGATGTGTGGAGTAATAGTAGTAGATGCAGGCAGGAGTCGGTATACTTGTTATGGACGTGATGCCTATATACATGATCATGCCTAGATAATCTCATAACTATGCGCTTTTCTATCAATTGCTCGTGATAATTTGTTCACCCACCGTAATACTTATGCTATCTTGAGAGAAGCCTCTAGTGAAACCTATGGCCCCGGGTCTATCACTTATCATATTTGCTTTCAATCTACTTTATTTGCATCTTTACTTTTTGCATCTATATCAAAAATACCAAAAATATATTTATCTTATCATACTATCTTTATTAGATCTCACTTTCATGAAGTGGCCATGAAGGATTGACAACCCCTTTATTGCATTGGTTGCGAGTTCTCGGTTCGTTTGTGTAGGTGCGTGGTACTTTTGAGGAGCCTCCTCTTGGATTGATACTGTGGTTCTCAAAAGCGAGGGAAATACTTACGCTACACTTTGCTGCATCACCCTCTCCTCTTCGAGGAAATCCAACACAAGCTCAAGACGTAGCAAGAAGGATTTCTGGCGCCATTGCCGAGGAGGTCTTCGCTCAAGTCAAGACATACCAAGTACCCATCACAAACCCATCTCCCTCGCATTTACATTATTTGCCATTTGCCTCTAGTTTTCCTCTCCCCCACTTCACCCTTGCCGTTTTATTTGCCCTCTCTTTCCCAATCTCCTCCTCTCTCTTTCGCTTGCCGTTTTTCTGTTTGCTTGTGTGTTGGATTACTTGTTGCCATGGCACAAGATAATACCAAGTTGTGTGACTTCTCGAATACCAATAACAATGATTTCCTTAGTACTCCGATTGCTCCTCTTAATGATGTTGAGTCTTGTGAAATCAATACCACTTTGCTGAATCTTGTTATGAAAGATCAATTTGTCGGCCTTCCTAGTGAAGATGCCACTACTCATCTAAACAATTTTGTTGATTTGTGTGATATGCAAAATAAGAAAGATACGAATAGCAATATTGTTAAATTGAAGTTATTTCCGTTTTCACTTAGAGATCGTGCTAAAGTTTGGTTTTCGTCTTTGCCTAAAAATAGTATTGATTCTTGGAACAAGTACAAAGATGCTTTTATCTCTAAGTATCCCCCCCCGCTAAGATCATCACTCTTAGGAACGATATTATGAATTTTAAACAACTTGATCATGAGCATGTTGCCCAATCTTGGGAAAGAATGAAATTGATGCTTCGCAATTGCCCTACTCATGGTTTGAATTTATGGATGATCATACAAATTTTTTATGCCGGTTTGAACTTTGCTTCTAGAAATCTCTTAGATTCGGCCGCGGGAGGCACCTTTATGGAAATCACGTTAGGAGATGCTGTAAAATTGCTTGATAATATTATGGCTAATTATTCTCAATGGCACACCGAAAGATCTTCTAGTAAAAAAGTGCATGCTATAGAAGAAATCAATGTTTTGAGTGGAAAGATGTATGAACTTATGAAGATGTTTGCTACTAAAAATACTCATCTTGATCCCAATGATATGCTTTTGTCTTCCTTGATTGAGAATAATAATGAATCTATGGATGTGAATTTTGTTGGTAGGAATAGTTTTGGAAACAATGCTTATAGAGGAAATTTTAATGCTAGACCGTTCCCTAGTAATCCCTCTAATAATTATGGAAATTCCTACAATAATTCTTATAGTAATTTTAATAAGATTCCCTCTGATTTTGAGAATAGTGTTAAAGAATTTATGATTTCTCAAAAGAATTTTAATGCTTTGCTTGAAGAAAAATTGCTCAAAGTTGATGATTTGGCTAGGAACGTTGATAGACTTTCGCTTGATGTTAATTCTCTTAAACTTGGATCTTCTTCTCCTAAGCATGATATCAATGAGTCTCTCAAAGTAATGAGAATTTCCATTGATGAGTGCAAGGAAAGAACCGCTAGATTGCGTGCTACTTATGATTTTAGTGCCAAAGATGGCACTCGTTAGATCTATCTTTGCTTTTTATGCCTAGCTAGAGGCGTTAAACGATAGCGTGAGTTGGGAGGCAACCCAATTTTCTTTGCGCTTTTTTGTTTTTGCTCCTGTTTAGTAATAAATCTTGCATCTACCTTCTGTTTATATGTGTTTTTATCTTTTAATTAGTGTTTGTGCCAAGTAGAACCTATAGGATAACCTACGATGATAGTTGATTTGATTCTGCTGAAAAATAGAAACTTTGCACGCACGAATATAATTTTGTTAAATCACAGGAACGTGATTTTGCGTTGATGCGTTTTGCTGCTGTTCAATAGACAAATTGTCCAAGACTTCCAATTTTGGTAGGATTTTTAGAGTTCCAGAAGTTTGCATTAGTTACAGATTGCTACAGACTGTTCTGTTTTTGGCAGATTCTGTTTTTCCTGTGTTGTTTGCTTATTTCAATGAATCTATGGCTAGTAAATTAGTTTATAAACCATAAATAAGTTGGAATACAGTAGGATTAACACCAATATAAATAAAGAATGAGTTCATTGCAGTACCTTATGTGGTGGTTTTCTTTTCTTTCACTAACGGAGCTTATAAGATTTCCTGTTGAGTTTTGTGTTGTGAAGTTTTCAAGTTTTGGGTAAAGCTTTTATGGACTATGGAATAAAGGGTGGCAAGAGCCTAAGCTTGGGGATGCCCATGGCACCCCAAGATATTCAAGGATAGCCAAAAGGCTAAGCTTGGGGATGCCCCGGGAAGGCATCCCTTCTTTCGTTTTCGTTCATTGGTAACTTTACTTGGAGCTATATTTTTATTTGCCACATGATATGTGTTTTGCTTGGAGCGTCGTGTATTACATTAGTCTTTGCTTTTTAGTTTACCACAATCATCCTTGCTGTACACACCTTTTGGGAGAAGCCTATTTGATTAGAATTTGCTAGAATACTCTATGTGCTTCACTTATATCTTTTGAGCTTGATAGTTTTTGCTCTAGTGCTTCACTTATATCTTTTAGAGCATGGTGGTGTCTTAATTTTGAAGAAATTGCTAGTATCTCATGCTTCACTTATATTATTTTGAGAGTCTTTTAGAACAGCATGGTATTTGCTACGATCATAAAGTTGGTCCTAGAATGATGAGCATCCAAGTTGGGTATAATAAAAACTATCATATAAAGTGAATTGGATGCTATGATCAACTTGATGATTGATAATTGTTTTGAGATATGGAGGTAGTGATATTAAAGTCATGCTAGTTGGGTGATTATGAATTTAAAGAATGCTTGTGTTGAAGCTTGTGATTCCGTAGCATGCGTATGGTGAACCGCTTTGTGATGAAGTTGGAGCACAATTTTATTTATTGATTGTCTTCCTTATGAGTGGCGGTCGGGGACGGCGATGGTCTTTTCCTACCAATCTATCCCCTAGGAGCATGCGCGTAGTACTTTGGTTTTTGATGACTTCTAAATTTTTGCAACAAGTATATGAGTTCTTTTGATTAATGTTGAGTCCATGGATTATACACACTCTTTCACCCTTCCACCATTGCTAGCCTTTCTTGTACCGCGCAACTTTCACCGGTACCATACACCCACCATTTACCTTCCTCAAAACAGCCACCATACCTACCTATTATGGCATTTCCATAGCCATTCCGAGATATATTGCCATGCAACTTTCCAACGTTCCGTTCATATGACACGCATCACTTTTGTCATATTGCTTTTTGCATGATCATGTAGTTGACATTGTATTTGTGGCAAGGCCACCTTCATAATTTTCCTACATGTCGCTCTTGATTCATTGCATATCCCGATACACCGCCGGAGGCATTCATATAGAGTCATATCTTGTTCTAGATTTGAGTTGTAAATCCATAAAAGTGTGACGATCTTCATTATTAGAGCATTGCCCTAGTGAGGAAAGGATGATGAAGACTATGATTCCCCCACAAGTCGGGATGAGACTTCAGACTTTACAAAAAGAAAAAAAATAGAAAAAGAAAAAAAGAAAGACGAAAAAAAAGAAGGCCAAAGAAAAAAAAGAAAGAAGAAAAAAGAAAAAAAAGAGAAAGAAAAAAAAGAAAAAAATGAGAGAAAAAGAGAGAAGGGACAATGCTACTATCTCTTTTTCCACACTTGTGCTTCAAAATAGCACCATGATCTTCATGATAGAGAGTCTCATATGTTGTCACTTTCATATACTAGTGAGAATTTTTCATTATAGAACTTAGCTTGTATATTCCAATGATGGGCTTCCTCAAAAGTGCCCTAGGTCTTTGTGAGCAAGCAAGTTGGATGCACCCCACTTAGTTTTGTTTTATTGAGCTTTCATATATTTATAGCTCTAGTGCATCCGTTGCATGGCAATCCCTACTCACTCACATTGATATCTATTAATGGGCATCTCCATAGCCCGTTGATACGCCTAGTTGATGTGAGACTATCTTCTCCTTTTTGTCTTCTCCACAACCACCATTCTATTCCACATATAGTGCTATGTCCATGGCTCACGCTCATGTATTGCGTGAAATTTGAAAAAGTTTGAGATTATTAAAGTATGAAACAATTGCTTGGCTTGTCATCGGGGTTGTGCATGATTAAATACTTTGTGTGATGAAGATAGAGCATAGCCAGACTATATGATTTTGTAGGGATAACTTTCTTTAGCCATGTTATTTTGAGAAGACATGATTACTTTGATTAGTATGCTTGAAATATTACTATTTCTTATGTCAATATAACTTTTATTTTGTATTCATTTGGATCCGAACATTCATGCCACAAGAAAGAAAATTACATTATGAATTATGCTAGGTAGCATTCCACATCAAAAATTCTCTTTTTATCATTTACCTACTCGAGGACGAGCAGGAATTAAGCTTGGGGATGCTTGATCGTCTCCAACGTATCTATAATTTTTATTGTTCCATGCTATTATATTACCCTTTTGGATGTTTATGGGCTTTACTTTACACATTTATATCATTTTGGGACTAACCTACTAACAGGAGGCCCAGCCCATATTGCTTTTTTTGCCTATTTGATATTTGAAGAAAAGGAATATCAAGCGAGTCAAAAGGAATGAAACCTTCGGGGCGTTATTTTTGGAACAAATCTGATCAGGAGAGCACAGGTGCAAGTCAAAGCTCGAGGGCCCCACGAGATAGGAGGGCGCCCTGTCTCGTGGGCCCCTCGAGCGTCCACCGATGTACTTCTTCCTCCTATATATACCTACGTACCCTGAAAACATCCAGGAGCACCACGAAACACAATTACCACCGCCGTAACCTTCTGTATCCGCGAGATCCCATCTTGGAGCCCTTGCCGGCACTCTGCCGGAGGGGGAAGCAACCACGGAGGGCCTCTACATCAACATCCTTGCCCCTCTGATGAGTTGTGAGTAGTTTACCACAGACCTACGGGTCCATAGTTATTAGATAGATGGCTTCTTCTCTCTTTTGGATCTCAATACAATGTTCTCCCCCTCTCTTGTGGAGATCTATTCGATGTAAACTCTTTTTGCGGTGTGTTTGTCGAGATCTGATGAATTGTGGGTTTATGATCAAGTTTATCTATGAATAATATTTGAATCTTCTCTGAATTCTTTTATGTATGATTGAGTTATCTTTGCAAGTCTCTTCGAATTATCAGTTTGGTTTGGCCTACTAGATTGATCTTTCTTGCCATGGAGAAGTGCTTAGCTTTGGGTTCAATCTTGCGATGTTCTTACCCGATGTGATGAAAGGGTTGCAAGACACGTATTGTATTGTTGCCATCGAGGATAACAAGATGGGGTTTATATCATATTGCATGTGTTTATCCCTCTACATCATGTCATCTTGCTTAATCGTTGCTCTGTTCTTATGAACTTAATACTCTAGATGCATCTTTGGATAGCGGTCGATGTGTGGAGTAATAGTAGTAGATCTTTGGCAGAGTCGGTCTACTTGTTATGGACGTGATGCCTATATACATGATCATGCCTAGATAATCTCATAACTATGCGCTTTTCTATCAATTGCTCGACAGTAATTTGTTCACCCACCGTAATACTTATGCTATCTTGAGAGAAGCCTCTAGTGAAACCTATAGCCCCGGGGTCTATCTCTTATCATATTTGCTCTCAATCTACTTTATTTGCATCTTTACTTTTTGCATCTATATCAAAAATACCAAAAATATATTTATCTTATCATACTATCTTTATTAGATCTCACTTTACATGAAGTGGCCGTGAAGGGATTGACAACCCCTTTATTGCGTTGGTTGCGAGTTCTCAGTTTGTTTGTGTAGGTGTGTGGGACTTTTGAGGAGCCTCCTACTGGATTGATACCTTGGTTCTCAAAACTGAGGGAAATACTTACGCTACACTTTGCTGCATCACCCTCTCCTCTTCGAGGAAAACCAACGCAAGCTCAAGACGTAGCAAGAGGATCCTTGGAATCCCACTTGCCTGATACTTGTTGGCACTAAATCTGAGTCGCCAAAGCACCTTACTCGGCTTAAGCTCATCTCTTTAGCCATCCGAAGACCATGGAGTAAGGCTTCATACTCAGCTACATTGTTAGTACAGGGAAACATCAACTGTAGCACATAACAAAATTTGTCACCTCGTGGGGAAGCTAAAACAACTCCAGCCCCCGAGCCCTCCAATTGCCTGGACCCGTCAAAGTGAATAGTCCAATATGTGTTGTCCAGCTTCTCTTCAGGCATTTGCAGCTCTGTCCAATTGTTGATGAAGTCCACGAGTGCCTGAGACTTAATAGAAGTGTGTGGCACATGCTTTAAACCATGAGGCCCAAGTTCAATGGCCCACTTGGCGACTCATTTTGTGGCCTCTCTATTTTGGATGATATCTCCTAAAGGAGCAGAACTGACCACAGTGATGGGATGACCCAAAAAATATTGCTTAAGCTTCTGGCTTGCCATAAACACCCCATAAACAAGCTTCTGCCAATGTGGATACCTTTTCTTGGATTCAATAAGTACCTCACTGATGTAATACACCGGCCGTTGAACCGGATGCTCCTTGCTAGCCTCCTTGCGTTCCACCACAATGGCTACACTAACGACACATGTGTTAGCAGCCACATATAACAATAATGGCTCCTTATCAATGGGAGCAGCAAGGACTGGCGGCTCAGCTAGCTGTCTCTTCAAATCTTCAAAGGCAGTGTTAGCAGCATCGCTCTAGACGAAGCCGTCTGTCTTCTTCATCATCTGATACAGCGGTATGGCCTTCTCACCTAACCGGCTTATGAGCCGGCTTAAAGCGGCAATACGACCCGCCAAACGTTGAACATCATTGATACACGCCGGTTTAGCCAAGGAAGTGATTGCCTTGATCTTCTCCGGGTTAGCCTCAATGCCCCTGATAGAAACCAGAAAACCCAAAAGCTTGACTGCAGGCACACCAAAAACTCACTTGGCCGGGTTAAGCATCATCTTGTAGACCCAGAGATTATCAAAGGTCTCCTTCAGATTATCTAGGTCTCCTTCTCTCTAGATTCACCACAATGTCGTCCACATAAGCATGAACATTGCGCCCAATCTGATTGTGAAGACAGTTCTGCACACATCGCTGATAAGTCACCTGGGCACTCTTAAGCCCAAAAGGCATAGACACATAGCAGAAGGCTCCAAATGGAGTAATAAAAGCCATCTTCTCCTGGTCCTTAACTGATGATAACCAGAATATGCATCCAAAAAGCTCAAACACTCACAACCCACCGTAACATCAATGATTTGATCAAGACGAGGGAGAGCGAAGGGATCAGCTGGACAAGCTTTGTTTAAATCCATGTAATCCACACACATATGCCAAGTGCCATTCTTCTTAAGCACCAGCACCGGGTTAGCCAACCACTTTGGATGAAAAACTTCAACAATGAACCCGGCCGCCAAGAGCCGGGCCACTTCCTCGCCAATGGCCTTCTGCCTCTCTTCATTGAATCGCCGAAGAAACTGTTTGACCAGCTTAAATTTTGGATCAATATTTAGAGTGTGCTCAGCGAGTTCTCTCGGTACACCCAGCATGTCAGAAGGCTTCCATGCAAAGATGTCCCGGTTCTCACGGATGAACTTGATGAGCGCGCTTTCCTATTTGGGATCCAGATTGGCACGGATACTGAACTGCTTAGATGAGCCGCCTGGAATAAAATCTACAAGCTTGGTGTCATCGGCCAAATTAAACTTCATTATCGGCTCATGCTCTGTGGTTGGCTTCTTCAAAGACGTCATGTCTGCCGGGTCAACATTGTCCTTGCAGAACTTCAATTCCTCTGTCGCACAAATAGATTCAGCATAAGCAACATCGCCTTCCTCACATTCTAAGGCTATCTTCTGACTCCCATGCACCGTGATGGTGCCCTTATGACCCGACATCTTGAGCTGCAAATAAACATAACACGGCCGTGCCATGAACTCGGCATAAGCCGACCGTCCAAACAGGGCATGATACGGGCTCTTGATTTTGACCACCTCAAAGGTTAACTTCTCAGCCCTAGAATCATGCTTATATCCAAAGGCTACCTCCAGCTCAATCTTACCCACTGGGTATGCCGACTTACCAGGGACCACTCCATGAAAAACAGTGTTGGAAGTCTTGAGATTTTTATCAGTCAAACCCATGCGACGAAAAGTCTCGTAATAGAGGATGTTGATGCTACTGCCTCCATCCATGAGCACCTTAGTGAATTTATATCCACCAACTTTGAGGTGCCACAACCAAGGCCAAGTGACCGGATTGTCAACACAGGGAGGTGATCTTCCCTACTCCATAAAATAGGCTGCTCAGACCATCTCAAATAACGAGGCTGCTTGGCTCAACGGGGTTCCTGACCCTCTTATGAAGCTTCGGTCCCGTTTGCACAAACTGGTGGTAAACACATGATATTGCCCACTTTTCATTTGCTTTGGATTACTCGATATCCGCCACTCTTTATTCTTGACCTCCTGGCGGATTGCTGATTATAACCACCTTGATTACCCTGAGAGTTATGAAAACTGGAATTTGAACCGCCGCCCGGGCCATGAAAGCCGCCGCCACCTGAGCCGCCGCCCTGCCCATGATTACCATCGAACATGTTGGAATTCTTGAAAGCCTTCATGATCGTACAATCCTTCCATAGGTGAGTGGCCGGCTTCTGCGGAGTGCCGTGCCTTGGACAGGGCTCATTCAGTAACTGCTCAAGCGTGGGGCTTGACCCGCCGGACCGAGGAGGTGGTCCCCCCTTACGTCATTGATTGTTGCCCTGCGCATTGGTGTTAGCCACAAACTCCAAGCTACCATCAGCCTTGCATTTATTATTACTTCCTTGATTTGCCGGGTTATGCTGAGGACCCTTGGTGTTGCCGTTCTTTTTTCCCTTCCCTGTCTTTTCATCATCAGACTCGGGATCCTTGGTACTATCAGAGTCAGCGTACTTGACTAGAGCCGCCATCAGCTGGCCCATGTCATTGCAATCACGCTTGAGCCGCCCCAGCTTCATCTCCAGAGGCGCAAAATGACAATTTTTCTCCAACATTAAGACTGTAGAGCCGGCATCCATCTTATCAGATGAATGTATTGTGGCTTTGACCCGGCGCACCCAATGGGTCGTGAACTCACCCTCCTCTTGCTTGCAATTAGTTAAATCCACAATTGACATGGGCTGCTTGCATGTGTCTTTGAAGTTCTGAATGAAACAGGTTTTTAACTCTGCCCATGAGCTGATGGAATTAGGCGGCAGCCCCTTCAACCAAGTGCGGGCCGTCCCATCCAACATCATGGTGAAGTACTTGGCCATCGCAGCATCACTGACCTCCAATAACTCCATAGCCATCTCATAACTTTCAATCCACGCCCCAGGCTGTAACTCGGCCGTGTAATTAGGCACCTTTCGAGGCCCCTTGAAATCCTTGGGCAAACGCTCATTACGCAGAGCCGGCACCAGACAAGGGACACCACCAGTCCTTGTGCTCACGCCTGCCTCAATAGAAGTTGTCGGATAAACCGGAAAAGACTGGTAAGCCACCCGTTGAGCCGCCCGCTCAGCCTCTTGACGTATTCTGTCCTGATCAACCAAGTTAAGAGCTCCATCACGCGCTGGGTCATGCTCGCGCGGCTGGTCACAGCACCGGGCATTGCTTGAGACGGCCGACGAATCCATGTGCCTGCTATAACTAGGGCTCCGGCTTGGACGAGGGGTTGAATGAATCCTGTCTCGGCTATATGAATACGCCTCCTGCTGCGCTAAAGCCGTCTGAAGCTCTCTGAGCCTACGAGTTTCAAACGCCGTCGGAGAGTCGCCCTCCACCGGGAGAGTCGCCAATCGTGCTGTCGCAACAATCATGTTCTCCATAGGGTTAGAATAATGACCCAGTGGTGTTGGTACATAATGAGGTGGATTCGTATTCATCCAGGGAGGTCCCATCATATGCGGCTAAACCGACGTTCCAGCCCCGGGTGTTGCAATCCAGTTTATCTCCGGCGGGTTACTGGGCCCTGCACCAGGTGTATGGAAGAGATTTCGAGGAGCATAAACTGGAGGCAGCCGAGATTGAGTCTTCTGGTGTCTTCTCCTCATGACCTCATTGGATGCATTCTGATCCATCGTGAGCCGAAAAGCCTGTGCCTGAAACTGCTGAGCCTGAGCATCCAGAGCCGCCCGCTCTGCGGTCATCCTGACATCTTCCGCTGCCAGGTCTTCCTTAGCCTGCACTATGTCTTGTTTTAATTGTGCCACTTCCGCATCATGTTGAGCTTGATCCGCCGGGTTGACCGCGACGGCCAACAGAGCGGTCATCTTATCCATGAGATCCATCAATTTTGGCCGCGGCGCGCACGAGGGCTCTGCCGGAGGTTATTGCTGCCGCAGTTGTGTAGTTTTGAATGGGTTGCGTGCCAGCCATGAAGATCCCAACTCTGCTCGGCGGCTCAAGGAGATCCGGAATACTACTGCCATTGGAACAACCCCCAAGCCCGCCGTCTTGCAATTGATACAATGAATCTCTGTCACCTGTGGATGACTCGCCATCAGAGTAGATGGCCGTCTCACCGGCAGACACAGATCCTTCAGAAAGTTCCTCTCCGTGGATGCATCCCACGAAGGCACGCTTCATAGCAAGCTGAGCCCGGGCGGGTCTCGCATGCTGAGCCATCTCAACGAGGTCGGTGCAGATGTTCGGCTCAGGGCCCGGCTCGCCAATTTTGCCGATTAAGACGTGGATTCCATCGAAGGGGACCCGACACCCATACTCAATTGAGCCAGCATCGGGGCCCCAGCCTGCATCGTCGATGTAGAGCTTGCCGCGATGACTCTTGGTCATCCGGCCCACAGCGTATCCGTTGAGCCCTTCGAAGCTGCCCTTCAAGAACTCAAATCCACCGTGCGCTGGGGGTTAATCGAAACAAAGGACACGGGGTTTATACTGGTTCGGCCCCTTACAGTGAAGGTAAAAGCCTACGATCCAGTTTTGAGTGGGATTGCTTATGTCTCGATTACCAGGGAGCGAAATCGCTTGACCTAGCTCTCGATCTAATGTTACTTGCCCTGAACCGCCGTCGGGTCGTCCCTTTATATACAGAGGTTGACGCCCAGCGGCTCACAGAGTCCCGGCCGACTCATAAACAGTGTCCGACTCGGTCTCTAACTATTCTTGCCTTACAATACAAGTCATGTACATATGGAGGTTTATCTCTACGGGCATTAAGTCACCTCTAGGCTTTGGACCCTTAACTGAACCACCGTCTTCAAGCTTGGTCTTGGGCTTCAAGAGTACTCATAGGTATAACCCGACCCCTCCTGGGCGGGTCATACCTAATAGTTATATCCCCAACAGGTAGTGTCGGTGTCAAAACTGGCGGATCTCGGGTAGGGGGTCCCGAACTGTGCGTCTAGGCGGATGGTAACAGGAGACAAGGGACATGATGTTTTACCCGAGTTCGGGCCCTCTCGGTGGAGGTAAAACCCTACTCTGCTTGATTAATATTGATGATATGGGTAGTACAAGAGTAGATCTACCACTTGATCGAGAGGCTAAACCTAGAAGCTAGCCTATGGTATGATTGTTGTTAGTCCTCACGGACTAAAACCCTCCGGTTTATATAGGCACCGGAGAGGGTTAGGGTTACAGTCGGTTACAATGGTAGGAGATCTACATATCCATATTGCCAAGCTTGCCTTCTACGCCAAGGAAAGTCCCATCCGGACAGGGACGGAGTCTTCAATCTTGTATCTTGGTCTTGGAGTCCGGCCAAAGATGATAGTTGGCTATCCGGACACCCCTAGTCCAAGACTCCTCGGTAGCCCTGAACCAGGCTTCAATGACGACGAGTCCGTGGCGCATATTGTCTTGACATTGCAAAGCGGGTTCCTCCTCGAATACTTCATAGAAGATTTTGATCACAAGGATAGTGTCGGCTCTACAAAATAAGTTCCACATACCACCATAGAGAATAATATTTACACAAGTTCAATCGATGATGTATTCCGTGGTGTGACATCACACCACGGCCAAGCCTATTGAACCGTTTTCTTGTTCCACCTCAGCGCGTTTAGCGGCGGTTTCCTTAGCACGTCTTGTCAAAGCAGAGATCGTGTCCCCTTATTCCGGGAATCTCATCAATACGGGCGTGGGGTAACCCAACCGCGCCATTGATTACGGCGGTTGGGAGATAAGCGAGTTTTACCAGGCTGGTGGGGACGTATAGTTTCGTCCGTCCATATAAGGGGATAGGATCCACCTTTTTACCTACGCCTTCTTCCTCCTTTGCTTATCCATTTCCGCGTACTCGAGCTCCAGCGCCCAAGTCCGCACATCTCGCCTCAACCTTCCCCAACCATGTCCGGAGCGGGAGGCAAGTGGATGGCCTCCTCCGTCACGGAGGGGCACATCAAAAAGTTGAGAAAGCGGATACACTGCACAACAACATTGCTTGCTGGCTTCCAGACGAGGCAGCTCGTCCCCACCCCAGGCCCCATGAGAGGGTGGTGTTCCTTCCCCATTTCCTCCGTGGTGGGCTTCCCTCCACCCATTTGCCCAGGGCTCATGTTCTCTCGGCACTGGATTTCCATGATCGGCCCAATTTCATCCTCAACATCTCAGCATTTATCGTTGTGTGCGAGGCCTTCCTCCGCATCAAACCCCACTTTGGCTTATGGTGAAGACCTTCAATGTCAAGCCGAAGGTAGTGGGCGACCAGCGGGTGGAGTCTTGGGCGCCATGGTGGGCAAGATGCCCAGCGTCACATGGCTCGGCGCCTTCATGGAAACCATCAAAGGGTGGCAATCGGGGTGGTTCTACATCACCGAGCAGCGTGACCACTGAATGGGCGTGACCCCGGAATTCAGATCTGGCATCCCCACACAGCTCACCTCCTGGAAAGAGAAGGGCATGACATGGGGTGATTTAGAAGAGCTGACCGGACTCCAAACCTGCGTCCAAGACTTCGTGAACAAGAAGACCAAGCTCGTCAACGTGGTCCAGGTCATGCTCATCCGCCGGATCCTCCCCTGCCAACAAAGGACTTTCAACTTGTGGGAGTTTGATCCGGCCCAGCACCAGACCTTGAGCAGGCTCTTCGACACTACATACGAAGACACATGGAGGGTGCTGTTCAAGGGCGCCGAGGGTCCCGAATCCGCTACCGAAGATCGCGGATTCAGCTCGCAGCGTCAAGCTGGCGAGGTGAGCTATTTTACCCTTTACAGGATGCTTAGTTTCCATAGTTTGACTCTATGCGGGATCTAAACTCCCTTTACCTTTGTGAGACACGGCAAAAGCGTCGAGCAGGTTAACTGTCGGCTCCTTGCCGAAGACCCAGACGCCCAATTAATGGGGCTCTTTGGTTCGGCGCCTTATGTGGTGCGGAGAAGAAAACCAAGAAGAAGGCCAAGAAGAAGGCGGCGTCGGTGTTATCGGACTCATCGTCCGATGAATCCGTGATTCCTCCCCAAAGATGAGGGGAGAAAAAGAGGCCTCTCCCGGTGAAGAGAGAAGAAAGGAAGGCCTCCCCAGCAGAGAGGCGAAAGATCAGAAGGAAGGACCCTCCCGGACTACTTCACCAACGCCGGCGACAATGAGGAGGTGGCATAAAGGCTAAGCCCTGGCGACCGTAAGTGTCCGGATACCAGAATAACTCATGGTGTTTCATTTGTTGCATAGAATCTTAACGCCGAATATAACCCTGCAGCCCGCCCAAGGACGGGCTCGACACTTCAACGAGCGGCTCCCTGGTGCCATCGGACGTGGATAACACTTCACGTCCGGCCGTCTCCTCTCCTCGCGCTGCGGATGACGCCGAGGTGGGGTCCCAAAAGGGGCCTAGCCAGGAGGAGGAGATTCCGGAGGTGCCGCGGGACAACCTCCCGGACTATGGGCACGGGGGGGATCAACCCCCAAAGGGTTACGAGTTGACCTGGGCGGACTCCGCCTTGAGAACCGATGAGTGGTTCCGAGTCCGTGGCGGCCCTTCGTAGAAGGAGAGACTACGACGCCGGTGACCTCCGTCGAACCGGGCGCGGATAATTCTTGGGCGCTCAGCGGCGCCTCCATCGACAGCGCACCGCCTTTATTATGAGTGCGGTGATCGAAAGTTCGATCCGCCAAGGCGGGCTGGTGAAGCTCTATACCAGCCTCCTAACAGGCTTTGAGGTATGTAATTAAAATATGTAAAAATAATCTTGCATAGGCAGTAGCCACGATGCTCAGTTTGGTGTTAGGAAAGGAAAGCTGGGCGAGGATCTAAAAGATCTACGAGGAGTCTAACATAAGCATGTGAATATGGGAATGCAGGCTGCTAGCTTGCGACCTCTGTCGCCCGATCTGAGGTCGATGCATTGAAGCGGAGACCTTGGCGGTCGAGAACGAGCTCGGCCTTGCCAAGCAGCTCGAGGACAAGGAAGGTAAGTGATACCTTATTAAAGTAATACCTTATGGAAAGATTTGGTTGCAAAAAATGACAGGAATAACGTGAGTATTGCAGGGGCCATGAACGAGGTGGCGACCCTGAAAGAGGCGGTGTCCAGGGCCGAAAGCAATGCGGCCGTGGAGCGCACCGAGCGAGAGAAGCAGGAGGCGCGGGTGGCGGAGGTACGGCAAGAGCTCCAGGCTCTCGTGGAAAGACACGAGAGGTTGGAGCGTGACTCGAAGACCCGAGAGTCCGAGCTCGCCTCGGCTCTTGAGAGTGCCAAAGCCGCTAAGGCCGAAGCCCAAAAAGTCGTCCAGAAAATTGAGGCAATAAAGAAGATAGCGGTGGGTAAGGCATTCTTCATGCAAAGCAAGAACGTGAAAGTGAATTACTTGTTACTTACCCGAATCCGGAGCTCTCCAGGAGCATTTGCAGATCTGCCCGATGTATCCGTATTGCCGCATTCTACCGGGCCAAGGAAGGGAGCTCGGCGGAGAAGGTATTCGGTCTCGATATCTTTGAGGCGGACACCGATGCCCTTGGCGACCAGTGAAGCGGTGGTCGAGCTCCATAAGGTGGCGAACAGGCCATGAAGGGCCTCATAGCTCGGTGTGGTGAAGGAGGCCATGCACAGGAGCTACCGGGCTGGTGCGGCGGCTAGTGGGCGCTGACCATGGATTGAAGTCGTCAGCGCTCGTCTGCATCGAAGGTGCCGTAGGGCCTTGCCCGTGCTAAAGTGCCTTTGGGGCAAGATGGGCCTTGAAGCTTGTGACGGACGCTCCACCGCCGGGCAAGGAGTATCGCAAGCCGAGATGTATTATGAGAACATCTGAAGGGTGCCGCCTTATAGCAGTGAGTGCTCCAAAGATGTAATTTTTAGTAGACTCGCATTTGTTATCTGTCTTGCTGAAAACTTTGTTCATATCGCTAAGCAATGCTTGTTAATTTAAAATATTACCTTACATGCGGCCGTTTATCAAATTTGAGAGATGGCAAGTCGTTGGCTTCACCCCCATGCCACAGTCTTTGGGGTGTTGGGATAAACTTAGCGCTCTTGTTCCCATTTTGGGTCCTTGAGGCGCTCAACACAACGAGCGAGGCAACGGACTTATAATGCTTGAACACTCCCTTAGCCATTGAATTCTATAATTTTAAATTTGGTGAAGCCCCTAGTGTTCGGAAGACCGAATTGAGGCGCTATCACGCTGGGCGGACAAAGCCGGCTCCTCGCTCTAAGCGGCATAAGTCTTTAGGAGTCGAAAAAACCTCTCGAACAGCCACGGCTCTCGCCCTATCATGACAGTCGGTTTTAGCTTTCTCCTTTGAGGTGCTCAACCCAGCTCAAGCTGGGGCACAATCGCGATGGTTCTCCCAGCCTTACCTTAGCGATATAACGGGCGTAAGGTACCAAAACATGGGGCCAGGCAAACCCAACTATTGACCCAAGACATGATTGAGCCGATGCATATAATGCTATAAGTTGAGTGCCGCACTTGTGAAAGAGTTCGGACTTATCACACCATATTTTGGGAAACTTAAGCCCCTGGTGTATTTGGCCGTACCAAAGCGTACGGATGCAACATGTCATAAGTGAACATATATAGATAGAAAGAGTAATGCAATAATAGGCAAAAGCGATGCATTGTTTATTCAAAAATCTGCAATGAAAGCGAAGCGATGCAAATAGTGCGATAAGCAAGGGATGGGACTATTTAACATGTCCCCCTCCAGGGGTAGGCTGCGGGATGGTATGTAAAACAGGTATATTGCTCGTGATAGAGACCACCTGGACACTTGAAGTAGCTTTTCTGCTTCCCTGGCTGTTGCATCGTGAGTTCGACAATTCTCTTCTTTGGGCGGGGCTTACGGGAAGCGGAGTCGAGAATAAGAAAAAAAAGAATGACCCAATTGGGAGCCCACAGTGCGGTTGAGCCGCTCTCCGGGCATCTTGGTGGTCGTGCCCCTACCCCTATGCCCATGGTATCTCCGGGCGTAGTTATGTGCGCGTGGTCTGGTTTCGCGATTATCACGAGGGCTGGGGTTGGGCCGCATTACTCGCATGCTCGGAGCGTGCGAGCGGTCTTGTTGTAGGTTACTTGGTAGCGGCAGCGGTGTCGGCGCTTCTGACGGACTCGAAATTGCCTTAAGAGGCTGCTTTGTACTTCCGCCGCGAGCGGCTGTATGCTCCTCCATTCGGAGAGGCGTTGGTGTTCCGTTGACCGTAATGACTCCTCGAGGGCTGGCATCTTGAGCTTGAGGTATGCGTAGTGCGGCACCGCATTGAACTTTGCAAATGTGGTTCGTCCGAGCAGTGCATGATAGCTGCAGCGGAATGGGACTATGTCGAAGATTAACTCCTCGTTTCGAAAGTTATCCGGAGATCCGAAGACCAATTCAAGTGTGGCGAACACATGCAGTTGGCCTCTACACAGTATGGCGCCTTTAAAGGTCGTCTTTGTGGGTTTAATCACGGGGGGTCTATGCCCATCTTGCGCCTTGTATCACGATAAAGCGAGGTTCATTCTTGCCGCCGTCCATCGGGACTCTAGTGAGGTGAAATCCGTCGACGGTGGGTCTAGAACCAATGCGGCGAATCTGCCATGGCGGATGCTAGTGGGGTGGTCCCTTGATCAAAAGTGATCGGGCGGGAGGACCACGGATTAAACTTTAGGCGGCGGCTCCATCGCATATCGTCCACGAGTGCGCTTCGCTCCCTTTTGGGTATGTGGGTTGCGTATATCATGTTCACCGTCCGCACTTGTGGGGGGAAACCCTTCTGTCCTCTAGGGTTCGGTGGCCGGGCTCCTCCTCGTCATCACTATGCATCCCCTTGTCATTGTTTTTGGCCATTAACTTGCCTGCCTGCTTGAACACCCAACAATCCCTCTTGGTGTGATTGGCTGGCTTTTTGGGGGTGCCGTGTATGTGCCACAAGCGATCGAGTATTCGGTCCAAATTGGGCGGGCGGAGTATTTCTTTTGAATGGCTTTTCCTTGACGGGTTTAGAGCCTCTGAATCCGGCATTGACTCTTGTATCCTCGGCATTATCGCCGTGTAATGCGGTGCTTGTGCTTGTTGCGTACGCGACTGCCGTTAGTGTCCTTGGTATCCGAATTACGGGGCTCTTGGTCATGTTGTTACTCTGAGCTAGCCAGCTATCCTCTCCAGTGAAGTGGGTCATGAGTGTTGTGAGGGCTGCCATGGATTTCGGCTTTTCCTGTCCTAGGTGCCGGGCAAGCCACTCGTCGCGGATGTTGTGTTTGAAGGCTGCAAGGGCCTCTGCATCCGGATAGTCGATGATTTGATTTTTCTTGGTTAGGAACCGTGTCCAGAATTGTCTGGCTGATTCTTCTGGCTGCTGAATTACGTGGCTTAGGTCATCGGCGTCTGGTGGTCGCACATAAGTGCACTGGAATTTGTCGAGGAATGCGGCTTCCAGGTCTTCCCAACAACTGATTGACTCTGCTGGCAAGCTGTTAAGCCAATGCCGCGCTGGTCCTTTAAGCTTGAGTGGGAGGTATTTGATGGCGTGTAGATCGTAACCGCGGACCATGTGGATATGGAGGAGATAGTCCTCGATCTAGACTACCGGATCTGTTGTGCCATCGTATGATTCAATGTTTATGGGTTTGAAACCCTCAGGGATTTGATGATCCATCACTTCGTCTGTGAAGCATAGTGGGTGTGCGGCGCCTCTGTATTGGGCTATATCACGATGCAGCTCAAGCGAGCTTTGTCTCTTGTGTTGTTCGCCCGGCGAATTCTTTGTATCCGGCGTGGCGGTTGTTATCACGTATTGTGGGCGCCCGCGATCCGTAGATCGATCTTGTTTGCCTTGCCTTGTCCTCGAGTATATCCCGCATGGTCTGGCGCATTTTCCGCGCCTTGGTATTTTTTTGGCGGCAAAGTGCGGCTTGAGTGTAGGGCGAGAGGCCTCTCTGTCGCTGACCACGAGGTGGCGGTCGGCCGTATATATCGCTGGTGATGTAGGTTTAGGTGCTTCCTCCTCTAATCGGGGTAGCAGCCGCGTTTTGGGTAGCTCTTGGAGGCGTTGAGTTCATACTCTTGGCCGCAAGGACTTGATCCATCTGTCGGCTAGCAAGTCTTGGTCAGCTCTAAATTTGTTGCTGCTTTTATTGAAGCTGCTTGCCATGGCCATAATCCTGCGTTTGAAAGCGCTCTTGTTAACAGGATCTTAGGTGCGACAAATTCATCGTCGTCGAGGCTTGCCTTGTCTTGGAGGGAGGCATATAATTATCGTCCTCTACCTCTCATCTACCGCTCTCTCATGAGGCTGGCTTCTCCATCCTCTGCGCTGAATCCTGCTTTGGAGGGTTGTCTTCGGACCTTTGTCAGGGGTGTTATTGTCTCCGGTGCGGAATCTCCATTTTCTTTGTGGCGGGATTTAGAGCGGGCCCGGCGCTTGGCACATAGGCTATTTCTTGGAGGGTCGTCCTCCGTTTTTCCATCGCCATTCCCATCCTTTGGGATGTCCACCATGTAAATGTCGTATGATGAGGTGGCCTTCGATTGCCCTGTAGGTCTTTGGTTCTTGGTAAATCTCTGCATCGTCGTCCATACCGCCGATGTCTTGGTCGAAGTCTAGCATGTCGGTTAAGTCATCGGCAGTGGCTCTGAAGTGGGTGGTGGGTGGGCTTCGAATTTCTTCGTCGTTTGCATCCCAACAGTCCTGCCATAGTCCGACCAGGGCTCTCTTGATAAAGAGAGAGACTTTAGCGAATTCAGGATGTCGCCAAACGGCGAGTGCTGAAAGATGTCCATGGCGGTGAACTCCATGATCGGCATGTCGGATTTGATTGGCGGTAGCGGAAGGTTGGATGCGGAGAGAGTCGGCACCTTGGAGTCTGAGCTTCACAAGGACAAGGTTGATATTCGGCTCTATCGCCATAGAGTAGCAGCCCCGGCGGTGTCGACCACCCATCCTCGTCGGCGTGGTCGGCTCCAAGCTAAGGGTCGGGCGGACACTTGTGCGGCCTCGAGGCCTTGTCCGGCGACGAGCTAGATCGTGCCCATCATGACGGTCTGTGGCGCTTGGCGTGGCTCGAACCCGTCGAAGATCAACTCTCCGCGGACGTCTGCCGTATAGTTCAAACTTCAAATCGACTGATGGCGGGGTGTAGCTTTCAATCTGCTCCGGATGGCCAAGTGAGTTGGCCCATGATTGCAAAGCCGCCGAATACAAAGATCTGTCCGGGAGAAAAGTCTCACCCTAGACCGCGTCGTTGTTGATGATCGAAGGATCCGCCGGACCTAAAGGTGGCGACACGGAGGAACTCTCAATGAAAGCACCAATGTCGGTGTCAAAACCGGCGGATCTCGGGTAGGGGTCCCGGCTGTGCGTCTAGGCGGATGGTAATAGGAGACAAGGGACACGATGTTTTTACAGGTTCGGGCCCTCTCGGTGGAGGTAAAACCCTACTCCGCTTGATTAATATTGATGATATGGGTAGTACAAGAGTAGATCTACCACGAGATCGAGAGGCTAAACCCTAGAAGCTAGCCTATGGTATGATTGTTGTTAGTCCTCGGACTAAAACCCTCCGGTTTATATAGGCACCGAGAGAGGTTAGGGTTACCTGAGTAGAGTTACAATGGTAGGAGATCTACATATCCGTATTGCCAAGCTTGCCTTCTACGCCAAGGAAAGTCCCATCCGGACACGGGACGGAGTCTTCAATCTTGTATCTTCATAGTCTTGGAGTCCGGCCAAAGATGATAGTTCGGCTATCCGGACACCCCCTAGTCTAGGACTCCCTCAGGTAGGAAACACAAAATACCAAAAAAATTAGTTGTACCTACTACACCAATGGTTGAAGAACCACTCAAAATCTATCACACTCTTGAAGCTTTTTTACTTGGATCATCTTCGATCCCTATGTGCTCGTGCTGAAACCCCAACTAGCTTAGTTGAGGTCAAATCTTTAGATGAGCATGATTGTTATGTGCGACATCGCCTATCTGAAAAAGGGAAACTTTTACTGGATCAAATTCATCGTTTGCAATGCTATGCTTGGAATTTATGTGATATTTATGATGTTACTTGTTGTTCTGAAAACCCTAAGAAACACCTTCCCTACCAATGTGAGTTTAGTGATAATGGAATCGAATCTTGATATGCTAACGGTGTTTATAATTACTATGATGTTCAACAAATTGAAGAATTTGTTGCTTTTAAGGGTGCTTATGAAATTGCTTCTTTAATTTAAAAGTATGATGCTACTCTTTACAAATCTGAGAATTTTGCCATACTTAAATATTGTTATGATAATTATGCTTCTAATGGCTATGTTAAACCATATATTGAGGACTCCTCCGCTGTCCAAGAAGAGACTAATATTTTGCAGGAATCTATGGGCAAAGAAATTGATGAAACTGTGAGCTCATTGGATGAAAAAGATGAGGAGGAGAGCGAAGAACAAAAGGAGGAAGAGCGGATTGATCACCCGTGCCCACCTTCTAATGAGAGTAACTCTTCAACTCATACATTGTTTAATTTCCCTTCGTGCTTACCGAAGGATGATTGCTATGATGATTGTTATGATCCCGTTGATTCTCTTGAAATACCCCTTTTTGATGATGCTTGCTATGCTTGTGGCCAAGATGCCAATATGAATTATGCTTATGGAGATGAACTTGCTATAGTTCCTTATGTTAAACATGAAATTGTTGCTATTGCACCCATGCTTGATAGTCCTATTCTCTTTTTGAATTGTCCCAACTACACTATATCGGAGAAGTTTGCTCTTATTAAGGATTATATTGATGGGTTGCGTTTTACTACTATAGATGATGATTTTGATAGATATAATATGCATGTGCTTGCCGCTCCTACTTGCAATTATTATGAGAGAGGAACTATATCTCCACCTCTCTATGTTTCCAATATGATAAAATTGCAAGAAACTGTTTATACTATGCATTGGCCTTTACTTTGTGTGCACGAATTGTTCTTTTATGACATGCCGATGCATAGGAAGAGAGTTAGACTTCGTTGTTGCATGATATATGTTACTTTGTGCTCACTACTACATTACAAATCATTGTTAATTAAAATTGACATTGATATACCTTGGGATCCGGGTGGATCCATTACTTGAGCACTTTATGCCTAGGCTTTAAAGAAAGCACTGCCAGGGAGACAACCCAGAAGTTTTAGAGAGTCATTTATTTCTAATAAGTGCTTTTATAAAGTTTAAAAACAAAAATAAAATAAAGAGGGGAACCAAAAACTTTTCAAAAAGGAAAGTGAAAGTGAGAAAGACAAACATTGTTGAAGTGGGAGCTAGCCTTGAACTTTGTTCATGCTCACGGAAACTTTGTGAATCTTGATTACAGAAACTTTTCAACAAAATTAATTATCTCCTTGTACAATTCCGTTGTATTATAAAAATAATGTGCCAAGGTTTGCCTTTAGGATGTTTACAATGCTTGTTGGCTTGTGCGGTGAAGGACAGAAACTTTGGCTGTAGTGCGCGATTTTTTTTACTGGAACGTCAAATGGTTCTGATTCTTTCTGCATTGTCTTTCTATACAAGTTGTTTATTTTTACTAATTGTGGCATAATTTTTGGAGTACCAGAAGTATGGTGAATGTTCAGATTGCTACAGACTGTTCTGTTTTTGATAGATTCTGTTTTTGATGCATATTGCTTGTTTTGATGAAACTATCAATTTCTATCAGTGGATTAAGCCATGGAAAAGTTATATTACAGTAGCTACAATGCAAAAACAAAATATTAATTGGTTTGCAACAGTACTTAGAGTAGTGATTTGCTTTATTATACTAACGGATCTTACTGAGTTTTCTGTTGAAGTTTTGTGTGGATGAAGTGTTCGATGATCGAGAAGGTCTCCATATGAGGAAAAGGAGGAGAGGCAAGAGCTCAAGCTTGGGGATGCCCAAGGCACCCCAAGTAAATATTCAAGTAGACTCAAGCGCCTAAGCTTGGGGATGCTCCGAAAGGCATTCCCTCTTTCTTCAACAAGTATCGATATGTTTTCGGATTCGTTTCGTTCATGCGATATGTGCAAATCTTGGAGCGTCTTTTGCATTTAGTTTTCACTTTTATTTTATGCACCATGCTGGTATGAGATAGTCCATGGTTGATTTATAGAATTCTCATTGCACTTCACTTCAATCTTTTGAGTATGGCTTTATAGAATGCTTCATGTGCCTCACTTATATCATTTGAAGTTTGAATTGCCTGTTTCTCTTCACATAGAAAACCACCATTTGTAGAATGCTCTTTTGCTTCACTTATATTTGTTAGAGAGTGGGCATATCTTTTGTAGAAAGAATTAAACTCTCTTGCTTCACTTAATGTATTTAGAGAGATGACAAGAATTGGTCATTCACATGGTTAGTCATAAAATCCTACATAAAACTTGTAGATCACTGAATATGATATGTTTGATTCCTTGCAATAGTTTTGCGATATAGAGATGATAATATGTGGGAGATTCTAGTAAATGGTTGTTTTTAGTAAGGTTATTGGTGTTAAGGTTTGTGATTCCCGAAGCATGCACGTATGGTCTCCTAACTATGTAACCAAATTGGCACGCATTGTATTTTGATAGTTTATCTTTGCGTGAAGGTCGGGGGTGCGCGATGGTTAACTCCTACCAACCTCCTCCCCTAGGAGCATGCGTAGTAGTACTTTGCTTTGAGGGCTAATAAACTTTTGCAATAAGTATATGAGTTCTTTATGACTAATGTGAGTCCATGGATTATACGCACTCTTACCCTTCCATCATTGCTAGCCTCTTGATGCAGTGCATTGCCCTTTCTCACCTCGAGAGTTGGTGCAAACTTATTTGATGCATCAAACCCGTGATACGATCGCTCTATCACACATAAGCCTCCTTATATCTTCCTCAAAACAGCCACCATACCTACCTATCATGGCATTTCCATAGCCATTCCGAGATATATTGCCATGCAACTTTCATCATCATCATATACATGACTTGAGCATTCATTGTCATATTGCTTTGCATGATCGTAAGATAGCCAACATGATGTTTTCATGGCTTGTCCGTTTTTGATGTCATTGCTATGCTAGATCATTGCACATCCCAGTACACTGCCGGAGGCATTCATATAGAGTCATATTTTGTTCTAGGATCGAGTTGTAATCCATGAGTTGTAAGTAAATAGAAGTGTGATTATCATCATTATTAGAGCACTGTCCCTTGAAAAGAAAGGCCAAAAAAAGAGAGAAAGGCCAAAAAAAGGGAAAGTCCAAAAAAAGGAAGGCCCAAAAGGGGGGGGGGGGGCATGTTACTATCCGTTTACCACACTTGTGCTTCAAAGTAGCACCATGTTCTTCATATAGAGAGTCTCTTGAGTTATCACTTTCATATACTAGTGGGAATTTTCATTATAGAACTTGGCTTGTATATTCTGATGATGGGCTTCCTCAAATGCCTGAGGTCTTCCTGAGCAAGCAAGTTGGATGCACACCCACTTAGTTTTCAGTATTGAGCTTTCATACACTTATAGCTCCTAGTGCACCCGTTTCATGGCAATCCCTGCTCCTCGCATTGACATCAATTGATGGGCATCTCCATAGCCCTTTGATTAGCCGCGTTGATGTGAGACTTTCTCCCTTTTTGTCTTCTCCACATAAACCTCCACCATCATATTCTATTCCACATATAGTGCTATATCCATGGCTTGTGCTCATGTATTGCGTGAAAGTTGAAAAAGCTAAAGCGCGTTAAAAAGTATGAACCAATTGCTTGGCTGGCACCGGGATAGGCATGAGCGGTACCTTGTGTTAAGAAAAGGGAGCATACAAGACTATATGATTTTGTAGGGATAATGTTCTGTAAGCATTGATATTTTGAAAGACATGATTGTTTGTTGGGATGCCCGAAGTATTATTGTTTTTATGGCAAATGATAGACTATTGCCTTGAATCACTCGTGTCTTAATATTCATGTCATGATTAGATTACATGATCAAGATTATGCTAGGTAGCATTCCACATCAAAAATTATCTTTTTTATCATTTACCTACTCGAGGACGAGCATGAATTAAGCTTGGGGATGCTGATCGTCTCCGTCTTATCTATAATTTTGATTGTTCCATGCCAATATTATTCAACTTTCATATACTTTTGGCAACATTTTATACTATTTTTGGGACTAACATATTGATCCGATTGCAGATGCAGTTCACTGCTTGTTGCATGTTTTATGTTTCATGAAACCCCATATCAAGCGGAGTTCAAGCGGGATAAAAGCAGACGGAGAATATTTTTGGAATATTTATGATTTTGGAAGAAAAATCAGCGAGGCAGTGCTGAGGGGCACGAGGTAGAGGCGCCCTGACCTCGTGGGCACCCCATAAGGCGGTTGATGCTCTTCTTCTGCTGCAAGAAAGCTAATTTTTGGAGAAAAATCATGGCGAAGGTTTCAATCCAATCGGAGTTATGGATCTCCAAATATATAAGAAATGGTGAAACGGCAGAATCCAGGAATGCAGAAACAAAGAGACAGAGAGACAGATCCAATCTCGGAGGGGATCTCGCCCATCCCACGCCATGGAGACCATGGACCAGAGGGGAAACCCTTTTCCCATCTAGGGAGAAGGTCAAGGAAGAAGAAGAAGAAGGGGGGCTCTCTCCCCCTCGCTTCCGGTGGCGCTGGAATGCCGCCGGGGGCCATCCTCATCATCGTGATCTACACCAACACCTCCATCATCTTCACCAACATCTCCATCACCTTCCCTCTGTTGGGGAACGTAGTAATTTCAAAAATTTCCTACGCACACGCAAGATCATGGTGATGGCATAGCAACGAGAGGGGAGAGTGTTCGTCCACGTACCCTCGTAGACCGTAAGCGAGCGTTAACAACGCGGTTGATGTAGTCGTCGTCTTCACGATCCGACCGATCCAAGCACCGAGCGTCACGGGGCCTCGAGTTCAGCACACGTTCAGCTCGATGGCGATCTCCGTGCTCGATCCAGCAAAGCTCCGAGATGAGTTCCGTCGGCCTGACGGCGTGGTGATGATGATGATGCTCTCGTAGCGAGGCTTCGCCTAAACTTGCGACGATATGACCGAGGTGGAATATGGTGGAGGGGGCACCGCACACGGCTAAGGAGCGATCCGTAGATCAACTTGTGTGTCTATGGGGTGCCCCCGCCCGTATATAAAGGAGCAAGGGGAAGGCCGGCCGGCCTTGGGGTGCGCCAGGAGGAGAATCCTCCTCCTAGTAGGAGTAGGATTCCTCCTTTCCTACTCCTACTAGGAGGGAAGGAAGGGGAGAGAGGGGAAGGAAGGGGGTGCTGCCCCCTCCTAGTCAATTCGGACGAGGAGGGGGAGGGCGCTTGCCCATCTTGGCCGCCCTCTCTCATTTCCCCTAAGGCCCATAAGGCCCAATACTCTCCCGGGGGGTTCCGGTAACCCCCCCGGCACTCCGGTTTTCTCCGAAATCACCCGGAACAATTCCGGTGTCCGAATATAGTCGTCCAATATATCAATCTTTATGTCTCGACCATTTCGAGACTCCTCGTCACGTCCGTGATCACATCCGGGACTCCAAACAAACTTCGGTACATCAAAACTTATAAACTCATAATAAAATTGTCATCATAACGTTAAGCGTGCGGACCCTACGGGTTCGAGAACTATGTAGACATGACCTAGAACTATTCTCGGTCAATAACCAATAGCGGGACCTGGATGCCCATACTGGTTCCTACATATTCTACGAAGATCTTTATCGGTCAAACCGCATAACAACATCGTTCTTCCCTTTGTCATCGGTATGTTACTTGCGAGATTTGATCGTCGGTATCAATACCTAGTTCAATCTCGTTACGGCAAGTCTCTTTACTCGTTCGTAATGCATCATCTCGTAACCAACTCATTGGTCACATTGCTTGCAAGGCTTATAATGATGTGCATTACGCGAGAACCAGAGATACCTCTCCGACGATTGGAGTGACAAAACCTAATCTCGAAATCGCCAACTCAACATGTACCTTCGGAGACACTGTAGTACTCCTTTATAATCACCCGATTCGTTGTGATGTTTGGCGGTACCCAAAGTTTTCCTCCGATAAGCAGGAGTTGCATAATTCTCATAGTTACGAGGAACATGTATAGGTCATGAAGAAAGCAATAGCAGTATACTAAACGATCAAGTGCTAGGCTAACGGAATGGGTCATGTCAATCACATCATTCTTCTAATGATGTGATCCCACTAATCAAATGACAACACATGTCTATGCTTAGGAAACATAACCATCTTTGATTAATGAGCTAGTCAAGTAGAGGCATACTAGTGACTATAGGTTTGTCTATGTATTCACACATGTATCATGTTTCCGGTTAATACAATTCTAGCATGAATAATAAACATTTATCATGATATGAGGAAATAAATAATAACTTTATTATTGCCTCTAGGGCATATTTCCTTGAGTCTCCCACTTGCACTAGAGTCAATAATCTAGATTACATAGTAATGATTCTAACACCCATGGAGTCTTGGTGCTGATCATGTTTTGCTCGTGAGAGAGGCTTAGTCGATGGGTACGCAACATTCAGATCTGTATGTATCTTGCAAATCTCTATGTCTCCCACTTGGACTTGGTCCCGAATGGAATTGAGGCGTCTCTTGATGTGCTTGGTCCTCTTGTGAAATCTGGATTCCTTTGCCAAGACAATTGCACGGTATTGTCACGAGAAGATCTTCATTGGTCGATGCACTAGGTATGACACCTAGATCGGAAATTAACTCCTTCATCGAGACTCCTTTATTTGCTGCTTGAAGCGAGCTATGTACTCCGCTTCACATGTAGATCCGCCACGACACTTTGTTTAGAACTGCACCAACTTATAGCTCCACCGTTTAATAAAAACACGTATCCGGTTTGCGATTTAGAATCGTCGGATCAGTCTCAAAACTTGCATCGGCGTAACCATTTACGACTAGCTCTTTGTCACCTCCATATCGAGAAACATATCCTTAGTCCTTTTCGGTATTTGAGGATGTTCTTGACATTGTCGATGATCCACTCTGGATTACTTTGGTACCTTCTGCCAAGCTTATTGCTAAGCATACATTAGGTCTAGTACACAGCATTGCATACATGATAGAGCCTATGGCTGAAGCATAGGGAACATCTTTCATTTCTCTCTATCTTCTGCTTTGTGGTGGGCATTGAGTTTGACTCAACTTCACACCTTGTAGCACAGGCAAGAATCCTTTCTTTATGCGATCCATTTTGAACTTTCTCAAAATTTTATCAAGGTATGTGCTTTGTGAAAGTCTTATTAAGCGTCTTGATCTATCTCTATAGATCTTGATGCCCAATATATAAGCAACTTCACGAGGTCTTTCATTGAAGAACTTTTATTCAAGTATCCTTTTATGCTATCCAGAAATTCTATATCATTTCCAATTAATAATATGTCATCTACATATAATATCGAAATGCTCTGAGCTCCCACTCACTTTCTTGTAAATCTGAGGCTTCTCCAAAAGTCATATAAAACCATATCTTTGATCACACTATCAAAACATTTATTCCAACTTCGAGATGCTTGCACCAGTCCATAAATGGAGCGCTGGAGCTTGCACACTTTATTAGCACCTTTTGGATCAACAAAACCTTCTAGCTGCATCATATACAACTCTTCTTCCGAAATCCATTCAAGAATGCAGTTTTGACATTCATTTGCCAAATTTCATAATCATGAAATGCAGCAATAGCTAACATGATTGAGACGAGACTTAAGCATCGCTACGGGTGACAAAGTCTCATCGTAGTCAACTCCTTGAACTTGTCGAAAACCTTTTGCAACAAGTCGAGCTTTATAAACGATTACATTACCATCGTCGGTCTTCTTCTTAAAGATCCATTTATTCTCAATGGCTTGTCGATCATCGGGCAAGTCAACCAAAGTCCATACTTTGTCTTCATACATGGATCCCATCTCCGATTTCATGGCCTCTAGCCATTTTGCGGAATCTGGGCTCATCATCGTTTCCTCATAGTTCGTAGGTTCATCATGGTCAAGTAACATGACTTCGAATTGGATTACCGTACCACTCACAGTGCGGATCTTACTCTGGTAGACCTCGAGGTTCGATAGAAACTTGATCTGAAGTTTCATGATCAATATCATTAGCTTCCTCACTGATTGGTGTAGTTGTCACAAGAACCGGTTCTTGTGATGAACTACTTTCCAATAAGGGAGTAGATAGAGTTATCTCATCAAGATCTACTTTCCTCCCACTCACTTCTTTCGAGAGAAACTCCTTCTCTAGAAAGGATCCGATTTTAGCAACGAAAATCTTGCCCTCAGATCCGTGATAGAAGGTGTACCCAATAGTCTATTTTGGGTATCCTATGAAGACACATTTCTCCGATTTGGGTTCGAGCTTATCTGGTTGAAGTTTCTTCACATAAGCATCGCAGCCCCAAACTTTAAGAAACGACAACTTTGGTTTCTTGCCAAACCACAGTTCATAAGGCGTTGTCTTAGCGAATTTTGATGGTGCCCTATTTAGCGTGAATGCGGCCGTCTCTAAAGCATAACCCCAAAAGCGATAGCGGTAAATCGGTAAGAGACATCATAGATCGCACCATATCTAGTAAAATCACGATTCTGACGTTCGGACACACCATTTCGTTGTGGTGTTAGGGTGGTGTGAGTTCTTGAAACTATTCCGCATTGTTTCAAGTGCGAGACCAAACTCGTAACTCAAATATTCTCCTCCACGATCAGATTGTAGAAACTTCATTTTCTTGTTATGATGATTTTCCACTTCACTCTGAAATTCTTTGAACTTTTCAAATGTTTGAGACTTGTGTTTCATTAAGTAGATATACCCATATCTGCTCAAATCATCTGTGAAGGTGAGAAAATACGATACCGCCCATGAGCCTCAACATTCATTGGACCACAAACATCGGTATGTATGATTTCCAACAAATCGGTTGCTCGCTCCATAGTTAGGAGAAGCGGCGTTTTAGTCATCTTGCCCATGAGGCACAGTTCGCAAGTACCAAGTGATTCATAATCAAGTGATTCCAAAAGCCCATCGGTATGGAGTTTCTTCATGCGCTTTACACCGATATGACCTAAGCAGCGATTGCCACAAATAAGTTGCACTATGTTATCAACTCTGCATCTTTTGGTTTCAACACTATGAACATGTGTATCACTACTATCGAGATTCAATAAGAATAGACCACTCTTCAAGGGTGCATGACCATAAAGATATTACTCATATAAATAGAACAACCATTATTCTCGATTTAAATGAATAACCGTCTCGCATCAAACAAGATCCAGATATAATGTTCATGCTCAACGCGGCACCAAATAACAATTATTTAGGTCTAAAACTAATCCCGATGGTAGATGTAGAGGTAGCGTGCCGACCGCGATCACATCGACTTTGGAACCATTTCCCAGCGTATCGTCACCTCCTCCTTAGCCAATCTTCGCAATCCATAGTCCTGTTTGAGTTGCAAATATTAGCAAGAACCGATATCAAATACCAGTGCTCTGCGAGCATTAGTAAGGTACACATCAATAACATGTATATCACATATACCTTTGTTCACTTTGCCATCCTTCTTATCCGCCAAATACTTGGGGCAGTTCCGCTTCAAGTGTCGATCTGCTTGCGATAGAAGCACTCGATTCAGGCTTAGGTCCAGACTTGGGTTTCTTCTCTTGAGAAGCAACTTGCTTGCCGTTCTTTTGAAGTTCCTTCTTCTTCCCTTTGCCCTTTTCTTGAAACGGTGGTCTTGTTAACCATCAACACTTGATGCTCCTTCTTGATTTCTACCTCCGCAGCTTTTAGCATTGCGAAGACCTCGGGAATAGTCTTGTTCATCCCTTGCATATTATAGTTCATCACGAATCTCTTGTAGCTTGGTGGTAGTGATTGGAGAATTCTGTCAATGACACTATCATCAGGAAGATTAACTCACAGTTGAATCAGCGATTATTATACCCGGACATTTTGAGTATGTGTTCCTTGTGAACTATTCTCCTCCATCTTGCAGCTATAGAACTTATTGGAGACTTCATATCTCTCAATCCGGGCATTTGCTTGAAATATTAACTTCAACTCTGGAACATCTCATATGCTCCATGAGCGTTCAAAAGCGTCGTTGAAGACCGGTTCTAAGCCGTAAAGCATGGCTGCTTGAACTATCGAGTAGTCATCGACTTTGCTCGCGGGCGTTCTTCACGTCGTCGGTTGCATCGGCAGCACTGGCACCCAGCGGTGCTTCGGGGCGTAACTTTTACGTGCAGCAATGAGGATAATCCTCGAGTTACGGACCCGATCCGTGTAATTGCTACCATCATCTTTCAACTTTGCTTTCTCAAGAGCGCATTAAAATTCAACGGAACAACGGCCACGAGCCATCTATCTACAAACAAACATAGACAAGCAAAATACTATCGGTACTAAGTTCATGATAAATTTAAGTTCAATTAATCATATTACTTAAGAACTCCCACTTAGGCAGACATCTCTCTAGTCATCTAAGTGATCACGTGATCCAAATCAACTAAACCATGTCCGATCATCACGTGAGATGGAGTAGTTTCAATGGTGAACATCACTATGTTGATCATATCTACTATATGATTCACGCTCGACCTTCGGTCTCCGTGTTACGAGGCCATATCTATATATGCTAGGCTCGTCAAGTATGACCTAAGTATTCGCGTGTGCAACTGTTTTGCACCGTTGTATTTGAGCGTAGAGCCTATCACACCCGATCATCACGTGGTGTCTCGGCACGAAGAACTTTCGCAACGGTGCATACTCAGGGAGAACACTTCTTGATTATTTAGTGAGAGATCATCTTAAAATGTTACCGTCAAACAAAGCAAGATAAGATGCATAAAGGATAAACATCACATGCAATCAATATAAGTGATATGATATGGCCATCATCATCTTGTGCTTGTGATCTCCATCTTCGAAGCACCGTCGTGATCACCATCGTCACCGGCGCGACACCTTGATCTCCATCGTAGCATCGTTGTCATTACACCATCTATTGCTTCTATGACTATCGCTACCGCTTAGTGATAAAGTAAAGCAATTACTGGCGTTGCATTTCATACAATAAGCGACAACCATATGGCTCTGCGCGATTGCCGATAACCGGTTACAAAACATGATCATCTCATACAATAAAATATAGCATCACGTCTTGACCATATCACATCACAACATGCCCTGCAAAAAGAAGTTAGACGTCCTCTACTTTGTTGTTGCAAATTTTACGTGGCTGCTACGGGCTTTAGCAAGAACCGTTCTTACCTACGCATCAAAAACCACAACGATAGTTCGTCAAGTTGTGCTGTTTTAACCTTCGCAAGGACCGGGCGTAGCCACACTCGATTCAGCTAAAGTGAGAGAGACAGACACCCGCCAGCCACCATTAAGCACGAGTGCTCGTAACGGTGAAACTAGTCTCGCATAAGCGTACGCATAATGTCGGTCCGGGCTGCTTCATCTCACAATACCGTCGAACCAAAGTATGACATGCTGGTAATCAGTATGACTTGTATCGCCCACAACTCACTTGTGTTCTACTCGTGCATATAACATCAATGCATAAAACCTGGCTCTGATGCCACTTTTGGGGAACGTAGTAATTTCGAAAAATTTCCTACGCACACGCAAGATCATGGTGATGGCATAGCAACGAGAGGGAGAGTGTTAGTCCACGTACCCTCGTGAGACCGTGGCGAAGCGTTAACACAACGCGGTTGATGTAGTCGTCGTCTTGACGATCCGACCAATCCAAGCACCGAACGTCACGGGCCTCCGAGTTCAACACACGTTCAGCTCGATGATGATCTCCTTGCTCCGATCCGGCAAAGCTCCGGAGATGAGTTCCACGTCGACCGACGGCGTGGTGGCGATGATGATGCTCTACCGCGCGAGGCTTCGCCTAAACTCATGACGATATGACCGAGGTGGAATATGGTGGAGGGGGGCACCGCACACGGCTAAGGAACGATCCGTAGATCAACTTGTGTGTCTATGGGGTGCCCCCCCCGCCCCCGTATATAAAGGAGCAAGGGGGGAGGCCGGCCGGCCCCTTGGGGCGCGCCAAGGAGGAGGATTCCTCCTCCTAGTAGGAGTAGGATTCCTCCTTTCCTACTCCTACTAGGAGGGGGAAGGAAGGGGGAGAGAGGGGGAAGGAAAGGGGGGGCGCCGCCCCCCCTCCTAGTCCAATTCGGACCAGAGGGGGGAGGGGGCGCGCAGCCCATGCTGGCCGCCCCTCTCTCCTTTCCCCTAAGGCCCATAAGGCCCAATACTCTCCCGAGGGGTTCCGGTAACCCCCCTGGCACTCCGGTTTTCTCCGAAATCAGCCGGAACAATTCCGGTGTCCGAATATAGTCGTCCAATATATCAATCTTTATGTCTCGACCATTTCGAGACTCCTCGTCACGTCCGTGATCACATCCGGGACTCCGAACAAACTTCGGTACATCAAAACTTATAAACTCATAATAAAACTGTCATCGTAACGTTAAGCGTGCGGACCCTACGGGTTCGAGAACTATGTAGACATGACCTAGATCTATTCTCGGTCAATAACCAATAGCGGGACCTGGATGCCCATATTGGTTCCTACATATTCTACGAAGATCTTTATCGGTCAAACCGCATAACAACATACATTGTTCCCTTTGTCATCGGTATGTTACTTGCCCGAGATTTGATCGTCGGTATCCAATACCTAGTTCAATCTTGTTACCGGCATGTCTCTTTACTCGTTCTGTAATGCATCATCTCGTAACCAACTCATTGGTCACATTGCTTGCAAGGCTTATAATGATGTGCATTACCGAGAGGGCCCAGAGATACCTCTTCGACGATCGGAGTGACAAAACCTAATCTTGAAATACGCCAACTCAACATGTACCTTCGGAGACACCTGTAGTACTCCTTTATAATCACCCAGTTACGTTGTGACGTTTAGTAGTACCCAAAGTGTTCCTCCGGTAAACGGGAGTTGCATAATTCTCATAGTTACAGGAACATGTATAAGTCATGAAGAAAGCTATAGCAGTATACTAAACGATCAAGTGCTAGGCTAACGGAATGGGTCATGTCAATCACATCATTCTTCTAATGATGTGATCCCACTAATCAAATGACAACACATGTCTATGGTTAGGAAACATAACCATCTTTGATTAATGAGCTAGTCAAGTAGAGGCATGCTAGTGACTATAGGTTTGTCTATGTATTCACACATGTATCATGTTTCCAGTTAATACAATTCTAGCATGAATAATAAACATTTATCATGATATGAGGAAATAAATAATAACTTTATTATTGCCTCTAGGGCATATTTCCTTCACCCTCATCTATATTCAGTGGTCCACTCTCCCGCAACCCGTTGTACCTCTACTTGAACCTGGTGCTTTATGCTTCATATTATTACCCAATGATGTGTTGCCATCCTATGATGTCTGAGTAGATTTTTGTTGTCCTATCGGTAATTGGTGAATTGCTATGACTGGTTTAATTTGCTTGTGGTTACGTTGCTGTCCTATGGTGCTCTCCATGTCGCGCAAGCGTGAGGGATTCCCGCTGTAGGGTGTTGCAATACGTTCATGATTCACTTATAGTGGGTTGCTTGAGTGACAGAAGCATAAACCCGAGTAAGGGGGTTGTGTCCTATGGGATAAAGGGCACTTGATGCTTTAATGCTATGGTTGGGTTTTACCTTAATGATCTTTAGTAGTTGCGGATGCTTGCTAGAGTTCCAATCATAAGTGCATATCATCCAAGAAGAGAAAGTATGTTAGCTTTTGCCTCTCCCACATAAAACTTGCTATCGGTCTAGTAAAGTAGTCAATTGCTTAGGGACAATTTCAGAACTCCTACCACCACTTTTCCACACTTGCTATATTTAATTTATTGCTTCTTTATCTAAAAAGCCCCTACTTTTTATTTAGGTGCTCTTTATTATCTTGCAATTCTATCCAACAACACCTACAAAGTACTTCTAGTTTCATACTTGTTCTACGTAAAGCGAACATTAAGCACGCGTAGAGTTCTATCGGTGGTTGATAGAACTTGAGGGAATATTTGTTCTACATTTAGCTCCTCGTTAGGTTCGACACTCTTACTTATCGAAAGAGGCTACAATTGATCCCATATACTTGTGGGTTATCAATATGCGACTCTATCCTAAAGGAACTCGAAGGTTCCACCAAGGATAGAAGCGCATATTGGAGACGCTTTTGCAAGGTGGATATATTTACATCATACCATTACATAGTAGTTGGGGATACATACAAGAGGCATACAATGCCACATGAATACAACAACATCATACATAAGTGCAACATCCGACTACGGGTGAAACTCAAACAGAAACTCAAACGACATCCACCCTGCTAGCCCAGGCTGCCGACCTGGAACCTATCCCCTGATCGAAGAAGAAGCAGAAGAAGAACTCCATAACAAGTAAACATCGCTCTCGTGTCATGAACATCGCATTACCTGTACCTGTACCTGTTGTTGTAGTAATCTGTGAGCCACGAGGACTCAGCAATCCCATTACCATGGGTATCAAGACTAGCAAAGCTTATTGGGTATGGAATGGATAAGTGGTGAGGTTGCAGCAGCGACTAAGCATGATATGGTGGCTAACTTACGAATACAAGAATAACATGAGAAGCTACGCAAATGGTCGCAAACTAGTAATGATCAAGAAGTGATCTTGAAACTACTTACGTCCAAACATAACCCAAACCGTGTTCACTTCCCGGACTCCGCGGAGAAGAGACCATCACGGCTACACACGCGGTTGATGCGTTTTAGTTAAGTCAAATGTCAAGTTCTCTACAACCAAATATTAACAAATTCCCATCTGCCACATAACCGTGTGCACGACTCTCAAAAGTTTATACCCTGCAGGGGTGTCTCAACTTAGCCCATGATAAGCTCTCACGACCAACGAAGGATATTCCTTCTCCCGGGAAGACCCGATCAGTCTCGGAATCCCGGTTACAAGACATTTTGGCAATGGTAAAACAAGACCAGCAAGACCGCCCGAATGTGCCGACAAATCCCAATAGGAGCTGCACATATCTCGTTCTCAGGGCACAATGGATGAGTCAAGCTACGAGTAAAACCAGCCCTCAAGTTTCCCCGAGGTGGCCTCATAGGTTGCTCGGTTCGGACCAACACTTAGAGAAGCACTGGCCCGGGGGGGTTAAAATAAAGATGACCCTTGGGTTGGCCTGCCCAAGGGAAGGTTATAGGTTGTTAGGCAAATGTAAAACCAAAGTTGGGCCTTGCTGGAGGAGTTTTATTCAAAGCGAACTGTCAAGGGGTTCCCATAAACCCAGCCGCGTAAGGAACGCAAAATCAATGAACATAACACCGGTATGACGGAAACTAGGGCGGCAAGAGTGGAACAAAACACCAGGCATAAGGCCGAGCCTTCCACCCTTTACTAGGTATATAGATGCATTAATTAAATAAGGGATATTGCGATATCCCAAAATAATCCTGTTCCAACATGGAGCAATCTTCAACTTCACCCGCAACTAACAACGCTATAAGAGGGGCTGAGCAAAAGCGGTAACATAGCCAAACAACGGTTTGCTAGGAAGGGCGAAAAGGTTAGAGGCTGACATGGCAATTTGGGAGGCTTGATAAACAAGTGATAGGTAGCGCAGCATAGTGATAGAACGAAGCAACTAGCATAGCAATGATAGTAGTGAGATCCAGGGTAATGGTCATCTTGCCTGAAATCCCGCAAGGAAGAAGATCGAGTCCATGAAGAAGACGAACGGGTGTAGACGAACCAAGCGTAGACGAACGAATACTCACGATCGCAATGAAACAGGGACTATCGAGAAGAAGCACAACCGGAAAGAAGCAAACCACAAGGTAAACACACAACACATAAACATGGCATGATGCTCAACCAAGGATGATGCATGACAAGGCTATATAATGCTACTCATGGCAAGAGATGAGGCATACAAGAACAACACATCAAAGCAAGTTTAAATGAGGCCGGAAACAACATATAACAAATCCGGTAAGTCCCCGTATGCAATTTTCGAAATTGGTCCAGATCTGAATACATATTATGTTCAAGTTGTTAAACAACAAGTTAAGATGCACCAAGATCATCTAAGCGAAATTCTAGTCAAGTTACATATAAAGTTCATTTAATTCGGAGCTACGGCCTAGAAGATATGAGCAAAACAAGTTAAACATGGCATTGATGCAAAATGCATTTAAACATCAAGCAAACACACCCAAAACAAGGATTCAACATGACATTATGAAACTACATGCAATTGTAAGCAAGTTTCATATAGAGCATGCTCAAAACGAAGCAACGGTGCAACACATACACTCCAAACGAGATATAACAACAATCTTCCCAAAACAGCAAGTAGGCACTTTGCAAACATCAAAACAACATGCTACAGGAATCATAAGAGCACAAACTTGACATGCACTTCACTTGCAGATAGCAAAATTCAAATATCATTAAGGTTCAGGTTCATAGGCATCAATATTAAACCAATATGATCAATGCAAAATGCAACTTTATAACACAGGAGCATATGCATGAGCAGAGTTAATATGATGGCATGTTGGGGGCATGAAACAAAGATGCTACAACAACTATGCATAGCAACCAAGGGCATGGCATAAAATTAAACATAACAAGGAGCAAATAACATCCTGGCATCATATACATATGGCTCATGGATTAGTGGGAACCAACAAGACAAGATTGAATGTTAAAGCAGTTTCAGCAAATGTAAAACATCAACATTATGATAGCATGTTTGCAAGTATGGAACAGAGGCATATGATATCCAAAATTAACAACTATGGCATGTGCACAAATTACTCATAGCATGCTTCAAAACATGTAATTGGAGCATCTCCAAAAGAGGCATAGATTAATCAATAGCAAGCTCACAACATAGCATCCTGAAGTTAACAGAAATCTGGAACAACATATAGGCATGTTCATGGCAATGAAAACATATGCTACAGGCCATATATAGGGCATAAAAAGGCATGGCATGATAGAGCATAGCATGGACAACAAAACATGTCACCTAAGCATCTCCATAATATGCATGGATTAATTGGTAGCATCAAGCAAAAATGGCAACATGATATGACAGAAACAGACTTGACAGAACATTAACAGCAAGTAGCCCACTTCACAAGCTTGATACACTCACTACAGGACATATCAAAATATATGGGTTGCACCCCCATAAAGATAGCATGAGTATGCCCCTAAAACATGTAGACATGGTGCTCAAAAGAAAATCACACAAACAGATATAAAAATGACAAATAGACAAGTTATAACAATTTTCAGCAGTTAACAGCAACATGCACTTCTACAACAGAGATTACCATGTCAAGATGCATCCTAACGTGAATGCAAAGCACACCAACATGTAGAGCATGAAGAGCAGAACGTGTGCATATCAAGCTCATCATCATAGGATCAAGAGAAACAAAGTTACACCACTCACAACATGCACACATGATGTTAACAATCAGCAGATTTCAGTAGTTTATATCACTTAGCAGTTTTGCAATGAAGAGTAAGGCACCAATATGAATAGGAACATGCATGAAAACTACTCCATCATGAAGAGCATCCAAAGATGAACATTTTGACATACAATACACACAAAACAAAGCCACATGCACGAAGATATGACCATGCAAACAATCACACATGATGTAAAATTCTCAGGGACGGTGAAATTTCACAGAGGCAGAACTGGCTGGGGCATCACCTCGCGGGCCGAGGCCCATCTAGTGGAGGCGCGACTGGGCTGGGCTGCGGGTGAGGCCGGCCCACTCGGGCGGGCGCGGGCCCACGTCGATGGGTCAGCGCGGCGCGATGGGATCGGGCCTCCTCCCCAATCGGACTAGAGAGCGGCGACGACGCTTGGGACGGCGACGGTGACGCGGATCTCCGGCAAGGTCGGCGAGCAACGGAGGCGGGGAAGAAGGTGGGACGGCACAGGAGGCATTCTCCGGTGGTGACGGCGAGGCGCAAGGCGGCGGGAAAGCGGATCCGGCCGACCACGGGTTCAGGCGCGCGGCGGTGGCTGTTCGGCCCCACGGGCCGGACTCGGGCCTCGCGGGCCCTGGCGGCAGCCGTGGAGGAGAGAGAGACCAGCGGGGCCATGACGTGGCACGCCCTGGTTGGTGCGGGAGGCGGCAGAGCTGAGGTGGCGGCACACGATTGGTCCGGGCGGCGGTGGACGCGTCCGGTGGCGGGATGGACATGTCCGGTGGCGCGGAAGAGGCTTTGATCTAGGGTTTGCCCGAAATTTTGGGGGAGGAGACTGATTTATAGGTAGAGGGAGCTAGGAGAGTCCAAATGAGGTGTGGTTTTCGCCCACATGATCTTGATCCAACGACGGAGAGCATGGAGGGGGTTTGGATGGGCTATTGGGATGTTGTGGAGGGGTGTTGGGCTGCAAAGAGAAGGGGGGTTTTGATTAACTCGGTTAACCATTGGGGCATCAAACGACCTCCAAATGGAACGAAATTTGACAGGCGGTCTACCGGTGATATACGAAGGCCACTCGGCAAGTCTCGGCCCATTCCGAGAACGTTTTTCTCCCGCTCACGAAACAAGGTCTGAGGGGTGTGACGGGCGTGTGCGAGTGTGGTTGGGCTCAGAACAGAGAACGGAGAGAACCGGAGAGCCCGAACGGATGCAAGTTTTTTAAAAACATGCAGATGAAATGCAGATGATGACATGGCAAAATGCAACACGCGAGCAAATGACATGGCAACAACGACGAATGACTGGAAGACACCTGGCGCATCGGATTCGGGGCGTTACACTTGTCTTACTTCTTTGCACCATATACCTAGTGCCATGAATATAGCCATTGTTGCATCATATTATTCATGCACTTGTGCTACTAATGGTTATGTGTAAAAGATGAGAACCATCATGATGGATGATGTGTTTATCTACCATGTGCATACGTTCTTTGTTTTGTTGTGTGCATGTGTAGGATACTTGGACTTCGTGTCGACTTCCAATTCTCGTGAGTTGGTCGTTCGAGCTCTTGAGAGCGAGCCTCATATATTCGACCATGACTTGCTTCTACACCACATTACCTACCACTTCGGCATTGTGAAGAATACACAAGGACACACTTTCAAGGTGACATCCTTCTTGAGCATGGATATTGAGGATCATACTACTTGTGTTGCTTGCACCATGAAGCTTATTGGTCATCTCGGACCACTTTATTGTGCACATGTTAGAGATCCTGCCTCGACTTGCCATTTTCGCATTTCCATGCCTCTATGAAATATATACCTTGTGTGCTGCATCCAATTCTTGGACTACTTACTAGTATAATATGTTTGGTTGCAACAATGTCATCACTTCACATATGCCATGTCCCATTGATTGCTACATGCTTGACTTGATTGCTTCACATATGATGAACAATTGCTCTTTCTATTGTGTTGAGTGCCACACTATATTCACTACACCCTATGCACATTATGCTTGGATTGTCTTGCACTTGACCCATGTGTTTAGACACTTCATTTTATTCGGTGTTGTGAATGATTCTTATGCCTACCATAGACCTTTCATTGAGCAATTTGTGAATGCTTCCTATGAACTTGAGGTAGATACTTATTCTCTTGTCACACATAATTGCATCTCTACCTCACATTTACATGCTTGTTTCCATGATGACCTTGATTTTGCTCAATTCATATGCTTACATGTCATGACACAATCCTTTGTCAAACCATATGCTATGCTTGATGACAACACTTGTTTGGTGAATCACCTCTTGACTGCTTGGTTTTGCACTAATGCTAGCCACATTTGTTTTTCCAAGTGTTTTTTGTCTTTGCCCCTTTTGAAGGAATCACTAGATGGTGCGACATTGGAGAGTGCCTATTTCGAGCTTCAACATGATGAGTGCTTGGTGATCGACCGCTTCAACATGGCAACACCATCTCTTTCCCATGGTGATTCGACATTTGATCCGTGGTAGGATCTTTTCCAAGGGGGAGGGGATGATGTAGAGCATCCTACGGACATCACCATGTCAAGAGTCCATTTGGCAAGTGACATGTGCGACCTCTACTTCTCATACATAAAGGTGAATCTTCTCCTTTACACGTGTTCACTTTACCCCTTGGAGGATAGTATACTAGCTGACACTCCACTCGTGTGCATGCATAGGTATCGCTGGAGCTTCACGGACGAGGAGGAGGAGTGCAAGCGCCAATGAATGCCTACACCATCCGCGAGGGAAGCGTGGAAAAGAAGACGCCAGAAGAAGAGCTGCCAAAGAAGCTATAGTGAGCGGACGTCCGGTCCCCTCTGGACGACCGGCGCCTGAAGCCCAGCCAACGCCAGCTATAGCACCTCCCAGCGAGCGGACGTCCGGACCCCACCGGACGACCGGTAATATTAACGGAAGTACAAACATACTGGACGACCGGTGTCCCTTCACAGAATAGTTCCAGCGGACGTCCGACGACTAGAGAGATTCAGACCATTCTAGAGTATAAGGAGTATACTAATATAACTCGTTTATTCAATCTTGCTTGTAAAGCTGAACGTAAAGTGCAGGATCGACAAGCAATGGCGCGCAATAACTTTTCTGCAAGTCGACCTTCATCATGGACACCGCGTGCATCTTCTACTTCCACTGCACCAGCACCTCCATCAGGTGCCACCTCCAGCCGTGATACAAGAAAGCAGGCACAACCACCACTATCTGCCAAGAACGCACCTGTCGGGCCTAAATAGAGCTCTTCTTCTTCCATGGCATTAACAAGGCACACAAGTGATATTATTTGTCGTCGTTGTAAGGGAAGAGGACATTATGCACGAGAATGCAAATGTCAGCGTATGATGATTGCTACTTAGGATGGTGGGTATGAGTCTGCTAGTGACTATGATGAGGAGACTTTGGCCCTTATTACAAGTGAAGAACATGGTGGAGATGATTCTGATCATGAGACGCAATACATGGCTCTCAAGATGCTTGTGGTATGAATGTTTAGTTGCTCAACGTGTTTTGAGTGTGCAGGTTACACAAGCTGAGCAAAATCAGAGGCATAATTTGTTCCATACAAAGGGAGTTGTGAAGGAACATTTTGTGCGCGTCATCATAGATGGAGGGAGCTGCAACAACTTGGCTAGCATGGAGATGGTGGAGAAGCTATCTCTCACCACAAGACCACATGCACATCCTTACTACATCCAATGGTTCAACAACATCGGCAAGGTTAAGGTTACACGTACTGTTCGTGTGCATTTTAGTATCTCTACATATGTTGATTATGTTGATTGTGATGTGGTACCTATGCAAGCATGTTCCTTATTACTTGGTCGACCATGGCAATTTGATAAAAATTATGTACACCATGGTAGAAACAATGAGTATACTCTTGTTCATAAGGATAAAAATATTACTTTGCTTCCTATGACTCCTGATTCCATTTTGAATAGAGCTAATAAAGCAAAACAGGAGAAAAATAAGAGTGAAAATCAGATTGTGGCAAAAGAATTTGAGCAACACATGAAGCCTAATAGTAAACCATCTAGTGTTGCTTTGGAAATTAAATTGAAAAGTGCATGTTTACTTGCCACTAAATCTGATATTGATGAGCTAGATTTCAGCAAATCTGTTTGCTATGCTTTTGTGTGCAAAGAGGCATTATTTTCATTCGAGGACGTGCCTTCCTCTTTGCCTCCTGCTGTCACTAGCATTTTGCAGGAGTTCGCTGACTTCTTTCCACAAGACGTGCCACCGGGATTACCTCGCATTCGAGGGATTGAGCATCAGATTGACTTAATTCCCGGTGCATCATTACCCAACCGTGCACCATACCGTACCAATCCCGAGGAGACGAAGGAGATTATGCGTCAATCTGAGAGCTGCTCGACAAAGGTTATATACGCGAATCCCTTAGTCCTTGTGTTGTTCCTATTATTCTAGTGCCGAAAAAGGATGGTACATCACGTATGTGTGTTGATTGTAGAGGCATTAATAATATTACTATTCATTATCGTCATCCTATTCCTAGGCTAGATGATATGCTTGATGAATTGAGTGGCTCTACAATATGCTCCAAAGTTGATTTGCGTAGTGGATACCATCAAATTCTTATTAAATTGGGAGATGAATGGAAAACAACATTTAAAACTAATGCACCTAGTACTTTCATGAGATTAATGAACGAAGTTTTAGGTGCTTTCATTGGACGATTTGTGGTAGTTTACTTTGATGACATATTGATTTATAGCAGATCTTTGGAAGAACATTTGGAACATTTACGTGCTGTTTTTATTGCTCTACGTGATGCACGTTTGTTTGGTAACCTTGGGAAGTGCATCTTTTGCACCGATCGAGTATTTTTTCTTGGCTATGTTGTTACTCCACAGGGAATTGAAGTTGATAAAGCCAAGATTGAAGATATTGAGAGTTGGCCGCAGCCCAAAATGGTCACACAAGTGAGGAGTTTTCTTGGCCTTGTTGGATTCAATATGCGTTTTGTGAGAGATTTCAGCACCATTGTTGCACCTCTCAATGAGCTTACAAAGAAAGATGTGCCTTTTGTTTGGGGTACCGCACAGGAAGAAGCCTTCACGGTATTGAAAGATAAGTTGACACATGCTCCTTTACTCCAACTTCCTGATTTTAATAAGACTTTTGAGCTTGAATGTGGTGCTAGTGGAATTGGATTAGGAGGTGTGTTATTACAAGATGGCAAACCTGTTGCATACTTTTCTAAAAAGTTGAGTGGGCCTAGTCTGAATTATTCTACTTATGATAAAGAATTATATGCTCTTGTTCGGACTTTAGAGACTTGGCAACATTATTTATGGCCCAAAGAATTTGTTATACATTCTGATCATGAATCTTTGAAACACATTAAAAGTCAAGCAAAACTGAATCGTATACAAGCTAAATGGGTTGAATTCATTGAGACTTTCCCTTATGTCATTAAACACAAGAAGGGTAAAGAAAATGTTATTGCTGATGCATTGTCTCGTCGTTATACTATGCTTTCACAACTTGAGTTTAAAATATTTGGTTTGGAGACCATCAAAGATCAATATGTGCGTGATGCTGAATTTAAAGATGTATTGCAGAATTGTAAGGAAGGGAGAACTTGGAACAAGTTCGTTCTTAACGATGGATTTGTGTTTCGTGCTAACAAGCTATGCATTCCTGCTAGCTCCGTTCGTCTTTTGTTGTTGCAGGAGGCACAAGGAGGAGGATTAATGGGGCACTTTGGCGTCAAGAAGACGGAGGATATACTTGCTACACATTTCTTTTGGCCAAAGATGAGACGGGATGTTGAGCGTATTGTTGCTCGCTGCACTATGTGTCAAAAAGCTAAGTCATGTCTCAATCCTCATGGTTTATATATGCCTTTGCCTGTACCTAGTGTTCCTCGGGAGGATATATCTATGGACTTTGTTTTAGGTTTACCTCGAACAAAGAAGGGGAGGGATGGCATATTTGTTGTCGTGGATAGATTTTCGAAAATGGCACACTTTATACCATGTCATAAAAGCGATGATGCTGTTGATGTTGCTGATTTGTTCTTTCGGGAAATTATTCGCTTGCATGGTGTGCCAAATACTATTGTTTCAGATCATGATACTAAATTCCTTAGCCACTTTTGGAGATGTTTATGGGCCAAGTTGGGGACTAAACTGCTTTTTAGTACTACTTTTCACCCCCAAACTGATGGACAAACTGAAGTAGCCAATAGAACATTGTTTACTATGCTTAGGGATATTTTGAAGAATAATAAGAAAATGTGGGAGGAATGCTTGCCTCATATTGAATTTGCTTATAATCGTTCATTGCATTCTACTACTAAGATGTGCCCTTTTGAAGTTGTGTATGGTTTCCTACCTCGTGCACCTATTGATTTGTTGGCTCTTCCATCTTCGGAGAAGGTTAATTTTGATGCTAAAAACGTGCTGAGTTGATTTTAAAAATGCATGAGTTAACTAAGGAAAACATTGAGCGTATGAATGCTAAATATAAACTTGTTGGAGATAAGGGTAGAAAACATGTTGTGTTTGCACCTGGAGATCTTGTTTGGTTACATTTACGTAAGGATAGATTTCTGATTTGCATAAATCAAAGCTAATGCCACGTCTTGATGGTCCCTTTAAGGTGTTAGAGAAAATAAATGATAATGCATATAAACTTGAGCTGCCTACAGATTTTGGGGTTAGTCCCACTTTTAACATTGCAGATTTGAAGCCTTATTTGGGTGAGGAAGATGAACTTCCATCGAGGACGACTTCATTTCAAGAAGGGGAGGATGATGTGGACATCAATACCATTGTTACACCCACAACCCCTGTTGCTATACATACTGGACCAATTACTAGAGCTCGCACACGCCAACTAAATTACCAGGTACTTTCGTTTCTTGGTAATGATTTTAATGTTCATGAGAATATGATGCTGCCTAAATTGGATAAATGTTTTTTGCTTACAAATGAAGGACTTAGCTTGGAGAAGGATGGATATTGTAGCAAGAACAAGCATGGAGATGATGGCATGCGCAAGGGGAACAAGAACGGAGTTACAACTGATGATTTCAGGGCTTTGAAGCCACCATAACTAGTGCATGAAGCCTTGGACAAAATATACAAGATGCCACTTCATAAAATTTCGTCCAGAGGCTATTCTAGGTGCTGCGTCACCTTTTTATTGGGCCAGGCCCATGTAATTTCGAAATACATAAGTATATCCTATTTTTAGAGTCCTTATGTGTGGGGAAACAAGAGATAGGGTTGGTTTTGGACCCCTCCACCAAGGGCCACGAAATTCCCCCTCTTCCTCCATATATACAGCCCTTAGGGCACCACTTAGACTTTGGGTTTTGTTTAGATTAAAGTTCGCCATAGCTGCAACTTCGCGTACTTCGTTTGTGTTCAACGACTAGACAAAGGCGTCACAGAACTCCACCTTGATCAATAAAGCTTTCATCTTATATTCGCAATATCCAGATTGCAATCTCAGTTTCTTGCTTGTTCTTCATTTGCTTGCAGGAAACAGATCCTCGTGGTCAGGTTGATCATGCTCCGGCGTGGTCAATAACCTCTCGGAGTTGGTTTAGCGATTGCTAAGGCGCGACGTCCTCGCACGTTCGTAGTCAGATCCTCAGAGTCGACTTCCACCAATGCGATATCCATCATCTCATCGAAAGATGGGACACCTTTGCCTCTATCAAAAGGATGTTCCTTTTGTCTTTGATGATGACTGTGTAGAAGCATTTGAAATACTTAAGAAAGCCTTGATTTCTGCACCTATTGTTCAGCCACCTGATTGGAATTTACCCTTTGAAATCATGTGTGATGCTAGTGATTATGCTGTAGTGTTGTTCTAGGGCGAAGAGTTGATAAGAAATTAAATGTTATCCAATACGCTAGTAAAACTCTAGACAGTGCCCAGAGAAATTATGCCACTACTGAGAAAGAATTTTTAGCAGTTGTGTTTGCTTGTGATAAGTTCAGACCTTATATTGTTGATTCCAAAGTAATTGTTCACACTGATCATGCTGCTATTAAATACCTTAGGGGAAAGAAAGATGCTAAACATAGACTTATTAAATGGGTTCTCTTGCTACAAGAATTTGATTTGCATATTACTGATAGAAAGGGAGCTGAGAACCCCATTGCAGACAACTTGTCTAGGTTAGAAAATGTTCTTGATGACCCACTACCTATTGATGATAGCTTTCCTGATGAACAATTGGCTGTCATAAATGCTTCTAGTACTGCTCCATGGTATGTTGATTATGCTAATTACATTGTTGCTAAATTTATACCACCTAGTTTCACATACCAGCAAAAGAAAAAGTTTTTCTATGATTTAAGACATTACTTCTGGGATGACCCACACCTTTATAAAGAAGGAGTAGATGGTGTTATTATACGTTGTGTACCTGAGCATGAACAGGAACAGATCCTATGCAAGTGTCACTCTGAGGCTTATGGAGGACACCACGCTGGAGATAGAACTGCAGATAAGGTATTGCAATCCGGTTTTTATTGGCCTACTCTCTTCAAAGATGCCCGTAAGTTTGTCCTGTCTTGTGATGAATGTCAAAGAATTGGTAATATTAGTAGACGTCAAGAAATGCATATGAACTATTCACTTGTTATTGAACCATTTGATGTTTGGGGTTTTGATTATATGGGACCTTTTCCTTCCTCTAATGGGTATACCCATATTTTAGTTGTTGTTGATTATGTTACTAAGTGGGTAGAAGCTATTCCAACTAGTAGTGTTGACTATAACACTTCTATTAAGATGCTTAAAGAAGTTATTTTTCCAAGGTTTGGAGTCCCTAGATATTTAATGACTAATGGTGGTTCACATTTTATTCATGGTGCTTTTCGTAAGATGCTTGCTAAGTATGATGTTAATCATAGAATTGCATCTCCATACCATCCACAGTCTAGCGGTCAAGTAGAATTGAGTAATAGTGAGCTCAATTTAATTTTGCAAAAGACTATTAATAGATCTAGAAAGAATTGGTCCAAGAAACTTGATGATGCATTATGGGCCTATAGAACTGCATATAAAAATCCTATGGGTATGTCTCCGTATAAAATGGTTTATGGAAAAGCATGTCACTTACCTCTCGAACTAGAACATAAAGCATATTGGGCCATTAAAGAGCTCAATTATGATTTCAAACTTGCCGGTGAGAAGGGGCTATTTGACATTTTCTCACTTGATGAATGGAGAACCCGGGCCTATGAGAACGCCAAACTATTTTAAGTAAAAGTTAAAAGATGACATGACAAAAGGATACAAAAGCGTGAGTTTAATGTAGGTGATTATGTTTTGCTATACAACTCTTGTTTAAGATTTTTTGCTGGAAAACTTCTCTCTAAATGGGAAGGTCCTTACATTATCGAGGAGGTCTATCATTCCGGTGCCATAAAAATCAACAACTTCGAAGGCACAAATCCGAAGGTGGTGAACGGTCAAAGAATAAAACACTATATCTCAGGTAATCCCATAAATTTTGAAACCAATGTTATTGACACCGTAACCCCAGAGGAGTACATTAGGGACACTTTCCAGAACATTTCAGACCCCGAAAAGGAATAGGTATGTGGTATGGTAAGTAAATCGACTCCAAAACAGTTCTAATAGCAATTTTTCTCCGTTTTGGAATATTTAAGAAAATAGGAAAAATAAGAAGTAGTCCGGAAAGGACACGAGGCATCCACGAGGGTGGAGGGCACGCCCTACCTCCTGGTCGCGCCCCCTGCCTCGTGGACACCTCGTGTGCCCTCCGAACTCCACTTTCTTGCACGATACTTCTTTTAGTCGATAAAAAATCATTATATGATCTCCCGAAGGTTTTGACCACCGTACCACGATGAAATCCTCTGTTTCTTGTTTTGAGTTGTTTCTGCCGCAGATTAGAGCAATATGCCCCCCCCTCATCCAGCAATGTGGGCGACGATGCTTGGCTAATGAAGATAGAGACGAAGTGAGAAGAAATCAGGGAAATCAAGGAAGGTGACAAGATCAAAGAGGTCGCAAAGGAGCAAGCCCCAATAGTAGAAGAAGAAGGCTTGTCTCAACCTTACTACAATCATCTCACCCCTTCTGAGATTGAAGCTTTCAAGATGATTGAGCTAGCTCGCATACAAAATAAGTATCTCACACGTGAAAATATTTTGTTGCAAGAGCATATCACCGCACTCAAGGGCATTATCAACAAGCTGGAGGATCTCCTACGCTCGATGTGCGACACCCCATCATCAACAACTCCATCATCACCTCCTTCGAAGAAAGAGACATAAACACAAGGGTATGGGCAGTCGCCTTGGCAACTGCCAAGCTTAGGGGAGGTGCCCCGGTATCGTATCACCATCACACTTCCATCTTTACCATTTTTCTTAGTTCGATCCTTTTGGTTATATCTTGATCTAGTAGAATAAAGTTTTAGTATGATCTAGCTTTGAGTTTTTGTGTTGATCCCTATCTATGTAATCGAGTCCGTGAGCTATATATAATAAAGATTAGTTTTGATTCGAGGGCTTTTCTATCTTGCTATGATCTTGAGGGAATAAAAGAAAAACAAAAGAATGAAAAGAAACAAAAAGATCATATTTAACTTATGCAGAGTAATGACTTCACATATAAAAGTATGATGAATAAAAGTTGTTGAGAGTTGACAAACATAGTTTTGGTCATCGTTGCAATTAATAGGAAGTAATAAAGAAAGAGAGGTTTTCACATATAAATATACTATCTTGGAAATCTTTTATGATTGTGAGCACTCATTAAAATATGACATGCTAAAAAGTTGATGTTGGACAAGGAAGATAATGTAATGGTTATGTTTTCTTACATCCGAAATAAATTATATTGCCATGGATAATCCAACATGTTGAGCTTGTCTTTCCCCCTCATGCTAGCCAAATTCTCTGCACCAAGTAGAGATACTACTTGTGCTTCCAAATATCCTTAAACCTAGTTTTGCCATGAGAGTCTACCATATCTACCTATGGATTGAGTAAGATCCTTCAAGTAAGTTGTCATTGTTGCAAGCAATAAAACTTACTCTCTAAATATGTATTATCTATTAGTGTGGAGAAAATAAGCCTTATACGAGCTTGTGATATGGAAGAAATAAAAGCGATGGACTGCATAATAAAGGTCCCTATCGCAAGGGGCAATATAAAGTGACGTTCTTTTGCATTAAGATTTTGTGCATCCAACCATAAAAGCACATGACAACCTCTGCTTCCCTTTGCGAAGGGCCTTTCTTTTAGTTTTGTCTTCTACCTTATACAAGAGTCATAGTGATCTTCACCTTTCCTTTTTACACTTTATCCTTTGGCAAGCACAATGTGTTGGAAAGATACTGATATATATATCCAATTGGATGTGGGTTTTCATGAAGCATTATTGTTGACGTTACCCTTGAGGTAAAAGGTTGGGAGGCAAAACTATAAGCCCCTATCTTTCTCTGTGTCCGACTAAAACTTCATACCCATAAGTATCGCGTGAGTGTTAGCAATTGTGAAAGATTAAATGATAGTTGAGTATGTGGACTTGCTGAAAAGCTCTTATATTGACTCTTTCCGATGTTATAAATTACAATTGCTTCAATGACTGAGATTATAGTTTGCTAGTTTTCAATAAAGTTTCTGATTCATACTTGACATTGTGAATAGATTGTCACTTTAACATAAGAAGTTATATGACAATATATATGTTGCTGTCCTAAGAATGATCATGATGCCCTCATGTCCGTATTTATTTTATCGACACCTCTATCTCTAAACATGTGGACATATTTTTCGATATCGGCTTCCGCTTGAGGACAAGCGAGGTCTAAGCTTGGGGAGTTGATACGTCCATTTTGCACCATGCTTTTATATCAATATTTATTGCATTATGGGCCGTTACTACACATTATGTCACAATACTTATGCCTTTTCTCTCTTATTTTACAAGGTTTACATGAAGAGGGAGATTGCCGGCAGCTGGAATTCTGGGCTGGAAAAGGAGAAAATATTAGAGACCTATTCTGCACAACTCCAAAAGTCCTGAAACTCCATGAAAGTCAGTTTTGGAATATATTAAAAATATTGGGCGAAGAAAGCACGAGAGGGGGCCACCTACTATCCACGAGGGTGGAGGGCGCGCCCTACCCCCTAGGCGTGCCCATGCCTCGTGGGCCACCTGGAAGCCCCCCTATGCCCATCTTCTGGTATAAGGTGTCTTTTGCCCTGGAAAAAATCATAAGGAAGCTTTCGGGACGAAGTGCCGCCATCTCGAGGCGGAACCAATCTAGGGATCCGGCGGAGCTGTTCTATCGGGGAAACATCCCTCCGGGAGGCGGAAATCATCACCATCGTCATCACCATCTATCCTCTCATCGAGAGGGGGTCAATCTCCATCAACATCTACACCAGCACCATCTCCTCTCAAACCCTAGTTCATCTCTTGTATCCAATCTTTGTCTCAGAACCTCAGATTGGTACCTGTGGGTTGCTAGTAGTGTTGATTACTCCTTGTAGTTGATGCTGGTTGGTTTATTCGGTGGAAGATCATATGTTCAGATCCTTTATGCATATTAATACCCCTCTGATCGTGAACATGAATATGATTTGTGAGTAGTTATGTTTGTTCCTGAGGACATGGGAGAAGCCTTGTTATAAGTAGTCATGTGAATTTGGTATTCGTTCGATATTTTGATGAGATGTATGTTGTCTCTCCTCTAGTGGTGTTATGTGAACGTTGACTACATGACACTTCACCATTGTTTGGGCCTAGGGGAAGGCATTGGGAAGTAATAAGTAGATGATGGGTTGCTAGAGTGACAGAAGCTTGAACCCTAGTTTATGCGTTGCTTCGTAAGGGGCTGATTTGGATCCATATGTTTCATGCTATGGTTAGGTTTACCTTAATTCTTCTATCATAGTTGCGGATGCTTGAGAGAGGGGTTAATCATAAGTGGGATGGTTGTCCAAGGAAGGGCAGTACCCAAGCACCGGTCCACCCACATATCAAATTATCAAAGTACCGAACGCGAATCATATGAGCATGATGAAAACTAACTTGGCGATAATTCCCATGTGTCCTCGGGAGCGCTTTACTTTATATAAGAGTTTGTCCAGTCTTGTGCTTTGCTACAAAAAGGATTGCGCCACCTTGCCGCACCTTGTTTACTTTTGTTACTTGTTACCCGTTACAAATTACCTTATCACAAAACTATCTGTTATCGATAATTTCAGTGCTTGCAGAGAATACCTTGCTGAAAACTGCTTGTCATTTCCTTCTGCTCCTCATTGGTTTCGACACTCTTACTTATCGAAAGGACTACGATAGATACCTATACTTGTGGGTCATCAACGAGCAAGGGTTGGTTGTGCTTTTCAAGCACTCGTTGATGAAGTATCATTCCTACCCGAGGCAAGCGCACTTCGATGGAAAGCCTCTAAACAAAATTTCTGTAAAGTCTCTGGTGCTACATTTATCAGACACTGACTGGAATAATCTTGTTACACATTGGTCTCGTCTGCAGCATAAGGTACTATCTATGATATCACATCACAATTTGAACTACATTTCTACATGTGCCTTAACATCTCACTTGTACGAAAACCATTTGTAGAAGAACATTCATTCTCAAGGGACCACAAAATCTTGCAAATATACTGCACATTGCATTGCTCTTATGAGTACCTCTTGCCCTGTATGACCATACTTACTTTCATAGCTGGTTGATTATGTAGCATCACTGCACATGTTAGCCTCATTGTCCTCAAATTGGTGGACAATATAAGATCTATATCGACTCTTACATAAATTTAGAATCAACCCAATGCTTTTGAAGAGGTTTAGCTCCGCAATCCTCTTGTACGGACTGAATGTCGTCTATCACTATACTTAAATTAACAGCTACTCCCTCCGTCCCATAATATAAGATTGTTTTGTAGAGTACACTAGTGTTCAAACCACTCTTATATTATGGGAAGAGGGATTGGTTCATTGTGTAGCATTCTGCATCTTATCTCCCTCGCCCACCATTTACTAAAAAATATCAGATCTATATTTAATCTTACCGAAAAGTTGATTACACAGATAATGCTAGTGCAGAAGTGTAGACCATTGCTCTTGTCAGTACATTTTGTCCTGTAACACTTGTACTTCTAGGGATTGGTAATTGATTATGTAGCATCAATCTGCATCTTATCTTCATTATCCTCTATCCCTTTCAGTATTATCATATCTATAATTACTCTCTACAAAATGTAGAGTACATGCAATGCTTATGAAGAAGACTCTGTGCTAAAATTCTTGAGTTATCCTTCCCTTGACATGGAGAAGGGCATTATAAAGCCGGTGTTAACTGTTAATGTAAGTCAGTCCTTCTAAAGCCTTTATCCTCAACTGTTGTTTAATTTTCTCATACTCCCTATCATCAACTGTTGTTTAGTTTGCTATTTCTATCAAAATGCATGTTCGCAACAACCGTAAGTTCGAAGTTTTACTTGTAAAACCAAATTCCTTATTCATGCCATGCACATTACTCAATACTCCCTATATGTATGCTTGTTTTGTGGATCTATAATCCAGTGTGGTGAAGCAACCCACGTTTGCACCTTGTCATCTCCTGTTTTATCTTACTGATGTGGCTGATAATGTGAACAACATGCCATGCGCATTAACCAAAATAGATACAATGATTGTCTTTGCCGTTCATATATGCTTGTTTTGTTGACATGGTAATCTAGTAGTGTGGTGAAGCTCCCTGCATTACAAACAATGCCAAATTATGCTATTTTCTAATTTGAAATTGGATGGAATTGACAGCACAGTTACCATCTTTGTTTATACACGTGCAAAACCTGTCATCTCTCTGCTTGTTTCAGGGTGATATGCCTAATGGCATGCACAAGTTTGCTGAAGGCTGTGAGACAAACCCAACATATATTGCAGTAAAGAAGGCAAAACATCTTGAAGATAGCGAGACAACCCCAAAGTCTTGTCTTGATGCAGTGTCCAAGTTACTTGAGACTAGCAGTCAGAAGAGCTCATAGAATTCATTGTCTGAATTAGTTTGACTTCTTCAGTCCCAAGTTCTAGCAGAAAGGCATTCTGCAACTCAACTCTGACTTGAAGTCCTATCTCTAAGAAAGATTGCGGAGAACACCAATGAGAACCTCATTGCTAAACAACTACACTTGGAAGCTATGACCAACATGCTAGGCCGGTCTCACAGTCTTCCTCAGCAGCTTGCGCAGCAGTTCCCGTGCAAGGCTAACCTTTCTTGAACTGTCTTGGAAGTGGTCTTGGTTCAGTATTATTTTGTTACGCTGCAATGGCGCCCAGTTTTTGTAATCTGCTTCTTAGTTGCGCTTTATGATCGCTGGTGGCGAACTTCGATGCCCAGTGGATGTAATATACCATAAATCCTTTATTGTTTAGTGTAGGTTTATTCTAAGTTACTATGTCGTAATTTCTTTATTTTATAGATTAGGTTTGTTCTTAATTCCTACTAGTTACCGTATATGCCATCATTCGCTATCTAAAAAGAAACGGCAAAAAATCTGATGTAGTCGACCGGGCCGAAACATTCGCCTCTAATGGGCCTGCATTTAGCGGGCCACAATTGGGCTGGCCTGCAACTTTCTTGGGCCTCAAAGGCCATTGGGCCTTCACACTTTGCGCTAGGACCACAACTTACACGGGCCTATATTCGGCCCAAAGTTTAGTTGGGCCTTTAGTGGACCCAACGCTTAGTTGGGCCCATGTAGCTTCGGTCCATTAATAGGCTCAATATTCTGCTGGCCTGTTATGGCCCAAAAGAAACCATGGGCCTTTAGCAGGCCGAAATGCATGTTGGGCCTCAAATTTCACTAGTCGTCGACGGGCCTTCAGCAGGCTGAAATGTAGACCGGGCCATTATTGGCCCAGTTATACGACGTGCCATTACCAGGCCGAAACATATCTTGGGCCTTAGTTGGCCCACTGATAGCATGGGCCTTTAAGAGGCCAAAATCTTAGTAGAGGCATCAATGGGTCGAATTATATGACAGGCCTTTAACATGCCCAAAGTCACGTTGGGCTGAACTGTTGCCACCTTGATCACTGGCCGTTAGAGGGCCGGATGTCACGTCGGACCATATATGGCCCATGGGCACCAAAGGCCATTCCTAGGACAAAAGACACACCGGGCTGAAATGGGCCCGTGTCTACATCGGGCCTCTAACAGGCCGAAATGTCTCTAGGCCGTAATTGGGCCCAAGTATTCGGTGAACAATTAACAGGCCAGATCTGGCTTCGGGCCGTAAATGGGCCGTGTTTAAATAGGCCATTAGTGGGCTGGCCCACTAGTACCTGAGTAAATACTACGGGCCTTTGACTAGGCCGGCCTTTTTAACCTATATGGGCCTCTGTTGGGCCCTGCGACTATTGTCGTATTATAGGCACTTCTCCTCCATTGGATGGACGACATCTAGCCCACCGAGGAGCCGACACGTGTTTCCTCCGGCCAATGATGATTTTACACGTGGAAAATCGCCATTGGTCCGGGCTGTTAACAGGTTATCGGATCTAAACCGGAACCCGATAGCTTAATGGCGACACGTTATGGCGGATGCCATGTGTCAGTTACCCTTGACGAAAGCACTTCCATGACGCGCCATTTATCGTCATGGAAGTGGACACTTCCGTGATGATAATTTTGGTATTGCCATGGAACACTTCTACGACAGCACAAGTATGACTATCTTGATTCTGTCATAAAATCGGGATGGATGTACATGCATGACAAAAAACATGACCACCTACTGTGAAAAACACGTATCATCAGGGAAGTGTATTTTTTTGTAGTGTATGCAAAGTTGATCGGACAGGAGCAACAAGAACGTACCGACTCTTGTGTCATTCCGTCGAACATGTCGCGGGCAGCCCAAGTGTCGCTGATGCCCGTGCTTATCCACTCCCGTACGAGCTGCGATGTGTGATAGACGTCCACCACCGGCATGTCCGCGGACAACTCTCTGGAATGCTCCAACGGCCGTCGGATCCTCCTCTGTCCCAACCTAGTCCAACCACGCAATCCTTGCCGGCTGACGGATGATGGGATACAGTGTTCTCGGCGCGGCATGGGGGACAACTGCTCGTCCATGTCCACATCCGCTCCATGCGCCACTACCACTCCCTTCTCTTGTTGCCGGCGTCTCAGGTTCCTCTAGGCGATGTTCTCCACCCTGCACGACGAAGCCGAGGAGCGGACACCAACGGACGAGGTGGGTGCAACCTCTGTCCCAGCAATTAGGGACGGGCTGGACGACATCTAGGGTGACGTATCTGGACCGGCAGTGAGGATGAGGACCAAGGGTGGCACACGACGAGGGCTCAGACACGGGACAGGTCGAAGAGAGGTGGCAGGAGGAGGAAGGTGTGGTAGATTTGGTGCAACTTAGTGGGGTAGAGCTGTCGGGTCCGACATGACGGACGCGCCCAGGCGCCCCATATATGTTCCAGATTTGGGCTGGATATGGGAAGTGCCGGTCTGCCCTAATGTTTGAGGCACGAAGTCCGTCTTTGTCTTTTTGGCAATGTTCATCTGTGTTTGAAGAGATTTGAGGTACTTTGTGTACTGGGTAGATGCTCTTAGAGCATCTCCACTCGCCCCCCCCCCACAACCCCAAGGCATTTTTTTATCGTCGGCAAGAAAAAAACAGCCCAGTCACGCCCCCAGAAGCCCACTTTTCGCCGTTTAGGGCTGAATTTGGCACCGGCGGACCCAGGCCTAACCCGGCGCGCTGGGGGCACCAGGGGAAACATTTTTGGCGCGAAAGACTGGTGGACCCACCGAGTCAACGACTAGGCGCGTTCGTCATCCTCATCGCCTCAGTTTCCCGTGTGGAATCAAATACAAGGCTGCCACCGGTCAGCCTTCCATTGATTCCTTAGGGGCGGCGCAGTGAAGTCATGCCGCCACGCGTCCACAAGGCTGCCGCCCGCTCACCTCCCGCCCGCCACTATAAGTGTTGGAAATATGCCTGGAGGCAATAATAAAGTGGTTATTATTATATTTCCTTGTTCATGATAATTGTTTACTATCCATGCTATAATTATATTGACCGGAAACTCAAATACATGTGTGGCGATACATAGACAACAACGTGTCCCTAGTAAGCCTCTATCGGACTAGCTCGTTGATCAAGATGACTATGGTTTCCTAGCCATGTACATGAGTTGTCATTTGATAATGGGATCACATCATTAGGAGAATGATGTGATGGACAAGACCCAAACTATAAACGTAGCATATGATCATGTCAACTTTATTGTTATCGTTTTCTGCATGTCAAGTATATGTTCCTATGACCATGAGATCATGCAACTCACTAACACCGGAGGAATACCTTGTGTGTACCAAACGTCGCAACGTAACTGGGTGACTATAAAGGTGCTCTACAGGTATCTCCGAGGGTGTCTGTTGAGTTGGCATGGATCAAGACTGGGGTTTGTCACTCCGTATGACGGAGACGTATCTCAGGGCCCACTTGGTAATACAGTATCACAATGAGCTTCCAAGCAATGTGACCAATGAGTTAGTCACGAGATCTTGTATTACGGAATGAGTAAAGAGACTTGTCGGTAACGAGATTGAACTAGGTATGGAGATACCGACGATCGAATCTCGGGCAAGTAACATACCAATGGACAAAGGGAACTACATACGGGATTAGCAGAATCCTTGACATTTAGGTTCGACCGATAAGGTCTTCATAGAATATGTAGGAACCAATATGGGCATCCAGGTCCCGCTATTGGTTATTAACTGTAGAGGTGTCTCGGCCATGCCAGCATAGTTCTCGAACCCGCAGGGTCTACACACTTAACGTTTGGTGACGATATAAGTATAGTTCAGTCATTATGGTGGTTACCGAAGGTTGTTCGGAGTCTCGGATGAGATCCCGGGCGTGAAAAGGAACTGGAGGAATGGTCCGGAGGTAAATATTGATTTATTGGACGAAGAGTATTGGAGTCCGGAATTGTTCCAGGGGTACAGGGTGATGACCAACATCACCGAAAGGGGTTTCGGGGGGCCCCGGCAAGTGTTGGCATGCCCCATGGGCCAAGGGGAGGGGGCAAACCAGCCCACTAAGGGGTTGTGCACCCCCTCACCCTTTCCCACATAACCAGAAGGGTTGGGGGCGCTGCCCTAGGGCAGCCACCCCCTTGCCTTGGGAGCCAAGGCTCCCGAGGGGGAGGCGCACCAAAACCCATCTAGGGTTTCTCCCTGGTGGTCGCCGGCCCCCCTAGGGAACCCTAGGGCGCCCCTCCTCCTCCTTTCCCCTATATATAGAGGGGTATAGAGAGGGCGGCCGTACCCCATCTATGCCACGACGCTGCCCTCTCTCTCCCTCGTAGTCCTTCTTCTTCTCCATGAGGCTTGGCGAAGCCCTGCTGAGATTTCTCCACCACCACCGCCATCACGCCATCGTGCTGTCGGAGGAATCGAGCTACTACTTCACCATCTCTCTCTGGATCAGGGAGGTGAAGGCGTCATCAAGCCATACATGTGTTGAACACGGAGGTGCCATCCGTTCGGCACTTGGATCGGAGTTCGCGGGACGCATCGTGATTGGATCGCGAAGACGTTCGACTACATCAACCGCGTTTCTTAATGCTTCTGCTTAGTGATCTGCAAGGGTATGTAGATGCAATCTCTCCTCTCGTAGATGGTCATCTTCTAGATTGATCTTGGTGAGTGTAGGAATTTTTTTGTTTCCCATGCAATGTTTCCCAACTGTGACATCATGAGCTAGGTCTATGCGTAGATGACATCACAAGTTGAACACAAAGGAGTTTGTGGACATTGATATTCAGATTGCTTCCTTCCTTGGTCTTTTCTTGATTCAGCAGTATTGTGGGATGAAGCGGCCCGGACTAACTTTACATGTCCATGTACATGAGACCGGTTCCATCAACTGACATGTGACTTTGTTGCATAAAGATGGATGGCGGGTGTCTGTCTCTCCCACCTTAGTTGACTCAGATTCGACGAAGGCGGTCCTTGTAGAAGGTTAAATGGCAACTTGCATATCACCTTGTGGTTTTGCGTAGGTAAGAATCGTTCTTGCTAGATACCCATAGCAGCCACGTAAAACATGCAACAATAAATTAGAGGACGTCTAACTTGTTTTTGTAGGGTATGTTGTGATATGATATGGCCAAGTACATGATGAAATATATTTAATGTATGAGATGATCATGTATGTAATAGTTTATATTGACTTGCATGTCGATGCATACGGCAACCGACATGAGCCATGGGGTTGTCTTTAATTATTGTATGACCTGCATGTCGATCATTAAGCGCTATGTAATGCTTTACTTTATCGCTAAACGATAGCAATGTAGTAGAAGCATGGTTGGCGTGACAACCCCGATGGCGACACGATGATGGAGATCATGATGATGGAGATCATGGTGATGGAGATCATGGTGACATGCCGGTGATGATGGAGATCATGTCGGTGCTTTGGAGATGGAGATCAAAAGCACAAGTTGATGGCCATATCATGTCACTTATGATTTGCATGTGATGTTAATCCTTTTATGCATCTTATTTTGCTTAGGACGATGGTAGCATTATAAGGTGATCCCTCACTAAAATTTCAAGATAAAATTGTGTTCTCCCCAAGTGTGCACCGTTGTGAAAGTTCGTTGTTTTGAAGCACCATGTAATGATTGGGTGTGATAGACTGTACGTTCACATACAACGGGTGCAAGCCAATTTTGCACATGCGGAACACTTGGGTTAAACTTGACGAGCCTAGCATGTAGAGACATGGCCTCGGAACCCAAGAGACCAAAAGGTCGAACATGAGTCATATAGTAGATATGATCAACATGGAGATGTTCATCATTGAAACCACCTCATCTCATGTGATGATCGGACTAGGGTTGGTGAATTTGTTCATGTTGCAGTCGGACGATCGGAGGGATCTCGATTTGAGTGGGAGTTCTTAAGTAATATGATTAAATGACCTCATTATCATGAACAATAGTCTAAAGTTGCCTTTGCAAAATTATGTTGTAGATCAATGGCTCACGCAGTAGCTCCCCTGAATTTCAATGCGTTCCTAGAGAAAGCTAAGCTGAAAGATGATGGAAGTAACTTAGTGGATTGGGCCTCTAATATGAGGATTATTGATGGAGCACGAACTAGCGAGATGCTAATTCGCGCGTGTAGATGACCCGATCTTTCACGGTATTTGCAAGACAATAATGAACGACAACAACAACAGTAGCAGAAAAACGAACAAACGTAGAAGGAGAATCTTCGGATCAAACGAGATGTAAGAAGCCAAAAAAAATAATACTTGCACCAGAACTAATACAAGATCAGGCGCATGTACAGCAGCATCGAATCCCTAGGATTCGCAGAAACTCATCTTGGTGCCTCACAATGTAGGCGTTTTCTGGTATTTTCTTATTCAACTAAACTTCGGCAAAATAAACTAACCCCGGAACATCGGCCGTAGCCAGCCCTTTTATAGGCGACGTAGACCTGACCAAACCGACTCTAGCTAACAAACAGATACAGACTCTATCTCTTCTACGTATTCAAACTAATCAAGGCGTTTATACTAATTAAATATCCGACAACGTTGATCGCTAGAAGCCAAAACTCAACTACAAATACCAACTAGTGCGGCGTCCTGATGCTTCTCGGATCGATCTTCATCTCCTGAGCTTGGACACTTTATTATCAAAAAAAAGGGACTCTTTATTCATAATTCAACGAGGAGGGATCCAACAAAGATATATTGCGGAGGTGTTCTAAAATTGGGATTGACCTCATCTGGTTTTGGTTCAGAAGCGGACGCACCTTCCTTGCTTCTAGCTCCCCAATAATCTGAACATACAATATTAGAAGTCGATGATGGCGCAGAACCCAGCAACCCTCGCCATTTTTCCTTGCTATTGCCCTCATGTCCAGGTTAAGCTTGAGACAGGTTGGATCCTTGACGTGATCTGGTTCGATACATCTCTGACATTTTGTATAGAACTCACGAGTAGTGTATCAACGGTCTCATCATCCCCTCCCTCTTGAACTGAAATCGTCCTCGGTTTCGAGGTAGTCTTTGTAACAACTTTATCTAATAAAACACAACCATCCACCTTAATTGTGTCGGCAAACATTGGTCGGAACACACGTCTCTTCCCAACATCCCAAAATGAATATGTGTTGGTCCGACCTTCATGTGTAGTATTATGATCGTACTGCCAAGGTCTTCCGAGTAACAAGTGACATGCATCCATTGGCATGACATCACAGATAACCACATCACTATAATCGCCAACAAAAAAATTAACACGGACCTTATGAGTAACCTTCAGCTTCCCTGTATGATACATCCACTCAACACGGTGTGGCTGAGGGTGCTTCCATGTAGGTAAGCCCAAAGCTTCCACCAATCCCTTGCTGACCACGTTGGTGTAGCTTCCTCATCTATAATCAACTTACAATTGGTGTTATTGACTTTGCACTGAGTCTGAAAAATATTCCAACGTTGTCCCTTATTCTCAATACGATCCTCTTGCACTCGTTGCACCATTAGTGAAGGATATGACTCAGCAGCTTCAAAACTCGCAACCACATTTTCAGCATCCTTAGATTTTTCACTAGAAGTGTCGAAACGCCTCTTCATCACTAGCGATGCATAGCCATCTCTCGTGAGCAACACTCTTTTCTCATTAGGACATTCACGCTTCATATGTCCCCTTCCTCCACACTTGAAACACTCTATGTCACTAGTGCGTCCGGTCGACTGTGCACTAGAATCAACCATCGACAGTCCTGATTTTGAAGCATTCTTCTGCACGGAACCATGAGAGCGATTTGATGATATCGCCCTGGAGCTAGGACCGACATCCTCACTCTTATACTGTGAGCGTCGCCATGTGTTCAAAGTGGTACTGGGAACTGTGTTGACTTGGCGCCGCTTAATCTGTTGTTCCTGTACGTATCATAAGCAATTCCATCTCCTTGTAATATTCATCAACACTCATATTACCTTGAGAGAGCCGCTGCAACTTGTTGTACATATCTCTCTTATAGTGCCCAGGAACAAAACGTCGCCTCATGAATTCCTTCATACCTCGCCAAGTCGTCGGGCGATGTCTTGAACGACAAATTTGATTCCACCAAATTAGCGCGTAACCGGTGAACTCAATTCCAGCAAGTTGAACTTTCTTCTCCTCGCTATAATGATGGGCATCAAAAATGTGATCAACACGCATCTCCCATTCCAAATAGCCTTCTGGTTCGCACTTGCCGGAGAACGAAGGTATTGAAATTTTTATGCGCCCAATTCCATCGTCCAAAGGCACACGCACAGCTTGACCAACTCGGTCATGCACTCCACCACGAACGGATGTTTCAGGACGAGGCTCATAGTGTCGTGGTCGTGGAGCGTACCCCGCTGCCTGGTCAACGTCGTCATCAAGACCATCATCTCCAACATGAGGTGCTGCCAAACGGCGATCCTGCACGCCGGCATGTCCGTCGTGAGCCGGTGGTGCATAACGCAGTGGAGCAGCTGGAGCAGTCTGTGGTGGTGCAGAATTTGTTGCCGGCATATTGATGATGTATGCCAAACCATCGAACCGAGTGATCAGGACATCTATCCTTTTGCCGAGCGCATCATGACATTGCTTGATGTAGTTGCATGTGTGGTCAAAACCATCCCGGATATTTTGAGGAATATCATCCGCGTACACTGGACGTACAATTTCCTGAGAATCAGCGGCAACCTCGTCTTCCTTGTTGACCGAGGTCGACATCTTGATCAACACAATACCGTGAACAACCTTAGCTCTGAATACCACTCGATGGAGCACGAACTAGCGAGATGCTAATTCGCGCGTGTAGATGACCCGATCTTTCACGGTATTTGCAAGACAATAATGAACGACAGCTGAAGAATAAAGAGCGTAAAAACGAACAAACGTAGAAGGAGAATCTTCGGATCAAACGAGATGTAAGAAGCCAAAAAAATACTTGCACCGTAACTAATACAAGATCAAAGCATGTACAAAGAAAGATCGAATCCCTAGGATTCGCAGAAACTCATCTTGGTGCCTCCCGATGTAGGCATTTTCTGGTATTTTCTTATTCAACTAAACTTCGGCAAAATAAACTAACCCCGGAACATCGGCCGTAGCCAGCCCTTTTATAGGCGACGTAGACCTGACCAAACTGACTCTAGCTAACAAACAGATACGGACTCTATCTCTTCTACGTATTCAAACTAATCAAGGAGTTTATACTAATTAAATATCCGGCAACGTTGATCGCTAGAAGCCAAAACTCAACTACAAATACCAACTAGTGCGGCGTCCTGATGCTTCTCGGATCGATCTTCATCTCCTGAGCTTGGACACTTTATTATCAAAAAAAGGGACTCTTTATTCATAATTCAACGAGGAGGGATCCAACAAAGATATATTGCGGAGGTGTTCTAAAATTGGGATTGACCTCATCTGGTTTGGTTCAGAAGCGGACGCACCTTCCTTGCTTCTAGCTCCCCAATAATCTGAACATACAATATTAGAAGCTGATGATGGCGCAGAACCTAGCAACCCTCTGCCATTTTTCCTTGATGTTGCCCTCATGTCTGGGTTAAGCTTGAGACAGGGTTGGATCCTTGACGTGATCTCGTTTGATACATCTCTGACATTTTGTATAGAACTCACGAGTAGTGTATCAACGGTCTCATCAATTATCCTCACGGCTGCCAAAAAGGTTTATGTCCTAGATGCACCGCTTGGTGTGCCGCCCCCTCCAGCAACTGCATACGCTATGAATGCCTGGCAGTCGCGTGTTGATGACTACTCAATAGTTCAGTGTGCCATGCTGTATGGCTTAGAGCCGGGACTTCAAAGGCGTTTTGAACATCATGGAGCATATGATATGTTCCAGGAGTTGAAGTTTATCTTTGAGAAGAATTCCCGGATCGAGAGGTATGAGACCTCTGATAAATTCTATGCATGCAAGATGGAGGAGAACGGGTCTGTCAGTGAGCACATACTCAGAATGTCTGGGTACTATAACAGTCTAGCTGAGTTGGGTATTGAGCTCCCGCCAGAGGCTGTCACTGACAGATTTCTTCAATCGCTACCACCTAGCTACAAGAGCTTTGTGTTGAACTATAACATGCAAGGGATGAATAAGTCAGTCTCCGAGCTATTCGTGATGCTGAAAGTCGCTAAGTCAGACATCCAGAAGGAGTGTCAAGTGTTTATGGTGAATAAAACCACTAGTTTCAAGAAGATCAAGGGAAAGAAGGGAAACTTCAAGAAGGGTGTCAAAGCAGTTGCCCTCCTCCCGTGAAGAAACCCAAGGCTGGACCCAAGCCAGAAACTGAGTGCTTCTATTGCAAGGGAACTAGCCACTGGAAGCGGAACTGCCCCAAGTATCTCGCTGACAAGAAGGGAGCCAACGTCAACAAAGGTATATATGATATACATGTTATGGATGTGTACCTTACCAACTCTCATTGTAGTGCCTGGGTATTTGATACCGGTTCGGTTGCTCACATTTGCCACTCAAAGCAGGAACTACGGAATAGATGGAGGCTAGCGAAGGACGAAGTGATGATGCGCGTGGGAAATGGTTCCAAGGTTGATGTGATCGCCGTCAGCACGCTCGCTCTGCGATTACCATCGAGATTAGTGATGAACCTAAATAATTGTTATTTAGTGCATGCATTGAGCATGAACATTATATCTGGATCTTGTTTAATGCGAGACGGTTACTCATTTAAATCAAAGAATAATGGTTGTTCTATTTATATGGGTAATATCTTTTATAGTCATGTACCCATTGTGAGGGGTTTATAACTATTGAATCTCGATAGTGATGATACACATGTTCATAACATTGATGCCAAAAGATGTACAGTTGAATAATAGTACCACTTTCTTGTTCCACTGCCACTTAGGTCATATTGGTGTAAAGCGCATGAAGAAACTCCATGCCGATGGACTTTTGGAGTCACTTGATTTTGAATCACTTGACACATGTGAACAATGCCTCATGGGCAAGATGACTAAAACCATGTTTTCCGAACAATGGAACGGGCAAGTGACTTGTTGGAAATTGTACATGCTGATGTGTGCGGTCCGATGAGCATTGATGCGCGCAGTGGATATCATTACTTTGTCACCTTCACCGATGATTTGAGTATATATGGGTATGTCTACTTAATGACGCATAAGTCTGAAATGTTTGAGAAGTTAAAGCAATTTCGGAGTGAAGTTGAGAATCATCATAACAAGAAGATTAAATTCCTAGGATCCGATCGAGGGGAGAATATCTGAGTTATGAGTTTGGTAATCACTTAAGACCTTGTGGAATCATTTCACAGTTGACGCCACCTAGAACACCACAGCATAATGGTGTGTCCGAATGTCGTAATCGTACCTTATTGGATATGGTGCGTTCCATGATGTCCCTTTCTGATCTGCCACTCTCGTTTTAGGGTTATGCATTAGAGACACCTGTATTCACTTTAAATAGGCACCATCTAAGTCCATAGAGACGACACCATATGAACTATGATTTGGCAAGAAACCTAATATGTCGTTCCTTAAGGTTTGGGGTTGCGATGCTTATGTCAAAAGGCTTCAGCCTAAAAAGCTCGAATCCAAAGTGGACAAATGCATCTTCATAGGATACCCAAATGACACAATTGGGTATTCCTTCTATCTCAGATCTGAGGGCAAAGTGTTTATCACTAAGAACGGGTCCTTTCTCGAGAAATAGTTTCTCTTAAAAGAACTGAGTGGGAGGAAGATAGAACTTGATGAGGTTGTTGAACCTTTACTTCAACCAATGAGTAGTGCGGCACAAAAAGATGTTTCTGTGACACCAAGGTCAGTTGAAGACGAAGCTAATGATAGTGTTCATGAAGCTTAAGATCAAGTTGCTACCAAACCTTGTAGGTCGACAAGGATACGTACTCTCTTGAGTGGTATGGTAACCCTGTCTCGGAGGTCATGTTGTTGAGCAACAACAACAACGAACCTATAACGCCCAAGATGTGATTCTATCCCAATCACGTGATGAATTCATGATCGGGTCACAACCGCATTTCAAGCGCATAGCAAGGTGGATATCATTACAACATACCATGTACCGAATAGATGGGAGTACAAGATAAAGGCTTACACTCGCCACAAGTTACAACATTCATACAACAATACACCAATATATAGCAATCATCATACAGAAGAGGAGCATCCGACTATGGATGAAATCAAACGAAAAATAAGAATGACATCCACCCTGCTAATCCCAAGCTCCCGACCCGGAACCTATATCCCTTGATCGAAGAAGAAGAAGCATAAGAAATCCAAAGCAAGCAAACATCGCTCTCACGTCATATCATCGCATTACCTGTACCTACAACTGTTGTTGTAGTAATTTGTGAGCCACGAGGACTCAGCAATCCCATTACCATGGGTATCAAGACTAGCAAAGCTTAATGGACATGGAATGGATAAGTGGTGAGGCTGCAGCAAGCGACTAAGCATTGTATGGTGGCTAACTTACGAGTACAAGAATAAGAAGAGAAACTACGCATACAGTCGCAAACTAGTAATGATCAAGAAGTGATCCTTAACTACTTACGTTCAGACATAACCCCACCGTGTTCTCTTCTCGAATTGAAAAGAGACGGTCACAGTTACGCACACGGTTGGTGTATTTTAATTCGGATATGGTGTCAAGTTCTCTACAACCGGATATGAAAAACTCCCATCTGCCACATAACTATGGGCACGACTTTTGAAAGTTTAGACCCTGCAGGGGTGTCCCAACTTAGCCCATGACAAGCTCCCACGATTGACGGAGGAAAATCCTCCTCCCGGAACAACCCAATCAAACTCGGAATCCCGGTTCACAAGACATTTCGACAATGGTAAAACAAGTCCAGCAAGACCTCCTAGCGTGCCGACACCCTGATAGTAGCTGCGCGTATCTCGTCTCAGTCCATGACCGGATGAGTGAAGCTTACGGTTGGCTGAGACCCAAGTTGCCAAGGGGGCGCCACAAGGTGCTAAAGTTTGGACCAACGCCAGCAGCACTTAGCCCCCTTGAATTATGTGGAATAACGAATCCTCGGGTTCATGACACCCTATGAGTTAATTAATTAATTAATTTAGTATTATTATGTTGGCAAATGTTAAAACCAATGTTGGGCCTTGCTGGAAGAGTTTTGTTCAAAGCGAACTGTCAAGGGGGGCCCATAAACCCCGACCGTGTTAGGAATGCAAAATTAAGGAACATAACACCGATATGAAGGAAACTAGGGCGGCAAGAGTGGAACAAAACACCGGGCAAAAGGCCGAGCCTTCCACCCTTTACCAAGTATATATGTGCATTAATTAAATAATAGATATTGTGATATCCCAAGGTATCCATGTTCCAATAAGGAACAACCTGCAACTGCACCTGCAACTAGCAATGCTATAAGAGGGGCTGAGCAAAGTGGTAACATAGCCAAACAACGGTTTGCTAGGATGGTGGAAGAGGTTAGAGGCTATCATGGCAATTTGGGAGGCTATGTAAACAAGTGGTAGGTAGCGCGACATAGCGATAGCATCGAGACAACTAGCAAAGCAAAGATAGTAGTGGTATCCAGAGTAACGTTCATCTTGCCTGAAATCCCGCTAGGAGGAAGACCGAGTCCATGAAGAAGACGAACGGGCGTAGACGAACCAAGCTTAGTTGAACAAATCCTCACGATCGCAACAAAACAGGAACAATCGAGAAGAAGCATGACCAGAAAGAAGCAAACAGCATGGTAAACACACAAGCATAAACATAGCATGATGCACAAACAAGTATGATGCATGGCCGGTTTAAATATGCATGGCATGGCAAAGTGCAATAAACAATACTACAAGTTAAGTGGAGCTCAATGCATATTGAAGAACCACCACATTTAATTATTTAGTTCGCTCTCGTTAAAGCTACTCAACAATATTAAATGTTGGTTAACATGGCAAGAGGTGAAGCATAATTAATCTACCTATCTAGGCAATTTTAAGTGAGGCCGGAAACAACAAACAACAATTCCAGTAAATCCCCACATGTCATTTAACAATATAATGCAAACAACAGTTTTAAACATTTTAAATATTGTTATCATGATGCGGATGACATATGCAAGTTTTATGCAATTTTTATGAAAATGTTGACATGAGCATGTTATGAGCATTTGGTCACCATGGTGGAGAGAAAGGGGTGTAATGGTGGCGAAAATGGAAACGGTGCCACGGCAACGTTCCGGTTTCGACAACTCGTTGAGATGCTAATGCAAAACAAGGGTGGCGTGAGCGTGTCATGCAAAAGGTGGTGGGGTGATCCCGGTTACCAGGTTCCCACGGGTCGGCGGCATGGCAAACGAGGAGAAACATGCAATGATAACTCGAACATGGTGCAAACACGAGCATCTCATACAACACACATGCATTCATTCACGGGTGTCGTCTCGGGGTTATACCTTTGAAGCGTGTGTTTTTGGGGTGGAACAAGTTCGATGCGGTGTAGATGGAAGTAGACGTTCTCGCAACGGTAGTGGAAGCAGTGGTACACATCTTGGAGAGGGACTTGACGCATTCGATGTTTCCAGGGGCGACGGTAGGGGAACTTGGCGTTTCGGTCTGTAGTCGTTCGAGCGTCCGTGTGGTCTTGCCGGTGGGGTACTTGGCGCTTGCAGTCCAAATCCAAGGTCATAGCCGCGTAGTCAAACTTGATGCTTCGTGGAACCTAGCGGCTCATCACGTAGACGTACACGGGGTCGTGCTTGGGGTTTCCTAGAACTTGGCGGGCCCGAGGTCCTATCGACGAGGTCCGGCAGCCGGACGGGGCGGACGGCGCGATCCTAGCGAGTGGGCTTGAGGAGATGCGGGGCGGCGAGGAGATCGGGCGGAGGCGATGCTAGACGGCAGATATTATGCGAGCTCCTGCAGGATTTCGGCCGTCGGTGGAGCTGCTCCGGCGAGGCACGAGGAGGGGAAGCAGAGCTGGCGGGCTGGGCGAGCCAACGCAGTCGAGGCGGGGGTTGAGCGCTGCTTAACCGACAAATAGGAGGCTGCAAGGCAGGGGAACTTGGCGCGGTGAAGGTGAAGGCGAGGGCGACCGGATCCAGGGACGGAGGAGGCGGATCCTGACGAGACTCGCCGGATACGACCGGTTCCCGATGACAGTGGCACTCGAGGTGGCGGTGACGTGGTCCAAGGCAGCGGGGATTCTCCTGGAGAAGAAGAGAGAGGGCAGTGCTTGGCGGCGGAGGAGAGGCATGGCGCGGGTCAAGGAGGCGCAAGGAAGCGCGAGGTGAGGAGGAGTAGAGGTAGGGGAGGCTAGAGGTGGAGTGGCAGGAGGCGTGGCGGCGCAGAGGAGGTCGGTCGCAGGGGTGCATGGCCATGGGGATCGAGATGCCTCTCCTTTGCGTGGGTGGCAGCATGAGAGGAGGAGAGGAAGACGAGCCAGAGGAAGGGGATCGATCTGGAGAGATGAAGGGGATCGAACCAGGGGTGCTAGTGTTCGAAAGGGGGCTGAGGCTGGGCCTGACGGGTTGCAGCTACAGGAGGCCCAAGTGGCCGGCTGGGCTGTGCTGGGGGTCTCTTCTCTCTCTCATTCTCTCATAACAGAAAAGAAAAGAAAGAAAGAAAGAAAGAAAATAAAAAGATTAGATAAGGGACTTTGGGCATAGGGTTAATTTTCCCGGACTCATAAAAATGAGCTGGATCGAAGAAAATAGAAAATGGACATGATTGAGAGAATTAAGTTCAAATTCATTTGAATTTAATTCAAATGGGTTTGAATAGAAGGTTGGTGTTTGGAAGGTCCAAAAATGCCGAGAATTTGGTGGTTCTTGGAAAAGTGATGAAAGAATATATAGGCAATGTTTGGAGACCAAACTTGAAGCGAAAAAGGCACGAAATTATTTTGCAAGTGTGTTTAAGGGTGATTCCAAAATAGTGGAATATTTATTAGCTCCCTCAAAAATTGGGAGGATATGTTATAAAGAGAAATCACCATGTGGATTCCCTCGATTTAAATAGATCAACGATCTATGCAATTTATTTAGTTGAGTTTTAAAAAAGGTTGCATGATGACATGATGCAATGCTAATGATGCTATGAAGAATGCAACAAACAAATAACAGCGAAGCTCGGAATCCATGGAAGGCATTTGGAGCGTCGGTCTCGGGGCGTTACAACTCTCCGCCACTTACAAGAGATCTCGCCCCGAGATCTAGGGATGGTACTAGAGAGAAACGGAAGAAGTAAGAGGTATAACTAAGTTGCTTCTTGACAAAAGAGTGAAACCAACAAACCTGATAGAGGCAAAGGTGTCCCGTCTTTCGATGAGATGGTGGCTATCATTTTGGTGGAAGTCGACTTTGACGATCCGACTACGAACGTGCGAGGACGTCGCGCCTTAGCAATCACTAAACCAACTCTGAGAGGTTATTGACCATGCCGGAGCACGATCAACCTGACCACGAAGGTCTATTTCCTGGAAGCAAACGAAGAACAAGCAAGAAACTAAGATTGCAATATGGATATTGCAAATAACAGAGGAAAGCTTTATTAATGAAGGTGGGGTTCTGTGACGCCTTTGTCTGGTCGTTAAACACAAACAAAGTATGCGAAGTTGCAGATATGGCGAACTTTTAATCTAAACAAAACCCAAAGTCTAAACGGTGCCCTAAGGGCTATATATATGGAGGAAGAGGGGGGAATTTCGTGGCCATTGGTGGAGGGGTCCAAAATCAACCCTATCTCTTGTTTCCCCACACATACGGACTCTAAAAATAGCCTATACTTATGTATTTCGAAATTACATGGGCCTGGCCCAATAATAAGGTGACGCAGCACCTAGAATAGCCTCGGGACGAAATTTATGAAGTGGCATCTTGTACATTTCGTCCAAGGCTTCATGCACCTATTATGGTGGCTTCAAAGTCCTGAAACCATCACTTGTAACTCCGTTCTTGTTCCCCTTGCGCATGCCATCATCTCCATGCTTGTTCTTGCTCAAATGTTCATCCTTCTCCAAGCTAGGCCCTTCATTTGTAAGCAAAACAAATGTATCCAATTTAGGCAACATCATATTCTCATGAACATTAGAATCATTACCAAGAAACGGAAGTACCTGATAATTTAATTGGCGTGCGCGAGCTCTAGTAATTGGTCCAGTATATGTAGCAGTAGGGGTTGTGGGTGTAACAATGGTATTGATGTTCTCATCATCCTCCCCTTCTTGAAATGAAGTCATCCTCGATGAAAGCTCATCTTCCTCACCCAAATAATTCTTCAAATCTGCAATGTTAAAAGTGGGACTAACCCCAAAATCTGTAGGCAACTCAAGTTTATATGCATTATCATTTATTTTCTCCAACACCTTAAAAGGACCATCAGCACAAGGCATTAGCTTTGATTTGCGCAAATCAGGAAATCTATCCTTACGCAAATGTAACCAAACAAGATCTCCAGGTGCAAACACAACATGTTTTCTACCCTTACCTCCAGCAAGTTTATATTTAGCATTCATACGCTCAATGTTTTCCTTAGTTAACTCATGCATTTTTAAAATCAATTCAGCACGTTGTTTAGCATCAAAATTAACCTTCTCCGAAGATGGAAGAGGCAACAAATCGATAGGTGGACGAGGTAGGAAACCATACACAATTTCAAAAGGGCACATCTTAGTAGTAGAATGCAATGAACGATTATAAGCAAATTCAATATGAGGCAAGCATGCTTCCCACATTTTCTTGTTATTCTTAAAAATAGCCCTAAGCATAGTAGACAATGTTCTATTAACTACTTCGGTTTGTCCATCAGTTTGGGGGTGACAAGTAGTACTAAAAAGCAGTTTAGTCCCCAACTTAGCCCATAAACATCTCCAAAAGTGGCTAAGAAATCTAGTATCTCAATCTGAAACAATAGTATTTGGCACACCATGCAAGCGAATAATTTCACGAATGAACAAATCAACAACATTAACAGCATCATCGCTTTTATGACATGGTATAAAGTGTGCCATTTTCGAGAATCTATCCACGACAACAAATATGCTATACCTCCCCTTCTTTGTTTGAGGTAAACCAAAAACAAAGTCCATAGATATATCCTCCCAAGAAACACTAGGTACAGACAAAGGCATATATAAACCATGAGGATTGAGTCGTGACTTAGCTTTTTGACATGTAGTGCAACGAGCAACAAAGCGCTCAACATCCCGTCTCATCTTTGGACAAAAGAAATGTGTAGCAAGTACATCCTCCGTGTTCTTCACGCCAAAGTGTCCCATTAGTCCTCCTCCATGCGCCTCCTGCAACAAGAAAAGACGAATGGAGCTAGCTGGAATGCATAGCTTGTTAGCATGGAACACAAATCCATCATTAACGATGAACTTGTTCCATGTTCTTCCTTCTTTACAATTCTGCAATATATCTTTAAAATCAGCATCGTGCACATATTGATCTTTGATGGTCTCCAAACCAAATATTTTGAAGTCAAGTTGTGAAAGCATAGTATAGCGACGAGACAATGCATCAGCAATAACATTTTCCTTACCCTTCTTGTGTTTAATGACATAAGGGAAAGTCTCAATGAATTCAACCCATTTAGCATGTCTACAATTAAGTTTAGCTTGACTTTTAATATGTTTCAAAGATTCATGATCAGAATGTATAACAAATTCTTTGGGCCATAAATAATGTTGCAATGTTTCTAAAGTCCGAACAAGAGCATATAGTTCTTTATCATAAGTAGAATAATTCAGACTAGGCCCACTCAATTTTTCAGAAAAGTATGCAACAGGTTTGCCATCTTGTAATAACACACCTCCTAATCCAATTCCACTAGCATCACATTCAAGCTCAAATGTCTTATTAAAATCAGGAAGTTGGAGTAAAGGAGCATGTGTCAACTTATCTTTCAACACCGTGAAGGCTTCTTCCTGTGCAGTACCCCAAACAAAAGGCACATCCTTCTTTGTAAGCTCGTTGAGAGGTGCAGCAATGGTGCTAAAATCTCTCACAAAACACCGATAGAATCCAGCGAGGCCAAGAAAACTCCTCACTTGTGTGACCGTTTTGGGCTACGGCCAACTCTCAATAGCTTCAATCTTGGCTTTATCAACTTCAATTCCCTGTGGAGTAACAACATAGCCAAGAAAAGACACTCGGTCGGTGCAAAAGGTGCACTTCCCAAGGTTACCAAACAAACGTGCATCACATAGAGCAATAAAAACAGCACGTAAATGTTCCAAATGTTCCTCCAAAGATCTGCTATAAATCAATATGTCGTCAAAGTAAACTACCAAAAATCGTCCAATGAAAGCACGTAAAACTTCGTTCATTAATCTCATGAAAGTACTAGGTACATTAGTTAACCCAAAAGGCATGACTAACCACAAATATAATCCAAACTTAGTTTTAAATGCTGTTTTCCATTCATCCCCCAATTTCATACGAATTTGATGGTATCCACTACGCAAATCAACTTTGGAGAATATTGTAGAGCCACTCAATTCATCAAGCATATCATCTAGCCTAGGAAAAGGATGATGATAACGAATACTAATATTATTAATGCCTCTACAATCAACACACATACGCGATGTACCATCCTTTTTCGGCACTAGAATAATACGAACAGCACAAGGACTAAGGGATCCGCGTATAACCTTTGTCGAGAAGCTCTTGTACTTGACACATAATCTCCTTCGTCTCCTCTGGATTGGTACGGTATGGCGCACGGTTTGGCAATGAAGCACCGGGAATTAAGTCAATCTGATGCTCAATCCCTCGAATAGGCGGTAATCCCGGTGGCACGTCTTGTGGAAAGACGTCAGCGAACTCCTGCAAAATGTTAGTAACAGCATGAGGCAATGAGGAAGGCACGTCCTCGAATGAAAATAATGCCTCTTTGCACACAAAAGCAAAGCAAACAGATTTGCTGAAATCTAGCTCATCAATTTCAGATTTGGTGGCAAATAAACATGCACTTTTCAATATAATTTCAGAAACAACACTAGATGGTTTATTATTAGGCTTCATTTTTTGCTCAAATTCTTTTGACACAATCTGATTTTCACTCTTATTCTTCTCTTGTTTTGCTTTGTTAGCTCTATTAATATCATCTTTCAAAATGGAATCAAGAGTCATAGGAAGCAAAGTAATATTTTTATCCTTATGAACAAGAGTATACTGATTGTTTCTACCATGGTGTACAGAATTTTTATCAAATTGCCATGGTCTACCAAGTAATAAGGAACATGCTTGCATAGGTACCACATCACAATCAACATAATCAGCATATATAGAGATACTAAAATGCACACGAACAGTACGTGTTACCTTAACCTTGCCGCTGTTGTTGAACCATTGGACGTAGTAAGGATGTGGATGTGGTCTTATGGTGAGAGAGAGCTTCTCCACCATCTCCATGCTAGCCAAGTTGTTGCAGCTCCCTCCATCTATGATGACGCGCACAGAACGTTCCTTCACAACTCCCTTTGTATGGAACAAATTATGCCTCTTATTTTGCTCAGCTTGTGTGACCTACACACTCAAAACACGTTGAGCAACTAAACATTCATACCTGTCAGCATCTTCAAGAGCCATGTATTGCGCCTCATGATCAGAATCATCTCCACCGTGTTCTTCACTTGTAATAAGGGCCAAAGTCTCCTCATCATAGTCACTAGCAGACTCATACCCACCATCCTCAGTAGCAATCATCACACGCTGAAATTTGCATTCTCTCCCATAATGACCTCTTCCCTTACAACAACGACAAATAATATCACTTGTGTGCCCAGTTGATGCCATGGAAGAACAAGAGCTCTGTGTAGGCCCGTCAGGTGCGTTCTTGGCAGATAGTGGTGGTTGTGCCTGCTTTCTTGTATCACGGCTGGAGGTGGCACCTAATGGAGGTGCTGGTGCAGTGGAAGTAGAAGATGCACGCGGTGTCCATGAGGAAGGTCGACCTATAGAAAAGTTAGTTCGCGCCAATGCTTGTCGATCCTGCACTTCACGTTCAGCTTTACAAGCAGGATGGAATAAACGAGTGATATTAGTATACTACTTATACTCTAGAATGGTCTGAATCTCTCTATTTAATCCACCCATAAAACATGCAAGCATAGCTTCATTCTCCTCAACAATACCACATCTAATCATGCCAGTTTGTAATTCCTCATAATATTCTTCTACAGAATTTTTCCCTTGTCTTAAATGCTGCAAATTTTGAAGCAATTCACGTTGATAATATGGTGGAACCCAACGAGTACGCATAGCAGTTTTCAAAGCAGCCCAAGTAGTTGGAATAGGATATAATCTACAATGTTCAGACCACCATACACATGCAAAACTAGTGAAAGCACAAACAGCAGCAACAACACGTCTCTCCTCAGGATATTGTAAACATGTAAATCGTTGTTCAGTTTCTAACTCCCAAGTAAGATATATATCAGGAACATATCTACCCTCAAATGGTGGAATATTCAATTTTAGTTTAGGAAGATGGTCATGATCTCATACCTGAGGGAGAGCCCTACCATTGTGATCATTTGCATCTGGACGACCTAGTGGTTGTGGTGCTGGTGGTTGCACGTAGTTCTGATTTTGATCAACCTCATCCTCGTAATCTCCCGCATAATCATCCTTCGCATCAGCAGCATGAGCCACAGAAGTATCAACAGCAGCACCAACAGTTTGGCCAGGCTGAAGAAGGACACGGCTCACTCGGCGGAGGGTTGTTTCGCGATGTGGAGGTAGTTGTTGCAGAGGTGCGGCAGGTGCAGCCGGTGGAAGACGCGCAAGCAGTTCATTAAATCTGTTATCGAGCTTTGTTTCGAACGTGTTCCCAAGGCCAGTGATCTTCTCCATGGCCTCTTCAAAATTGTTCAGCACATCTTGCACATGTTCAGTCATCATTTGCTGAAACTTATCATGAAGCTCCTTTTTCGTTAAGTTCTCCCAGTCAATCTCGTCGGCTTGTGATCATGCCATGGTTAGCAGCAACAGAAATGCACAAGAATATGATCCTACATACTACTAACAAGTGGTGGTGGTGGGTGTCACAAATCTGTCAAGCAAAACTCAAATTCTTACCAGTTCTTACCCAGCAGCAGGTGGTGATCGGCAACCGTTGTAGTCAAAACTCTCAAAGCTTGGATAGAGCGATTACCAGGGAGAGTCAAACACACGACGTAGATGTATGTGGAGCTGGGAAGGCTTATAATATGGTAGCAGAAAGGATCAGCAATAATCAATTCAGAGATGCAAAATTGAATAAACGCTCAACGATGGTACTGTGCTGGTCCTAGGCTAGACCGTGCTAGAGACGCGAGCCTAGAACACTAACAAAATCACGGCGCTGCACGTAAACAAGGGAGAAGCACACTCTGGAATTTTTTTCGCTCTCTTTTTTTTTGCGCTCTGTTTTTTTTTGCGCTCCTCTTTTTTTTGCAAAAAATCACTATAATGGCGAGTGTCTCAAAACTCTTCCCAGGTCAAACTGACAGGATAGGCACGAAATTTTTTTCACAATTTTTTGGAAATCAGGGCAGCGACGACGAAAAAGTGCGACAAAAAATCACTATGATGGCGAGTGTCTCAAAACACTCCCTGGGACCTAAAGATAGGATAGGGAAAAAATATTTTTGGTCGCCGAAATTTTGGCCTAAACAGCCCGGGGGTCTCCAGACTTTTTTTTGAAACCTACTAAGGCAAGGAAACACGAATCGGAAATTAGATGGATCTCGAAAATAAACCTAATATGCAAGGAACTCGGATTGGTGGTGGATATATGGTGGTGGTATATGGCAGCGGTGGTGGTATATGGCAGCGGTGGTGGTAACGGTGGTAGTATATGGATATGGATCGGTGGTGGTATATGGATACGGATTGGTGGTGGTATATGGATTCGGAGCAGTGGTGGTAGGTGGCAGGTGCGATAATGATGGTGCGGTGGCTGCGTGACAACTTATGACCAGAACTCGAAACTCTAAAAGACTAGACACTAAGACCAACAACTTGACGCGATGATGCAACCGCAATTTCAACAAAGCAAAATACTGAAAAGACTATGCAAAGGCTCAGACTGGTTCGGATAGCATGAACTAACCCTAATTTTTTTTGTTGGCTTTTTCGTGGACTATAGGTATGAAGAACAGACTCGATCGAAACTACGAAAAACTGTAAAATCTCACCGAGCAACCTAGAAATCCGATACCACTTGATATAGGCAAAGGTGTCCCGTCTTTCAATGCGATGGTGGCTATCGTTTTGGTGGAAGTCGACTTTGACGATCCGACTACGAACGTGCGAGGACGTCACGCCTTAGCAATCGCTAAACCAACTCCGATAGGTTATTGACCACGCCGGAGCATGATCAACCTGACCACGAAGGTCTATTTCCTGCAAGCAAATGAAGAACAAGCAAGAAACTAAGATTGCAATCTGGATATTGCGAATAACAGAGAAAGCTTTATTAATGAAGGTGGGGTTCGTGGACGCTTTGTCCAGTCGTTGAACACAAACGAAGTACGCGAAGTTGCAGCTATGGCGAACTTTTAATCTAAACAAAACCCGAAGTCTAAACGGTGCCCTAAGGGCTGTATATATGGAGGAAGAGGGGGGGGGGATTTCGTGGCCCTTGGTGGAGGGGTCTGAAATCAACCCTATCTCTTGTTTCCCCACATATACGGACTCTAAAAATAGCCTATACTTATGTATTTCGAAATTACATAGGCCTGGCCCAATAATAAGGTGACACAACACCTAGAATAGCCTCGGGACGAAATTTATGAAGTGGCATCTTGTACATTTCGTCCAAGGCTTCATGCACCCATTATGGTGGCTTCAAAGTCCTGAAATCATCACTTGTAACTCCGTTCTTGTTCCCCTTGAGCATGCCATCATCTCCATGCTTGTTCTTGCTCCAATGTTCATCCTTCTCCAAGCTAGGCCCTTCATTTGTAAGCAAAACAAATGTATTCAATTTAGGCAGCATCATATTCTCATGAACATTAGAATCATTACCAAGAAACAAAAGTACCTGATAATTTAATCGGCGTGCGCGAGCTCTAGTAATTGGTCCAGTATATGTAGCAGTAGGGGCTGTGGGTGTAACAATGGTATTGATGTCCTCATCAAAACCTTGGAGGTGTTGAGCAATTTCAAAGGAGGAATACAATGGAGATGAACGAAGTAGAAAGCACTTCGTAGAAACGAGAAGAAGGAACACCATGAGGAACTTGAAAGTTGCAAAGGCATGAATGAAGAGCTCTACGGTCAAGGAAGGATATGTAACCACTCCGGTTGAAACGAAATAGGCAAGGAATGAGAACGAAAGAATGCATGCAGCACTCTGGTAGAAAAGAGAAACAAAGCTTGATAAGATGGGCAGAACTTGAAAAGTGGACACGACACTCCTGTTAAATGGATAAGCAAGGAAAAGAACATGATCTTGACAAGACGAGATGATGGGTGAAGAGAGCAACAACACAATGCCTTCAGAACAACTGAAGAATGAAATGAAAAGAATGGAGAAGAGAAAACCCACATCTCTCACAATTGAACTTGAGAGAGCATTCTTAGGAGAAAGGCTTGAACGGAGTTGTTGAAGAATCAACAATGAAAGGGGTAAGCTTGTTCTGGGCTTATTGAAAACATCTCAAAACTTGAGGTGAAATTCTGCCACTAACGGAAACAATTGCTTGCTTGAGATCAACGAAGAGAGGAAAACTTCTTTCGCTGAGAGGATAGGAGAAACTTGGATCATTGATAAGAACCACAATTAGCAACATTCCTTAGGGAAGGCTTTTAGGTGAAATATAACCCAAGATAACTACAATGAAGAGATTGACGGGTTGTAAAGGATCTCCGGAATACGAGAAAATGATGGGTTTAAATATCTCATTCCTGACAACTTGTGAATCATGAAACATGAAGGAAATTGTCAAGAACGACATAACACCACCTCAAAAGATAAGGTTGAAAGAATTTCACTTCAGAATGCATGATGAAGAATGATTGATCTTCTCCAACAAGGATGTTGACGAACACTTGAAGAATGAATTAAATTCTTAATGAACCACTCTGTTGAGCCTTTGTGAGAACTCCAGTAATAAAAGAATGATCCAACAAAAGCAAAGTTGAAAAGAACGAAATGAAGCCTTGCAATGATTTAGATGGTGCTTTTGATGAGACATCCAAAAAAACTTGGAACTCCGGAAAAGAAAGGTGACCAACTTGAATCGAGAATTGATACCACGAATGAACTCCAGAGGAAGGAATTAAATAACCTCGAGGGAAAACAAGAATAAGGAATATGTCATGCTTACCCTTCACCATCTTAAATTGATGACAAGCAACAGATAGGCATGCTACTTATTCTCGTTGAAAGGATTAAGAGAGATATAGCGCAAACTTGAATAAGGTCTTCAGCGAACCACTGGTAGGAATTGAAAATGAACATGGCAAAGTGACGAATCACTGGGAAGAATTAGAAAACGAACGAAGATACTTGGGGAAATTTAGATACGAGAGAATGAAGAGATCACGAGCTGACTAGAGAATACTTGAGCGATGCACCGGTAGGATTGGAGAACGAGAGATGAAAGCAGAGAATGAATAATTCTAAGATGATGGGCTCCGGAGAATCAAACTGAAAAGACTCCTGAATTGCTCCGGATGGATGAAAATAATTCTCACAATCAAAAACAAGTATGAGAGGATGGCATCAAGCTTGAACTACGCATCTTTGGAAGAACAGGTAAGGATTTAAGAGGAACTCTTCTCCGATCTTCAAAATACAAGAATGGCGACGAGTAACACCACCATGAATTGTTGAGGCTCTCCGGAATGAAAAATAGAAAGGTTGAACCAAAGATGAAAAGAATTTGAAAGATTTTGGAGAAAGACATATGACTGATGAGAATTCATTCTTACATCAAACTTTGAAAATATTTGAGAATAACTTTGGAAAAATTAGAAGAGTCAGGTAAGATCCTAGAAAAAGACATGTGGGTTATGGCCCACTCAAAAGAAACACCATTGGAAAATACTGCTTGAAAGAGAGATTGCACCGGTCGATTAAATGGCTCGAATGAGATAACAACCTCGAGATATCTTGAACGGATTAAGAATGGAAATATGAATCTTCTAGGATATCTTCTACACTCTGGATATTGAATAGAGAGAGGTGAATAAATAACAGAGCCTCAGATAAGAAATTCCACCATGGGAAAACATGTGAAACAAGAGGAAGAGATATGATCAACATCCAAGCTTGGATTGACTTCACCGAAAAAGAAAAGAGAACAAAGAATGATAAACTTGAAGCTCCTTCATCTTCACGAGAAACAATGGATAAGAACATTGAAGCAAAAAAACTGGATAGACTTCTCATGAATAAAATGGATACTTGATTAAGATATAAGAGTCCTTGAAGTAAAGGGTGGGATGGTGGGAAAACAAAGGCAACTTGAGACGGATGAAACAAACACCGTTGCGAAGAACTGACAAATGATCTAGCAAATATTGAAAGGATAGGATTAACTTGAAGAGAAGCACACCGGTTGGAAAAGAATTGACATGACAATCTCAATGATTAAGAACGATTAGAACTCCCATAGAAACATGATAACACCACTTGGGAAGGTATGGAATCAACACTTGACATCGAAGCAACTCAAATACCACAACTGAAAACAAAACAAAGGATTTGACTTGCAGAATAAGCCGAAACAAATATATGATAGAGATTTCGTCTGAAATTTTCATGGTGGGGCCCACATGGGCTCGATCATAAAACACCATCATGTACAAGGCAGTGCACATGACATACGAAGCGTCCCCGAGTCACCATATCCAAGGACTCTTTAAGACACAACGAGACCACTGTAAAAATGACTGTGGACAGGGGACCACTAGACGTCGAACCCCAATCTCATATCATGCATCTATCGGAAAGATATCCTAGGTAACTACTTGAATTCCCACCTATGAACTCCCGAAACTTTTTGGTTATGCAATCTGCTATTGGGGATACAGTGAGGCACAAATGTCTCACACAACTAACAAATCCTACACTCCAATTGTACCCATCCGTCAACACATAACCAAGAAAACGTCGGAAATCATGTACCTCAGACCTTCAGAAACATCCGATATACTAGTTGTGGCAATACATCTGGTCGCTCTCCCTAGTACTGGGTGTTGCCAAACTACTCTCACCGCAAAGAGTATAGAAGTGTTTTCGATGTCGGTGTCCTCTGGTATTCCGGAACAGAAATGATAAACACTGTGACAAAAACACCTTGGAGCTCAACTCCCCGGGACACTGCCGCAACCCCTAAATGTCAGGAGGCACCAAGACAGAATCCCCGTCACAATGGTATTGAAACGATTCCACAATACTTTCGTGATCCTAAAAAAATTTGTGTGAAAAAGGATAGACGGGTGGAGAAAACACCTACGTCGGGAGTCCTCACCAGAGCGATGAAGGGATAAGGAGTAAAAGAATTCCTACTCTCCGATATAACTAAGACTCAAAATAGTTTTCTTCTAGACTCGACAACGGCAGTGGTTTGATCAATCAAGGGGGCTCCTAAGGTTGGTATTACTATGATACCAACTTGTAGCACCCAAGATGCGATTCTATCCCAATCACGTGATGAATTCATGATCGGGGCACAATCGCATTTCGAGCGCATAGCAAGGTGGATATAATTACAACATACCATGTACTGAATAGATGGGAGTACGACATAAAGGCTTACACTCGCCACAAGTTACAACATTCATACAACAATACACCAATACATATCAATCATCATACAGAAAAGCAGGATCCGACTACGGATGAAATCAAACAAAAAAGAAGAACGACATCCACCGTGCTAATCCTAGGCTCCCGACCCGGAACCTATATCCCTTGATCGAAGAAGAAGAAGCAAAAGAACTCCAAAGCAAGCAAACACCGCTCTCACATCATATCAACGCATTACCTGTACATGCAACTGTCGTTGTAGTAATCTGTGATGCACAAGGACTCAGCAATCCCATTACCATGGGTATCAAGACTAGCAAATCTTAATGGGTATGGAATGGATAAGTGGTGAGGCTGCAGCAAGCGACTAAGCATTGTTAGGTGGCTAACTTATGAGTACAAGAATAAGAAGAGAAACTACGCATACGGTCGCAAACTAGTAATGATCAAGAAGTGATCCTTAACTACTTATGTTCAGACATAACCCCACCGTGTTCTCTTCTCGAATTGAAAAGAGGCAGTCACGGTTATGCACACGGTTGCTGTATTTTAATTCGGATCTGGTGTCAAGTTCTCTACAACCGGATATTAAAAACTCCCATCTGCCACATAACCGCGGGCACAACTTTCGAAAGTTTAAACCCTGCAGGGGTGTCCCATCTTAGACCACGACAAGATCTCATGATCAACGGAGGGAAATCCTCCTCCCGAAACAACCCGATCAAACTTGAAATCCTGGTTCACAAGACATTTCGACAATGGTAAAACAAGTCCAGCTGATAGAGGCAAAGGTGTCCCGTCTTTCGATGAGATGGTGGCTAGAAGTCGACTTTGACGATCCGACTACGAACGTGCGAGGAAGTCGCGCCTTAGCAATTGCTAAACCAACTCCGAGAGGTTATTGACCACGCCGGAGCACGATTAACCTGACCACGAAGGTCTATTTCCTGCAAGCAAACGAAGAACAAGCAAGAAACTAAGATTGCAATCTGGATATTGCGAATAACAAAGAAAAGCTTTACTAATGAAGGTGGGGTTCTGTGACGCCTTTGTCTGGTCGTTGAACACAAACGAAGTACGCGAAGTTGCAGCTATGGTGAACTTTTAATCTAAACAAAACCCAAAGTATAAACGACGCCCTAAGGGTTGTATATGTGGAGGAAGAGGGGGGAATTTCATGGCCCTTGGGAAAGGGGCACGAAACCAACCCTATCTCTTGTTTCCCCACACATACGGACTCTAAAAACAGCCTATACTCAAGTATTTCGAAAATACATGGGCCTGGCCCAATAATGAGGTGACGCAGCACCTAGAATAGCTTCTGGACAAAAGTTATGAAGTAGCATCTTGTATATTTCGTCCAACGCTTCGTGCACTCATTATGGTGGCTTCAACGTCCTAAAATCATCACTTGTAACTCCGTTCTTGTTCCCCTTGCGCATGCCATCATCTCCATGCTTGTTCTTGCTCCAATGTTCATCCTTCTCCAAGCTAGGCCCTTCATTTGTAAGCAAAACAAATGTATCCAATTTAGGCAGCATCATATTCTCATGAACATTAGAATCATTACCAAGAAACGAAAGCACCTGGTAATTTAATTGGCGTGCGCGAGCTCTAGTAATTGGTCCAGTATGTATAACAGCAGGGGTTGTGGGTGTAACAATGGTATTGATGTCCTCATCATCCTCCCCTTCTTGAAATGAAGTCATCCTCGACGGAAGCTCATCTTCCTCACCCAAATAAGGCTTCAAATCTGCAATGTTAAAAGTGGGACTAACCCCAAAATCTGCAGGCAGCTCAAGTTTATATGCATTATCATTTATTTTATCTAAAACCTTAGAAGGACCATCAACACTGGCATTAGCTTTGATTTGCACAAATCAAGACATCTATCTTTACGCAAATGTAACCAAACACAACATGTTTTCTACCCTTATCTCCAGCAAATTTATATTTAGCATTCATACGCTCAATGTTTTCCTTAGTTAACTCATGTATTTTTTAAATCAATTCAGCATGTTGTTTAGCATCAAAATTAACTTTCTCCGAAGATGGAAGAGGCAACAAATCAATAGGTGCACGAGGTAGGAAACCATACACGATTTCCAAAGGGCACATCTTAGTAGTAGAATGCAATGAAGGATTATAAGCAAATTCAATATGAGGCAAGCATTCTTCCCACATTTTCTTATTATTCTTCAAAACAGCCCTAAGCATAGTAGACAATGTTCTATTGACTACTTGAGTTTGTCCATCAGTTTGGGGTGACAAGTAGTACTAAAAAGCAGTTTAGTCCCCAACTTAGCCCATAAACATCTCCAAAAGTGGCTAAGGAATTTAGTATCACGATCTGAAACAACAGTATTTGGCACATCATGCAAGCGAATAATTTCACGAAAGAACTAATCAGCAACATTAACAGCATCATCGCTTTTATGACATGGTATAAAGTGTGCCATTTTCGAGAATCTATCCACGACAACAAATATGCTATCCCTCCCCTTCTTTGTTCGAGGTAAACCTAAAACAAAGTCCATAGATATATCCTCCCAAGAAACACTAGGTACAGGCAAAGGCATATATAAACCATGAGGATTGAGTCGTGACTTAGCTTTTTGACATGTAGTGCAGCGAGCAACAAAGCGCTCAACATCCCGTCTCATCTTTGGCCAAAAGAAATGTGTAGCAAGTACGTCCTCCGTCTTCTTCACGCCAAAGTGTCCCATTAATCCTCCTCCATGCGCCTCCTGCAACAACAAAAGACGAACAGAGCTAGCTGGAATGCATAGCTTGTTAGCACGGAAACAAATCCATCATTAACGATGAACTTGTTCCATGTTCTTCCTTCTTTACAATTCTGCAATACATCTTTAAAATACACATCATGCACATACGATCTTTGATGGTCTCCAAACCAGATATTTTGAAGTCAAGTTGTGAAAGCATAGTATAGCGACGAGACAATGCATCAGCAATAACATTTTCTTTACCATTCTTGTGTTTAATGACATAAGGGAAAGTCTCAATGAATTCAACCCATTTAGCATGTCTACGATTAAGTTTAGCTTGACTTTTAATATGTTTCAAAGATTCATGATCAGAATGTATAACAAATTCTTTGGGCCATAATTAATGCTGCCATGTTTCTAAAGTCCGAACAAGGGCATATAATTCTTTATCATAAGTAGAATAATTCATACTAGGCCCACTCATTTTTTTCAGAAAAGTATGCAACAGGTTTGCCATCTTGTAATAACACACCTCCTAATCCAATTCCACTAGCATCACATTGAAGCTCAAATGTCTTATTAAAATCAGGAAGTTGGAGTAAAGGAGCATGTGTCAACTTATCTTTCAACACCGTGAAGGCTTCTTCTTGTGCGGCACCCCAAACAAAAGGCACATCCTTCTTTGTAAGCTCATTGAGAGGTGCAGCAATGGTGCTAAAATCTCTCACAAAACGCCTATAGAATCCAGCTGGAGGCCAAGAAAACTCCTCACTTGTGTGACTGTTTTGGGCTGCTGCCAACTCTCAATAGCTTCAATATTGGCTTTATCAACTTCAATTCCCTATGGAGTAACAACATAGCCAAGAAAAGACACTCGGTTGGTGCAGAAGGTGCACTTCCCAAGGTTACCAAACAAACGTGCATCACGTAGAGCAATAAAAACAGCACGTAAGTGTTCCAAATGTTCCTTCAAAGATCTGCTATGAATCAATATGTCATCAAAGTAAACTACCACAAATCGTCCAATGAAAGCATGTAAAACTTTGTTCATTAGTCTCATGAAAGTACTAGGTGCATTAGTTAACCCAAAAGGCATGACTAACCACTCATATAATCCAAACTTAGTTTTAAATATTGTTTTCCATTCATCCCCCAATTTCATACGAATTTGATGGTATCCACTACGCAAATCAACTTTGGAGAATATTGTAGAGCCACTCAATTCATCAAGCATATCATCTAGCCTAGGAATAGGATGACGATAATGAATAGTAATATTATTAATGCATGTAAAATCAACACACATACGTGATGTACCATCCTTTTTCGGCACTAGAATAATAGGAACAACACAAGGACTAAGGGATTCGCGTATATAACCTTTGTCGAGAAGCTCCTGTACTTGACGCATAATCTCCTTTGTCTCCTCTGGATTGGTGCGGTATGGCGCACGGTTTGGCAGTGAAGAACCGGGAATTAACTTAATCTGATGCTCAATCCCTCGAATAGGCGGTAATCATGGTGGCACGTCTTGTGGAAAGACGTCAGCGAACTCCTGTAAAATGTTAGTGACAGCAGCAGGCAAAGAGGAAGGCACGTCATCGAAAGAAAATAATGCCTCTTTGCACACAAAACATAGCAAACAGATTTGCTGAAATCTAGCTCGTCGATGTCAGATTTGGTGGCAAATAAACATGCAGTTTTTAATTTAATCTCAGAGCAACACTAGATGGTTTATTATTAGGCTTCATTTGTTGCTCAAATTCTTTTGCCACAATCTGATTTTCACTCTTATTCTTGTCCTGTTTTGCTTTATTAGCTCTATTAATATCATCTTTCAGAATGGAATGAGGAGTCTTAGGAAGCAAAGTAATATTTTTATCCTTATGAACAAGAGTATACTGATTGTTTCTACCATGGTGTACAGAATTTTTATCAAATTGCCATGGTCGACCAAGTAATAAGGAACATGTTTGCATAGGTACCACATCACAATCAACATAATCAACATATGTAGAGATACTAAAATGCACACGAACAGTATGTGTTACCTTAACCTTGCCGCTGTTGTTGAACCATTGGATGTAGTAAGGATGTGGATGTGGTCTTGTGGTGAGAGATAGCTTCTCCACTATCTCCATGCTAGCCAAGTTGTTGCAGCTCCCTCCATCTATGATGACGCGCATAGATCGTTCCTTCACAACTCCCTTTGTATGGAACAAATTATGCCTCTGATTTTGCTCAGCTTGTGTAATCTGCACACTCAAAACATGTTGAGCAACTAAACATTCATACCTGTCAGCATCTTCAGGAGCCATGTATTGCGTCTCATGATCTGAATCATCTCCACCGTGTTCTTCACTTGTAATAAGGGTCAAAGTCTCCTCATCATAGTCACTAGCAGACTCATACCCACCATCCTCAGTAGTAATCATCACACGCTGAGATTTGCATTCTCACAAGATAATGTCCTCTTCCCTTACAAGGACGACAAATAATATCACTTGTGTGCCCTGTTGATGCCATGGAAGAAGAAGAGCTCTGTGCAGGCCCGGCGGGTGCGTTCTTGGCAGATAGTGGTGGTTGAGCCTGCTTTCTTGTATCACGGCTGGAGGTGACACCTGATGGAGGTGCTGGTGCAGTGGAAGTAGAAGATGCACGCGATGTCCATGATGAAGGTCGACCTGCAGAAAAGTTAGTTCGCGCCAATGCTTGTCGATCCTGCACTTCACGTTTAGCTTTACAAGCAAGATGGAATAAACGAGTGATATTAGTATACTCTTTATACTCTAGAATGGTCTAAATCTCCCTATTTAAACCACCCATAAAACGTGCAAGCATAGCTTCATTCTCCTCACCAATACCACATCTAATCATGCCAGTTTGTAATTCCTGATAATATTCTTCTACAAAAAAAATTCCTTGTCTTCAACGCTGCAATTTTTGAAGCAATTCACGTTGATAATATGGTGGAACCCAACGAGTACGCATAGCAGTTTTCAAAGCAGTCCAAGTAGCTGGAATAGGATATAATCTACAATGTTCAGACCACCATACACATGCAAAACTAGTGAAAGCACAAAAGTAGCAGCAACCCGTCTCTCCTCGGGATATTGCAAACATGTAAAACGTTGTTCAGTTTCTAACTCCCAAGTAAGATATATATCAGGAACATACCGACCCTCAAATGGTGGAATATTCAATTTCAGTTTAGGAATATGGTCATTATCTCGTACCTGAGGTGGTGGTGCAGGCCTACCATTGCTAATATATACCGAGGTCGACTGCCGGTGGTGGTCTTTGGTGGCTGCATGTAGTTCTGATTTTGATCAACCTCATCCTCGTAATAGTCCTCCACCTCTGCAGTAGCAGGAGGAACTACAGAAGCACCAACAACAATAGCAGCGGCACCAGAATTTTGTCCTGGCTCAATAGGAACACGTTGTGCTCGCCCTACTGTATCGTGGCGTAGAACTGGTTGTGGGAGACGTTTGAGTAATTCATCGAACTTGGCGTCCAACTTGGTGTCAATTGTCTTCTCAATGTCATCCATCCTCTCCAATGCCTTTCCAAAGCTGGCCATCACGTCTTCCACCTGTTGACCCAACATTTGATGAAACTTATCATGAAGCTCCTTGTTCGTCATGTTCTCCCAGTCAATCTCGTCGGCTTGTGTTCCTGCCATAGTTAGCAGCAATAGAAACAAGACAAGAATATGATCCTCAGACTCTTCGGAATATGATGGTGGTGGGTGTCACAAAACCGCTGCTTAATCTCAAATCCTTACCGCCTTCTTAAGGCGGTGGTGATCGGCAACCGTTGTAGTCAAAACTCTCAATGTTTGTATAGAGCAATTACCAGGGAGAGTCAAACGCACGATGTAGATGTATGTGGAGCTGGGAAGGCTTATAATATGGTAGCAAAAGGATCGGTAATAATCAATTCAGAGATGCAAAGTTGAATAAACGCTCAACGACGGTACTGTGCTGGTCCTAGCCTAGACCGTGCTAAAGACGTGAGCCTAGAACACTAACAAAATCACGGCGCGACACGTAATCAAGGGAGGAGCACAGATGGTGCGGCGGTGGCGTGACGACTTGTGAACAGAACTCGAAACTCTAAGAACTAGATCTAAGACCAGCAACTTGACACGACGAAGCAACCGCAAATTCAACAACTCAAATACAGAAAAGATTATGCAATGGCTCAGACTGGTTCGGATATGATGAACTAACCCTAGTTTTTTTGTGTGGCTTTTTCGTGGACTATAGGTATGAAGAACAGACTCGATCTAAACTACGAAAAACTGTAAAATCTCACCGAGCAACCTGGCAATCTGATACCACCTGATAGAGGCAAAGGTGTCCCGTCTTTTGATGAGATGGTGGCTATCATTTTGGTGGAAGTCGACTTTGACGATCTGACTACGAACGTGCGAGGACGCCGCGCCTTAGCAATCGCTAAACAAACTCCGAGAGGTTATTGACCACGCCGGAGCACGATCAACCTGATCACGAAGGTCTATTTCCTGCAAGCAAACGAAGAACAAGTAAGAAACTAAGATTGCAATCTGGATATTGCGAATAATAGAGGAAAGCTTTATTAATGAAGGTGGGGTTCTGTGACACCTTTGTTTGGTCGTTGAACACAAACGAAGTACGCGAAGTTGCAGCTATGGCAAACTTTTAATCTAAACAAAACCCAAAGTCTAAACGACGCCCTAAGGGCTATATATATGGAGGAAGAGGGGGGAATTTCGTGGCCCTTGGGGAAGGGGTCCGAAACCAACCCTATCTATTGTTTCCCCACACATACGGACTATAAAAACAGCCTATACTCAAGTATTTCGAAAATACATGGGACTGGCCCAATAATGAGGTGACACAGCACCTAGAATAGCCTCTGGACGAAAGTTATGAAATAGCATCTTGTATATTTCGTCCAAGGCTTCATGCACTCATTATGGTGGCTTCAACGTCCTAAAATCATCACTTGTACCTCCATTCTTGTTCCCCTTGCGCATGCCATCATCTCCATGCTTGTTCTTGCTCCAATGTTCATCCTTCTCCAAGCTAGGCCCTTCATTTGTAAGCAAAACAAATGTATCCAATTTAGGCAGCATCATATTCTCATGAACATTAGAATCATTACCAAGAAACGAAAGTACCTGGTAATTTAATTGGCATGCGCGAGCTCTAGTAATTGGTCCAGTATGTATAGCAGCAGGGGCCGTGGGTGTAACAATGGTATTGATGTCCTCATCACCAGCAAGACCTCCCGGCGTGCCAACACCCTGATAGTAGCCGCGCGTATCTCGTCTCAGGCCACGACCGGATGAGTGAAGCTTACGGTTGGCTGAGACCCAAGTTGCCAAGGGGGCGCCGCAAGGTGCTCAAGTTAGGACCAGTGCCAGCAGCACTGGCCCCCCATGTATTATGTGGAATAAAGAATCCTCAGGTTCATGACGACCTATGGGTTAATTAATATATTCAGTATTATTATGTTGTCAAATGTTAAAACCAATGTTGGGCCTTGCTGGAAGAGTTCTATTCAAAGCGAACTATCAAGGGGGGCCCATAAACCCCGACCATGTTAGGAACGCAAAATCAAGGAACAATAACACTGGTATGACAGAAACTATGGCGGCAAGAGTGGAACAAAACACCAAGCAAAAGGCCGAGCCTTCCACCCTTTACCAAGTATATATGTGCATTAATTAAATAAGAGATATTGTGACATCCCAAGGTATCCATGTTCAAACAAGGAACAACCTACAACTGCACCTGCAACTAGCAATGCTATAAGAGGGGCTGAGCAAAGCGGTAACATAGCCAAACAACGATTTGCTAGGATGGTGGAAAAGGTTAGAGGCTATCATGGCAATTTGGGAGGCTTGATAAACAAGTGGTAGGTAGCGCGACATAGCAATAGCATCAAGACAACTAGCAGAGCAAAGATAGTAGTGGTATCCAGAGTAACAGTCATCTTGCCTAAAATCCCGCTAGAAAGAAGACCGAGTCCATGAAGAAGACGAACAGGCATAGACGAACCAAGCTTAGCCGGACGAATCCTCACGATCGCAACAAAACATGAACTATCGAGAAGAGGCACAATCGGAAAGAAGCAAACAACATGATAAACACACAAGCATAAACATGGCATGATGCACAAACAAGTATGATGCATGTCCGGTTTAAATATGCATGGCATGGCAAAGTGCAACAAACAATACTACAAGTTAAGTGGAGCTCAATGCATATTGAAGAAACACCACATTTAGTTATCTAGTTCACTCTCGTTAATGCTACTCAACAATATTAAATGTTGGTTAACATGGCAAGAGGTGAAGCATAATTAATCTACCTATCTAGGCAATTTTAAGTGAGGCCGGAAACAACAAACAACAATTCCGGTAAATCCCCACATGTCTTCTATCAATATATGCAAACAATAGTTTTAAATATTTTAAATGTTGTTATCATGATGCGGATGACATATGCAAGTTTTATGCATTTTTTCTGAAAATGTTGACATGAGCATGTTATGAGCATTTGGTCCCCATGGCGGAGAGAAAGGGGTGTCATGTGATACGTCTCTGTCGTATCTATAATTTTTTATTGTTCCATGCCAATATTATTCAACTTCCATATACTTTTGGCAACTTTTTATATTGTTTTTGGGACTAACATATTGATTTAGTGCCCAGTGCCAGTTCCTGTCTGTTGCATGTTTTATGTTTTGCAGCAACCCCATATCAAACGGAGTCCAAACGGGATAAAAAGGACGGAGAATTATTTTGGAATATTTGTGATTTTGGGGAGGGAGAATCAACGCGAGACGGTGCCCGAGGTGGCCACGAGGGTGGCCCGTGCCACCACTTTAAGTGGGCGCGCCCCTGACCCTCGTGGGCCCCTCGTAAGGCGGTTGATGCTCTACTTTGGCCACAAGAAAGCTAATTTTTGGAAAAATATCTGGGCGAAGGTTTCAATCCAATCGAAGTTACGGATCTCCATATATAAAAGAAACAGTGCCAGGGTAGAATCTGAGAATGCAGAAACAGATAGAGACAGAGAGATAGATCCAATCTCGGAGGGGCTCTCGCCCCTCCCATGCCATCGGAGCCAAGGACCAGAGGAAAAACCCCTTCTCCCATCTTGGGAGAAGGTCAAGGAAGAAGAAGAAGAAGGGGGGCTCTCTCCCCCTTGCTTCCGGTGGCGCCGGAGTGCCACCGAGGGCCATCATCATCACCGCGATCTACACCAACACTGCCGCCATCTTCACCAACATATCCATCACCTTCCCCCATCTATATTCAGCGGTCCACTCTCCCGCAACCCGTTGTACCCTCTACTTGAACATGGTGCTTTATGGTTCATATTATTATCCAATGATGTGTTGCAATCCTATGATGTCTAAGTAGATATTCGTTGTCCTACCGGTGATTGATGAATTGCTATGATTGGTTTAATTTGCTTGTGGTTATGTTTCTGTCCTATTGTGCCCTCCATGTCGCGCAAGCGTGAGGGATTCCCGCTGTAGGGTGTTGCAATACGTTCATGATTCGCTTATAGTGGGTTGCGTGAGTGACAGAAGCATAAACCCGAGTAAGGGGGTTGTGGCGTATGGGATAAAGGGGACTTGATGCTTTAATGCTATGGTTGGGTTTTACCTTAATGATCTTTAGTAGTTGCGGATGCTTGCTAGAGTTCCGATCATAAGTGCATATGATCCAAGAAGAGAAAGTATGTTAGCTTATGCCTCTCCCACATAAAACTTGCTATCGGTCTAGTAAAGTAATCAATTGCTTAGGGACAATTTCACAACTCCTACCACCACTTTTCCACACTCGCTATATTTACTTTATTGCATCTTTATCTAAACAGCCCCTAGCTTTTATTTACGTGTTCTTTATTATCTTGCAAACCTATCCAACAACACCTACAAAGTCCTTCTAGTTTCGTACTTGTTCTAGGTAAAGCTTAACACTAAGCGCATGAGAGTCGTGATCGATGGCGATAGGACTTGAGAGAATATTTGTTCTACCTTTAGCTCCTCGTTGGGTTCGACACCCTTACTTATCGAAAGAGGCTACAATTATCCCCTATACTTGTGGGTTATCAAGACCTTTTTCTGGCGCCGTTGCCGGGGAGTCATAGCGTGGGGTGAATATTCTCTGTGTGCTTGTTTGCTTTATCACTAAGTAATTTTTATTTGTTGTTCTTAGTTATTCTCTCTCTTTAGTTATGGATATGGAACACGAAATACCAAAAAAATTAAGTGTACTTGCTACTCATGGAGATGGGGAACCTCCTAAAACCCTCGATGCTGGTTATGTGAAAGATATTATCTACTACTTTGGTAATCCTGAGAAAACCCCATTCAATTATGTTATGGGAGACACGTTGGATCAACATGAATACTTTAGGGATTATCACTTAACACAAAAGGGAAACTATTATGGGATCAAATTCATATGTTATATTGGTATGCTAGGCAACTATGCTTGAGATATGATTATACTTATTGCTCTAGGATAAAGTCTCCACACCTTCCCTTTTCATGCAAATTCAATGATAATAAAACCTTGGCTTATTATGCTAATGGTATCTATGATTACTATGATGTGGAACAAATAGAAGAATTCGTTGCTTTTATGGGTGCTTGTGAGATTGAATCTGTGTTTAAAGAGTTTGAAGATTTTGATGATTCAGTTTACAGACCTGAAAATTTTGCTATACTTAGATATTGCTATGAAAATTATGAATACAATTCTGATGATGCATTTATTGAGAAAGTCTCCGCTGTCCAAGAAGAGACTAGTATTTTGCAGGAAGCTATGGAAGAAGAAATTGATGAAACTGTGAGCTCATTGGATGAAAAAGATGATGAGGAGAGCGAAGAACAAAAGGAGGAAGAGCGGATTAGCTACCCGTGCCCACCTTCTATGAGAGTAACTCTTTAACTCATACATTGTTTAATTCCCCTTCGTGAAAGTATCGAGTGAAAACTGATTTTCAGTGAAAATCTGAAAACTTGCCATGTGAGCCATTAGATCTACAAAGAACGGCACAGACCAAAGGTGGGAATTCTAACCGGCCACTTAAACATCTATTAGCAGAAACCCCCTCTTATCTCAATGATTAGCAGATTACTTGGCCGTATCCAACCTAACTCGCCCCGTACCATGGCGCTGCTGCCGCGGTGAATGCCACGGAGGTAGGCGGGCATAGCTGACTGGGCTCCCAACTGCGGCGACGCAGCCGCGCACCGTGCCGAAGCTCCCCTCAGCGGGGAGCGCAGTCCCGAGAAGCCGAGTCAAGGGATGCCGCTGGCGAGGGTGCCTGTGGCGTCGGCCCAGGAGCCTCCCTCACCGACGACGTGGACCTTGCGACAAAGGATTGGGACTGCGTAGGAGGCTAACAGCACCTCTGAGCTCCACGCGACGTCGTAACGATGGCCGTGACCTGCAGTGTAGGTTGCGTGAAGCACAGCGGCGTCCGGATGTGGCAACCTCGAAGGGCAACTCGACAGCCGTGGGTTGCCCCCACGCTACGTCGTTCTCTGAAGAATTGTATACTGATTTTGCAGTTCTTTGAAGAATTGTCCAGCACAAACTCTGTTCTCTTAAGTACTTTACCTGGATATATGTTGAAGCTTGTGCACTGAAATTTGCTATTCAGTTGGTGCTGGAGCACACCCGCAAACAGAAAAAGTTAGTGCTGGAGCTGTGCAATTAAAAAATAGGTACTGGAGTTGTGCAACTTCCCTGTAGTTCTTGTGATTGTTCGCTGGTCATCGACAAACTGAAAATACTTGAAGCTTCTCTCTGCAAATGGTGCCATGAGAGCTCAGAGACATCAATGTGATGTGTGGTCGTTTCCCTAACTACATGTTCCAGTTCACGGGTAGTGGAAGTAACACAGTGGCTTGTGAGGTCTTAGTAATATAGGAGTACTAATCATACATCCGTTGATTACATCAGAAATTCGAACAGTTGAATTGAATATATTAGAATAGGAGACGAGGGGAAAGCCACCACACAGAATTACAATGACCAAAACAAACAAAAACGAAGATACAGATTACAGAGTTGGATTTTGACATCAGAAATTACACTCGGCCAATGAAAATTTAATTACAAAACTTGGGTCATCACACAATAGAAGCAGAACTGAAATAAAAGGTCAGTTTAAATTTTGCTTCTTGAAACAGAGCACTTGATCTTCAGGTAATCTTCATTTGGGGGTTTCCATCTGCTGCCTTTCTTCATAGATGGTCTCTTGTTATTGTTGCTCCAATACTCTGTAATATCTTTATAATGGATTTCTGGGGGACTTAAATTTTCCTTTAGGCTGCACGCTGCAGCATTCATTCAGCTAAGGAACTGAATATGAACAGTTAAGCAAAAGCTGGCCCAACCCAATTTTCTGCACTAGAATTTGGACGACAACAAATACAGGCCAACAGCTTCCAAGGGCAAGCAGCCAAGGTCAGCGGGCTGCCATCGCACTGGGGTGGGACGGGCAGCGCCAAGGCCGTCAGACTCGTCGGAGCGTCGGAGCAGCCCCGAGGGCATCGGGTGATTGTTGCCAGAAGTAGCGCTGAGGCCGCCGGTTCGCCTTGCGCGCCGAGGCAGCAGTATCACCGTTCTGTGGTGCAGCACCCACCATCGCACGGGGGCTCGCCTGGTCGTCGTCGCATAGGTCAGATGAGGCGGCAGCGAGATTTGGGTTAGAACTTGGAAGGATATGAACGGGTAGAATAAGACAGGGAGTTACCTAATTACTGAGAGAGGGGGTTATGTGAAAAATGGAGTTAAGTGGCTGGTTAGTGCTCCCACCTTTGATCTCTGCCGCTCGCCATTGATCCAAGGTCCCACGATGGAAGTTTCCAGATTTGCACCGAATTCCAGTTTTCACTTGATACTTCGCCGATTGCTATGATGATTGTTATGATCCCGTTGATTCTCTTGAAATATCCCTTGATGAGGACATTGATACCATTGTTACACCCACAGCCCCTACTGCTACATATACTGGACCAATTACTAGAGCTCGCGCACGCCACTTAAATTATCAGGTACTTTCGTTTCTTGGTAATGATTCTAATGTTCATGAGAATATGATGCTGCCTAAATTGGATACATTTGTTTTGCTTACAAATGAAGGGCCTAGCTTCGAGAAGGATGGACATTGGAGCACGAACAAGCATGGAGATGATGGCATGCACAAGGGGAACAAGAACGGAGTTACAAGTGATGATTTCAAGACTTTGAAGCCACCATAATGGGTGCATGAAGCCTTGGACGAAAAATACAAGATGCCACTTCATAAATTTCATCCCGAGGCTATTCTAGGTGATGCGTCACCTTATTATTGGGCCAGGCCCATATAATTTCGAAATACATAAGTATAGGCTATTTTTAGAGTTCGTATGTGTGGGGAAACAAGAGATAGGGTTGATTTCGGACCCCTCCACCAAGGGCCACGAAATTCCCCCCTCTTCCTCCATATATACAGCCCTTAGGGCACCGTTTAGACTTTGGGGTTTTGTTTAGATTAAAGTTCGCCATAGCTGCAACTTCGCGTACTTCGTTTGTGTTCAATGACCAGACAAAGGCGTCACAGAACCCCACCTTTATAAATAAAGCTTTCCTCTTATATTCGCAATATCCAGATTGCAATCTTAGTTTCTTGCTTGTTCTTCGTTTGCCTGCAGGAAACAGACCTTCGTGGTCAGGTTGATCGTGCTCCGGCGTGGTCAATAACCTCTCGGAGTTCGTTTAGCGATTGCTAAGGCGCGACGTCCTCGCACGTTCGTAGTCGGATCGTCAAAGTCGACTTTCTCCAAAACGATAGCCACCATCTCATCGAAAGACGGGACACCTTTGCCTCTATCAAGTGGTATCAGATTTCTAGGTTGCTCGGTGAGATTTTACAGTTTTTCGTAGTTTAGATCGAGTCTGTTCTTCATACCTATAATCCACGAAAAAGCCAAAAAAAAATTAGGGTTAGTTCATCCTCTTCGAACCAATCTGTGCCTTTGCATAATATTTTCTGTATTTGCTTTGTTGAATTTGCGGTTGCATTGTCGTGTCAAGTTGCTAGTCTTAGCGTCTAGTCCTTTAGAGTTTCAAGTTCTGTTCACAGGTTGTCACGTCGCCGCTGCCATATATCACCACCCCATCATCATCGTTGCTGCTGCCATATACCACCACCGCATCAACTTCGTCACCGCTGCCATATATCACCACCACATATTCACCGCCAATCCGAGTCCATATACGCCACCACATATCCGCCGCCATCACTCCAATCCGAGTCCACCTGCAACATATATCCGCCACCATCACTCCAATCCGAGTCCACCTGCAACATATATCCGCCACCAGTCCGAGTTCCACCAGATTCATCTCCGCCACTAGTCCGAGTTCCACCAGTTTCATCTCCGCCACCAGTCCTATTCCGAGTCCAGTATTTTGTTACTCTATTTTGGATTTCCAGATTACGCCATACTCCGAGTCGTGACAGAGAAGGACTCCCAAACTTCCGTCCTACCCGCAGTAGAGAAATAGTTCCAAACTAAAAAAACTAAGTCTGGAAAATTCTGGCTAGGCAGTTTTTAGACCATTTGTAGACTTTTTCAAAAAAATTGTTATGAGCAAAAAAATGAGGAAAAAAAGTATTAAAAAAAGGAAAAAGAAAAAAAATTCATAGGGTGCTCCTCCCTTGTTTACGTGTCGCCGTGATTTTGTTGGTGTACTAGCGCGCGTCTCTAGCATGATCTAGCCTAAGACCAAAGACAAGACCGTCGTTGAGCGCTTATTCAACTTTGCATCTCTGAATTGATTATTGCTGTTTTTGCTACCATATTATAAGCCCTCCCAGCTCCACATACATCTACGTCGTGCGCTTGACTCTCCCCGTAATCGCTCTATCCAAGCTTTGAGAGTTTTGACTACAACGGTTGCCGATCACCACCTAACTGCCGGGTAAGAACCGGTAAGAATTTGAGATTCGCTGACGGATTTGTGACACCCCACCACCACCATATTCCAAAGAGTCTCAGAGGATCATATTCTTGTCTGTTTCTATTGTCGCTAACTATGGCAGGAACACAAGTCCATTTAGATTGACCGGGAGAACATGACGAACAAGGAGCTTCATGATAAGTTTCATCAAATGTTGGGTCAACAGTGGAAGACGTGATGGCCAGCTTTGGAAAGGCAATGGAGAAGATGGATGACATTGAGAAGTCAATTGACACCAAGTTGGACGCCAAGTTTGTTGAATTACTCAAACGTCTCCCACAACCAGCTCTACGCCCGCGTCTGAAGAGGGGCGAGCACAGCGTGTTCCTATTGAGCCAGGACAAAATTCTGTGCCGCTGCTCTGCTGTTGGTGTTTCAGTAGCTCCTTTATCGCAGAGGTGGAGGACTATTACGAGGATGAGGTTGACCAAAATCAAAACTACGTGCAGCCACCAAAGACCACCACCAAAGCAGTCGACCTCGGTATATATTCATAACGGTAGGCCTGCACCACCACCTCAGGTACGAGATAATGACCATATTCCGAAAATGAAATTGAATATTCCACCATTTGAGGGTAGATATGTTCCTAATATATATCTTACTTGGGTGTTAGAAACTGAACAACGTTTTACATGTTTACAATATCCCGAGGAGAGACGGGTTGCTGCTGCTATTTGTGCTTTCACTAGTTTTGCATGTGTATGGTGGTCTGAACATTGTAGAATATATCCTATTCCAACTACTTGGGCTGCTTTGAAAACTGCTATGCGTACTCGTTGGGTTCCACCATATTATCAACGTGAATTGCTTCAAAAATGGCAGCGTTTAAGACAAGGAAAAAATTCTGTAGAAGAATATTATCAGGAATTACAAACTGGCATGATTAGATGTGGTATTGTTGAGGAGAATGAAGCTGTGCTTGCATGTTTTATTAGTGGATTAAATAGAGAGATTCAGACCATTCTAGAGTATAAGGAGTATACTAATATCACTTGTTTATTCCATCTTGCTTGTAAAGCTGAACGTGAAGTGCAGGATCGACAAGCATTGGCTCGAACTAACTTTTCTGCAGTTCGACTTTCATCATTGACACCGCGTGCATCCTCTACTTCCTTCGCACCAAGACCTCCATCACCGCTACCTCCGGCCGTGATACAAGAAAGCGAGCACAACCACCACTATTCGCCAAGAGCGCACTCGCCGGCCTGCTGCAGAGCTCTTCGTCGTCCATGGCATCAACAGGCACACAAGTGATATTATTTGTCGTCGTTGTAAGGGAAGAGGACATTATGCGCGAGAATGCAAATCTCAGCATGTGATGATTGCTATCAAGATGGTGGGTATGAGTCGCTAGTGACTATGATGAGGAGACTTTGGCCCTTATTACAAGTGAAGAACACGGTGGAGATGATTACGATCATGAGACGCAATACATGGCTCTCAAGATGCCGACAGTATGAATGTTTAGTTGCTCAACGTGTTTTGAGTGTGCAGGTTACACAAGCTGAGCAAAATCAGAGGCATAATTTGTTCCATACAAAGGGAGTTGTGAAGGAACGTTATGTTCGCGTCATCATAGATGGAGGGAGCTGCAACAACTTGGCTAGCATGGAGATGGTGGAGAAGCTATCTCTCACCACAAGACCACATCCACATCCTTACTACATCCAATGGTTCAACAACAATGTAAGGTTAAGGTAACACGTCATTGCTCATGTGCATTTTAGTATCTCTACATATGCTGATTATGTTGATTGTGATGTGGTACCTATGCAAGCATGTTCCTTATTACTTGGTCGACCATGGCAATTTGATAAACATTCTGTACACCATGGTAGAAACAATCAGTATACTCTTGTTCATAAGGATAAAAATATTACTTTGCTTCCTATGACTCCTGAGTCCATTTTGAAAGATGATATTAATAGAGCTAATATAGCAAAACAGGAGAAAACTAAGAGTGAAACTCAGATTGTGGCAAAAGAATTTGAGCAACAAATGAAGCCTAATAGTAAACCATCTAGTGTTGCTTTTGAAATTAAATTGAAACGTGCATGTTTACTTGCCACTAAATCTGATATTGATGAGCTAGATTTTAGCAAATCTGTTTGCTATGCTTTTGTGTGCAAAGAGGCATTATTTTTATTTGAGGACGTGCCTTCCTCTTTGTCTCCTGCTGTCACTAACATTTTGCAGGAGTTCGCTGACGTCTTTCCACAAGACGTGCCACCGGGATTACCTCCCATTCGAGGGATTGAGCATCAGATTGACTTAATTCCCGGTGCATCATTACCCAACCGTGCACCATACCATACCAATCCAGAGGAGACGAAGGAGTTTATGCATCAAGTACAGGAGCAGCTCGACAAAGGTTATATACATGAATCCCTTAGTCCTTGTGATGTTCCTATTATTCTAGTGCCGAAAAAGGATGGTACATTATGTATGTGTGTTGATTGTAGAGGCATTAATAATATTACTATCCGTTATCGTCATCCTATTCCTAGGCTAGATGATATGCTTGATGAATTGAGTGGCTCTACAATATTCTCCAAAGTTGATTTGCGTAGTGGATACCATCAAATTCGTATGAAATTGGGAGATGAATGGAAAACGGCATTTAAAACTAAGTTTGGATTATATGAGTGGTATATCCTTTTCACGGATCTTCAACTGATGATACCCTGATCGAAGATCGATCTCGGAGAATACCTTGGCTCCAACTAGCTGATCAAATAAATCATTAATCATTGGCAGAGGGTACTTGTTCTTGATGGTCACGTTGTTCAACAAACGATAATCCACAACCATTCTCAGGGTTCCATCCTTCTTCTCTACCAAAAGAACTGGGGCTCCCCAAGGTGACGAGCTTGGCCGAATATATCCCTTCTCCAATAGCTCATTAATTTGCTTCTTGATCTCTTCCAAATCGTTCGGGGGCATCCGATAGGGTCTCTTGGATATTGGGGCTGTGCCGGGCAATAACTCAATCAGAAATTCAATGTCTCTGTCCGGTGGCATTCCTGGTAATTCCTCCGGAAACACATCGGGAAAATCTTGCACTACCGGCACTTCCTCCTGAACAACTCCCGTGAGGGAATTCACCTGATTCTTCATCGGGATACGTCTAGATACATACTTGATCCTCTTCTACTCCGGTGTGGTGAGCAGAATCGTCTTGCGGGCACAGTCTATGTTTCCTTCAAACTTCGTCAACCAATCCATGCCTAGGATTACATCCAAGGTATGGGTTTCCAATACTATGAGGTCTGCGGGAAATTTATGGTTTCCGGTGTTGAGGGTTGCATGACAGCCTAAGCCTGCCATCATTTCTCCTCCTGCGGAACTGACCTGAAGAGGGCTTCTAAGGGTTCTAGTGGGCAACCCATACTTTTCCACAACTACCCTTGATATAAATGAATGCGTTGCACCAGAACCAAAGAGTACCAATACTGGATGTGAATTTAATAAAAACTTACCAACCACAGTGTCTGGCTGATCATAGACGTCCTCCACGTCAATGTGGTTCACCTGAGCACGAGGAAAAGGGTTGGGCTTCTTTGATGAGCTTCCATTGCCGTTTCCATTCCTCTGCTTGGCCTCCGGGCAGTCGGTGGCATAGTGCCATGTTTTCTGGCACTTGAAACAAGTGATGTGACTCAGATCCTTCTGAGCCGGGGCAAGACGATGTTGGTTGCCATTGCCGTTTCCATTGCCTGACTTGTTGTCGTGGTTGCGGTTGTTCCCATTCCCTCCATGGTTATGTCCTCCATGATTACGTCCTCCATGGGTGTGATGGGTATGCCCTCCCGAGTATGGGGCATAACGGGGCTTCTGTTGAGCTCCGGAGTTGTACTTCCCCTGGCCATACTTCCTCTTGCGGCTATCAATCTGCTGCTGCTTGCCTTCAAGTATGGTGGCCTTGTCTACCAGCTCCTGGTAGTTGTTGAAGGTAGCCACCATTAGCTGCATTCCCAGCTCATCATTGAGTCCCTCGAGAAACTTTTCCTGCTTTGCTGCATCTGTGGCCACATCATCCGGGGCATAGCGAGCTAACTTGCTGAACTCATCCACGTACTGCCCCACAGTACGGTTCCCCTGGCGTAAGTTGCGGAACTCACGCTTCTTCAGACTCATGGCTCCAGCTGAGACATGAGCGGTGCGGAAGGCCTGCTGGAACTCAGCCCATGTCACGGTGGCAGCCGGATAAGTGGAGGTGTAGTTCTCCCACCAAGAAGCTGCAGGTCCATCAAGCTGATGTGCGGCAAAGCGCACCTTCTCTGCATCTGTGCATCCAGCAGTGGCTAACTCCCTTCCAACCTTGCGGAGCCAATCATCGGCCACAATCGGCTCAGTGCTGCTAGAGAACACTAGCGGATTCAGCCTTAGGAAGCGAGTCAAGTTGTCAACATGGGGTGGTGGCGGTGGATTGTTATTGTTGTTGTTCTGGTTCTGGATGAGCATCTGCATGAGGGCATTCTGCTGCTGGATCAGTTGGGTGAGCTCCGGCGGAAAGTTGAAACCGGGGTCACGTCTCGGAGGCATCTGGTGTTTTGGAGTGGATGAGAAAATTAGAATAGAACAAGGGTCTAATGAGAAAATAGCACTACCCATATGAATGCACAATCATAATCACACCAATCATTTATTCAATCATCTCAAACATGGTTCAATCTCGGATTACAAATTCTCACGACTAATCAAAAATAACGGCCTAACTGATCGACGGAAAAATAAAAATAAACATGGTAGTCGACTAAATGTCTTCATCAATCATCCTTGCGTCCTCCGGTACGGTGTTCTCTGGTGCGGCGTCCCCTGCTGTGGTGCCTCCTCTTGCGGCTTCCTTCGGTGGAGCTTTCATAATCCCGATCATTGCTCAGGAGAGGTCCATCATCTCCACTCGGAAAAAGGTCTTCTCCCTGATCCAGCTTCTCCTCCAATGCGGCCACCTCCAGCTTCAGGTTGGCGACTCTCTCCATGAAATCCTTGACTTCATCCTCATGCTCATAGTTGGCTTCACGTGTAGCAGCCTCCAGATCAAGTTCACAATGGTGCAACTTCTGGATCGTCTTCATGCTACTGCGCATATGGATCTCTAGAGCCCTGATGAGAACCTCCAAGTCTTGGGCAAATGAGTGAACAGAGTTGTCATTTCTGGTGCGGATGATCTCTCCCTTTGTAGTCCTGCGACAAACCATGGTGTGGTTTGATCCAACAAGCTCGGCCCTGTATTCCTCCTGTATGCGTCCAAGTGCAATATGAACTGCTAAGTCTCTCCCGATGATCCAATCGGGTGCAATGAACTTGAAGTCAATGGGCGCCGAGAGATTTCCGAACGTCCTCCCTGGTATGTTCACCTTAATCCTGAAGCGACGGTCATTGGGAAATGCCATGGTAGGGGTCCCGGTGATTGAAGGCAGAGCAATCTTCAATTCCTTGGTGATCTGGACGATCCTTCTGCCGAAAAGCATAGTCTCGTCGGGCTGGCAAAACTCCGGGAGCAGAACTGGGATGAACTCAACGGCCATCTAGAATTGTTGAAATCGGAGAAGAGTGAGAAATGATCAGGGAAGAAAAATACGGAAAAGTAGAGATAGAAAGTAAACTGGTCTCTTCCTATGGCTTTTCGATCCTATGGGTTACGTCCTACGGTCAGCGTGTGCTCTGAATACCATCTCTGTAACGAGCCGACCCGAAATCGGTCAAGTCTCTGTGTAGTTATACCATCCCAAGATCATGCTGGCACACACAGTACATTGATGCAAAGATTCAAAGTTCAATCACACCTGAATTTATTACACGATTCTCATATTGAGTCTTTATTACAAGATAATAAATTCGGCCGAACGCCAACTCATGAGAAATAAACTAAATAAAGCTGCGGAAGCGTAGACGAATAGCGAGTCCATCCGACTCCATAGGGCAATCGCCAAGCGTGGATCGTAGCCTCACTCCTGATCGAAAAACTCCTCTGCAACATAAGACGTTGCAGCCGTGTAGGTCAGCATTTTTGAATATGTCGGCAAGTCATGAAGAGAGAACAACAATAAAAATTACTAACACTATATGCAATTTGGCTGTGGGGCTCTAAGTTTCATTGCTTTGTGAAAAAGCAAGTTTTTCCCTACAACAAGGACTTGTTTGCAAATACTACAAAATGTTGGTAGTTATTGAGATGGTTCCGCCAACCAATGTCTCGTTCTCAATTATTAAATAACCCCTCAATTAATTTATTAAGTTCGGTGTTGAGATATCCGAAATACTCCAAGTTCCAGAGGCTCAAATTGTCCTTAACCGGGGACACGGCTAATCGATTAGATCTTCACTCTGCAGAGGTTTGTGCACTTTAACCGCAAGAATCGTTCCATCCTTTAAGTCTTCGCACTGCCTGGTCTTTGAAGACGGGACGAACGAAACAGGGTCTTTCGAAGAGTTCCTCTAGGCCACTGTCGGTGCCCATCCAATCCTATCGTTCTTCTACATCTCGTAGCACCGTCCGGCCAGAGTCACGCCTAGGGTCGACTAAGCCAGAGCCCATAATGGCTTGCGGCTGCACAGGTAAGCTTCCGGTCAATGGGGTATCCATCCGTCTCTTCGTGGCTGGGTGAAGCATTCTGCAAGATGTCATGGCGCTTCTCCATGCATCTCGGCCATCCGCTGGTTTCTCCAGGGTGCCCGTCAACCGTCCTCCACCCAGTAGTGAATTTTGAAGTCCATCTTGAGCTTGAAGTCATGGGGTTGCATCATCTTGACTCTCGCATCTCCCTTATGAAACACTCAACCAACCCCGTCTACTAAAGAATAGCAATCAACTACATCGTCCCGGGCATCGGTAACAAGGGAGAAGGGTTCATCCTACCTCATGATACTACTCAAGAACATAACTTAACAAAATTCTCCTACTGCATGCATGGTGGGGAGGTATAATTCTAATGCAATAAAATCATAGGTATTGTAAAAACATGATCAAATGACTTGCCTGGCTGACGGTCTTCGAAAGCTAGGGACTCGTAATAGCAGGCTTCGCACTCCGGGAATTCTACCGAGTCAAACAATAGCACAAATAAGTATAGCGCCAATATAACATAACAGCAAGTTGAAGTAAAACACCCAAGCACTCAAACCAAAACCAAATAAAAACTCGGAGAAAGCAATTCAAGGTTTTCACCACATCAAACAACAACTAAGAAATAGTTTTAGGCAATTAAAACTTTTCTTAACAGAACCTAAGCATGGGTTTTGCTAACTAACAGAAGGGAAAACATCATACAAACTAGGAGCAAAAGAATCACATCAAAAGCTATTATAGAACTCCTATTATGCCTAAAACAATACTAGCAAAGAAAATAAAATGAAAAAATATATTCTACTGTAAATAAAAGTTCATCCTCTGTAGCTACAGAAACTAATCTAAAATAAACTATAACATAATAAAAAATAAAATAATTTACTAACTAGAACAGTAGGAAAACAGTAGCTAGTTAAATAAACAAGAAACAAATGATTTCGACTAAAACTATTTTTTTTATTAAATCTAAAATACCCAAACAAGTTCCTACTGCTAGGCATGGACTAAACTAAGCTGTAGCAAAAAGAATCACTAAAAAAAAATCCTAACTCAATTTATGGCAGAAAAACTAATCTGACTAAAACTAATATATAACTATTTCTAATAATTTAAACATGGCTAAACATATTTTCTACAGAACTACAACAAATTTGCAAACTAGGAAAAAAATAATCAACTAAAAACAATAAATAACATAAAAGTTATAGATTTTACAAAACTGAAACTTTTCTGTTCTAAAAACAGAACGTAAATAACAGAAAAAAAACTAATGGGCGCTATTGGGCTCGGGGTGGTGCGATCTGAAACTAAACAGCGCTCGTTCGTTTATTAACATACGCGTACAGTGTATAACTAAAAGAAACCGGTGAAACGGTTTAAATCTAAACCTAAAAAAACGTACACTAAAACCATTCTAAAAAAACGAGTTACTAAACCGATCTAACGGTTCGATCTAAAAGAAAAAAAAGGAGCGCTCGCTTACAGCGATGTGGACTACGTACAGAGGCGGAGCGGCGGTCGGCGTCGAACGGGGCGGCGATTCCGGCGGTCGCGGGCGTTGGTGGAGTGGCTGAACGGATGCGGTGAAGCGAGGGCGTCGCGAGGGTGGTGGAGTTCGCGCCTGGCGATGACGGGAACGAGCAGGGCGATGGTGACAGCGGTGGGCGCTCTGTAGCTCCGGTGGTCGACGTACGAGCTTGGTTTGCCCCTGTAGTTGACAAGAGAGGGCAAAAACATGAGTGCGCCTGGGAGACGACAATGCGTGGATGGAAGGAGGGGTCGAAGGGGTGCTCACCGGCGTCGGGTGCGGCGATGAACTACGGCGAACAGAACGAGATCGGGATGAAGATGGCGGCGGATGTGGAGGGTTTTAGAGATGGTTTTTGAAGGGGATCGCGAGAGGACGGGTAGGTATTTATAGGACGTGTTACTTGAGCGAGGGGAAGAATTTTAGCTAGGGTTTGGCGAGGGCGCGGACGCAGCCGTGCGCGAGGCGGCGAGCGAGATACGCGGCGCAGGCTGTTCACGAGGAAGGAGATAACGCGGTGGGGTCCAGCGGTCAGAGGAGGAAAAGAAGATAAAGAAAGATAAAAAAAGAAAAAGAGAGAGAGATAGTTACGTGAGGGAGAAGGGAGTTACGTGAGATCTCCCTCACGAGCGTGCGTGCGAGCGGCGCTGGTGGGCGGCCTGCGCGGGCGACTAGGCTGGCGCCTGGCTAGTGGGCTGCGGCCCGGGTGGCTAGGCTTGCTGGCCTGGCGCCCGGCTTTTTTTTTAATTAGACAGAGGGAGGAATAAAAATATAGGAGAATATATATATAATATATATATATATATATGTATATATATATATATATATATATTATATAGGACATATATATACCAAAATTCTCAGGGGAATTTATCCTACAACGCGGACATTTTTCCAGGGGAAAAACTCAAACTAAAAAAACACTTTCTAAAAATCCCAAATAAAATTCAATTTGAAATCAAACTTTTTGGCAATACTGCTGGAATTTAGTCTATATTGGGCAGCCCAATAACTATTTCAGAAATTCCTAATAAATCCTAGAGGCCCACTTAGCCCATTTATGCAAGGCAAGGGATACTACTAAAGTTTAGTCCCACATTGCTAGTCTAGTGGGAGTTGGACCTCCTTATAAGGGAGGTTCTTTCCCTACTTGTACGAGCATGAGAACAAGAGGGACATCCACGCGCGCTCCTCTTCCGTCGCCCGCCTCGCCACGCCACGCCACGCCTCGCCTCGCCTCGCCTCGTCACGACGCGCCGCGGGTTGCGGGAATGAGCCGATGTCTAAATTTTTGCCACGCACTACGGGTATGGGAAAGGTCACTCGGAAGCTGAAACATTTTTTCAGAGTGGACTTTGAATCGAACGGCGCGCCTCTTCTTGGCTGCTTGTCTGCTCGCTTGTCTCCGCATTCCCTTCAGCTCCCGACGCAACCTCTCGCCTCCTTCTCTTGCGCCTATAAAAGAGAGGTCGCTCCTCTCAGAGAGACGCACCAGAATCTCTTCCTCCTCTCGCCACAAGTTCCTGAGCACTGTGTTGCTGTTATGTTCTTCCTCATCCCGGCTTGCGGCGTGCACCGCAGGTCGGGACAGTAGCCTCCGAAACCGCACTCTTTGAGTCCTGTACAGGAGAAGGGTAATAAGGTTTTGGGGGCGCTCGGTAGCGACCATCGGCTTCTTCATCACGGACGATCCGGTCGCCGACGACTACTTCCCCAACGACGACTTCTTCCCGACGTCGACAACCTCCTCGACGACATGGCTGGCGAGGACACCGACCCCAAGTCTAGTACTGCTGCTGCCTTTGTTGTCCGTATGTCATCTTCTTTCTGTCACATGTTCTGCCACAGTTATCTCTACTAGTACTTGCCCTACATATGTCCACAGTTATCTCTACTAGTACTTGCCCTACATATGTTAGGTTCTACTTCATATATGCAACTAGTTCTACCGTCTCGCTATAGATATGTTTGGTTACAGAGTTCATATATGCTGAAGCTATTTACCTTCTCTCTCGTAACGCATGACTTGCTTTATCTCTATTATTTTAGTCATGTTTTATCTACTATTTCATTTATAAAATCATTCTATAAATTGCTCATATTTCCAACAATCCAAAAACCTTATCATAGGCAATTTACCTCGATGGTTTTTTGCTTCCATGAGACCTCCTATGTTTGAGGGTATCCACTATAAGAGGTGGCGTGAGAGCAGTCTTATGGTTTCAAACCATGAGTTGCTATGACGCCACTCTTGGCAAACTGAAGGAGAGCAAGATGCCCAACAGCACAAGCTTTTCGTAAAATGGATACCTTGTTTAAGGCTGCTCTCTTGAGTGTTCTTGGTGAGAACATAGTTGATGCTTATCGCCAATTGACAATGGAAAAGATATGTGGGGCCTTTTCGAGGCCAAGTTTGGGGTCTCGGATGCAGACCGAGCTGTACATCATGGAGCAATTCTATGATTACAGGATGGTCAAGAGCGCCCGTGGTTAAGCGGGCTCACGAGATCTGATCATTTGCTAGAGAACTTGAGCACTTCAATTGTATCCTACGGACAAGTTTGTTGCCGGGTATCATCACTAAGCTTCCTCCTTCGTGGAGGAACTTTGCTACTCATGAAGCATAAGAGACATGAGTTTTCCGTTCCGGATCTCATTGGCACTCTTGATGTGGAAGAAAAGGCGAGAGCAAAGGACACACGTGCTCGAGGTATTGAGGAGGATCTAGTGCCAACTGCATGTAAGAAAACTTCCAGTCCCACAAGTTCAAGAACAAGGGCAAGTTTGATGGTAAAGGAAAGTTTGATGGGAAGAACAAGGTCATGCAAAGACATGAACTTCAAGAAGAAGAATGACAAGAAGAAAGGTGCTTGTCATGTGTGTGGAGATCTGATCATTGGGCTCCCGGTTGCCCCAATCGCTATGACAAGCGTCATCACAGGAAAGGCGGCAAGACCGCTAATGTTGTCATCGGAGATATTGACATGAAGGATCTTTGGGTATGGTATATTTCCACTATTCTTTCAGTTTGTCATTCTCCGATTGGTTGATTGACACGGGTGCTAATGTGCATGTATGCGGTGATATTTCCATTTTTTCGTCTTATCGGATCATAGGACTTCAACCGCGGCCGATGGGCAACGGTTCAAGTGCTTCGTTCATGGTGTTGGCACGGTCGATCTGAAGTTTACTTCGGGAAGATCGTCTGGTCAAGAACATGCATTATGTCCCTCCGTTAATAAAAATCTTGTTAGCGGATCTCTTCGTGTAGAGATGGCTACAAGCTTGTTTTTGAGTCGAATAAATTTGTAATATCCAAGTATGGAACCTTTGTTGGTAAAGGCTATGAGTCAGGAGGCCTGTTTCGTTTATCATTATCAGATGTTTGCAATAAAGTTGTTAATCATATTTGCAACAATAGTGAATCAAATGTGTGGCATTCACGACTTTGTCATGTTAACTTTGGTTGCATGTCGCGACTAGCGAAGTTGAACTTAATCCCTAGTTTCACCACCGTTAAGGGATCTAAGTGTCAAGTGTGTGTGCAAGCTAAGCAACCTCGTAAATCTCACGTGACTGCGGAGACGAGAAATCTTGCACCACTAGAACTTATACATTCAGATCTATGTGAAATGAATGGTGTTTTGACAAAAGGTGGAAAGAAATATTTCATGACGTTAATTGACGACTCCACTAGATACTGTTGTGTGTATCTTCTGAAATCTAAGGATGAGGCTTTGAACTTTTTCAAGATCTATAAAGCTGAAGTGGAAAACCAACTTGATCGGAAAATCAAGAGGCTTAGGTCGGACCGTGGTGAGAGTATTTTTCCAATGAATTTGATGCTTTTATGCGGAACATGGTATAATCCATGAGAGGACGCCTCCTACTCACCTCGGTCAAATGGGGTGGCGAAATAAAGAACCGTACTCTAATCGATTTGGTTAACGCCATGTTAGACACATCGGGTCTCTCCAAGGCATGGTGGGGGGAGGCGATATTGACAGCATGTCATGTCCTAAATCGAGTCCCCACAAAGAACAAAGAGATAACTCCATTCGAGGAATGGGAGAAGAAAAGGTTAAAACTCTCTTATCTGCGAACATGGGGTTGTTTGGCGAAAGTCAATGTTCTAATTCCAAAGAAGCGGAAGCTTGGACCAAAGACTGTGGATTGTGTTTTCCTGGGATATGCTTTTCATAGCATTGGCTATAGATTCTTGGTTGTAAAATCTGAGGTACCGGACATGCACGTTGGTACGATCATGGAGTCGAATGATGCGACTTTCTTTGAAGATATCTTTCCCATGAAGGATATGGCTACCTCATCTAATCAGGAGATGCCTAGTTCATCGAATCAGGAACCAGTTACAATTACCAAACCTGCCATTCGATGGAACACTTTGAAAGTCCTGTGGAGGAAAACAATGAAGTTCCTACTAGGAGCAAGAGACAGAGGACTACAAAGTCCTTTGGTGATGATTTTCTTTTGTATCTCATAGATGACACTCCCAGTTCTATTTCAGAGGCCTATGCATCGAAGATGCCGACTCTTGGAAGGAAGCGGTTCAATGGCGAGATGGATTCCATCTTGGCGAATGAAACTTGGGAGATAAGCGATCGTCCTTATGGGTGCAAACCTATAGGATGCAAATGGGTATTCAAGAAGAAGCTTAGGCCCGATGGTACTATTGAAAAGTACAAGGCTCGGCTCGTGGCTAAGGGTTATACCCAAAAGGAAGGTGAAGACTTCTTTGATACTTACTCACCTGTGGCTCGACTGACCACTATTCGAGTTCTACTTTCACTAGCTGCCTCGCATGGTCTTCTCGTTCATCAAATGGATGTTAAGACTGCTTTCCTAAATGGAGAGTTGGATGAGGAAATTTATATGGAACAACCAGATGGGTTCGTAATAGATGGTCAGGAAGGGAAAGTGTGCAAGTTCTGTGAAGTCTTTGTATGGACTCAAGTAAGCACCCAACAAAGGGCATGAGAAGTTGAAAGAACTTTAACATACTGAGCTTTGTTGTGAATGAAGTCGACAAATGTGTGTACTATCGCCATGGTGGGGGCGAGGGAGTTATGCTTTGCTTGTATGTTGATGACATACTGATTTTCGAACAAATCTGAATGTTATTAAGGAGGTCAAGGATTTCCTATCTCGTTGTTTTGAGATGAAGGATTTAGGAGTGGTGATGTCATTACAACATCAAGTTGTTGAGAGACGATGATGGTGGGATTACATTGCTTCAATCTCACTATGTGGAAAAGATCTTGAGTCGCTTTGGCTATAGTGATTTGCAAGCCCTCTCCAACACCATATGATGCTAGCGTGTTGCTTGAAAGAATCGAAGAATTGCTAGAGATCAATTGAAGTATTCTCATTATTGGCCCGCTTATGTACTTAGCTGCTACAAGACTCGACATCTCTTCTGCTTTGTTAGCAAGCTGAGCGGTTTGTCTCAAAACCAGGAGATGTGCATTGAAAGCTCTAGAAAGAGTTTTGCGTTATTTGAAAGGCACTACAAATTATGGAATTCACTACACCGGCACCCAAAGGTGCTTGAAGGGTATAGTGACTCAAACTGGATCTCGATCTTGATGAGATAAAGGCCACGGCGGATATGTATTCACTCATGGAGGTGGCGCTGTTTCTTGGAAGTCTTGCAAGCAGACCATCTTAACGAGGTCAACAATGGAAGCAGAATCACAGCACTAGATACAGCTACGGTCGAAGCAGATTGGTTTCGCCGGCTCTTGAATGACTTGTCGGTTGTTGAGAAACCTGTACCGGGTATCCTTATGAACTGTGACAATCAAACTGTGATCACGAAAGTGAACAGCTCTAAGGATAACATGAAGTCATCAAGACACGTTCGGAGAAGGTTAAAGTCTGTCAGAAAAATGAGAAACTCCGGAGTTATTGCATTGGATTATATCCAAACGTCTAAAAATCTGGCAGATCCTTTTACTAAGGGTCTATCGCGTAATGTGATAGATAATGCATCGAGGGAGATGGGTATGAGACCCACAATATGAGTTGTTCACAGTGGTAACCTATTCTTTGTGATCGGAGATCCCGTGAATTAGATGTGGAAGACAAGCTGTTGGTCAACCGAGAGGAGAGTATCCTACTATTCCCAATACCACTCCATGAAGATGCAATACTCTCCTAATCTGCATGGCAGGTTGATGTATATCTTAATGTGTTCTAAGTGGCTTATTTAAGCGAGATGTTATCTGCAGAACATCTTTTGAAGAACACACCTATATGAGTCTGATTGTCAAACGTCGCAATCTATGAGAGTAGGGTTCTCTCTAGTAAACTCATGAAAGGTCACGGAGTATGACGATAAGCTCCACCAGCGGGAAGACCCACGGTAGCCACGTGTCGGTCAAGGCTTTATGTGAAGCTAGATTCAGAGAAAACTTGGAGTTCTAGGCCCGATCCTTTGTTCAAGTTGCTTACTAGTGTAGCATAGAGTTCTAGGTGGAAGTTCAACTTAACAGTCTCCTTTGCAGCATCGGTATATAAAAGCAGTGTTTTGGAACCAAAGGCAAATTTCTGTGTGCCTCACGGGATCTGGTGGGGATTGCTGGAATTTATTCTATATTGGGCAGCCCAATAACTATTTCAGAAATTCCTAATAAATCCTAGAGGCCCACTTAGCCCATTTGTGCAAGGCAAGGGAGATACTACTAAAGTTTAGTCCCACATTGCTAGTCTAGTGGGAGTTGGACCTCCTTATAAGGGAGGTTCTTTCCCTACTTGTACGAGCATGAGAACAAGAGGGACATCCACGAGCGCTCCTCCTCCGTCGCCCGCCTCGCCACGACACGCCACGCCTCGCCTCGCCTTGCCTCGTCACGACGCGTCGCGTCGCGCCGCGGGTTGCGGGAATGAGCCGAGCCGATGTCTAAATTTTTGCCACGCACTACGGGTATGCGAAAGGTCACTCGGAAGCTGAAACATTTTTTCTGTAGTGGACACTGAATCCGAATGGCGCGCCTCTTCGGCTGCTGTCTATTCGTTTCGTCTCCCGCATTCCCTTCAGCTCCCGACGCAACCTCTCGCCTCCTTCTCTTGCGCCTATAAAAGAGAGGTCGCTCCTCTCAGAGAGATGCACCAGAATCTCTTCCTCCTCTCGCCACAAGTTCCTGAGCACTGTGTTGCTGTTACGTTCTTCCTCATCCCGGCTTGCGGCGTGCACCGCAGTCGGGACGAGAGGCCTCGAAACCGCACTCTTTGAGTCCCTGACGGAGAAGGGTGATAAGGTTTTTGGGAGCTTCAGCGACCATCGCTTCTTCATCACGGACGATCCGTCGCCGACGACTACTTCACGACGACGACTTCTTCCCGACGTCGACAACCTCCTCGGCGACATGGTGGCGAGGACACCGACCCCAAGTCTAATATCTGCTGCTTTGTTTTCCGTATGTCATCTTCTTTACATCACATGTTTCGCCACGCTTATCTCTACTAGTACTTGCCCTACATATGTCCAGATTATCTCTACTAGTACTTTCCCTACATATGTTAGGTTCTACTTCATATATGCAACTAGTTCTACCGTCTCGCTATAGATATGTTTGGTTCTGAGTTCATATATCTGTAAGCTATTTACCTTCTCTCTGTCGTAACGCATGACTTGCTTTATCTCTATTATTTTAGTCATGTTTTATCTACTATTTCATTTATAAAATCATTCTATAAATTGCTCATATTTCCAACAATCCAAAAACCTTATCATAGGCAATTTACCTCGAATGGTTTCTTTGCTTCCATGAGACCTCCTATGTTTGAGGGTATCCACTATAAGAGGTGGCGCGTGAGAGCAGTCTTATGGTTTCAAACCATGAGTTGCTATGACGCCACTCTTGGCAAACTGAAGGAGAGCAAGATGCCCAACAGCACAAGCTTTTCGAAAATGGATACCTTGTTTAAGGCTGCTCTCTTGAGTGTTCTTGGTGAGAACATAGTTGATGCTTATCGTCAATTGACAATGGAAAAGATATGTGGGACTTTTCGAGGCCAAGTTTGGGGTCTCGGATGCCGAGACCGAGCTGTACATCATGGAGCAATTCTATGATTACTGGGATGACCAAGAGCTCCGTGGTTGAGCAGGCTCACGAGATCTGATCATTTGCTAGAGAACTTGAGCACTTCAATTGTATCCTACGGACAAGTTTGTTGCGGGGTATCATCACTAAGCTTCCTCCTTCGTGGAGGAACTTTGCTACTCTTGAAGCATAAGAGACATGAGTTTTCCGTTCCGGATCTCATTGGCACTCTTGATGTGGAAGAAAAGGCGAGAGCAAAGGACACACGTGCTCGAGGTATTGAGGAGGATCTAGTGCCAATCTGGCATGTAAGAAAACTTCCATTCCACAAGTTCAAGAACAAGGGCAAGTTTGATGGTAAAGGAAAGTTTGATGGGAAGAACAAGGCTGTGCAGCACACGAACTTCAAGAAGAAGAATGACAAGAAGAAAGGTGCTTGTCATGTGTGTGGAGATCCGATCATTGGGCTCCCGGTTGCCCCAATCGCTATGACAAGCGTCATCACGGGAAAGGCGGCAAGACCGCTAATGTTGTCATCGGAGATATTGACATGAAGGATCTTGGGTATGGTATATTTCCACTATTCTTTCAAGATATGTCATTCTCTGATTGGTTGATTGACACGGTGCTAATGTGCATGTATGCGGTGATATTTCCATTTTTTCGTCTTATCGGATCATAGGGACTTCAACCGTCTTGATGGGCAACGGTTCAAGTGCTTCGTTCATGGTGTTGGCACGGTCGATCTGAAGTTTACTTGGGAAGATCGTGCGGTCAAGAACGTGCATTATGTCCCCTCCGTCAATAAAAATCTTGTTAGCGGATCTCTTCTGTGTAGAGATGGCTACAAGCTTGTTTTTGAGTCGAATAAATTTGTAATATCCAAGTATGGAACCTTTGTTGGTAAAGGCTATGAGTCAGGAGGCCTGTTTCGTTTATCCTTATCAGATGTTTGCAATAAAGTTGTTAATCATATTTGCAACAATAGTGAATCAAATGTGTGGCATTCACGACTTTGTCATGTTAACTTTGGTTGCATGTCGCGACTAGCGAAGTTGAACTTAATCCCTAGTTTCACCATCGTTAAGGGATCTAAGTGTCAAGTGTGTGTGCAAGCTAAGCAACCTCATAAATCTCACCGATGCGGAGACGAGAAATCTTGCACCACTAGAACTTATACATTCAGATCTATGTGAAATGAATGGTGTTTTGACAAAAGGTGGAAAGAAATATTTCATGACGTTAATTGACGACTCCACTAGATACTGCTGTGTGTATCTTACGAAATCTAAGGATGAGGCTTTGAACTTTTCAAGATCTATAAAGCTGAAGTGGAAAACCAACTTGATCGGAAAATCAAGAGGCTTAGGTCCGACCGTGGTGGAGAGTATTTTTCCAATGAATTTGATGCTTTTGTGCGGAACATGGTATAATCCATGAGAGGACGCCTCCCTACTCACCTCGGTCAAATGGGGTGGCGAAATAAAGAACCGTACTCTAATCGATTTGGTTAACGCCATGTTAGACACATCGGGTCTCTCCAAGGCATGGTGGGGAGGCGATATTGTGACATGTCATGTCCTAAATCGAGTCCCCACAAAGAACAAAGAGATAACTCCATTCGAGGAATGGGAGAAGAAAAGGTTAAAACTCTCTTATCTGCGAACATGGGGTTGTTTGGCGAAAGTCAATGTTCTAATTCCAAAGAAGCGGAAGCTTGGACCAAAGAGCGTGGATTGTGTTTTCTGGGATATGCTTTTCATAGCATTGGCTATAGATTCTTGGTTGTAAAATCTGAGGTACCGGACATGCACGTTGGTACGATCATGGAGTCGAATGATGCGACTTTCTTTGAAGATATCTTTCCCATGAAGGATATGGCTACCTCGTCTAATCAGGAGATGCCTAGTTCATCGAATCAGGAACCAGTTACAATTACCAAACCTGCCATTTCGATGGAACACTTTGAAAGTCCTGTGGAGGAAACCAATGAAGTTCCTACTAGGAGCAAGAGACAGAGAACTACAAAGTCCTTTGGTGATGATTTTCTTATGTATCTCATAGATGACACTCCCAGTTCTATTTCAGAGGCCTATGCATCTGAAGATGCTGACTACTGGAAGGAAGCAGTTCTTAGCGAGATGGATTCCATCTTGGCGAATGAAACTTGGGAGATAACTGATCGTCCTTATGGGTGCAAACCTATAGGATGCAAATGGGTATTCAAGAAGAAGCTTAGGCCTGATGGTACTATTGAAAAGTACAAGGCTCGGCTCGTGGCTAAGGGTTATACCCAAAAGGAAGGTGAAGACTTCTTTGATACTTACTCACCTGTGGCTCGACTGACCACTATTCGAGTTCTACTTTCACTAGCTGCCTCGCATGGTCTTCTCGTTCATCAAATGGATGTTAAGACTGCTTTCCTAAATGGAGAGTTGGATGAGGAAATTTATATGGAACAACCAGATGGGTTCGTAATAGATGGTCGAAGGAAAGTGTGCAAGTTTGTGAAGTCTTTGTATGGACTCAAGCAAGCACCCAAACGATGGCATGAGAAGTTGAAAGAACTTTAACAACCGCAGAGCTTTGTTGTGAACGGTTTGACAAATGTGTGTACTATCGCCATGGTGGGGGCGAGGGAGTTATGCTTTGCTTGTATGTTGATGACATACTGATTTTCGAACAAATCTGAATGTTATTAAGGAGGTCAAGGATTTCCTATCTCGTTGTTTTGAGATGAAGGATTTAGGAGTGGCTGATGTCATTCGAACATCAAGTTGTTGAGATCGATGATGGTGGGATTACATTGCTTCAATCTCACTATGTGGAAAAGATCTTGAGTCGCTTTGGCTAGTGATCGCAAGCCCTCTCCAACACCATATGATGCTAGCGTGTCGCTTGAAAGAATCAAGAATTGCTAGAGATCAATTGAAGTATTCTCATTATTGGCCGCTTATGTACTTAGCTGCTACAAGACCGACATCTCTTTTGCGTTAGCAAGCTGAGCAGTTTCTCTCAAAACCAGGAGATGTGCATTGAAAGCTCTAGAAAGAGTTTTGCGTTATTTGAAAGGCATTGCAAATTATGGAATTCACTACACGGGCACCCAAAGGTGCTTGAAGGGTATAGTGACTCAAGCTGGATCTCGATCTTGATGAGATAAAGGCCACGAGCGGATATGTATTCACTCATGGAGGTGGCGCTGTTTCTTGGAAGTCTTGCAAGCGAGACCATCTTAACGAGGTCAACAATGGAAGCAGAACTCACAAAGACTAGATACAGCTACGGTCGAAGCAGATTGGCCGCCGTCTCTTGAATGACTTGCGGTTGTTGAGAAACCTGCGGGTATCCTTATGAACTGTGACAATCAAACTGTGATCACGAAAGTGAACAGCTCTAAGGATAACATGAAGTCATCAAGACACGTTCGGAGAAGGTTAAAGTCTGTCAGAAAAATGAGAAACTCCGGAGTTATTGCATTGGATTATATCCAAACGTCTAAAAATCTGGCAGATCCTTTTACTAAGGGTCTATCGCGTAATGTGATAGATAATGCATCGAGGGAGATGGGTATGAGACCCACAATATGAGTTGTTCACAGTGGTAACCTATTCTTTGTGATCGGAGATCCCGTGAATTAGATGTGGAAGACAAGCTGTTGGTCAACTGAGAGGAGAGTATCCCTACTATTCCCAATACCACTCCATGAAGATGCAATACTCTCCTAATCTGCATGGCAGGTTGATGTATATCTTAATGTGTTCTAAGTGGCTTATTTAAGCGTAGATGTTATCTGCGTAACATCTTTTGAAGAACACACCTATATGAGTCGATTGTCAAACGTCGCAATCTATGAGAGTAGGGTTCTCTCTAGTAAACTCATGAAAGGTCACGGAGTATGACGATAAGCTCCACCCATGGGAAGACCCACGGTAGCCACGATCGGTCAAGGCTTTATGTGAAGCTAGATTCGCAGAAAACTTGCGATTCAAGGCCCGATCCATTATTCAAGTTGCTTACTAGTGTAGCATAGAGTTCTAGGTGGAAGTTCAACTTAACAGTCTCCACTGCAGATACCGGTATATAAAGCAGTGTTTTGGAACCAAAGGCAAATTTCGTGTGCCTCTCGGGATGCGGTGGGGATTGCTGGAATTTAGTCTATATTGGGCAGCCCAATAACTATTTCAGAAATTCCTAATAAATCCTAGAGGCCCACTTAGCCCATTTGTGCAAGGCAAGGGATACTACTAAAGTTTAGTCCCACATTGCTAGTCTAGTGGGAGTTGGACCTCCTTATAAGGGAGGTTCTTTCCCTACTTGTACGAGCATGAGAACAAGAGGGACATCCACGCGCGCTCCTCCTCCGCCGCCCGCCTCGCCACGCCACGCCTCGCCTCGCCTCGCCTCGTCACGACGCGCCGCGCGCCGCTGAGATTCTTGGAATGAGCCGAGCCGATGTCTAAATTTTGCCACGCACTACGGGTATGCGAAAGGTCACTCGAAGCTGAAACATTTTTTTCAGTAGTGGACCTTGAATCCGAGCAGCGCGCCTCTTGACTCATCGTCTGTTCGTTTGTCTCCGCATTCCCTTGACTCCCGACGCAACCTCTCGCCTCCTTCTCTTGCGCCTATAAAGAGAGGTCGCTCCTCTCGAGAGACGCACAGAATCTCTTCCTCCTCTCGCCACAAGTTCCCGAGCACCGTGTTGTTGTTCGTTCTTCCTCATCCCGGCTTGCGGCGTGCACCATGAGTCGGGACAAGAAACCTCCAAACCGCACTCTTTGAGTCTGTGACGGAGAAGGGTGATATGGTTTTGGGGCGCTCAGCGCGACCATCGGCTTCTTCATCACGGACGATCCGTCGCCGACGACTACTTCCCGATGACGACTTCTTCCCCGACGTCAACAACCTCCTCGACGACATGGTGGCAAGGACACCGACCCCAAGTCTAATCTGCTGCTCTTTGTTGTCCGTATGTCATCTTCTTTCATCACATATTCGCCACGATTATCTCTACTAGTACTTGCCCTACATATGTCCACAGATTATCTCTACTAGTACTTGCCCTACATATGTTAGGTTCTACTTCATATATGCAACTAGTTCTACCGTCTCGCTATAGATATGTTTGGTTACAGTTCATATATGCGTAAGCTATTTACCTTCTCTCTGTCGTAACGCATGACTTGCTTTATCTCTATTATTTTAGTCATGTTTTATCTACTATTTCATTTATAAAATCATTCTATAAATTGCTCATATTTCCAACAATCCAAAAACCTTATCATAGGCAATTTACCTCGAATGGTTTTTTGCTTCCATGAGACCTCCTATGTTTGAGGGTATCCACTATAAGAGGTGGCGCGTGAGAGCAGTCTTATGGTTTCAAACCATGAGTTGCTATGACGCCACTCTTGGCAAACTGAAGGAGAGCAAGATGCCCAACAGCACAAGCTTTTCGAAAATGGATACCTTGTTTAAGGCTGCTCTCTTGAGTGTTCTTGGTGAGACCATAGTTGATGCTTATCGTCAATTGACAATGGAAAAGATATGTGGGAAGCACTCGAGGCCAAGTTTGGGGTCTCGGATGCAAGACCGAGCTGTACATCATGGAGCAATTCTATGATTCTGGGATGACCAAGAGCGCTCCGTGGTTGAGCAGGCTCACGAGATCTGATCATTTGCTAGAGAACTTGAGCACTTCAATTGTATCCTACGGACAAGTTTGTTGCGGGGTATCATCACTAAGCTTCCTCCTTCGTGGAGGAACTTTGCTACCTTATGAAGCATAAGAGACATGAGTTTTTCGTTCGGATCTCATTGGCACTCTTGATGTGGAAGAAAAGGCGAGAGCAAAGGACACACGTGCTCGAGGTATTGAGGAGGATCTAGTGCCAACTGGTATGTAAGAAAAACTTCCGATCCCACAAGTTCAAGAACAAGGGCAAGTTTGATGGTAAAGGAAAGTTTGATGGGAAGAACAAGGCTGTGCAGACACGAACTTCAAGAAGAAGAATGACAAGAAGAAAGGTGCTTGTCATGTGTGTGGAGATCCCGATCATTGGGCTCCTAGTTGCCCCAATCGCTATGACAAGCGTCATCTCAGGAAAGGCGGCAAGACCGCTAATGTTGTCATCGAGATATTGACATGAAGGATCTTGGGTATGGTATATTTCCCACTATTCTTTCGGTATGTCATTCTCTGATTGGTTGATTGACACGGGTGCTAATGTGCATGTATGCGGTGATATTTCCATTTTTTCGCCTTATCGGATCATAGGACTTCAACCGTCTGATGGGCAACGGTTCAAGTGCTTCGTTCATGGTGTTGGCACGGTCGATCTGAAGTTTACTTGGGGAAGATCGTCTTGGTGAAGAACGTGCATTATGTCCCTCCGTCAATAAAAATCTTGTTAGCGGATCTCTTACGTGTAGAGATGGCTACAAGCTTGTTTTTGAGTCGAATAAATTTGTAATATCCAAGTATGGAACCTTTGTTGGTAAAGGCTATGAGTCAGGAGGCCTGTTTCGTTTATCCTTATCAGATGTTTGCAATAAAGTTGTTAATCATATTTGCAACAATAGTGAATCAAATGTGTGGCATTCACGACTTTGTCATGTTAACTTTGGTTGCATGTCGCGACTAGCTAAGTTGAACTTAATCCCTAGTTTCACCACCGTTAAGGGATCTAAGTGTCAAGTGTGTGTGCAAGCTAAGCAACCTCGTAAATCTCACGTGATTGGAGACGAGAAATCTTGCACCACTAGAACTTATACATTCAGATCTATGTGAAATGAATGGTGTTTTGACAAAAGGTGGAAAGAAATATTTCATGACGTTAATTGATGACTCCACTAGATACCGCTGTGTGTATCTTACGAAATCTAAGGATGAGGCTTTGAACTTTTTCAAGATCTATAAAGCTGAAGTGGAAAACCAACTTGATCGGAAAATCAAGAGGCTTAGGTCCCACCGTGGTGGAGAGTATTTTTCCAATGAATTTGATGCTTTTTATGCGGAACATGGTATAATCCATGAGAGGACGCCTCCCTACTCACCTCACCAAATGGGGTGGCGAAAGAAAGAACCGTACTCTAATCGATTTGGTTAACGCCATGTTAGACACATCGGGTCTCTCAAGGCATGGTGGGGAGGCGATATTGACAAGATGTCATGTCCTAAATCGAGTCCCCACAAAGAACAAAGAGATAACTCCATTCAAGGAATGGGAGAAGAAAAGGTTAAAACTCTCTTATCTGCGAACATGGGGTTGTTTGGCGAAAGTCAATGTTCCAATTCCAAAGAAGCGGAAGCTTGGACCAAAGAGCGTGGATTGTGTTTTCTGGGATATGCTTTTCATAGCATTGGCTATATATTCTTGGTTGTAAAATCTGAGGTACCGACATGCACGTTGGTACGATCATGGAGTCGAATGATGCGACTTTCTTTGAAGATATCTTTCCCATGAAGGATATGGCTACCTCATCTAATCAGAGATGCCTAGTTCATCGAATCAGAACCGATTACAATTACCAAACCTGCCATTTCGATGGAACACTTTGAAAGTCTGTGGAGGAAAACAATGAAGTTCCTACTAGGAGCAAGAGATGAGGACTGCAAAGTCCTTTGGTGATGATTTTCTTGTGTATCTCATAGATGACACTCCCAGTTCTATTTCAGAGGCCTATGCATCCAAGATGCCGACCATGGAAGGAAGCGGTTCAAATGGCGAGATGGATTCCATCTTGGCGAATGAAACTTGGGAGATAATCGATCGTCCTTATGGGTGCAAACCTATAGGATGCAAATGGGTATTCAAGAAGAAGCTTAGGCACGATGGTACTATTGAAAAGTACAAGGCTCGGCTCGTGGCTAAGGGTTATACCCAAAAGGAAGGTGAAGACTTCTTTGATACTTACTCACCGTGGCTCGATCGACCACTATTCGAGTTCTACTTTCACTAGCTCCCTCGCATGGTCTTCTCGTTCATCAAGTGGATGTTAAGACTGCTTTCCTAAATGGAGAGTTGGATGAGGAAATTTATATGGAACAACCAGATGGGTTCGTAATAGATGGTCGAAGGAAAGTGTGCAAGTTGTCAAGTCTTTGTATGGACTCAAGCAAGCACCCAAACAATGGCATGAGAAGTTCGAAGAACTTTAACAGCTGCATGCTTTGTTGTGAACGAAGCTGACAAATGTGTGTACTATCGCCATGGTGGGGGCGAGGGAGTTATGCTTTGCTTGTATGTTGATGACATCTGATTTTGGAACAAATCTGAATGTTATTAAGGAGGTCAAGGATTTCCTATCTCGTTGTTTTGAGATGAAGGATTTAGGAGTGGCTGATGTCATTCTGAACATCAAGTTGTTGAGAGACGATGATGGTGGGATTACATTGCATCAATCTCACTATGTGGAAAAGATCTTGAGTCGCTTTGGCTATAGTGATCGCAAGCCCTCTCTAACACCATATGATGCTAGCGTGTTGCTTGAAAGAATCAAGAATTGCTAGAGATCAATTGAAGTATTCTCAGATTATTGGCCGCTTATGTACTTAGCTGCTACAAGACTCGACATCTCTTTTGCTGTTAGCAAGCTGAGCCAGTTTGTCTCAAAACCGGAGATGTGCATTGAAAGCTCTAGAAAGAGTTTTATGTTATTTGAAAGGCATCAGAATTATGGAATTCACTACACCGGCACCCAAAGGTGCTTGAAGGGTATAGTGACTCAAACTGGATCTCGATGTCGATGAGATAAAGGCCACGAGCGGATATGTATTCACTCATGGAGGTGGCGCTGTTTCTTGAAGTCTTGCAAGGCACCATCTTAACGAGGTCAACAATGGAAGCGTAACTCACAAAGACTAGATACAGCTACGGTCGAAGCAGATTGGCCGCCGTCTCTTGAATGACTTGCGGTTGTTGAGAAACCTGACGGTATCCTTATGAACTGTGACAATCAAACTGTGATCACGAAAGTGAACAGCTCTAAGGATAACATGAAGTCATCAAGACACGCTCGGAGAAGGTTAAAGTCTGTCGTAAAAATGAGAAACTCCGAGTTATTGCATTGGATTATATCCAAACGTCTAAAAATCTGGCAGATCCTTTTACTAAGGGTCTATCGCGTAATGTGATAGATAATGCATCGAGGAGATGGGTATGAGACCCACAATATGAGTTGTTCACGGTGGTAACCTATTCTTTGTGATCGGAGATCCCGTGAATTAGATGTGGAAGACAAGCTGTTGGTCAACCGAGAGGAGAGTATCCTACTATTCCCAATACCACTCCATGAAGATGCAATACTCTCCTAATCTGCATGGCAGGTTGATGTATATCTTAATGTGTTCTAAGTGGCTTATTTAAGCGAGAGATGTTATCTGCAGAACATCTTTTGAAGAACACACCTATATGAGTCGATTGTCAAACGTCGCAATCTATGAGAGTAGGGTTCTCTCTAGTAAACTCATGAAAGGTCACGGAGTATGACGATAAGCTCCACCCTGGGAAGACCCACGGTAGCCACGTATCGGTCAAGGCTTTATGTGAAGCTAGATTCGCAGAAAACTTGCGATTCAAGGCCCATCCTTTGTTCAAGTTGCTTACTAGTGTAGCATAGAGTTCTAGGTGGAAGTTCAACTTAACAGTCTCCACTGCAGCATCGTATATAAAAGCAGTGTTTTGGAACCAAAGGCAAATTACTGTGTGCCTCGGGATCTGGTGGGGATTGCTGAATTTAGTCTATATTGGGCAGCCCAATAACTATTTCAGAAATTCCTAATAAATCCTAGAGGCCCACTTAGCCCATTTGTGCAAGGCAAGGGATACTACTAAAGTTTAGTCCCACATTGCTAGTCTAGTGGGAGTTGGACCTCCTTATAAGGGAGGTTCTTTCCCTACTTGTACGAGCATGAGAACAAGAGGGACATCCACGCGCGCTCCTCCTCCGCCGCCCGCCTCGCCACGCCACGCCTCGCCTCGCCTCGCCTCGCCTCGTCATGACGCGCCGCGTCGCGCCGCGGGTTGCGGGAATGAGCCGAGCCGATGTCTAAATTTTTGCCACGCACTACGGGTATGCGAAAGGTCACTCAGAAGCTGAAACATTTTTTCGTAGTGGACTTTGAATCGAGCAGCGCGCCTCTTGGCTGCTTTGTCTGTTCGCTTGCCTCCGCATTCCCTTCACTCCCGACGCAACCTCTTGCCTCCTTCTCTTGCGCCTATAAAGAGAGGTCGCTCCTCTCGAGAGACGCACAGAATCTCTTCCTCCTCTCGCCACAAGTTCTCGAGCTTTGTGTTTCTTTTACGTTCTTCCTCATCCCGGCTTGCGGCGTGCACCGCAGGTCGGGACGATGGGCCTCCAAACCGCACTCTTTGAGTTCATGACGGAGAAGGGTGATAAGGTTTTGGGAGCGCCAGCGACCATCGGCTTCTTCATCACGGATGATCCGGTCGCCGACGACTACTTCCCCGACGACGACTTCTTCCCCGACGTTGACAACCTCCTCGATGACATGGCTGGCGAGGACACCGACCCCAAGTCTAGTACTGCTGCTGCTGTTGTCCCGTATGTCATCTTCTTTCTGTCACATATTCTGCCACAGTTATCTCTACTAGTACTTGCCCTACATATGTCCACAGTTATCTCTACTAGTACTTGCCCTACATATGTTAGGTTCTACTTCATATATGCAACTAGTTCTACCGTCTGCTATAGATATGTTTGGTTACAGTTCATATATGCAGAAGCTATTTACCTTCTCTCTGTCAGAACGCATGACTTGCTTTATCTCTATTATTTTAGTCATGTTTTATCTACTATTTCTGTTTATAAAATCATTCTATAAATTGCTCATATTTCCAACAATCCAAAAACCTTATCATAGGCAATTTACCTCGAATGGTTTTGCTGCTTCCATGAGACCTCCTATGTTTGAGGGTATCCACTATAAGAGGTGGCGCGTGAGAGCAGTCTTATGGTTTCAAACCATGAGTTGCTATGACGCCACTCTTGGCAAACCTGAAGGAGAGCAAGATGCCCAACAGGCACAAGCTTTTCAGAAAATGGATACCTTGTTTAAGGCTGCTCTCTTGAGTGTTCTTGGTGAGAACATAGTTGATGCTTATCGCCAATTGACAATGGAAAAGATATGTGGGAAGCACTCGAGGCCAAGTTTGGGGTCTCGGATGCAAGACCGAGCTGTACATCATGGAGCAATTCTATGATTACAGGATGACCAAGAGCGCCCGTGGTTGAGCGGGCTCACGAGATACTGATCATTTGCTAGAGAACTTGAGCACTTCAATTTTATCCCATGGACAAGTTTGTTGCGGGGTATCATCACTAAGCTTCCTCCTTCGTGGAGGAACTTTGCTACCTCATCAAGCATAAGAGACAGGAGTTTTCCGTCCGGATCTCATTGGCACTCTTGATGTGGAAGAAAAGACGAGAGCAAAGGACACACGTGCTTGAGGTATTGAGGAGGATCTAGTGCCAACTGCATGTAAGAAAACTTCCAATCCACAAGTTCAAGAACAAGGGCAAGTTTGATGGTAAAGGAAAGTTTGATGGGAAGAACAAGGCTGTGCAGCACACGAACTTCAAGAAGAAGAATGACAAGAAGAAAGGTGCTTGTCATGTGTGTGGAGATCCCGATCATTGGGCTCCTAGTTGCCCCAATCGCTATGACAAGCGTCATCCAGGAAAGGCGGCAAGACCACTAATGTTGTCATCGGAGATATTGACATGAAGGATCTTTGGGTATGGTATATTTCCACTATTCTTTCAAGATGTCATTCTCTGATTGGTTGATTGACACGGGTGCTAATGTGCATGTATGCGATGATATTTCCATTTTTCGCCTTATCGGATCATGAGGGACTTCAACCGTGCGATGGGCAACGGTTCAAGTGCTTCATTCGTGGTGTTGGCATGGTCGATCTGAAGTTTACTTGGGAAGATCGTTGGTCAAGAACGTGCATTATGTCCCTCCGTCAATAAAAATCTTGTTAGCGGATCTCTTCGTGTAGAGATGGCTACAAGCTTGTTTTTGAGTCGAATAAATTTGTAATATCCAAGTATGGAACCTTTGTTGGTAAAGGCTATGAGTCGAGGCCTGTTTCGCTTATCCTTATCGATGTTTGCAATAAAGTTGTTAATCATATTTGCAACAATAGTGAATCAAATGTGTGGCATTCACGACTTTGTCATGTTAACTTTGGTTGCATGTCGCGACTAGCTAAGTTGAACTTAATCCCTAGTTTCACCACCGTTAAGGGATCTAAGTGTCAAGTGTGTGTGCAAGCTAAGCAACCTCGTAAATCTCACGTGATCATGGAGACGAGAAATCTTGCACCACTAGAACTTATACATTCAGATCTATGTGAAATGAATGGTGTTTTGACAAAAGGTGGAAAGAAATATTTCATGACGTTAATTGACGACTCCACTAGATACCGCTGTGTGTATCTTCGAAATCTAAGGATGAGGCTTTGAACTTTTCAAGATCTATAAAGCTGAAGTGGAAAACCAACTTGATCGGAAAATCAAGAGGCTTAGGTCCGACCGTGGTGGAGAGTATTTTTCCAATGAATTTGATGTTTTTATGCGGAACATGGTATAATCCATGAGAGGACGCCCCCTACTCACCTTAGTCAAATGGGGTGGCGAAAGAAAGAACCGTACTCTAAGCGATTTGGTTAACGCCATGTTAGACACATCGGGTCTCTCAAGGCATGGTGGGGGAGGCGATATTGATTGTGACATGTCATGTCCTAAATCGAGTCCCCACAAAGAACAAAGAGATAACTCCATTCGAGGAATGGGAGAAGAAAAGGTTAAAACTCTCTTATCTGCGAACATGGGGTTGTTTATGGAAGTCAATGTTCCAATTCCAAAGAAGCGGAAGCTTGGACCAAAGGCGTGGATTGTGTTTTCTGGGATATGCTTTTCATAGCATTGGCTATAGATTCTTGGTTGTAAAATCTGAGGTACGGACATGCACGTTGGTACGATCATGGAGTCGAATGATGCGACTTTCTTTGAAGATATCTTTCCCATGAAGGATATGGCTACCTCATCTAATCAGAGATGCCTAGTTCATCGAATCAGAACCGATTACAATTACCAAACCTGCCATTTCGATGGAACACTTTGAAAGTCCTGTGGAGGAAAACAATGAAGTTCCTACTAGGAGCAAGAGATGAGGACTGCAAAGTCCTTTGGTGATTATTTTCTTTTGTATCTCATAGATGACACTCCAGTTCTATTTCAGAGGCCTATGCATCCAAGATGCCGACTCATGGAAGGAAGCGGTTAAGAAGCGAGATGGATTCCATCTTGGCGAATGAAACTTGGGAGATAAGCGATCGTCCTTATGGGTGCAAACCTATAGGATGCAAATGGGTATTCAAGAAGAAGGTTAGGCCTGATGGTACTATTGAAAAGTACAAGGCTCGGCTCGTGGCTAAGGGTTATACCCAAAAGGAAGGTGAAGACTTCTTTGATACTTACTCACCGTGTGGCTCGACCGACCACTATTCGAAGTTCTACTTTCACTAGCTGCCTCGCATGGTCTTCTCGCTCATCAAATGGATGTTAAGACTGCTTTCCTAAATGGAGAGTTGGATGAGGAAATTTATATGGAACAACCAGATGGGTTTGTAATAGATGGTCGAGGAAGGAAAGTGTGCAAGTTCTTTGAAGTCTTTGTATGGACTCAAGCAAGCACCCAAACAAGGGCATGAGAAGTTCGAAGAACTTTAACACTGCAGCTTTGTTGTGAACGGTTGACAAATGTGTGTACTATCGCCATGGTGGGGGCGAGGGAGTTATGCTTTGCTTGTATGTTGATGACATACTGATTTTGAACAAATCTGAATGTTATTAAGGAGGTCAAGGATTTCCTATCTCGTTGTTTTGAGATGAAGGATTTAGGAGTGGTGATGTCATTCTCGAACATCAAGTTGTTGAGAGACGATGATGGTGGGATTACATTGCTTCAATCTCACTATGTGGAAAAGATCTTGAGTCGCTTTGGCTACAAAGGATCGCAAGCCCTCTCCAACACCATATGATGCTAGCGTGTTGCTTGAAAGAATCAAGAATTGCTAGAGATCAATTGAAGTATTCTCGCATTATTGGCCCGCTTATGTACTTAGCTGCTACAAGACGACATCTCTTTTCTGTTAGCAAGCTGAGCCGGTTTGTCTCAAAACCAGGAGATGTGCATTGAAAGCTCTAGAAAGAGTTTTGCGTTATTTGAAAGGCATGCAAATTATGGAATTCACTACACCGGCACCCAAAGGTGCTTGAAGGGTATAGTGACTCAAACTGGATCTCGATCTCGATGAGATAAAGGCCACGAGCGGATATGTATTCACTCATGGAGGTGGCGCTGTTTCTTGAAGTCTTGCAAGGCACCATCTTAACGAGGTCAACAATGGAAGCGAACTCACAAGACTAGATACAGCTACGGTCGAAGCAGATTGGCTTCGCCACTCTTGAATGACTTGCGGTTGTTGAGAAACTGCATGCGGGTATCCTTATGAACTGTGACAATCAAACTGTGATCACGAAAGTGAACAGCTCTAAGGATAACATGAAGTCATCAAGACACGCTCGAGAAGGTTAAAGTCTGTCGTAAAAATGAGAAACTCCGAGTTATTGCATTGGATTGTATCCAAACGTCTAAAAATCTGGCAGATCCTTTTACTAAGGGTCTATCGCGTAATGTGATAGATAATGCATCGAGGGAGATGGGTATGAGACCCACAATATGAGTTGTTCACAGTGGTAACCTATTCTTTGTGATCGGAGATCCCGTGAATTAGATGTGGAAGACAAGCTGTTGGTCAACTGAGAGGAGAGTATCCCTACTATTCCCAATACCACTCCATGAAGATGCAATACTCTCCTAATCTGCATGGCAGGTTGATGTATATCTTAATGTGTTCTAAGTGGCTTATTTAAGCGGAGATGTTATCTGCAGAACATCTTTTGAAGAACACACCTATATGAGTCTGATTGTCACGCCGCAATCTATGAGAGTAGGGTTCTCTCTAGTAAACTCATGAAAGGTCACGGAGTATGACGATAAGCTCCACCGCTGGGAAGACCCACGGTAGCCACGTGATCGGTCAAGGCTTTATGTGAAGCTAGATTCGCAGAAAACTTGCGTTCAAGGCCCATCCATTGCTCAAGTTGCTTACTAGTGTAGCATAGAGTTCTAGGTGGAAGTTCAACTTAACAGTCTCCTTCGCAGATCGGTATATAAAAGCAGTGTTTTGGAACCAAAGGCAAATTTACGTGTGCCTCACGGGATGCGTGGGGATTTGCTGGAATTTAGTCTATATTGGGCAGCCCAATAACTATTTCAGAAATTCCTAATAAATCCTAGAGGCCCACTTAGCGCATTTGTGCAAGGCAAGGGATACTACTAAAGTTAGTCCCACATTGCTAGTCTAGTGGGAGTTGGACCTCCTTATAAGGGAGGTTCTTTCCCTACTTGTACGAGCATGAGAACAAGAGGGACATCCACGCGCGCTCCTCCTCCGTCGCCCGCCTCGCCACGCCACGCCATGCCTCGCCTCGCCTCGCCTCGTCACGACGCGCCGCGTCGCGCCGCGGGTTGCGGGAATGAGCCGAGCCGATGCCTAAATTTTTTCCACGCACTACGGGTATGCAAAAGGTCACTCGGAAGCTAAAACATTTTTTCTGTAGTGGACACTGAATCGAACAGCGCGCTTCTTGGCTGCTTTGCATTCGTTTCGCCTCCGCATTCCTTGACTCTCGACGCAACCTCTCGCCTCCTTCTCTTGCGCCTATAAAAGAGAGGTCGCTCCTCTCACAGAGACGCACCAGAATCTCTTCCTCCTCTCGCCACAAGTTCCTGAGCACTGTGTTGCTATTACGTTCTTCCTCATCCCGGCTTGCGGCGTGCACCGCAGGTCGAGACAAGAGCCTCCAAACCGCACTCTTTGAGTCTGTGACGGAGAAGGGTGATAAGGTTTTGGGGGCGCTCAGCGCGACCATTGGCTTCTTCATCACGGACGATCCGGTCGCCGACGACTACTTCCCGACGACGACTTCTTCCCCGACGTCGACAACCTCCTCGACGACATGGCTGGCGAGGACACCGACCCCAAGTCTAGTACTGCTGCTGCTGTTGTCCCGTATGTCATCTTCTTTCTGTCACATGTTCTGCCACAGTTATCTCTACTAGTACTTGCCCTACATATGTCCACAGTTATCTCTACTAGTACTTGCCCTACATATGTTAGGTTCTACTTCATATATGCAACTAGTTCTACCGTCTGCTATAGATATGTTTGGTTACAGTTCATATATACAGAAGCTATTTACCTTCTCTCTGTCAGAACGCATGACTTGCTTTATCTCTATTATTTTAGTCATGTTTTATCTACTATTTCTGTTTATAAAATCATTCTATAAATTGCTCATATTTCCAACAAATACTTTTCTTCTGACATTTTTGTAGTGTCATGTTTACTCCTCTCATACTTTTCCTCAAGTATTTGTCAGGCATTGTTTTGAAATAAGTTCAACTGCCAATTTGACTTCAAATTCCAACAAACTCAAAAGCCTATGAGATAATTCAAATGTCACTCAATTCAAACAATATGCACAGATGCTTAGCGATAATTGTAAAACATTCCAAATGGGAAATTTGGGATGTTACAGTCATCTGATCAGCCGTGGCCGTTCTTTTTTGGAGGCTGGCATGGGTGCCAGCCGCTGGCTGTGTGCCGGCGAGAAACACATTCATTTTGGAGGCTCGTTGTGTTACCGGCCGCTGGCTGTGTTACCGGCAACAAAACTATTCATTTTGTAGGCTGGCTGTGTTGCTGGGGAGGACATGTAGGCCGCTGGTTGTGTTGCTGGCGAGGATGTGTAGGCCGCTGGCTCTGTTGCCAGCGTGAACTAGGGCTGCTTGCCTGAACTAGGGCATGCTATTTTCGAAAGGTGGCATTTGAAAATGGAGGCGGACAGGATGGGGCCAAAGGATGCGTCCGCGCGTTGGGCACATGGCCACCGCATCCCAGGAAAGGCCCGGACACGACCCCATTGCCCTACTCAAACGGACAGAATCCGGGCAAAACGGACCTCCGTTTGGGATCGTACGCTCGAGTTGGCCTTAGCCCGACCACCCCAAAGTCGAGGTGGTTCCGGCTGAGCGGAGACTTGCAGGCCCAGCTGGCGAAAAAAACCACCCCGTGTGGTCGTGGAGTTTACGGGCGTGTTTAGTTCCAGTTTGCAATAGTTCCTGCATCGCATGTCCATCTCAACCCAGTCTGGTTCTTGAAATGCAACCTCATATGCAGCAGGTGCAACCTGTTTGCTTGCCTGCATCACATGGAGGGGCACTTACCCCCCAGCTGTTTGGTTGCCGTTTTTGTGCTTAGGGTGTGAACAGATGCAAACTTCAGCTCTTTGGTTGCAAACAACGTTTGTGTTCTGCTCACCCCATTCAAATATGATGGCCTTACCACCACATGATCAGCACAACAGCATAAACAAAGCAAGATCAAACAAAGCAAGCAAGCAAGCAAGCAAAGAAATGACAACAAACTACTTAAGATTAACAGCAGGGGCATCCTCCTTCCCTGCTCCACACCAGGGGGCTGCTCCTGGCCAAAATATTAACATGTTCCCAGCACAAGTTCTCAGCATAATTCTAGCCACACACCATAAAAGTTCAACACTAACAACTTAACTTAACTATATAGCATGCTCGATGTCACCAACGCAGTTGTGCCTTATGCAATGAAACCTGCACATGACCAAGGAGTCGTGGTTGTAGATCTGGACCTTCCGTCCGAGTCCTGAGATGCGCACAACGACGAGGTCGCCGGGGATGATCCGGTGGCGGCAGAAGTAGTTCCAGCCCCGGCTAAGCACCATGTGCCCCTCAAAGTTCTGGACCTGCACCAAGAACACAGACCGCTTGTTCACCGACAACCTGACCACGCGCGGGAGATGCTTGATGACCAGCCAGGTGTTCATCACCTCCACAAACTTGTGAGGGATGATGAGCATGGCGAGGTCTTCGTTGTCCTTGATCTGCTGGTAGAAGCGCAGCGGCTCCCGGGGCCCCTCCTCGTGGCCCTGCCTCGGAGATCGTCCCCTTAAACGAGGCAGGCTCATGAAGGTGATCATGCTAGGCAGGTCCATCGTCCCGAGCCACCTATTCATGGGGATGAAATCCTTGGCGCGCTCAGCTACGGCCACCACCTGAGCTCCTCCACCCGCCTGATGCGGAGCATCCTACGGACATCACCATGTCAAGAGTCCGTTTGACAAGTGACACGTGCGACATCTACTTCGCATACACAAAGGTGAATCGTCTCCTTTACACGTGCTCACTTGACCCCTTCGAGGATGGTGTACTACTTGACACTTCTCCCATGTGCATGCATAGGTATTGTCGGAGCTTCACGGATGTCAAGGAGGAGTGCAAGCGCCAAGGAACGACTACACCATCCGCGAGGGAAGCATGTAAGAGAAAATGGAAGAAACGGAGCTGCTACAAGTCAAAGCCACTGGACGACCGGTCCTTACCGGACGTCCGACGCCTGGAGGTTCAGCCTGCCAGAACAGCTACAGCCGAGGGACTCAACAGCGCCCGGACGATCGCCAGATACCGGACGTCCGACAAGTACCAGGGACCGGACAACCGACGCCGACCGGACGACCGGTGCCACCAGTACAGAGAAGAAACATCGAAAGTCCGAAGACTTCCGGACGCCCGGCCCGTCCCGAGCCACCGGACGTCCGACCCCCACCGGACGTCCGATAACTGCCTGTGCGCAGCCACGGCCTTTGGCCTTGTATCCTCTCCCACTTACCCCTTCGTGGCTAAGACTATAAATAGACCTCCCCCTCATCCTTTCTAAGGGTACCAAATGTGATAGCCCATTCTTAGGTGAGCTTTGCTCCTACCTCCTTCTCTTGAGAGAGAGAGAGACCACTCCCATGGAGTTCAAGACCTCCATGTGAGAAGATCCTGCGGGATATCATCAAGACCCCCTCGTGGGAAGATCCGTCTAGGATACCATCAAGACCTCCTCTTGGAGATGAACCTTACCTTGTATCTTTCCCTTTGTTGTTCATGTACTTTGTGGATCTTGTGTGTTTGATTGTCTAGTGGATGTGTAATTGGACTTGTTCTTGAGTGTTTCCCCTTGTGATTTCTCTCCGTTCTTCCCCGTGTTCATCATTTTCTTGGTAGGATTCCCTCCAAACGTGAAAGATCGGGCGTCTAGGGTTCTACCCTACATCATCTTGGTATCATGAGCCACGTTGATCCCGTATTTGGAGCCCCTACACCTGTTTTCTAGCTTGATTTTGTTGTGTTCGTCATAAAATTCGAAAATCCCCACTAAAAATAGCCCCCAATTTTTTTTGTGATTTGTTGGTTTGATGATGTTTTGTTGATTTTGATCCATGGATTTGCTTGGTTACGAGTGGATCTATCATTTCCCCAAGTTTCCTCATCTTTCATCTATGAAATCTCATCAATTTTGACCCCAAAATCGCCAAATTCCGCCCAAAATCGCGTTCTGGAGTTCGCATCTCGCGTTGACCCAGACCCATCGGACGACCGCCACTTTACGGGACGTCCGGACCCCCAGGAACCACCGGACATCCGCTACTTACTGGACGTCCGGCATCCCATTGCAGAACGAAATTAGCGGATTTCCGACCCGATCGGACGACCGGCGACTGGACATCCATCCATTTCTGGACGTCTGCTACCTATAGATATTGACTTCGGCTGATTCTTGTTTCGGCCATAACTAATTCGTCCGGAGTCCGATTTTAACGTTCTTTAGCTCAATTTGAAGCTATTGATATCCCCCATCACACAAAAATACCACCAACACCATTTGACTCCATCAAATATTTCAAATTTTGGCAAGTTTGCCTAGGCCTTCCATCATATCATTCGCATAACCACCATAGCCTTCCGCAACCTAACCCATTGTGATCCATATAGTATTAGTGGTTGCTTGCGTAGTGATTCGAGTCTCCTAAGGTGTTTCGGCTACTTAGGGATGGTTGCTTCTTCATCAACCACCACCACCACTTCCACATAACATTGCCCACCATACACTTCCGACAACCCAACTTAACCCAAATTTGTTTGAGCTTGTTTGAGTTGAGGCTTGTGTCTCCTAAGGTGTTTTGGCTACTTAGGGACGACAACTTCAACTCCGACACGTGTATAGCCCATCATTCCACTTCCGCATTGCCAAGTGCAAACCACCGCATCATTCCGCTACCACCATTTGACATTTGCCTTTGAGATTTTGAGTTACAATTTTTTCGTTTCCTAGGGTGTTTCGGCTAACTAGGAACGAGTCGACATCGGCAACATCGCCTCTCATCATCGCCACGGACGGTAACCTCGACGACATCATTGTATATTCCCCTTGCAAATTGCATTGATAACCCCTAGCCCATTTTGCGTTACTTGCCTATCGAGACTAGCCACTTGAGTATTGCCGGCAACGTTACTTGTGCACATTAGTGATCATACTTCCCATAGCATACATACCATATCATCGTGGTGCATATCCTGGTATCATCTCTTGTGCCACAAGTTTGTTCCTGCATATACACAATTGCTATCTTAGTTTGTGCATTGTGCTAAAGTGGCCATAAAAAGAAAGAAAGAGAAAGAAATAAAGCTTTTAAGCAAAAGAAAGAGAGCAAAGAAGCTTGTAAGCCAGTGCCATAGAACCATACCACATTGCACATAAGATTGTCATATCCGATCATTTTGGATCATCTTGAGAGAAAAACCGGGAACCATACATAATACTTGGGATAGAAAGTTTATCCATTTTGCATCTTATAGGTTGTGCACAAGTGTCGTATCCGCCTATTGAGCAATCGTGCTAGCATCTCTCTTGAGTTGTACAACACGAGCGTTTTCCGTGGATTCCACATTTTGTGCTCATTCCTTGGTTGCATGACCCCATTTATCTATCCGTGTGTGTGTTTCCGTGTGCCATTCTTTGCTATTGGTCTACTTGTTTCACTTGCAAATTTGTGAATCTCTTTCAACATTATTCACTCTTGCTAACATTTTGCATCAAATTTTTGTGCCACTATCCTCACCGAGCTACACCATAAGCTTTACTTGATAGGTGTGAGTGAACAATCTGGTACCAGTTCCACTATTCTTTCATTTCACATTGAGTGAAACGGGATACATCCTCAACTTTGGAAAAAGGTAACTTGGTATTGTTTATCTCATTTCCTAATCACCTCTACTCGAGTCTTGTGATGGATAGGCAAGGCATTTCACCTTCGGTCTACAACAACAACGATGAGTTCGATGCCACGAAAAACAACTCCGACGCCAAGATGCAAGCTCAAATGGAGGAGATCAAAGCCCTAATCAAGTCCTACAAGTGATATTCCTCATCTTCGAGAAGACACTCAAGAGCACATGCTTCCGAGCTACCATCTCCGGCAAGATCACATCGGCATCGACACCATCACCAACAAGAACGTGAAGGTCAAGAGCTCAACACCAACAACCGCTCAACGACTTCACCATCTCCCTTGGCATCTTCGCCAAGCAACTTCAAGGCATCTTCGCCTGCGGACATACGACATCTTCGCCAACAAGAACCTCAAGGCTACGCTCAAGAGAAGCTCCCCAAGCTCAAGTCCGCAACTTCATCGAGCTACTACGACCTCGACATCGACCATGCGATTCCTTTCTATGGGACTCAAGAACCCAAGGAGTATCTCGAGTGGGAGCGTTTGATGGACGACTACCTCATGCTACATCAAGTCCCTTCCGAAGATCAAGTGAAGTGCGCCACAAGAAACTTCCACGACTACGCCTCGACATGGTGGCTTCACACACCTTCAGAGAGCTACGAGATGAGTTGGCCCAAGACGAAGAGAGCTTTGTGGCGAGAGTTCGTGCCTCCAACCTACACGAAACAACTTCGACGCCTATTGGAGAACACCATCCAAGGATCCAAGTCCATCGACAAGTACTTCAAGGAGATGAAGATTGCCTTCTGATGAGCCGACGTGGACGACCCCATTTCGATGAAGTTCCACTTCATGATGGGATTGAACAACGACATCTCCAAGACTATCTTCCTCGAGAACTACAAGTCCATCAACGACTACTACATTGGTGCTCTCAAGGCGGAACAAGAACTCATGAAGGCCAAGGCTTGTCCACCCCAAGCACACTTCGCGGCGACCAAGCTCTGCGACAAGCATGAGGCTAGTACCACCACGATGTCCAAGCCCTACGAGCTCCAAGACGATGCTCCCAAGTTCGACTTCACCGCCATCCCTCTTTGGGGCATTGATGATGCCGAGTCTACCTTGACTCTTTTTCAAGATGGTGTGGCGACAAGTACGACTACGGAGACCTTCAAGGACCAGGCTTTGGAGGCGAGCGACAAGGTGGTGAGCAAGGATGACGCTTCCATCTTAGGAGGCGAGAGTCATGATGTTACATCTTCAGCCTTCATCAACGGCGACGGTGACGAGATGATTGAGCATGGGATTCTCCCTTTGGTCATGGAGGAGAGTGATGATGTGCCATCTTCGGCCTTCATCCACGACGACGGTGACGAGATGATTGAGCATGGGATTTTCCCTTCGGTCATGGAGGAGAGTGATGATGTGCCATCTTCGACCTTCATCCACGGCGACAAAGACGAGATGGTTGAGCATGGGATTCTCCCTTCGACCACGGTGACATATGATGACTTGAGTGACTTTTGCCACCATATTGAGAGTGAGAGTGACTTCACCACTAGCCCCATATATGACGAGTTTCCCCACTTTCCATGTGAGGAGAGCCACAGCCCCCACCATGAAAGATCGTGGATGTCGCCTAGAGGGGGGTGAATAGGGGCTTTAAAATAATTACGGTTTAGGCTTGAACAAATGCGGAATAAACCTAGCGGTTAATTTTTCAAGCACAAAACCTAAAACAGCTAGGCTCACCTATGTGCACCAACAACTTATGCTAAGCAAGATAAGCAACTATGTGATAGCAAGATATATGACAAAGAACAATATGGCTATCACAAAGTAAAGTGCATAAGTAAAGGGCTCGGCTAAGAGATAACCGAGGCACGCGGAGACGGTGATGTATCCCGAAGTTCACACCCTTGCGTATGCTAATCTCCATTTGGAGCGGTGTGGAGGCACAATGCTCCCCAAGAAGCCACTAGGGCCACCGTAATCTCCTCACGCCCTCGCACAATGTAAGATGTCGTGATTCCACTAAGGGACCCTTGAGGGCGGTCACAAACCCGTACAAATGGCGACCCTTGGGGAGGTCACCGAACCCGTACACTTTGGCAACCCTTGGGGGCGGTCACCAGTACCCGTCAAATTGCTCGGGGTGATCTCCACAACCTAATTGGAGACCCCGATGCTTGCCCGGAGCTTTACACCACAATGATTGAGCTCCGAACAACACCAACCGTCTAGGGCGCCAAGGCACCCAACACAAACAAGCTCTAGGGTGTCCAAACACCCAAGAGTAAGAAGCTCAAGGGTACCAAGCACCCAAGAGTAATAAGCTTCTCAACTGTAACTTCCACGTATCACGTGGAAAACTCAAACCGATGCACCAAATGCAATGGCAATGGCACACGGAGTGCCCAAGTCCTTCTCTCTCAAATCCCACCGAAGCAACTAATGCTAGGGAGGAAGATGAGAGGAAGAACAAGAAGGAGAACACCAAGAACTCCAAGATCTAGATCCAAGGGGTTCCCCTCACATAGAGGAGAAAATGATTGGTGGAAATGTGGATCTAGATCTCCTCTCTCTTTTCCCTCAAAAACTAGCAAGAATCCATGGAGGGACTGAGAGTTAGCAAGATCGAAGAAGGTCAACAATGGGGGAAGAACACGAGCTCAAAGGATAAAGTTCAATGGGGAAGAAGACCCCCTTTTATAGGTGGGGAAAAATCCAACCGTTATGCTCACAGCCCGCACAAAGCGGTACTACCGCTCCAAGGAGCGGTACTACCGCTAGGGCGGTAGTACCCCTTTGAAACACAACAGCGAGGAGGCAAAAAGGCAAGAAGAACCGTCGGAGCGGTAGTACCGTTTGACCTCACAGTACTACCGCTAGGGGTAGCGGTACTACTGCTAAGGGTAGCGGTACTACTGCTTGCAAGCGGTACTAAAAAATTACATTCGGGCCTACCACCGCAGGACTTGGGACGAGTTTTCGGTACGGAGCGGTACTACCTCTAGAGCGCTAGTAAAAAATTACATCCTCTCCAATTCGCGGTAGTACCGCTGCAGCCTTTTCAGAACACCAAAACTGACACAACTTTTGCAAACGGACTCCGAATTCAATGAAACCAAGTTTGTTGGAAAGCTAGCGACAAGGGCTAACACAATCTTGAAAGAAAAAAGCAATAAGAAGCAAATTAGAAAAGGCCCATAAGAAAATGGTGAGAACCCTTCCTCGGATAAGACCGGTAAAACCTCCAACACTGAAAACATCATAGAAGACGCATGTGAACTCCATTTTCGATGAACTCAAGCTTGTCATCAAGATGACCATAAGCTCTAAGACTCACAAAGAGAACCAAACAAGAACCAAGAAACATGATGCAAGGATGCAATGGTTTGAGCTCTCTACTAATGATACGATCAAGCTACCAACTTGAGAGCCCCCCTTGATAGTACGGCAAACGATCCTATAACCCGGTCTCCCAACTACCACCATGAGACCGGTAAAATAGAAAACCTATCAAGGGAAAACCTTTGCCTTGCACATGGTCCACTTGAGCTAGATGATGACGATCTTGACTCCCTCAAGTTGGACCACCTTTCTTGATTGCGTTGGCTCGATGAAGACTAGATGATTGCTCCCCATAGTCCACTATGGGTGAGCCACTCTTCGGCTCATCTTCACAAGTCCATTGTCACCACAATGGACGGCAAGCTTCAAGCACTTGATCTCTTCGTGATGCATCACTTGAACTTGCACACCGCATCCTAACCCCACAAAGAACTCTCACGAAGACCATGGGTTAGTACACAGAGCGTAATTCACAATGCTTACCATACCATGGGATCACTTGATCCCTCTCAGTACATTTTCTATGCTTTGTGAGTTGATCAACTTGATTCACTCTTCACTTAGTCTTGATCAACCTTGAATCATTCCAACTCTCTTCATTTGGATGATGTCTTGAAGGTAAACATGAATGATCACACAATCTTCTTCTTCAAGACATGCTTGCAATAAGCTCAACACTCACATGACAAATCTTTGGATAATTCCTTAATAGCACCTTGGTCAACACATAAACTCATTGAAACCAACACATGGACTTCAAGAAGAGCCTATGGACAAATCCTTCAAATATAACTCAGTGCAACCATTAGTCCATAGAGATTGTCATCAATTGCCAAAACCAAACATGGGGGCACCGCATGTTCTTTCAATCTCCCCCATTTTGGTAATTGATGACAATCACTTTCAAGAGAGTTTATACAAGGAATTATGCATCACCAAGCAATGCAACAACCAATGATGCATGAGAATGAGATGCAAATGCTTAGGAACAAAAACAAAAGCAAGGAGAAAACTCAGAAGACTTCTCCAAAAACTCTCTGAAACTCCTCCCCTATTGGCATCGATTGCCAAAATGGGTGAAAAGCTTAGAAGGCCAAAATAAAAAGTGTTCCTCCAAAAATTGTGTATCTCTCAACAAGAGAGTGGAATGCAATACACATATCCAATGGTAAATGCTTGGAGGAAGACAAACTATATTGAGGCCCAAAGATTGCAAAAGAATGATATGCCACAAAGACATAACAAAGAGAGAAACAAGCAATCAAAAGATATCAATTGAGCCAACTAGACCAAAGATCCTATGAACCACAAGAATGAAGGATATTATGATAAGAGCAGAGGAGTGTTCTAAAGAAACTAGAGAAGCTCCCCATGATTTGTGCACATCAAGAATTTTTGTATTTGGATACAAAGTGCACAAAATAGGATCATAGCTCCCCCAAAATCAATAGAAACCTACAACAAGTGCAAGTGGACATAGGAAACTAAGCCTAGTACTTGCAATAAAACATGGTTGAGCAACAAGTAGAAGAGGCGACTTAAGAATGGGCTCAACCAAAATGATGTGTGTGAGTCAAGGCAATGCACTAGAGAAGACTAGTATACGGACGAGCATTAAGCATCAATTAAGTCTTGAAAAAGAGCCACACGGTGCAAGGCCTATCATTCTCACACACAACTAGCAAATGGGTTCACAAGCTTACTAATAAGCATATAAAGAACCTATGCTTGTGACAACCCGTGGTGAACATGGAAGATGAAAGCCTCATCAAGACGAGGGATACCAATTAAGATGGCAAAAGCCTCGTAAAGATAAGCATGAGGAAATAATCTTCACCACACACGAGTGCATCAAGATGCAATGATATAAGACACACACTCAAGGCAAAAGCTTTCACGGAGCCACCAAATAAATGACATAAGAAAGACAAGGTGGACGTGAAAGGAAGGATATCATCTAGAGATGTAATTTCTCTCAAGTGTACAAGGTTCTAGGTAGACGAAATCATGATGATATCTTTACCTAATAATAAAGCAAATTGGGTTTCTTTCGTCCGTCATGCCATTTTTCAAAAAAGTCCCTCTATTTTAGAGAATTCAACCCGCAGTCCTGTTTTAAGTTAAAATGAATTGTTATTTTCGTATTCTACACAAAAGTCCCTGTCTTTTCTTGAAATCAACCCGCCGTCCGAATTTAAGTCACACCCGAACCATTATTACGCTGATGTTTTAGGTAATTCATCTGCGGATCATATTTAAGTCAAACAAATGCTTTTTAAAATCATCCATATCTTTTAAACCGTAACTCCGGTTTGAACATATTATATATGAAATTTGATTAAAAATAATGTAGAATATGAATATGAGATTATTTTTACCTTTTAAGTATCTTTAAATATTATTTTGGAATATATTTGAGTCAAACCAAATGATTTTCTAAATTATCTGTATCTTTTAAATCGTAACTTCGATTTTAACATATTATATATGAAATTTTATTAGAAAAATGTGTGGAATCTAAATATGATGTTAATTTTACCTGTTAAATATTTTTAAAATATTGTTATGGAAGCAAACTTATAATTTATAGCGCAAGATCCATTTTTTCATATCGGCGGCGATCCGGATTGCAAATAAACACTCCACTATAACCATATACGGAAAAGAAATCATCGATAACTACACGTGCATACCTCTGAAAAATGTCGCAAGGGGAAACAACAGATTTCTCATCGCGAGAGTGAGAGAAAGCGAGAGAGAGAGAGAGAGAGAGAGAGAGAGAGAGAGAGAGAGAGAGAGAGAGAGAGAGAGAGAGAGAGAGAGAGAGAGAGGAGAGAGGGAGAGAGAGACGCCTTAGGATTAACCATATTCAACACACGTTTTTTGTTGTTTTGTGTGAACACCGAGGCCATCGCCGGCGAGGGTGAGAAGGAGGATAAGCGGCAACACAAATATGATGCCTCGCAAAAATAAAGAAGATGGACCTATTGTGGTCTTGAGTGATGGTTGTTGAGTTAAGAGTGTGCGTTATGTTTTCTCTCCCGTTGCAACGCACGGGCTCTTTTGCTAGTATATCTACAAAGAAGGATGTACACCCGAAATAGTTACAACATGAAGGAACAAGATATCCAAAAGGAAGTCATACATATACCAATAAGATATTTGCTTGGAAGCATAGCACATAGCTAGATGGTCTTATTGTATATAAGTGAATTCCTACCACACAACCATCAAAGACATCACAACTAGCAACAAGAGATCATTGTTAAGATGCTTTGAGAAGGGAAACAAGTATCACAAGAACCAAGAAAATCATGCCATGATGCAACCTACACAAGGTTGAATATGAGAGGGGTATGCATGAGTAGATACTTGTTACCGAGATAGCATTGGAAGGATGTAGTAGATACCAATTAAAGGTAGATAGTAGATCATGATCATCCTAGCTTGACTCCAATAAGCACATGGTGACACCACCTTCCTTGTGAGTGAGCCGAGCATCCAATGCATCTCCAATTGTTCCTAGAACAACAACACAAAAAAATGGTACCCAAACTCATTGGGACCAAATAGTTAGGAGCACCAATACATAGGACAAACTCCACATAAATATGTGCATATAGATAAGAAAATGAATTTCATGCACATCTCATCCAAATTGACACTAGGTGGAGTTTCCCCTATATATTGGGTCAAAGAAAGAAAGCATGCCAAATAAAATACATGAAGTAAATATGCATGCTCAAGACTTACAAGGACCTAAACCAAAAGGTAAAAGAAAATACCAGGTGAAAAAGGATACCAAATAGATAAATCATCACTTGGAAGATATCATTAAAGATACAACAAGGAATGAGATATCCATTGATACACACTAAATTAAAGATGTCAAACTCCCAGAGAGAGGATGGTTCCAAACAAACCAAGCTCTCAACAAAGTTTCATGATGGCACAAGGTACCAAAAGAAAACGGCTTGCCTTCCACCAACACACACACTTGATAAGGATCACAAGAAGAGTGTTCTAAAGAAAAAAGGATAGCTCCCCCACGAGTTGTGCACTATAGAGATTTTGCTTTTGAATACAAAATGCACAAGGTGGGATCACCACTTTCACTATATCTAGAAAACACTAGACAAGAACAAGAAATTAACAAGATCCACAAGTGGTATGGAAGACAATGGGAGTTGACACAAACCTTGGCAAGAGAAAAGGCAAATAAAAACAAAAGCCAATGTAAAGATGATCAATAAATTCTACCACACATAAGTGACTACCAATTGTCAAAAGACAAGGAGTATTTGGAAATAATTCCTGGTGGTAGATAACAAGGATATCCAACATCATCTTCACAACACACACAAGGAAATTGCCACTTGTAGAGCTAACATGCCACCTAGGAACAAGATAAATTACAATATCAATTCTAGGTGACAATATCTCAAATGTACACATTTTCTAGGCTTGTACTATGCACATGGCATATTACTCCCCCATAATGTGATACCAATAAGAACTTAACAAGAGGCAATAAGAGGAACCAACAAGAGATAATTAATGGAATTTTTAGAATTTGAATTTCTCATGAGAGATATACCACCAAGCGACTAGATAATCTTGTAATATCAATACTAGATGGTATTCCTCATGTACACACATTTATAGGATTGTGAGGTGCACAAAGCACATCACTCCCCCAAAATGGGATGTTCCATTAATCTCCCAAACAAGCCAACTAGGATACAAACAAGAAGCAAAAAGGCTCAACGCACGACGCACATGTACATGATGTGCAAACCAACACACACATACTTGATTGCTCAAGATAAGCAAGTTGGAAGCACAACATATACAAACACATGCAAGGAACAAAACCAAAACATGCGAAGGGGCAAGTAACTTTCAATGTAAACAATTTAAGTACAAGTTACCGCAAGGAGGCACATTGGATATAAGATAGAAACTTGACAACCCAATTGACTTGGCTTGAGACAACAAGAAAGATGAAGTCCCCTTAATTCTTCATAATGTAGCCAAGTCTCCAATGACCTCCAAAAGCACCTATTGATCAAGTTTGAGCTTCTTGGTCCCCAACCAAGTTGGGTCCTAAGAGGTTAGTCACAATAGGCTTGGCTACCCAAATGGTTCTTTTCTTGACACCACTTTGAGTACCAACAAACTTGGCAAACACATTGCCAACCTTATCCTTCCCAAGAGAATAGATATCATTAATAATAATTGGGTTGGATAAGTTACCACTAGTGCATGAAGAAGCGACGCGACCTTTCTCACGACATAAGTAGCAACGTCTACTCTTCACTTTCTTCTCACTTGATTTTTCAACAAGAGAAGCATTAGCTTGAGTATTCTTGGGAAGTGGCCTTTCTTCAACTTGAGGTTGAGAACTTGTGCCCTCTTCCCATGTTGCTTGACACTAATGGCCTTCTTCTTTAATGGGCAAGATCTAACATGATGCCCTTCTACTTTGCACTTGAAGCAAACAATCTTGGCCGAATTCTTGACTTGTTATTGGCCCGTATTTTTGTTCATCTTGGACTTCTTCTTCTTATTGGAGTTGAATCCAAGTCCACCTTTGTCATTGGGGGATTTTTGCACACTCAAGATATTGTTGAGTGTGGATTTCCCTTCATGACACTTTTCCAAGTCTTTCTTCAAAGAAGTGACTTGGGCCTTGAGCTCTTTGATTTCCTCTACATGGTTAGTCTCAACACAAGTACTAGAGGAAGTATAAGCTTCATCGTTAGAGCAACAAGGCAAGGAAAGCAATTCATGACAAGATGTACCAACATTGTGAGTAGATGAATTAAAAGGACTAGCACATGGCAATATACTATTTTGACTAGAAGTACTGCTAGTATCCACATGAGGCTCACTAGATGTTACCTTAGCAATCATGGCCTCATGAGCTATCTTTAGCACACTATGGGATAATAGAAGATCATCATGAGAGCTTGAGAGCTTTTCATGGCTTTCTTCCAATTTCCCATAATTGCTAGATAGCACCTCAAGTTGAGCCCGTAGCTCAACATTCTCCTTCAAAATGGATGCTTCACAAGTAATAGAATTAGTAGCACAAGCATCATCATTAACAACAAGAGGAGAAGGCAACTTGGCAAGCTCTTTTAACTAAGAAGCTTCAAGTTGAGCATGAGACTCGGTGAGTTTGATGAGCTCACCCTTGATGACCCTTGAGCCATTTTCGAGGTGCTCAAAATCCTCAAGGAGTCTAGCATGAGCAACTTCAAGCTTAGCATTTTTAGTTTCAAAACCATTGGCCACCTCAAGAGCTCTATCATTAGATTCCTTCACTCTAGATAATTCTAGAGCAAAAGTCTCCTCAAGAGATTCCTTGGTGGTTTGTTCAAGTTCAAGAGCTTGAGAGAGGTCCGCAATCTCATTAGCGTAATCACGCTCATGACCTTCCATTTTATCAATGGTGACCTCATGCTCCTCAAGATGAGATTCCAACTCATCAGTATATTTCTTGATCTCAATAGCAATCGACATGATTTCCATGAAGTTGGAACGAGCAATTTTATTCTTAAGAACAGCTTTAAAAATCATTTCCCCTTAATTTTTAAGGAGGCAACATCATCATTCTCTTCATCATAATCAATATCATCACAAGATATATTGGGATTCAAAGTGGGAGATGATGAAGCCATGTACCTAGGGTAGGGTCATGGACCTGTCCGAGATACCCTCCCCAAGGACATCTTTAGAGGAAACCACCTTTCAGTCGACCTGGAAGGATTCCACTCGACGGACTCGAAGACACTCGACCATGAAGCCAATCACTCGACTGCCAAGAGACCTAAAGTCACTCTGCACGCAACGGTCTGTCATTAAGTAGCTTTTATGGTCATCATAGCACTTTATTTGTGGCGTTACCAGTAATGCCCGACCTTAATGTACCTTAAACCCTGCATAACAGAGGGCCGGAGGGGTCTGGCAGACTCTATATAAGCCACCCCCTCCTTAGTGTAAAGGGTTCGCACCCCTGTAACTCATACACATAATCCGGTCGACCGCCTCCGGGCTCCGAGACGTAGGGTTGTTACTTCCTCCGAGAAGGGCCTGAACTCGTAAACATCTTGCGTATACAACTACTCCATAGCTAGGATCTTGCCTCTCCATTCCTACCCCCCTATTCTACTGTCAGACTTAGAACCACGACAGTTGGCGCCCACCTTGGGGCAGGTGTCTTAGCGACTTATTGGAGAAGTTGCGATTTTTTCCGATCTCCTTCACCATGGTTTCGGGCGGAGTTTTGGTTGAGGGACGTGAGATCCGTCTCGGCGCGCTCACGTTCATCGCCGACGACTCCGCTTGGCTTCAGGAGGCTCCACTCGACATCGATCGCTCCCGTCCGTGGGCGACGACTTCAGGCGTCGTCGCGGCGTCCTCTGCGGCAACCGTCGACCCAAGATGTCGGTCGGCTCTGTGTCGTCCTCCTCCCGATCTCTCCCGGCGCAAGCGCTCCGGTCAGTCGAAGCTTCAGCGGTGGGTGAGGCATGCGGTGGCTCGCCAGTCGGCCACCCCCCAAGTCACGGCGATCGAGCCTGACGAATCTCTCTACGGCTGGCTCCGCAGAGACTGCATCCGAGTGGGACAGCAGTGATCCAGCGGCAGAGGTTCTGATGGTCAATGGACCATGCAGTCCTCCTGGTTTTCCCCGCGCCGACGGAGGCGACGGCGGAGGCGATCCGGCACAGGTTCACAAAGAATATCAACCCGAGCCCCTCACTTCGCTGCAGAGGGAAGAACTTCGCCGCCGGAACATGGATGCGCTACACACTCCTATCATCGGAGAAACCCCCGAGGCTCGTGCCTTAGAGGATGCGCGCTTGGCCAACTTGGCTGAGCACACTCGACTAGAGAACCTCCAGCGAGCAATCGACGAGCGTGTGTGGCAATGGGTTCTAGACTCCAGTCAACGTCAACTCTTTCCACCACCGACTCAGGTATATCGAACTCCGATTCAGAATCTAGCAGCTGTAGCCCGTATAGCAGAGTCGATTCAGCCTTCCCAGTCAGAGGTTGGCAGAGGCTTGTTGCAGATCAGAGCATTAGTCCGGGCAGCACGAGATCAGAATTCAGCTGTCTCATAGTCACGGAATAGGATTCACAACAGATCCGTCGCTGCGAATACAGTCCAGTCGGCCCATAGCCCAAGATCGCCCCCAAGGCGTGAGGAATGTGGAGACCAGCGTGATCAGTACAAGAACCGTGAGTAGTATGATCACCGACTCGATCGCAATGATCGACGTCGAGTGCCCACCCCTCCCCCAAGGGGTGGATCGTACGCGCCTCAACAGCAGGATGACAGACGTCAGCACAGTGTTGGGCGAAGGATTCCAGTCGACCCCAGGGAACCAGGCTTTGATGCGAGGTCCATTATCGTTCAAGGTTTGGTCGACAGGAATAGAGCTCACCAAGAAGGTCATGACAGAGATGTGCCTACCAGCAGCAGAGTACACGTTTCAGGGCCAGAGTGCTTCAGCAGAGCCATCAGAGCCGTGGTGATTCCTCCCAACTTCAGGTTGGCGACTGGAGTCAGTAAGTTCACCGGTGAGTCCAAGCCTGATACTTGGCTTGAAGACTACCGAGTGGCTGTTCAGATTGGTGGCGGCAATGATGAGGTGGCCATGAAACACATGCCTCTTATGTTGGAGGGTTCGGCCAGAGCATGGTTGAATCAGTTAGCACCCAGGAGCATTTACACTTGGGAAGATCTTGCCCGAGTGTTTGTCAGAACATTTGAAGGAACTTGCAAGCGACCGGCAGGTTTGACAGAGCTGCAATCTTGTGTGCAGAAGTCGAATGAAACTCTGAGGGATTACATCCAGAGATGGATCACGTTGCATCACATGGTAGAGAATGTATCTGATCACCAGGTAGTCGGTGCCTTCAAGGAAGGCGTTAAGTACAGAGAGCTAAACCTAAAATTCGGTCGAACCGGAGACATGTCTCTGAGTCGAATGATGGAGAATGCCACCAAGTATGCCAATGGTGAAGAAGAGGATCGGCTCCGGAGTGGCAAGCACAAATCAGTCGCCCATGAAACCGGAGGAGGGAACTCCAGTCGGAAGCAAAAGTGGAAAGCCGAGCCAGCTGCTCCTGGAGAAGCCTTGGCCTTGACTCAAGGAAAGTTTAAAGGGAAGCCCAAAGGATCTTGGAACCCTAAGAAGGTGAAGGACAAGGAAGGGAATGATGTGATGGATTTGCCGTGTCACATTCACACGAAGAAAGATGAAGAGGGTAAATTCATTTACCCGAAACATACCACTCGACAGTGTCGGCTCTTGATCCAGCAATTCCAGGGGAAACAGCCCAAAGATAAGGAAAAGGAGTCGGACAAAGTTGAAGACAAAGAAGATAGTGATGATGGATATCCCCAGGTCAATTCCACCCTGATGATTTTTTCTGATGTAGAAAGCAAAAGTCGATTGAAAGTTATCAACGGAGAGGTGAATATGGTTGCTCTGGCGACGCCCAGTTATCTGAAATGGCTCAGACTGCCATCACATTCGACCAGTCCGACCATCCGACACACATAGCCACCCCTGGGAGGCAAGCTTTGGTGGTCGACCCAGTCGTCGAAGGCACTCGACTGACTAAAGTCTTGATGGATGGTGGCAGTGGCCTGAATATATTGTATGCAGAGATGTTGAAAGGGATGGGCATTCCGATGTCCAGACTCAGTACCAGCAACATGAGTTTCCATGGAGTCATTCCTAGAAAGAAGACTGAGTCACTCGGCCAAATTGCTCTTGATGTGGTTTTCGGTGATTCCAAGAATTACCGTAAAGAAAAGTTGACGTTTGAAGTTGTGGATTTCCAGAGTGCTTATCACGCTATTTTGGGCAGGCTAGCTTATGCACATTTCATGGCTCGACCATGTTATGTGTACCTCAAATTGAAGATGCCTGGTCCCAAAGGTGTGATCACTATTACTGGCAATTGGAAGAAGGCAGAAGAGTGCTTTCAGAAACGCTCAAAGATTGCCGATGCTCAGATGGCAGTGGTAGAGCTGCAGGAATACCAGAAAACTGCAGATCCGAGTGATTTGTTGCGAGCCAAGAAGCCTGCTACGGAATCATCGTTTTAGTCGTCTGGTGAGACAAAGTCCATTCACATTCACCCGACCGACCCCAGTGCTGCACCGACTCATATCTCAACAACACTCGACTCCAAATAGGAAGAAGCGTTCGTCCAGTTCCTCCGTGAGAACTGGGACATCTTCGCATGGAAGCCTTCTGACATGCCGAGTGTTCCCAGGGGGCTGGCTGAGCACCTTCTATGAGTCGACTCAAAATTGAAACCTGTCAAGGAACATCTTCGACGGTCCGCCGTCCAGAAGAGAAAGGCCATTGGCGAGGAGGTGGCTCGGCTCTTAGCAGCAGAGTTTATCCGAGAGATTTACCACTCCGAGTGGCTCGCCAATGTTGTCATGGTCCTCAAGAAGGACAAGTCACTTCGCATGTGCATTGACTTCAAACATATCAATCGGGCCTGCCCGAAAGATCATTTTCCTCTCCCCCGCATCGACCAAATAGTCGACTCGACTGCGGGATGTGAGCGCCTGTCTTTTCGAAACGCCTATTCCGGTTACCATCAGATCCGTCTGTATGGACCCGATGAGATCAAAACAGCTTTCATCACTCCATTCGGGTGCTTCTGCTATGTCACCATGCCATTCGGCCTCAAGAATGCCGGAGCCATGTTCATGAGGATGATTCAGAAGTGTTTGCTCACTCAAATCAGTCGGAATGTGGAAGCATACATGGATGATATTGTGGTCAAATCACGGAAGGGTTCCGACCTGCTGACTGACCTTGCTAAAACATTTGCCAACCTCAGGAGGTATGATATCATGCTTAATCCATCAGAGTGCACATTCGGAGTTCCTGGCAGAAAGTTACTCGGTTTTCTCATTTCCGAACGAGGAATCGACGCCAACCCAGAAAAAGTTGGTACTATACTCAATGAAACGCATACTGTGTGTGTGCACGATGACGAAGCTTCTTGGATGCTTGGCGCTTTAAGTCGATTCATCTCTCGCCTCGGTGAAAAGGCATTGCCTCTTTACCGATCGATGAAGAAGTCGACAAATTCGAGTGGACTCGAAGTCGATGCAGCGTTTGCGAGCTAAAGCCCCGCTCTCCACCCACCGGTGCTTGCTGCCCTAATCAAGAAAGAGCCTTTGCTGCTTTACATTGCAGCCTCGGGACAAGTCGTCAATCAAGACTTATGGTCGGCGGGAAGAAGAAGAAAAGCCTTTAAAGTTCAGCGCCCAAGATATTATCTTTTCAAGTTTTGACCCCATCAAAGCAAAGATACCCTCATTATCGAAGCTTGTATATGGGATTTATATGACCACGAAGAAGGTTGCTCATTACTTCTCGACCAATCCATTACGGTTGTCGTGACGACCCCATTGTCGAGATTACGCTGTGAGAGATGCAACTGGTCGAGTGGCAAAATGGGTGATTGAACTCCTTCCCCTTGATATCAAGTTTGAGGCAAAGAAAGCCATTAAGTCCCAAGCAATAGCGGATTTCATCGCCGAGTGGATTGAACAGCAACTACCGACTCAAGTTCACTCGGAGCACTGGACCATGTTCTTTGATGGCTCTAAGATGCTGAATGGTTTCGGTGTTGGGGTAGTGTTGGTTTCCCCCCGAGGAGATAAGCTCAGATATGTGCTCCAGATTCACTTTGATTCCTCCAATAACGAAGCAGAATATGAAGCACTTTTGTATGGGTTGTGTATGGCCATTTCACTCGGCGTCCGTCGCCTCATGGTTTATGGCGACTCAGATTTGGTGGTTAATCAGGTGATGAAGGAGTGGGACGTCAGAAGTCCAGCCATGACTGGTTACTGCAATGCAGTGAGGAAGCCATAGAAGAAATTCGAGGGGTTAGAGATCCATCATATACCCCGACTGAAAAATCAAGCGGCTGATGATTTGGCAAAAATAGGTTCCAAGAGAGAAGCCATTCCCAGTAATGTGTTTTTGGAGCATATCCACACACCATCAGTTCAAGAGGATCCTTTCACTGAAGAAGCCCGTAGCCAAAGAGTGTCACGGATCCGACTGAAGTTGAGGTCCCAGCTGTGGTCGGCCTGATCATGGAAGTTTTGGTCATCACTCCCGACTGGACAATGTCGTACATCGTGTATACCCTAAGGAAAAAGCTCCCAAAGAACGAGGAAGAGGCTCGACAGATCGTCCGTCGATCCAAGGACTTTACTGTGATAAAGGGACAGTTGTACAGAGAAAGCGTGACTGGAGTCAGTCAGAAATGTATAACACCAGAAGAAGGTCAGATAATTCTTGACGATATCCACTCGGGGACTTGTGGTCATCATGCATCCTCTCGGACCATTGTGGCTAAAGCATACCAAGTGGGGTTTTACTGGCCAAGGGCAAATGAAATGGTGAAGGAAATAGTCGACAAGTGTGAAGGATGTAGTTCTATTCCAATATGTCACACAAACCCACCTCAGCCTTGAAGACCATTCCACTCGTCTGGCCCTTCGCTGTTTGGGGATTGGATATGGTTGGACCACTGAGAACTAGCAGGAGCGGCTTCACCCATGTACTGGTGGCAGTCGACAAGTTCACTAAGTGGATTGAAGCTAAGCCTATCAAGAATCTTGATGTCGGCACTGCTATCAGCTTCATCAGAGAGTTGATATTCAGATATAGAGTTCCGCACAGCATCATCACTGATAATGGGTCAAACTTCGATTCCAACGAATTCAGAGCTTTTTGCGCTTCTCAAGGCACGCGAGTCGACTATGCTTCTGTCACTCACCCCCAGTCGAATGGACAAGCAGAAAGAGCAAACGGTCTAATTCTCAAAGGACTGAAACCCCGGTTGATGCTTGACCGCAAGCACGCAGCAGGCGCATGGGTCGACGAACTTCCATCAGTTCTTTGGGGATTAAGGACCACCCCTAATCGGTCGACTGGACGAACTCCATTCTTTCTGGTTTATGGAGCTGAAGCAGTTCTGCCGAGTGACCTGCTTCATAATGCACCCCGAGTCGAGCTCTACACTGAAGATGAAGCAGAACAAGCCCGGCAGGACGCAGTCGACCTTCTAGAAGAAGAAAGAGAGATGGTCATGATCCGATCGACTATCTCTCAGCAGGACTTGCGTCGATTCCGTGCCAGAAACGTGAAGAGTCGAGCATTCCAAGAAGGAGATTTGGTCCTCCGAGTAGATCAGCAAAAGCCACACAAGCTTGCTCCTACTTGGGAAGGCCCCTTCATCGTCACCAAAGTTCTCCACAATGGAGCGTACCGTCTTTACAATGTCGATCGCCAGATTGACGAGCCACGAGCCTGGAACGCGGAGCTGCTCCGCCCCTTTTATACTTAAGTACTCACTCGGATGAGATGTAAAAAAAGTACCTCTGTAGTTTGTTTATCAAAGACAAGAATGTTATAATTTTCCCAGTGATTGTTGTTACTTTTTGTTTACGTGAGAAATCCCCCGGTGGGTGGCTTAGCTGCGAATCCGTTTCGCCTAAGTTTGTAAAAAAAACCTACCGAGTGGTGAGCCAGCCTCCCACTCGGGGGCTTAACAGCGAATCCGTTTCGCCTAAGTACTTGAAAATCCTACTGAGTGGTGAGCCAGCCTCCCACTCGGGGGCTTAGCTGCAGTCCAAGTACTCGCCTAAGTTTGAAAAATCCTACCGAGTGGTGAGCCAGCCTCCCACTCGGAGGCTTAGCTGCAGTCCAGTACTTGCCTAAGTTTAAAAAATCCTACCGAGTGGTGAGCCAGCCTCCCACTCGGGGGCTTAGCTACAGTCCAGTACTCGCCTAAGTATTTGAAAAATCCTACCGAGTGGTGAGTCAGCCTCCCACTCGGAGGCTTAGCTGCAGTCCAGTACTCGCTTAAGCTTAAAAAATCCTATCGAGTGGTGAGCCAGCCTCCCACTCGGGGGGCTTAGCTGCAGTCCAGTACTCGCCTAAGTATTTGAAAATCCTACCGAGTGGAGAGCAATCCTCCCACTCGGGGGCTTAGCTGCAGTCCAGTACTCGCCTAAGTATTTAAAAATCCTACCGAGTGGAGAGCAATCCTCCCACTCAGGGGCTTAGCTACAGTCCAGTACTCGCCTAAGTATTTGAAAATCCTACCGAGTGGAGAGCAATCCTCCCACTCGGGGGCTTAGCTGCAGTCTAGAATTCGCCTAAGTATTTAAAAATCCTACCGGGGGCTTAGCTGCAGTCCAGTACTCGCCTAAGTATTTAAAAATCTTACGGAGTGGAGAGTAATCCACCCACTCGGGGGCTTAGCTGCAGTCCAGTACTCGCCTAAGTATTTAAAAATTCTACCGAGTGGAGAGCTGATGCGGAGCATCCCACGCTCATCCCCATGTACACTCCGACTACTCTCCAAACCCCAAGAGGACATATGACGAGACCTCAGACATACGCCATTGGACACAAGGTGAATTCACTCCTCTTCGAACCGTCACCTTCCGCATATGAGACATGGCTACTACCTCATGCATGGACCTTGCATACACTCAGGTACAACCAAGATGACCATGGAGAATCCAAGGATCAAGGCCAAGCATGGAAGAGGAGAAGGAAGAAGAAGAATGGAGCAAGACAGGACTTGCCCGGATCATCCGGACACCCAGCCGAACGATCCGGACCGAGCCCGGACGATCCGGACGACCACCCGGACGATCCGGCTAACGTGCCCAAAGACACCCGAAGCTGCTCGGCGAAGCCGGATCATCCGGACGGTCACCCGGATCATCCGGACCCCCGACACCCGGATCATCCGAGCCACCATCCGGATCATCCGAACCCCGCTTGCGTGCGTGACTTGGGCCGAAGCCCGTGTACCCCTTCGCCCCTCACTTACCCCTTCGTGGCTTAGCACTATAAATAGACCTCCTCCTCCCCATTTTGAGGGTTAGCATTGGATTAGCTCATATTTGTCTGAGAGCCTTTGCTCATCCACTTGGATACTTCTCCTCGGAGATCACGATCTCTTCGGAGAAGATCCCCCGAGCGGATTCAAGACCCCTTCTAGGGAAGAACATCAAGGCCTCCTTTTGGAGAAGAACGGTTCCTTTGTATCCTTACCTTTGTTGACTTTGGATCTTGAGGATCTCTTATGTGTGTGGTGATCTAGCACTTGTGTGATCGATTCCTTGTTGGTTGAGTGATTCTCTCGTTTTCCCGTGTTTTCCCTTTGTGCTTCCGCGTGTTCTTCGTGATTCCCCGTAGGATCCACTCCAAACGTGAAAGATCGATGCTATAGGGTTCCACCCTACATCATATGGTATCATGAGCCACGTTGATCACGTTTTTGGAGTCCCTACCCTTTGTTTTCTAGCTTGATTTTGTTGTTTTCGTCCTCAATCCGAAAATCCCCACCAAAAATAGCCCCAAATTTTTTCTGTGATTTGTTGGTTTGATGATGTTTTGTTGATTTTGATCCGTGGATTTGCTTGGTTTCAAGTGGATCTAGCATTTCCCCAAGTTTCCCCACCTTCCATCCACGAAATCTCGTCAATTTTGACCCCAAAATCCCCAAATTCGCCCAAAAATTCGTCCCGAGAGGAAATCCCAGTTTGACTGCCGGATCATCCGGACCTTCTCCCGGATCATCCGGACACCTCCCGGATCAGCTGGACCCTCTCCCGGACGTCCGGATAACCCACGCGCCCGAATTCCCGAACCAGAGCTGACGAACCTGGATCATCCGGATGTACTCCCGGATCATCCGGACATAGCCCGGATGAGCTGGACCCCCTCCCGGATGTCCGGTTAACCCTGACACTGACTTGGCTGAAGTTTTGTTTTGGTCATAACTAATTCATCCGAACTCCATTTTTGACGTTCTTTAGCTCGTTTTGAAGCTATTGACATCTCCTATCCCACAAAAATACCACCAACATCATTTGACTCCATCATATTTTCTGAAATTTGGCAAGTTTGCCTAGGCCCTCCACCATATCATCCGCATTACCACCACCGACTTCATAACCTAACCCATTTTGTTCCCCATTGCATATGTGGTTGTTTGAGTTGTGACTAGAGTCTCCTAAGGTGTTTCGGCTACTTAGGGACAATTGCTTCTTCATCAACCACCACCACCACTTCCGCATAGACGTGCCCACCATACATTTCCACCCCAACTTAACCCAATTTTGTTTGAGTTGTGGCTTGTGTCTCTTAAGGTCTTTCGGCTACTTAGGGACGGCAAATTCAACTCCGACTCGTGTATAGCCCATCATTTCACTTCCGCTTTGCCAAGTGCAAACCTCCACCGCTTTCCGCTACCACCATTTAATAATTGCCTTTGAGATTTTGAGTTTGCGGTTTTTCCGTTTCCTAGGGTGTTTCGGCTAACTAGGAACGGGTCGACATCGGCAACACCGCCTCTCATCATCGCCAAGGACGGTAACCTCGATGACACCATTGTATATTCCCTTGCAATTGCATTGTTAACCCCTAGCCCATTTTGCGTCACTTGCCTATCGAGACTAGCCATTTGAGTATTGCCGGGCCATGTTACTTGTGCACATTAGTGATCTACACCATCCATTGCATACATACCATATCATATTGGTATCATATCTTGTGTCACAAGTTTGTTCCCGCATATACACAATTGCTATCTTAGTTTGTGCATTGTGCAAAAGTGACCATACAAAAAAAGAGAATAAGCTTTTAAGCAAAGAAAAAGAGTGAGCAAAGAGCTTGTAAGCAATAGCCATAGCATCACAATATATCATACGGTATCATATTAGATCATCTTGGATCATTGTGTGAGAAACACCGGGAACCATACATATATAGCATACTTGGGATAGAAAGTTTATCCATTTTGCATCTTATAGGTTGTGCACAAGTGTCGTATCCGCCTATTGAGCAATCGTGCTAGTGTCTCTCTTGAGTTGTGCAACACGAGCGTTTTCCGTGGATTCCACATTTTGTGCTCATTCCTTGGTTGCAGGACCCCATTTATCTATCCGCTTGTGTGTTTCTGTGAGCCACATATTGCTATTGGTCTACTTGTTTCGCTTGCGAATTTGTGAATCTCTTTCAACATTATTGACTCTTGCTAACATTTTGCATTAAATTTTTGTGCCACTATCCTCACCAAGCTCCACCATAAACTTTACTTGTGTAGGTGTGAGAACCGACAAGAATTGGTACCAATAGTGCTATTTCATTGTCCGCATTTGAGTGAACTTGATTCATTATCAACATCGGTCAAGGTACATTGGTATAAGTTCTTCTCTTTCTCCCACTCATATTTGCTCGAGTCTTGTGATGGATAGGCAAGGCATTTCCTCTCCGATCTATGACAACAACGACGGCATGAACAACTACATCTCCAAAGCGTCTATCTTCGATCTACAATGACAAATGAAAGGCGCACAATCAAGATTGCAAGAGCGCATCGAGAACATCTCCATCGACATTTTCCACTCCGAAGCAAGGAAAAGGGACTACATCGACAAGAAGCTTTCCGCACATAAAGAGGAGCAAGATGCAAGGATGGAGGAGATTAGAGACTTGATCAAGTCTTCTTCCTCTTCGTAATCTTCAAGGCGGCGACATTCAAGCCACAAGTCTTCGGAGCGCGGAAACGATGCAAGTGCAACTCGTCCTCGTCCACATCCACATGGCGACCATCATCACGTTCGTGATCCACATCGTCATGAAGGCCAAGTCACCTCCAAGCATCATGTGCACGACGACGATGAACGCCTACAGGCTCAAGCACGACAACGACATCATCATCATGAAGATGCTCCACAAGCGCAAATGCACATGTCCCAACAAGCCCTACTTCACGCCAAGTCAAAGCTTCATGAACAAAAGAGAAGACCACGAGACGACCACCACCAAGACGGCGCTACGGCTACAACAACCACTTTGGCATCTTCGCCAAGTGCTATCAAGGCATCTTCACCTTTGGACGTACGGCATTTTCGCCTACTTCCCACGTGTACGCCTACATCGACTTCCTCAAGTTCAAGGCGACTACCTACGAGTGAGGGCGACACTACCATCTTTGGAAGCCCCCCAAGGAAGATGGCCGAGCATGGGAAACTCCCTTCGGTCATGGAGACGAGCTACGAGGTGCCACATCATATGGGCCTCCCACACCAAGACGGTGACAAGAAGGTCGAGCAAGGGCCATCCCCTTCGACCATGGCGATAGGAGTTGAGCATGGAGACATTTGCACCAACATCTCTCTGACACCCACATATGTCGAGATGCCCCATTTGTCATGTGAGGAGAGACACCACCCCATGAGAGAGATGAGTGACTCCACCATATGTGACATTGAGAGCATTTCCTTTGAGAGGATGAGTGTGACCACCACTAGGCCGACACATGAGAGCATGCCACACATCCTATGTGAGGTTGAGCGCCATTTGAGTGACTCCACCAACCATATGAGTGAGAGCATCCTTGAGAGAGTGAGTGAGCCACAACACTTAGCGAGTGAGATAATTGACACAGCATGTGAGGCCACTTTGATTTCTAACGACTTAACCTCTACTCCTAGTGTGTTTTCTTCTTTGGTGCTAGGTCTCCTACATGACGACATGCCTACCATTCAAGAGTCCATACCTCCTATGGAGATGACGATGGCCATGGTGGACGATGATGCACCCCCCATATGGTTCCATCAAGATGAAGATGACAATGAGTGGATCTTCAACACCTCACCTACAACACATGAGCGACACTCCAAAGGTAACATAGGTGATGGTGCTTCTCTTGTCCCACTAGTGGACTCTCTTGACGATGATTGCTCCCATGATGTTGACCCACCTATTCCCATGCTTCATGCTAGTGAGACTTCTTCATGCCTTGACTTACCTATTTATGATGAATATGATGATGAGCATGTTGAGTTGCCTAGTTGTGATGCTATGCTTCATAGGATATCATGTGAAAATTCTATTGGTCACTTCATGTTTGACAATCCATTGAACTTGTCATATGCTATGAGTGAGATCTCCCATATTGCATCCCTACAATCTCAACATAGTAACTATGCATGCCCCATTAAAATCAATCCCATTTGCACTTATGGCATAGATGATGAGATGATGGTCATTGGCTTTTGTTTTTCATGTGATGATATTTCCATGCTTCCTTTACATGATTTGTGCAATTCATCTACTATGACATGCCATGATCACATTGTTCCGAATATGCATTGTTTTGGATGTTATCAATATTCTCCATGTGATGTTGCTACTCTTGCTCATGAGGAGACCCCCATAGTTTCCTCATACATATTAGGAGATCTTGATGCATTTCATACTTTGCATGGTTCCCATGATAGTGTACACCATATGCACCCCATGAATAACAATGCTCTAGAAATACCTCATGATGCATTACATCCTTTGAGTCTCCGTTATGACACACATCATAACAAACCTCTCATGATGGATGACATGTTTCTATATCACACATCTCATTTATTTGAGCACTGGCTATTTTGTGCTAACAAACACATGCACGTGCGCATCATGATGGATGATGTGTACATATACCACGCACACGCAATTTTTCCTTTGTCTTTGTTTTGTGTAGGTACTCATGTATGCTCGTCAACCTCTCAATCCCAAGAGTTGACGAAACAAGCTCTTGAGAGCAACGATGCTTTGGGGTCCCGTGGACTATGCTTACCACTGTTCTCTTCGCGCATCGACTACGCGCATCTCTTTTACTTGGCTCTCATACGGCTATGGGCTATTTACCACTTGTCACATTATGCCCATACTATTGTGTTCACTTTGCATGTTATGCTTGCTCTTATGCCTTTACCCTGCAATTGTGACCCTTGCTTGCATCTACCCATGATTCACCATTATGCTACTTCTATGTGTATTTGCATGCTTGGTGGAGATCCTTGTTGCTTTTGCCATGTTTATCATGTGCCCCATGCTATTGATGCTTGTTGTGTTAGGAGAGTCATGATGACCCATTGCTATTCACATATGGCCTCTCGCCAATACATTCATGCTATTTTACTCACATCTTGCTTTCATGCTTGTGATATGTCATGTGAATTATTCATGCCCACTATTTGCACACATGACATGCTTGCCATGATTCCTCCTAGTATGTTGCATCTTCGCACTACTAGCTTGCTTAACTTGATTGCTATGATTGCTTGCTACGTTGCATCACCCATGTTCCACTATTACTTGCTTTCTTGGGTTGATGACATATATGCTCATGCCTCTCACATGATATATCATCATTGTCTCTTGTGTCTATTAGTTGCCTCTTTCATATACACTTGTATTGAGTGCAACCATACTATGCTTATTGACCTTGGAGACTTTGACACATTACTTGTGATGCATACTTCTTTCCTTGAGCCTCTTGTATTTGGTAGTTCTTGCATCATATGCCTCCACACTATGAAATGCTCCCTTGTACCTTCTTATGATGAGCATGATGCATACACTTGTTGGGTATCTTACCACTTGAATGATAGGTTTTGCATTTCCGCTAACCTCATTTGTTTTTCCGAGTGTTTGTCATGTTATTTCATTTTGAAGGATTCACAAGGCATTACCGTCATGAGACATATTGGTTATGTGAAGGCATACATGATGTACGACTCTAACATCTTTGGGAACTATCTTGAGGTGAACTCCTTCTCTTTGAGCCATCCTCAAATACGCATATTGGATGGGTCACTCTTTCATTGTTGTTTCCTTCTTGTTGTCTACATGATACATCTCGTGAACGGAGGAGCGACATTGGAGATTGGCTACATGGACCTTCACATTGAGGAACGCTTGCACTTATTGGATGCACCTTCGGCACTCCACTCATGCCTCGACATCGAGCTTTGGTACACCAACACCTTCATATTTGTTGATTGTGCTCATACATGTCATGCTCGATGGACATACCATACTTACCACAAGTTTATACCTCATGCATGGATTGCCTCACATTATGATTGCCTTGTTGCAACTTGTATTCCCATGAGATCCATGATATATGAGCTTGTGCATTTCCTTAGCAAATTTGTTGTGATCTACGTCGATGGCATATTCATACATCATGATCATGTTGTCCACCATCAATTGCATGATAACATACACATGTTGAGCATCCATTGCCATATTCATGCTATTGATAAACCATCTCACTATGACATCATTTTGCATCGTGGTTGCATTGATCATATTTCAACACATTTGTGTGCACAATGATTGCATTTCTTCCCATTAATGATTTGCATCTCATTCTAGATCATCTTGATAAGCTTCATGCGCTTTGTCACGACCAATCTTGCCGCACGGACTCATTCTTACATGATGGACACTTTGTGCGCGCTAACCATTGTATTTCCGAGTGTTGTTGTGTTTGCTCTTTTTGCATGTCTATCACTCCGGTGACACCTTGGACTACTTGGATTGCGCCATGTCTTCAACTTCGTCCAACTACAAGTCCGTCTATGACAACTATTTCCATGGTGATGAGGATCACGATCCGAGGTCGGATCTTTCCCAAGGGGGGGAGATGATGCGGAGCATCCCATGCTCATCCCCATGTACACTCCGACTACTCTCCAAACCCCAAGAGGACATATGACGAGACCTCAAACATATGCCATTGGACACAAGGTGAATTCACTCCTCTTCGAACCGTCACTTTCCGCATATGAGACATGGCTACTACCTCATGCATGGACCTTGCATACACTCAGGTACAACCAAGATGACCATGGAGAATCCAAGGATCAAGGCCAAGCATGGAAGAGGAGAAGGAAGAAGAAGAATGGAGCAAGACAGGACTTGCCCGGATCATCCGGACACCCAGCCGGACGATCCGGACCGAGGCCGGACGATCCGGACGACCACCCGGACGATCCGGCTAACGTGCCCAAAGACACCCGAAGCTGCTCAACGAAGCCGGATCATCCAGACGGTCACCCGGATCATCCGGACCCCCGACACCCGGATCATCCGGGCCACCATCCGGATCATCCGGACCGCTTCAAGGCGTGACTTGGGCGAAGCCGTGTACCCTTCGCCCTCACTTACCCCTTCGTGGCTTAGCACTATAAATAGACCTCCTCCTCCCCATTTTGAGGGTTAGCATTGGATTAGCTCATATTTGTGTGAGAGCCTTTGCTCATCCACTTGGATACTTCTCCTCGGAGATCACGACCTCTTCGGAGAAGATCCCCCAAGCGGATTCAAGACCCCTTCTAGGGAAGAACAGCAAGGCCTCCTTTTGGAGAAGAACGGTTCCTTTGTATCCTTACCTTTGTTGACTTTGGATCTTGAGGATCTCTTATGTGTGTGGTGATCTAGCACTTGTGTGATCGATTCCTTGTTGGTTGAGTGATTCTCTCTCGTTTTCCCCGTGTTTTCCCTTTGTGCTTCCGCGTGTTCTTCGTGATTCCCCGTAGGATCCACTCCAAACGTGAAAGATCGACGCTATAGGGTTCCACCCTACATCAAGAGAAATCCTCCCACTCGGAGGCTTAGCTGCAGTCTAGTACTCGCGTATTTAATCCATTCCGATCCACAAGGACGACGAGGTGCAGGTCGACTGTTACCTTCTCCTTCGGCGCTACGCCACAAATACAATGTGCGCTCTGCAAGGACGACGAGGTACAGGTCGACTGCTACCTTCTCCTTCGGAGCTACGCCACAAATACAACATGCGCTCTGCAAGGATGACGACGTGCAGGTCGATTGCTACCTTCTCCTTCTGAGCTACTCCACAAATACAATGTGTGCTCCATCCTGATACGGAAGGACGCAGGTCGACTGCAATCTGTGCTCCATCCCCACCTGCAAGAGTGATGAAGTGCAGGTCGACTGGACTTTCCACCTAAGAGCTGCGTCTCAAGCATTAAAGTATATTCCGAGTGAAGAACAAAGTTCGCTCGAAGGCAAATGCAAGCATATTCAACAATAAGCCAAGTTCAGATAACATCCTACGGATTCAGAAGTGCTCAGGCGTCAAGCCTGTAAAAGTTTATCGGTTACAAAACCACACGACATTCCGATGCAAATTTAAGGCAAAGCATAGAAGTTTTTCTTACTCCTCAGGTGGAGGACTGGAAGGCGCGACAAACTGGTCTAGGTCGATTCCGTCAGCAATCCAAGTGGCAGCAGCAATGAAGGTCTCCATGAAAGATTGGAAGTCGTGCTTCTTGGTATTGGCCACTCTGATGGACGCCAGCTTGTCCTCTCGCGCATCCTTGTAGTGAACACGGACCAGGGACAGAGCAACGTCAGCACCGCACCTGGTAGAAGACTTCTTCCATTCTTGCACTCGACCTGGAACGTCATTCAGTCGAGTCATTAAAGACTCAAGGTCATTTTGAAGTGTCTCTCTTGGCCAGAGTGTCGTGTCGATTCGTGACACCGCAACCTTCAGTCGAGCGAGGTAGTCAACCACACCAGCAACACGAGACTCCAGTCGGAGCACGTTCATAGCGGCTTCATCCTTCACAGGAGAGTTAATGGGGTCCTAGCTTGTCTCCACTCGACTAGTGTAAGGGCATATTTATCCCTCAAGTGTTTTGGTGATTGATGACAATGCTTTTGCGGACTAATCGTGTGCCTTGAGTCTCTCAGATACTTCATCACTAGGCACAAGACGATTCGGTGCCCCTCGGAGACTATTGAAGTCGGCGTTGTTCTACGTTTCTCTTTGGTGGAGTTGAGTCGTAGGAGAGCCGTACTATTAAGAGGGGGTCCGCGTCGGAAAGGTTTGGGTGGAATCAACACGTACACTTGTCCCTCCTTTCCCTGCACTTTGGAGCTGCCCTTCGTTATCTTGGTTGTGCGAAAACTTGGCGAGTACTGTTGTACTTGCGGTAGTACCGCAGGTACAAGCGGTAGTACCACTGGGTGTCACGGTAGTACCGCCCCTCCGGAGCGGTAGTACCGCGGTACCCAGGTCTTGTGCCGCTCTGGTGCGGTAGTAGGGGCGGATGTAATTTTTTACATCCGCGCCCACCACGGTAGTACCGCTCGACCAGCGCGGTAGTACCGCCGGGGCTCACGGTAGTACCGCTCCCTTGGAGTCGTAGTACCGTGGCCCTCCGACCTAGTACCGCAGTGTCACGGTAGTAGGCGCGGATGTAACTTTTTACATCCGCGCCGGCAACGGTAGTACCGCGCCTCGCGAGCGGTAGTACCGCGTCGGGTTTTTGCACCACCCCAGTTTTAGCGGAAGTAGGCACGGATGTAATTTATTTCATCCGCGCCTTCCGTGCCGTGACTCTCCGCCTTGCGGTAGTACGCAAGGGGAGCGGTAATACAGCGCCAGCGGTAGTATCGCCTTAGTCGAGCTAGTTCGCACTGTCTTCTTTGCCTGTAGTACCGTGGTCATCCATGGTAGTACCGCACAGCCTCGCGGTAGTACCGCGCCCCTGGAGCGGTAGTACCGTGTGTTGCGGGCTGAACATGTGGATAACGGTTGGATTTTTCCCACGACTATATAAGGGGTGTCTTCTACCTCTAGTTGGCTACCTCTTCTACCGCTAAGCTCCATTGTTGCTCCAAGCTCCATTTTCGCCCGATCTCTCTCCCTAGCCAATCAAACTTGTTGATTTGCTCGGGATTGGGTGACAAGGGCCCGATCTACACTTCCACCACAGGATATTTGATTCCCCCCCACTTATCCCTTGCGGATCTTGTTACTCTTGGGTGTTGAGCACCCTAGACGGTTGAGGTCACCTCGAAGCCATACTCCATTGTGGTGAAGCTTCGTGGTGGTGGTGTTGTTGGGAGCCTCCGATTGTTGTGGAGATTGCCCCAACCTTGCTTGTAAAGGTTCGGTCGCCGCCTTCAAGGGCACCAATAGTGGAATCACGGCATCTCGCATCGTGTGAGGGCGTGAGGAGAATACGGTGGCCCTAGTGGCTTCTTGGGGAGCATTGTGCCTCCACACCGCTCTAACGGAGACGTACTTCCCCTTAAAAGGAAGGAACTCCGGTAACACATCCTCGTCTCCACCGGCTCCACTCTTGGTTATTTCGTGCCTTTACTTTTGCAAGCCTACTTGTCTTACTTCCTTGCTTGCTTGTATGCTAGTTGCTCTTGCATCATATAGGTTGCTCACCTAGTTGCATATCTAGACAACCTATTTTGTTGCAAAGTTTAATTTGGTAAAGAAAAGCTTAAAAATTGTTAGTTGCCTATTCACCCCTCCCCCCTCTCTAGTCAACCATATCGATCCTTTCAACTGGTTTCCTCCTCGAAGTTCTGGCAGAATTCTGTAAACACAATTCGAAGTTAAGCCAACAGTTCTATGACAAGTCGATGATAACAAGTCAGTCGAATAGTAGAGATTACCTTCAAGCATGATGAATAACTTCTTGGCGAGCCCTCCCAGATAAGCCTCCAGATCGTTCTTCTTCCCTTGATTCACTAGCCTTGTCACTTCGACCTATCTTGTCATTCTTCAGACGGCTGACCTCCTTGTTGGCCGCGTCGAGAGCAACTTTCAGATTGGTGTTCTCCTCTTCAAGTTTTCCGACTGAAGCCAGTTTTTCTTCCGCAAGCTTCGTTTTGTCCAAAGCCGCCTTCTGCGCCTCGGCGAGGTCACGGTCCTTCTTCTTCAGAGCCTCCTTCAGTTTATCTGCAAAGTGACAATGAGATCAGAATCAGGAATGGACAGAAAGTGAAAGACAGTCATCAAGATTCTCACCAGACATACCTTTTGCTTCATCCTTCGCCTTCTTAAAGTTCTCCTGAACGAGCTTCAAGTCAAGGTCGAGCTGGATATGCTTGTTTTCCAATTCAGTATAGTGAGCCACAAGCTCGCAAGACTTCTGCAAAGGGTCAGTCGACAGACATCAAAGATAGGTTGCTTCCGAGTGACTAAGAGAAAAATCGTAACATTTCTAAGACTACAACCGAATCAAAATATTCAACAGTAGTCTTGGGGACTACACCCAGTGGGTGCACTCAGCGTGCCCCCACTGGTTCTCCCGACTCGGTCCGATCAGTCGACCAAAAAGGACGAAGAGGTTATGATCTTAAACCATAGCTAACTGTCGGCAGTCAGCCACGGTCTCATCATGATCTACCAAAAAAAAGAAAAAAGCAGGTTCTTCAGACCTTAGTCGACTGCCAGCAGTCGACCATGGTCTCGGGGACTACACCCAGTGGGTGCACTTAGCGTGCCCCCACTGGTTCCAAGATTCCACTCGACATGGTCCGACCAGACCAAGTGAAGAATTTAGAATGAAGAAATTCAAAGTACAAAGACTACAGTCGACTACCAACAGTCCACCATAGTCTCAGGGACTACACCCAATGGGTGCACTCAGTGTGCCCCCACCAATCCAAAAATTCAATCGACACACCTAGTGGGTGTATAGATACAAAGATCTTCGGAAAGAAAGTCTTCAGATAGCATATCCTAACAGAATAGGCGGTGACTAACTAACCTGGACGTTGCTCTGCAGGGCTGAGCTAGGATCATAGGCCGCTTGGCTGGCTTCCTGGATCGCCTTCACCTGATCCATCATGATCCTCGCCTGGCGTATAGCCTCCTTAGCAGCACCCGCTTGGTCCTCTGGGACATGGTGTGTGGCAAAAAGAGAAGGCGGGTCAGTAGTCGACGACGAAGGTCGAGCACTCGTCAGGGGCACAGTGAAGGACATGGAAGTCCGAGTGACATTGCCACCCTCCTGAACCAGCGTCTCAGGCACTGAAGCAATCTGAGTAGTCTTGCCGGCTGGCGCCTTTTTATTCCTCCTCGGCCTCAGCGGCGCCTCATCGTCATCATCAGGGAGATCAATGACATGAGGTGGAGCTACAGGAAAGATCCAAAGTTAAAAATGAAAATCCAATCGACCAAAAGCGAAACTACAGAGATCATACCAAGGTTGGAGGTGGCAGCATCTTCCATTTCCTGGTCTTCGTTCTTGGCTGAGGTCTTGGAGGTAGCAGCACTGTAGATTTCAGAAATCAGTCGGTTAGCCAATGAGTCGACCAAGAGTTTGTCCATGCTAAATGAGAAAACACAAGTTCTGCTGTTACCCGGAAATGGTGGGAATGGCCATTCTCATCTTGGGCAGGGCCTTCGACGGCTTTGATGACGTCACTCGGGGATGCTTCGGCGTTTTTTCAGTCGGCGCTGGAGAGGCCGTCCGAGGGCGTTTCGTCGACTGCCCAACAAGCACAGTCGCTTTGCCACGCTCGGCCGCGGGGTCGTGGATGAGCTTGGATCACCTTTCCCTGCGAGGAGGATCGACTTCCTCCTCCTCCTCTTCACTGGAGCCGTCGTCATCTTCATCCCCCTCACTGTCAGATTGCCACTCATCCTCACTTTCGCCTCCGCTCGCCTCCTCCTCCTCAGCCTGTTCTTGCGCCCCGTTGGGCATCGAGTACATCTTAGTGGTAGCCTATAAGACAAACAAACAAGACAAAAGTCAGCCGACTGATTTTAAGCAAACAGGATGAAGAAAGCAAGATCACAGTGGGAGATGCAGAATTGGACTTGGTCTACTTCGTATGATTGGTCGAGTGGAGGAATCCTCCTGGCTCCTCGGGGGTTGTCTCTGTTCCCTATGATGGTCGTCAGCCACCTCTCCAGCGTGGCATCCTCGACCTCCTCCGGGTGGATCCGAGTGGTGTCCTCAGTGCCAGAATACAACCACATCGGATGGTCTCGAGCTTGAAGCGGCTGGATGCGTCATCGGAGGAAGACCTCCAAGAGGTCCATGCCGGTCACCCCGTCACGGATAAGCTGGACAACACGTTCGACCAACACCTTAACGTGCACCTTCTCTTCCGGTACCACCTTCAAAGAGGAAGGCTTCCTCACTCGGTCCATGGAAAAAGGAGGAAGTCCGATTCGACTACCAAGCGCCGACGGTCTTTCTGAGAAAACGGTCGATCGCCATCCACGAACCGAGTCGGGTAGGACCATGGCCGGAAAAGCAATTTCCCCCCTCATTTGAACCCCAAGACCCCCACACATCTGAATCACTTGTGTTCTCTCGTCACTCGGATTGGCCTTCTTCACCGTCTGGGAGCGACAGGTGAAAATGTGCTTGAAAAGACCCCAATGAGGCCGACAACCCAAGAAATTCTCGCACAAAGACACAAAAGCAGCAAGGTACACGATGGTGTTGGGTGTGATGTGGTGGAGTTGCGTCCAAAGAAATTCAGAAATCCCAGAAAGAAAGGATGAGGCGGCAGAGAAAACCCACGGTCGACATGGGTGGCCAAGAGAACGACCTCACCCTCCTGAGGCTGCGGCTCAGACTCCTTCCCCGGAAGCCGCGCCGATCCATGGGGGATCAGTCCTCCATTGGCCAGGTCGTCAAGGTCTTCTTGACGAATTGTCGAGCGGATCCAGTCGCCCTGGATCCAGCCCTGCGGCAGGCCGGCCCTCGATGAAGATCCGCCCCGACTGGTCACCCTTCCCTTCGCCTTCGCCGTCGCCTTCTTCGCCCGCTCCAGGGCCGCCGTCTTCTCTTTCACCATCGTCGCCGGCAAGACGCGCACAGAACAGCGGCGCTGAGACGGAAGCGAATGTGGCAGATAAGTCTGAGGAAGAGAGGAGGAAATAATAGCGCACTATTCAAAAACCCCCGTGGATCAAGGCGACTGAAAAAGAAGTTGGTGCCATCACCTAAGTTCATTGATCCAGAACAAGACATACTCATAGCATGAAAATGGGTCGGAAGTGTGTTCAACTCCTTCCCCACTCAAACCTCGATCCATTCAGGGGCTAATGATGAAGCCATGTACCTAGGGTAGGGTCATGGACCTGTCCAAGATACCCTCCCCAAGGACATCTTTAGAGGAAACCACCTTTCAGTCGACCTGGAAGGGTTCCACTCGACGGACTCGAAGACACTCGACCATGAAGCCAATCACTCGACTGCCAGGAGACCTAAAGTCACTCAAGACGCATAGGTCATCATTAAGTAGCTTTTATGGTCATCATAGCACTTTATTTGTGGCGTTACCAGTAACGCCTGACCTTAATGTACCTTAAACCCTGCATAACTGAGGGCCGGAGGGGTCTGACAGACTCTATATAAGCCACCCCCCTCCTCAGTGTAAAGGGTTCGCACCCCTGTAACTCATATACACATAATCCAGTCGACCGCCTCCGGGCTTCGAGACGTAGGGCTGTTACTTCCTCCGAGAAGGGCCTGAACTCATAAACATCTTGCGTATACAACTACTCCATAGCTAGGATCTTGCTTCTCCATTCCTACCCCCCTATTCTACTGTCAGACTTAGAACCACGACAGGAGATACCTTTGAAGCCTTGGCCATAAGGCAAAAAGCAATAGATGATGATGTAGAATCCCTTGAAGCACCATTCAAGACTACATCTTGTTCCATGGAGTGTTGGGTTTCCTCTACATTGTTAGCACAACAACTCGAGGAAATACATGCATTTTTATCATGGCAACAAGATATAGCAAGCATATCATCATGAGATTTAGTCAAGCAATTTCTACATGATACAAGGACTATCAACACAAGCATGTGAAATATTTGGAGTGCTCGAAGTGTTAAAGCCCAAAGAAGGACCATTGCAATAAGATAGAGATGAAGAATCACTAAGAACAAGCACACTATCATCATTACAATGACCACCACTACTCACCCTAGCATTACCTTGTGGCAATCCACATGTAGGTGAAGTAGAAGAAGTTGAGAAGGCAACATGGCCGGAGGAGGAGGGAGAACAATCATCCCCACAAATCTTGGACACACCATATTTATCTTGAAGCTTTGTCCATAACTCATGAGCATCCCGGAACGACATGAGTTGAAATATAACTACATTGCTCAAAGCATCGAAAAGCACATTAGAAGCTTGAGCATTGAGATAAGAGTTTTTCTCATCCTCTAAAGATAATCTTTGGGGATCCTTTGGAGGAGAAAAACCCATATCTACAATTCGCTCTAAATTTGGGTCCATGGCCCTAAAGAGGTTAAGCATGCGAATTATCCAAACATCAAAATTTGTGCCATCGAAACTAAGATTGTCAGAGAATCCTAATCCCCTAGTCGACATCTTTTCTCTCTAGGCGGTTAAGCCTAACAAAGAGTGACGAGGCTCTAATACCAATTGAAATATCGTGGATGTCGCCTAGAGGGGGGGGTGAATAGGCGCTTTAAAATAATTACGGTTTAGGCTTGAACAAATGCAGAATAAACCTAGCGGTTAATTTGTCAAGCACAAAACCTAAAACAGCTAGGCTCACCTATGTGCACCAACAACTTAAGCTAAGCAAGATAAGCAACTATGTGATAGCAAGATATATGACAAAGGACAATATGGCTATCACAAAGTAAAGTGCATAAGTAAAGGGCTCGGGTAAGAGATAACTGAGGCACGCGGAGACGACGATGTATCCCGAAGTTCACACCCTTGCGTATGCTAATCTCCATTTGGAGCGGTGTGGAGGCACAATGCTCCCCAAGAAGCCACTAGGGCCACCGTAATCTCCTCACGCCCTCGCACAATGCAAGATGCTGTGATTCCACTAAGGGACCCTTGAGGGCGGTCACCAAACCCGTACAAATGGCGACCCTTGGGGGCGGTCACCGAACCCGTACACTTTGGCAACCCTTGGGGGCGGTCACCGGTACCCGTCAAATTGCTCGGGGCGATCTCCACAACCTAATTGGAGACCCCGACGCTTGCCCGGAGCTTTACACCACAATGATTGAGCTCCAAACAACACCAACCGTCTAGGGCGCCAAGGCACCCAAGAGGAACAAGCTCTAGGGTGTCCAAACACCCAAGAGTAACAAGCTCAAGGGTACCAAGCACCCAAGAGTAATAAGCTTCTCAACTTGTAACTTCCATGTATCACGTGGAGAACTCAAACCGATGCACCAAATGCAATGGCAATGGCACACGGAGTGCCCAAGTTCTTCTCTCTCAAATCCCACCGAAGCAACTAATGCTAGGGAGGAAGATGAGAGGAAGAACAAGAAGGAGAACACCAAGAACTCCAAGATCTAGATCCAAGGGGTTCCCCTCACATAGAGGAGAAAATGATTGGTGGAAATGTGGATCTAGATCTCCTCTCTCTTTTCCCTCAAAAACTAGGAAGAATCCATGGAGGGATTGAGAGTTAGCAAGCTCAAAGAAGGTCAACAATGGGGTAAGAACACGAGCTCAAAGGATAAGGTTCAATGGGGAAGAAGACCCCCTTTTATAGGTGGGAAAAAATCCAACCGTTATGCTCACAGCCCGCACAGAGTGGTACTACCGCTCTAAGGAGCGGTACTACCGCTAGGGCGGTAGTACCCCTTTGAAACACAACAGCGAGGAGGCAAAAAGGCAAGAAGAACCGTCGGAGCGGTAGTACCGCTTGACCTCACGGTACTACCGCTAAGGGTAGCGGTACTACTGCTTGCAAGCGGTACTAAAAATTACATCCGGGCCTACCACCGCAGGACTTGGGACGAGTTTTTGGTCCAGAGCAGTACTACCGCTGTAGGAGCCACGGTAGTATCGCTCTAGAGCGGTAGAAAAAAATTACATCCGCTCCAATTCACGGTAGTACCGCTGCAGCCTTTTCAGAACACCAAAACTGCCACAACTTTTGCAAACGGACTCCGAATTCGATGAAACCAAGTTTGTTGGAAAGCTAGCAACAAAGGCTAACACAATCTTGAAAGAAAAATCAATAATAAGCAAATTAGAAAAGGCCCATAAGAAAACGGTGAGAACCCTTCCTCGGATAAGACCGGTAAAACCTCCAACACCGAAAACATCATAGAAGACGCATGCGAACTCCGTTTTCGATGAACTCAAGCTTGTCATCAAGATGACCATAAGCTCTAAGACTCACAAAGAGAACCAAACAAGAACCAAGAAACATGATGCAAGGATGCAATGGTTTGAGCTCTCTACTAATGATACGATCAAGCTACCAACTTGAGAGCCCCCCTTGATAGTACGGCAAATGATCCTATAACCCGGTCTCCCAACTACCACCATGAGGCCGGTAAAATAGAAAACCTATCAAGGGAAAACCTTTGCCTTGCATATGGTCCACGTGAGCTAGATGATGACGATCTTGACTCCCTCAAGTTGGACCACCTTTATTGATGGCATTGGCTCGATGAAGACTAGATGATTGCTCCCCATAGTCCACTATGGGTGAGCCACTCTTCGGCTCATCTTCACAAGTCCATTGTCACCACAATGGGTGGCCAGCTTCAAGCACTTGATCTCTTCGTGATGCATCACTTGAACTTGCACATCGCATCATAACCCCACAAAGAACTCTCACGAAGACCATGGGTTAGTACACAGAGCGTAATTCACAATGCTTACCATACCATGGGATCACTTGATCCCTCTCAGTACATATTCTACGCTTTGTGAGTTGATCTACTTGATTCACTCTTCACTTAGTCTTGATCAACCTTGAATCATTCCAACTCTCTTCATTTGGATGATGTCTTGAAGGTAAACATGAATGATCACACAATCTTCTTCTTCAAGACATGCTTGCAATAAGCTCAACACTCACATGACCAATCTTTGGATAATTCCTTCATAGCACCTTGGTCAACACATGAACTCCTTGAAACCAACACATGGACTTCAAGATGAGCCTATGGACAAATCCTTCAAATATAACTCAATGCAACCATTAGTCCATAGAGATTGTCATCAATTGCCAAAACCAAACATGGGGGCACCGCATGATCTTTCACACCACTTGAGTGAGATGAGTGACTCCATCATATGTGACTTTGAGTGCACCTACTTTGAGGGAGTGAGTGAACCACCACATAGAGAGAGTGAGATAGTTGATAGGTCTTGTGAGGCCATTTGCTTTTCTAACAACTTGACCTCTACATCTACTTTGTATTCTCATTTGGTGCTAGATCCCATTTATGACAACGCGCCAAGCTTTGACGACTTCGTCCTCCCTTTGGACAAGACGATGGCCATGGTGGAATATGATGCACCCCCCACATGGTTCCATCAAGATGAATATGACCACCATTTGGTCTTTCCCACCTCACCTACACCACTTGAGTGGAATACAAAAGGTGAAGGTGATGCTCAAGTCCCACTAGTGGACATTCTTGACATTGATTGCTTGCATGATGTTGATCAACATAGTACCATGCTTCATGCTAGTATGATTTCCCCATGCGATGATTTGCCCATTTATGATGAGTACGATGATTCTCATGTGGAGTCTATTAGTTGTGATGCCATGTTACATAGGATTTCTGAAGGAAATATGCCCTAGAGGCAATAATAAAGTTATTAATTATTTCCTTATATCATGATAAATGTTTATTATTCATGCTAGAATTGTATTAACCGAAAACATAATACATGTGTGAATATATAGACAAACAGAGTGTCACTAGTATGCCTCTACTTGACTAGCTTGTTAATCAAAGATGGTTATGTTTCCTAACCATGGACAAAGAGTTGTTATTTGATTAACGGGATCACATCATTAGTTGAATGATCTGATTGACATGACCCATTCAGTTAGCTTAGCACCCGATCGTTTAGTATGTTGCTATTGCTTTCTTCATGACTTATACATGTTCCTATGACTATGAGATTATGTAACTCCCGTTTACCGGAGGAACACTTTGTGTGCTACCAAACGTCACAACGTAACTGGGTGATTATAAAGGTGCTCTACAGGTGTCTTCGAAGGTACTTGTTGGGTTGGCGTATTTCGAGATTAGGATTTGTCACTCCGAATGTCGGAGAGGTATCTCTGGGCCCTCTCGGTAATGCACATCACTTAAGCCTTGCAAGCATTGCAACTAATGAGTTAGTTGCGAGATGATGTATTACGGAACGAGTAAAGAGACTTGCCGGTAACGAGATTGAACTTGGTATTGGATACCGAGGATCGAATCTCGGGCAAGTAACATACCGATGACAAAGGAACAACGATGTTGTTATGCGGTCGACCGATAAAGATCTTCGTAGAATATGTAGGAACCAATATGGGCATCCAGGTCCCGCTATTGGTTATTGACCGGCGACGTGTCTCGGTCATGTCTACATTGTTCTCGAACCGTAGGGTCCGCACGCTTAAGGTTTCGATGACAATTTCATTATGAGTTTATGAGTTTTGATGTACCGAAGGAGTTCGGAGTCCCGGATGAGATCGGGGATATGACGAAGAGTCTCAAAATGGTCGAGACGTAAAGATCGATATATTGGACGACTATATTCGGAGTTCGGAAAGGTTCCGAGTGATTCGGGTATTTTTCGGAGTACCGGAGAGTTACGGGAATTCGTATTGGGCCTCTTTGGGCCATACGGGAAAGGAGAGAAAGGGCCAAAAGGGTGGCCGCACCCTTCCCCTTGGACTAGTCCGAATTGGAGTAGGGAGGGGGGGCGCCCCCTTCCTTCCTTCTCCTTCTCTCTTCCCTTTCCTTCTCTCCTACTCCTACTACATGGAAGGGTTCCTAGTTGGACTAGGAAAGGGGGAATCCTACTCCCGGTGGGAGTAGGACTCCCCTAGGGCGCGCCATAGAGAGGGTCGGCCCTCCCCTCCTCAACTCCTTTATATACGGAGGCAGGGGGCACCCCATGAACACACAAGTTGATCTTCGTGATCGTTCCTTAGCCGTGTGCGGTACCCCCCTCCACGATATTACACCTCGGTCATATTGTAGCGGTGCTTAGGCGAAGCCTTGCGACAGTTGAACATCAAGATCGTCACCACGCCGTCGTGCTGACGGAACTCCTCCCCGAAGCTTTGCTGGATCGGAGCCCGGGGTGCGTCATCGAGCTGTACGTGTGTCAAGAACTCGGAGGTGCCGGAGTAACGGTGCTTGGATCGGTTGGACCGGGAAGACGTACGACTACTTCCTCTATGTTGCGTCAATGCTTCCGCTTCGGTCTATGAGGGTACGTAGACAACACTCTCCCCTCTCGTTGCTATGCATCACCATGATCTTGCGTGTGCGTAGGAATTTTTTTGAAATTACTACGTTCCCCAACAGTGGTATCAGAGCCAGGTTTTATGGTTTGATGTTATATGCACGAGTAGAACACAAGTGAGTTGTGGGCGATATAAGTCATACTGCTTACCAGCATGTCATACTTTGGTTCGGCGGTATTGTTGGATGAAGCGGCCCGGACCGACATTACGTGTACGCTTACGCGAGACTGGTTTTACCTCCGTGCTTTGCACATAGGTGACTAGCGGGTGTCAGTTTCTCCAACTTTAGTTGAACCGAGTATGGCTACGCCCGGTCCTTGCGAAGGTTAAAACATCACCAACTTGACAAACTATCGTTGTGGTTTTGATGCGTAGGTGAGATTGGTTCTTGCTTAAGCCCATAGCAGCCACGTAAAACTTGCAACAACAAAGTAGAGGACGTCTAACTTGTTTTTGCAGGGCATGTTGTGATGTGATATGGTCAAGACGTGATTAGATATAAGTTGTTGTATGAGATGATCATGTTTTGTTGAAGTTATCGCAACAATGGCGGTAGCCCTATGGATGTCTCTTTGTTGCATAAGATGCAAGTGCCAAATAATTGCTTTACTTTATCGCTATACGATAGCAATAGTTGCAAGAGCAATAGTTGGTGAGACAACCATGTGATGACACATTGATATAGATCAAGATGATGAAGATCATGGTGTCGTGCGGTGACGATAGAGATCATGACAAGACTTTGGAGATGGAGATCAAGGCGCAAGATGATCATGGCCATATCATGTCACATATTTTGATTGCATATGATGTTTATCTATTATACATCTTATTCTTGCTTTGATTGACGGTAGCATTTTAAGATGATCTCTCACTAATTATCAAGAAGTGTTCTCCTGAGTATGCACCGTTGCCAAAGTTAAATCGTGCCCGGACACCACGTGATGATCGGGTGTGATAAGCTCTCGTCCATCTACAACGAGTGCAAGCCAGTTTTGCACACGCGAATACTCGAGTTAAACTTGACGAGCCTAGCATATGCAGATATGGCCTCGAACACGGAGACCGAAAGGTCGGCGTGAATCATATAGTAGATATGATCAACATAGTGATGTTCACCATTGAAAACTACTCCATCTCACGTGATGATCGATTATGGTTTAGTTGATTTGGATCACGTGATCACTTAGATGACTAGAGAGATGTCATCTAAGTGGGAGTTCTTAAGTAATATGATTAATTGAGCTTAAATTTATCATGAACTTAGTCTGGTAGTATTTTGCAAATTATGTTGTAAGATCAATAGCTTGCGTTGTTGCTTTCATATGTTTATTTTGATATGTTCCTAGAAAATTGTGTTGAAAAATGTTAGTAGCAATGATGTGGATTGGATCCGCGATCCGAGGTTTATCCTCATTCTTGCACGAGAAGAATTAAGTCCTTAATGCACCGCTAGGTGACAGACCTATTGCAGGAGCAGATGCAGGCGTTATGAACATTTGGCTAGCTCAATATGATGACTACTTGATAGTTTTGTGCACCATGCTTTATGGCTTAGAATCGGGACTTCAAAGATGTTTTGAACATCATGGACCATATGAGATGTTCCAGAGTTGAAGTTAATATTTCAAGCAAATACCGAGTTGAGAGATATGAAGTCTCCAACAAGTTCTATAGCTAAAAGATGGAGGAGAATCGCTCAACTAGTGAGCATGTGCTCAGATTGTGCAGGTACTACAATCGCTTGAATCAAGTGGGAGTTAATCTTCCGGATAAGATAGTGATTGATGAATTCTCTAGTCACCATCACCAAGTTAGTAGAACTTCGTGATGAACTATAGTATGCAAGGGATGATGAAAATGATTCGAGTTTTTCATGATGATGAAATCGATGAAGGTAGAAATCAAGAAAGAACATCAAGTGTTGATGGTTAACAAGACCACTAGTTTCAAGAAAATGGCAAAGGGATAGAAGGGAACTTCAAGAAGAGCGGCAAGCAAGTTGTTGCTCAAGTGAAGAAGCCCAAGTCCGGACCTAAGCTCGAGACTAGGTGCTTCTACCGCAAAGGACTGGTCACTAGAAGCAGAACTACCCCAAGTATTTGGCGGATAAGAAGGATGGCAAAGTGAACAAAGGTATATTTGATATACATGTTATTGATGTGTACTTTACTAGTGTTTATAGCAACCCCTCGGTATTTGGTACTGGTTCAATTGCTAAGAGTAGTAACTCAAAGCAGGAGTTGCGAATAAATGAAACTAGTTAAGGGTGAAGTGACAATGTGTGTTGAAAGTAGTTTCAAGATTGATATGATCATCATCGCACACTCCCTATACTTTCGGATTAGTGTTGAACCTAAATAAATGTTATTTGGTGTTTGCGTTGAGCATGAATATGATTTGATCGTGTTTATTGCAATACGGTTATTCATTTAAGTAAGAGAATAAACTATTGTTACATTTACATGAATAAAACCTTATATGGTTACACACCCAATGAAAATGGTTCATTGGATCTCGATCATGATGATACACATATTCATAATGTTGAAACCAAAAGACGCAAAGTTAATAATGATAGTGCAACTTATTTGTGGTAATTGCCGTTTAGGTCATATTGGTGTAAAGCGCATGAAGAAACTCCATCTGATGGGATTTTGGAATCACTTGATTATGAATCACTTGATGCTTGCGAACCATGCCTCATGGGCAAGATGACTAAGACTCCGTTCTCCGGAACGAAGGAGCGAGCAATCGACTTATTGAAAATAATACATCGATGTATGTGATCCGATGAGTGTTAAGGCTCGCGGCGGGTATCATTATTTTTCGACCTTCACAGATGATTTGAGCAGATATGGGTATATCTACTTGATGAAACATAAGTCTGAAATAGTTGAAAGGTTCAAAGAATTTCAGAGTGAAGTGGAAAAATCATCGTAACAAGAAAAATAAAGTTTCTACGATCTGATCGCGGAGACAAATATTTGAGTTACGAGTTTGGTCTTCAATTAAAACAATGTGGAATAGTTTCACAAATTCATGCCACCGAACACCACATCATAATGGTGTGTCCGAACGTCATAACCGCAGTACTTTATTGGATATAGTACAATCTATGATGTTTCTTACCGATTTACCAATATCGTTTTGGGATCATGCATTAGAGACAACTGCATTCACGTTAAATAGGGCACCATCTAAATCCGTTGAGACGACACTATATGAACTGTGGTTTAGCAAGAAACCAAAGTTGTCGTTTCTTAAAGTTTGGGCTGCGATGCTTATGTGAAAAAGTTTCATCCTGATAAGCTCAAACCCAAATCGGGGAAGTGCGTCTTCATAGAATACCCAAAGGAGATTGTTGGGTACACCTTCTATCACATATCCGAAGGCAAAACATTCGTTGCTAATAAATGGATCCTTTCTAGAGAAGGAGTTTCTCTCGAAAGAAGTGAGTGGGAGGAAAGTAGAACTTGATAAGGTAATTGTACCTTCTCCCTTATTGGAAAGTAGTTCATCACAGAAATCTGTTCCTGTGACTACTACACCAATTAGTGAGGAAGCTGATGATGATGAGCATGAAACTTCAGATCAAGTTACTACAGAACCTCGTAGGTCTTCCAGAGTATGGTCCGCACTAGAGTGGTACGGTAATCCTGTTTTGGAAGTCATGTTACTAGACCATAATGAACCTACGAACTATGAGGAAGCGATGATGAGCCTAGATTCCGCAAAATGGCTTAAGGCCATGAAACCTGAGATGGGATCCATGTATGAGAACAAAGTGTGGACTTTGGTGGAGTTGCCCGATGATCGGCAAGCCATATTGTATAAATGGATCTTCAAGAGGAAGACGGACGTTGATAGTAGTGTTACTATCTACAAAGCTAGACTTGTCGAAAAAGGTTTTTGACAAAGTTCAAGGTGTTGACTACGATGAAATTTTCTCACTCGTAGCGATGCTTAAGTCTGTCCAAATCATGTTAGCAATTGCGCATTTTATGAAATCGGCAAATGGATAAACAAAACTACATTCCTTAATGGATTTAAAGAAGAGTTGTATATAATGCAACGAGAAGGTTTTGTCAATCCTAAAGGTCTTGACAAAATACGCAAGCTCAATGATCCATCTATGGATTTGGTGCAAGCATCTCGGAGTTGGAATATGCGCTTTGATAAGTTGATCGAAGCATATAGTTTTATACAGACTTGCGGTGAAGCCTGTATTTACTAGAAAGTGAGTGGGAGCACTACAGCATTTCTGATAAGTATATGTGAATGACATATTGTAGATCGGAAATAATGTAGAATTATTCTGCAAAGCATAAAGGAGTGTTTGAAAGGAGTTTTTCAAAGAAAGACCTCGGTCAAGCTACTTACATATTGAGCATCAAGATCTATAGAGATAGATCAAAACGCTTGATAAGTTTTTTCAATGAGTACATACCTTGACAAGATTTTGAAGTAGTTCAAAATGGAGCAGTCAAAGAAAGAGTTCTTGCACGTGTTACAAGGTGAGAAATTGAGTAAGACTCAAAACCCGACCACGGCAGAAGATAGAAAGAGAATGAAAGTCATTCCCTATGCCTTGGCCATAGGTTCTATAAAGTATGCCATGCTGTGTACCAGATCTATTGTATACCCTACACTGAGTTTGGCAAGGGAGTACAATAGTGATCTAGGAGTAGATCACTGGACAGCGGTCAAAATTATCCTTAGTGGAATAAGGATATGTTTCTCGATTAGAAGTGACAAAACGGTTCGTCGTAAAGGGTTACGTCGATGCAAGTTTTGACACCGATCTGGATGACTCTAAGTCTCGATCTAGATACATATTGAAAGTGGGAGCAATTAGCTAGAGTAGCTCCGTGCAGAGCATTGTAGACATAGAAAATTGCAAAATACATAACGGATCTGAATGTGAAAGACCCGTTGACTAAGATTCTCTCACAAGCAAAACATGATCACACCTTAGTACTCTTTGGGTGTTAATCACATAGCGATGTGAACTAGATTACTGAATCTAGTAAACCCTTTGGGTGTTGGTCACATGGCGATGTGAACTATGGGTGTTAATCACATGATGATGTGAACTATCGATGTTAATCACATTGTGATGTGATCTAGATTATTGACTCTAGTGCAAGTGGGAGAGTGAAGGAAATATGCCCTAGAGGCAATAATAAAGTTATTAATTATTTCCTTATATCATGATAAATGTTTATTATTCATGCTAGAATTGTATTAACCGGAAACATAATACATGTGTGAATATATAGACAAACAGAGTGTCACTAGTATGCCTCTACTTGACTAGCTTGTTAATCAAAGATGGTTATGTTTCCTAACCATGGACAAAGAGTTGTTATTTGATTAACGGGATCACATCATTAGTTGAATGATCGATTGACATGACCCATTCAGTTAGCTTAGCACCGATCGTTTAGTATGTTGCTATTGCTTTCTTCATGACTTGTACATGTTCCTATGACTATGAGATTATGCAACTCCGTTTACGGAGGAACACTTTGTGTGCTACCAAAGCGTCACAACGAATCGGGTGATTATAAAGGTGCTCTCTGGTGTCTCCGAAGGTACTTGTTGGGTTGGCGTATTTGAGATTAGGATTTGTCACTCCGAATGTCGGAGAGGTATCTCTGGGCCCTCTCGGTAATGCACATCACTTAAGCCTTGCAAGCATTGCAACTAATGAGTTAGTTGCGAGATGATGTATTACGGAACGAGTAAAGAGACTTGCCGGTAACAAGATTGAACTTGGTATTGGATACCGAGGATTGAATCTCGGGCAAGTAACATACCGATGACAAAGGGAACAACGTATGTTGTTATGCGGTCTGACCGATAAAGATCTTTGTAGAATATGTAGGAACCAATATGGGCATCTGAAAGTACGTTATATCGACTAGAGGGGGGTGAATAGGCAATTTTTAAGAATTCTTCACTGAGGAATTTGCTGGTGAGGAAATTCCTTAGCGAAGAACTACTTGCAGCGGAATATGTACTCAGAAGTAAACATAACAGGATACACACATAGTTAGCATGATGAAATGAAGACTAAAAGCAGAGTACTGAAAGCGTAAACACAAGATAGCAAGATGAAGACAAACAGATGAAGAAATTGAGGCGAGGAATTTGTGAAAGTCTTGATCAAAGTCTTCAAGCACGATATGAACAACATTCAACCTGAGAATGAGGAAATGAAAGAGTTGAGAAAATAGAACCCGGTCAGTTGGTGAAGACAAAGATTTGGTAAACCAGCCCAAGCTGCTTTGTCTCGGTTATACGTCTGGTTGGAGCGGTGAGTATTTAAACTCGAGGACACACATCCGGACACCCGATCTCACGAGGCGCAACTCAGGACACCCAGTCCTCACCGTATTCTCCTTGAACTAAGACCACGCAGGCCTCATCCAATCACTCGTGGTAAGTATTCGGGTGACTTCCAAACCTTCACAGACTTGGTCACTCGGCGATCCACAATTCCTCTTGGATGCTCTAGACCTTGATGCCTAACCGTCTGGAAGAAGCACAGTCTTCAAAGGTAACAAGCGTCGGATCCACGCAGGATCAATTTCTTCAATGATGCTCAATCACTTTGGGTTTGTGGGGGTTTGGTTTTGGGATTTTCCTCACTTGATGATTTTCGCTCAAAGTCCTCGGAGGATGGGTTGCTCTCAGATGACAAGTGTCAAGTTCTCTCGGAGCAGCCAACCAGCTAGTGGTTGTAGGGGGCGGCTATTTATAGCCTAGGGAGCAGCCCGACATGATAAGACATAAATGCCCTTCAATGATATGACCGTTAGGTGGATAATATATTTTGGAACAGCGGTAGAAGACAAAGAACGATCGGAAATTTGACTCTCAAATTCCTCGGGGCTATCATGTTCTTTCTTTGTGTAGGCAATTCAGACTGGCGAATTCCTAACTCCTCGATCGAGCAAAGTCCTCAATGACCGGAAGAACTGCGTCTCATCCATTGAAAATTTTGTTGAAGCTGTATGAGATTTCCAATGGCTTCACTCGAAGGATTGGTAGGTGTAGGATTTTGAGTTGAGCATCACATGGAAATTTTTCCTTAGTATTTCCTCGACCCCCTTTAACAGTACGGTGTTTCCTATGACTCAAGAAAGAGAAAATGAAACTACGAAAACAAAAGTCTTCACGCTTCATATTCCTCAAGTGAATACCAAGTCTTCAAGGTCACACCAATTTCTTCACTTTCAAAGTCTTCAGAAAGTCTTCAGAGTATCAAAGTCTTCAGTTGAAGAACTTCATTTTTAGGGGTCGACTTTCTCTGTAAATATCAAACTCCTCATAGACTTATAGACCTGTGTACACTCACAAACACATCAGTTACTTAACCTATAATTCTTCAGTACACCAAAATCACTAAGGGGCACTAGATGCACTTACAATCTCCCCCTTTTTGGTGATTGATGACAACATAGGTTAAGTTTTCAACGGAGATAAACATATGAAGTGTAAGTACTAATATTGAGGAATTTGATTGCAAGATATAGAAGAACTCCCCCTGAATATGTGCATAGTGAGAATTTGCTTTTGAGGCAATGCACATTTGAAGAATCGAATCATGGAGATCTCCCCTATATCTTGTAATTCATACGCATTTGATATATAATATGAAGAATTTGAAATGCATGATGAAATATGTTGCTGATGAGATTCAACATCGTGCAATAATATTAACGAGGAATAAGCATGCGGAATATCACATCAAAGTTTGAGCTCGGTGCATCAAAAGCATCGAGCACGACCAAAAGTATCAAGGCACCATCGGATTTAAGATTACAACTCGATCAATAAAAGTTTGGAAGAACGAGAGTTGTAACTTAATAAAACGCCCATAATATAAACCCGCTTGAAGACTAATTCAGATTTCTCCCACTTTGTCATCAAATGACCAAAAGGATCGGCGAGGACTAACGCATACGAAGATTTTCAAGTTGATGGAGGCGCTAAGCGTTGTCGGGTTAGTTGTTGAAGTAGGGCCTGCCGCGATGTCGCCCAAATCTTCATGTTCATCAGTTTCCGCGATGAAGAATAAGAACAGCCACTAGATCGGGGACTTTGACTCTCTTGAATTTCTTCGAGGTGGTGCAGACCGGTCAAATACTTCACGGAGACCCATAGTCTTCAATTCTTCCGGAATATACATGATTGAGAACAGCCCAGTGCGGTTGTGGGTTTCATGAAGGTATACTGATTTTCTTCACCGCATTATGTGTTGAGGTCATGTTGTGAAGAATTGCAGCAAATTGGCCTTCACCCATTTCGATTGCGGTCGACCTTCCGATGAAGGCGAGGAGTAACTCACGGTCGGTCATCACCACAGGTCTTTGTTGCTTGAGGCTTTTGCTTGGCCGAGGTATTTCTTGGCGGTGTCATGTGTTGCAGAATCGTCATTGGTGGAGTAAGATGTAGCTAGGCGAATTGACCATCCAATGGACGAGTGCCTTCATCAATCACAAGAATCGCCTTGCCCTTATCATCGATGATGAAACCGGTCGCTTGAGGACTTCAATGGGCGGCAAGTAGCTGCCATGGTTGAGTGTCGACCTTATAATTGATGAAGATCTTGCCCTTATGAATCTCATAATCCAAGGCGCATAGGGCTTCACTCAAAAGGTGACATTGGAACATTAGCGAGTCCTCATGAAGAAATCATGGAAGTTGACGGAGCGCCATGAATGATGTTGAAAAGCATGTTCTTCATGATGCCAACGACATCTTCATCATTTGAGTCGTGGCCTTTGATGGGACTCATTGTCTTCGTCGAGATTCGATAGAAAGTCCGAGGCACATCTGCAGTTCCTTGACGAGGAATTTGGTTCGAGGGCCTACCCGGCTTCAAAGGCTTCATGAGCACTTGCATATAATGATCGGTCATTTCGCGGTCATTGTAAATGCAACGTGCACTTTCATGGGGAGGATCAAGAGGAAGGACACGAAGCAATTCGATTCTTTGGTGCCTTGTAGTGAGTGTTTTCGGTCATCAATCCAGCACCCATCAATTGACATCTTGATATCTCGGTGATATGCAAAGTGGCGTAGAAGCGAAGAATGAGTTCTTCATTCCAATCACGGATATCGGTCAGAAATTTAGGAGTCTGCATCATGAATAACTCGAATCTTGGCTCGAAGCACGGCAGAGATTCCATATCCACATGAGGAATATGCTCATGATCGAAAATCTTGTCCTTGTCAAAAGCACCGAGGAATAGTAGTTGGCTTGAGTAGCAGTCCGAGCGTCTTTTCCTTATGCGGCGAGTCATATGGATTATAAGCGATGAAGAACACATGCTCGTAAAAGAAGTCTTCACCTAGAATTTTGCTTGCTCGAGAGCGGATTCTTGGTTTGGGCAGAGGAATGTCGATGATTTGCGGCACAACCTCGTGAATCGCGATCTTAGGTGCTTCACGCCGAGAATTTCTGGTTCCTCTTCTTGTGCAGTTTGGGGATCAAGCGGGTTCTTGACACTAGTGGCTGGAATTTCTTCATGAGCAGACGATGTGGGATGAGTTTCTTGAGCCCAATTGAGCAGTCGTGGCGGGGACCGAGGAATTTGTTGAATCGGAGTGAAGAGAGGAGTATTGGGATCTTGACTTTCCCAAAAGTCATCGTTCATCACTGGTGTAGTGCATCCAATATCCACGTCTTCATCTTCTTTTCAATTTCCTCAACACCAGCCTCTTCATTTGTGAACTAAGGCATGGGTGAGAAGCGATTGGCGGTGAAGGAATGTTTCCACTTCAATTTCTTCATCAAACTGTTACGAGGTAGCAACAGATTGATTTTCTTCATCGATCTGCTTGGGATCTTGTAGTCTTCTCCATAAGGAACAATTTCCTTAGGCGACATGGAGGAAATGGGAGCGGCATCAATGGGATTTTCAAGCGAGCTGGTCATTGGCTTCATTTTCTTCGCAAGTCGAAGAATTTGACGCAGCAGATGCCTTCCTCTTCTTCATCGCAGCTCGTTCTGCAGCCTTTGTCTTCTTCACTTCATAGCGAAGGAAGAATTGGAGTTGGTGTTGGCGCAGGAGGAGCCGAGGGCGTGGTTCGGTTTCTTGGTATGGCTAGTGCGATTGCCCGATCTCTTGAGTTTCTTCAGCGCACCACTAGTGGATGCCACAGGAATTTCTTGGTGGTGGAATGGAGTCATCAGCCACGGAACTTGTATTCTCATCAGATGAAAGTCATCAGCAGATCTTGGCATGTTCTTCAGCAGGTGAGCAGAGTCTGCACTGAGGATTTTCTTGTTGCGATGGGGCTGCAGCGGTTGTCATTTTCTTCGTCAAATTGATTGAATCTCACCTTGGCTCCTTGCCAATCAGCATTTAAGCATCGAAATCCTTCTTGAGGGCTTGGATTTCAGATTGAGCTTTGAGAAGTTCTTCAGAGTCGTTGACGATGTTCTTCCTCGAAGCTTCTCTTTTTCGCTTGTGCTCTCTTTATCTCACGAGCATTTTCAAATTTCCATTTCTCTTCAGCGATGAAATGGCTCAGCATATGACTTTGACCAGAGTCGAGGCGGATCGAGCATGGGAGTGTTTGGATCTTGATGCCATAGGTCGATGAAGTCAAGGATCTTCTTGGATCCAAAAGCGAGGCACGATTGTTCCTTTGGCTCTAGCGGCCTTTGTTAGTCATCTCGATGATTTACGCAAGTTCTTCATCGGAAGCTTCGTCATCGAGGGCACGTTGAAGGCAACCTGTTTCTTTCTTGGACTTGGCCGAGGACGCGCGTCCATTTGTTGCTTTGTCTTCAGCAGAGTGGGGCTGATGAGGACATTAGTGCGGTGAGGAACTTCTTTGAGACACGAAGCAATCAAGAAACCCCGAGTCCTTTGACATGTAGCAAGATGCACAGGAGTTGAGGACTTGGAGGAGTTCTTGAGGATTTTGAGGGAGCAGCGATCGAGGAATTTGTCGTGAGGGCGCGGGGTGAGGAACTGGGCCGTGAGGGCGCTGATGGTGAAGCACTTGGCTTGCTGGCGGTGCTTCTTGGCATTGATTTCCTCGGCTTGACCGAGGTCTCGGTGGCAGCAGCAGCAGCAGAATCCTCATTGAATTTCCTCACCGCCTCCTTGGCCTGTCTTGCCAATTTGGCTTGGCGCTGGACCATTCTTCAGAAAGTCTTCACCACGCTTGATCTTTGGTGGGTCACGACTTGGCGGTGCCAATGGAGCTCTTGGGCATGGAGGGTTTAAGGCGAATTTCTTCATGTACTTGGGAGTAACATAGCGATATTCCTCCATTCTCGTGCCCATCTTCGTTCTATCCTCTGGATCGCACTTTGCGCTGATTTTTGTTCTCCTTGCCAAACTTGGCTTCATTAGGTGTGCTGATAATCTTTGTATATTTCTTGAGGGATCTCAAGGCGGTCATGACCTCGGTTTCTTTCCTCCCTTCTGCGGTCTCTTGCCTTACGCCATTTTCTTGAGATGAGGAATTTGAACAATAGAACACTCTGAAGAAGTATGCAATTTTCTTCGAGGAGCGCGCAAATGAGTTAAGTTGATGAGAACCTAGTGATTCGGCGGACATGAGTACTGTGAACAGAGTGTAGATGCGAGGAATTTGGAGAGGTCATATGCGTTCTCAGAAGATTTTTTTTAAAAAAAAAGTTTTGAGGAATTTGACCAGTTGAGCCTTGAGGAATTTCACTAAGCGTTTTGTCTTAGGTTCCAGAGTTGTACAGATTGAAAATCCGCACAATTGAGGAATCTCGAAGAAATGAATTGCTTAGAGAGATAAATCAAGAGCATGCAGTGTGTGAGGTGTTCATATGTGAAGATTTGAAGAATAAAACACCTTTGAAGATTTTCAGAAAAGTTTGAGAATCAAAGCGAGTAATAAAAATGACTTTTAATTACCCAAACTGAAAAACACGACGAACAGAGATGAACTATAGTGAAGTTCGTCACGTTAGATCTCCCACGCCCTAACTTGGCAGAGGGAGACGGCTACGGTGGCGGCGGAGTGAAGATTTCCGCAGCCGGCGCGAGTACGACGGCGACGAGGTCGAGGCAGTGAAGCTCTTCCTCACCGACGGCGATGGAGTAGCGGCGGCGCTAGGGTTTGAGGAGAGCTCGAGCGAGAGACAGCGACCGAGCGGAGTAAATGAAGTAAGGAAGGGAGAGGGGTATTTATAGCCACGGTAAAAACTATTCGCTCGAAGATTTTGGGACGAACATGCCCCTGCCCTTTCTTCTTCACGCGACATGTGTCACCCACGTACTATGCAGATGGGATCGTGTAAGATCGTGGGTGAATAAACTAATGTATCGTGGGAAACGGAACGGTTTGAGCAGTAAAACCGAAAATCTGGATAAGATTTGTTTAAAAATTTCGTTCGCAATTTCTTCAGCTATCAAGGACACAGTGAAGACTTTGAACGAGTTTCAATCGTAACGCACATGAAGAATTTGTGAATAGATTGGGTTGAGTATAGCATAGAGGGAAGGGTCCGATCACATTCACTTAGCGAAATTGCAACTTGAAGAAATAGCAATAAGTGAATGTTGTAGAGGACATAAACTCATATATATATAACCAATGAAGAAAAAGCAGCGGAAACATTGAAGATTTTGCAAAGTTGAAGAATTTGATAAAGCGAGGAATTTCAAAATGAGGAAAAACTCAAATTGAAGATTTTCAACTTTTGTGGTGGCGTATTTCACCGTATAAGAATGATGATTTCAGACACAGCGTACAATTTGTCGAGGGTTACGAGAATCAAATTCTTCATTAATTTCTTCACACCTAGAGTGTTATTCTTCATTGATTGAAGAAAACGTTTCTTCATGTCTTGCACATCTAAGTCATCAATTCGCATAAGGGTTAGGATGTGTGTCCTTTTCAAAGAACATTCGAAGATTCTAAGATATTTAGCTCACACGCAACTTGCTAAATATCTTCTCATCCAAGGGCTTAGTGAAGATATCAGCTAGCTATTCTTGATCTTCACATGCTCGATGGAGATATCGCCCTTCAACACATGATCACGAAGAAAATGATGGCGAATCTGGATGTGCTTAGTCTTGAGTCTTTGAAGCGGGTTGTGAGCAATCTTGATGGCACTCTCATTGTCGCAGAGAGAGGCACATTCTTCACATTGACGCCATAGTCCTTGAGGTTTGCTTCATCCAAAGCGATTGAGCATAGCATGAGCCAAAGCAGCAATGTATTCACTTGGCGATGAGCGGTGATACGTGATTCTGTTTCTTCGAGGACCAACGGACCAAAGATCGTCAGGAAATGACAAGTGCCGATGTTGACTTGCGGTCCACGATCACCAAACATAGTCGAGTCGAGAATATCCAATGAGATCAAAAGCGAGCCCTTGGGGTACCATAATCCTAGTGTTGGTGTGTGAGCTAGATATCGAAGAATATGCTTCACAGACCTTATGGTGTGATTCCTTGGTGCAGCTTGAAATCGGGCACACATGCAAACACTAAGCATTATATCTGGCCTAGATGCACATAAGTACAATAAAGAACCAATCATGGGCGGTATACCTTGTGATCGAAATCAATACCATTTTCATCGATTACATAGATGGCCATTTGTGGGCATAGGAATTTTGATGCCTTTGCAATCTTGCATGCGAATTTCCTCGGTACATCTTTGAGGTATTTCTCTGAGATATGAATATGCCATTCTTGCTTCGATTGAATTTGAAGACCTAAGAAGAATTTCAATTCTCCCATCATAGACATTTGATATTCTTCACTCATCATATAGGCAAATTCATCACTATATCGTTGGTTAGTACAGCCAAAGATAATATCATCAACATATATTTGGCACACAAACAGTTCACCATCATATGATTTAGTAAATAGAGTAGGATCGAGTGAACCGGGTGTGAAGCCATTCTTCACAAAGAATTCCTTCAATGTATCATACCACGCTTGAGGGGCTTGCTTGAGGCCATAGAGGGCCTTATTGAGTCTGAAGACTTTGTCGATTCTTGGGATCTTCAAAACACAGGGGTTGAGCAACATATACTTCTTCCTCAAGCTTACCATTGAGGAATGCACTTTTCACATCCATTTGATATAAGATGATATCATGATGGTTAGCATAGGCAAGTAAAATGCGAATAGCCTCAAGTCTAGCAACAGTGCAAAAGTTTCATCAAATCAATTCCTTCAACTTGTGTGTAGCGTTGAGCTACTAGCCATGCCTTATTCCTCACCACAAGGCCATTTTCATCTTGCTTGTTGCGGTAGATCCACTTTGTGCCAATGATATTATGCTTGCGAGGATCAGGCGATTGACCAATTCGAGACATTGTTCAGCTCGAATGATGTAATTCTTCTTGCATAGCCTGAATCCACTCCGGCTCGAAATGCTTCATCTACCTTAGTGGGCTCTGAGATAGAGACAAAAGCATAGTGCCCACAAAAGTTAGATAAGTGTGAGGCTTTTGAGCGTGTGAGAGGACACAGTGCGCTAATGTCATCGATGATCTTCTCCACTTGCACTTCTTTTGCAAGCGTGGATGAGTTGGTTGTCGTTGAGGATTTTGATCAGCATTTTCTTGACACCATTTTCCTCATCATGTTCTTGAGTGCATCAGCTCGGCGTTCTTCATGAGCAGGAATGAATTCTTGACAGATTCTTGATGGGAATGACATCCTCGGTTGCCTTGAGCTTGATAGCATCCTCAAGTGCTGGTTCATCTAACACAGAAGGTAGGTGCTCTCTTTGCGAGCCATTAGTTTCATCGAACCGCACATCTCTGATGTCAACAATCTTGTGAAGAACAATGTTGAAGACTACAGTAGGTGTGCGAGTCCTTCCGTAACCAAGCATAAAACCTTCATGTGCTTTGGTGCAAATTTAGAGTTGTGGTGAGGATCTCTAATCCAACATTTAGCACGAAGACTTTGAAATAACTCACATTGGGTTTCTTGTCGTTGAGGAGTTCATAGGCGATCTTCTTGAAGAATTTGTGAAGATATACTCTGTTGATGATGTGGGCAGGCGGTATCAATTGCATCAATCCGTAAACGCCGAGGCGTTTTGTATTCATCAAGCATAGTGCGAGCCATCTCAACAAGAGTTATGTTCTTGCGCTCACGACGCCATTCTGGCGAGGAGTATAGGGAGCAGATAATTCATGAGTAATACCAAGTTCATCAAGATAGGCATCAAGACCGAATTCTTGAACTTCGGTTCCATTGTCACTTCGATATGCTTGATCTTCACACCAAAGTTGGTTGAAGCCCTCGAGGAAAATCGTTTGAAGACTTCACGCACTTCATATTTGTAAGTAATAATGTGTACCCATGTATATCGAGAATAATCATCAACAATGACAAAACCATATAAAGATGCATCATTAGTGACCGCTGAATAATGATTAGGTCGAAGAGGTCCATGTGAAGCAATTGAATGGACGTGTAGTGGTCATGATAGTCTTTCTTTGGATGCTTGGCCTTGGTCATTTTTCGGCTTCACAAGCTCCGCATAAGTGATCCTTGAGGAATTTGACATTCTCAATGCCAATGACATGCTTCTTCTTCCAAGCGTGTTCAAATTCCTCATGCTGCATGACCAAGTCGTCGATGCCATAGCCAGCCTTCGAAGCTTTTGCAAGTAGACACACGGCTGGTTGTGGTCTGTAGAGAAATCAACAATATCTGAGATCTCCTCTCCTAAAGCCTTGAAGACTTTGGAATTGTGACTTCCATAATCACAACACAATGATATTTGCGAAGACAACAACCATATCAAGATCACAAAGCATTGAGATCGACATGAGATTGTATCCTAAGGACTCAACAAGCATGACTTTGTCCATGTGCTTATCCTTAGAGATAGCAACCTTACCAAGACCCAATACTTGACTTTTGCCTTTGTCAAGAAAGATGATATGCTTCAGAGGTGACGGTGATAAGGAGCATCCATCAATAGATTCTTGTCACCAATCATGTGATTTGTACATCCACTATCAAGGACCCATTCAGTGGTTTTGGGTTGATCATCCTGCAGATGAATTAGTGTAGCTTACAATCTCATATGCTTCATCAGTGAAGAATATGATATCAAGTTCATCGGATGAATTTCATCAAGCGAGAAACAGATATAGCAATATGAGGGCGTGTGAAATGAAAGTTCATTTCATCATGATTCGCTGCGTCCTTCGAGCAATTTTTGTCGGGTCCAAAGCAAATTCTTGAGACGTTAGAGCATACGGAGACTGACCTGCAGAAGAGATTAGTTCTTTTCTTCACCACCCACATCCGAGGGGTGGCAAAGAGTTCATCATCCTGCGAGCACCATGTGAGAAAGGTGGCAAAGATGCCAAACCATTTCGCTTCACATATGAGGGGTTAGGGTAAGCATATGAATAAGCAGAGTAATTCTTCGAGGACTTATGAACATAGTGGTTTGAAGAATAATGCACATATTCATAGCCCTTAGCTCTACCCTGCGAGACAGAGTTGTTAGCACGATGATAATCATATGAGGACTTTGATCCATGTGAAGAATTTGGTCCATATGGAGAATTTGATCTGGGGTTCCTGTTCTTCAGAGGTGCTGTCATGAGGACATTCACCTGAAGACTTTCAACACAGCTTTTGGGAACCCAGATTTTCTTCATAGGGGAACCGTTCCTGCAGTTAGTGCCAACATATCTAGCAAATACTTCACCATTTTGATTTTTGAACAGTTTATAGTTGGAGTCAAATGACTCATCAGAAGAATGAGAAGATTCACATGTAAAGCCGGATAAGTTAGATGGATCAACTGGAGGTCCTTTGCACCAACCCATGAGGTTTGGGGTCCGCTCGAGCTTCAATATGTTCCATCGGCATTGAGTTTCCTCTCAAAGGCAATACCCTCTTTCCTAGGGTTTACATTGAGGATCTGCTTTTGAGCACATCACAAAGTGTATGATGCCCTTTGAGGCTTTTGTACATGCCTGTCATGTACAATTCCTTCAGCCCTGCATTGTCAGTGATACTAGCAATGTCCTGAGATGAGGAATTAGTGATAGCAGAGGCAGATGAAGAATTTGTAACATTTGAAGCATTTGAACATTCAGGTGAAGAATTAGCAGATTCACGTTCAATGCACTTTAAGCATGGAGGAACAAATTCTTCCTGAGAAGTGCTGATTTGTTGAGCTAGTAATGAATCGCGCTCCTTCTGAAGATCTTCATAACACACTCTTAGCTTTTCAATATCTTCCTTTCTTTGAAGAGCTTCAAGAGAAAGCTTCTCATGATCTTGCTTTTCTTGAAGAAATTCATATGAAAGTTTCTCATGATCAGACAAGAGAGAGTTATGATGACCTTGAAGATTATCATACCTAGGTGAAGTCTCTGAAGATTTTCATCAAGGCTTTAGTGCGATCCATTTCTTCACCCAACATATCATCACTTTTATCTAGCATGTTTTGAACCTTTTCAAGAGCCCGTTGTTGTTTCACAGCAATTTTAGCAAGTTTAGAGTAGTTGGGCTTGAGATCCTCATCAGATTCATTTTCACTAGAGTCAGAGGAGTTGTATTTGAGTACCTTAGCTCCTTTTGCCATGAAGCAATAGGTGGGGGCGTAGCCATCATTATCTTCATCGGGCTTGTCGGTGGAGTCGGTTTCTTGATGTTGAAGATGGACTTGTTGCGAAGGCGGTGTAGCAACGCAGACTAGCCACACGGACTCAGATTCTTGGACTCCTCCTCTTCATCATTTTCCTCAGATTCAGCTTGAGTCCATCTCCTTGCCAATGAATGCACGAGCCTTCTTGGAGCTGCCCTTCTTGTGAGATGAGGACTTTGAGGGTTTTGATGACGAAGATTTTGATGATTTCTTCTTCTTCTTCGCATCATCAGAACTGTAATCCTTGTATTTCTTCTTCTTCATTTCCTTTTCCCACTGAGGACAATCTTGAATATAGTGACCAGGCTTCTTGCATTTGTGGAAAAGTCTTCTCTTATAGTCACTGGATGAGGAGTCATTTCCTCTTGAGGATTTTCCAAAGCGACCTCGTCTTGTGAATTTCGGAATTTCTTCAAGCGATGCTAGGTCTGGCTCGATTCTTCAGATCACCAAGGCTACTACCGAATCCTCACATTGAGTCGACACAACCTTAGCCTTGAGGCACGTGGTTTGCCATAGTTTGAGCCATAGAGATCTCTCTTTTGACAAGCTGGAACTTCGTGAGTGTTTAGCCTTCGAGGATATCGGTAGGATCAAGCGACTTGTAGTCAAGACGTTCTTGTATCATCGGTCCCGAGTATCAAATGAGGAATCAAGCGATCTCAGCGGTTTCTTCACAACTTCATGATCAGTGATGTCAGTGGCACCGAGGGCTTGAAGCTCATTTGAGATGTCAGTGAGGCGATCAAAGGTTTGTTGAACATTTTCATTGTCGAGTCTTTTGAAGTGGTTGAAGAGATTCCGAAGAACATCGACTCGAGAGTCACGCTGAGTTGAAACTCCTTCATTTACTTTGGACAGCCTATCCCAGATAAGCTTAGCAGTTTCCAATGCACTTACTCTTCCATACTGTCCTTTGCTCAGATGGCCACAAATGATATTCTTCGCTTGAGAATCGAGTTGTTTGAATCTCTTCACATCGGTAGCGTTCAGTGTGGGAGTGATGAGGGACACCATTTTCCACAACATAAAAGAGATCATTGTCAATTGCCTCAAGATGCATTCGCATCTTGTTCTTCGATAGAGGGGTAGTCCGTTCCATCAAAGGTAGGACACCCACCGAGACCTTGATCATACTGCGGTCGACATAACTAAAACTCCGGCGGTTAAACCAAAATCACACGAACAAGGAGTACCTTGCTCGATACCAATTGAAAGTCGTTATATCGACTAGAGGGGGCTGAATAGGCGATTTTAAGAATTCTTCATCGAGGAATTTCTGGTGAGGAAATTCCTTAGCGAAGAACTACTTGCAATGAATATGTACTCGAAGTAAACATAACGGGATACACACATAGTTAGCATGATGAAATGAAGACTAAAACAGAGTGCGGAAAGCGTAAACACAGGATAGCAAGATGAAGACAAACGATGAAGAAATTGAGCAGAGGAATTTGTGAAAGTCTTGATCAAAGTCTTCAAGCACAGATATGAACAACATTCAACACAAGAATGAGGAAATGAAAGAGTTGAGGAAATAGAACCGGTCAGTTGGTGAAGACAAAGATTTGGTAAACCGGTTCAAACCGCTGTCTCGGTTATACGTCTGGTTGGAGCGGTGAGTATTTAAACTCGAGGACACACAGTCCGAACACCCGATCTCGAGCGCAACTTAGGACACCCAGTCCTCACCGTATTCTCCTTGAACTAAGACCACGAGCCTCGTCCAATCACTCGTGGTAAGTGTTGGTGACTTCAAACCTTCACACAGACTTGGTCACTCGGCGATCCACAATTCCTCTTGGATGCTCTAGACCTTGACGCCTAACCGTCTGGAAGAAGCACAGTCTTCAAAGGTAACAAGCGTCGGATCCACGCAGGATCAATTTCTTCAGTGATGCTCAATCACTTTGGGTTTGTGGGGGTTTGGTTTGGGATTTTCCTCACTTGATGATTTTCACTCAAAGTCCTCGGAGGATGGGTTGCTCTCAGATGACAAGTGTCAAGTTCTCTCGGAGTAGCCAACCAGCTAGTGGTTGTAGGGGGCGGCTATTTATAGCCTAGGGAGCAGCCCGACATGATAAGACATAAATGCCCTTCAATGATATGACCGTTAGGTGGATAAGATATTTTGGAACAGCCGGCACACAGCACAGCAACGGTCGGAAATTTGACTCTCAAATTCCTCAGGGCTATCATGTTCTTCACTGTGTAGGCAATTCGCACTGGCAAATTCCTAACTCCTCGGTCGAGCAAAGTCCTCGGTGACGGAAGAACTGCGTCTCATCCTTTGAAGAATTTGACTGAAGCGTATGAGATTTCAATGGCTTCACTCAAGGGATTGGTAGGTGTAGGATTTTGAGTTGAGCATCACATGGAAAATTTTCCTTAGTATTTCCTCGACCCCCTTTAACAGTATGGTGTTTCCTATGACTCAAGAAAGAGAAAATTAAACTATGAAAACAAAAGTCTTCACGCTTCATATTCCTCAAGTGAATACCAAGTCTTCAAGGTCACACCAATTTCTTCACTTTCAAAGTCTTCAGAAAGTCTTCAGAGTATCAAAGTCTTCAGTTGAAGACCTTCATTTTTAGGGGTCGACTCTCTCTGTAAATATCAAACTCCTCATAGACTTATAGACCTGTGTATACTCACAAACGCGTCAGTTACTTAACCTATAAGTCTTCAATACACCAAAATCACTAAGGGGCACTAGATGCACTTACAGCATCCAGGTCCCGCTATTGGTTATTGACCGGAGACGTGTCTCGGTCATGTCTACATTGTTCTCGAACCGTAGGGTCCGCACGCTTAAGGTTTCGATGACAATTTTATTATGAGTTTATGAGTTTTGATGTACCGAAGGAGTTCGGAGTCCCGGATGAGATCGGGGACATGACGAGGAGTCTCGAAATGGTCGAGACGTAAAGATCGATATATTGGACGACTATATTCGGAGTTCGGAAAGGTTCCGAGTGATTCGGGTATTTTTTGGAGTACCAGAGAGTTACGGGAATTCGTATTGGGCCTCTTTGGGCCATACGGGAAAGGAGAGAAAGGGCCAAAAGGGTGGCCGCACCCTTCCCCTTGGACTAGTCTGAATTGGACTAGGGAGGGGGCGCCCCCTTCCTTCCTTCTCCTTCTCTCTTCCCTTTCCTTCTCTCCTACTCCTACTACATGGAAGGGTTCCTAGTTGGACTAGGAAAGGGGGAATCCTACAACCGGTGGGAGTAGGACTCCCCTAGGGTGTAACGCCCTCGATGCGGCTATATCTCCCACGTGTCGAAGCACGACTTAGAGGCATAACCGCATTGAAAGCAATGTCGCAAGTGAGGTAATCTTCACACAACCCATGTAATACATAAGGGAAAGAGATACATAGTTGGCTTACAATCGCCACTTCACACAATTACATGAATAAAGCATTACATCATCCAGATATGATCAAGGTCCGACTACGGAACCAAAATAAAAGAAGAACCCCAAATCGACATAAAGGTCCCGATCATTTAACTGGGCTCCACTCTTGAACAACTAGAGCGAAACAACACAAAGGGCAAGATCTTCATCGAGCTCCACCTTGAGCTTGGTTCGTCACCCTTTCGATAACATAGGCACCGCAAACTGGTTTTGGAAGTATCCGGTGAGCCACGAGGACTCAAACAATCCCATTACCATGGGTATCGAGACTAGCAAAGCTTAAAGGGAAAGGAAGGGGTAAAGTGGTGAGGTTGCAGAGCGACTAAGCAAGTATGGTGGCTAACATACGCAAATGAGAGCGAGAAGAGAAACAAAGGAACGGTCGTGAAGCTAGCAATGATCAAGAGGTGATCACGAACACCTACTTCGTCAAACATAACACGAAACCGTGTTCACTTCCGGACTCCGCGAGAAGAGACCATCACGGCTACACACTCGGTTGATGCGTTTTAATTCGGATCAAGTGTCAAGTTATCTACAACGGACATTAACAAATTCCCATCGCCACATAACCATGCACGGCTCTCAAAAGTTTAAACCTGCGGGGTGTCCCAACTTAGCCCATGACAAGCTCTCGCGATCATCGAAGGAATAGACCTTCACCGAGACACTCCGATCGGACTCGGTATCCGGTACATCAAGACATTTCGACAATGGTAAAACAAGACCAGCAAAGCCGCCCGATCTTGACAATCCCGATAGGAGCTGCACATATCTCGTTCTCGTGGCAACACCGGATGAGTCAAGCTACGAGTAAAACCAGCCCTCGAGTTTCCAAGAGGTGGCCCAAGATCTGCTCGGTTCGGACCAACACTTAGACAAGCACGGCCCGGGGCTAAAATAAAGATGACCCTCGAGAGAGCGACTCCCAAGGGAAAAGATAGGTGGTGGTGAGGCAAATGGTAAAAGTCAATGTTGGGCCTTCTTTGGACAAGTTTTATTCAAAGCGAACCTGTCGGGGGTCCCATAAATCACCCGACCAGCGTTAGGAGCATAAAAATCCGGGAACATAACACCTATATGACGGAAACTAGGCGGCAAGAGTGGAACAAAACACGGGCATAAGGCCGAGCCTTCCACCCTTTACCAAGTATATAGATGCATTAATAATATAAGAGATATTGTGATATCCCAACATAAACCCCTGCCCACCATGGAGAAATCTTCAACTTCACCGCAACTAGCAACGCTATAAGAGGGCTGAGCAAAGCGGTAACATAGCCAAACAACGGTTTGCATAGGAAAGGTGTCAAAGGTTAGGGGTTCATGGTAATATGGGATGGCTGGACAAACAGTAATAGGTAGCGCAGCATAGCGAAAGAACGAGGCAACTAGCATAGCAATGATAGTAGTGAGATCGAGGTAGCGGTCATCTTGCACGAAATCCCGCTAGGAAGAAGAACGAGTCCATGAAGAAGACAAGCGGACGTGGGCGAACGAATCCTCACAACTCCGGAACGAAACCGAAGGCAACCCGGAAAGAAGCAATCAACATGGTAAACACACAAGCATAATCATGGCATGATGCACAAACAAGTATGATGCATGACCGGTTTAATGAGGCATGGCATGGCAAAGTGCAACACACAATACTACAAGTTAAGTGGAGCTCAACATGCAATATTGACAAAACACCACATCAATTATTTAGTTCTCTCTTGTTTATGCTACTCATCAATATTAAATGTTGTTAAACATGGCAAGAGGTGAAGCATAACAAAACTACCTACCTAGGCAAGTTTAAATGAGGCCGGAAACAACAAACAACAATTCCGGAAAATCTCCATATGCAAATTATGGATTCGGTACTGTTCTGCCCTAAAACATATTTTAAAGTTGTTAAACAGGAAAATAAAGTGGACCATGTTAATCTAGGCATTTTTCCACCCCATTTACATATAAAGTTTATTTAATTCCGAGCTACGGTTAAATAGTTATGAATTAAATCATTTTAGCATGGCATTAGAGCAAATTTAAACAAACAACAGTTTAAACATTTTAACGGATGAAAGTGAGATATTATGAAACTAGATAAAATTCTAAGCATTTTGCATGTATAAGTTGTTTTAATCCGATGCATGGTTAATGAGTTATTAATGCATGAACTACAGGGGGTTTTCTGCAAATCTGGTAAATCACAGGATAAAAGGCAAAATCGCAGAGCCTAAAAAAATAGACTCTGGGCCGAATCTGGACAGGAAGCCCAACAAAGGAAAAGGGCCGGGGCTGCTCACCAAGCCACTTGGGCCGACAGTGGAGAAGGCATTTGGCGGTGGAAGGAGCTGGCCCTCTGGCGCGACAAGCCGCAAGACAGACAGCTGCTTGGCCGGGAGGCCCACGCGGAGGCAGGAGGCGGCGATGCTCATGCATGGTCAGCAGGCGCTCCTCCTCCGCTGACGACGCAGACGGCGGCGGCGGCTTGACGCGTCTCGGCGGAGCTCCCACGAAGGAGGAGACGGATCCGTCGAGGATGGGACGGATCCAAGACGGTGGGGCGGATCCCACGGAATAGAGCGGATCGGGGCTCGGTGAGCTCTGTCCATAGCAACCGTAAGAGAGAGAGATCGATGAGAGAGAGAGGAAAACAAAGAAGGGAGGAGAAGAGGAGAGGTTGGGCTTGGCACGGAGGTGGGGACTCAGCGACTGGCGCGAGAAGCTCAGGCGGCTTGGCGGTTTGGCGACAGGGGCGGTCTGTGGGAAGCCGGCGGCTGGATCGAGGGGCTGCTCCCTCGGCGGGTTGGGAGCGGGAACCGCGGCGGGCGCTGCTGGCTCCTCCGGGCCCAGATCCGCCCGAGGCGGGCTGGTGCGGCCGCGAGGCCATGGGAGGCGACGTGGAGGCGGGGAGGCGATGTGGCGGCGCTCGGTTGGCCGGGCGACGCCTCGGTGTGGCGCAGCCAATGGCTACGCCAAGTGGCGCCCGTGGTGGAGGCGGCGGTGCAAAGGAGGAGGAGGCGACAAGTGGCGGCGGGGAAGAAGGCAGCAGTGAATTTGAGGAGGAGAGGGCTAGAGGTAGGTAGGAGGCCAAAAATGGAGAGAAGGGTCTTTATATAGCCAAAGAGGCTAGGGTTTGGGGTTTGAGGGGTTTGAGCCCTCCGATCTCGTCAGACGGCACCAGACGCGAGGAGGGTATGGTAGGTGGGCTAGTGGGCTGTGAAGAGGAGTAGGGCGAGGGAGAGAAGGGAAGTGCAGCCCGACAACTGTTTAGGAGACCGAAAATGTCCGACGATAGACCGCTATATTGCGGATGTAGGTTTAACGGTTGGGCTATCAAATGGACTCGAATCGATTGAAACTTGGCAGGCGGCCTGTCTACACTATAATAAGACCGCACGACAAGTTGCAACCCATTCCGAGAACATTTTTATGCCACTTATAAAATAATATTTCAGAGGTGCCGCGGGCGCGTGCCAGTGTGTCTGGACTCCGAATGGACAACGTAGAGAACCGGCGGAACCCGAACGGATGCAAGTTTTGAAAAACATGCAGAAGAAATGCAGATAATGGCATGGTGAAATGCAACATGCAAGCAATGACATGGCAACAACGGCAAATAACTGGCGGACACCTGGCGCATCGGATTCGGGGCGTTACAACACTCCACCACTACGAGAGGATCTCGTCCCGAGATCTAGGATGGCACCGGAGGAAAAAGGAAGAGGAAGATAAGAGGTAAACTAAATTGCTTCTTGGACAAACGAGTGAAACCATGAACCTTGAGATGTTGAGCAAAATGAAAGGAAGAAAGCAACGAAGATGAGGAATGTTGAAAACACTCCAGTTAAAACTAGATAGAGAAGGAACAAAATTGATATAATTTGGACAGCACTCTGACTCTAAATGGAAGGAATTGAACATGAACTTGACAAGATGAGAGAACACTTGATGAAATCAACAACACACTGCCTCCAGAACTATTGAAAGAATGGCACAATGTGTAAGAAGGATTTCAGACAGCACTCAGGTTGAAAAGAGAGGCAAAACTTGATAAGATGAAAGAACTTGAATGAGAACACAACACTCCGGTTAAATGGATAAGCACAAAAGAACGTGATCCTCACAATTCGAGATGATGAGCGAAGAGAGCAACATCACCATGCCTCCGGAAGAAAGAATAGAAGATAGATCATAGGAATAACAGAATGGAGAAGAAAAGGCCAACTTCTGCCACAAATGAGCTTGGAAAGAATCCTTGCAAAGAAGAATCGAATGGAGTTGTTGGAAAATCAACAACGAGAAGCACAAGCTTGTTGTGGGCTTATGGAAAACATCTCGAGACTATGAGGTGACAACCGGCCACTAATGGAAACAATTGATTTGATTGAGAGTACCAAAGAGATGAAAAACTTCTTCATCGAGATGAGAAGGAGAAAATTGGATCATTGATAAGCACCACAATAGCAACATTCCTTAGGGAAGGCTTTAGGTGAAATTTATACCAAGATAACTGCAGAGAAGAGATTGATGGATTTAAAATACCTCATTCTTGACAACAATATGAATCATGAAACATGAAGGAAATTGTCAAGAGTGACATAACACCATCTCAAAAGATAAGATAGAAGGAATTGCACTTTGGAATGCAAGACGGAGAATACTTGAGCTTCTCAAAACAAAACAAGTGTCGGGCACCCTGTTTAATTTTGAGGTATAGCTTGGCGGATCAAAACTTCAAGAGAAATCTTGAGGAACAATTCGAGATTGAAAGGAATCCTTGATGAGCCACCATGTAAAGCCTCCATGAAGAACTCCGGTAATGAAAGGATGATAAAGAGAAAGATAAGTTGAAAACACAGGGTGAAGACTTGCGATGATTTAGATGGAGCTTTGTGATAATTAGAGCTTGGAACTCCGGGAAAAAGAGAAGATGAAACAAATGAAACCGAGAATTACTTCATCATGAACAAACTCCGGAAGAAAAGAATTGAATCACCTCGAGGAAATGAGAATAAGATTTATTGTATACGTATCCTTCATCAAATTTAATTGATTACAAGCAACGGATTTGGCATACTACTTATTCTCGTAGCAAGGATTAAGAGGGATATAGCATAAACTTGAGAAGGTCTTCAACAAACCACCGGTAGGATTGGAACAACAAATGAATTGATATGATAACAAAGAAAGAGAACTCTTGAATGAACCACCGTAAAAATTGAGAATGAATGTAGCAAAGGCACGATTCAATGGGAAGAATTGGAAAATGAAAGAAGATATTTGAGGGGATTTAGATACATGAGAACAAAGAGATCATGAACTGGTTAGAGGATATTTGAATGATGCACCGGAAGAATATAGAGAAGAAGAGCAAAAGGCTGAGAATTAATAAACCCGAAATGATGGCCTCCGGATGACAAACTGAGAAGACTCTTGAATATCTCCTGATGGGTGAAAAAGATTCTCACAATCGAAAACAATTATGAGAGGATGGCAACAAGTTAGCACCATGAATCTTGAAGAGAATAGACCAAGATTAAAGAGAAACTCTTCTTCGGTCTTCAAATGATGAGAATGACAACGAGAAACACCACCAAGAATTATTGAGGCACACCGGAAGAATATAAAGCGAAGAGGTTGAGCCAACTATGAAAAGAATTTGAAAGATCTTGGAGAAAAGCATTTGACTGATGATAACTCATTCTTACGTCAAACTTGGAGAAGAATTTAGGATAGCTCAGGGAAAATAGAAGAGTCAGGTAAGGTCCTGGGAAAAGACCTGTGGGTTAGGGCCCACTCAAAAGAAAACACCGTTGAAAATGATTTTAAAGAGAAATTGCACCGGTTGAATTAAATGGCTTGAAAGAGATAAGAGCCTCAAAATATCTAGAACGGATTGAGAATGGAAACACAAATCTTGTGAGATATCTTGAGCACTCCGGATAAGAATAGAGATAGTTGAACAATTATGAGATGCACCGGCATGGGAAAGCATTTGAAATGAGGAAAGGGATATGATGAATATCAAAAGCTTGAATAGGATCCACCGGAGAAGAAACAACAATGAAGGATGACGAACTTGAAGCTCGTGAGCATCTTCATGGGAAATCACCGGATAAAACATTGATTGAAAAGAGTGAAGTGACTTCACATAAATAAATGGATACTTGATTAAAAAAATCTGAGTCCTTGAAGAAAAAGGGTGGGAGGGTGGGGAAACAAAGACAACTTGGGATGGATGAAACAAACACCGTTGAGAAAACTTGGAATTGATCTTGCGGATGTTGAAAATGATCGGATCCACTTGAAGAGAAACACGCCGGTTGAAAAAGAATTAACATGACGACCTCGATGATCAAGAAGGATTAGTATTCACATAGCAATATGAGAACACCGTTTAGGAAAGGTATGGATTCAACATTTGACATTGAAGCAACTCGAATACCAGATTTAAAACAAAACAAAGGATTTGGCTTGCAGAATAAGCCGAAAACAAACATATGATAGAGATTTACCCAATCCCATATCATGCATCTGTCGGAAAGATATTCTAGGAGCTACTTGAATTCCCACCTATAAAACTCCGAAACTTTACGGTTATGCAATCGGTGTTGGGGATACTGAGGAAGCAATATATCTCACACAAACTAACAATCCCTACATCCGGTGTATCCATCCGTCAACACATAACCAAGAAACCTTCGAAATCGTCTACCTCAACCTTGAAAAGCATCCGTTATACGAGTCATGGCAATACTCCGTACTCACCTCGATCTTTGGGTTAGTGGGGTTATCTCACCAACAAGCGCATAAAAGAGATTTTCGTTGTCGTCGTACTAAACTCAAGTATTCCATAACTGCAACGATAAATTTATGACGACAACACCTCAGAGCTCAACTCCCCGGGACACCTCCACTTAAAAAAAACCTCACGACGGAGGCACCAAGACAATGTTGTCATCACAAAACCATCGAACGATTCTAAGATACCAGCGTGATCCTAAAAAATTTAGCGAAATTTGAGAAGAGAAGAGTCAAAACTCTCGTCGGGATGCCTTACCGAGGCGACGAAGGACCGAGGAGTAAAAAAATCCTAACTCTCCGATATATATAATCCTAAATGACTCAAAACATTTTCTAGACACAACTCGCCGCTAAAAACGATCAAGCGGTGGGGCTCCTAAGGTCGGGATGGCTCGATTACCAACTTATAGCGCCCTCGATGCGGCTATATCTCCCACGTGTCGAAGCACGACTTAGAGGCATAACCGCATTGAAAGCAATGTCGCAAGTGAGGTAATCTTCACACAACCCATGTAATACATAAGGGAAAGAGATACATAGTTGGCTTACAATCGCCACTTCACACAATTACATGAATAAAGCATTACATCATTCAGATACAATCAAGGTCCGACTACGGAACCAAAATAAAAGAAGAACCCCAAATGCGACAAAGGTCCCCGATCGGCCCCAACTAGGCTCCACTACTGAACAACTAGAACGAAACAACACAAAGGGCAAGATCTTCATCGAGCTCCTCCTTGAGCTTGGTTCGTCACCGCTTTCGGTAACATAGGCACCGCAAACTGGTTTTGGAAGTATCTGGTGAGCCACGAGGACTCAAACAATCCAATTACCATGGGTATCGAGACTAGCAAAGCTTAAAGGGAAAGGAAGGGGTAAAGTGGTGAGGTTGCAAGCAGCGACTAAGCAAGTATGGTGGCTAACATACGCAAATGAGGCGAGAAGAGAAACAAAGGAGCGGTCGTGAAGCTAGCAATGATCAAGAGGTGATCACGAACACCTACTTCGTCAAACATAACACGAAACCGTGTTCACTTCCGGACTCCACCGAGAAGAGACCATCACGGCTACACACTCGGTTGATGCGTTTTAATTCGGATCAAGTGTCAAGTTATCTACAACCGGACATTAACAAATTCCCATCGCCACATAACGCGGGCATGGCTCTCGAAAGTTTAAACCATGCGGGGTGTCCCAACTTAGCCCATGACAAGCTCTCGCGATCATCGAAGAATAGACCTTCACCCGAGACACTCCGATCAGACTCGGTATCCCGGTACTCAAGACATTTCGACAATGGTAAAACAAGACCAGCAAAGCCGCCCGATGCGCCGACAATCCCGATAGGAGCTGCACATATCTCGTTCTCAGGGCAACACCGGATGAGTCAAGCTACGAGTAAAACCAGCCCTCGAGTTGCCAAGAGGTGGCCCCGCAGGCTGCTCGGTTCGGACCAACACTTAGACAAGCACTAGCCCGGGGGGGGGGCTAAAATAAAGATGACCCTCGAGAGAGCGACTCCCAAGGGAAAAGATAGGTGGTGGTGAGGCAAATGGTAAAAGTAAATGTTGGGCCTTCTTTGGACAAGTTTTATTCAAAGCGAACTGTCGGGGGTCCCATAAATCACCCGACCGCGTTAGGAGCATAAAAATCCGGGAACATAACACCGGTATGATGGAAACTAGAGGCGGCAAGAGTGGAACAAAACACCGGGCATAAGGCCGAGCCTTCCACCCTTTACCAAGTATATAGATGCATTAATAATATAAGAGATATTGTGATTTCCCAACATAAACCCATGTCCACCATGGAGAAATCTTCAACTTCACCTGCAACTAGCAACGCTATAAGAGGGGCTGAGCAAAGCGGTAACATAGCCAAACAACGGTTTGCATAGGAAAGGTGTCAAAGGTTAGGGGTTCATGGTAATATGGGATGGCTGGACAAACAGGTAATAGGTAGCGCAGCATAGCGAAAGAACGAGGCAACTAGCATAGCAATGATAGTAGTGAGATCCAGGGTAGCGGTCATCTTGCCTGAACTCCCGCTAGGAAGAAGAACGAGTCCATGAAGAAGACAAGCGGACGTGGGCGAACGAATCCTCACAACTCCGGAACGAAACCGAAGGCAACCCGGAAAGAAGCAAACAACATGGTAAACACACAAGCATAATCATGGCATGATGCACAAACAAGTATGATGCATGACCGGTTTAATGAGGCATGGCATGGCAAAGTGCAACACACAATACTACAAGTTAAGTGGAGCTCAATATGCAATATTGACAAAACACCACATCAATTATTTAGTTCTCTCTTGTTTATGCTACTCATCAATATTAAATGTTGTTAAACATGGCAAGAGGTGAAGCATAACAAAACTACCTACCTAGGCAAGTTTAAATGAGGCCGGAAACAACAAACAACAATTCCGGAAAATCCCCATATGCAAATTATGGATTCGGTACTGTTCTGCCCTAAAACATATTTTAAAGTTGTTAAATAGGAAAATAAAGTGGACCATGTTAATCTAGGCATTTTTTCACCCCATTTACATATAAAGTTTATTTAATTCCGAGCTACGGTTAAATAGTTATGAATTAAATCATTTTAGCATGGCATTAGAGCAAATTTAAACAAACAACAGTTTAAACATTTTAAACATGGATGAAAGTGAGATATTATGAAACTAGATAAAATTCTAAGCATTTTGCATGTATAAGTTGTTTTAATCCGATGCATGGTTAATGAGTTATTAATGCATGAACTATAGGGGGTTTTCTGCAAATCTGGTAAATCACAGGATAAAAGGCAAAATCGCAGAGCCTAAAAAAAATAGACTCTGGGCCGAATCTGGACAGGAAGCCCAACACAGGAAAAGGGCCGGGGCTGCTCACCAAGCCACTTGGGCCGACCGGTGGAGAGGCCGCTGGCAAGCTGGAAGGGAGCTGGGCCCTCTGGCCTTGGCCGCTGGCATGGGGGAGGCCCACTGGGAGGCGAGGAGGTGGCGATGCTCGCATGGTCAATCCAGGCGCGCTCCTCCTGACGACGCAGACGGGCGGCGGCGGCTTGACGCGTCTCCGGCGGAGCTCCCACGAAGGAGGGAGACGGATCCCGTCGGGGATGGACGGATCCGCACGGTGGGGGCCGGATCCCACCGGAATAGAGCGGATCGGGGCTCCGGTGAGCTCCTGTCCATGGCAACCGAGAAGAGAGAGAGATCGATGAGAGAGAGAGGAAAACAAAGAAGGGAGGAGAAGAGGAGAGGTTCGGGGCACTGGCCTGGAGGTCGGGGACTCGGCGACCTGGCGGCGGAGAAGCTCCAGGGCGGCGGCTTGGCGGTTTGGCGACGAGGGGCGGTGAGAAGGCGGCGGCTGGATTGAGGGGCTCCCCTCGGCGGTTCTTGGAGGCGGGAAGCCGGGGGCGCGTGGGCTCCTCTGGCCCAGATCCGGCCCGAGGCGGGCTGGTGCGGGCGCGAGGGCCGCGGGAGGCGACGTGGAGGCGGGGAGGCGATGTGGCGACGCCCGGTTGGCCGGGGCGACGCCTTAGGTGGCGGCACAGCCAATGGCTACACGCCAAGTGGCGCCCGTGAGGTGGAGGGCGGCGGTGCAGGTGAGGAGGAGGCGACAAGTGGCAGCGGGGAAGAAGGCCGCGCGGAATTTGAGGAGGGAGAGGGCTAGAGGGAGAGGCCAAAAATGGAGAGAAGGGGTCTTTATATAGCCAAAGAGGCTAGGGTTTGGGGTTTTGAGGGGTTTCGGAGCCCTCCGATCTCGATCGGATGGCACCGGACGCTTATGGTAGGTGGGCTAGTGGGCTGTGAGGAGGAGTAGGGCCGAGGGGAGAGAAGGGAAGTGCAGCCCGACAACTGTTTCCGGAGACCGAAAACGTCCGACGATAGACCAGCTATATTGCGGATGTAGGTTTAACGGTTGGGCTATCAAATGGACTCCGAATGCGACGAAACTTGGCAGGCGGCCTGTCTACACTATAATAAGACTGCACGACAAGTTGCAACCCATTCTGAGAGCATTTTTATGCCACTTATAAAATAATATTTCGGAGGTGCCGCGGGCGCGTGCCAGTGTGTCTGGACTCCGAACGGACAATGTAGAGAACCGGCGGAACCCGAACGGATGCAAGTTTTGAAAAACATGCAGAAGAAATGCAGATGATGGCATGGTGAAATGCAACACGCAAGCAATGACATGGCAACAACGGCAAATAACTGGCGGACACCTGGCGCATCGGATCCGGGGCGTTACATAGGGCGCGCCATAGAGAGGGCCGGCCCTCCCCTCCTCCACTCCTTTATATACGGGGGCAGGGGGCACCCCATGAACACACAAGTTGATCTTCGTGATCGTTCCTTAGCCGTGTGCGGTGCCCCCTCCACGATATTACACCTCGGTCATATTGTAGCGGTGCTTAGGCGAAGCCACGCTGTGATTGAACATCAAGATCGTCCCACGCGCCGTCGTCTTGTGGAACTCCTCCAAGCTTTCTTTGGATTGAAGCCGGGTGCGTCATCGAGCTGCACGTGTGTCAAGAACTCGGAGGTGCCGTAGTAACGGTGCTTGGATCGGTTGGACCGGGAAGACGTACGACTACTTCCTCTATGTTGCATCAACGCTTCCGCTTCGGTCTACGAGGGTACGTAGACAACACTCTCCCCTCTCGTTGCTATGCATCACCATGATCTTGCGTGTGCGTAGGAATTTTTTTGAAATTACTACGTTCCCCAACAATTTCTTGTGACAATTCTTTAGGTCACATCATGTTTGATAATCCGCTTGACTTGTCATATGCTATGCATGAGATCAACCATATGTCATATTTGCAATCTCTTTATAGTGACTATGCATATGCCATTAAAATAAACCCAGTTTGCACATATGGCATAGATGACAAGCCCATGGTTATTGGCATATGTTTTTCTTGTGATGATATTGGTATGCTCCATTTGCATCATTTATCTCATATGCCATGCCATGACCACCTAGCTTCGATATGCATTGTTTTGGATGTTGTCCATTTTCTCCATGTGATGTTTCCGATACTGCTCATGAGGAGACCCCCATAGTTTCCTCATGCATTTTAAGAGATTTTGATCCATCCCATTCATTGCATGATCCCAATACTTGTGTGCACCATATGCTCCCCATAAATAAACATGCTATTGATGTGCCATATACTTGCATTCTTAATTTATGTCCCCATCATGTTATACATAACAACTATTCTTTCATGATGGATGACATGTTCTTATACCATGCATCAAATTTCTTTGAGCGATGCTTATCTTGTGCTAACTCACATGTGCACATACACATCATGATGGATGATGTGTACATTTGCTATGCACACAATTTTTTCGGTTTGTGTCTCTTTTGTGTAGGTACCCATGAATACTTGTCAACCTCGCAATCCCACGAGTTGACAAAACGAGCTCTAGAGAGCAATGATGAATTGGGATCCCATGGATTGTCTTTTCCACCGCTCTCTTCGCGCAAATACTTCGCGCATTTCTTCTACATGGCCCTCACTTGGCTATGGGTCGTTGTCCATTACATATTATATGCCCATCTTGCCATGTTCACTTTGCATGACATGCCCATTCCTGTGCCTTTGCCATGCATTTGTGACCCATGCTTTGCTTTACACATGATGATTGATTCTCATACTTTTATGTGTATTTGCAAGCTTGGTGGAGATATTGCTTGTTGTTGCCATGTTCCATTTGTGACCCACCCCTATGATGATACTATGATCTTGCTTTGTGTTCGTGCTTGTGATATGTCATGTGCATTGTCTATGCCTAGTATTTGCTCACATGACATGATTGCCATGATTTACTCTAGTGTGTTGCATCTTCGCTCCACTAGTTTGCACGACTTGATTACTTGCTTGCTTATGTTGCGTCACCCATGATTCAAACTTGCTCATTTCATGCAGTTGATGACAACCATCTATATGCTTTGCACATGATTCATATTGTTTCTTGTCATATATCTCCATGTGTTGCCTCTCTCATGCTAGATGATCTGCCATGTATTGAGTGCAACAATGATTCTCTTCCTGCTCATGAGATTGCCCCCATAGCATTCTCGCATATATTTATAGATTTTGACATAATTCCTGTGAAGCATGCTTGTCTTACTTCTTTGCACCATATACCTAGTGCCATGAATATAGCCATTGTTGCATCATATTATTTATTCACTTGTGCTTCTAATGGTTATGTGCAAGAGAAGAGAACAATCACGATGGATGATGTGTTTATCTACCATGCACATACTTTCTTTGTTTTGTTTTGTGCATGTGTAGGATACTTGGACTTTGTGTCGACTTCCACTTCACGTGAGTTGACCATTCGAGCTCTTGAGAGCGAGCCTCATACATTCTACCATGACTCGGTTCTACACCGCATTTGCTCCCACTTCGGCATTGTGAAGAATGCACAAGGACATGCCTTCAAGGTGACATCCTTCTTGAGTATGGATATTGTGGATCATACTACTTGTGTTGCTTGCACCATGAGACTTGTTGGTCATCTTAGACCACTTGATTGCCATGATAGAGATGTTGCTTCGACTTGCCATTTTCGCATTTCCATGCCTCATGACATATATACCTTGTGTGTTGCATCCAATTCTTGGATTACTTGCTCCTATCATATGTTTGGTTGCAACAATGTCACTTCTTCACATATGCCATGTCCCATTGCTTGTCACATGCTTGACTTGGTCGCCTCACACATGATGAACAATTGCTCTTTCTATTGTGTTGAGTGCCACACTATATTCACTACACCCTATGCACATTATGCTTGGATCGTCTTGCACTTGACCCATGTGTTTAGACACTTCATTTTATTTGGTGTTGTGAATGATTCCTATGCCTACCATAGACCTTTCATTGAGCGCTTTTTGAATGCTTGCTATGAACTTGAGGTAGATGCTTATTCTCTTATCACACATATTTGCATCTCTACCTCACATTTACATGCTTGTTTCCATGATGACCTTGATTTTGCTCAATTCATGCTTACATGTCATGTCACAATCCTTTGTCAATCCATATGCTACGCTTGATGACAACACTTGTTTGGTGAATCACCTCTTGAATGCTTGGTTTTGCACTAATGCTAACCACATTTGTTTTTCCAAGTGTTTGTTGTCTTTGCCCATTTTGAAGGAATCACTAGACGGTGCGACATTGGAGAGTGCCCACTTCAAGCTTGAAGATGATGACTATTTGGTGAACGTCCACTTCTACACGACAAAGCCATCTCTTTCCCATGGTGATTTGGTTTTCGATCCGAGGTCGGATATTTTCCAAGGGGGAGGGGATGATGCGGAGCATCCTACAGACATCACCATGTCAAGAGTCCGTCTGGCAAGTGACACGTGCGACATCTACTTCGCATACACAAAGGTGAATCGTCTCCTTTACACGTGCTCACTTGACCCCTTCGAGGATGGTGTACTACTTGACACTTCTCCCGTGTGCATGCGTAGGTATTGTCGGAGCTTCACGGATGTCAAGGAGGAGTGCAAGCGCCAAGGAACGACTACACCATCCGCGAGGGAAGCATGGAAGATAAGACGGAAGAAACAACAGAAATCCGAAGACTTCTGGACGCCCGGCCCGTCCGAGCCACCGGACATCCGACCCCCACCGGACGTCCGGTAACTGCCTGTGCACATCCACGGCCTTTGGCCTTGCATCCTCTCCAACTTACCCCTTCGTGGCTAAGACTATAAGTAGACCTCCCCCTCATCCTTTCTAAGGGTAGCAAATATGATAGCTCATTCTTAGGTGAGCTTTGCTCCTACTTCCTCCCTTGAGAGAGAGAGAGAGAGAGAGACCACTCCCATGGAGTTCAAGACCTCCATGTGAGGAGATCCTGCGGGATATCATCAAGACCCCCTCATGGAAAGATCCGTCTAGGATACCATCAAGACCTCCTCTTAGAGATGAACCTTACCTTGTATCTTTTCCTTTGTTGTTCATGTACCTTGTGGATCTTGTGTGTTTGATTGTCTAGTGGATGTGTAATTGGACTTGTTCTTGAGTGTTTCCCCTTGTGATTTCTCTCCGTTCTTCCCCGTGTTCATTGTGTTCTTGGTAGGATTCCCTCCAAACGTGAAAGATCGGGTGTCTAGGGTTCTACCCTACATCACCGTCACATCCGAGTCAGCCTTCAATATCTTGTCAGGTAAGATGACAAGTATTAGTGCACAAATTCACTGCAAATGGGCACTTGCTGTTGGGCAAATGCCATTGATCGGTGGCACTGCTTAGGATAGTGCATTGATCAGTGGACTTGCCCAATAGCAAGTGCCACTGATCAGTGCACTATCCTAAGCATGAAAACATCTAAAAATAGCAAGTGCAAGTGCCAATAGCACCCATGTGCAACCATGCACATTTGGCATCATCCTAAAATGGTCCTACTACATGCATGTATAGCAATCAACACAAACCCTAGCATGAACACAACTACTAGCATGAACACAACTAACTAGCATGATGACTTGTCTTAGGACACACTAGCAGTAGAAGAAAAAAATTATCCTAGAGCACACACTGTAGAAAACAAGAATAGATCGGTCCGATTGGGATCAAATCAAATTGGATCTACTCGAATCCTATCTAATCCGATTGAATCCACTAAATACTACCACATGCCTAAGAAAATAAATCCCTAATCTACATCTACGAGCAGACATTGTGGGGTTTGACTTACCCGGAGCTTGCGCAGCCGCAGCGAATCGAGGCCGGGGTGAAAACTCTAGCGGGGAGGAGGCCGGTGGCGGAGCAGAGGAGGAGCCGGCCCTGGCGCCAGGCTGCGGCATTGGCCCCGTGCTCATGGCCACACCAGAGGTCCAGTAGGACGGCGTGCTGACAGGAGAAAACCCTTGGACGGGGGTCAAGAAACCCCCCTGCCCAATGGGGTCCCAAGAAGCGGCGGCTCCATGGACGGCGCCGGCGCCGAGCCCAGGACCACGAAGTCCGGAATCAGCGGCGGAGCAGGAACGGCCGGCATCGCATTGGCCGGCCCTCGTGGTGGACAGCAGTAGATGAGGGACGGCGCTCGCAGCGCCGACGCCAGGTCCCAGCCCGAGTTCTGGAGCCCGGCCAGCCAGCGCTCCTGGATGTTGGCGATGCGCTGGTCGACGGGAGACAGAGGGCGGCGCGGCGGTGGGCGAGGCGAAGCCATCGGAGGGGATGAGAGGGAGAGATGGTGAGGCAGAGAGGGATCAATGGGAACAGTGCGCTAGGCGGTGACAGGAGAATGGGGGGAGTTATGAGCCATCACTTTCGTCTCCCGCACAGTCCGAAGCGTGCAACCGCCCCGCAGGCGTGGCCGCGCCGAGTCAGGCTCGCGAGTCAGGCTCCCGCCGGCCACAACCCGCATGCAGCCCAGACAACCAAACAGGCCACACGCATCCCGCGCGGGCTTGGTTGGGCTGGATGCGGGCAGCCAACTGTTAAAAATAATTCTATAATTAGGGGAAAATCTCCCCTTGCCCAAACCATCGTTGCGGTTTGTCCCGCAACCGACGCCTCCCTTCGATCTCCTGGAACTGACGCCTCCTCGAGGGATCGTCGTGTCTCTTCGGGAGATATAAAAGGGGACATGTAACCATCGTTGAAAGTATTCGATCATTTCTGATTCAAAACACATTATCACGCACGTAGAACAGCCAGCGAGAGCAAAAGGCAACAGAGAAAAGGAGAAGAGAGGAAGCACTCGCCGCCGGTGAGATGACAGGCCTCGTCTCCTTCTTCCTTCGTCGATCGCGAGGCGACGGCCGCCGCTACCGTCTCATTGCCCTTCGCGCCATGGGTTGGTAGCCACCGTCGTTCCGTCTCCGGATGCAAGCCATCCGTCGATTCGCCGCTGGGCGTGGCGCTCTCAGCCACCACCGCGCGCGGGCGTGGTGCTCTCGCCACCACTGTGTTGCTGACGCGCCCCGCGGTGCTCCCTCGCCCGACGCGCCACAGCGGTGCTCCCTGCGCCCGTGGCGGCGCCCATGGGTTCGACCACAGCTAGTGGCGGCCCCAGCGCCTCCATGGTGCATGAGGCTGCAGCCGCGCTTACACCGCCTCGATCTCCGCCTCCACCACCTCCTCCGCCCGGCTGCGTGGCTCGCGCCGTCGCATAACGCCGCCGCCGAGGCCGCCGCCCGCCGGATCTTGCCCGTGCGTCGCGCGCCGTCGTGAAACGAGGAGGAGGCGCTCGCCTTCATCTTTGCGCCTACCGGTGCCTCCGGAGTTGTCCGCCTTGGAGCAGGCATGGAGGACGGTGCCGCCACCGCCATGCCTCAACAGGAGACGGCTGCGGGCTCGAGCAGCCGCACTGAGCAGCGCTTCGGCCGCCTATTCAGGCGCGCCGTCGCAGCCCTTGACCGCCGTCCCAGCCGCCGCGCTGGCTCGTGGGCTCCGGCGAATCTCGGCCTCGCCAGCGCCGCGCCTCCAGGAGTCCGCCTGGACCCCGTCGTCGTTGCTTCTTCTTCGGATGAGGAGAGCTCGGCGGGGCTGCGCCGGTAACCAATGCAGAAGGAGGGATGCGGCGGCGGCCACTCCTCCTCGCGGCGGCGCTGTGACCAGAGGTGGGGATCAAGCAGTGGTGCGGGGGGGGGGGGGTCAGAGTATCCGACCCGTATCCGTAACCGCTCTCCCCCCTCTGCTTTATGCGGTGCGGCGGCGGATGGGCTGGCCAAGGCCGTGCAAGCCTAGGCCCAGGCGCATACGGGTCCTTGTGGTGGCTACGATTTTTTTAATGTGTTTCATTGATCATTAGTACTAATTATTGTATTAGTGCAGTTTTAGACTATGTTTAGTACTGTTTAGTACCTAGTTTGACTGCTACTTACATTCAAGTCCTGTTCTAGATTACATCTGACTAGGACTTGTGTTATTAATGTGTTTATATTATGTAATGGATTGATAATATAAATAAAGTACCGGATTTCATCTGGGAAGTATGACATGTTCCATGTGTTTACCACATATCAAGTTCTCTTGAACATGTTTTAGCGATCGAGATCATCTTCTCTTGCACACTAAACTTGCAAATTTTTGAATATTTCTCCCTCATTATATTTGGAATCACAAGGTAATGAGTTGGGATCTACTGCTCATTTGCAGATTATCCCCTCTTACTGTGAGGTCTACGCTTTGTCATTCTCGACAAGCGATTACCTCCAACCTGTACTCCTTATATCTGAATTGTAGCATACACAAGGTAATGGCGATATAGCCTATTACTGTGAGATCTAAATGATCTTCAAAGTGTTATGTTCACACAATTGAGGTTGAGAATTTTTCAAGTTTACACTTGAGTATCAAATTTTTGCATTCTTATTACAGAACCATGATGGTTTTAATTTACCACAGTAAATTAATTATCTCCGGTTTTCCCATGTAGGCAAAGATGACTGCCAAAGAGTTTGAGGCGTGCCCTCAATGGCCACAATTACCCTACATGGGCTATGGACATCAAGATCAGTCTTGCGTCCGTGGGATAGCGTGCAATACAACCCCGGAGACTCCTCTCCGGATGGGGCCACACCGCTAACGAGCAATGAGAACTATCTTGCCTTATTCATCATAAGGCACCATATTCATCCAGATCTCAAGTCCGAGTATTTACAGGAGGAATCTCCTAGTACTGCATTTACGGCCCTCAAAGCGAGGTATGAACAATGAAGGCAGTAGTCTGCCGAAGCACTCCATGATTGGACTCATCTCCGTCTTGAGTTTCAAGTCCATTGGTGAGTACAATCATCTTTGTTCATAAGATATGTTCCAAAGCTGCGCTTTTGTGAGAAGGAACCTCTTGGGGAGAAGATCGAGAAAACTTTGTCTACTATGCTCCCTTCAGATAGAATCCTCCAACAGCAATACCGTGCTCGAAACTACCTTTGTCTATTCGAGCTTATTCACATGTTACTTCAGTGAGAAGCATGATGAGCTACTCGCTAAGAATGGCTCTCGGCGCCCAATTGAGGACAACCTTTACACAAGTCCATCTGAATGTTGCAAATAGACAAAAGTTTAATGGTACCCTCGGGGTAAACAATCCAATTTCGAGCATAAGCGAAAGCGCAATGGGAACAGGAGATTTAGACACCCGGACAAGGAAAAGGCACTTCAAAGCCCGCTTTGATAAATCTAAGCTTTGCGGCAAGTGTGGATGCTCCACGCATTCTCTTGAAAAGTGCACAATGCCCAAGCATCTGGTTATCTTTGTACCGACAATCTCGGGGCATAAAGCACCTCAAGGGAAAAGGTTTGAAGCCAACTTCAACCTTCATCCGGATAGAGCAAAAGGAGTGGTGGTTCGCACGATGTTCCTCTGGACCGAGCAATGCCGTGGTTCCTTATCGCCGAGGCTATCGCTGAAATGGAGAACACGTTGATTGAGTACCTTGAGACAACGTGTTTGGCGACTTTGACTAGTCCTCAATCTCCTTAGTGATCTACTTAATTATGTCCATTTGTGATGATTGTAATAAGAACATAAGTTTATTGTTGTCTTTATATTGTATTGTATCGGCACATTTGATATAATAAAGATTGTATTCTATATATTACTATGAGGTTTTCTTATTGAAAATTCTTTGTTTTATATAGTTTTCTCACGGGACAATCCGATGGAAGAGGAATTGTGCCTTGTGGACGATGGTGCCACAAACTCCATCTTGAGGAGATGAAATATTTCCAAACTACGAAAAAGACAAATGGAGATATTCTAACTATCATTTGGGACGCGACATTGTGATTGTTAGTCTTGGGCGTGCCATATTCACCCTCCCAAGTGGTACATATGTGACAATTGAGGATGCTTTATTGTATCCCGATTTTGCACGTACCCTGATCAGTTATCGAGATATCCGTAAAAATGGTTTTCATATTGAAACCCATGAAGACAACAAAGAGGAGTATCTACTCTTTACTAAATATGACAGATATGGCAAAAAGGTACATGAGAAAATTCCTTCTCTATAAATGCGGTTTGTACTATCGTACATCAAACCCGTGGAACATGTTGCATACAAAGTAATTTTTCAGAATGTTAACATTCCAAACTGGCATGATCGCCTAGGCCATCTGGAATAGGGATGATGAGGAAAATTACTAGCAATTCCATTGGTCATAATTTGCTTGAGTCAAAATTTCCTCAATCTTCGATTTTGTGTGCACATCTTGTGCCACGGAAAGCTAATTTTGAGGCCCTCACACCTCAAAATACAAGCTGAACCACTTCAGTTCCTTGAGCGTATTCAAGGAGACATTTGTGGTCCCATTCACCATTATCTGGACCTTTCCGGTATTTCATGGTTACGATTGGCGCATCTACGATGGTCACATGTGTGTCTTCTATCCACACGAAACCATGCATTTGCCAAGATAATGAGGCAAGTCATTAAGTTGCAAGCCCATTATCACGAAAGTCGAATTAAGTCAATTCGAATGGACAATCTTTGAGAATTCTCCTCACGTGCTTTCAATGATTATTACATGGCTTTGGGGATTGAAGTTCATTTTCTGTTCCATATGTCCATACACAAAATGGTTTGGTGAAGCATTGATTAAGAGGATCAAACTCATTGCAAGACCTTTGTTGATTTAATTGCAATTTGCCAACCTCTTGTTGAGGTCACGCTATTTTACACGTCACGACTTGATACAATTGAGGCCAATTGCATATCACAGTTCTTCCCTCTGGAATTGGTGCGTGGAAATCCTCCAAGCATTTCCCATCTGCGTAAGTTCGGATGTCTTGCATACATCCCGATCTCACCACCACAATGACATCTATGGGCCCACACGGGAAGTTGGGGATCTATGTGGGTACAAATCGCCGTCGATTATCAAGTACGGAACCCCGGTGGGGATCTGTTCCTGACGAATCCACTGATTGCATATTTAATGAGGAACATTTTCCGGCATTAGGGGAGATTTCAAGTACCGTAAAGAATGCGGGAAATTGATTGGAATGCTCATTCCATTTCATCCTCGATCCACGTACCCAAGAGACCGAACTTCAAGTTCGAAGATCATTACTTTGCAACATCTTGCAAATAATCGCCAGATTCGTTCTTGATTTGAAAGGTGTTACAAAATCCTTAAACCCAGCCAGAACGCACCGGAAAGAGTGGAGGTACCAACAAAAACCACTCAACTCCCTATTCCTAAAAAGAGGGGAGTAGTACGATCTCTGGCTGGAGCATGCTTCTAGCAAGCAGCAAAGGAAATCGAGGAGAAAAACCTTGGAGTCAGTAAATGCAGGTCAACTCAACATTGACAAACACCTGATGGGTAGTATACACCCAGTGGAAGGGCAACCTCCATAACCCAGCCCCGGTGTGCACAAGTCGTGGGACATCGAACACCAGACTTCGATCGTATTGGGAAATCACGAAGAGTCATTAGGGTGCAGAAATTTCCATCAACTATGTTGATTACGAGAATTATTTGACCGTAAGACTACATTTGTCGACATATATTTTCTTGACATGATTGCAGATACCCTTCTCACTAATCATGATCCAAGGTCTATCGTTGAGTGCCAAAAGCGCTCCGACCGCCTAAATGGAAGGATGCAATCAGCGAAATTGCCCGCTTAACAAAAGAAAGGTATTCACTGAAGCAATACCTACACCTCCCAGTGTTTTCCCTGTGGGATTCAAATGGGTTTTTCTCCGGAAACGGAATGAGAACAATGAGGTGGTGAGATATAAAGCAAGGCTCGTAGCACAAGGTTTCACGCAGAAACCCGGCATTGATTTCACTGAAACATATTCTCCAGTAATGAGTGCAACCACTTTCCGATATCTTATATCCTTGGCAGTGCAAAATCGTCTATCTATGCAGTTGATGGACGTCGTGACCGCATACCTTTATGGGTCACTAGATTCGGACATATATATGAAGGTTCCTGATGGAATCCCTGTCCCGAATAAAAATGCAAAACGCAACATGTATTGTGTAAAGCTGAATAAGTCATTATATGGCCTAAGGCAGTCGGGACGGATGTGGTACAACCGACTCGATGAGTTCCTTCTTCGTAAAGGTTACTCCAATAGTCTTGATTGTCCATGTGTTTTCATCAAGAAGTCCTCTCTGAGGATTTTGCATCATTTACGTATGTTGATGATCTCAACATCATCCCATGACACCGACATTGATGAAGCACGCAATCACCTAAAGTTGGAATTTGAGATGAAGGATTTGGGTAAAACCAAATTTTGCTTAGGTATTCAACTTGAGCATCTTCCTTCAGAATCATGGTACACCAATCGCCTATATCCGAGAAAATATTGGAGAAATTCAATATGGACAAATCCTATCCATCTAAAACTCCCATGGTGGTTCGATCTCTAGACATAGAGAAAGATCCGTTCGAGACCAAGGGATGACGGAGAAGAGGTGTTGGGACCGAAGTTCCATACCTTAGTCTTTGTTGGAGCGCTTATGTATCTTGCAAATTGCACAAGACCCGATATTGCATTTGCGGTGAATCTACTTGCTAGACATAGCGCAGCTCCCACCAAACGTCATTGGTGCAGTGAAGAATATCTTCGATATCTCCAAGGCACAAAGGATCTTGGCCTATTTTTCCGGTTCGAACAATCGGGACTCGATGTGTTTGGGTATCTGATCTTGGCTATTTATGCGATCCCTATAATGCGGATCTCGAGACCGGCTTTGTGTTCCTACATGGTGGTCTTGCTATATCATGGAAGTCTTGAAGCAGACACGGTGGCAACATCTACCAATCATTCGAAATAATTTCATTATTTGAAGCAACATGCGAATGTGCTTTGAGAATGATAAACCACATCTACAGTCATGTGGAATGGGTTCGATAAAATCACCTATCATTATCTATGAAGATAATGCGACTTGTGTTCTTGCAGATGCAAACAGGATGCATCAAGAGTAATATCACCAAGCATATTTCTCCTAAATGGTTCTTTCCCCATAATCTTGTAAAAGCGGAAATAAGCATTTCAGAAGTCAAATCATGCGACAACCTTGCTGATTTATTTACCAAGTCTCTACCAAATTCTACATTCGAAATGTGTTCATGGAATTGGTATCACGAAGACTTAGGGACTTGCAGGTGTCAGGGGGAGTCTCTTCTTGAGATATCCTCATTTTAATGACATCATATTATGCTATCTTTGTTTGTGAGTATATTTTTCAGGACCTCATCAAAGATTTTATGAAGAACTTTTAAAGGAGAATCTTTTGAGATGATAGAGCTTTCCGGACAATCGTGAAGATGATCTACATGGTTAAGCGTAGATTAGGGGGAGTGTTAAAAATAATTCTGTAATTAGGGAAAAATCTCCCCTTGCCCAAACCGTCGTTGCGGTTTGTCCCGCAACCGACGCCTCCCTTCGATCTCCTGGAACCGACGTCTCCTCGAGGGATCGTCGTGTCTCTTCGGGAGATATAAAAGGGGACATGTAACCATCGTCGAAAGTATTCGATCATTTCTGATTCAAAACACCAACTACTCCACGAGACGAGACGTGCCCCACTCGACAACCCAGAGACCCTCCTTTTTTTTTTTTTTGCGGGGACTCCTTTTTTATTCGCTCACCTTTCCTCTCCCCACCTTCTCCCCCAATTCTCACCTTTCCTCTCCCTCGGTCGTCGCCTTCGCCTCCCGGTAAATCGCCTGCCGCCTCGTCTCCTAGAAACTCGCCGCCTCCGTCCGCTGCCATGAATCCCGAATAGTACGGACCTCCTCACTCCCTCTCGTCTACCTACCTTGTTAGAGTTCTGGATGGAATCTGTCAGTGCTGGGTTTTGGAGGCGGCCGATCTCGCCCACGGGTGTGTCCGATGGCCACCGATTCGCGCTCCTCTCGTGGATCTGCGCCCTCGCTGGACTTCACTTGTACGATCGCGGATCTAGTTGTATTAAGTTCCATCCATGCCGGAGATAGCAGATTCTCGGATGCGCTCATCTTCGTCTCGGCCCACCGGATTTGTGCCTCCTACGTACGCCACCGTTATCTCGTAGCCCCTACCGAGTGCTTCTAGTTTTAGAAGTTGGGGCTTTTTAGTCTCGTTTAGATGTGTCTTCAACGTGGGTTGTTACTTCCACTTGTTAGTAGCATGTATTATTAGCTTGTCTAGATGTGCAAAACGATGCGATGAGATGCTTGCTGACTATGCAGTGACTACCTCTTCAAGCTGCTGCTCATTGGGGACTCGGGCGTGGGGAAGTCTTGCCTGCTGCTGAGGTTTGCGGTAAGGATTGCTCCTTTTTACCATCTCTTTGAGTAAACTTATTTCATGTAGATGCAGTGTGGAAGGGCGCCAGAAAACATAGAGATACTTTTTCTTAATTTGAATGAATGCGCCTCTCATACAAAGCACCAAGTTACTATTCGTACACAATCAAATGTTAGGAATCTGTAGCAGGGATGAACACCACAAAAGTGGTTAGCAAGCCATATTTCTTCTCTTGCTTGTTGTTGTTGCTGCCCATTTACCCTGTCAGTTTATAGTAGCCATTGCTGTGCTAGATGACTGTTAGGGATGCCATGCTATGAACAAGGTTTGCAAAAACAATAGTGATCGCGTTACATTGTGTTTTATTCAACTCCTTTACCCGTTTGATTCCGTTTGGAAAGTGGAACCCAAACAACAACTTAAAATGCTGGAAGATTATTTTCACAAATGTCGATTCTAGTGTAAGATTGCCATTTTCTTCTCTATGTTTGCTCTCTGCTCCAACGTACCTCTCACATGTGGCTTTACCAAAAGTTATGCAGAGCCTGTCGGGGGCTAACCAAACACAGCCGGCATGTTACCCTTGGCTGGACAGCCATTATCTTATATTTAGCAAAAAAAATAGAAAACTAACCATTATCTTGGGCTTTGATCTCCCGCAGTTTCAGAGAAAACTACTAACCAAATATAGTATTAAATCAATTTCTAAATTTTGTGAATATTCTAAAATGCATTGTAATTATTTGCCTTTTGACAAGTTACAAATGTTTTGTCTATTCCGTCTCTCTCATAGTAGTATCTACTAATTCAGTACTCAAGTTAAGGATATTATTTGCAATATGAAGTATATTATATTGTTAATGTCAAGTAAGCAGAGCCTAGCATGTGTCGCTAGTTGCTGGAAACTAGCAAAGACCAACAGTTTTGTAGGCTCTCCATATTCCTCTCATCTTTAGAAGCATTCAGTTTGTTCATGAAAGAGCATCTAGCACAAAACCTTCTAGAGAAATGTTGATATTCTGAATCAACTTCTGTGAACTAGCTCAGCCTCTTTTCCGATGCAAGAAACTGATGATCTTACTGACCACATTTACAGGATGATTCATATCTGGAGAGCTATATCAGTACTATTGGTGTTGACTTCGTAAGTTGATTCCTTTGCGAGCTTACATGAAGTTATTTTTCTTTATAGCATGCGCACTGCCCCCTGTTGTATATCCTTTTCACTGTTTTTGACTTGCTAGAAAATCCGCACCGTTGAGCAAGATGGGAAGACGATAAAGCTGCAAATTGTAAGTAACCCATTGTAGAAAGCTCTAAATTGTCCTTACAAGTTAAAAGTTTCAGCTCTGATTTTTAAACACGTTCTTAACCTTCAGTGGGATACTGCTGGACAAGAGCGATTTAGGACCATCACAAGCAGCTACTACCGCGGTGCCCATGGCATCATTGTGAGCTCTGTTCAACATTTGTCGTTATATATCTTGACTAGATCAATACCCATGATTCATAGTATTGTACCTTCTGTTGCACAGGTTGTGTATGATGTGACTGACCAGGAGAGCTTCAACAACGTCAAACAGTGGCTTAATGAAATCGACAGGTACGCTAGTGAAAATGTGAACAAGCTTTTGGTGGGGAACAAGTGCGATCTAGCTGAGAGCAGAGTGGTTTCTTACGAGGCTGGCAAGGTAATTGTTTGTGCATCCATTACCCTTGTATGTAGTTCCTACATGTGATTCGATTAATTATTAAAATCACATACTTGAATGCCGATTGCAGGCCCTTGCCGATGAGATTGGAATACCATTCCTGGAAACCAGTGCCAAGGATGCAACAAATGTGGAAAAGGCATTTATGACCATGGCCGCAGAGATAAAGAACAGGTGACAATACAATTCATATTCTACACCTCGTGCTGTCATACCCATTCTGGATATATATGAATGAAATTTGTGTTACACAGACACAGTAGACATGCATGGAAGGAAGTCTTCTTGTAGTGATAACAATTTGGCTCATCAAATACATCTTTATGTACTCCGTCTATTCCTAAATATGAGTCTTTTTAGAGATTCCAATATGGACTACATATGGAGAGAAATGAGTGAATCTACACTCCAAAATATGTCTATATACATCCGTATGTAGTACGTATTGAAATCTCTACGACTTATCTTATACTCCCTCCTTACCAAAATAAGTGTCTCAACTTTCTACGTATATAGAAACGGAGGGAGTAGTTACAAGTGTTATGCTGACTCAGCAGTAACACCATTTTAGAGGTACTAATTTTTGAAAGCCACAGTAGTTTAAATCTAGTGCCAGTAAATCTGATTTGTAGTGATGAACCATTATATCTGGTTCTGTTATGTTTACATTAATAGTAGGTGTATAATAATAGGTGTTAAATCTTAATTCTCTTTGCTACCTCTTTTGAACAGGATGGCAAGCCAGCCTGCTGGAAATGCCAGCAAGCCTGCCACCGTGCAAATGCGGGGTCAGCCTGTTGCTCAGCAGAATGGATGCTGCTCGTCTTGATCAACACTCGGAGATCACAGTAGTGTTCTTGCAAAACTCAATTGGTTGTTCTTCCCCTGTAAATTAAGTGTACTACTATCATGCCGCCTGTTGGAAGAAGTGTCATGTCCCCTAACTACAACAGTGCAGCAGATGCTGTGGCCTGTTTTAGCTGACTGTTAATATTTGCTATTTTAATGTGTGTCGTTTAATATTCACCTTCGTTTGGTTAATGTTTCATGTTTCCATGCTTTGAAGTTCAATGCTGGTGACAGTATTGCGACGATGAGCGATCATAAATTCACCTGGCATTATATGCTCAGGGAAGACATATTTGCTTCTATCCGTGGAATGCTGCTTTTCGAAGACCACTTACGTTGCAGCTGTTATGTTTGGTACCTGCTTGTCAGATGATTATTAAACAGCAAATACTGTATCTCCCTTCTGTATCTCTCGGAGTGCTTGCTGTTATGTTTGGTACATGCTTGTCAGATGATTATGTTTGGTATGTTTGGTACCTGCTTGTCAGATGATTATTAAACAGCAAATACAGTATCTCCCTTCTGTATCTCTCAGAGTGCTTTTGTTCTTGGGAGACTAATCATAGATAATATTTTGGTAGCATATGAGTGTTTCCACACAATAAAAAAGAAAAGAATGGGGAGGGAAGGGTTGTGTGCAATCAAGTTGGACATGCACAAAGCTTATGACTGAGTGGAGTGGTCTTGAAAGCATTTTTGTTGAAGCTGGGTTTTAAGGAAAATTGGGTGAATTTGATTATGCAATGTGTGTCCTCTGTGGAGTACAGGATTCGGTTTAATGCAGATGAGACTGATAGCTTCAAACCCACTAGAGGGCTAAGGTAGGGGGATCCCCTCTCCCCCTACTTATTCATTCCAGAGGAAGTATCTCCGGCATAAAGGTTAGCAGGAAAGCTCCCTCAGTTTCCAATCTATTATCTGCGGATGATTCTTTGATCCTCATACGAGCAAATGCAATGAAAGCGGAGGCCCTTAAAGCGGTTTTGGACTCTTACTGTGCCTCAGTTTCCAATCTATTATTTGCGGATGATTCTTTGATCCTCATACGAGCAAATGCAATGAAAGCGGAGGCCCTTAAAGCGGTTCTGGACTCTTACTGTGCCGCCTCAGGGCAGATGGTGAGTGTCGAAAAATCCAACATATTTTTTAGTCCCAACACGAAAGTGGAGGACAAAGCGCAAATATGTACAATTGTAAATATTATGACTGAGGCATTTAATGATAAATATTTGGGACTACCTGCCAATGTGGGCATGGACAAAAGCGATTGTTTTCAGTTCTTGATTGATCATATTATTATGAAGATTAGTGGTTGGAAAGAAAAGTTGTTATCGGCGGGTGGGAAGAAATTTTTGCTTAAGTCTGTTGTTCAAGCTATCCCAACATATGCAATGTCCGTCTTTAAAATTCCTAAAAAGATTTGCAAAGAAATCATAGACGCGATGTCGCAATTTTGGTGGGGTGATGAGGACAATCATAAAATGATGCACTGGATGGCATGGTGGAAGTTGTGTGTTCCAAAAGACCAAGGAGGAATGGGTTTCCGTGATATACATTGTTTTAACCTGGCTTTATTAGCGAAGCAAGCGTGGCGTCTCGTGGATAATCCTGAATCATTATGTGCAACAATCCTAAGAGCCAAAGGTGATTTGATGAGCGCAATATTAAAAAGGGCGCCTCCTTTACTTGGCAAAGCATTATGGCGGGAGTGGACTCTCTCAAGAACGGCTATATATGAAGAGCGGGAACAGGAGAAAATATTGACATATGGAGAGATGTATGGATCCCAAATTGTGCAGACAGGAAAATTATTACACCTATAAGGGGGAATCTACTAACGAAAGTTTCTGATCTTATCAACCCAATCACAAATGGTTGGGATGAAGAGTTGGTGAGACAAACTTTGTGGCCAATTGATGCCCGTAGAGTACAAGCGATCCCGATCCCTATGCATAATATGTCGGACTTTATTGCGTGGAGCTATACAGAAAACGGTTTATTCACTGTATAATCAGGTTATGTGGAGGAATGGAATAAGCAACATGGGGGGAAGTTGGAATACTCGAATGGCATGGGCAGAAGTAATGTCAATCCTATTTGGGGTAAGATCTGGAAATTAGCTTGTCCGACGAAGGTTAAATTTTTTATTTGGCGGACGCTTCACGGGACCCTACCGTGTCGCGTTACACTAGCCAACAGACATATAAAAACTCAGCCAACATGCCCAGCATGTTTGGATGGGCTAGAGGACACGAAACATATATTATTTCTGTGCTAGAAGGTAAAGGAAGTGTGGGAATATTTGGGGTTGTATGAAGTGGTGAAAAAGCCTGCGCCATTGATCGTGTAGGAGAGGCAGTCCTTGAATTCTTACTCCTTATACCTGACCATGAACTACATATCTTGGGCTCCCCGAATGTAGGGGAACTAATCGCTATAGCTGCTTGGTATTTATGGTGGAATAGACGGAAACTAGTCCATGAGGGTAATTCTCAAGAGGCGTCCCAAACCTCGATGGGGATTAGGGCTATAACAGCGAACTATGTAAATGCCCACTTTCCTAAAGCAAAGAGAAAGAATGAAGGATGGTGCAGACCTCCTAGGGGGTTTGTTAAATTGAATGTGGATGCTTCTTTTGATCATGATCAGCTAAGAGGCACAACGGGTGCTTTTGTGAGAGATGACAAAGGAAACTTCATAGTAGGTGGTAATTGGAGGATTCAGTATTGTGCGGATGCTCTAACAGCAGAGGCGGTAGCACTCAGATTTGGCTTATTGTTGGCACAAAAGACGGGATGCAATCGTCTAATTATCAGTTCTGATAATATGGAGGTCATTGCCACAATGAACAACGGAGGACAGTCTGCGGGGGCGGCTGCTGCAATTTTTGAAGATTGTTTTTTTATGGCCTGTGATTTTCCTCAAACCAGTTTTGAACATTGTAATAGGGAAGCGAATAAAGTAGCTCATGAGCTTGCTAGATTAGCAAAACGTTCCATGACTAGGGATTGGATAGAGGAGCCCATGGAAAATCTTGTAACTCTCTTGATAGACGATGTAACCATTATTGCTAACTAATAAAGTTCAAGTTGTTTTAAAAAAACACCGTTATATAATGTAGATTTTGGTAAAATTCACTGCCTAGCTCCGATGATCGATGGCTGCCGCTATCAAGGCTGTGTCACAAAAGCTTGCTATAAAAACCTAAGTGCATGCTTGCTCGACAGTGGCATGGCTCAACATTGTAGTAGCGTCTCCACGGCTGGCTATAACTACGGCCTATCCAATTTTTCCACATTATTCACGCGCCTCTCTTATCGCGCGGCTTCACAAAAACACTAGCTGCAACTATGGCCATGGCGCCAGGGGCGGAGCCAGGATTTGAGTATGAGGGGGGTGAAGAGGCCAATACCAAGCAATCGTATATAACATATATAAAAGGCAATTATATACGTCTTTTAGATATATATTACCGGGATCAAAATGCAATGACCAATATTTCATAATTCAAAAGAAACTTACACTTTTATTAGTATAAATATAACTCTAGACCGCAAAACATATCAAACAAATCAACAATATCACTCTCGGAATATTTAGCAAACTAAGAGTAAATATTAGAACTTTTAGTTATCATCTTGATGTATGGTTGTTATGTAACTTTAGAAATTGTAGTAAGCAATGACCTAATAATTTGCATAGTCTAGTTATATGTTGGATATACCTTCAGATTTGGTCTAGCCATGACAATATGAGCCGTGGGACTGGATTGTATAGGATTCGATACTGACTGAGAAGCAACAACTGTTTCATTGGGATGAGCCAGTGATGAAGGTTGAAGGAGACACATGAACGAAAGGGAAGATCTTCCTTTTGTGGCTGATGGCAACATGGAAATGCCCTAGCGCACGCAGGCGATCGATCCCAGAAATCAAAATAGAAATACTAACAATCAGACTAAGGTTTGGATTCGTAAAAAGAAATTACTGCTAATAGCTACAATCAGACGACAACTACTACCTGCCTGTATCCATAGGCTGGCCTCCCGGCGCCTAGATGTATAGCGTGGTGGTGAGTGGCGGCGGCGGCAGCCATCGATAGTCAGGCGCACGTAGAGAGGATCAATCACTCAGATAACATCAGGGCTAGGACTTGGCCTCGACCAGCAAAACAATTACACACATGAGGCAGGCCACGATAGTACATGGGCTACTGGCTGAGTTTGATGCATACTAATTACAGGATAAATCAGCTGGGCTATCATTAATCAAGTCATTACTCGGTCATTAGCACACGTAATACACTAGTGCGTGTACCAAAAATTTTTAGGGGAGGAGGCGGCGGGGTCTAGCCTGTTCGCCTTTGTCTCCTCCCCGCATGGCATCAAGACATCCCTAGTCCTTGCTTCGGTATTGACTGGGTCCAACGCCTCGCCCTGGGCGTAAGGGTTGGCGACTACATGCATCTGACGCAACAAGAGTAGGACAAACCGGGGGTGAGGAGTCTGGACTAGGGGTGTCCGGACAGCGGACTATCATTATCCGCGGACTCCAAGACTACAAAGATACAAGATTGAAGACTCCGTCCGTGTCCGGATGGGACTTTCCTTGGCGTGGAAGGCAAGCTTGGCAATACGGATATGTAGATCTCCTACCATTGTAACCGACTGTGTAACCCTAGCCTCCTCCGGTGTCTATATAAACCGGAGGGCTTTAGTCCGTAGGACAACATACATTACAACAATCATACCATAGGCTAGCTTCTAGGGTTTAGCCTCCTTGATCTCGTGGTAGATTCACTCTTGTACTACCCATATCATCAATAATAATCAAGCGGGGCGTAGGGTTTTACCTCCATCGAGAGGGCCCGAACACAGGTAAAAACATCGTGTCCCTCGTCTCCTGTTACCATCGCCTAGACGCACAGTTCGGGACCCCTACCGAGATCCGTCGGTTTTGACACCGACATTGGTGCTTTCATTGAGAGTTCCTCTCGTGTCGCCACCGATAGGCTCGATGGCATCTTCAACCAACCATCTTGTCAGGTGAGACTTTTCTCCCGGACAGATCTTCGTGTTCGGCGGCCGCCTGCGGGCCAATTCACTTGGCCATCTGGAGCAGATCGAAAGCTACGCCCCTGGCCGTCAGGTCAGATTTGGAGGCTTAAACTTCACGGCCGATGTCCGCGGAGACTTGATCTTCGACGGACTTGAGCCACAGCCAAGCGCGCCGCACTATGACGACGGGCATGATCTAGCTCTGCCACCGAACAGTGCCTTGGTGGCCGCACATGGGTCCGCTTCGGCCATTAGCCCGGAGCCGATCGCCCAGATCGAGGGCCGGTGGATAGACGCTGCCCTGGGGGCTTCAACATCCACGGCGATGGAGCCAAACACTAATCTTGTCCCCCGCAAAACTCATGATTCCGAGGCACCGGACTCCTCGCCGGACTCCGAACCTCCCGCGCCCCTACCAATCGATCCGGATTGGGCGCCGGCTATGGAATTCACCGCCGCGGACATCTTCCAATGCTCGCCTTTTGGCGATATCCTGAATTCGTTAAGGCACCTCTCGTTATCGGGAGAGTCCTGGCCGGACTGTGGCCAGGATGGTTGGGGTACGGACGACGAAGAAATTCAGAGCCCACCCGCCACCCACTTTGTAGCCACTGTCGACGACCTAACTGACATGCTAGACTATGACTCCAAAGACATTGACGGAATAGACGACAATGCTGGAGACGAACAAGAAGCAAAGCCTATAAGGCACGGGAGGACTACCTCGTCACATGACATATATATGGTGGTCACCCCAAAGGAGAGCGATAACGAGGACCAACGGCAGGCGGCAGAAGATGACCCGCCGATAAGCGACCAAAAGCGGCGGCGCAGACGCCGCCCTAAGTCCCGCCTCGACGACAACAACGCTCCCAAGGAGCCCGCAATACGGCAGGGCTCACAAGCGGATGACGAACATGCAGATAAGCAACCGTCCGAGCATGACGAGTCGGATAATCAGTCCAAGCCCGGCAAAAACAACAGCCGGACGACCTCATACGGACACGCCACGGAGAGCAAGAACCTTCGGAAAAGACTCGTCGATCTTGCAAGAAGCTCAAGAAGGAAAAACGGAGGCTCAATACAGCAGAAAACACACTCGAGAATGAGATGGAGCAAAGTGCTCAAAACCGCAGATAAACGGCAATGGCCACCAATCAAAGAGCTACACGGTGCAAGTCGCTACGAGATTCGACGAGGAGGCCATAGAGCCTCCACCGTCCAAAAATAAAGGGGCTGCTGGCTGGATAGACGGCGGATGATAGGCCAAATTCGACAATGGCGCCACACATAAACCAACCAACGAACTTGGAAGGATAGATGGCCCAGCCAGTCCATCTACGGGCCAAAGGAGAAGGCCCCAAGAAGCAAGGCAACACGTCAAGTGCCCGATGATAGCGGCACACACAAATATAGGGCGCCCACACACACTATGTTTCACCGATGAGGTTTGGACCATGAATTTCAGCAGGATTTAAACCCATAAACATAGAGGCCTACGATGGAACAATGCACACAGAGTCGGATAGAAGATTATATATGCACATACACATGGCGGAGGAGACGATCTCCACGCCATAAAATACCTACCCTCAAGCTCAAAGGGCCGGCCCGTCATTGGCTTAAGAGCCTCCCGTAAAACATTGTTGGAAGTTGGGAAGAGCTTGAGGATGCGTTTAGAGCAAATTTTCAAGGGACTTCGTCCGCCCTCCGGATGCGATGATCTAAGTCATATAACTCAACAGCCCGGAGAGTCGGCCATGAAATTCGGAAGCAGGTTCCTTACCAAAAAGAACCAAATAGTCATTCGTCCGGACGCCAAGCCTTAGCAGCTTTCAAGCATAATGTCCGAGACGAATGGTTTGCTGTGCACCTCGGTCAAGAGAAACCGAGGACAATGTCCGCACTAACAAGCCTCATGACCCGCTTACATGCGGAGAAGATAGCTGGCTAGCAAGATGCAGCACCAGCGACCCAAGTACATCCGAAATAAGAGATGGAAACGGAAAATCACGGCGCAGAAAAGAGCAGCGCCGGAACAAAGAGAAAAGCCCAAAGAGCACGGTAGTCAACGCCGGATTCAAAAGCTCGCGGCCCAACAACAAAACACAGCCTCTCAAGGATGACAATGACGAATTGTCCAACTTAAACAAGATTTTGGGTCGGATATGTCAAATCCACAGTACCCCCGGAAGGCCTGCAAATCACACCCACAGGGATTGTTGGGTTTTTAAACAGTCCGGTCGACTAAATGCCGAACACAAGGGGCTCGACGCGTCAAGCGAAGAAGATAAACCCCACCAGCAGAGCACCGGAAAACAAAAGACTTTCCCACAAGAGGTCAAAGCAGTAAACTCACTTAATGTGATAATACGGAAAAACAATGCGGCACTTCCTAAAAAGAGCTTCGCGCGGTCCAAACCAGCAAACCATAGAGATTGGATATCAAAGCCAATCACTTTCGACCACCTGGACTACTCCAGAAGCGTTCGAAACGCGGGACGGACTCCCCTGATATTGAATCCCATAATAGACGGATTACAATTTACTAACGTCCTAATGGACGGAGGCGATGACTTAAACTGCTATATTCAAACACAATCCGTAGGATGGGGATAGACCCTACCAAAATCCGACACGGCCGCACTTCCTTCAAAGGAGTGACGCCAGCCCTTACGCCAAGTGCACAAGCTCTATATTACTAGAAGTCGTGTTGGATCGCCGAACAATTTTCGACGCTAAAAATTAATTTTTCACATCGTCCCATTTGAAAGTGAATATCAAGCACTCTTGGGACGAAGGCTTTTGTCCGCTTCAACGCCATACCGCATTACGCGACTCTTACACTCAAGATGCCCGGTCCGCGTGGCGTCATTTGAAGGCGAGGGTCACTTAAAGACCCGGACTCGGATAGACGAATCCGGCTTCAAAGTTAGGGCTCCCTAGCCGCATACCTCTTCACGAGGGGCTATGCAAGCACAAACAACCGGGTTCATACAAACCCGCTTTAATTATTTATATTTCTTCTTTTACACATATTTTTCGACGATTTATTTTGAAACTAAACGCCCCTCTTTATCTGAGATGAACAACGTGCATGCCCGTCAGAATAAACGGCACAACGGAGACACAGCGCAGACGCAAGAGGGACCGCTAGAGGATTCTTTTCGATTAAGACCCGCGTAAACCTTTTTTACTGTTTCTTGTTGCTACTCTCCTTGGTTTCTTCCTATAGCCAAAGCGAGCTCGACGTTTTGGCATCGGCGCGCCGAAGACCATGCCGTGCACGGACACTAGGGGCTTAGGGCATCTCGCCCATTATTATAAAGACCGAACACCTTAGGGAGTGTTGGCGCCTCGAGTTAGGCATTATATGCATCAGCTCGAATCATGTCTTTGGTCAAATGTTGGGTTTGCCGGCTCCGTGTTTTGCTGCCTTACGCTCAGATCACCGCTAACGCGGCACCGGAGAACTATGCGATTGTGCCCAGTTAAATTGGGCGAGCACCTTAGTAGAGAAAGCCAAAACCGATCGTCATGATACAACGAGACTGGTCAACCACTCGATCGACTACCGAATGTTTAGAATTCCCGCTTTGAGGAAGGACCGTTTCCGGTCAGCACATACGCACTCGAATTCGGAGATGTGCGGTGCCACCAGGGCTATATCGTAGCCCCACCCTCGATCTCCACCGCTAAGTGAAAGTGATAAAGCATTATAGTCGGATTGCCTAGTTCGCTACGCTACCACCTCCTTAAACAGACCGAGACGTTGGATTAAGTGTGAAAACGCGCTATTTTGCGAACACCCCGCACTTCGTGCGTGGGGGTAAGTCAAGATCGCAATCTTTCAAGTTATACAAATGTATACGTAGCGGTCCGACAGAGAAGTTTTACTACTTGGGACGCACAAGTATAAAAAGCAGTTATAACATAATCATTGTTTTACAAGCTAATACGTTCACTTGAACGTGACATTTTTCGAGCACTGCGACTCTATTGCACGAGCGCCATGCACCACTTCCCCCAAATAGTGCTCGGCGGGGAGGCGGTTTTCATCCGAATCCTGGGCGGCAACAGCGGTGGCATCCATCTCCGGACAGCGCGCCTTCATACGGGCAAGAGCCATCCGCGCGCCCTCGATGCAGGCCGACCGCTTCATCTCCTTTATATGCGGCACCGCCCAAGGAATTGCTGCAGAAGTCAAGTAGCTCGTCGCTTGGGCTTCTCCGCCGGACATGAGCCACGATGTCGGTCATGGCAAGTCGCATAATCTATTTAGTTCGGCCCATTCGGCCAACCGGTCTGTCAACGAAAGTGAGCGGCCCGGACTATGGAATTGAGACAAGTATAGCTCTTCCATCTTGTGATCCTCCTGGCTCCGGAAGTGCTTAACGGCATCAGCCGCACTTGCAGCTAAGTCCATATACGGATCCTCCGGACTCCACAGCCGCTCAAATTGAGCATACTTTCCATCCATAAACCGGCGACGCAGCAGAAAAGGCTTGCCAGCCACGATATCTCCGGCCTGGCGCAGTTCCTCCTTCATAGCCTGCATTGTAGAGCGGGCATCCTTAGCTTCGGCGGTGGCCTTCTTCAGGTCTTCCCGCTCTGATAAGCGCTCCTTTTCAAGAGCCTCATTGCGGTCGGCAGCATCCTTTACTTTCATGGCCAATTCGCCACCTCCGCCCGCTTAGGGCAAAGGCGCAGCCCTTTCGCTTTCAACTCCTCGGCCGCCCTCGAGGCAGCGCGTCACTCTTCGGGCTTGCTCCTTAGCTCGAGCAAGTTCAGCCGAAGGCTCTCCACAAAGCAGAAGCACCGTCGTGCAACAAAGATATAATTTATCAGAGGAGGGCTTCGATCCCCTTAAATAAAGCGACTGCGGAGAACTCATTTACCTTGCGACTCATCAAGTCGCCGGTTGACAAGTGCGATGTCCGCATCCGCCATGTCAAGTTGCCGACTCAGCTCGGCAAACTCACTAGTCCGGCTAGCCCCCGGACTATCCGCCACCTGCATAGGAACGACGGAATTCATTACTTTAGATTTCGATCCTCGGTACGCTGTCGTTTTCGACAACCTACCGAGTCTCAGGGGCTACTATCTATACAGGGCACATTTTTATGTGCGAAACTGTTAAAAGACAAATGGGTGCGTCATTCTCGCATACCTCAAATCCCGCCAGCAAACTCATGGCGGCATTGCTCAATCCGCTCTCGGCGGACGAAATCCTTCCAATCACCATACGCATCAACGCACGGTGATCTTCTGAAATGGACGCCCTCTCAAGCAGATTCTTTAGTTCTCCCGGCCGGATACTAGTGGGTGCCGAACTCTCTGGCCCCTCCGGACTCGGGGATACCCTCCGTGACGATACTTGAGCTCGCCGCCTTATCTCGACGGCGTAGACGGAGGCGTATCACTCTCCATCATCTCCGGAAGAAGGTCTCCCGAAGACGAACTCATCTGAGAAGGCTGCAGATCCGAACTGCAATATAAATATTTCGGTCACCCACAAAAGCACAAATGAAGGCATTTCCTTACTAATTAATTCCCTTTTTCATACTCACGGCTCGCTGGAGGGCTGATCCTTTGGCGATGATTGTGCGTCCGGATTCTCTTCGGACGCCGGACCCCCCGGTGAAGATTTCTTCCCGCGCTTAGGGGCTTTGGCCTCCGGATCTTCGGAGGCGGTCCTCTTCTCCCCTTGGAGAGAGGGGTTCTTGATTCCCCCCTCTTCAGGCGCCCCTTTGGGCGAAATATTAGCTCCTCTGTTTTCCCCTTCACCCCCTTCTGTGGGTGCGACCTCCAACATTCTAACCAGCACGGGCTCCAGTGCGGTCTCTGGGAGGGGGGCCGGACACCTTATCAGCCTTGATCACGCCACCCATTTCTGTAAAGAACAAGGGGTCAAGAGGCGAACTCGAAAGGCACATAAGCAGAATGTCAGGACTCGAGCTATTTACACGAGTATCCGGCGATCGCGGCTTAGGCTGCGTCCTCGGCTAAATCCGACATGCCACCTGCGGTCCAAGAACAACTTGTACATCTCCACGGTGTCGCACCCATAAAGTGTTGGAGAATCCGGGGTCCCTCCGGTTGAACTCCCATAAACGGAGAGGACGGCGCTTGCGAGGCGAAGATGCCCGATTAGCATAACTCGCATCACCTTGATCAGTCGATCTCCCTCGCTTGGAGGTCTCGAATCCGGCCTGCAGTGAGGGCACGTCTTGGACGGCCCCCAATTGAGCCCTTGGTTGACCCACGACATTAGGCGTGGAGGTCCCGGCGGAATGAAGGCGGCGGCTTTTGCTGCTGCCTTCTGAGCGTGATATAGAACCACTCCTGCTGCCACATCCGAGTTCCTCTTGAAGGAACCCTCGGGCCACGAGGCATCGGCCTTTTGCTTATGGTCGCCCGCCAAGACTCCGCTGACACCCCGATCATCTTGGCTCCACTTGAAGGTCTTCACCACAGGCGAAGTGGGGAGTGACGCGGAGGAAGGCTTCGCAGATGATAACGAATGCGGATATTTGGAGGATGGACTCAGGAGCCAAGTCATGAAAGTCCAGCCCATAGTAGAACAGGAGCCCTCTCACGAAGGGGTCCGTCGGGAAGCCTAAACCCCGACGGAGGTGGGATCTGAAGACGATGTATTCACGGGCTCGGCGAGTACGGCCTGCCCTTGGGCAGCAACTATCTTGAAACCTCGAGGCGTGTACTTGGCTTCACGTAACTTCATTATGTCCTCCTCCGTGACGGAGGAGGGCATCCACCGCCCCGGAGGACGGAGCCGACATGGTTGAGGATCCGGCGCTCAATCTGAGGCTCGGGTGTTGAACGGGAGCGGGAAGAGATTCGATGCGAGATTGAAGAACAAGGACGAGCCTTGGTCCTCTTATAAAGGGGACGAAATACCAAGGGCCGTCTCCGTGACCGCTTGGGATTCGCCTTCGATAGAGGAGGCGTGGCGACGGGAACGGTTGGGTTACCCACGCACGTATTGATGAGAATCCCGGAATAAGGTGAACACGATCTCTGCTTCGACAAGACGTGCCAAGGAAACTGCTTCGCTAAACGTGCTGAGGTAGTATAGTAAAAAAGATTCAAACAAAGGCTTGGTGGCGGTGTGATGTCACGCTGCATAATACGTCAGCAGATTGAACTAAGTGTACATTTTATTCTCTCTAGGGTGGAATGTGGGATTTATTTTGCAGAGCCGGACACTATCCTGGTGTTCATGATCTTCTCTGGATTATTCAAGGGAGGAACCCGCCTTGCAATGCCGAACATTATGCGCGCCGGACTTATCGTCATTGAAGCTCGGTTCAGGCTACCGAGGAGTCTGGACTAGGGGTGTCCGGACAATCGGACTATCATTATCCGCGGACTCCAAGACTACGAAGATACAAGATTGAAGACTCCGCCCCGTGTCCGGATGGGACTTTCCTTGGCGTGGAAGGCAAGCTTGGCAATACGGATATGTAGATCTCCTACCATTGTAACCGACTGTAACCCTAGCCTCCTCCGGTGTCTATATAAACCGGAGGGCTTTAGTCCGTGGGACAACATACATTACAACAATCATACCATAGGCTAGCTTCTAGGTTTAGCCTCCTTGATCTCGTGGTAGATCCACTCTTGTACTACCCATATCATCAATAATAATCAAGCAGGACGTAGGGTTTTACCTCCATCGAGAGGGCCCGAACCTGGGTAAAAACATCGTGTCCCTCGTCTCCTGTTACCATCCGCCTAGACGCACAGTTCGGGACCCCCTACCTGAGATCCGCCGGTTTTGACACCGACAGGGGGTAAGAGCAACTCCAAAACGCCGACTCAAATTGTCAATGCTTGTTCGTTTAAGTCGAAACATACATTAAAGACGGTCCAACGCGCCGACGCAAACGGATCAGCGTCCGCTTTTTGACTGCATATGATCCATTCCAGGCCCAAATTTAGGACGTGTTTGTGGCAGGGACACGCGGCGGATGCGCGACGCCTGCCTTTGTCCTTCCCCTTGCCCGCCAATAGGTGGCACATTGGCCATTTCCCCTTCCTCCCATCGACAGCCACGCACCCCCTGGCTGTCGCTGCCCAGTTCCGGTGCCCTGTTCATGTTATGAACTTAATAGCTAGAGGCAAGCATAGAGAATGCTCTCGAAGTGGAGTAATAGTAGTAGATGGAGACAGTAGTCGGTCCACTTGTCATGGACGTAATGCCTATGTACTGATCATGTCATGAATAACGTCATAACTATGCGCTTTTCTATCAATTGCCCAACAATAATTTGTCTACCCACCGTATGTTATGTTCTTGAGAGATGACTCTAGTGAAAACTATGGCCCCCGAGTCTATTCAATATATTTAATAAAACAAAAAATGTCTTACTGCAATTTATTTACTTTAATTATATTTTTATAATTTAGCTATCTACTACTATTAGATTTAATCTTTGCAATTAACGAGTACAAGGGGATTCACAACCCTCTTGCCCGTGTTGGGTGCAACTATCTGCTCTTGTGTGTATAGGTACTGTCGACGGTTGTTTGCATGAATCTCCTCTTGGTTCGATAAACCTTGATTCTCTACTAAGGAAAATACTATCCGCTACTATATTGTTTCGCCCTTCCTCTTTGGATAAAAACCAACACAACTCACAAGTAGAAGAAATAATTTCTGGCGCCGTTGCCGTGGAGATTTATCAAACAACTCAAGGTTCCTTCATATACATTATAATTTACTTGTTCTATTATTTATTTGCCTTTATTTGCTTTTATTAGTCTCGCTAAAAAAATCAAAAACACAAATATATTTTATTTTGCTTGCTTGCTTGAATTGTCACTATGTCTCAAGAGAAAGTTAATGTCGCTCACGCCACTAGGGCAGAGCCTTATGATCATCAAGCCATGTTACTAAATCTAGTAAGAGATGAAAACCCTAAAAGAAGCTTTTGATGAGGTTGCTAATGATAAAGTTCATAAAGAAGTATTTGATAATCTTGCCGATGATGATCCTAATAGTAAAAATGAAACCACTATCATGCACACAAAAAGACTTCGAATAGGTAGTGGTGATATTATTGGAAGGGGTATTATTCAAGACTTCTTTACCTGTGTTGGTTCTTTACCTATGGTAGGGGGATCTATTCTCGATGAAACCACTAGTTTTCCGGATGCTATATCATTACTCATAGTAGAATTTGAAAGACAATTTGTTCACATGCATCCTACTACACAAAGAGTGTACCTAGAATTCTCCAATATTCATGATCCTTCAGTTAAACATTTTGCTACAATATTTCTAGTTCATGAATTTGATCACTTAATGAAAGAGGCAAGAGAGATATTTGCCCACTACAGAATAAGTAGTGAATGCCCACCTATAGAAGAAATCCTTTATGATCAAGATGAGATAAGAAGACTAAAATCTACGGATTACGTTGCTTATAATGACAATCTTAGGCAAATGCTTCCCCAAGATGTTCTGATTGATAAACTTTCTGAAAACAATGATAAATTTTCTATAGGAAATTTGGGACTAGGTTGTGGACTTAAAGAAAAATTACGAGAATACCATTATATAAATTTATATAATGAAGAGATAACTATCACTTATGAGGGGTCAAAGGAGGAACCTCCTCCTCCCAAATTTGCTCATGGATTCGGATCCTATCAAATTTAGCCCTTTCAATTATTTTTGCTTGCCTATTAGAAAACTTTCAGCTGAGAGAAGAGAATATGATATGAACATGAATGATCTCCCTTATGGTTATAATAATATTTGAAACCATGCATTATGCCTAGCTAGGGGCATAGAACAATAGTACTTGTTGGGAGGCAACCCAATATTTATCATATTTGCAATTTTCATTTCCTCTTTTGTGCGATGACATAATTATTGCTATTGTAATGAATGTGTTTTTATATTTTAATTAGTGTTTGTGCCAAGTAAAGCCTTTGGGACGATTTCGATTATAGCATAGTCAGTACAGATACTAAGCTCCCTTGGCTAGGAGCATCCTAGTGAATCGAGGATGGTGAGCCTCGGGTGGGTCCCGTGTTACAGGGGTGAAACTGGTCGGATGACAATTGTGAATTGTGCGTTGACTGTGTGGGCATGTGTCCTAAGTGTATAGTTCTAAAGAAAACAAAAAACCACTGGTCAGGCTTGTAGTCAACGCGCGCGCGCAGCCGCACGTGACGCCGCTCTCTGGCTGGAAAGCCCACTACTGCCTCCGTAGCGCCGTCTACGCGCGTTGTATCACCGCCGACCATGTTGTGTTGATTTTTAATTAGTACCACACTGGTAAAGTAGGATAGCACCTCGCCACACATACCCCGTGCGACACGTCCAGGTTAAAGCAAATAACCTATAGCAAAATAACCAGAATATATGGTGAGTACTACCCTATGATTCTAACCCATGGCAGTGTCTTGCTTTGTAGGTGGTGGCCCTTATGAATTACCCAAACTAATGAATAGAGATAGTGTCTTGCTTTGTAGGTGGTGGCCTTTTTTGTTTTCATGTTGTGCTTTGTGATTGATCATTATTACCACGTAAAAGGTATGTCACGTGAGCCGCCGTCAAACCGCGGTAGAGAGAGACCTCTATACTTGGCGGTAACATATATACCTCTACCCTTCTCAAGCTTACGTCAATCACTCGCTCCCGCATCACCTTAACCTAGAGTTCCCATCCCACCTCTTGCTCACTTCCCAATTCCATGTCGATCACTCGCTCTTACTCCACAATACACATTGTTGTATATCGCCCCTATCTTGTTTTTAGGACGAGACCATGCTAATAGTGCACCTGATCATGGTCACTGCCGCAACTATCATTAGCAACTATAGTTTGCACTTTGCATCGCATACATACTCTGTCTGAGGCAAGGCAGAGGCTTCACACACTTCATCTCCATACCACGACATATCTTCCACATGGCACTAATAACCACCCTGACAGATTGTAGTCAACGTGCGCCATATGCACAGAAGAACTCCATAATGAGAAACATGTGGTCATTTTTTGCCCCACATCCAACACAACGTGCGACAGATTATGGCCCGAAACCTAATTCACTCCCACTGTGCAAGAAGTTACTCGAGTAGTCATGTTATAACCATTGGGAACTTGCTTATGATCGCATATTGTAAGAGCATGTTCAATAGTCTAGATAACTACTGTCGGTTGTAGTATTCCTATATATTATTTATTGTGTAAAATAAATAATAATTAACCAGGGGTTCACTTTGCCTAAGCACACTCAAAGCCGATTGTCAAGGCAAGACCAAGTAAACTCAAATAAAGCCTTGGAATGATGAACACGTTAACAAGGACAAAATGATAAGAAGACCAAGTCAAAAGGAAAATAGTTATGAAAGAAGACCAAGGGAAGCTTCAAGGCCTAAGTGGAGAAGCCCATCAAGGTCGAGGGATGAGAGGGGTTAGTTCATGGGACGGCTATGTACTCCACATCTCCCTCCTAGTCTACTATGAACTCATTGACATATCGACCAAAGATTACCTAGTTTTGCCCTTTCACCTCTTTACTTCAAGGTAGCCTTGATTATTTTTCAAGGACCACAAAGGCTATGTAAAGCCCCGTGGGCATGTAATCATTCACTAGAACTCTCACAACCTTGCTCATGAAACTCTAGGGTTGGATCCGAGGACCCTCGTTTGCCTCAGACCGATGTTGGGAAAGGGCTTTTGGGAGTGAGATCTGAAAAGCTCCGTCCGACTCAGAACTACTACCAACTGTTGGGGAACGTTGCATGGAAACAAAAAAAATCTACGCACACGCAAAATCTATCCACTGAGATGCATAGCTACGAGAGGGGGGAGAGCATCTACATACCCTTGTAAATCGCTAAACGGAAGCGTTTATCAACGCGGTTGATGTAGTCGTACACCTTCACGATCTGTTCCGATCAAGTACCGAATGCACGGCACCTCTGCGTTCAACACACGTCCAGCTTGATGACGTCCTCGCTTTCTTGATCCAATAAGAGAGGCAAAGTAGTAGATGAGTTCCAGCAGCATGACGGCATGGTGACGGTGGTGGTGAAACTGTTCCGCAGGGCTTCGCCAAGCTCGTCGGTTTAGGACGGACGAACTAGAGGAGAGGGGCGCCACACACGACTTGGGAAAAATCATGGTGTGTGTTGCCCCTCCCCTCGTCTCATATATATAGGTGGACGGGGGAGGGGAGGCTGCCTAGGCGCGCCAACAAGGGTGCCGGCGGCCGTCCTGGGCTCTTGCCCTAGGTGCCTCCCCCTTTCCTTCTTTAGGGGGTGGAGGAGATGGCAAGGGGGTCGGCGACTGCCCTGCCTTGGACGCCCCCTTTCCTTCCTATAGGGCCGGCGGCTAGCAGGTGCGTGCACAAGCCCCCTCGTGGACTGGTGTCCTCCCTCCCTTGGCCCGTTTGGCCCAATAACTCCCCGAGGCCTCCCGAAACCCTTTCTGGTGATCCGATAATTATCCGGTGAATTCTGAAACTCTTCCAGAGACCAAATACTATCATCCTATATATCAATCTTTACCTCCAGACCATTCCGGAGCTCCTCGTCATGTCCGTGATCTCATCCAGGACTCCGAACAACATCTAGTCACCAACATACATAACTCATATTATACTATATCGTCAACGAATGTTAAGTGTGCGGACCCTACGGGTTCGAGAATGATGTAGACATGACTGAGACGCTTCTTCGGTCAATAACCAATAGTGGGACCTGGATGCCCATATTGGTTCCTACATATTCTACGAAGATCTTTATCGGTCAAACCTTTATGACAACATACGTAGTTCCCTTTGTTTGTCGGTATGTTACTTGCCCAAGATTCAATCGTCGGTATCTCCATATCTTGTTCAATCTCGTCACCTCAAGTCTCTTTACTCATCCCGTAATGCATCATCTTATAACTAACTCCTTAGTCACTTTGCTTGCAAGATTCTTGTGATGCTGTATTACCGAGAGGGCCAAATCCCAATCTCGATTCACGCCAACTCAATAGACACCTTCGGAGATACCTGTAGAGCACCTTTATGATCACCCTGTTACAAAGTGACGTTTGTTGGTACACAAGGACTCAGATATCCGGAAGTTTCATGATCTCATGGTTGAAGGAATATGTATTTGACATTAAGAAAGCAGTAGCAAAAACTGAACGATCATATGCTATGCTAATGGATGGGTCTTGTCCATCACATCATTCTCCTAATGATGTGATCCCGTCATCAAGTGACAACACATGTCTATGGTTAGGAAACCTTAACCATATTTTGATCAATGAGCTAGTCTAGTAGAGGCTCACTAGGGACACGGTATTTGTTTATGTATCCACACATGTATTTAAGTTTCTGGTCAATACAATTATAGCATGAATAATAAACCTTTATCATGATTAAGGAAATATAATAATAACCACTTTATTATTGCCTCTAGGGCATATTTCCAGTAGGTTCCCACTTGCACTAGAGTCAATAATCTAGATTACATAGTAATGAATCTAACACCCATGGAGTCTTGGTGCTGATCATGTTTTGCCGCGGAAGAGGTTTAGTCAACAGGTCTGGCACATTCAGATCCGTATGTATTTTGCAAATTTCTATGTCTCCATCCTTGATCTTTTCACAAATGGAGTTGAAGTGTCGTTTGATGTGTTTGGTTCTCTTTTGAGACCTTGACTCTTTAGCTAAGGCTATTGCTCTAGTGTTGTCATAAAAGATTGTCACTGGACCCGATGCACTGGGCATTACACCCAGATCGGATATGAACTCCTTCATGCGCTGCTTCTGAAGCAGCTATGTACTCCACTTTACATGTAGATCCGGCCACGACACTCTGCTTAGAATTGCACCAACTGACAGCTCCACCATTCAATATAAATATGTATCTGGTTTGAGACTTAGACTCATCCGGATCTGTGTCGAAGCTAGCATCGATGTAACCTTTTATGACAAGCTCTTCATCACCTCCATAAACGAGAAACATATCCTTGGTCCTTTTCAGGTACTTAAGGATATTCTTGACCGCTGTCCCATGATCCACTCCTGGATTACTTTGGTACCTCCCTGCAAAACTTACGCTGGTATGCATCGGTGTTATATAGGTTTAAAACCCCTTTCCGCGATGGCATTTGGAACCGTCGCCTAGTGAGTGTGGGCGATTAGGGGGTCCTTCGCAGACGACCCAGAAACCGTCGGGGATATGCCCTCCTTGCACACACGCTCAGCAAAATGAGGTCGTAAGCGATCAAGAAAGCTGCCAAATACGGTTATCGTCATGAGTGCCCAAAAAGTACAATTATACAGGTGAAATCATTTCCGGTCGTAAGTACATCCCACACAGTCAGTCCCCGTGAAACGTTTCCTTTCCCATGTACCCCTTCATTTCGCCTCTCTTTTGCACTTAGACTATAAATAGACCTCCTCCTCCTCCTAGAGAGGGTTAGCAAAGGATTAGCTCACTTGAGATAGAGCTTTGCTCATCCATACGGATCTCCTCCTCGTGAGAGACCGCGGCCTCTTCGGAGAAGATCCACCATGGATTCAAGACCCCTTTACGGGAAGACCCCTCATGGATTCAAGACCTCCTCTCGGAGATGAACTACCGCCGCTTGTATCGTCCTTTGTTGGATTTGGACCGTGTATCTCTATGTGTTTCTTGGATCTAGCACATGTGTGATCATATTCTCGTTGGTTGAGTGTTTCTCTTGTTTTCCCCTCATGTTTTCCCTCGTGTTCTGCCGCGCGTTCTTCGTGTTCCCCGTAGGATCCTCTCCAAACGTGAAAGATCGGCCCCTAGGGTTCCGCCCTACATCATCTTGGTATCATGAGCCACGTTGATAACGTTTTTGGAGCCCCTACCCCTCTTTTTCTAGCCTAATTTTGTTGTGTTCTTCCCCAATTTCGAAAATCCCCACAAAAAATAGCCCCAATTTTTTTTTGTGATTTGTTGGTTTGATGATGTTTTGTTGATTTTGATCCATGAATTTGCTTGGTTTCAAGTAAATCTAGCATCTCCCCAAGTTTCCCCATCTTTCATCCATGAAATCCTGCGAATTTTGACCCCGAAATCTCCATTTTCCGCCCAAAATCGTGCCCCCGAACTCGCATCTCGCGTTGACCCCGACCCCGGACGACCAGCATTTTACAGACGTACGGATCCCCCTCGAAGCCCCAGACGTCCGCAACTCTCCGGACGACCGGGCTCTCCGGACGACCGGAACTACCATTCCAGAACAATTTTTATGGATTTCGGAGCTTTCCCGGACGTCCGTAACCTGTAGTTTCAGACTTCGGCTGATTTTTGTTTTGTCCATAACTAATTCATCCGAACTCCGATTTTGACGTTCTTTAGCTCGTTTTGAAGATATTGACATCCTCCATCACACAAAAATATTAACAAAACCATTTGACTCCATCAAAGTTTATAAATTTGGCAAGTTTGCCTAGGACTTCCACCATATCATCCGCATAGCCACCACTGACTTCCGCAACCTAACCCATTTTGTTCACCATAGCATTAGTGGTTGCTTGAGTAGTGATTCGTGTCTCCTAAGGTGTTTCAGCTACTTAGGGACGATTGCTTCTTCTTCAACCACCACCACCACTTCCGCATAACCTTGCCCACCATACACTTCCGACAACCCAACTTAACCCAATTTTTGTTTGAGCCTGTTCGAGTTGTGGCTTGTGTCTCCTAAGGTGTTTCGGCTACTTAGGGACGGCAACTTCAACTTCGACACGTGTGTAGCCCATCATTCCACTTCCGGACTGCCATGTGCAAACCACCACCGCTTTTCGCTACCACCATTTTGACATTTGACGTTTGAGATTTTAAGTTCGCGGTTTTTCCGTTTCCTAAGGTGTTTCGGCTACTTAGGGATGAGTCTCCATCATCTTGGCATCTACATCAAGAACACTGCCACTCATCATCGCCATGGACAGTAACCTCCATATCATCTTGTATCATGGTATCCCTCCATTGTATATTCCCCTTGCCATTGCATTGTTAACCCCTAGCCCATTTTGCGTTACTTGCCTATCGAGACTAGCCATTTGAGTATTGCCGGCAACATGACTTGTGCACATTAGTGATCATACTTCCCATAGCATACATACCATATCATCGTGGTGCATATATTGGTATCATATCTTGTGTCACAAGTTTGTTCCCGCATATACACAATTGCTATCTTGGTTTGTGCATTGTGCAAAAGTGGCCATACAAAAAAAAGAGAGAATAAAGCTTTTAAGTAAAAGAAAAAGAGCAAAGAGCTTGTAAGCAAGTGCCATAGCATCATACCACATTGCATTAAGATTGTGAAATCCGATCATCTTGGATCATCTTGTGAGCAACACTGGGAACCATACATACATAGCATACTTGGGATAGCAAGTCCATATATTTTGCATCTTATAGGTTGTGCACAAGTGTCGTATCCGCCTATAGAGCAATCGTGCTAGCGTCTCTGTTGAGTTGTGTAACACGAGCGTTTTCCGTGGATTCCACATTTTGTGCTCATTCCCTTGTTGCATGACCCCATTTATCCATCCGTGTGTGTGTTTCCGTGTGCAACATATTGCTATTGGTCTACTTGTTTTGCTTGCGACTTTGTGAATCTCTTTCAACATTATTGACTCTTGCTAGCATTTTGCATCAAATTTTTGTTCCACTATCCTCACCGAGCTCCACTATAAGCTTTACTTGTGTAGGTGTGAGAACCGACAAGAATTGGTACCAATTGTGTTCCTTGTTACACATTTGAGTGATCATTGATCCATCTCCAACATCGGTCAAGGTACATTTGGTCTAGTTCTTCTCCTTCTCCCACTCACATTTGCTCGAGTCTTGTGATGGATAGGCAAGGCATTTCATCTCCGGTCTTCGACGACCACGACGGCGTGAACAACTACATCTTTGATCTACAACGACAAATGCAAGGCGCACAATCAAGGTTGCGAGAGCGCATCAAGAACATCTCCATTGAAATTTTTCACTCCGAAGCAAGGAAAAGGGACTACATCGACAAGAAGCTTTCCGCACAAAAAGAGGAGCAAGATGCAATGATGGAGGAGATTAAAGCCTTGATCAAGTCTTCTTCCACTTCGTCCTCTTCAAGGCAGCGACATTCAAGCCACAAGTCTTCGAAGCACGAAAATGATGCAAGTGCAAACCGTCCTCGTCCACATCTACATGGCGACCACCATCACGTTCGTGATACACATCTTCATGAAGGGCAAGTCACCTCCAAGCAACATGTGCACGACGACGACGAACTACATCTACTACGAGATCAAGCACGACAACGACATCATCATCATGAAGATGCTCCACAAGCGCGAATGCACAAGTCCCAACAAGCCCTACTTCACGCCAAGTCCAAGATTCATGAGCACAAGAGAAGACCGAGAGACGAGCACCACCAAGACGGAGCTACGGCTACCACCACCACTTCGGCATCTTCGCCAAGTGCTATCAAGGCATCTTAGCCTTTGGACGTACGGTATCTTCGCCTACTTCCCATGTGTACGCCTACATTGACTTCTTCAAGTCCAAGGCGACCGACGACAAGCGAGGGCGACACTTCCATCTTCGGAAGCCCCTCAAGGAAGATGGCCGAGCATGGGAAATTCCCTTCGGTCATGGACACGAGCTACGAGGTGCCACAACATATGGGCCTCCCACACCAAGACGGTGACAAGACGGCCGAGCAAGGGCCATCCCCTTCGATCACGGCGACGAGCGCGAACCTCTTCAACAACATGAACACGACGCCCACATTGGACTCATACTCCAAGTCAAGCTACGCGACCGCACATGCAGACATTTGCACCAACATCTCTCCGACATCCACATATGAAGAGATGCCCCAAGTGCCATGTGAGGAGAGCCACTACCACATGAGTGACATGAGTGACTCCACCATACGTGACATTGAGAGCATTTCCTATGAGAGGATGAGTGTGACCACCACTAGCCCCACACATGAGAGCACGCCACACATCCTATGTGAGGTTGAGCGCCATTTGAGTGACTCCACCACCCATATGAGTGAGTGCATCCTTGAGGGAGTGAGTGAGCCACAACACTTAGAGAGTGAGGTAGTTGACACGGCATGTGAGGCCACTATGATTTCTAACGACTTAACCTCTACTCCTAGTGTGTTTTCTTCTTTGGTGCTATGTCTCCTACATGACGACATGCCTATCCTCGACGAGTCCATCCCTCCAATGGAGACGACGATGGCCATGGTGGACAATGATGCACCCCCACATGGTTCCATCAAGAAGAAGATGACAACGAGTGGATCTTCAACACCTCACCTACAACACATGAGCGACGCTCCAAAGGTAACATAGGTGATGGTGCTTCTCTTGTCCCACTAGTGGACTCTCTTGACATCGATTGCTCCAATGATGTTGACCCACCTATTCCCATGCTTCATGCTACTGCGACTTCCTCATGTCATGACTTACCCATTTATGATGAATATGATGATGAGCATGTTGAGTTGCCTAGTTGTGATGCTATGCTCCATAGGATATCATGTGAAAATTCTTTTGGTCACATCATGTTTGACAACCCATTGAACTTGTCATATGCTATGAGTGAGATCTCCCATATTGCATCATTTCAATATCAACATAGTAACTATGCATGCCCCATTAAAATAAATCCTATTTGCACCTATGGCATAGATGACGAGATGATGGTCATTGGCTTTTGTTTTTCATGTGATGATATTGCCATGCTTCCTTTACATGATTTGTGCAATTCATCTACTATGCCATGCCATGATCAAATTGTTCCAAATATGCATTGTTTTGGTTGTTGTCAATATTTTCCATGTGATGTTTCAATTAATGCTCATGAGGAGACCCCCATAGTTTCCTCATACATATTAGGAGATTTTGATGCATTCCATATTTTGCATGATTACCATAATTGTGTGCACCATATACATTCCATGAATAACAATGCTCTAGATATTTCTCATGATGCATTACATCATTTGAGTCTCCATTATGCCATACATAATAACAAACCTCTCATGATGGATGACATGTTTCTATATCACGCATCTCATTTATTTGAGCATTTGATATTTTGTGCTAACCGACACATGACCGTGCGCATCATGATAGATGATGTTGTTGGGGAACGTAGTAATTTCAAAAAATTTCCTACGCACACGCAAGATCATGGTGATGCATAGCAACAAGAGGGGAGAGTGTTGTCCACGTACTCTCGTAGACCGTAAGCGGAAGCGTTATGACAACGCGGTTGATGTAGTCGTACGTCTTCACGATTCGACCGATCCAAGTACCGAACGTACGGCACCTCCGAGTTCAGCACATGTTCAGCTCGATGACGATCCCCGGACTCCGATCCAGCAAAGTTTCGGGGATGTGTTCCGTCAGCACGATAGCATGGTGACGATGATGATGTTCTACCAATGCAGGGCTACGCCTAAGCACCGCAACGATATGACCGAGGTGGAATATGGTGGAGGGGGGCACCGCACACGGCTAAGGAACGATCACGAAGATCAACTTGTGTGTCATGGGGTGCCCCCCTGCCCCCGTATATAAAGGAGCAAGGGGAGAGGAGGCCGGCCCTAGGAGGAGGGCGCGCCAAGCGGAGTCCTACTCCCACCGGGAGTAGGACTCCTTCTTTTCCTAGTCCAACTAGGAGAAGGGGGGAAAGGAGGGAAGTGGAGAAGGAAGGGAGAGGTGGGCCGCGCCCCAAACCCTTTGTCCAATTCGGATTGGGCTTGGGAGGGGCGCGCGCCACCTCCTGGCTCCTTCCCACTAAGGCCCATGAAGGCCCAATACTCTTCCCCGTATTCCCGTAACTCCACAGTACTCCAAAAGATACCTGAATCACTCGAAACCTTTCCGAACTCCGAATATAGTCATCCAATATATCGATCTTTACGTCTCGTCCATTTCGAGACTCCTCGTCATGTCCCCGGTCTCATCCGGGACTCCGAACTCCTTCGGTACATCAAAACTTATAAACTCATAATAAAACTGTCATCGTAACGTTAAGCGTGCGGACCCTACGGGTTCGAGAACTATGTAGACATGACCTAGAACTATTCTTGGTCAATAACCAATAGCGGAACCTGGATGCTCATATTGGCTCCTACATATTCTACGAAGATCTTTATCGGTCAAACCGCATAACAACATACGTTGTTCCTTTTGTCATCGGTATGTTACTTGCCCGAGATTCGATCGTCGGTATCCAATACCTAGTGCAATCTCGTTACCGGTAAGTCTCTTTACTCGTTACGTAATGCATCATTCCGTAACTAACTCATTAGCTACATTGCTTGCAAGGCTTATAGTGATGTGCATTACCGAGAGGGCCCAGAGATACCTCTCCGACAATCGGAGTGACAAATCCTAATCTCAAATACGCCAACCCAACATGTACCTTCGGAGACACCTGTAGAGCTCCTTTATAATCACCCGCCACGTTAGACGCTTGGTAGCACACAAAGTGTTCCTCCGTAAACGGAGTTGCATAATCTCATAGTCATAGGAACATGTATAAGTCATGAAGAAAGCAATAGCAACAAACTAAACGATCAAGTTCTAAGCTAACGGAATGGGTCAAGTCAATCACATCATTCTCCTAATGATGTGATCCCGTTAATCAAATGACAACTCTTTGGTCCATGGCTAGGAAACATAACCATCTTTGATTAACGAGCTAGTCAAGTAGAGGCATACTAGTGACACTATGTTTGTCTGTGTATTCACACATGTATTATGTTTCTGGTTAATACAATTCTAGCATGAATAATAAACATTTATCATGATATAAGGAAATAAATAATAACTTTATTATTGCCTCTAGGGCATATTTCCTTCAGTCTCCCACTTGCACTAGAGTCAATAATCTAGTTCACATCTCCATGTGATTTAACACCAATATTCATATATGTATATGATTAACACCAATAGTTCACATCGTCATGTGACCAACACTCAAAGGGTTTACTAGAGTCAATAATCTAGTTCACATCACTATGTGATTAACACCCAGAGAGTACTAAGGTGTGATCATGTTTTGCTCGTGAGAGGAGCTTAGTCAACGGATCTGTCACATTCAGAGCCGTATGTATTTTGCAAATATTCTATGTCTATAATGCTCTGCACGGAGCTACTCTAGCTAATTGCTCCCACTTTCAATATGTATCCAGATTGAGACTTAGAGTCATCTGGATTGGTGTAAAAGCTTGCATCGTTGTAAATTTTTACGACGGGCTCTTTTATCACCTCCATATTCGAGAAACATCTCCTTAGTCCTCACTAAGGATATTCTTGACCACTGTCCAGTGATCTACTCTTAGATCAAAATTGTATTCCTTTGTCGAACTCAGAGCAAGGTATACAATAGGTCTGGTTCACAACATAGCATACTTTATAGAACCTATGACTGAGGCATAGGGAATGACTTTTCATTCTCTTTCTATTTTTCTGCCATGGTCGGGTCTTGAGTCTTACTCAACTTCACACCTTTGCATCACAGGCAAGAACTCCTTCTTTGACTGTTCTATTTTGAACTATTTCAAAAATTTATCAAGGTATGTACTCATTGAGAAATCTTATCAAGTGTCTTGATCTATCTATATAGATCTTGATGCTCAATGTGTAAGTAGCTTCACCGAGGTCTTTCATTGAAAAACTTTTATTCAAGTATCCCTTTATGCTATCCAGAAATTCTATATCATTTCTGATCAACAATATGTCATCTACATATAGTATCAGAAATGCTACAGAGCTCCCACTCAATTTCTTGTAAATACAGGCTTCACCGCAAGTCTGTATAATACTATATGCTTTGATCAACTTATCAAAGCATATATTTCAACTCTGAGATGCTTGCACCTGTCCATAGATGGATCGCTGGAGCTTGCACATTTTGTTAGCACCTTTAGGATTGACAAAACCTTCTGGTTGCATCATATACAACTCTTCTTTAACAAAACCATTAAGGAATGCAGTTTTGACATCCATTTGCCAGATTTCGTAAAATGTGGCAATTGCTAACATGATTCGGACAGACTTAAGCATCGCTACAATTAAGAAAATCTCATTGTAGTCAACACCTTGAACTTGTTGAAAACCCTTTCGCTACAAGTCGAGCTTTGTAGATAGTAATACTACTATCAGCATCTGTCTTCCTCTTGAAGATCCATTTATACAATATGGCTTGCCGATCATCGGGCAACTCCACCAAAGTCCACACTTTGTTCTCATACATGGATCCCATCTCAGATTTCATGGCCTCAAGCCATTTCGCGGAATCTGGGCTCATCATCACTTCCTCATAGTTCGTAGGTTTACCATGGTCTAGTAACATGACTTTCAGAACAGGATTACCGTACCACTCTGGTGCGGACCGTACTCTGGAAGACCTACGAGGTTTAGTAGAAACTTGATCTGAAGTTTCATGATCAATATCATTAGCTTCCTCACTAATTGGTGTAGTTGTCACAGGAACCGGTTCTTGTGATGGACTACTTTCCAATAAGGGAGCAGGTACAGTTACCTCATCAAGTTCTACTTTCCTCCCACTCACTTCTTTCGAGAGAAACTCCTTCTCTAGAAAGGATCCATTTTAGCAACGAATATCTTGCCTTCGAATCTGTGATAGAAGGTGTACCCAACAATTTCTTTGGGTATTCTATGAAGACGCACTTCTCTGATTTGGGTTTGAGCTTATCAGGATGAAACTTTTTCACATAAGCATCGCAGCCCCAAACTTTAAGAAACGACAACTTGGGTTTCTTGCTAAACCACAGTTCATATGGTGTCGTCTCAACGGATTTAGATGGTTCCCTTTTAACGTGAATGCAGCTGTCTCTAATGCATAACCCCAAAACAATAGTGGTAAATCAGTAAGAGACATCATAGATCGCACCATATCCAATAAAGTGTGGTTACGACGTTCGGACACACCATAACATTGTGGTGTTCCAGGTGGCGTGAGCTGTGAAACTATTCCACATTGTTTTAATTGAAGACCAAACTCGTAACTCAAATATTCGCGTCTCGCGATCGATCGCAGAAACTCTATTTTCTTGTTACGATGATTTTTCCACTTCACTCTGAAATTCTTTGAACCTTTCAACTATTTCGGACTTATGTTTCATCAAGTAGATATACCCATATCTGCTCAAATCATCTTGTGAAGGTCAGAAAATAACGATACTTGCCACGAGCATCAACACTCATTGGATCGCATACATCGGTATGTATTATTTCCAATAAGTCAGTAGCTTGTTCCATTGTTCCGGAGAACGGAGTTTTAGTCATCTTGCCCAAATGGCACGGTTCGCAACCATCAAATGATTCATAACCAAGTGATTCCGAAAATCCATCTTTATGGAGTTTCTTCATGCGCTTTACACCGATATGACCCAAATGGTAGTGCCACAAATAAGTTGCACTATCATTATTAACTTTTCATCTTTTGGCATCAATATTATGAATATGTGTATCACTACGATCGAGATCCAACAAACTATTCTCATTGGGTGTATAACCATCGAAGGTCTTATTCATGTAAACAGAATAACAATTATTCTTAACTTCAAATGAATAACCGTATCGCAATAAACATGATCAAATCATATTAATGCTCAACGCAAACGCTAAATAACATTTATTTAGTTTTAACACTAATCTCGAAAATATAGGGAGTGTGTGATGATGATCATATCAATCTTGGAACTACTTCCAACACCCATCGTCACTTCCCCTTCAACTAGTCTCTGCTTATCTCAGAACTCCTGTTTCGAGTTACTAATCTTAGCAACCGAACAAGTATCAAATACTCAGGGGCTACTATAAACACTAGTAAGGCACACATCAATAACATGTATATCAAATATACCCTTGTTCACTTTGTCCTTCTTATCCACCAAATATTCGTGGCATTTCCGCTTCAAAGGACCATTTCCTTTGCCGTAAGCACTCGGTTTCAGGCTTTGGTCCAGCTTTGGTCTTCTTCACGGAGTGACAACTTGTTTGCCATTCTACTTGAAGTTTCCTTTCTTTCCTTTGCCCTTTTCTTGAAACTAGTGGTCTTGTTAATCATCAACACTTGATGCTCTTACTTGATTTCTACCTTCGTCGATTTCAACATCACGAAGAGCTCGGGAAACTTTTACGCCATCCCTTGCATACTATAGTTCATCACGAAGTTCTAGTAACTTGGTGATGGTGACTAGAGAATTCGTCAATCACTATCTTATCTCGAAGATTAACTCCCACTTGATTCAAGCGATTGTAGTACCTGCATAATCTGAGCACATGCTCACTAGTTGAGCGATTCTCCTCCATCTTTTAGCTATAGAACTTGTTGGAGACTTCTTATCTCTCAACTCGGTATTTGCTTGAAATATTAACTTCAATTCTGGAACATCTCATATGGTCCATGACATTCAAAACGCCTTTGAAGTCCCGATTCTAAGCCGTTAAGCATGGTGCATCGAACTATCAAGTAGTCATCATATTGAGCTAGCCAAACGCTCATAACGTGCAGATCCGCTCCTGCAATAGGTCCGCTACCTAGCGTGCATCAAGGACATAATTCTTAGACAAAGAATGAGGATAAACCTCGATCACGGATCCAATCCGCATCATTGCTACTAACATCTTTCAACACAGTTTTTCTAGGAACATATCAAAATAAACATATGAAAGCAACAATGCGAGCTATTGATCTACAACATAATTTGCAAAATACTACCAGGACTAAGTTCATGATAAATTTAAGTTCAATTAATCATATTACTTAAGAACTCCCACTTAGACAGACATCTCTCTAGTCATCTAAGTGATCACGTGATCCAAATCAACTAAACCATGTCCGATCATCACGTGAGATGGAGTAGTTTCAATGGTGAACATCACTATGTTGATCATATCTACTATATGATTCATGTTCGACCTTTCGGTATCCGTGTTCCGAGGCCATATCTGTTATATGCTAGGCTCGTCAAGTTTAACCTGAGTATTCCGCGTGTGCAACTGTTTTGCACCCGTTGTATTTGAACGTAGAGCCTATCACACCCGATCATCACGTGGTGTCTCAAAGACAAAGAACTTTCATAACGGTGCATACTCGTGGAGAACAGTTCTTGATCATTTTAGTGAGAGATCATCTTAAAATGCTACCACATCAAAGCAAGATAAGATGCATAAAGGATAAACATCACATGCAATCAATATAAGTGATATGATATGGCCATCATCATCTTGTGCTTGTGATCTCCATCTCCAAGCACCGTCGTGATCACCATCGCCACCGACGCCGACACCTTGATCTCCATCGTAGCATCGTTGTCGTTATGCCATCTATTGCTTCTACGATTATCGCTACCACTTAGTGATAAAGTAAAGCAATTATGTATGCTTGCATTTCATACAATAAAGCGACAACCATATGGCTCTCGCCATTGCCGATAACTTCGTTACAAAACATGATCATCTCATGCAATAAAATATAGCATCACGCCTTGACCATATCACATCACAACATGCCCTGCAAAAACAAGTTAGACGCCCTCTACTTTGTTGTTGCAAATTTTACGTGGCTGCTACGGGCTGAGCAAGAACCGTTTTACCTACGCATCAAAACCACAACGATAGTTCATCAATTGGTGCTGTTTTAACCTTCGCAAGGACCGGGCGAGCCACACTCGGTTCAACTAAAGTTGGAGAAACCGACACCGCTAGTCACCGTGGTGCAAAGCACGGCGGTAAACCAGTCTCGCGAAGCGACGCGTAATATCGGTCCGCCACTTCATCCAACAATACCGCCAACCAAAGTATGACATGTTTGGTAAGCAAGATGACTTGTATCACCCACAACTCACTTGTGTTCTACTCGTGCATATAACATCAACGATAGAACCTAGGCTCGATACCACTTGTTGGGGAACGAGTAATTTCAAAAATTTTCCCACGCACACGCAAGATCATGGTGATGCATAGCAACAAGAGGGAGAGTGTTATCCACGCACTGTGAGAGCGAAGCGAAGCGCTATGACAACACGGTTGATGTAGTCGACGCCTTCACGATCCGACCGATCCAAGTACCGAACGTCACGGCACCTCCGAAGTTCAGACACGCTCACTCGATGACGATCCCCGGACCGATCCAGCAAAATGTCGGGATGAGTTCCACAAGACGACGGCGTGCAGTGACGATGATGATGTTCTATCGACGCAGGGCTTCGCCTAAGCACCGCAACAATATGACCGAGGTGGAATATGGTGGAGGGGGGCACCGCACACGGCAAAGGAACGATCACGAAGATCAACTTGTGTGTCATGGGGTGCCCCCTGCCCCCGTATATAAAGGAGCAAGGGGGAGGAGGTCGGCCCTAGGAGGAGGGCGTGCCAAGGGGAGTCCTACTTCCACCAGGAGTAGGACTCCTTCTTTTCCTAGTCCAACTAAGAGAAGGGGGGAAAGGAGGGAAGTGGAGAAGGAAGGGAGAGGTGGGCCGCGCCCCAAACCCTTTGTCCAATTCGGACTGGGTGGGAGGGGCGCGCGCCACCTCCTGGCTCCTTCCCACTAAGGCCCATTAAGGCCCAATACTCTTCCCCTTATTCCCGTAACTCCCCGGTACTCCGAAAAATACCCGAATCACTCAAAACCTTTCCAAACTCCGAATATAGTCATCCAATATATCGATCTTTACGCCTCGACCGCTTTCGAGACTCCTCGTCATGTCCCCGATCTCATCCGGACTCGAACTCCTTCGTACATCAAAACTTATAAACTCATAATAAAACCGCCATCGTAACGTTAAGCGCATGGACCCTACGGGTTCGAGAACTATGTAGACATGACCTAGAACTATTCTCGGTCAATAACCAATAGCGGAACCTGGATGCTCATATTGGCTCCTACATATTCTACGAAGATCTTTATTGGTCAAACCGCATAACAACATACGTTGTTCCTTTTGTCATCGGTATGTTACTTGCCCGAGATTCGATTGTCGGTATCCAATACCTAGTTCAATCTCATTACTGGCAAGTCTCTTTACTCGTTACGTAATGCATCATTCCATAACGAACTCATTAGCTACATTGCTTGCAAGGCTTATAGTGATGTGCATTACCGAGAGGGCCCAGAGATACCTCTCCGACAATCGGAGTGACAAATCCTAATCTCGAAATACACCAACCCAACATGTACCTTCAGAGACACCTGTAGAGCTCCTTTATAATCACCCAGTTACGATGTGACATTTGGTAGCACACAAAGTGTTCCTCCGGTAAACGGGAGTTGCATAATCTCGTAGTCATAGGAACATGTATAAGTCATGAAGAAAGCAATAGCAATAAACTAAACGATCAAGTGCTAAGCTAACGGAATGGGTCAAGTCAATCACATCATTCTCCTAATGATGTGATCCCGTTAATCAAATGACAACTCTTTGGTCCATGGCTAGGAAACATAACCATCTTTGATAAATGAGCTAGTCAAGTAGAGGCATACTAGTGACACTATGTTTGTCTATGTATTCACACATGTATTATGTTTCCGGTTAATACAATTCTAGCATGAATAATAAACATTTATCATGATATAAGGAAATAAATAATAACTTTATTATTGCCTCTAGGGCATATTTCCTTCAGATATGTACATATACCACGCACACACAAGTTTCCCTTTGTCTTTGTTTTGTGTAGGTACTCATGTATACTCGTCAACCCCTCAATCCCAAGAGTTGACGAAATGAGCTTTTGAGAGCAACGATGCTTTGGGATCCCGTGGATTGTCCTTACCACCATTCTATTCGCGCAACGACTACGCGCTTCTATTCTACTTGGCTCTCACATGGCCATGGGCTATTTAGCATTTGTCCCCTTATGCTCATTTTACCGTGTTCACTTTGCATGTTATTCTTGCTTCTATGCCTTTGCCATGCAATTGTGACCCTTTCTTGCATCTACCCATGATTGACCATTATGCTACTCCTATGTGTATTTGCATGCTTGATGGAGATACTAGTAGCTATTGCCATGATTTCTTTGTGCCCCATGTTATTGATGCTTGTTGTGTTGGGAGAGTCATGATGCCCCATTGCTATTTACATATGGCTTCTCACCAATACATTGATGATATTTTTTCTCATATCTTGGTTTCATACTTGTGATATGTCATGTGCATTATTTATGCCCACTATTTGCACACATGACATGTTTGCCATGATTCCTTCTAGTACGGTGCATCTTTGCACTACTAGCTTGCTTGACTTGATCACTATGATTGCTTGCTTTGTTGCATCACCCATGTTCCACTCTTACTCGCTTTCTTGGGTTGATGACATATATGCTCATGCCTCTCACATGATATATCTTGCTCATTGTCACTTGCCACCAATAGTTGCATTTATGCTTATTGACCGTGGAGACTTGGACATATTACTTGTGAAGCATGCTTGTTTGATTGAGCCTCTTGTATTTGGTTGTTCTTGCATCATATGCTTCCATGCTATGAAATGCTCCCTTGTCCTTTCTTATGATGAGCATGATGCATACACTTGTTGGGTATTTTACCACACGAATGATAGGTTTTGCACTTCCACTAACCTCATTTGTTTTTTCGAGTGTTTGCCATGTTCTTTCGTTTTGAAGGATTCCCAAGGAATTACGGTCATGAGACATATTGGTTATGTGAAGGCATACATGATGTGCAACTCCAACATCTTCGGTAACATTCTTGAGGTGAACTCCTTCTCGTTGAGCCATCCTCCAATACGCATATTGGATGGGTCGCTCTTTCATTGTTATTTCCTTCTTGTTGTCTACATGATACATCTCGTGAACGGAGGAGCGACACTGGAGATTGGCTCTATGGACCTTCACATTGAGGAGCGCTCGCACTTATTGGTTGCACCTTCGGAACTCCACTCTTTCCACGACATCGAGCATTGGTACACCAACACCTCCATATTTGTTGATTGTGCTCATACATGTCATGCTTGATGGACATATCATACTTACCACAAGTTTGCACCCCATGCATGGATTGATTCACATTATGATTGCTTTGTTGCATCTTGTATTCCCATGTCATCCATGATATATGAGCTTGTGCATTTCCTTAGCAAATTTGTTGTGATCTTCCTTGATGGCATATTCATACATCATGATCATATTGTCCACCATCAATTGCATGATAGCTTACATATATTGAGCATACATTGCCATATTCATGCTATTGATGAACCATCCCTCTATGACATCATTTTGCACAATGGTAGAATTTGTCGCTTTGTGCACCATGCTAATTATCCCATGAATGCCTTGCATATCATTAAATATCATCTTGATAAGCTTCATGCGCTTTGTCATGCATTATCTCTTCACACGGACTCACGCTTAATTGATGGGCATTTTGTGTGCGCTAACCATTGTATTTCCAAGTGTCGCTTGTGTTTTCTCATTTTGCATGTACCACATACCGGAGACACCTTGGAGTACTTGGATTGCGTAATGCCTTCAACTCCGTCCAACTACAAGTCCATCCACGACAACCGTTTCCATGGTGATGAGGATCACGATCCGAGGTCGGATCTTTCCCAAGGGGGGAGATGATGCGGAGCATCCCACATTCATCCCCATGTACACTCCGACTACTCTCCAAGCCCCAAGACGACATATGACGAGACGTCAACTATACGCCATTGGACACAAGGTGAACTCGCTCCTCTCCGAACCTTCACTTTCTACATGTGAGACATGGCTACTACCTCCAACGTGTGTCCTATGCATGATCAGGTACTTGGAGGAAAGCCACGGAGCCACCACACCCAATGGACGAGCTAGCGAAGATGCCAAGTACAAGGATCGAGAAGAAGAGCTGCTTCGGAAGCTACAGGATCCGGACGGCCGGCCGAGCCCGGACGTCCGACCCCTGGAGGTCGCTACAGCCCCAGGAAAACAGGCCAGCAGAAGCTACAGCGGTCGGACGTCCGACCAGGACCGGACGTCCGACGACTCCCAGGCTCCGGACGACCGGCCCCCTCCGGACGACCGTGCCAGCGACCACAGAACCGAATTTACGAACATCCGAGAATCTCCGGACGTCCGGACCTCCGCGAGCCTCCGGATGACCGACGCCTTACGAACGTCCGACCCCTGGCTGTGTCCAGTTGCGCACTGAGGCCTATGTACCCCTTCACTTCGCCCCTCTTTTGCAGTTAGACTATAAATAGACCTCCTCCTCCTCCTAGAGAGGGTTAGCAAAGGCTTAGCTCATTTGAGATAGAGCTTTGCTCATCCATACGGATCTCCTCCTCGTGAGAGACCGCGGCCTCTTCGGAGAAGATCCACCATGGATTCAAGACCCCTTTACAGGAAGATCCCTTGTGGATTCAAGACCTCCTCTCGAAGATGAACTACCGCCACTTGTATCGTCCTTTGTTGGATTTCGACCGTGTATCTCTATGTGTTTCTTGGATCTAGCACATGTGTGATCATATTCTTGTTGGTTGAGTGTTGGTCTTGATTTCCCCTCATGTTTTCCCTCGTGTTCGTTCACGCGTTCTTCTTGTTCCCCGTAGGATCCTCCCCAAACGTGAAAGATCGGCCCCTAGGGTTCCGCCCTACATCAAACACGCTTCGCTTGTCCAAACTGATTCGAAAGGTGGCGTTGTTGTTGTCGTTGTAGAGGTGCGACAGGTGCAGCCGGCGGTGGTTGTTGAAGACGCGTGAGCAATTCATTAAACTTGTTATTGAGCTTTGTTTCAAATGTCTTCTCAATGCCATCTATCTTCTCCATGGACTCTTCAAATCTGTTTAGCACATCTTGCACCTGTCCACTCATCATTTGCTGAAATTTATCATGCAACTGTTTGTTCGTCATGTTCTCCCAATCAGTCTCATCGGCTTGTGATCCTGCCATGGTTAGCAGCAATAGAAACACACAAGAATATGATCCTACAAACTACTAGGAAGTGGTGGCGGTGTGTCACAAACTCGTCAAGCGAATCTCAAATTCTTACCAGTTCTTACCTAGCAACAGGTGGTGATTGGTAACCGTTGTAGTCAAGACTCTCAAAGCTTGGATAGAGCGATGGCCAGGTGGTGTCAAACGCACGACGTAGATGTATGTGGAGTTGGGAGGTGAGGGAGTCCTGGACTAGGGGGTGTCCGGACAGCCGGACTATCAATATCCGCCGGACTCCCAGACTACGAAGATAGAAGATTGAAGACTTCGGCTCGTGTCCGCAAGGTACTTTCCTTGGCGTGGAAGGCAAGCTTGGCAATACGGATATATAGATCTCCTACCATTGTAACCGACTGTGTAACCCTAGCCTCTCCGGTGTCTATATAAACCGGAGGGCCTTAGTCCGTAGGGATCTAAGATACATCTCAACAATCATACCATAGGCTTGCTTCTAGGTTTAGCCTCCTTGATCTCGTGGTAGATCTACTCTTGTACTACCCATATCATCAATATTAATCAAGCAGACGTAGGGTTTTACCTCCATCGAGAGGGCCCAACTCGGTAAAACATCGTGTCCTCGCCTCTTGTTACCATCCGCCTAGACGCACAGTTCGGGACCCCTACCGAGATCCGCCGGTTTTGACACCGACAATGGTGCTTTCATTGAGAGTTCCTCCGTGTCGCCACCAATAGGCTCGATGGCATCTTCAACCATCAACGCTGTCCGTGGTGAGACTTTTCTCCCGGACAGATCTTCAGATTCGCCGCTTTGCTCTGCGGGCCAATTCTCTTGGCCATCCGAGCAGATCGAAGCTACGCCCGCCGTCCAGTCGATTCGAAGCTTAAACTTCACGGCCGATGACCGCGGAGACTTGATCTTCGACGGACTCGACCCACAGCCAAGTGCGCCGCACTGTGACGATGGGCATGATTTAGCTCTGTTGCCGGACAGTGCTTTGGTCGCCTCACTCGGATCCGCTCCAGCCACTAGCCCGGAGCCGATTGCCCATATCGAGGGCCGGTGGATAGACGCCGCCCTGGGGGCTTCAACATCCATGGCGATGGAGCCGAATACCAATCCTGTCCCCTGTGAAATTCGTGATCCCGAGGCGCCGGACTCCTCGCCGGACTCCGAGCCTCCCGCGCCCCTACCAATTAATCCGGATTGGGCGCCGGTTATGGAATTCACCGCCATGACATCTTCCAAAGACTCGCTTTTGGCGATATCCTGAATTTCTCAAGCATCTCTCGCTATCAGAGAATCTGGCCGACTATGGCCGGGACGGTTGGAGTTCTGGACGATGGAGAAATTCAGAGCCCACCCACCACCCACTTTGTAGCCACCGCCGAGGATCTAACCGACATGCTAGACTACGATTCGACGACATCGACGCTATGGACGACGATGCCGAGATTTAACAAGAGCCAGCGCCCATGTGGCACTAGAAGGCCACCTCGCCATATGACGATACATGGTGGATACCCCAAAAGAAGGGGACGAAAAAGCAACAGAGGCAGATTCTCTAAAGAAGCAGCCCAAACACCGACGCGATGGCGCCACCAAAATCCCGCCACAAAGAAGAATATAGATTCCGCACAGAAATAACAATACCCCAGATAGTGCCGAAGACAACCCTCCAAAGAAGACTCAGCGCAGAGGATGCGTAGCAAGCCCTCACGAAAGGGCTTATGCATTTAAAAGGTTGAGGATCATAACTATATACCTCCTCCAAGACGAAGCAAGTTTCAATGACGATTTAACTCATCGCTACCGAGGACCCCGTCGAACAAGAGTTTTTAAGCACAAGCTCATCGCCACAAAGAAGAAGCTCAAGAAGGAAAAGCGGAAGCTCAAAACAGCGGAAGACACGCCCAATAAGATGGAGCAAAGTACTCAAAACCGCAGATAAACACGGTAATGGCTACCAATCAAGAGCTACCCAAAGCGTAAGTCGCTTCAGACCGACGAGGAGGCCATAGAGCCCCACCGTCCAATGGCTCCAGCCAGTCCATCTGGACCCAAAAAGAAAGCCCCAAGAAGCAAAGCAACACGCCAAGTGTCCGACGATAGCGGCACATACAAGTATTAGGGCACCGCACACCCACTATGTTTCACTGATGAGGTGCCGGAACATGAATTCAAAGCAGGTTTAAACCCATAAACATAGAGGCCTACGATGGAACAACAGACCACTCGGAGTCTCGGATAGAAGATTATATATCGTATATACATATGGCCAGAGGAGACGATCTCCACGCCATAAAATATCTACCCTCAAGCTCAAAGGGCCAGCCCGTCATTGGCTCAAAAGCCTCCCGTAAAACATGTTGGAAGTTGGGAAGAGCTCGAGGAAGCGTTTAGAGCAAATTTCAAGGGACCTATGTCCGCCCTCCGGATGCGATGATTTAAGTCATATAACTCAACAACCCGGAGACTCAACAAGGAAATTCGGAACAGGTTTCTTACCAAAAGAACCAAATAGTCGATCGTCCGGACAACAAGCCTTAGCAGCTTTCAAGCACAATGTTCGAGAAGAATGGCTTGCCGACACCTCGGTCAAGAGAAACCGTGGACAATGACCGCATTAACAAGCCTCATGACCCGCTTCTGTGCGGGAGAGGATAGCTGGCTAGCACGGCAAAGACTAGCGACCCAAGCACATCCGAGATAAGAGATGGAACGGAAAATCACGGCGCAGAAAGGAGCAGCGCCGAGTAAAGAGAAAAGCCAAAAGAGCACGGCAGCTTAACGCCGGATTCAAAAGCTCATGCCAAATCATAAAACTCAGCCCTCAAGGATGAGAGTGACGAACTGCCTAACCTACATAAAATTTCGGTCGGATATGTCAAATCCACAAGACTCTCGAAGGCCCGCAAATCACACCCACAGGATTGTTGGGTTTTCAAACAGTCCGCCGATTAAACGCCGCACACAAGGGGCTCGACGATCAAGTTTAAGAAGATAAACCCGCCACAACAGGCACCGAAAACAAAAGACTTTCCCACAATGGGTCAAAGCAGTAAACTCACTTCATGTGAGGACACGGAAAAATAGTGCGACACTTTCTAAAAGAGCTTCGCACGGTCCAACCCAGCAGAATCGTAGAGATTGATATCAAAACCAATCACTTTCACCACCGACTACTCCGAAGCTGCTCAAACGCTGGATGGACTCTCGATATTGAATCCGATAATAGACGGATTACATTCAAAACGCCCTAATGGACGGAGGCAAAGTGACTTAAACCGCTATATTCAAACACAATCACCGGATGGGGATAGACCCTACCAAAATTCGACACGGCCGCACTTCTTTCAAAGGAGTGACGCCAGTGCCCTTACGCCAAGTGCATGTGCTTGATATTACTAGAAGTCGGTTCGGATTGCCAACAATTTTCGACGCTAAATATTAATTTTCCATATCGCCCCATTTAAAAGTAAATATCAAGCAATCGTTGGGACGAAGGCTTTTGTCCGCTTCAACGCTGCATCGCACACGCATCTCTTACACTCAAGATGCCCGGTCCACATGGCGCCATTTCAGTGCGAGGGTCACTTAAAGACCCCGGACTCAGATAGACGAATCCGGACCCAGCAGGCTAGGGGCTCCCTAGCCGCATACCCTTTCCCAAGGGGCTGCGCGCACAACTGACCACGATGAACAACGTGCTTACCCGTCCAGGATAATGGCGCAACGGAGACACAGGCGCAGACGTGCAGTAGGGACCCTTTGCAAGGATTCTTTTCAGATTAAGACCCTGCGTAGACCTTTTTATCACTGTCTCTTGTTGTTACTCTCCCTTGGCTTCTTCCTATAGCGAAAAGCGGAGCCAGATGCCTTGGCATCGGCCGCGTCAGAAGACCATGCCCATACCTGGACACTAGGGGCTTAGGGCATAATTCTGCCCATTATTATAAAGTCCGAACACCTTCGGAGTGTTCGCGCCTCGAAAGTTAGGCATTATATGCATCAGCTCCAATCATGTCTTTGGTCAAATGTTGGGTTTGCCTGCCCCGTGTTTTGTTGCCTTACGCCAGATCATCGGCTAACGCGCACCGTGGAGAACTATCGCGATTATGCCCCGCCTCGCTGGGAGAGCACCTCAAGAGAGAAAGCCGAAAATCGATCGTTATGATACGACGAGAGTCCGTCACCACTGATCGACTATCGGAATGTTTAGAATTTCGCTGACGAAGGACCGCTTCGGTCAGCACATGCGCACTTCGAGTCCGGAGATGTGCGGTGTCATCGGGGGCTATATAGTAGCCCCACCTCGAGCTCCATTGGCTAAGTGAAAGAGATAAAGCATTATAGTCCGGATTGCCTCGCTCGCTATGCTACCACCTCCTTATAACAGACCGAGACGCCGGATTATGTGAAAACGCGCTATTTTGCGAACACCCCAAAGACCTTGTGCGAGGGGGCCGTCAAGATCGTGATCTTTCAGTTATACACAAGTGTACGCAAACGGCCGACAGAGAAGTTTTACTACTTGGAAGCACAAGTATAAAAAGCATTCATACTATAATCATTGAAATATAAGTTAACGCGCTCAATTGAACGTTACATATTTTGAGCATCGCGATTTATTATACGAGCGCCACGCATAACTTCCCGAAATAATGCTCGGCAGAAGCCGTTTCATCCGAACCTCGGGCAAGAACAGCGGTGGCGCCCATCTCCGCACATCGCGCTTCACACGGGCCGAGCCATCCGCTACCGATGCAGCCGACTGCTTCATCTCTTGATGTGCGGCACCGCCCCAAGGAATTGCTGCGAGAGGTCAAGTAGCTCGTCGCCTTGGACCTCTCTGGCCAGACATGGGCCACGATGTCAGTCATGGCCAATCCGGACAGTCTATTTAGTTTGGCCCATTCGGCCAACCTGTCCGTCAGCGGAAGAGGGCGATCCGGACTGTGGAATTGAGACCAATATAACTCTTCCGTCTCGTGATCCCCCTGGCTCCGGAAGTGCTTAACGGCATCAGCCGCACTCGCAGCCAAGTCCATATACGGATCCTCCGAACTCCATAATCGCTCAAATTGAGCATACTTGGCATCCATGAACCGGCGACGCATCAGAAAAGGCTTGCCAGCCGCGATTTCTCCGGCTTGGCGCAGCTCCTCCTTCATAGCCCGCATTGCAGAGCGGGCATCCTTGGCTTCGGCGGTGGCCTTCTTCAGGTCTTTCCGCTCCGATAAGCGCTCCTTTTCAAGAGCCTCGTTGCGGTCGGTAGCATCCTTTAATTTCTTGGCCAATTCGGCCACCTCCGCCCTGCTTAGGCAGTGTGCAGCCTTTTCGGCCTTCAACTCTTCAACCGCCCTCAAGGCAAGCGTTACTTCCGGGCTTGCTCTTTAGCTAGAGCAAGTTTGGCAAGGCTCTCCACGGCAGCAAAGACTGCTCAGATAAACAACATATAACTTATCCGAGGCGGCTTCACCCACTCAATAAAGCGGTTGAGGAGAATTTATTTACCTTGCGACTCGTCAAGTCGTTGGTTGACAAGTGCAATGTCAGCATCCGCCACGTCAAGTTGTCGACTCAATTCGGCAAACTCATTAGTCCGGCAGGCCCTCGGACTATCCGCCACCTGTATCAACACGGCGGTATTCATTACCTAAGATATTGAGATTTTGATCCTCGGCACGCTGTCGTTTTCGACAACCTACCGCGTCTCAGGGGCTACTATCTATACAGGGCGATTTTCTATATGCACAACTGTTAAAAACAAAGGCGCGCCATTTTCGTGATACCTCAAATCCTGCCAAGAAGCTCATGGCGACATTTAATCCGCCAGCGGGACGAAATCTTCCAATCACCATACGCATTAACGCATGGTGATCTTCGAAATGGACGCCTCTCAAGCGCACTCTTCGATTCCCGCCGAATCTGTGGGTGCCGAACTCTCCGCCCCTTCCGAATCGGGGACACCCTCCGTGGCGACACCGGGCTCGCTTCGCCTCATCTGGGGCGCCGCAGACGGAGGGCATCTCTCCATCATCTCTCGGAAGAAGGTCCCCGAGGATGAACTCATCCGAGACGGCCGCAGATCCGAATCGCGATATAAATATTTCAGTTACCTCATGAAGCGTAAATGAAGGTACTTTATTAATTAACTTCCTCTTTATACTTACGGCTCGTTGGAGAGCTGGTCCTTCGGTGATGATTGCGCGTCCGGATTCTCTCTCGACGCCGGACTTCTTGGGGATTTCTTCCCACGCTTAGGGGCTTTGACCTCCGGATCTTTGGAGGCGGTCCTCTTTCCCTTTGGAGGAGGGTTCTGGTTCCCTCCTCTTCACCGCTTCTTCGGGCAAAATATTAGCTCCTTTATTCCCGTCGCCCCTCTGTGGGCGCAACCTCCAACATTCTCGACCAAAGACGGCTCGGTCACGGTCTCGAGAGGGGGCCGACACCTTATCAGCCTTGATCGCGCCACCCATTTCTGTAAAGAATAAAGGGTGAGGAGACGACTTTTGAAAGGCATACAAATAGGATGTCCGGACTCTGAGCTATTTACCTGAGTGTCCGGGCGATCGCGGCTTAGGCCTGCGTCCTCGGCCAAATCCGGACACGCCACCTGCGGTCCGAAGAACAGCTTGTACATCTCCGTGGGTAACGCACCCATAAAATTTTGGAGAATACGAGGTCCCTCCGGATTGTACTCCCATAGACGGAGAGGACGACGCTTGCATGGAGGTGCCGATTAGCATAACTCGCATCACCTTGATCAGATCGATCTCCCTCGCTTGGAGGTCCCGAATCCGCCTGCGGTGAAGGCACGCCCGGACGGCCCCAGCTTGAGCTCCTTGGTCGACCCACGACATCGCTTGCCGTGGAGGTCCCGGCGGAAGGAGGGCGGCGGTTTTGCTTGTCGCCCTTGGAGCATGATGTAAAACCACCTGCTGCCACAATCAGTTCCTCTTGAAGGAACCTTCGCCACGGGGCATCGGCCTTCTTGCTTATGGTCGCCCCGCCGCACTCCGCTTGACGCTCCCCAATCATCTTCGGCTCCACTTTGAAGGTCTTCAGCCATAGGCCAAAGTGGGGGATGACGCGGAGAAAGGCTTCTCAGACAATGATGAATGCGGAGATTTGGAGGATGGACTCCGGAGCCAAGTCGTGGAAATCCAGCCCGTAGTAGAACAGGAGCCCTCTCACGAAGGGATCCGTCAGGAAGCCTAATCCCCGACGGAGGTGAGATACGAAAATGACGTATTCGTCGAGCTCGGGGGCTGACACGGCCTGCCCTGGGGCAGGTAACCTGTGGGAAACTTCGTAGGCCAGGTACTTGGTCTCACGCAGCTTCAATATGTCCTCCTCCGTGACGGAGGAGGGCATCCACCTGCCCTGGAGGTCGGAGCCGGACATCGTTGAGGATCCGAAGCGCTTGAATCTGAAGCTCTGGGTGTTGGGACTGGGAGCGAAGGAAAGATTCGATGCGAGATTAAAGAACCAGGACAGGCCTTGGTCCCCTTATAAAGGGGAGGAAATACCAAGGGCTGTCTCCGTTACCATTTGAGATTCCCCTTCGATAGAGGAGGTGAGGCGACGGGAACGGTTGGGTTACCCACGCATGTATTGATGAGGATCCCGGAATAAGGGGAACACGATCTCCGCCTCGACAAGACGTGCCAAGGAAACCGCTTCGCTAAGCGTGCTGAGGTGGAATAGTAAAAAAAACGAGGGCTTGGCTGCGGTGTGATGTCATGCCGCATAATATGTCAGCAGATTGAGCTAAATGTGTATTTTATTCTCTCTACGTTGGAATGTGGAATTTATTTTGCAGAGTCGAACACTATCCTGGTGTTCATTATCTTCTCCGGATTATTCAAGGGAGGAACCCGCCTTGCAATGCCGAACACTATGCACGCCGGACTTATCGTCATTGAAGACCGGTTCAGGGCTACCGAGGAGTCTCGACTAGGGGTGTCCGGACAGCCGACTATCAATATCCGCCGGACTCCCGCATCACGAAGATAGAAGATTGAAGACTCCGGCCGTGTCAGGAAGGTACTCTCCTTGGCGTGGAAGGCAAGCTTGGCAATACGGATATATAGATCTCCTACCATTGTAACCGACTCTGTGTAACCCTAGCCTCTCGGTGTCTATATAAACCGGAGGGCCTTAGTCCGTGAGGGACTAAGATACATCTCAACAATCATACCATAGGCTAGCTTCCGTGGTTTAGCCTCCTTGATCTCGTGGTAGATCTACTCTTGTACTACCCATATCATCAATATTAATCAAGCAGACGAGGGTTTTACCTCCATCGAGAGGGCCCGAACACAGGTAAAACATCGTGTCCTCGTCTCTTGTTACCATCCGCCTAGACGCACATTTCGGGACCCCCTACCCGAGATCCGCCGGTTTTGACACCGACAGGAGGGCTTATAATATGGTAGCAAAAAGGGTCAGCAATAATCAGTTCAGAGATGCAAAGTTGAATAAACGCTCAACGACGGTACTGTGCTGGTCCTAGGCTAGACCGTGCTAGAGACGCGAGCCTAGAACACTAACAAAATCAAGGCGCGGCAAGTAATCAAGGGAGGAGCACACTCGGAATTTTTTTCTCTTTTTTTTTCACTTTTTTTTTCACTTTTTTCCTCTTTTTTTTTAAACTGGAACTATTTTTCTATTGCGGGCAGCAGAAAAGTTGGGGAGTCCGACTTGGTCACGTCTCGTAGTATCGCGTGATCTGGAACTCAGAAATAAAGGAACAAATACTGGACTCGGACTAGGACTGGTGGCGGAGATGAATCTGGTGGAACTCGGACTGGTGATGATGGTATATGATGGGCAGTGAAGCACGGACTGGTGGCGAATATATGATGGAAAAATATGGTAGCAGTGGTGGTATATGGATACGGACTGGTGGTGGTATATGGATACGGATTGGTGATGGTATATGGATACGGATCAGTGGCGGATAAGCGGTGGTGGTAGATGGCAGGGGCAATGATGATAGTGCGGTGGCGTCGTGACAACTTATGACAGAACTCGAAACTCTAAAAGACTAGACGTAAAGACCAGCAACTTGACATGACGAAGAAACCGCAAATTCAACAATGCAAATACAGAAAAGATTATGCAAAGGCTCAGATTGGTTCCGATAGGATGAACTAACCCTACTTTTTTTTGGCTTTTTCGTGGACTATAGGTATGAAAAAATAGACTCAATCTAAACTACGAAAAACTGTAAAATCTCACCGAGCAACCTGAAAAATCTGATACCACTTGATAGAGGCGAAGGTGTCTCGTATTTCGATGAGATGGTGATTATCGTTTCTGAGGAGTAGACTTCGACGATCCGACTATGTACGTGCGAGGACGTCGCGCCTTAGCAATCGCTAAACCAACTCCAAGAGGTTATTGACCACGCCGGAGCACGATCAACCTGACCACGAGGGTCTATTTCCTGCGAGCAAATGAAGAACAAGCAAGAAACTGAGATTACAATCTGGATATTGCGAATAATAAGATGAAAGATTTATTGATCAAGATGAGGTTCTGTGACGCCTTTGTCTGGTTGTTGAACACATACGAAGTACGCGGAGTTGCAGCTATGGCGAACTTTTAATCTAAACAAAACCCAAAGTCTAAATGATGGCCTAAGGGTTGTATATATGGAGGAAGGGGGGGGGGGGGATTTTGTGGCCCTTGGGGAAGGGGTCCGAAAGCAACCCTATCTCTTGTTTCCCCACACATACGGACTCTAAAAACAACCTATACTCAAGTATTTCAAAATTACATGGGCCTGGCCCAGTAATAAGGTGACGCAACACCTAGAATAGCCTCTGGACGAAAGTTATGAAGTAGCATCTTGTATATTTCGTCCAAGGCTTCATGCACTCATTATGGTGGCTTCAACGTCCTGAAATCATCACTTGTAACTCCGTTCTTGTTCCCCTTGCACATGCCATCATCTCCATGCTTGTTCTTACTCCAATGTTCATTCTTCTCCAAGCTAGGCCCTTCATTTGTAAGCAAAACAAATGTATCCAATTCAGGCAGCATCATATTCTCATGAACATTAGAATCATTACCAAGAAACAAAAGTACCTGGTAATTTAATTGGCGTGTGCGAGCTCTAGTAATTGGTCCAGTATGTATAGCAGCAGGGGCTGTGGCTGTAACAATGGTATTGATGTCCTCATCACATTTGGTATAAGTTCTTATCTTTCTCCACTTACATATTTGTTTGGAATGATGGATAGGCGAAGTTCTTCTACCAACCCACTCTTCATCGAGCAAGATGATGACATGTCATCCTATGTCACCAAGACCCACCTCTTCGGTGCACAAAGAGCTTTGCATCAAGAACAACAAGCAATGAGCGACCGCATCGACAATCTCGCCACCGACTTGCGACTCTCCGAGCAACGAAGAAGAGACTACGTTGACAACAAGCTCGACGCACATAAACAAGAGAACGATGCAAGAATGGACGAGATTCGTGCTTTGTTGCTAAAACGCTCTTCTACCACTCCATCCTACGCAAGACGTCCTCTTCAGCTCAAGTACACCGACATCAAACACTCTACGTCGAGCCGCGCGCCACAACCATCAAGCAACTCACAATCCTCTATGCGGCAATCATCCACAAGTGCAATTCAACGAGCAAGCACGTCCTTATTGCCAAAACCAAGCTACTCTTGCACAAGCACAAGAAAGGCAATGTCAACGTCACCAAGAGGAAGAGCGAGCGCGCCAACACCAAGATGAACAAGATGCCGAGGCTCAACGTCTTCAACAACAACAACATGAAGCACAAGCACTTGAGGCGCAACGTGCCCTTCGAGAGTCAAGTTGATCCGTCACCAACCGCAAACAAGATACGCGCAATCAAGAGGAAGAACTTCGCGAAGAAATTTAAGAGCGAAGCTACCAAGCAAGAGTGCATCGTCAAGTTCCTCAAGCTCCTCCACAAGCTCGACAAGCTCCTCCACAAGCTCGACAAGCTCCTCCACAACCTCAAGTTCACCAGGAGCATGATGACTATGGAAATCCTCCATGCCAATAGCAATATGTGGTTACAATCATCCACATCAAGGGCATCATCATCACCCTCGACCCCAACACAATGAAGAGCAATGCTACGGCAAGCTCAAGTTCACCATGCCCAAGTTCAACAGAAGCAATGATCCGGAAGAGTACCTTTCATGGGCATTGAAGGGCGACAAGTCTTTTGTTTGCACAACTATGAGGAAGAGAAGAAGATAACTATGGCATCCCTTGACTTCCAAGACTATGTGCTTATATGGTGGGAACAAGTCCTTGAGCGCCGAGAAGCAAGAGGTGAACCACCAATCACCACATGGGTTCAAATGAAGGATGTCATGTGAGCATGCTTTGTGCCAACATACTACAACCGCGACTTCTTCAAGAAACTCCAACTCCTCAAGCAAGGAACAAAGAGCGTTGAAGAATACTACAAGGAAATGGAGATTGCCATGATAAGAGCAAATGTCATGGAAGATGATGAGCAAACTATGGCCCGTTTCTTGAATGGCCTCAATCATCCCATCAAGAAGATTGCCGACTTCCAAACCTACTCCAATCTCATTGAGCTAGTGCATCAAGCTACCAAAGCGGAACGTCAAGTGCAAGATGACTTCAAGTATGCCAAGTACTCTTCCAAGAGCTACAACTTCTCCAACAACCAAGCTTATACGACTCCAACAGCTTCTACCTCAAACAAGTCGAGTTATAAGAAAACTTCGACAACCTCAAGTCGCCCTCCTACTAGAAGCACCTTCAAGCCGAGAGCTTCATCATCTACTCCTACTGATGAGACCGTTAAGACAAGTTCCATCAAGTGTTTTACATGTGGCGGACGAGGCCACAAGTCCTTTGAGTGTACCAAGAAGCGCACCATGATCCTCAACAACGACGGAACCTACGACTCCATGAGTTAAGAGGAAACGGAAGCCCTTGAGAAAGTGGCCATGCACCAGTGCGTGAACAAAGATGAAGATGATCAAGTCTTTTGTGATGAGGATTCGAGCCCCGCTCCCGTTGTTTCCAAGGTCTTGACTCTTCAACATCAACAAGACAAAGACTAAAGATGCCACATCTTCCACACCAAGGCCGGCATCAATGGAAGATCCGTCAAGGCCATCATCGATGGAGGGAGTTGTCACAACTTGGCAAGTGAAGAACTATGCTCAAAGCTCTAACTGGTCAAGATGAAGCACTCGCACCCCTACAAGGTTCAATGGCTAAGCGATTCCGGCACTATCCAAGTTGAGCATACGGTCAAAGTTTCCTTCAAAACTGGAGCATATGAAGACAATTTGGAGTGTGATGTCGTCCCGATGTCCGTTTTCCGCCTCCTTCTTGGTGAACCATGGAAATTTGACCGTGGCGTCATCCACAATGGGCGTACCAATCACTATAGCTTCAAGATGAAAGGAAAGGAGTACGTGCTACGACCTATGTCTCCAAGTCAAGTGATCGCCGACAAGCAAGCCACCGTCATGGAGAAAAGAGTGAGAGAGTGACCCACCCAAAAAGAGAGTGAGCGCCACAAGCCAAAATCGAGTGCCTGCACGATGAGCGACAAGAAAAATTTAGTTCTATTTGCCACCAAAAGTGAGATGAGAGAAGTGTGTGAGAACCCATCAAGTGTGCTTCACTATGTCCTTGTGTGCAAGGACGAGGCACCAAAAACTAACACCTCTCACGATCTACCTTTAGTGTTGTCTTCTCTTTTGTAGAAATTCCAAGATGTTTTCCCTGATGAGCTACCTCCGGGTCTACCTTCACTATGAGGCATTGAACACTGAATCGACCTCATCCCTGGAGCACCTCTACCTAACAATGCTCCCTACTGCGTGAAACCCAAGGAAACTAAGGAGATCCATTGGCAAGTACAACTACTCATCGACAACGGTCATGTAAGTGAAAGCTTGAGCCCTTTTATCATTCCGGTAATTCTTGTTCCAAAGAAAGACGGTGCTTATCGCATGTGTTCCGATTGTCATCCCATCAATTCTATAACTGTTAGATATCGTTACCCTATTCCACGCCTAGATGATATGTTTGATGAGCTTAACGGAGCCACCATTTTCTCTAAGATTGACATTAAGAGTACTATCAAATACGCATCCAAGAAGGTGATGAATGGAAAACCGCATTTAAGACCAAATTTGGCTTATACGAATGGCTAGTTATGCCAATGGGTTTATCCAAAGCACCCAATACTTTCATGCAGGTCATGCATTTTGTTCTTCGACCCTATATTGGTGTACTTGTTGTGGTCTATTTTGATGATATTCTTGTATTTAGCAAATATCTCAAACATCATGTCACCAATCTTAGAACCGTGTTACAAACCCCTAGGAAAGAGCGCCTTTATGCTAATATGGACAAATGCCTTTTTGGTGTTGATAAGCCTGTTTTCTTGGGTTTCATTGTGTCTTCTAAGGGTGTTCATGTAGATGAATCTAAGATCAATGCTATTAAAACTTGGCCCCAACCAACCAACTTGCAACAAGTGTGTAGTTTTCTTGGTTTAGCCGGTTTCTATCATAGATTTGTGAAGGATTTTAGCACCATTGCTTCACCTTTGCATGCTTTGAGTAAGAAGAATGCGCCATCTGTTTGGGGAGCATCCCAAGATACCGCATTTAATGAGCTTAAGAATTTGCTTACTCATGCTCCCGTGCTTGCATTACCCAACTTTGACAAACCTTTTGAAATTCATTGCGATGCTAGTGGTAATGGAATAGTAGGTGTGCGGCCCATAGCATACTTTAGTGAGAAAAGTTCTAGAGTGCAAGTCAATTATGCCATCTATGACAAAGAGCTCTATGCTTCGGTGCGAGTTTTGCGCGAATGGGAACATTATCTTTGCCCTCATGAATTTATCATTCATGCCGATCATGAAACACTTAAGTATCTTAAGGGTCAAACTAAGTTGAACAAGCGTCATGCTAAGTGGAGTGAATTCATTGAGTCATTTCCTTATGTCATCAAGTACATCAAAGGTAAGGAAAATGTGGCGGCGGATGCTCTTTCCCGCATATGCATGCTTGTCACTAAACTTGAATTGAATGTCATTGGATTTGAGCACATAAAATATTTATATGTGCATGATCATACTTTTGCTATTCCTTGTGCCAAATGTTTGATGCATACGTCTTGGGAACGCTATTACCTAAAGGATGATTATCTTATGAGAGCTAACAAACTGTGTATCCCTGAGTCTTCTCTACGTTTGTTACTTTTGCAAGAGGCTCATGGAGGAGGACTATTGAGACACTTTGGACGTGACAACACATTCGCCATGCTCTCCAAGAACTACTTTTGGCCCAAGATGTTCCGTGATGTCTCATGCTTTGCCAACCGATGCTCTACATGTCGCAAAGCTAAGTCAAAAGCTCAATCCCATAGTCTTTACATGCCCCTTCCAATTCCATATCATCCATGGGAAGATATTAGCATGGATTTCGTGCTTGGTTTGCCTAGAACTAGAAATGGAAAAGATTCCATGTTTTTTATTGTGGACCAATTCTTTAAGATGGCTAATTTTATCCCATGCAACAAGATAGACGATGTTTCACATATTGCAAATCTTTTTTGTAGGGAAATCTTGCGATTACATGGAGTACCAAAGGACCACGACATCAAGTTCTTAAGTTACTTTTGGAAGACTCTATGCGCCAAGATCGAAATCAAGATATTGTTTTCTTCGGCATACCACCCTCAAACCGACGGCCAAATGGAGGTGATGAACTGTACGCTCTCCAATCTACTACGCGTGTTGATCAAGAGAAACATCAAGGCATGGGAGGAGTGTCTACCCATTGTCAAGTACGCCTACAACCGAGCAAGACATTCAACTACGGGCAAGTCCCCCTTTGAGGTCGTCTATGGTTTCAACCCGTTGTCCCCATTGGACATTCTCCCTTTACCGTTACAAGAGCGCATCAACATGGACGCGAGTACACGAGTGACCTACCTCAAGAAGATGCATGAAGATACAAGGAACACCATCGAGCGCCAAGTGAGGGAGTCCTGGATTCGGGGGTCCTCAGGTGTCCGGCCCAGGAGTATGGGCCGGGTTGCATGGGCAGTACAGGATCAAGCTGAAGATTATCTACCATGTCCGGATGGGACTTCTCAATGCATGAAAGGAAAGAATAGAGTCCGAAGGTTTCCTTACCTGATAAAACGACCTTGTACAAACCCTAGACCCCCCCTCCGTTGTGTGTATATAAACTAGAGGGGTTAGTCTGTAGAGGGCAACTTTCATCATCATCGGAATCTTCATAGGCTAAACATCTAGGGCTAGCTATTACGATCTCGAGGTAGAACAACTCTTGTAATCTTCACACTCGACAATTATAATCAAGCAGGAGTAGGGTTTTACCTCTATTAAGAGAGCCCGAACCTGGGTAAATATCGTGTCCCCTGGCCTCCTGTTACCATTGGTCCTTAGATGCATAGCTTGGGCCCCCCCTACCCGAGATCTGCCGGTTTTGACACCGACATTGGTGCTTTCATTGAGAGCTCTGTAGTGCTGTCTGCAGAAAGCGGTCCATGGCTCGCGTAGTCATCAATGACAATATCACTTCCGGAGGGTGACTGGCTTCGGGGAAGACCCTCCGGCTTGGCAGTTTTACCATGAGGGCCCGCGTGGCCATCGAGCCCGCAACTCCTTCCACGGCTGCCGAACACCGTCCTTGCATTGGCCCCAAGTACTCTGAGAAATTGGATCCGGCAGATATTTCGTCTTTAAACGAACTGCTAGACCACATCGCCGCCCTGGGGGTCTCAACGGACTATGATCGGATCGGGCTCAAGCCCGACTAGAGGGAAATTAATCAACCACCGATCACCCACTTCGTGGCGATCGTCGAGGAACCGACCACTGATGACTCTCTCCCCCCCATATTGAGGACCAAGTATGTTCGGGTCCCCGAATCCCCTGAGCCGGATACTTCCCCTTCGGAAGGGACTTTACTCCTGCCGGACTCTAGTTCAGCTGTAGGATTGCATGAGCCTTCGTGCTCAACCGGACCCGAACCGGTCACTTCGGAAGACATACCGGCTCCGAACACGGACGTGGGACAAGATCTAAAATTTAATCCACCCACCCACCACAGTCTATACTCTCCAAGCAACTCAGGTCCTCTAGATATATACGACCTAATGTATGTGCGGCAGCAGCCCCAGGAAATGGTCCACCACTTTTGGGCCAGATTCCTGCTTGTTAAAAACAAGATCAAGGACTATCTGGACGACGACGTGGTTTCGATATTCCGCCGTAACTGTATAGACGAAGGGATATTGAATGCCCTCGACCGTCGCCACATACAGAGCTTCAAGGAATTATCGCACATAGTACAAAAGTACTATGCGATGGAAAGCATATGGAGGGCCCAGAAAACTCAACTGGAGCCTGCCACCTTGATGCAGTATGGGTCCCGGGCTAAAAGAATATACCCCGGCGCGTCACCCAATCATCGGGCTATGGGCAGGAAAAACAAGCCCTTTACGGGACATAGGTCCGTTCTTGACAAACTATTGGATAAACCCTGCCTGATCCATACTACTCCACACACAGTCCCAACTCACAACCTCCGGGCATGCTGGGTACTCTGATAGGTAGAAAAAAGTGGAGAGGCCATCCTCACCACAAATCCAGAAGGATACTCACCGGAGAGGGACAACTTTAACATCCTATCAGTCTTCGAGACTTTCTCTTCTAACAACCGGCGTAAATGGGCGCTCTGCGACCTCACCGAAGTCCATCAAGTTACCGCAGTGAGCCCATGGAACGACACGGCGATAAACTTTACGGCCGAAGAGGAACCAAAGGCTCGGTCCATCCAAGCACCTGTCGCCTTGGTACTAAACCACCTCGTTGATGGTTTCCGGCTTACCAAAGTACTCATGGACGACGGTAGTGGACTTAACCTCATCTATGAGGACACACTGGACAAGATGCAGATGGTAGGTCACCAATCGAGCAAAGCAACACCACCTTTCGAGGTATTATCCCCAGTCGAGAGGCGCACTGCTATGGAAAAATCAAACTGGATGTGATGTTCGGTACACTAGAAAACTATAGATCCGAAGAATTGCTCTTCCATGTGGTCCCCTTTAATTACGGGTATCACGCTATCCTCGGCCGGGACGCTTTTGCACGCTTTCAAGCTATACACCATTATGGGTACATGAAGCTCAAAATGCCTGGCCCTAATGGAATCATCACAATCTCGCGCGACCCAGACAAAGCCATTCGTGCCGAAAACAAAATAGCATCCTTGGCCCTCGAGGCACTATCTGAAGCCCTAGCGACAGAAGAATTAACCACCTTACGAGCTACAGTTGATAGGGACGATGTGATCCTTGATAAAAGATCCATGTCCATCTCTTTCAAGCCAACAGAAGAAATAGTAAAGTTCCTAGTGCACCCGACAGACCCTAATAAAACAACATCTATCGGAGCATAGCTGGATCTGGTAGTGGACGCTGCCCTACGCGCCTTCCTACGCGAGAATTGGGATATTTTCACCTGGCACCCTTCAGACATGCCTGGTATCCCAAGAAGACTGGCCGAACATAGTCTCAGTATAATCAAGGGATTCAAACACGTGAAGCAGACACTACAACTATTCTCCATCCCAAGCGCCAGGCCATGGGAGAAGATCTAGCCAAGTTACTAGAGGTTGGGTTTATTAGGGATATCAAACATCCAGATTGGTTAGCCAACCTGGTCATGGTACCTAAAAAGGACAAATCGTGGCGCCTGTGTGTCGACTTCAAGGACCTCAACAAGGCTTGCCCTAAAGACCCCTTCCCATTGCCCCGCATCGACCAAATCATTGATGCAACCGCGGGACACGATTCTTTGTGTTTCCTCGACGGCTATTCCGGATACCATCAGATCAAGATGAAGGAATCGGACCAGGCTACAACAACATTCATCACCCCTTACGGTCCCTTCTGCTTCAATACTATGCCCTTCGGACTAAAAAACGCTAGGGCTACCTTCCAGCGCATGATTCAAACATGCCTGGAAAAGCAAATAGGAAAAACAGTCGAAGCATACGTGGACGATGTGGTCATCAAAACAAAACACGTCGAGTCACTGGTGGATGACCTTCGCCTCCCCTTTGACAATCTCCGAACATATGACATCCGGCTTAATCCAGAAAATGTGTCTTCGGAGTTCCGGCCGGAAAGTTGCTAGGGTTATTGTTTCCCATAGAGGAATTGAGGCAAACCCAGCCAAGATCCGAGCTCTGTCACAATTGGCCACGCCAACAGACCTAAAGCAGGTCCAGAAACTAGCTGGGTGTGTCGCGGCTTTAAGCCCAAATTAGGAGAAAAAGCATTGCCATTATACAAGCTACCGTGCCGCACAGACAACTTCAAATGGACGGACGCAGCCACAGCCACATTGGAAGAAATCAAGGCCCTTCTCGCAAGCAACCCAATCTTGGCCGCACCTGGCGTTGGAGAGCCTATGTTATTATACATTGCAGCAACTAACATAGTAGTTAGTGCCGTCCTCGTTGTCGAGCAAGGGGAGGAGGGACATAAATTCCCCACCCAAAAACCAGTTTACTATGTACCGGAGGTCCTTACACCTTGCAAATCCCGATACTCGCATTATCAAAAGATAGCCTACACAATCTTGATGACATCCCGCAAACTTCAGCACTACTTCCAAGAGTGTTCGGTCATAGTTGCATCCGAAGTGCCACTGAATGACATCATTAACAACAGGGACGCCACTGGCCGCATAGCCAAATGGGCCATCGAGCTATTACCGTTCGAAATAATATATAAGCCACGTCGGGCTATTAAGTCCCAGGTATTGGCTGACTTTATAGCCGAATGGATGGAAGCCGCATACTCTAATTGGATTATGTACTTCGACGGCTCCAAAATGCTGGCCGGACTCGGGGTTGGCGTAATCCTCACATCCCTCACCGGGGACACAGTCTGTTACGTATTGCAAATTATGCATAGAAACTCTAATAATGCAGCCGAATATGAGGCGCTACTACACGGTCTTCGCATGGATGTCTCCATGGGCATAGAACACTTGGAGGTGCACGGTGATTCGAACCTCGCAATTTTGTAGGTCAATGGAGAGTTCGATGCAAACGACCCAAAAATGATGGCATATCGAAACGCCATATTAAAACTGTCAGCTCGGTTCGACGGACTCGAGTTCCATCATGTCACCCGAGAAAGCAGTCATGCAGCCAACATCCTTGCTCGTATGGGCGCTAAACGCGACCTCGTACCACCCAACACCTTTGTGGAGCGGCTCTTTAAGCCATCTGTGGTGTGGCAAGGTGAGAGCGGCATTGGCAATGCAGACCTGATCACACCCCAAATCGCCGATTACACAATGCAGACAACGTCGGAGGTTCGAATACCGAGATAACACCCTCGGCTCATGAGATCATGGCAGTTATTGCCCCCTGGGCCGAACCGTACTTGTCCTACCTCAATAGGCAAGAGCTCCCCGACGATCAAAACGAGGCGCGATGCATAGTTCGGCGCTCCAAATCCTTCAAAGTGCATGAAGGCGAACTATATAAAAGAAGTACAACCGGAGTCCTTCAAAGGTGTATCCCCGAAGAGGAGGGAAGGAAGCTCTTGGAAGAAATACATGTCGGTCTCGGCAGCCATCATGCTGCAGCCCGCGCCCTTGTAAGCAAGGCATTCTGGACATGCTTTTTCTGGCCTACGGCTCGAGCTGACGCTCAAGACCTTGTCCAACGTTGTGTGGGCTGTCAACGTTTTGCCAATCAGAGCCACATGCCTCCCACTGCATTAAGAACAATCCCCATTACTTGGCCCTTTGCGGTCTGGGGGCTTGACATGGTCGGACCCCTTAAAGGGGGAAGCCACAAAAAGAAATACATACTGGTCTTGGTGGATAAATTCACTAAATGGATAGAAGCCAAACCAGTCAAAACAGCTGAGGCCAGACCAGTGATCGACTTTATATCCAGCGTAGTCCACCGTTATGGTATCCCGCACATTATCATCACTAATAATGGCTCTAACTTCACAGCTGATGAGGTGAAAACCTGGTGCGCTAAGTTGGGCATTAAACTCGACTATGCATCTGTATACCACCCTCAAACGAACGACCAAGCCAAATAGGCCAATGGTCTGATCATGAGTGGTATTAAGCCCAGACTAGTGCGCTCTTTATGAGAATCAGATAAGCACTGGGTTGAGGAACTCGATTACGTACTCTGGGGACTCCGGACCACGCCCAATCGAATGACCGGATACACACCTCTCTTTATGGTGTACGGCGCAGAAGCCATATTGCCCTGTGATATTATTCATGACTCACATAGAGTGCGCATGTACGAAGAGAAAGAAGCCGAACTAGATCGGTAGGATGACTAGGCCAGGCGTGCGCATGGACTTGAAGAGGAGCACGATGTTGCCAAGGCCCGTTCAACATTCTATCAACAACAGGCCAGGCGTTACCAAAGTAGAGAAGTGCGGGCTAAAACATACAACGTCGGAGAACTTGTTCTATGCCTCCCAGAGAAGAAAAAGGATAAGATCAATCCCAAATGGGAGGTCCCCTTCATAATTGATGAAGTCCTTACTGGAGGAGCCTATCGCCTTCGCAATGCAGAGGATAATCGCCATGAGCCGAACCCATGGAACGTCGCCCGACTCCGAAGATTCTACGCATAATTCGGCCTCCTTAGGTCCTAGTTTAAACTAGTTTTTTTTTCATTTTCTCTTTTCCTTTTACCCTTTTTACCTTTCTCTCCTTAAATTGTATGTTCGGATAAACCACATTGTTGGGAGTATGCATCTTTAAATGTATACATACCACCATAGATTAAAAGAAGCATTTGATTGAAAAGCTTACAAGCTTCTTGTGTCCATACTATCTGTTACTTCTGCCATTTTATGCACCTCTATGACTTAAGTTTTGCCAAGCTGGGTTGTCTCACTCCTGTGCTTATACCCTACATTCCCGATTGTTTGGCTAGGGTGTAAAGGGAGCACCTCTGCGATTGTTACAACCGGGTTATCCGACCCTGTACCTCAGACGGGTGAAGCCAAAAGCTAGCATTCTTAAGGGAATAATTGGGCAGCACATATTCAACAGGATGTTTTCGGAAAAACGCATAAAAGTGGCTATCCGTACTTCAGATACAAGCCCAGCCAAAGAAAAGGAACCCTTAATGGAACTATTGTTCTTGGAAGATGTTTCTTACATTAAATAGTAATATAACATAACTCCGCCGAACAAATTTTGTCTGTTTGAGCAATATGGCCGGATTGCCTGGTTTCCGACAACTAAATGTTTCCTAGTCAAACAAAGTACTCCAACTTTTTGGTTCGGAGGTAGAAGCCGAAGGTCTGCGATGACAAAATTTTCATACAATTCGGCAGGAGATAAGTTCGGTCATAAAGTACATGGGTACATCGAATCGAATGCTCACTCTCTTTCTACGCCATCTAGTAGATTATCCAATTTTCAATCCTGTTGCAAAAATTTTGCCACTGTCATTACTTGGTCGTATACCAGGCTTACGGGAATTTCCTTCCCGTCCGGTCCCCGTGGTCCAACTCTGGCCATATGGTTTGGGTCAAGACCAGTATAGCGTGTCTTCACCATGGACCACGCCTCTCGATCGCCTTCACGGCACGCAAATGTCTTCCACAGCTCGAACCGACGCTGGGCACCTTTGAATAGATCAGCTAACCCCTCCATACTTTCTGGAGGGACATCGGAAAGCCATAAGACTTTGGCCATATTCTTCATAGCCTTCCGAGCATGCTTGTGCAGCTTTGCCAGCTCCTTCAGAATGTCGCTCTATAGGACAAGCATTTGCTCCTCGGGGCGGCCGGTCAACATACCTGTATCAACCGAACTATCATATACCGCATTATATGACCCTATCAATAATCTGGACTGTTCACAAGACATGCCGAATATGCCGCCCTTCAGCTTCTGGTTTTCTTGTTGGGCCTCTAAGAGTTGAGCGTTCAAGCTCTTTATCTCTTCGGCCTGTTTCCTCACTTCTTCTTCCAGTTTCTTATCGTTGCCATAAAACATTGGGGCACTCTTTATTTCTTCAAGCTCGGAGACAGCGGCGTTTAGCTGTGTCCGACTTGTCTCAAGCTCCTGGGTCAATGCACTGTTGTTCTCCTTGAGAACCTTTGGTCATCAAACGATCTTTAAATCGGTTTTGCCCACCCGCTTTTGTAGGATGGAAAGTATGTCTAGAGGGGGGGTGATTAGACTACTTGACAATATAAAAATTCAGCCTTTTGATTAAGACAAGTTTTTGGCAGATTCACGATAATGATCAAGTCAAGTATCACCCTACACATGCAATTCTAGAGTATTGGCAGCGGAAAGTAAATTGCACATGTAGTAAAGAGAGGTGGAGAAGAGCAAACACAATTTGGAGACACGGAGATTTTTCTCGTGGTTCCGATAGGTGGTGCTATCGTCAATCCACGTTGATGGAGACTTCAACCCACGGAGGGTAACGGCTGCGAGAGTCCACGGAGGGCTCCACCCACGAAGGGTCCACGAAGAAGCAACCTTGTCTATGCCATCATGGCATACGCCCACGGAGGACTAGCCTTACTCGGGGTAGATCTTCACGAAGTAGGCGATCTCCTTGCCCTTACAAACTTCTTGGTTCAACTCCACATCTTGACGGAGGCTCCCAAGCGACACCTAACCAATCTAGGAGGCACCACCCTCCAAAAGGAGATGGTGTTGGTGATGATGAACTCCTTGCTCTTGTGCTTCAAATGATAATCTCCTCAACACTCAACTCTCCTCACTGATTTGGCTGTGGTGGAAGAAAGGATTGAGTGGAAAGCAACTTGGGAAGGCTAGAGATCAAGCTTCATATGGTGGGAGTGGAGCAACTTGATCTCAACACAAGGGTAGGTAGTTTTCTTCTCAGAAATGTAAGGTAGGAGTGGTAGTTCTTTCGATGGCTCTCTCCACGAATGAAGAGGAGGTGGAGGGTATTTATAGCCTCCACACAAAATCCAACTGTTACACACATTTGACCAATCTCGGTCGGACCGAAGTTGACAACTCGGTGAGACCGAAAGTTCAAATCTTGTGAGCGTTGGGATTTTCGGTGGGACCGAAAATACAATCTCGGTGAGTCCGATTCTTCCAAAGACTAGGGTTTGCCAATCTCGGTGGGACCGACTTTATCATCTCGGTGACACCGATTTGATGATGTAAGGTTCTGAAGCTTGGCAACACTAGTTTCGTGAGACCGAGTTGAGAATCGGAAAATCCGAAATTTCTAGGGTTTGGCTTTGTGGTGAGGTGGTTCATCTCGGTGTGACTGAGTTTATGGAATCGGTGGGACCGAGATTACTTATGAGTGTATATTGGAATGAAAGATTGCGATAGTTTGGGAGATATATCACTAAGCACTTTGAGCAACCGGATCATTAACATAACCTCATCCCTTTTAATAGTATTGGCTTTCCTATAGACTCAATGTGATCTTGGATCACTAAACCAAAAATGGAGTCTTGAGCTTTTGCCAATGCTTGCCTTAGCATTTTGAGGGTCCACATCTTGGTCATTGCCATACCCATATCAATGAACTTTGAAATGATTCTCAAGAAACTATTAGTTCAATGATATATATGTTGTTATTAATTACCAAAACCACCCGGGATTAGTTGCACTTTCAATCTCCCCTTTTGGTAATTGATGACAACATATAGATCAAAGCTTCGACAAATGATATAATCAATGAATAATATCGTCGCTTTGAGAAGTATGTGATAAGCAAGAGCTCCCCCTAAATTTGTGCATTATTTAAGATTTGCGTTTGAATGCAAATGCACAATCGATTAGGATCATGGGTCACTCTTCCATGTCACATACATCTTGGTGGAGCGCACAAAATGATAAGAATGAATAGCATGCACCCAATCACCAAGACATGAGTAAATGGTCATACAAGATATGAATAGCATATGATAAGCATTAAGCACACATTAAGGCATAGTACGATCAAGCACTCATCAAAGTAGAGCAAACGTAGTATCAAACACACGGAATGTCTCGAAAATCTCAAAAGTATCTCAAAAAGACCGCAAATGAACGAAAGAGCAAAAACGCAAAGACAAAGCACTCTCTCTCTCGAAGTCCTATGATCTATACAATTTCTCCCCCTTTGGCAACAAGTTACCAAAAAGTTCGAAAGGTATAGAGCTAAACGTCACTAGGGACTCTGCTGGCGGCTCCTGTCTGGGTTGATGGAGTTGAGATGGCTGCATCTGCAAAGGCTTGGTGATGTACGTGGAGCTGGAGGAGTGGTCACTTTGAGCTGGAACCGATGGAGCTGTAGGAGGTCCGAGGCTGTAGTCCCGTGTCATCCTTTGGAATAGCAGTGATCTGGGTCTTGTGGGAACCGGAGCAGGCTGTTCATAATCATCTGGACTAGGTCATCTGCATCTCCTTCATGAGCTCTTCCTTCTCCCTCTTTGCTTCCTCGATATCTGCCTCAAGCTTGTTGACGGTGACTTGCACTTGATCCACTTGGCATCCAGAGCATGGATCTTGTCTTCAACAATCCTCTCAAGACTCTCCTGAGACTGCACAATGCTGGCCAGGCGTTGTTCAATCCTCTGGGTAGCTTCAAGGAGCTGCTCTCCAACACTCTTGGGTTTAGCTGCTGCTGCTGCTGCTGCTTCCTTCTCAGCTTTAGCTTTCTTGGTAGCTTCAGTCTTTGCTTGACCCTCAACTGACGTTGGGTCATCCTCATCCATCACAACTTCATTATCCTCATGCTCAGGCTGCAGTGGCAAGTGTGGTCTATCCAACAAGTAGGTGCCCGTGCCAAACTTGGCATTGATAAGCATCTGAATGTGCGGGGCAAATCCACATGACCTCTTCTAGTCTGCTGCAGTCCTCTTGATAGTCTCAACTATCAGGTCCATCACCTTGAAAGGTGCCTTCTGATCAAGTATATGCAGCATGTTGATAGAATACCCTCTGATCATGCGATGATCTCCAGACTTGGGCATCAAGGTATGCCTCAGAATTGTGTTTGTGGTAGGGAGACCTGCCTGGAGATGATACACTGAGCCGAGCTTTCAGATCTCTACATCCTTGGCTGGTACCTCATTATACATGTTCTTCATAGACTCATGGTTTTTCTTGGGAATACCATAGACATCAACATCATCCTCTCTTGGCACTGGAGCATTCAGCAGTGCTGCCCATTCTTCAACAGTTGAAGAGAATCTTTGGCCTTCAGTCATCCATGTGATCTTACCATATGGATAGAAATGAGCTGTGGCATAGAATTGCATGATCATCTCATCATTCCAATCTGTCAGCTTCTGACCAACAAACTCAGCAACACCACATGCAGTAAAGCTCTCATGCACATGTGGAAAGTAGTCTCTGTGCTCTTCACTATCAATGTATGCCCAGTCAACATATCTAGTATCTGCAACAATGGGCTTCTTGTCCATTAGCACAGTTCTCATAGAAGTCTTCTTTGCTCTCGGTGTGGAACCTTGGATCTCAGCAGTCCTTCTCCTCACAGCATATGGATCAGCTTGTCTCCATAGCCTGAGACCTTTGTCCTTTCTTTCCTTCATGTTTTCAGCTCGAGGATGAGCATCATTGTGAATTGGCAATTTCTGTCGAAGTTTCAGCAATACAGGTGCCTCATCATCTGACTCAGCTGGTGGCACTTTATCCTTCTTCTTCTTGGAAGTTTTCTTCACCTTGCTTGAAGTTTCCTCTTCCATGCTCAGCTTCTTAGCAACTGTGGACTTCTTCACTTTGCTGGTGCCTTTCTTGGTTTGCTGCCCTTGATGCTCTTTGGCAACCACTTTCCTCTTTGGCTTGGAGGAAATCTCTTCCTCGACTATGAAATCGAATCTTCTTCATCGAATTCTTCTTCTTTCTAGCCCTCGGTGGCTGCAGGAGGCAAACCACTTGGTGTGCTCCTCTCACCATCATCTGAAAAGCTCTTGACCTCGGGACTAGTGCGCCTCTGGAATTTCAGCAATTGGTGATTCGGAGACTGTTCGGCTGTCACGGCATCGACATGGTGACAACCTGTGAATAGATTAGGTGTAGGCGAGAATAGAAGAGTTATCACAAACTGCGAAGATTTTGCAAAAAAATGAGTTCAAATTTCAGTTTTAGGTTTTCACAGAATGCATTTCGGTCGACCGAGTCTAAAATTCGGTGAATCCAAGTGTCTAAACAGAACCATTCACACCACTTTCGGTTGGACGAAATGGGTTTCGATCTTGCCGACAACACTAGGGTTTCACTAAATCCTCATTTCGTCACACCGATTTGCACAACTTCGGTTGGACCGAAAAGTGCGAGGCAATGGCCAGAGGCCAAATCGGTCATACCGAGAATGTAGAATCAGTCTCACCGAGATGTGTTCGGCGGAAACCTAACCCTAAAACTTTTACTCGAATTTCGTTCTAACGATCTAATCTGCTGGATAGGAAGATCTCAAACGTGGCAAGATGCTAGGCAAACCAATCTTGCATAGAATCGGAGGTTGAAGCACGAGAGGGATCGAAACTCACCCTAACTTGGTGGAGTTCCTCTCTGGCAGCGGCGCGGAGAGAATGTCCGTTGACGGCGACGGAGACTGCGGCGAGGGCGACAAAGCACGACGGAGACGATCCGGAGACCACGGCGACGGCAAAGAAGGGGTTTGAAGGCGGCGTTTGAAGTAGGAATCAATGCGCGCGACCCTCAGAGTATATATACCCCTCTGCTGTCGGTGGGACCGAGTTGTAAAACTCGGTGGCACCGAGATGGATAACTGCAAGCAGTTACACACTTCGGTCACGCCGAAAATTACAAATCGGTTTCACCGAGGTGAAAACCTAGATCAATCCAAATGCTTTCGGTCTGACCGATTTTGAGTGGGTTGGTCTGACCGAAATCACTTAGAAGGTTTTGGAAGTTAAGCTTTTGACGGATCGGTGGCTCCGAGTGCTCCTCACTCGGTGGGTCCGAAAAAGACTTGTTCAAAGTTTGTGATATAAGCATGAATAGAATTTGAGACAAGAAAGCATAGATAGCTAGGAGGAACTTAGGCATTCTTGTCCATCCATTTGGTCAAAAAGAAAATCCAATAGACCAAAGCAACAAATGGATGTCCTCGAATGGATAAAATTATGCATCCAACATGCTCACACAATAAGATAGCAAATGAAATATGTGTCAAACATGCACAAACAAAACACTAGCTACTATCACACAATTTGTCGATGACTAGGTCATCTATATATGAGTATATTGACTTAGGAGTCAAATGAGAACATTTGATCATAGGTCATACTCATCGTTTAAGCACAAGTGGGGTTACCACTTTTACATAAAGCATTAATGTGTTCACATCATTTGAAGATGCTTTAGCTCAATTCTTTAGAGCAAAGCTCCCCCTAGATGTGAGAACCCTTTTAAAGGGTCAAACTAACCTTGGGTTGTCGTAGAAGACTTCATGTAGATGTTGAAGATGTGGATGCTCAATGTTGATGAAGATCATCAAGAGTTGGGAGCAATCCTTTGGATTCGGGCACTTTCAATACCTACATGGGTTAGTCCCACAAGGAACAAACAAGGATATCCATGGACATAGATTGAAGTACACAATAGATGATGTCCATGAAAGCAATGATTACCTTGTCCCTTGACTTACCAACAAGAGGGTTTGTGACTCCATGAACTAGTGCACAATGTGGAAGTTGATTGCACAAGTTTTTGCCAAAAAGAATGTGAGTGAAGTATGTTGGCGGAGTCACCCTCAAGAACTCTCTAGTTCTTCTTCTTCGGGATCCACATCATCTTGATGGGAATCCTTGGGGTAGTAGTTGAGCTTGACGAAGTAGAACTTGACGTATCCTTGGGAACCCACTTGACCATGGCTTTAGGTGCTTCAATAAATGCATCAATCTCCTCTTGAAGCTTGTCCTTGCCTTTTAGCTTGTGGTCTTGTGGTGGAAGATCATCTTGTGCTTGTTCCACATTGGAAGAAGTAGGATCATACTTCTCCTTTTGAGAAACAAACTTTGGAGTGGGATATTGACCTTCTTCCCATTCAACACCCTCGGCGTTGAACTTTCGCTCAAAACCAATTCCTTGATTCTTCCGGTGCCTTCCTTGCTTGCGTACAATTTCCTCAAAGTTCTTGCTTCCGGCAAGGCTCTTGTAGACACCTTTCTCTATAATCCCTTTCAATAAACTATTTTTTGCTCAAGTGTAACTTGGCTTGAAACATTGTTAGTGGAATCAAGAGAACTACTAGAAGCAACAATATTGGATTTAACATGGTTATTGTTACTACTAGATGAAGAATTTTTCTTATGCTTGTCATGCTTAGTTTTAATAGGTGGCAAGAAATTAGACAAGATAAGTCGTTTGGCAAGATATGAAGAACCCTTCTTTCAAAGATCGTCATTGATAGCTTTTAAAACTCATGTTCTTGCTCTAGATTGAGCTTCTCGAAGCGTAGCTTCTCATGAGATCTTAGGAGCTCTCTATGATCTTCTTGAGTTGTTTCATGAGCTAACTTAAGAGTGTTTAGTTCTTTAGTTAGACGCTCAATCTCCTTCATAGCATTGTCATTCGACTCTTCTCGACTATAAAGACTACTAGCATGTTCATCATTACTTGGCTCACTAGATTTGTCATGTAAAAGCTCATCTTCACCAAGCAAGTCATCCTCATCACTATCAAAGTCAATAAATTCAGGGTGTGATACCTTGGGGCCTTTAGCCATGAAGCATCTTCCAATTCCCTCATTTGGTGAATCAAATAAGTCATAGGAGTTGGAGTTGGAGGACACGAGAGCAAGACCGCAACACCTTCATCTTGGTTGTAGTCGGAGTTGGAGTGATAGCTTCTTTCGGAGTGATATTGTCTGAGTCGGAGCCGGAGACCCATTCACCTACATGAGCTTGATGTTTTCTTCTTGTGTAGCTCCTTGATGACTTGTCTTTCCTCTCCGATTCCTTGCTTCTCCGAGAGGATCTTCGCTCATAACGATCATCTCTACTCCTTCTCTCTTCCGAGGTGACTCTTCTCTTGAGCTTCTTCTTCTTGGAGATTCTTCTCTTCTCTTGTGGGGAGCGAACACTCATTTGAGTAGTGTCCGGTCTTCCACAATTGTAGCAGCTTCGATCATGACTAGAAGATCTCCTTTCATCATATGATCTAGACTTTGAGCTTCTTTCCTTGCTTCTACTCTTGTAGAATTTGTTGAAGTTCTTCACCATTAGGCTTATCTCTTCATTGGAAACTAGCTTGTCACTTGAGGTTGTGGGAGCATCACTTGTAGCTTTGTAAGCACCACTTGACTTGTTGTGAAGCTCTTCCTTATCTTTAAGTGTCATCTCATGAGCAACAATTCTTCCAATGACTTGGTAGGCTTGAGATTCTTGTAGTTTGGCATAATTTGGATCAAAGTGCACACGGTGTCATACTTTCCATCCAAAGCTCGAGAATCTTCTTGATGATGAATCGATCGGTCATTTCTTCGCTTCCTAAGCCGGCAATCTCATTTGTGATGAGAGCAAGCCTAGAGTACATTTCAGCGACTCCTTCACCTTCCTTCATCTTGAACTTGTCAAGTTGACCTTTAAGAACATCTAGCTTTGGTTCCTTCACGGACTCGGTACCTTCGTGCATTTCGACCAAAGTATCCCAAATCTCTTTGCATTCTCAAGACGGCTGATTTTGTTGAACTCCTCGGGACACAAAGCATTGAAGAGAATGTCACAAGCTTGAGCATTGTTTTGCAACATCCGCAATTCATCCGCTGTAGCTTCACGATCTGGAACTTTTCTTTCCTCAAGAACTCACCTTGCAAGCCAACACAAATAATGCCCCATCTTGGCGGGGTTATGTCCAAGAATATGCATTTTCATTTTATGCTTCCAACTAGCAAAGTTTGAACCATCAAAGTAAGGACCTCTCTTAAAATTACCCTCACTAGACGCCATACTCTCCTAGGTTGTGAAACCAAGCTTATGGAGTCCAATGCAATGGAAACCAATACAATGGAGACCAAAGCTCTGATACCACTTGTAGGATCGAAAGTATGTCTAGAGGGGGGGTGATTAGACTACTTGACAATATAAAAATTCAGCCTTTTGATTAAGACAAGTTTTTGGCAGATTCACGATAATGATCAAGTCAAGTATCACCCTACACATGCAATTCTAGAGTATTGGCAGCGGAAAGTAAATTGCACATGTAGTAAAGAGAGGTGGAGAAGAGCAAACGCAATTTGGAGACACGGAGATTTTTCTCGTGGTTCCGATAGGTGGTGCTATCGTCAATCCACGTTGATGGAGACTTCAACCCACGGAGGGTAACGGCTGCGAGAGTCCACGGAGGGCTCCACCCACGAAGGGTCCACGAAGAAGCAACCTTGTCTATGCCATCATGGCATACGCCCACGGAGGACTAGCCTTACTCGGGGTAGATCTTCACGAAGTAGGCGATCTCCTTGCCCTTACAAACTTCTTGGTTCAACTCCACATCTTGACGGAGGCTCCCAAGCGACACCTAACCAATCTAGGAGGCACCACCTCCAAAAGGTAATAGATGGTGTTGGTGATGATGAACTCCTTGCTCTTGTGCTTCAAATGATAATCTCCCCAACACTCAACTCTCCTCACTGATTTGGCTGTGGTGGAAGAAAGGATTGAGTGGAAAGCAACTTGGGAAGGCTAGAGATCAAGTTTCATATGGTGGGAGTGGAGCAACTTGATCTCAACACAAGGGTATGTAGTTTTCTTCTCGTAAATGTAAGGTAGGAGTGGTAGTTCTTTCGATGGCTCTCTCCACGAATGAAGAGGAGGTGGAGGGTATTTATAGCCTCCACACAAAATCCAACCGTTACACATTTGACCAATCTCGGTCGGACCGAAGTTGACAACTCGGTGAGACCGAAAGTTCAAATCTTGTGAGCGTTGGGATTTTCGTGGGACCGAAAATACAATCTCGGTGAGTCCGATTCTTCCAAAGACTAGGGTTTGCCAATCTCGGTGGAACCGACTTTATCATCTCGGTGACACCGATTTGATGTGAAGGTTCTGAAGCTTGGCAACACTAGTTTCGTGAGACCGAGTTGAATCGGAAAATCCGAAATTTCTAGGGTTTGGCTTTGTGGCTGAGGTGGTTCATCTCGGTGTGACTGAGTTTATGGAATCGGTGGGACCGAGATTACTTATGAGTGTATATTGGAATGGAAGATTGCTGATAGTTTGGGAGATATATCACTAAGCACTTTGAGCAACCAGATCATTAACATAACCTCATCCCCTTTTAATAGTATTGGCTTTCCTATAGACTCAATGTGATCTTGGATCACTAAACCAAAAATGGAGTCTTGAGCTTTTGCCAATGCTTGCCTTAGCATTTTGAGGGGTCCACATCTTCAGTCATTGCCATACCCATATCACTGAACTTTCTGAAATGATTCTCAAGAAACTATTAGTTCAATGATATATATGTTGTTATTAATTACCAAAACCACCCGGGGATTAGTTGCACTTTCAGCTTTTGTCTCGGGGGCTACTACTATCTATCTACTAAGTTCATAAAGACTTGTACCTGCATATCCTTTGAGAACAGGCGAATGACCCCGATGAGTCCATCCCGGGCATCTCGGATATATGCACCTATAGTGCTTAGGGCGTTAAACTCCGGCTCCGTTAAGGGAGGGGCGTGCAAGGTTTCTAGGGACGATGGTTCATCGCACTCTCGACTTCGGAGTTGGTCACGGACATCTCATCCGGCTCTCCGTGAGATGAACGAGTCTATGCCGCATCAGCATGCGCCCCCGGCACGATCGGTATCTCTGGCGCCAGATTAGCCGCAACTTTGTGGCTGGAATCTTACCTGCGGTTCACCGTATACCCCTCCTGCGATGATAGAAGAAGGATTTGAATGACAGTCCATCTTTGCGACCGAATATTAAAAAGAGGAGTATACCTTTTCGATGTTGGAGCGGGTTCAGTGGTGCCGCCGCTCTCCTTTCGCTTTGCATGACCTTTTCGTGAAGAGGCTGACCTTTTCTTGGCTGCCCTCCCCTGAGTACGGCTCGCTGAGCGCCGATCCTGCGAAACATGGTCCAATGCGGAGGATGAAGAGACGAGCAGAAGTATACCTCCTCCCTGAAAATACAATTTCCGAATACATACCTTCACGAAGGGGTAGAGGTCAGGGTAGTCAGCCATAATGGCCACCTCCGAGCCGTCAAGGCCCGCCTGATAGTAGACTCCATCATCGAACTCTACAAATATGTCCGAATCCTCATGGAATCCAAGGTCTTCATTACGATTATGATCCTCTGGCTAGGGGGTGGGGCAGTTAAAGTTCTCGACAATTTGCCTCCATGAATATTTTAAAAAATATAGCCAGGATATTCGGTCAATGAATCTTAATGGGTAAAAAAGCATTAAATGGTTAGAAAACTTACCCATTCAATAGGAGTATACATGGAGTATGCCTCTCGGCAATTTAAAATAATGAAATCTTCTTCTTCTCCTTTATAAAAGTCAGGCAGTGCTGCGGCTAACACAGCGTGACTATCCGGACCCTTTCGCCTGTAGCGGGATGCGTCGTCCTCCCTGTTATAGTTCCATAAGGGGAGTTACCCTGGATTGAAGTGGCTGGATGGATCTTTGTATCACAATAGGCATAACTTCCACTATGGAGAGTCCGGAATGGGTCAGTGCCTTGACCTTGTTTACCAATCTCATCACCCCGCACTGTCTTCCTGAGCAAGGGATTTGGGACGCCAGCTATATAGCTTCTTCAAGGGGGAGCTGGAAAATTCTGGCAGTCCGTGTAGAACAGGGTCCGGAAGAGGTACATCATCAATATAGAACCATTACGAAGACCATTCGGCAGATCCCTTCTTCGGAGTCCCGACTGGGTAGGATCCGGCTATACGCCATACTACGACACCGCCCACTTCAAAAATAGACCCGCCGCCCTGATGGCGGGGGATGAGGTAGAAGAACTTTTTCCATAGTTCAAAGTGAGCCTCGCAACCCAAAAACAATTTGCAAGGGGCGACGAAGCCCGAAATATGTGAAATAGAACCTGGTGTGAGGTTGTGCAGCTGGATCTCGTAGTGTTCTAGTAGGCCCCTAAGGAAGGGATGGATCAGGAATCCCACACCCCTCAAAAGGAATGAGGTGAAGCATACCCTCTCCCCTTGGCTAGGATTGGCGAAATTCTCGGCCAATGCATTAGCTCCTATGGAAGTTCACCCCGCCCGTCAGAGATTAGATTCGAGGGAGGAAGGTATCCTTGCGTTTGGAGCCGACTGAGCTGGAGGTGGGACACAGCGCAACTTTGCCAGTCCCCTTCTTGAGGGCCATGAGGATGCAAAGAGGAGCCAGGGCACTCGCCATGGTTTGATTTACCGTGGTCTGCAACTGTTGCTTTTGGTGCGGTGCGGGATGGCATTTTGAAGATCTCGCCTTGTTTTATAGGCGCGACTTGTGCCTGTCAGGAATATTAAATACAGGGATAACAGACCGTTCGCATTCACTCGGACGCATGGAAACGTAGGCGACGACAGGAAGGAATCATAAAGACTGGATGCGAAAGCCAATGTCGGACTATCTTCAATTCGGAATACAATGGAGAACTCGCCTTGCAAAGCCGAAGATTTACACCCGCATACTACATTGTCATTGAAGGCAAGTTCGGGGGCTACTAAGGGAGTCCTGGATTCGGGGTCCTCACGTGTCCGGCCCAAGAGTATGGGTCGGGTTGCATGGGCCGTACAAGAACAAGTTGAAGATTACCTACCGTGTCCGGAAGGGAGTTTTCAATGCGTGAAAGGCAAGAATAGAGTCTGGAGGTTTCCTTACCTGATAAATCGACCTTGTACAAACCCTAGACCACCCTCCATGTGTATATAAACTGGAGGGGTTAGTCTGTAGTGGGAAACTTTCATCATCATCAGAATCTTCATAGGCTAGACATCTAGGGTTAGCCATTATGATCTTGAGGTAGATCAACTCTTGTAATCTTCATACTCGACAATTATAATCAAGCAGAAGTAGGGTCTTTACCTCCTTTAAGAGGGCGCGAAACTGGGTAAATATCGTGTCCCCCGGCCTCCTGTTACCATTGGTCCTTAAACGCATAGCTTGGGCCCCCCTACCTGAGATCTGCCAGTTTTGACACCGACACCAAGTACAACGACTCACGGCCAAGCTCACCATCAACAAGAAACCCATGATTTTCGGCGTTGGAGATCTCGTGTGGCTACACCTTCACAAGGAACACTTCCCCAACGAACGCAAGTCAAAGCTTATACCTCGAGCCGACGGACCATTGAAGGTGCTAGCACGCTACAACAACAATGCATACAAGATCGATCTCCCATGCGACAAGTACAATGTGAGCTACATCTTCAACATCAAGGATCTCTCTCCATACCATGGTGATGAGGCTTTCGATCCGAGGTTGGATCTTTCCTAGGGGGGGGGGGGAGATGATGCGGAGCATCCTACGGTCATCCCCATGGACCTACCTTCGTCTCCCACGACACCACTTGGACCAATGACAAGAGCCCGTGCGAGAGCTATCGAAAACGAGGCTAACTCTCTCCTTGTTGAACTCCCCTTTGACCCACTTGACACATGGCTACTACCTCAAACGGAGATGCTTTGTGTGCTTAGGTACCAAGGAAGCAACCAAGGAGAAGTTACGATGCCAGATGGACATCGAGAGCATGAAGACAATCTGCCCAGCCCAGAAGGACCGGTACAACCGCCCATGTACCGCCCCACAACCACCCGAGCGGTACAACCGCTCGACTACCGCCCAACTACCGGTCCTGCTTCTGTAATCGAGCGGTGAAAGGCCGGTATAGCACCGGTTTGTCCCCATAACAGCCAAAAGACCGGTACAACCGCTCCAAACACCGGTACAACTGCTACCCCCTTCCGAGAACACCTCCAGGAACCCGCACCTAAGCTCCCAGTAGTACAACCGCCCCACCTGCGCGCAGTGAAACGGGTTTAGCCCCATGTATCTTCCACTTACCCCTTGGACTATATATACTTGTCCCCTAGCTCTGTAATAGGGTTAGCATTGGTTTAGCTCATATTTGAGATAGAGCTTTGCACATCAACTTGGTTTCTTCTCCATCGGAGTTCACGACCTCTTTGAAGAAGATCACCAAAGCGGATTCAAGGCCCTGTCACGGGAAGACCCTTCAAGACCTTCTCACGGAGAAGACCTTTTGTATCATCCTTTGTTGACTTTGAATCGTGTATCACTCTTTGTGTTTCGAGGATCTAGCATATATGTGACCGGATCTTGTTGGTTGAGTGATTTCTCTTGTGTTTCCCCTTGTGTTCCCCTCGTTTTTCCCTCGTGTTCGTCGTGTTCTTCGTAGGATTCCCTCCAATCGTGAAAGGTCGGGCATCTGGGGTTCTACCCTACATCACCTCTTCTGTGAAACGAAGTGCACTGGCTTCAATGCCACCTTTCTCTTACGGAGCTCGTAGAATGATGAACTCTTTGCCACCACTCCATATGTGGGTGGTGAAGAAAAAGAACTAATCTCTTGTGCGGGGTCAGGTCTCCACACAAACTTAATCGTCTAAAGAATTTGCTGGAGACCTGAATATGCTTGAAAGGACGCAAGCTAATCATGAAGAAATGAATTACTCATTTCTCACGTCCTATTCACCCCCCTCTAGTCGATATAACGCACTTTCAAGACCTCTATGGGACAAGCTATGAAAGATCACGTGCACTAAAGGACAAGGAAGTCTCTGAATCTGAAGGTGAGGATTCTGGTAGCAGCCTTGGTGATCCTGAAGAACTAAGCCAGGAGGTAGCAATGCTCATGAGGAAATTCCAGAAGTTCTCAAGGCCTGGTCGCTTTGGAAAATCTTCAAGAAGTGATGACATGAGATCTGATTCCTCATCCCGCAATTACAAGAAGATGACTTGCCACAAATGTAAGAAACCTGATCACTACATTACTGATAGTCCTCAGTGGGAGAAGGAATCAAAGAAGAAGAAGTACAAGGATGACAGTTCTGATGACTCAAAGAAGAAGTAGAGATCTTCAAAGTCCTCATCGTCAACATCTTCAAAGTCTTCATCTCACAAGAATAGTTGTTCCAAAAAGTCTCGGGCATTTATTGGAAAGGAAATGGACTCTAAAGCTGAATCTGAGGAAAATGTGGAAGAGGAGGAATCTGAGGATTCAGACTCTGGTGTGGCGAGCCTAGCCCTCGCTATTGCTTACATCAGCAAGTCCATCTTCAACGCTAAAGAAAATGACCTCCCCAACACTGCTGATGACAATGTCGATGACTCCGCTCCCGCCTATTGCTCCATGGAAAAAGGAGCCAAGGTACTCAAACATTCCCCCTCTAAATCTAGTGAGGATGAATCCGATGATAATCTCAAACCTATCTATTCCAAACTTGCTAAGATTGCTGTTAAACAACAAAAGGCTTTGGAAAAGGTTCAAAATCTGCTAGACAAAAGTGATGACATGTTTGGTGAGGAATTGGATCAAACTCAAACTCTGACTGATAATCTTCAGCGACTTCAGTTTAAGTTTGATAATCTTCAGAGTCATCATAACTCTCTCTTAGCCTATCATGAGAAGCTTTCTTACGAATTTCTTCAGAGAAAGCAAGATCTTGAGAAGCTGATGGTGAGTTATGAAGATCTTCAGAAGGAAAATGATTCATTGCTTGCTCAACAGATCAGTTCCGCTCAGGAAGAAATCATTCCACCATGTTTGAAATGCATTGATCATGAATCTGCTAATTCTTCACCTGAATGTTCAAATGCTTCTATTACTGCGAATTCTTCAACTGTCTCTGTGGTCACAAATTCCTCATCTCAGGATACCACAAGTATCACTGACGATAATACAGGCTTGAAGGAATTGTATGTGACAGGCATATACAAAAGCATCAAAGGGCATCAGACTCTTTATGATGTTCTCAAAAAGCAGATCTTGAACAGGAACCCTTGGAAAGAGGGTATTGCCTTTGAGAGGAAACTCAATGCTGATGGGACCTACTGGAAACCGAAGCAGTATCCCAAAACTTCATGGGTTGCTGCGAAAGGACCTCCCGTAGATCCATCCAATTTATTTGGCCTTACTTGTGAATCTTCATATTCCTTTGATGAGTCATTTGACTCCAACTATAAACTGTTTAGAAATCAGAAGGATGAAGTATTTGCTCGATATGTTGGAACTAACTATTGGAACGGTCCCCCTAGGAAGAAAATCTGGGTTCCCAAAAAGTTCCTTGAAAGTCTTCAGGTGAATGTCCTCATGACACCACCTGTGAAGAATAGGAACCCCGGACCAAATTCTTCATATGGATCAAGATCTTCATATGGCTCCAAGTCCTCATATGGACCAAATTCTTCATTTGGATCAAATTCCTCATATGGATCCAAATCCTCATATGAACATCATTGTGCTAGCATTTCTGTTTCACAGGGAAAGTCTAAAGGCTATGAATATGTGAATTATTCTTCAAATCATTATGTTCATAAGTCCTCGAAGAATTTCTCTGCTTATTCATATGCTTACTCTAACCCCTCTTCTGTGAAACGAACTGAACTGGCTTCAATGCCACCTTTGTCTTATGGAGCTCGGAGAATGACGAACTCTTTGCCACCCCTCCAGATGTGGGTGGTGAAGAGAAAGAACTAATCTCTTGTGCAGGGTTAGGTCTCCAGATGAACTTAATTATCTGAAGAAATTGTTGGAGACCTGAATCTGCTTGAAAGGATACAAGCTAATCATGAAGAAATGAATTACTCATTTCTCACGTCCTCATAGTGCTATATCTGTTGTACTGCTTGATGAAATTCAATCTGATGAAATTGATGTCATATTCTTCATTGATGAGGTATATGGGTTCTTCAGTTGCACTAACCATCTGCAGGATGAACAACATAAAGCTATTGAGTGGGTCCTCGAAAGTGGATGTACAAATCACATGACCGGTGACAGGAACTTATTGATGGACACTGCTTTATCTCCATCAATTACCAAAAAGGGGAATATTGAAAGCACAAGTGCTCCCTAGATGATTTTGCTAATTAATGTCAACATATCTCTTGTTGGACTAATACTTTTATCTAGTATATTTCAGATGAGTTCAACATTGGAGTGGCAGGACAAGAGGATGTGGAACCCCTTCAAGATGCTAAGGACAAACATAGGAAAAAGCTCTAGACTCTTCATTTCGATTTTAGTGATCCAAGATCACGTTGAGTCCATAGGAAAGCCAATACTATTAAAAGGGGATGAGGTGTTTCTTAATGGCTTGCTTGCTCAAAGTGCTTAGTGATATGCTCCAAAGCCCTCAACCACTTTCTCATTTCCACATATGTCCTAAACCTAAAGTCAAACTCGGCCCCACCAATTTGATTTATCCGACGCCATCGAGTTCACTTGACATAGCCACTGCCAGAAACCGTAATTAGTTCGGTCTCACCGACGGGATCTCGGTCTCACCGAGATGGCCCTGCAAAGTCTCTGTTGCCTATTGCAATTATTTCAGTCCCACCGAAGCATGCAGTCGGTCCCACCGAGTTTGCTTGACCAAGTCTCTGTTTGCTTATTGCTGAAATTGGTCTCATCGAGTTCATGCAATCGGTCTCACCGAGGTTTTTGCCCTAACCCTAGCACATCTGTCCCACCGAGTTGACCTTGTCGGTCCCACCGAAAACTCTAACGTTCCCATTTTGAACCATAACGGTCTGACTAAATTTCACTATTCGGTCCCACCGAGTTTGGTAAATTGTGTGTAACGGCTACATTTTGTGTGGAGGCTATATATACCCCTCCACCCCTTCTCCATTTGTGAGAGAGCCATCAGAATGTGCCTACACTTCCACTACTCATTTTCTGAGAGAGAACCACCTACTCATGTGTTGAGAACAAGACATTCCAATCCAACCAAAAGAATCTTGATCTCTAGCCTTCCCCAAGTTGCTTTCCACTCAAGTCATCTTTCAACCATATCCAAATCTGTGAGAGAGTTTAGTGTTGGTGAGACTATCATTTGAAGCACAAGAGCAAGGGTTCATCATCAACACACCATCTATTACCTGGAGAGTGGTGTCTCCTAGATTGGTTAGGTATCACTTGGGAGCCTCCATCAAGATTGTGGAGTTTAACCAAGGAGTTTGTAAGGGCAAGGAGATCACCTACTTCGTGAAGATCTACCCAAGTGAGGCATGTCCTTCATAGGCGATGGCCATGGTGGGATAGACAAGGGGTCTTCTTCCTGGACCCTTCATGGGTGGAGCCCTTCGTGGACACACGCAACCGTTACCCTTCGTGGGTTGAAGTCTCCACCAACGTGGATGTATGATAGCACCACCTATCTGAACCACACAAAAAAAATCTCTGCGTCTCCAATTGCGTTTGCACACTCCAATCCCATCCCTTTACTTTCTTGCAAGTTGCATGTTTTACTTTCCGCTGCTCATATACTCTTGCCATGCTTTCATGAAATGTATTCTGAATGTTTGAAATTGTGCTAATCTCCAACCTCAACTTGAAAAACTTAAAAGCTGCTACCTTTACTTGTTGAGGGTCTAATCACCCCCCTCTAGACACCTCTTCTCGATACTTTCAATTGGTATCAGAGCTTTGGTCTCCATTGCTTTGGTTTAAGCACCATTGGAGGAAGAAGGATGAGTCTACGATTGGGAGTATTAGACTAGAGTGCCTATGCTTGATGGAGAGTTCTATAATGCTTGGAAAAATGAGATGCTTGAGATTTTTAATGAATATTACTTGAACAAGTACATTACTACCCCTTGTGCGCCCCTTGTTGACCCATTGCATCCTACCCCCGATGAGTCTCTTGACATGATTCATAATCTTAGAACTGTCAATCTTATCACTAGAGGATTGCCTAGAAATTTGATTACTTGCTTGCCAACTCTTGAATGTGCTTACACTATATGGAGATTTCTTGAGGAACGGTTTCCAAACTATTCCTTGAAATATTTACATGAGATTCTTCACAAGTCCATTACTTTAAATAAGATGAGTCCTAATGACCCTAAGTTTGGTGATTGTCTATTTGAACTTCGTGACCTTATGCGTGCCAAAGGAGATGTTGGAATCATTAGCTACATCATTTTCGAAGTCATTAAAATTTATAAAGATGCACATTGTCATGATCACAAAACTAATGAATCACTCTCTGTAGGAAATGATCAATCACAAGATGATGTTTAACATGGATACTATGATTAGGATGATTATAGTGACTATGATCTCAATGAGTCTATGCGATACTTTTTTCTTATGGCTAACCTTCGCTGCTACATGGCTGGAGGAAAGGAATGGGTTCTTGATAGTGGATGTACCGATCACATGACCGGAGACAAGGATATGTTTCGTGAGCTTGCTGAAAACGACTGCCCTCGAAAGTATGTTACTTTTGGTGGCAACTCAAAGGGTAAGGTAGTCGGCCTTGGTAAGGTGGCCATGTCACATGACAGCTCCATACAAAATGTTATGCTCCTTGAATCTCTTGGCTATAATTTACTTTCTGTATCTAGACTAGCCAATTTCGGTTTCAATGTTCTATTTACTAAAGTAGACTGCCAAGTGTTTCGAAGATATAATCATAATATGGTCTTTACCGACATACATAGGGGTGATCTATACATTGTTGATTTCATTAAAAAGGCTCAACCTAGAACTTGCTTAATTTCTAAATCTTCTAAAGGCTGGTTGTGGCATAGACGGTTAGGTCATGTGGGCATGCGAAATCTTGATAAGCTAATTAAAGATGATCATATCCTTGGTGCTAAAGATGTTATATTTGACAAGGATATACTTTTTAGTGCTTCCAAGCAAGAAAACAAGTTGGATGAAGTCATCCCGTGAAGAACATCATGACCACGAGAAGACCACTCGAGCTACTTCACATGAATCTTTTCGGTCCCAATGCCTACAAGAGCCTCGGTGGTAACTCATTCAGATTAGTCCTTGTTGATGATTTTTCAAGATTTACGTGGGTGTTCTTTCTTGATGATAAATCGCAGGTCCAAAAGATCTTCAAGAACTTCGCAAGGAAGGCCCAAAAAACAATTTGAAGTGAAGATAAAGAAGGTTCGCAGCGACAACAGAACGAAGTTCAAGAACGCCAATGTGGACACCTTTCTTGACGAAGAAGGGATTTAACATGAGTTCTCGGCTACGTACACACCTCAACAAAATAGAATTGTTGAGGGGAAGAACCGGACGCTCATTAAAATGGCTAGCACGATGCTTGATGAGTACAAGACACCAAAACACTTTTGGGCAGAAGCGGTTGAGACAACTTGCCATGCAACGAATCGTCTATATCTTCACAAGCTACTCGGCAAGACGGCATATGAGCTCCTCACGGGTAACAAACCCCAAGTTGGATACTTTCAGGTATTCGGCTCAAAGTTCTATATTCTTGATAAGCATCATCGCTCAAAGTTTGCTCCTAAATCTCATGAAGGTTTCCTACTCGGTTATGGCTCAAACTCTCACACATATCGTGTCTACAACAATTTCACCTTAAAGGTTGAAGAGATGGTAGATGTGAAGTTTGATGAATCTAACGGCTCGCAAGTAGAGCAATTGCCAATTGATGTAGGTGACAAAGATCCTTCAGAACCAATACAAGACTTGTCTATTGGCAAGATTCACCCAATGGAGGTGAAGGAGAGTACCTCGTCCGTCCAAGTGGAAGCCTCAACTTCACGCCAAGGTGACCCACAAGTTGACTTGGAGGCATCCACAAGTGGAATGCATCAAGATGATGGAAACGAGGATGTATAACAAGATGAACCTCATCGACCACCTTCTCCACCTCCAAGAGCAAACAACAACGCCGACGACAATGAAGAGAGACAAGAAGAAGAACAAGATACTGAAGAGGATGTTCCACCCCGACCCAAACAAAAGCTCTCACGAGTTCGAGCAAGAGTCTCTAGAGATCATCCCGTGAAACAAATCTTCGATGACATTCAAACCGGGAGATTTACTCGCTTTAAAACTCGCTTGGCTAACTTTTGTGAACATTACTCATTAATTTCTAGTATTGAACCTATGAAGGTTTAAGATGCTCTTGATGATCCGGATTGGGTGAAGGCCATGCATGAAGAGCTACACAATTTCAAGATGAACCAAGTGTGGACGTTGGTTGGAAAGCCCGATGAGAAGCACAATGTCATTGGAACCAAATGGGTGTTTCGAAATAAGCAAGATGAAGATGGACAATTTGTATGCAACAAGGCTCGTCTCGTCGCTCAAGGCTACACTCAAGTCGAAGGTATGGACTATGGTGAGACATATGACCCCGTTGCTAGACTTGAATCCATTCGCATCCTACTTGCTTATGCCAATCATCATGATATCACTCTATATCAAATGGACATTAAAAGTGCATTTCTTAATGGTGAAATTGAGGAGGAAGTTTATGTTAAACAACCTCCCAGCTTTGTTAATCCCAAGAAACCCGATCATGTATACAAACTTCAAAAAACTCTTTATGGTCTTACACAAGCTCCTAGAGCGTGGTACAAATGCTTGACCAAGTTCCTTATTGGAAAAGGCTTTGAGATTGGAAAACTTGATTCTACACTTTTTACTAAAAGGGTTAATGGTGAATTATTTGTGTGCCAAATTTATGTGGATGATATCATATTTGGTTCGACTAACCCTCATCTCAGTGAAAAGTTTGGAAGGCTAATGTCGGAGAATTTTGAGATGTCTATGATGAGTGAACTCCAGTTCTTTCTTGGTTTGAAAAACAAGCAAATGAAGAAGGGTACCTTTATTTCTCAAACAAAGTATACCAAGGACTTAATCAAGAAGCTCAACATGCAAGAATGCAAAGTTATGAATACACCCATGCCTACTAGTGAACATCTTGACTTGACAAAGGATGGCGAACATGTTGACCAAAAGGTCTACCGCTCTATGATTGGTTCATTGTTATATCTATGTGGCTCCCGTCCCGATATTATGCTAAGTGTGTGCATGTGTGCACGATATCAAGCGGCCCCCAAAGAATGTCATCTTAAGGCTGTGAAAAGGATAGTGAGATACTTAATTAATAAACCAAGCTTTGGCATTCGGTATCCTAAGAGGTCTTCTTTTGATCTTGTTGGCTACTCCGATTCAGACTATGCTGGTGACAAGGTTGATAGAAAGTCCACTTTGGGTACTTGTCAATTTCTTGGTAGATCTCTTGTGTTTTGGTCCTCCAAGAAACAAAACACGGTATCCTTATCCACCGTCGAAGCAGAATACATTGCCACCGGTTCATGTTGTGCTCAAGTACTTTGGATGACCCAAACTCTTAGACTATGGGAAACATGTGAAACATGTTCCATTGCTTTGTGACAATGAAAATGCTATTATGATTGCTCATAATCCCGTGCAACATTCTTGATCTAAGCATATTGATGTTCGTCATCATTTCATTTGAGATAATGTTGCTAAGGGAGACATCGATCTTAAACATGTTCGTACCGATAAGCAATTGGCGGGTATAGTCACCAAACCGCTTGATGAGAAATTATTTTGCCATTTGAGAGGTTAATTGAACATCATTGATGCCTCAAACTTGGAGTAGAAACTCCATTTGGATGCATGCAAGGCATGTGCCTTTATATGACTAATCCTTGATATTTCTCTTATGATGATGATCAAATGTCTTGGATTTACTTGTACCCTTGCATGCTATCTAACCCTTGTAGGTACTTGGATAAGCTCCATTCTATGAGATTGCAACTCACTCACATCCTAAGCAATCTCTACATCACCAAGTATCTACAATATGGTGGTTGAAGACAAGGGAGCATAAATTCTTTCAATATATCCTTTGACAATTTCTAAATATCAAATCTCATTTGGTATCAAATTTCATGATTGTCATTTTGGATACACAAGTGCTCTTCCTTGCAAAACTAACCCATATAGGAAGATGAACTCAAACTACAAGCGGTGCTCCCAACTCTTGATGAACTACATCAACCTTGAGCATCCTACACAAGTTCAACTACATGATCAAGATCAACACCACCACCAAGGTATGTTATTCCATCTTAGAGAAGCTTTACCCAAGTCATGGGTCAAAGCAGCTCAACAAGATGTGAATACATCAAAATGCTTAAACGATAAATGGCAACCACATTTAGAGCTTAAACGATGCGTATGACATATGATCAAGTGACCTCACTTGACTCCTAAGTCAATATACTCTAACATAGGTGACTTTGTCACCGACCAATTCTAGATGAAGTTCTCTAGTGCTTCTTTGAGTTATTGCATTTGTCTCTTGCATGTTTGTTTCCCCTTTCAAAAAAACCTTCATCTAGATTTTCCTTCTTTTCTCTGTTAGTTTCTGCATTCCCTGCATTTAATTCATTGCAAATCCTTAAAGTTAATTCCCTGCAAATCTTTGTGAGATCCTATTTGCCTAGTGAGCTGAGATGACAAAACCTTTCCTCTGTATTGAACTCAGCCTCACCGATCTTTTCTTATCGGCTAGACCGAACCAACTTGGTGTCACCGATGAAAAAGATTCGGCGTAACCGACTTCGTGACTGAGAAAACATTTTGCCATTACAATTGTCATTTCTATTCCAGCTCCACTCAATGATTCTTATCCTCTACCCGCATCACAATCTGCATGCTGCTTTGTCATGTGACTCAAGGACCAAACCTATTTGACTCATGCTCCAGAAGACCCCTTCTTGGAAATTGATGTCAAAGGGGGAGAGAGAAATCACATCAAAGCTTATCTTATGGGCAAAAGAGACCCTATGGGAGAGAGAGACTTCTTAGTCTTCCCAGATGATTGGTATTCAAATAGGAGAGAAGACACATGTCTTTAAAATGGGAAAGGCATGTTAGTAGATGTTTCTTTGTGTCTGTTGTTCTGTTTTCTCTGATCCGATTTTCTATTACCCTATCTTCTCCCATTATCCAATATCAGATTCAAGGGGAGAAAGACATCTAAGGGAAGAAAATCTTTGGAATTCATTGCATATCTTTATTCCACGGGGACATGTCTATATCCAAATAAAGTACTATGTACTCATTCACTACATGTCATCCTAGTCTTGGTACTCTTGTGGTTTCCTGTTCTTGCTCTGATTACTAGATGTTCCTGTGTTAGCTAACCCTGTTTTCTCAGGTTCATCTCTTCCAAAGTCAGCTAAAGATCACAAGGTAAGTATATGCATCACACTCATGTGCATGATGATCTCTTGCTGATGTACATATTGTTTGCAAGAAGGACTCATGAACATGAAATGTATATCTTCTGCATTTCACATCATTTGCTCTGATGCATATAGCCAAGATACATGTAACTCATTGCTTGCTCTGATATGCCTATGCATTCACATGCCTTCATAATCTATCTTCACATGATTGCATACATGTAGGGGGAGCCAATGCATGTTGCATGTTCTTCCAAAGCTTTACTTGTTACTCTTCATATGTTTATCTAAAGCTTTGATGTATGTTGTCATCAATTACCAAAAGAGGGGAGATTGAAAGCACAAGTGCTCCCTAGGTGATTTTGGTAATTAATGTCAACATATCTCTTGTTGGACTAATACTTTTAACTAGTATATTTCAAATGAGTTCAACATTGGAGTGGCAGGACAAGAGGATGTGGAACCCCTTCAAGATGCTAAGGACAAACATTGGGAAAAGCTCTAGACTCTTCATTTCTATTTTACTGATCCAAGATCACATTGAGTCCATAGGAACGCCAATACTATTAAAAGGGGATGAGGTGTTGCTTAATGGCTTGCTTGCTCAAAGTGCTTAGTGATATGATCCAAAGCCCTCAACCACTTTCTCATTTCCACATATGTCCTAAACCTAAAGTCAAACTCGTCCCCATGATTTGATTTATCCCGCGCCACCGAGTTCACTTGACATAGCCACTGCCAAAAACCCTAATCAGTTCGATCTCACCGATGGGATCTCGGTCTCACCGAGATGGCCCTGCAAACTCTCTGTTGCCTATTGCAATTATTTCGGTCCCACCGAAATGTGTAGTCGTTCCCACCGAGTTTGCTTCACCAAGTCTTTATTTGCTTATTGCCGAAATCGGTCTCACCGAGATGAGGTTTTTGCCCTAACCCTAGAACATCGGTCCCACCGAGTTCACCTTGTCGGTCCCACCGAAAACTCTAGCGTTCACATTTTGAACCATATCGTTCTGACCGAGTTTCACTATTTGTTCCCACCGAGTTTAGTAAATTGTGTGTAACGGCTAGATTTTGTGTGGAGGCTATATATACCCCTCCACCCCTGATGTCTACTACGCAACATTCTCCTTGTAGATGTTGTTGGGCCTCTAAGGGTAGAGGTTTGTAGGACAGTAGAAAATTTCCCTCAAGTGGATGACCTAAGGTTTATCAATCCGTGGGAGGTGTATGATGAAGATGGTCTCTCTCAAACAACCCTGCAACCAAATAACAAAGAGTCTCTTGTGTCCCCAACACACCCAATACAATGGTAAATTGTATAGGTGCACTAGTTCGGCGAAGAGATGGTGATACAAGTGCAATATGGATGGTAGATATGAGTATTTGAAATATGAAAATATAAAAACAGCAAGGTAACAAGTGGTAAAAGTGAGTTTAAACGGTATTGCAATGCTAGGAAACAAGGCCTAGGGTTCATACTTTCACTAGTGCAAGTTCTCTCAACAATAATAACATAACTGGATCATATAACTATCCCTCAACATGCAACAAAGAGATACTCTAAAGTCACTAATAGCAGAGAACAAACGAAGAGATTATTGTAGGGTACGAAACCACCTCAAAGTTATCCTTTGTGATTGATCTATTCAAGAGTACGTAGTAAAATATCATGAAGCTATTCTTTCCATTCGATCTATCCTAGAGTTCATACTAGAATAACACCTTAAGACACAAATCAACCAAAACCCTAATGTCACCTAGATACTCCAATGTCGCCTCAAGTATCCATGGGCATGATTATACGATATGCATCACACAATCTCAGATTCATCTATTCAACCAACACAAAGTACTTCAAAGAGTGCCCCAAAGTTTCTACCGAAGAGTCAAGACGAAAACGTGTGCCAACCCCTATGCATAAGTTCACAAGGTCACTGAACCCGCAAGTTGATCACCAAAACGTACATCAAGTAGATCACGTGAATATCCCATTGTCACCACAGATAAGCACATCCAAGACATACATCAAGTGTTCTCAAATCCTTAAAGACTCAATCCGATAAGATAACTTCAAAGGGAAAACTCAATCCATTAAAAGAGAATAGAGGGGGAGAACCATCATAAGATCCAACTATAATAGCAAAGCTCGCGATACATCAAGATCGTGCCATGTCAAGAACACATAGCTACTGGTACATACCCTCAGCCCCGAGGGTGAACTACTCCCTCCTTGTCATGGAGAGCACCGGGATGATGAAGATGGCCACCGGTGAGGGATCCCCCCTTCGGCAGGGTGCCGGAATAGGGTCCCGATTGGTTTTTTGTGGCTATAGAGGCTTGCGGCGGCGAAACTCCCGATCTAGGTTATTTTCTGGAGGTTTGGGTATTTATAGGAATTTTTGGCGTCGGTCTCACGTCAAGGGGGTCTCCTAGTCTTCCACGAGGCAGGGGGCGCGCCCAGGGGGGTAGGGCTTGCCCTCCACCCTCGTGGACGGCTCGGGACTCTTCTGGCCCAACTCTTTTACACCAGGGGCTTCTTTTGGTCCATAAAAAATCGTCAAAAATTGGCACGTCAATTGGACTCCTTTGGTATTCCTTTTCTGTAAAACTCAAAAACAAGGAAAAAACAGAAACTGACACTGGGCTCTAGGTTAATAGGTTAGTCCCAAAAATCATATAAAAATAGCATATAAATGCATATAAAACATCCTAGATGGATAATATAATAACATAGAATAATAAAAAATTATAGATACGTTGGAGACGTATCAAGCATCCCCAAGCTTAATTCCCGCTTGTCCTCGAGTAGGTAAATGATAAAAATAGAACTTTTGATGTGGAATGCTACCTAACATAATTCTCAATGTAATTTTCTTATTTGTGGCATGAATGGTCAGATCCAAATGATTCAAGATAAAAGTTCATATTGACATAAAAATAGTAATACTTCAAGCATACTAACAAGTAATCATGTCTTATCAAAATAATATGGCCAAAGAAAGTTTATCCCTGCAAAATCATATAGTTAGGCTATGTTTCATTTTCGTCACACAAAATACTCCCATCATGCACAACCCCGGTTTCGGCCAAGCAATTGGTTCATACTTTTTAACGTGCTTCAGGTTTCTTCAACTCTCACGCAATACATGAGCGTAAGCCATGGATATAACACTATATGTGGAATAGGATGGTGGTTGTGAACAAGAAAAAAAGGGAGAAGATAGTCTCACATCAACTAGGCGTATCAACGGGCTATGGAGATGCCCATTAATAGATATCAATGTGAGTGAGTAGGGATTGCCATGCAACGGATGCACTAGAGCTATAAATGTATGAAAGCTCAACAAAAGAAACTAAGTGGGTGTGCATCCAACTTGCTTGCCCACGAAGACCTAGGGCATTTTGAGGAAGCCCATCATTGGAATATACAAGCCAAGTTCTATAATGAAAAATTCTCACTAGTATATGAAAGTGACAACATAGGAGACTCTCTTTCATGAAGATCAAGGTGCTACTTTGAAGCACAAGTGTGGAAAAAGGATAGTAACATTGTCCCCCCTTTTTTGGGCCTTTCTTTTTTATTTGGCCTTTCTCCTTTTTTTGCCCTTTATCTTTTTTTGGCCTTTCCCCTTTTTTAAGGGACAATGCTCTAATAATGATGATCATCACACTTCTATTTACTTACAACTCATTGGTTACAACTTGATACTAGAACAAGATATGACTCTATATGAATGCCTCCGATGGTGTACCGGGATATGCGATAAATCAAGAGTGACATGTATGAAAAATTATGAAGGTGGCTTTGCCACAAATACGATGTCAACTACATGATCACGGAAAAGCAGTATGACAATGATGAAACATGTCATAATAAACGGAACGGTGGAAAGTTGCATGGCAATATATCTCGGAATGGCTATGGAAATGCCATAATAGGTAGGTATGGTGGCTGTTTTGAGGAAGATATAAGGAGGTTTATGTGTGATAGAGCGTATCGTATCACGGGGTTTGGATGCACCGGTGAAGTTTGCACCAACTCTCAAGGTGAGAAAGGGCAATGCACGATACCGTAGAGGCTAGCGAATTGCGGAAGGGTAAGAGTGCGTATAATCCATGGACTCACATTAGTCATAAAGAACTCATGTACTTATTGCAAAAGTTTGTTAGCCCTCGAAGCAAAGTACTACTACACATGCTCCTAGGGGAAGGGTTGGTAGGAGTTAACCATCGCGCAATCCCGACCTCCACACATAAGGAAGGCAATCAAAAGAGCACCCTATGCAACAAATTTGTTACACAACTTTTACCATGCATGCCTGCTACGGGAATTGCCAACTTCAACACAAGTATTTCTCAATTTCATAACTACCCAACTAGCATGACTCTAACATTACCACCTTTATATCTCAAAACAATTATCAAGCATCAAATTGATCATAGCATCCAATGCACTTTCTATGATAGTTTTTATTATACCCAACTTGGATGCCCATCATATTAGGACCAATTTTATAACCATAGCAAATACCATGCTGTTCTAAAACACTCTCAAAATAATATAAGTGAAGCATGAGAGATCAATAATTTCTACAAAATAAAACCACCGCCATGCTCTAAAAGGATATAAGTGAAGCACTAGAGCAAATGACAAAGTACTCCAAACGGTAAAAGTGAAGATCAATGAGTAGTCAAATAATTATGCAACTATGTGAAGACTCTCTAATATTTAAGAATTTCAGATCTTGGTATTTTATTCAAACAACAAGCAAAGCAAAATAAAATGACATTGCAAGGATAGCACAACTCATGTGAAGAAGCAAAAACTTAGGCTCAACCGATACTAACCGATAGTTGTTGAAGAAGAAAGGTGGGATGCCTAACGGGCCATCCCCAAACTTAGATGCTTGAGACTTCTTGAAATATTATCTTGGGGTGCCTTGGGCATCCCCAAGCTTGGACTTTTGTGTCTCCTTAATTCCTGATCATAGTCACTAGCAGACTCATACCCACCATCCTCAGTAGCATCACACGCTGAGATTTGCATTCTCTCGCATAATGACCTCTTCCCTTACAACACTGACAAATAATATCACTTGTGTGCCCTGTGGATGCCATGGAAGAAGAACTCTGTGCAGGCCCGACAGGTGCACTCTTGGCAGATAATGGTGGTTGTGCCTGCTTTCTTGTATCATAGCTGGAGGTGGCACCTGATGGAGGTGCTGGTGCTGTTGAAGTAGAAGATGCACGCAGTGTCCATGATGAAGGTCGGCCTGCAGAAAAGTTAGTTCGCGCCAATGCTTGTTGATCCTGCACTTCACGTTCAGCTTTACAAGCAAGATGGAATAAACGAGTGATATTAGTATACTCCTTATACTCTAGAATGGTCTGAATCTCTCTATTTAATCCACCCATAAAACGTGCAAGCATAGCTTCATTCTCCTTAACAATACCACATCTAATCATGCCAGTTTGTAATTCCTGATAATATTCTTCTACAGAATTTTTTCCTTGTCTTAAACACTGCAATTTTTGAAGCAATTCACGTTGATAATATGGTGGAACCCAACGAGTACGCATAGCAGTTTCCAAAGCAGCCCAAGTAGTTGGAATAGGATATAATCTACAATGTTCAGACCACCATACACATGTAAAACTAGTGAAAGCACAAACAGCAAAGAAGAACCCGCTCTCCTCGGGATATTGTAAACATGTAAAACGTTGTTCAGTTTCTAACTCCCAAGTAAGATATATATCAGGAACATATCTACCCTCAAATGGTGGAATATTCAATTTCAGTTGTTGGAATATGGTCATTATCTCGTACCTGAGGTGGTGCAGGCCTACTGTTGCGAATAAATACCTGAGGTCGACCTGCTGGAGGTGGTGCTGGTGGCTGCACGTAGGTTTGATTTTGATCAACCTCATCCTCTTAATAGTCCTGAACCTCTGCAGTAACAGCAGGAGCTACAGAAGCACCAACAGCAGTAGCAGTAGCACTAGAATTTTGTCCTGGCTCAATAGGAACATGATGTGCTCGTCCTACTGTATCGCGGCGTAGAACTGGTTGTGGAAGACGTTTGAGTAATTCATCGAACTTGGCGTCCAACTTGGTGTCAATTGTCTTTTCAATGCCATCCATCCTCTCCAATGCCTTTTCAAAGCTGGCCATTACGTCTTCCACCTGTTGACCCAACATTTGATGAAACTTATCATGAAGCTCCTTGTTCATCATGTTCTCCTAGTCAATCTCGTCGGCTTGTGTTCCTACCATAGTAAGGAGCAATAGAAACAGACACGAATATGATCCTACAGACTACTGGAATATGGTGGTGGTGGAGTGTCACAAATCCGTCAAGCGAATCTCAAATTCTTACCAGTTCTTACCCAGCAGCAGGTGGTGATCGGCAACCGTTGTAGTCAAAACTCTCAAAGCTTGGATAGAGCGATTAACAGGGAGAGTCAAACACACGACGTAGATGTATGTGGAGCTGGGAAGGCTTATAATATGGTAGCAAAAAGGATCAGCGATAATCAATTCAGAGATGCAAAGTTGAATAAACGCTCAACGACGGTACTGTGCTGGTCCTAGGCTAGACCATGCTAGAGACGCGAGCCTAGAACACTAAAAAAATCACGGCGCTGCACGTAAACAAGGGAAAAGCACACTCTGGATTTTTTCGCTTTTTTAGCGCTCTTTTTTTGCGAAAAACCACTATAATGGCGAGTGTCTCAAAACTCTTCCCAGGTCAAACTGACAGGATGGGCAAGAAATTTTTTTTGACAATTTTTTTGGAAATCAGGGTAGCGACGACGAAAAAGTGCGACAAAAAATCACTATGATGGCGAGTGTCTCAAAACACTCCATGGGACCTAAAAATAGGATAGGGAGAAAATATTTCCGGTCGCCGAAATTTGGCCTAAAAACTACCCGGGGTCTCCAGACTCTTTTTTTTCCCGAAACCTACTCAGGCAAGGAAACACGAATCGGTAACTAGATGGATCTCGAAAATGAACCTAATATGAAAAGAACTTGGATTGGTGGTGGAAATATGGTGGTAGGATATGGCAGCGTTGGTGGTATATGGTAGCGGTGGTGGTATATGGATACAGATCGGTGGTGGTATATGGATACGGATTCAGAGCGGTGGCGAATAAGCGGTGGTGGTAGATGGCAAGGGCGATGATGATGGTGCGGCGGCGGCATGACAAGTTATGACCAGAACTCGAAACTCTAAAAGACTAGACTATAAGACCAGCAACTAGACACGATGATGCAACCGCAAATTCAACAACACAAAAACAGAAAAGATTATGCAATGGCTCAGATTGGTTCGGATATGATGAACTAACCTAATTTTATTTGTGGCTTTTTTGTGGACTATAGGTATGAAGAACAGACTCGATCTAAACTACAAAAAACTATAAAATCTCACGGAGCAACCTGGAACTCTGATACCACTTGATAGAGGCAAAGGTGTCCGTCTTTTGATGAGATGGTGGCTATCATTTTGGAGTAAGTCGACTTTGACGATCCGACTACGAACGTGCGAGGACGTCGCGCCTTAGAAATCGCTAAACCAACTCCGAGAGGTTATTGACCATGCCGGAGCACGATCAACCTGACCATGAAGGTCTGTTTCCTGCAGGCAAACAAAGAACAAGCAAGAAACTAAGATTGCAATCTGGATATTGCGAATATAAGAGGAAAGCATTATTGATCAAGGTGGGGTTCTGTGATGCCTTTGTCTGGTCGTTGAACACAAACGAAGTACGTGAAGTTGCATCTATGGCGAACTTTAATCTAAACAAAACCCAAAGTCTAAACGGTGCCCTAAGGGCTGTATATATGGAGGAAGAGGGGGGAATTTCGTGGCCCTTTGTGGAGGGGTCCGAAATCAACCATATCTCTTGTTACCCCACACATACGGACTCTAAAAAATAGCCTATACTTATGTATTTTGAAATTACATGGGCCTGGCCCAATAATAAGGTGACGTAGCACCTAGAATAGCCTCGGGATGAAATTTATGAAGTGGCATCTTGTATATTTTGTCCAAGGCTTCATGTACCCATTATGGTGGCTTCAAAGTCCTTAAATCATCACTCGTAACTCCGTTCTTGTTCCCCTTGCGCATGCCATCACCTCCATGCTTGTTCTTGCTCCAATGTTCATCCTTCTCCAAGCTAGGCCCTTCATTTGTAAGCAAAACAAATGTATCCAATTTAGGCAGCATCATATTCTCATGAACATTAGAATCATTACCAAGAAACGAAAGTACCTGATAATTTAATTGGCGTGCGCGAGCTCTAGTAATTGGTCCATTATATGTAGCAGTAGGGGCTGTGGGTGTAACAATGGTATTGATGTCCTCATCACTTGGCGAGGCAGAGGAAGACAGCAGGAGACAAGAATGAAGAACATCAAGGCAAGTACTCAGAGTATCGAGCAGCAAGAGGCAAGCAAGGCCACGCCCGGCAACAAGCCTTGCCGAGGCGACCTGCGAGGCCCCCGGCAAGCCCCTTGCTAGAACAACTTGCGAAGGGACCAGCAAGGCCACTACCCTTGGGCTTGAGAGCTCTAACACCATCAACAATGTTAAAGACCAAGATTTGAAGAGCACATGCCTGGTAGCATGCGGCTCCTCACAGAGATCGATAACCCATGAGTCCACGTGGGATCAGATGATGAAGACCCCCTAGCAAGACCCTTGCCGGGGATGGCTCCCTTGTCGGGGACGATCGCTAGGCATGGCCAGGCCCACGCTCGGCAAGGTTTTTGCCACTTCACCACCACTCCAACGCGGCGATAAGCATGCCAACAAACCAGGCGCCTGTGTGGCGGCATGTAGATCTTCGTGGAAGCCTACCACTTTGCCAACACAACAGCTGGTTGGCCAGCGTGGTGTTGCATGCCTCGTCGGCCCAAACGCGTGGCAAGGCGAGGGGAAGCGGCGAAGGACGGGATGGCCTCTGTTGCCGTCCCCAATAAAGCAAGAGGACATGTAGGAAACGCATTAAATGCGCTTGTCCTACGTGGATCGAGCGATAAGCTCGTATCACTGTAGATTGCCACCTCCTGTGTGCCACTGTGGCAACCCCTTTGCATATAAAAGGAGGCCCAAGGCACACAGAGAGGGGATTCAGACTTTTGTCCGCATCATAGCTAGTTCGAAAGCTCAAGAACACTCATATAACCAGATAAAGTAGGACTAGGGTATTACGCATCCTCGCGGCCCTAACCTGGATAAAAATCCTCTGTGTCCGAATGGCTCGACCTGCTCTTCGTGCAACTAACGTAGAAGGGATCCTTGTGACCCCATAGGTGATCGGTTTCCCCGACACCTACACCAGTTCTGAATGATGATTATTGGGAAAGACATCATCCCAATTCATCATTGACCACTCCTCTACATCAAGTTCCTCAGTCCGTAGTTCAATCTAAATAAATTGATACAGGATCTGAAGAACATCAAGCTTCACTCCATTCTATTCCTGAAGAAGCTCCAACTACTAATGCTGGAGAAATGGAGGCCAAGACAGCTGCTGATGAATCTGCTGCTGAAATTCCTCAGTATGTTGCTCCAGAGGTGGTGCAACAAGAGGCTGTGAAGACTTCAGCTATTAATCTTCAGCCCAAGCCACAAAATCCTCATGCAAAGAAGCAGAAATTCAAAGCTGATGATTTCTTAGTTGAGCATCATTTCTTCACGGATTACAGCCCATATAACTCTGCAAGACTTCGACGCAAGCGCTTCTGGATAGCCAGTCAAATGAAATTTTATTCCTCAATCCTATTTGACAAGGACAAGGTATTTGAGCATCAACAAATTCCTCACATGGATATGGAATCACTTCCTTGTTTCCAACCTGTCCTGAGTGTTCTTCATGACACTGGGCTATTAAACTTCTGCATTGACATCTGTGACTGGAATGAATAACTTATTCTTCAAATTCTACGCAACACTGCACCTCACTGGAAATGTGCAAGATGTGAATTCATGGGTGATTGACTAGATGACTGAAAATACTCATTACAAAGCACCGGCCTCTAAATTTCTTCATGCCGTCCTAGTCAGTCCTCCCACTGAAGGTGCACTGCTCCTTAATGAGGAACCTGAAATCTCAAATCATTTGATGCGAGTGTTGATGAAGCCTTTGAAGGTTGGCCAAGCTGCAAGGACCACATTCCTTGTGAAGGAATTGGTCTATGTGGATCATGCCCAATATGCGATCCTATCTGAGAGGAACTCAAAGGTCCCACCAAGGATAGAGCCGCATATTGAAGACGCTTTTGCAAGGTGGATATCATTACATTGCACCATTACATAATAGATGGGGATACATAAAAAAGGCATACAATGCCACATGAATACAACAACATCATACATAAGAGCAACATCTGACTACGGATGAAAAAACAAATAGAAACTCAATCGACATCCACCCTGCTAGCCCAGGCTGCCGAGCAGGAACCTCACCCCTAAACAAAGAAGAAGCATAAGAGGAACTCCAAGAGAAGCAACCATTGCTCTCACGTCAGATCATCACATTACCTGCACCTACAACTGTTGTTGTAGTAAACTGTGAGCCACGAGGTTAATGGGTATGGAATGGATAAGTGGTGAGGTTGCAGCAAGCGACTAAGCAATGTATGGTGGCTAACTTACGAGTACAAGAATAAGATGAGAAGCTATGCAAATGCAAACAAGTAATGATCAAGAAGTGATCCGGAACTATTTACGTTCAAACGTAACCCCACCATGTTCTCTTCTTGACTCACTCGAAAAGAGACCGTCACGGATACACATGCGGTTGGTGTATTTTAATTCGAATCTGGTGTCAAGTTCTCTACAACCGGACATTAAAAATTCCCATCTGCCACATAACCGTGGGCACGGCTCTCGAAAGTTTAAACCCTGCAGGGGTTGATGGGTTGTGGGCTGTTGTGGAGGGGTGCTGGGCTGCAAAGACAAAGGGGTTCAGCGGTTAACGTTGTTAACCGTTGGGGCATCAAACGACCTCGAAATGGAACGAAATTTGATAGACGGTCTACCTACACTATAGTAAGACCGCTCACCAAGTTTCACCCCATTCCGAGAACATTTTTATGCCACTTGTAAAATAATATTTCGGAGGTGCCGCGGGCGCGGGCGGGTGTGAATTGTCTCGGAACAGACGACAGAGAGAATTGGGAGACCCAGACAGATGCAAGTTTTTGAAAAAAATGTGGATGAAATGCAGATGATGACATGGCAAAGTGCAACACGCAAGCGAATGACATGGCAATGACGACGAATAACTGGATGACATCTAGTGCATCGGTCTCGGGGCGTTACAACTTTCCTCCACTAACAGAAGATGTCGTCCCAGGATCTTAGGAAGGAGACAGAAGAAAAAGAGGATAAGGTGAAACAAGAGATAAAGAGAGAAGATGAACAAAGTCGAGATCACTAGGTAGAACAGAGGAACGACGATTAAGACATGAATCAAAATCTCAAGGAATAAGATAGACTCTGAACCACTCCGGTTAGAACAAGATAGAAAAGGAATAGGAACGCAAGAATTTCAGCAGCACTCCGGCTGAAAATGGAATGAATAGAACAAGAACTTCACAAGATGGGATGACACTTGACGAGAGCAATAACACAATGCCTCCGGAAGAATTGAAATAGTGTAATGAAAAGAACGGATAATGTCCACCATGAATGAATTCGGTAGCATCCTTAGAGGAAGGATTCAACGGAGTTGTTGAGAACATCAACAACAAAATAATAAGTTTGTTGTGGACTTATGGAAAAACATCTCAAACCTTGAGGTAAAAGTATGCCACAACCAAATGCCTGAATAGTTGAGAAGAACAAAGGAATGCAAAATTCCACTTCAAAAGAATATGGAGAATTAACGAGACGGAAGAAGAAAAGACACTTGAACTCTTCCAACAAGAATCTTGATGAACACTTGAAGAATGAATGAAATCCTTAACGAACCACCGTGAAGAACTCCGGTAATAAATGGATGATGACATCGACTTGAAGGATGAAAAGAATAAGATTAAAGCCTTGTGATGATTTAGATGGAGCTTCGAGACGAGACAAGCAAGAAACACTTGGAACTCCGGAAAAGAAAAGTTGAACAACTTAGAACCAAGAGATTATTCATCATGAACAATCTCCGAAGGAAGGTATTACTCGACCACGATGAAATAAGAATAAGAATTATGTTATGCTTATCCTCATAAAATTCAATTGATGACAAACGGATTGGGCATACTACTTATTCACATTGAAAAAGATTAAGGGGAGATATAGCGCAAAAGTTGGGAAAGTCTTCATGAACCACCGATAGGATTGGAAAGAACTAATGAATTGATATGACGACAAAGGAAGAGGAATGTTGAACGAACCACCGTAGAAATTTGAAAATAAATGAAGAAAGATAATGAATCACCGGGAAGAATTAGAAGAACAAATATGCTTGAGGGGATATAGAAGCCAAAGAACAAAGAGATCAAGAGCTGACTAAAGACTGCTTGATCAAAGCACCGGAAGAATTGTAGAACGAGAGCTGAAAGTTGAGAATGAAGACGCTTCTGAAATGATGGCCTTTGGATGATCAAGAGGGAAAGCAACTCCCGAAGTGCTTTTGATCAGTAAGAAAAGAATTTCTGACAAACAGAATAATTTGAGAGGATAACATGAAGCTAAAACCAAGAATCTTCGAGAGAATGGACAAGATTTAAGAGAAACTCTTGTTCGGTCTTCAAGGTTGAGAATGAAGATGATAACCACCAATAATTGTTGAGACACTTCGGAAGAATGAAAAGAGGAAAGGTTGAGCAAAAGATGAAAATGATTTGAAAGCGATATCGAAGGAGGCATCTGACTGATGAAATTCATTCTTACGTCCCACTTTGAAAAGAATTTGGGGATAACTCCAAAAAATTAGAAGAGTCAAGTAAGATCAGTTAGGGCCCACTAAAAAGAAAACACCATTGAAAAGGGTTGTTAAATGAGAAATGATGCGCCGGAACGATTGAAAGACTTGAATGATGTGACAACCTCAAATTAATTGGAACAGCAACAAATCTCCTGAGATGTCTTCGTCACTCTAGAATGATTAAATGGCGAGAGGCAAATGGGCAAGGGAAAACATTTGAGCTGAGGGAAAGAATATGAGCAACACCATACTTGAATTGAGTCCACCGGAAAAGAAAACAAGATGAATCGATGATGAACTTGACGAGAATTCACCGGTTGAAGTGATTGAGGAAAGACTGAAGAGGCTCCGCACGAATAAAATTGATGCTCGAATAGAGACGCAGACTCCGGGCAGAAAATCGGTGGTAGGGCTGGAAAAACAAAGGCAACTTGGAAGGATGAACAGATGAATAATATGAAGAGAAAATCATCGGTTGAAATAATTGAGGAAAGAATGTAGAGGCTTCGCACGAATAGGATGGATAATCGATTACGGACTCCAACTCCGAGAAGAAAAAGGGTGGGCGGTTGGGAAAAGAAAACAGCCGAGGACGGGGAAACAATGACGTTGAGAAAGAAATGAGGATTGATCTTGCAAAAGATGAAGAGAATCGAATCAACTCGAAGAGAAGTGAGACAACGAACGAAAACACCTACATGATCGTAAAGAAAATTTAAAGGGGAAGAGGAGTAAACCAAAACACCTATGTCAAGATTCCTCACCAGAGCGTCGAAGGGGGCGAGGAGTAAAAAGAATTCCTACTCTCCGATATAACTAGACTCCAGAAATAGTTTTCTTCTAGAATCAACAATGTCCAAACTACGAACAATCAAGGGGGCTCCTATGGTCAGTCGAGGCTCTGATACCAACTTATCACGCCCAATATGCGATCCTATCCGAGAGGAACTCGAAGGTCCCGCCAAGGATAGAGCCGCATATTGAAGACACTTTTGCAAGGTGGATATCATTACGTCGTACCATTACATAATAGATGGGGATACATACAAAAGGTATACAATGCCACATGAATACAACAACATCGTACGTAAGAGCAACATCCGACTACGGATGAAAACACAAATAGAAACTCAATCGACATCCACCCTGCTAGTCCAGGCTGCCGACCAGGAAACTAACCCCTGAACGAAGAAGAAGCAGAGGAGGAACTCCAAGACAAGCAAACATCACTCACGTTAGATCATCACACTACTTGCACTTGCAATTGTTGTTGTAGTGCTCTGTCAGCCACGAGGACTCAGCAAAGCTTAATGGGTATGGAATGGATAAGTGGTGAGGTTGCAACACGCGACTAAGCAATGTATGGTGGCTAACTTACGAGTACAAGAATAAGATGAGAAGCTACGCAAACGGTCGCAAACTAGTAATGATCAAGAAGTGATCCTGAACTACTTACGTTGAAACATAACCCCACCATGTTCTCTTCTCGACTCACTTGAAAAGAGACCGTCACGGTTACACACGCGGTTGGTGTATTTTAATTTGAATCTGGTGTCAAGTTCTCTACAACCGGACATTAATAATTCCCATCTGCCACATAACCGCGGGCACAGCTCTAAAAAGTTTAAACCCTGCATGGGTTGATGGGTTGTGGGCTGTTGTGGAGGGGTGCTGGGCTGCAAAGAGAAAGGGGTCCGGCGGTGAACGCGGTTAACCATTCGGGCATCAAGCGACCTCCAAATGGAACGAAATTTGACAGGCGGTCTGCCTACTCTATAATAAGAACGCTCGCCAAGTTTCACCCCATTCCAAGAACATTTTTGTGCCACTTATAAAATAATATTTCGGAGGTGCCGCGGGGGCGTGCGAGTGTGAATGGGCTCGGAACGGACAACGGAGAGAAGTGGGAGACCCAGACGGATGCAAGTTTTTGGAAAACATGCGGATGAAATGCACATGATGACATGGCAAAGTGCAACACGCAAGCGAATGACATGGCAATGACGGCGAATAAATGGATGACATCTGGTGCATCGGTCTCGGGGCATTACAGTGTGCCAAGGACAGTTTATTGCATTTTGAACAAAACCCTCAGTACAATCAAGGGCCACAACTCTGATGAAAAAGAGGTTGTTGGCATCATGAAGAATCTGCTTTTCAATATCATGCACGGTATTCCTATCTACTATCACAATTTCTTCATGAGGACTTTGGCCAATGCTGCTCTGTCACCTTTTGAGTTGAAGCCTTATGCTCCCTAGATCATGAAATTCATCAGATCAACGACTTCAATTCATTACAATGCTGACTTTCAAAATCATCTCAGCTATTTGCCACCTATTGAAGTCCTCAAAAGGACTATTTGCTCAGCTGATGAGAATGGCAAAGCAGCTGTTATTGATGAAGGTACTCGTCCATTGGATGGTCAGTTTCGCAAGGCTGCCTCGTATTCTACCAATGATGACTCTGCAACACAAGATTCTGCCGCCAAAGCTTCAAAGCGAAATCCTCAAGCCAATGCTCCGTGGGTAATGAATGATCGTGAGCTTCTCCTCAATCTTCACCAAAAAGTTGATCAAAATCCCAAGTGGGTCAAGCTTCAGTTTGGTGCAATTCTTCAGAATATGGCAGTCACTCAAAACACCGTGAAGAAGAATCACCATTATCTGCATCAAGTCTTCGACCGCACTTGGGCTATTCTTTCACATCTCTGCAGTGCTGAAGAACTCAAGGAAATGGACTTCCAACCGGACTTGACTGGTCTCAACCTCCTTCGAAGAAATTCAAGAAGGTCAAAGTTCCTCAGCTGGTCGCCAGTTCATATTCTTCACCGCGCGAGACGGATGAAGCTGAAGATTTGAACAACACTACGGCAGGCCCTACTTCAACGGACGACCCCAACAACGCTGACGCTCCTCCATTGACATCATGATTATATTCTTCAGGGGCGTTAGTCCTCATTTTTCATCCCTTTTGGTCATTTGATGACAAAGGGGGAGAAAATTGAGTTAGTCTTCAAGCGGGTCTTATATATGTGCATTTTTTTGTTAATTTACAACTCTTGCTCTTCTGAGGTGTTTCCTCTGATGAGTTGTAAACTTAAGTCCTATGGTGCTCTGATGCTTTTGACTGCCCCTTAGTGATATTGGTGTATTGAAGACTTATAGCTTAAGGGACTAACGTGTTTTGGAGTGTACACATGCTCTGTAAGTCGACAAGGAGTATCATATCTACAATGAAAGTCGACCCCTAAAAATGTATGTCTTCAGCTGAAGACTTTGGTTTTCTTGAAGACTTTGAAAGTGAGGAAATTGGTGTAACCTTGAAGACTTGGATATTCATGCGAGGACTATGAAGCGTGAAGACTTCTATTTTCGTAGTTTCATTTTCTCTTTCTTGAGTCATAGGAAACACCGTACTGTTAAAGGGGGTCGAGGTAAAACCAAGGAAACACTTTCCAAGTGATGCTCATCTCAAATCCTACACCTACCCAATCCTTCGAGTGAAGCCTTTGGAAATCTCATACAGTTCAGTGAATTTTTTCAGTGACAGAGACGAAGATCTTTTGGTCCCTAAGGAATTTGTTCTGACTGAGGAGTTAGGAATTCGCTAGTGCGGATTGCCTACAAAGTGAGGAACATCATAGCCCTGAGGAATTTCAGAGCTCAAATTTCCGACCATTGTTGTGCTACACGCCGGCTGTCCCAAATATCTTATCGACCTAACGGTCCTATCATTGAAGGGCATTTATGTCTTATCATGTCGTGCTGCTCCCTAGGCTATAAATAGCCTCCCCCTACAACCATTAGCTGGTTGGCTGCTCCGAGAGAAACTGACACTTGTCATTGAGAGCATCCCATCCTCCGAGGACTTTGAGAGAAAATCATCAAGTGAGGAAAACCCAAACCCAAACACCTACAACCCAAAGTGGTTGAGCATCATTGAAGAGATTGTTCCTGTGTGGAACCGATGCTTGTTACCTTTGATGATTGTGCATCCTCCAGACAGTTAGGCGTCATGGTCTAGAGCGTCCAAGAGGAATTGTGGATCGCCAAGTGACCAAGTCTGTGAAGGTTTGGAAGTCACCTGAAGACTTACCACGAGTATTTGGGCGAGGTATGTGTGACTTTAGCTCAAGGAGAATACAATGAGGATCGTGTGTCCTCAGGTTTAAATACTTAGCCGCTTTAACCAGACGTACAACTATCACAACTGTTGGAACTGGTCTACCAAAACATCGTCTTCACCAAGCTACTGGTTCTATTTCTTCAACCCATTCATTTACTCATTCCTATGTTGATGAACCTGATTGTTACTGTTTGAAGACTTTGACTGAAGACTTTCTCTATTTCCTCAACCCTATTTCTTCAGTCACTTTGTCTTATGCCTGCTTATCCTCTTTTCACGCTGCCTGTACTCTGTGCTTGTTTTCATTTCATCATGATGACTATGCTATTGCTCTGTTATGCTTGTACATGAGTACTTATTCCGCTGCTAGTGTTTCATTGCTTGGGAAATTCCTCACTTAGAATTTCCTCAGTGATGAATTTGTAAAAATCGCCTATTCATCCCCCCTCTAGTCGATATAACGCACTTTCAGAAGGCCACTAACACGAATCGAGGCAAAATTGATGGGGTTTGACTCGTACTAGCAACCAAGGACATTAATATACCCTTGCATGCATGAGGAAGTGAGAACATTGGTTTGCATGGCGCTGCATTAATCAAGCGATAAGGTGTGAGATGTTTAGCTCTTTGGGCGTAGAAGAAAAAATAAGCATTAATTGACACATCGAACAAGGATTTGTATCGATCAGTCCCGCGAAGGAAAACCCCACCTTTCTTTTTTAACACAAGTAGTACTCCTATGTACGTACTTGTATCCTGTTTGGGTCTAGGGCTTGCATTGCCATACTCCGCCACACATTTTTGCCAAGCTTGCCTAAAGTTTTCAAAATGAAAAGGAGGTACACTTGCGCACGGCTGTCGCAGTCGCACCGCAACCTCACACAGTCGCTCCTGCACGCCGCAAACCCAACCAAGGGAATGCACCCTCACTGACACGTGATACCGCAAGTGATCAAATCAATCTCAGCCATCCTACCACTGACACATAATTTTTGTTCATACAGTATGTTTATCCAACCGCATGTTGGGGAAGATCCTACGGACCGTGCGGTGGTCTCATGGGGAAGAAGAAGAGGTGAGGAAGAAGGGTTAGGAGACGTAGGATATTCATCCAACCGCCTGAAATGGTCGACTGACCCAAATGATGAAAGTCAGGCGACTCACATAAATATATGTTTTTACACAACAAAAGATCCCTAAAAAGAAAACCATAAAGAAAAACTATCACTGCTCACGGAATGAGATGACCTCGTCATCTTTGGCTGCTGGCACAAACCAGCCGTAGCTGTCGACGTTTGTTTCCGCACCGTGGTTGTCCTTGGCCTCCAGCTACTCGTTCACGTGGAGCGTGCGGGTGCTCTGTACGGATGCGAGCGCCGCCCAGTTCAAGTCCAGGATGCTCGGTTCCGCCTGCAGGAGGGCCTCGATTGCAGCGGCATCTGCCGCTCCGCATCGAGTTGAGCCTCCACCTCCCGGTTCAAGTCTAGGACGTCCGGTTTTGCCTGCAGGATGGCCTCGATGGCAGCGGCATCCATGCGCTCCGCATCTAGTTGAGCCTCCACCGCCCGGTTCACATCCATGACATTCGGTTCCGCCTGCAGGAGGGCCTTGATGGCAGCGGCATCCGCGCGCTCCGTGTCAAGTTGAGCCGCCGCCTCCCAGTCCTCCTTTAGTATTGCCAGGTTGAACCGCCGGTCTGCCTGTACCATGGGGGACCCGAACGCCGGCACGAAGTCAACATCCATTATCTCATACGCATCGGGGGCCTTTTGCGCCGCAACCTCCGGCATGAACATTGGATCGGCTTCCTCCTCCTCGGAGCTTGGCTCCAGAGAACTTTGGGATTGGCCCACCGCAAAGCGAGCTTTGGAACGGAGGTTTGTGGCACCGACTGCCGCTGCGATTTCGACGCGGCGCTCTGGCGTCAGCATCTTGTAGTACGTGATCTTGCGGTGCACCATGGCTTTCCAGTGAACTAGGGGACGCTTGATGCGGGCTAGGGGCTCGAAAGGTGGGGGAATGGGCTGGAGAGGAGGTGTGGTTTTGGGGCAGTGGCTGGCGTAGGCCGAGCAGTGAAGGTTCTGGTGTGAATAGTGGTTCCGGTGACCACCAGTCAATTGGTTTTGATTGTACATCGCTCTTGTCGCGTTCGTGTTGCACCTCGGCACATTGGACCCGCCACGTCGCTCACCCAATGGAACGCGCTTCATCTTGCATTTTTGCTCGCTTGTGGGACCGCAGTTGAGAGCAAACCGACTTCCCTCCCCCTCCCCTGCCCGCGTCATTTATACTACTACTACTACCTCTGTCCTGGTTTATTGATCTCCATTGTAGTCTATGCCAAAGTTTGACCATAAATTTAACTAAAAAAATATTCATGCATGTCATAAAAAATTATATCATTAAAAATTATGTTCAAATACGATTCCAACGACATAATTTTATTAACATGCATTAACATTCCATCAATTAAATTGTTGGTAAAATTTTTAGCACAAATTACAATGAGGACTAATAAACCAGGAAGGAGGTAGTTGAAGAGAGAGAGGTCGGCCGAGTGTTACTAGTACTCCCTCCGTTTTATGCGGAGTAAATAAAAACAGAGGGAGTATACTACTAGTACTATGAGCGCTGCATACTCTACTGCAGATGTTGGATTGTCAGTACTCCACTAGTACTATTGGACATGGAGCTTAAAAAAGTTACTATTGGACTGGCTATACGTGGCGAAATCCTAGTAGGAAGAGCATGCACGAGAACAAGCACATTCATGTGTTTGAAAACAAATTGGAAACCATCTCTGTTTGAATACAAATATAGGAGTACGTACGAATCTAAAAATATTGATTGGGCGTTGTTGAATGTTGAAACTTTTTCTACAAGTTTGATCAAAGTAGAGATACTTTGACTACACATAAAACTTATATGTAAACTAGAAAGGATCGGAGGGAGTATCTTGTACGTTCAAAAGCGAAACAAACATTGAATACCCTTTATATATGATTTGCTGATGCTATGATAACCGGTACAAAATTTTGAATCTGCCTTAGATATCACACATGCACCCACTGATTCTCTCTTGGTTTCATCTCGGGGTCCAGAGATCGATTGAAAGAGGACTAGGGTGGGTACAGTATGTTTGTTTCGCTTTTGAACGTACAATATACTCCCTCCGATCCCCACAGACCCCCCTGATGGAGTTCGGGATTAAGGGGTCCACGGACAGCCGGACTATATACTTTGCCCGGACTCTTGGACTATGAAGATACAAGATATAAGACTTCGTCCCGTGTCTGGATGGGACTCTCCTTTGCGTGGAAGGCAAGCTTGGCAATTCGGATATGTAGATCTCCTTCTCTGTAACCGACTCTGTGTATCCCTAGCCCCCTCCGGTGTCTATATAAACCGGAGGGTTTAGTCTGTAGGACAAGAACAATCATAATCATAGGCAACTTCTAGGGTTTAGCCTCTACGATCTCGTGGTAGATCAACTCTTGTAATACTCATATCATCAAGATCAATCAAGCAGGAAGTAGGGTATTACCTCCATCGAGAGGGCCCGAACCTGGGTAAACATCGTGTCCCCCGCCTCCTGTTACCATTAGCCTTAGACGCACAGTTCGGGACACCCTACCCGAGATCCACCGGTTTTGACACCGACATTGGTCCTTTCATTGAGAGTTCCTCTGTGTCGTCACGATAAGGCTTGATGGCTCCTTCAATCATCTTTAATGACGCGGTCAAGGGAGAGGTTTTCCTCCCCAGACAGATCTTCGTATTTGGTGGCTTCATACTGCGGACCAACTCGGTTGGCCATCTGGAGCAGATCGATAGCTACGCCCCTGGCCATCATGTCAGGTTTGGAAGGTTGAACTATACTGCCGACATCCGCGGAGACTTGATCTTTGACGGATTTGAGCCCATGTCAGGTACGCCAAACAGTCACGATGAGCATGACTTAGATCTACCATCGGACAGTGTTCGGGAGATCGTGCCTGCGGCGGCCCCGGGAATCAAATCGGAGCAGATCGTGCCATCCGAGGATGGGTGGATGGACCCCGCCACGGAGGCCGCGCACTCATCGGCATTGGAGCCGAACACTGACCCCATCTCCTATGAGACCGGTGTGTCGGTCCCTCAGACTCGTCTCCGGCTACAGGCTTCGAACCGCGTACATCCGTGCCTATCGAATCTGATTGGGCACCGATCATGGAGTTCACCTCCATGGATATCTTTCAAAACTCGCCCCTGGGTGACGTGCTAAATTCATTAAAGTCTCTTTTCTCTGTCAGGGGACTCATGGCCGAACTATGTCCGGCTCGAGTGGGAAGCGGACGACGAAGAAATTCGTTCCTCACCCACCACCCACTTCATAGCCACTGTCGATGACTTAACCAACATGCTCAATTTTGACTCTGAAGACATCGACGATATTTACGACGATGCAGGAGAAGAACAGGAACCACCGCCCACTGGGCGCTGGACTGCCACCTCATCATATGATATATATATATGGTAGACACGCCAAAAGAAGGCGATGGCGATGATGCAATGAAGGATAATACCCTCGATAAGCCACCAAAGCTACGCCGTAGGCGCCGCTCTAAATCCCGCCACAGTAAAAACAGTGCAAGAAAGAATAATACCCCAGTCGACTCCAAAGGAAACGACGACCCCATGGACCTAGCGATGGAGAAGGATGAGCCAGGGGACGGTGAACATAGTCCGGAGCCGACATCAGATGACACCGATCCCGAGGGTAAAATTCATAAACCTGTCTCCGAAGAGGAGAACAGTCCGGACGATGATGCACTCATCATCCTAGAAAAACACTTGGAACAAGAGAACCTCCACAGAAGGCTTATTGCCACCGCGAGGAGCTTAAAGAAGCAGAAGCAAAGGCTTAAGGCCGCCCAGGATACGCTCAATCGCAGATGGATCAAGGTGCTTGACACTGAAGAGAAATACGGTGGCGATCGCCACACAAAGAGCTATCCAAAGCGCAAGCTGCTGCCCGAATTCGACGAAGAGGCCATAGAGCCCATTCAGCCGAAAGCGACCGATCAGCCGGACCGACCACCCCATGGCCGCGACAGGATGGCTAATGATGTCGCACACAAGTCAGAACACGATTTACGTGAGCTCCTGGACAAAAAATCCGGTATTGCCAGGTCCATCTATGGATCTAGGAAGTGCGCTTCGGCACAGGATCAGAGCTACCAAAATGATCACATTGATCGAATACCAGCTAGCAATCAGCACCGAACACAACAACCGTCGACAGCATGCCATGACACGTCCAAATACAGGGGTGCCGCACACCCCTTGTGCTTCACCGATGAGGTGCTGGACCATGAATTTCCGGAAGGACTTAAACCTGTGAATATAGAGGCATACGACGGAATGACAGACCCTGGGGTGTGGATTGAGGACTTTATCCTTCACATCCACATGGCCCGTGGAGATGATCTCCACGCTATTAAATACCTACCCCTCAAGTTGAAAGAACCAGCTCAGCACTGGTTGAAAAGCCTCCCTGAAAACTCAATTGGAAGTTGGGAAGAACTTGAGGATGCTTTTAGGGCCAATTTTCAAGGGATCTATGTCCGACCTCCGGATGCAGACGATTTAAGTCACATAATTCAACAGCCCGGAGAGTCAGCCCGAAAACTTTGGAATAGATTTCTTACTAAGAAGAATCAAATCATCGACTGCCCGGATGCTGAAGCCTTAGCGGCCTTCAAACACGTTGTCCGGGATTTAATGGCTTGCGTGACACCTCGCCAGAAAAGCCGAGGACAATGGCAGCCTTAACGAGCCTTATGACCCGCTTTTGCACGCGCGAGGACAGTTGGCTGGCCCGTAGCGGCACCAGCGACCCAGGCACATCCGAAGTCAGGGATGGCAACGTGAAACCACGACGCAATAAAAACAAGCGTCAAAACAACGAAGACAACCCAGAGAACACGACGGTCAACGCCGGATTCAGGGGCTCTCGACCAGGTCAACGGAAGAAGCCATTTAAAGGCAGCAGAGATGGACCGTCCAACCTAAATAAGATTCTAGACAAATTATGTTAGATTCATGGCACCCCCGAAAAACCTGCAAATCACACCCACAGAGAGTGCTGGGTCTTCAAGCAGGCTGGCAAGCTAAATGCCGAACACAAGGGGAGGGAGACGCCAAGTGAAGACGAGGATAAGCCTCACCAGCCGAACACTGGGGGACAGAAAAAATTCCCACCAGAAGTCAAAACAGTGAATATGATTTACGCAACTCACATTCAAAAGAGAAGGCGCAAATGCGCACTCCGAGACGTATATGCTCTGGGGCCCGTTGCCCCCAAATTCAATCCCTGGTCGGCCTGCCCGATCACTTTTAATCGCAGAGATCATCCGACTAGTATCCGACACGGAGGATCGGCTGCCTTGGTGCTCGACCCAATAATTGATGGATACCATCTCACTCGAGTCCTTATGGATGGCGGCAGTAGTCTTAACCTGATATATCAGGACACTGTCCGCAAAATGGGGATAGATCCGTCAAGAATCAGCCAAAGCAATACTACCTTTAAAGGAGTGATACGAGGCGTCGAGGCCCGCTGCACGGCCTCTCTAGTACTAGAGGTTGTATTCGGTTCTCCCAACAACTTTAGAAGCGAAGAACTAATCTTCGACATCGCTCCATTCTGAAGTGGCTATCACGCACTACTCAGGAGAACGGCATTCGCTCGTTTTAATGCAGTACCGCACTACGCCTATCTTAAACTTAAGATGCCCGGTCCACGTGACGTTATCACAGTTAGCAGAAATACAGAGCGTTCCTTACATGCGGAAGACTATGTGGCGGCTCTAGCAGCCGAACACTGAGTGACCCTCCAACCAGAATAAACGGTCGGTCGTCAAGACCACGGAAACGGTCAGACGAGTCCGGCGCTCCACCAGATGTAACAGCCCAGATATACCTGAGCTGGGGTTGATAGATATACCCCCATAAGTGGTGCTAGGGGCTGCTCGCAAAAAAGAAGCCCATAGTTTTGCTCGACCCTATTAATACAATAACATATTGCATTTTCATGGTTCATTCAGATTAACCAACTCTTTGCACGAAGTCTTTCACGTGGGTTTTTCCTTTTTTTACAGATGATCATCATGCTACACCCTTCCAGGATACGGCACAACGGAGATAAAGGCGCAGACGTGCAGTAGGGCCTCGCTCAAAGGTTTCTTTTTAGATTAAGACCCTGCGTAAACCTTTTTTAATGTCTCTTGTTGCTCCATACCTTCCGGAGACTTAACACAATTGGAGGGGATACTGGCGTTCTTGACACTTCGTCACGCCAGACTAATGCATGTACCTGGAAACACAAGGCCCTTATCGAGGGCGTTACTCAGCCCAGTATGTGTCGTAAAGTCCGAATACCTTAGGGAGTGTACGGCGTCGTGAGTTTGGCCTTATATGCATCAGCTCCGAATCATGTCTTTGGTCAAATGTTGGGTTTCCCGCCCGTGTTTTGCTACCTTACGCCCGCTCTATCGGCTAAGGGGCACCGGAGAACTCTCGCGACAGTGCCTCGTTCATCTGGGTGAGCACCTCAGTAGAGAAAGCCGAAAACTGACTGTCATCATATAGCGCGAGACTGGTCAACCACTCGATGACTCAGCGGAATCTTCGCGATTCCTCCGCATTAACGAAGGACTGTGATATGGGGCTAACCGGGTGTAGGCCGATCTTTCACGTTTGGAGTGGGAAACACAAGGGGAAACACTCAAGAACAAGTCCAATCACACATCCAGTAGACAATCAAACACACAAGATCCACAAGGGTACATGCACAACAAAAGGAAAGATACAAGGTAGAGTTCATCTCCAAGAGGAGGTCTTGATGGTATCCTAGACGGATCTTCCCACGAGGGGGTCTTGACGATATGCCGCAAGATCTTCTCACATGGAGGTCTTGAACTCCATGGGAGTGGTCTCTCTCTCTCTCTCTCAACAGGAGGAGGTAGGAGCAAAGCTCACCTAAGAATGAGCTATCATATTTGCTAACCTTAGAAAGGAGGTGGAGGTGGTCTATTTATAGTCAAAGCCACAAAGGGGTAAGTGGGAGAGGGATACAAGGCCAAAGGCCTACGGCTGTGCACACAGGCGTCGGACGTCCGGTGGGTGTCGAACGTCCGGAAGCTCGGGACGGTCCGGACGTCCAGAAGTCTTCGGACTTCCATAAATATCGTTCTGTCGCTATGGCACCGGTCGTACGGAGGCGCTCGGTCGTCCGTGGCCTGGGAGGTGTCGGACGTCCGATCTCGATTGGTCGTCCAGTCACTGTAGATCTCCTAGCTGGTCCTGGCGTGGTCGCGTCGGACGTCCGGTGGACGTCGGTCGTCCGGGCGCTGTAGAGTGTCGGATGTCCGGTGGCACGTCGGACGTCCGGCCGCTGTAGACTCCACAGCTCCGTCTTCCTCCGTCTTCTCTTCCATGCTTCCCTTGCGGATGGTGCAGGTGTTCCTTGGCGCTTGCACACCACCTCGTCATCCATGAAGCTCTGGCAATACCAATGCATGCACACGAGTGGAGTGTCAAGTAGTATACCATCCTCGAAGGGGTCAAGTGAACACGTGTAAAGGAGAAGATTCACCTTTATGTATGAGAAATAGAGGTCGCACGTGTCACTTTCCAAACGGACTCTTGACATGGTGATGGTCGTAGGATGCTCCACATCATTCCCTCCCCCTTGGAAAAGATCCGACCTCGGATCGAAAACCAAATCACCATGGGAAAGAGATGGCGGTGCGGTGTCGAAGTGGTCGATCACCAAGCACTCATCGTCTAGTAGCTCGAAATGGGCACTCTCCAATGTTGCACCGTCTTGTGATTCCTTCAAAATGAGCAAATACAATAAACACTTGGAAAAACAAATGTGGTTAGCATTAGTGCAAAACCAAGCATTCAAGAGGTGATTCACCAAACAAGTGTTGTCATCAAGCATAGCATATGGTTTGACAAAGGGTTGTGACATGGCATGTAAGCACATAAATTTAGCACAAGCAAAGATATCATGGGGACAAGCATGTAAATGTGAGGTAGAGATGCAAATATGTGTGACAAGAGCATACGCATCTACCTCAAGGTCATAGCATGATGAGGACATCAATACCATTGTTACACCCACAGCCCCTACTGCTACATATACTGGACCAATTACTAGAGCTCGCGCACGCCAATTAAATTATGAGGTACTTTCATTTCTTGGTAGTGATTCTAATGTTCATGAGAATATGATGCTGCATAAATTGGATACATTTGTTTTGCTTAAAAATGAAGGGCCTAGATTGGAGAAGGATGAACATTGGAGCAAGAACAAGGATGGAGATGATGGCATGCGCAAGGAGAACAAGAACGGAGTTACAAGTGATGATTTCAGGACTTTAAAGCCACCGTAATAGGTGCATGAAGCCTTGGACGAAATATACAAGATGCCACTTCATAAATTTCGTCCCGAGGCTATTCTAGGTGTTGTGTCACCTTATTATTGGGCCAGGCCCATGTAATTTCGGAATACACAAGTATAGGCTATTTTTAGAGTCCGTATGTGTGGGGAAACAAGAGATAGGGTTGATTTCGGACCCCTCCACCAAGGGCCACGAAATTCCCCCCTCTTCCTCCATATATACAGCCCTTAGGGCACCGTTTAGACTTTGGGTTTTGTTTAGATTAAAGTTCACCATAGCTACAACTTCGCGTACTTCTTTTGTGTTCAATGACCAGACAAAGGCGTCACAGAACCCCACCTTGATCAATAAAGCTTCCTCTTATATTCGCAATATCCATTTTGCAATCTTAGTTTCTTGCTTGTTGTTCGTTTGCCTGTAGGAAACAGACCTTTGTGGTCAGGTTGATCGTGCTTCGGTGTGGTCAATAACCTCTCAGAGTTGGTTTAGCGATTGCTAAGGCGCGACGTCCTCGCACGTTCGTAGTCGGATCGTCAAAGTCGACTTCCTCCAAAATGATAGCCACCATCTCATCAAAAGACAGGACATCTTTGCCTCTATCAAGTGGTATCAGATTTTCAGGTTGCTCGGTGAGATTTTACAGTTTTTCGTAGTTTAGATCGAGTCTGTTCTTCATACCTACAGTCCACGAAAAAGCAAAAAAAATTAGGGTTAGTTCATCCTATCTGAACCAATCTGAGCCTTTGCATAATCTTTTCTGTATTTGCTTTGTTGAATTTGCAGTTGCATCATCGTGTCAAGTTGCTGGTCTTAGCATCTAGTCTTTTAGAGTTTCGAGTTCTGTTCACAGGTTGTCAAGTCGCCACTGCCATATATCACCACCGCATCATCATCATCGCTGCTGCCATATACCACCACCGCATCAACATCATCGCCGCTGCCATATACCACCACCACATATTCACCGCCAATCCGAGTCCATATACGCCACGTATCTGCCGCCATCACGCCAATCCGAGTCCACCTGCAACATATATCCGCCACCAGTCCGAGTTCCGCCAGATTCATCTCCGCCACCAGTCCTAGTCCGAGTCCAGTATTTTGTTACTCTGTTTTGGATTTTGAGATCACGCCATACTCCGAGTTGGGACAGAGTAGGACTCCCGAACTGTCGTACTACCCGGAGTAGAAAAAAATAGTTCCAATCTGGAAAATTCTGGCTAGGCAGTTTTTAGGCCATTTGTAGACTTTTTCGAAAAAAATTTGTTGCGGAGCAAAAAAATAGTGGAAAAAAGTGCAAAAAAGCGAAAAAAAGGAAAAATAATTCAGAGTGTGCTCCTCCCTTGTTTACGTGCAGCGCCATGATTTTGTTAGTGTTCTAGGCTCGCGTCTCTAGCACGGTCTAGCCTAGGACCAACACAGTACCATCGTTGAGCGTTTATTCAACTTTGCATCTCTGAATTGATTATTGCTGACTTTTTTGCTACCATATTATAAGCCTTCCCAGCTCCACATACATCTACGTCGTGCGTTTGACTTTCCCTGGTAATCGTTCTATCCAAGCTTTGAGAGTTTTGACTACAATGGTTGCCGATCACCACCTACTGCTGGGTAAGAACTGGTAAGGATTTGAGATTCGCTTGAAGGATTTGTGACACACCACCATCACCACCACTTCCTAGTAGTCTGTAGGATCATATTCTTCTGTGTTTCTATTGTTACTAACCATGGCAGGATCACAAGCCGATGCGATTGACTGGGTGAACATGACGAACAAGGAGCTTCATGATAAGTTTCATCAAATGTTGGGTCAACAGGTGGAAGACGTGATGGCCAGCTTTGGAAAGGCATTGGAGAGGATGGATGACACTGAGAAGACAATTGACACCAAGTTGGACGCCAAGTTCGATGAATTACTCAAACGCCTCCCACAGCCGCTTCTACGCAGCGACACAAGAGGGCGAGCACAACAGTGTTCCTATTGAGCCGTGCCAAACTTCCGTGCTCTTTGTACTTATTGTTGATCCTTCTTTGGCTCCTGCTACTGCTGCTGCTGCTGGTACCCAGGAGGATGATGAGTATGCGGGCAATTATGAGGATGAGGTTGATCAAAATCAGAACTACGTGCAGCCACCAGCACCACCACCAGCAGGTCGACCTCAGGTATATAATCGCAATGGTAGGCCTGCACCACCACCTCAGGTACGAGATCATGACCATGTTCCTAAACTAAAATTGAATATTCCACCATTTGAGGGTAGATATGTTCCTGATATATATCTTACTTGGGAGTTAGAAACTGAACAACGTTTTACATGTTTACAATATCCCGAGGAGAGACGAGTTGCTGCTGCTGTTTGTGCTTTCACTAGTTTTGCATGTGTATGGTGGTCTGAACATTGTAGATTATATCCTATTCCAGCTACTTGGGCTACTTTGAAAACCGCTATGCGTACTCGTTGGGTTCCACCATATTATCAACGTGAATTGCTTCAAAAATTGCAGCGTTTAAGACAAGGAAAAATTTTTGTAGAAGAATATTATCAGGAATTAAAAACTGGCATGATTAGATGTGTTGTTGTTGTTGAGGAGAATGAAGCTATGCTTGCACGTTTTATGGGTGAATTAAATAGAGAGATTCAGACCATTCTAGAGTATAGGGAGTATACTAATATCACTAGTTTATTCCATCTTGCTTGTAAAGCTGAACGTGAAGTGCAGGATCGACAAGCATGGCGCGAACTAACTTTTTTGCAGGTCGACCTTCATCATGGACACCGCGTGCATCTTCTACTTCCACTGCACCAGCACCTCCATCAGGTGCAACCTCCAGCCGTGATACAAGAAAGCAGGCACAACCACCATTATTTGCCAAGAGCGCGCACCGCCGGCCTGCACAGAGTTCTTCTTCTTCCATGGCATCAACAGGGCACATAAGTGATATTATTTGTCGTCGTTGTAAGGGAAGAGGTCATTATGCGAGAGAATTCAAATCTCAGCGTGTGATGATTTCTACTGAGGATGGTGGGCATGAGTCTGCTAGTGACTATGATGAGGAGACTTTGGCTCTTATTACACGTGAAGAACATCGTGGAGATGATTCTGATCATGAGACGCAATACATGGCTCCTGAAGATGCTGACAGGTATGAATGTTTAGTTTCTCAACGTGTTTTGAGTGTGCAGGTCACACAAGCTAAGCAAAATCAGAGGCATAATTTGTTCCATACAAAGGGAGTTGTGAAGGAACGTTCTGTACGCGTCATCATAGATGGAGGGAGCTGCAACAACTTGGCTAGCATGGAGATGGTGGGGAAGCTATCTCTCACCACAAGACCACATCCACATCCTTCCTACATCCAATGGTTCAACAACATCGGCAAGGTTAAGGTAACACGTATTGCTCGTGTGCATTTTAGTATCTCTACATATGCTGATTATGTTGATTGTGATGTGGTACCTATGCAAGCATGTTCCTTATTACTTGGTCGACCATGGCAATTTGATAAAAATTCTGTACACCATGGTAGAAACAATCAGTATACTCTTGTTCATAAGGATAAAAACATTACTTTGCTTCCTATGACTCCTGATTCCATTTTGAAAGATGATATTAATAGAGCTAATAAAGCAAAACAGGAGAACAATAAGAGTGAAAATCAGATTGTGGCAAAAGAATTTGAGCAACAAATGAAGCCTAATAGTAAACCATATAGTGATGAGGACATGGCTACCACAGTTACACCCATATCCCCTGTTGTTTTACCTCTTGGAACAATTGCTAGAGCTCGCATATGCCAATTAAATTATCAGGTACTTTCGTTTCTTTGTAATGTTTCTAGTGTTCATGAGAATATAATGCTACCTAACTTAGATACATTTGTGTTACTTGCAATTGAAGGGCCTAGCACAGACAAGAAGGATGAACATTGGATCATCGCCAAGCATGGAGATGAAGGTGCCTGTGAAGAGAACAAGAACGGAGGTTCAAGTGGAGATTTCCGAACTTTGAAGCCATCATGATGACATACAAAAAGATGGACAAAATATACAAGGTGACCTTTCATAAATTTTGTCCATAGCTTATTATTGGTGTTGCGCCACCTTATTTTGGGCCAGACCCATGTAATCTATTTTTAGAGTCCATATTGTAGGGGAAACGACTTAGGAGGTGTTTTAGTCCCACCTTGCCTAGGGTGGAAGAAATCCCCTCTCTTTTCCCTATAAATATAGCACTTAAGGCATCGCTCAGACTTGGGTTTTGTTTAGATTAAAAGTTCGCCATAGCTGCAACTTCGCGTACTTCGTTTGTGTTCAATGACCAGACAAAGGCGTCACAGAATCCCACCTTGATCGATAAATCTTTCCTATTATATTCGCAATATCCAGATTGCAATCTTATTTTCTTGTTTGTTCTTCGTTTGCCTGCAGGAAACAGACATTCGTGGTCAGGTTGATCGTGCTCCGGCATGATCAATAACCTCTCGGAGTTGGTTTAGCGATTGCTAAGGCGCGACGTCCTCGCACGTTCGTAGTCGGATCGTCAAAGTCAACTTCCACCAAAGCAATATCCATCATCTCATCGAAAGACGGGACACCTCCGCCTCTATCAAGTGGTATCCGTTTTCAGGTTGCTCGGTGAGATTCTCCAGTTTTTCGTAGTCTAGATTGCATATGTTCTTCATACATAGAGTCCAAGAAAAGCCACAAAACAAAGAGTTAGATTAGTTCATCCGTGTCCCAGATAGTCTGAGCCTTTCGCTATTATCACTTGGTTTTTGTATTGTTGAATTTTCGGTTGCATCGTGTGTCGAGTTGCTGGTTTTAGTGTTAGTCTTTTAGAGTTTCAAGTTCTAGTCACGTTTTATTCCCGCTGCATCCACATACACCATCATCCACTTCATTGTCATCATCCGCTGCCACTCTTTTGTTCACCGCCATCATCACCATCTGTTCACTTTCGTCGTTTGTTGCCATCATCAGCTAGTTCATCTTGGAGAGAGAGACAATCTATAAAAAAAAGTGACAAATATAGGCAATCATATTGGTTCAGATTCTTGGAGTTGCTTTCCTCGTATTTTTGTGTCCTAGTACTAATGGTGGAGAGCAGATTCGTTTTGAGCAAGTTTGGTTCGGCCAAATAAAAGGCAAAAAAATTTCCAACGACCGTGGTGTCAACTTCCGAGCGAGGCTGCGTACTTTTGGATAGTTAGATTGGTTGTTAGTTTGGAATCTGTTTCTTGAGGAAATTTTGGAACGAATTACACGGAAAGAAGTTAAAAAAAAGGGAAGGTGCATATCATTTTACGAGGAAAGTTTTGTGTGCAAATTTCAGCACGGGAAACGACAAAGAAAAGAAGGAAAGTAAGAGTTGTGCGTGGCTAAGGAAGGCCGGATTGGTGGGATCCTTTTCTGTGGAAATAAAAAAAGGGAAAGAGAATATTGGCTGATTTTGTGGACCGATCTGATCTTGTTGGTTAAGAACGAAAAAAAAGTTAAGACATAATTGTGTGCTGATTAGAAGGAGAGGAGATGTAAAAAAAAGTTGCTACGGAATCACAGGTAGGCACGTTTGTTGGAAACTTCGTTGATACAAAAGAAACGTGAGGGGAAGTAGCAATCGGATTGGGAAGAGATCCATACGTTTTAGGAGTTTGATTTGGCAAGAGAGAGAAAAAGTTGGAAGAAAAGAATCTCTCCCTAATAATAAAGCACGGATTGGGTCTCCGGATTCACCGTCACAATACGCTTTCTCTCCGTGAATTTACGCTTTCCTTATTTTACCTTTTTTTTGAGGCAATTCCTTATTTTACCTTGCTATCCAAGGTGGTACTAATTTCAAACCCCCGTTAGTACAATTTGTGCCTCGCTGGGGGCCTTTCCGTGCAACCTGGTCCTCGCTTGCGGGCCTATATGGCCATGGGCTTCCACAATCCGCTTAATAAAAATAAAATTTAGGTGAAAAGAAGGTGCTCATGTGGGATTCAAGACGGACCTCCTGTTCCATCGAGAAGAACACAACCAATGTAACTCCATTACGCTATGCTTATGTTGAAAACCGATGTTCCTTCTCAAATAATTAGTCCCACCTCGCTTCTTTGCACTAATTCTCACCAATTTAAATACGGGGGAGTTAAAAACAAGTCAGCAAGCAGCCTCGAGACTTGATACAGAGAGATAATGTGAGAAGAGAACTTGGAAGGGCCCTGTGGAGGGAGAGAGAAGAAAAAGCATGTATGGGCATGTGTATACTTCGAGTTGCAAGAATCAAACAAGAATACAAGCGAGGAAGAAACCTAAAATACATCGAGAGAGAGGGTCTGCCTCGGCAGCTCGGAGGAACCAGCCTCCCATCATCACCACAGCCGCTCATGGGCCGCTACTACCCCATCGCTGCATCTCCATGGCCCGTCGCCCAGAGAGGGGAGACTATTAGGCCAACCTTCGTGTAAGCATGTAATTGTTCATTCAATCTATATGCACGCATTGCCGGATTTGATGCATGATAATTTTGTGTTTTAAATACTGCACAAACGCAAGCGCTCATACATATGCGCGTACACTCATCCATATGAACACGACACAGACCCTATCACTACGAGCACTTTTCAGATACTGAGCCGACATATCATCTTAACCTACCCTCTCCATCGTGAAACCATATTGACTGGCCATTCAGACATGAAAATTAGAAAACTTTTATATATAAACACAGGTTAGGACACACGTATCAAAAAGATATAACCTACCCTCTCCATTTTAAAATAAGTGTCTTAATTTTGTACTAACTTTAGTATAAAATTGTACTAAGTTTGAGACACTTACAAAGTTGTACTAAGTTTAAGACACTTATTTTATGATGGAGGGAGTACATGCCAATGAAAATAAATTGTCTTTAGGCATTGCCGATGCCGGTTAAGACGAGTGCATAATAAACCACCGATATAAAATTGAGAGTGGTAGCTTATCTTACGAAAAAGACTTTCGCCCCGCTTTATAAATAAAGCAACCACCAAGCACAAAGTCAACAAGGTAACATCCGAACAACACACATACAAAACGCCACCGTGGGCAAAGGTCCAATGCGCACGCACAACTCACTCCACTGGTTCAGCTGTGGGCACAGCACAACAAGCCCAAAACAAACAAAAGGGACGCACAAACAAACAAGGCGGTGGCGACGATGACTAAGGAGCTAATCCGGCTCAGGTGGTGGTGGGGAAGGCGGTGGCGTCATCCGGAGAGCCATCGTGCGAAGCTGGGTGATGATGGAGGTGATGGCGCCTCTCTTCCTGGGGCGGCTAAGCAGCCGCCAAAGCAGAGGGCTCTAGATGCCACCTGGTGCGATCATCTTCCACATTAAGCTCAGGCTCGTGCAACGCGATGCAGTCGAGCAAGTCATGCCAGGCGACATTCTCATCTGGGCCAAAAGGACGTCGGAAGGCGAGCTGCCCTAAGTCAATAAGGGCCACTGCGACAGAGATCCGCGGGTCAACCGCGATGGAGAGCAGGTCAGGAAAACGTGCTGCGAAGGGGGCATCGCCAGCCCTTGATGATGCAACAAAATATGGTCATGATCATTGGAGATTATAATTTTTTTTCTCCCGTTGCAACGCACGGGTTCTTTTGCTAGTAAGGAAAGAAATTTCGGTTGCAAAGTGCCTTTGCTGCTAGTCACGTGGAACCAAGTCCTACCAAATTAGGATCAGCAAAAAAAGGCAGATTAGTTGGGCTTTGGAAAGTATCCTGCGCTAGGTATTTGTTTTTGGAAGGAGAAAAATTAATTGTGCAAGAAATCTGCACACAAATCAAAGGTAACCTTGTAAGGAAAGATTCTGTTTTGGAGAGAGAGAACACGAAAATATTAAAAAAAGATGGCAAGCGCTCAGCCATATTTGAGCATGTCCTACTACTAGCATCCAACGGGTAAAGGAGGAAAAAAAGATATAAAAAGAGTCCACCTTGGTTTTTTGTCACGTTGCCTGGTTGATAATTAAAAAAGAAAGATTGGACGGAAGGATTTGGGATGCTCCAAGCAGGCTTTCACGTATGTTGTTTGGATAAAAAAAAAACATTGCAGAAAGTACGCTGATTTGTTTGGTGATTTGGGCAGTTTGGTTCCGTGGATACTACAGGGAAGCTAGTTCAGGATTTATTTGCTTTGCTCTCTGCATCTACCTATTCTTTGTTGCATGCACCACTTTGCGGCCGCTCTTATTCGCTCGCCACCACAATATTGTTGACGCCTTCTCTCGCTCCATCACTTCACTTTATACAGTATCTACAATAGTTTTCTTTTTGCAGTCATTCCTTCGCGTTGCCGCGTGATTTTACTGGTGTCTTAGGCTTGCGTCTCTAGTACAGTCTAGCCTAGGGCCAGCACTCAACCACTTTGAGTGAATTTTCAGCTTGCATTAATGATTATAGTTGTAGCATTTTTTCCACACATATAAAGCCAACCCAGCTCCACATATTTCTACATTGTGTATACGTCCGTTCCTCTGGCAATCGCTTTATCAACTTTCGGAGTTATTTGACACCGCTGGTTGCCGGTCACCTCCCGCTGCATGGTAAGAACTTGTAAGAATTTAATTTGCTATATTGTGAGCGTTTTACCACCACTTCCCTGTCGTTCATAGGAACATTATTTTTGGATGTTGTTTCTTGTTTCTACTAATCATGACAGGATCCAGAGTTTATTCATGGGCTTTGTCGATCACGGGAGACGTGCCATCACCTACGCAAATACCACAAACATCGCCAAAGGTGCACAAACATCCAGATGCACATGATCAGGTTACTGTTTCTATACCACCATTTCATGGCCGTTTTAGACCTGCTCTATATATTGAATGGGAGTTTGACATAAATAATATATTTGTTTCCCATACTTTTGATGAATATAAAAAAGTTAAGGTTGCGGTTGGTTCGTTCACTAGTTATGCTTTAGTTTGGTGGAGTGAATATTGTCGGTTACACCCTGATTATATACCTACTACTTGGGATGATTTGAAACTTGCCATGCGACAATATATTTGTCCCCGCTTATTATACTCGTGACATGATTAAAAAGTTGCAACATTTAAAACAAGGTAGTGACACCGTAACGAAATATTATGATGATTTACAAACTACCTTATTGCATTCCTCTTTAGAAGAAAGTGGAGACGATTTTATGGATAGATTTTGGGGAGGATTAAACCGTGATATTCAGGAGATACTAATTCATGAAGAGTGTTATCCTATGGACCGTTTGTATCGTCTTGCTTGCAAAGCTGAACAGGAAATAAAACGACGTGTTGCCCACAAGGAGAACAAGCGCAAGGAGCACATTCCAAGCGATGATACGGTTGTTCCTACCACTGCTAGGCGTAGTATGACAACCACATCCATTTGTGTGAGGACTACATCACCTCCACCATGTGACACATCACTTTCGAGAGTGCCTACATCATATGAGTCGATTGTAATAGGTAATGACAAAGGTACCGATCTTCCTGAAGGAAATATGCCCTAGAGGCAATAATAAAGTTATTATTTATTTCCTTATATCACGATAAATGTTTATTATTCATGCTAGAATTGTATTAACCGAAAACATAATACATGTGTGAATACATAGACAAACTCAATGTCACTAGTATGCCTCTACTTGACTAGCTCATTAATCAAAGATGGTTATGTTTTCTAACCATAGACATGTGTTGTCATTTGATTAACGGGATCACATCATTAGGAGAATGATGTGATTGACATGACCCATTCTGTTAGCTTAGCACTTGATCGTTTAGTATGTTGCTATTGCTTTCTTCATGACTTATACATGTTCCTACAACTATGAGATTATGCAACTCCCGTTTACCGGAGGAACACTTTGTGTGCTACCAAATGTCACAACATAACTGGGTGATTATAAAGGAGCTCTACATGTGTCTCCAAAGGTACATGTTGAGTTGGCGTATTTCGAGATTAGGTTTTGTCACTTCGATTGTCGGAGAGGTATCTCTGGGCCCTCTCGGTAATGCACATCACTATAAGCCTTGCAAGCAATGTAACTAATGAGTTAGTTATGGAATCATGCATTACAAAACGAGTAAAGAGACTTGCCGGTAACGAGATTGAACTAGGTATTGGATACCGACGATCGAATCTCGGGCAAGTAACATACCGATGATAAAGGGAACAACGTATATTGTTATGCGGTTTGACCGATAAATATCTTCGTAGAATATGTAGGAGCCAATATGAGCATCCAGGTTCCGCTATTGGTTATTGACCGGAAACAGTTCTAGGTCATGTCTACATAGTTCTCGAACCCGTAGGGTCCGCACGCTTAAGGTTTCGATGACAATTATATTATTAGTTTATGAGTTTTGATGTAACGAAGTTTGTTCGGAGTCCCGAATGAGATTACATACATGACGAGGAGTCTCGAAATGGTCAAGACATGAAGATTGATATATTGGAAGCCTATATTTCGATATCGGAAGTGTTCCGGGTGAAATCGGGATTTTACCGGAGTACTGGGAGGTTACCGGAACCCCCCGGGGGGCTTAATGGGCCTACATGGGCCATAGTGGAGAGGAAGAGAGGAGGCAAGGGCTGGCCGCGCCCCTCCCCCTAGTCCGAATAGGACAAGAAGAGGGGGGCGGCGCCCCCCCTTTCCTTCCCCTCTTCCTCCTCCTTCCCCCCTTCTCCTTCTCCAACTAGGAAGAAGGAGTCCTACTCCGGTGGGAGTAGGACTCCCCTTGGCGCGCCTCCTTGGCCGGCCGCCTCCCCTTGGCTCCTTTATATACGGGGCGGGGCACCTCTAAGACACAACAATTGATCTCTTGATCTCTTAGCCGTGCGGTGCCCCCTCCACCATAGTCCTCGATAATATTGTAGCGGTGCTTAGGCGAAGCCCTGCGACGGTAGAACATCAAGATCGTCACCACGCCGTCGTGCTGACGGAACTCTTCCCCGACACCCTGCTAGATCGGAGTCCGGGGATCGTCATCGAGCTGAACGTGTGCTAGAACTCGGAGGTTCCGTAGTTTCGGTGCTTGATCGGTCGGGCCGTGAAGACGTACGACTACATCAACCGCGTTGTTCTAACGCTTCCGCTTTCGGTCTACGAGGGTACATGGACAACACTCTCCCCTCTCGTTGCTATGCATCTCCATGATCTTGCGTGTGCATAGGAATTTTTTTGAAATTTCTACGCTCCCCAACAGTGGCATCCGAGCCTAGGTTTTATGCGTAGATGTTATATGCACGAGTAGAACACAGGTGAGTTGTGGGCGGTACAAGTCATACTGCTTACCAGCATGTCATACTTTGGTTCGGCGGCCCGGACCGACATTACGCGTACGCTTACGCGAGACTGGTTCTACTGACGTGCTTTGGACACTGGTGGCTGGCGGGTGTCAGTTTCCCCAACTTTAGTTGAACCGAGTGTGGCTACACCCGGTCCTTGTGAAGGTTAAAACAACACTAACTTGACGAACTATCGTTGTGGTTTTGATGCGTAGGTAAGAACGGGTCTTTCTCAGCCCGTAGCAGCCACGTAAAATTTGCAACAACAAAGTAGAGGACGTCTAACTTGTTTTTGCAGGGCATGTTGTGATGTGATATGGTCAAGACGTGATACTACATTTCATTGTATGAGATGATCATGTTTTGTAATCGAAGTTATTGGCAACTGGCAGGAGCCATATAGTTGTCGCTTTATTGTATGAAATGCAAACGCCCAGTAATTGCTTTACTTTATCACTAAGCGGTAGCGATAGTCGTAGAAGAAATAGATGGCGTAAACGACAACGATACTACGATGGAGATCAAGGTGTCGCGCCGGTGATGATGGTGATCACGACGGTGCTTCGGAGATGGAGATCACAAGCACAAGATGATGATGGCCATATCATATCACTTATATTGATTGCATGTGATGTTTATCCTTTATGCATCTTATCTTGCTTTGATTGACGGTAGCATTTTAAGATGATCTCTCACTAATTATCAAGAAGTGTTCTCCCGAGTATGCACCGCTATGAAAGTTCTTCGTCTTTGAGACACCACGTGATGATCGGTGTGATAGGCTCTACGCTCAAATACAACGGGTACAAAACAGTTGCACACGCAGAATACTTAGGTTAAACTTGACGAGCCTAGCATATACAGATATGGTCTCAGAACACGGAGACCGAAAGGTCGAACGTGAATCATATAGTAGATATGATCAACATAGTGATGTTCACCATTGAAAACTACTCCATCTCACGTGATGATCGGACATGGTTTAGTTGATTTGGATCACGTGATCACTTAGATGACTAGAGATATGTGTGTCTAAGTGGGAGTTCTTTAGTAATATGATTAATTGAACTTAAATTTATCATGAACTTAGTCCTGGTAGTATTTTGCAAATTATGTTGTAGATCAATAGCTCGCGTTGTTGCTTTCATATGTTTATTTTGATATGTTCCTAGAGAAAATTGTGTTGAAAGATGTTAGTAACAATGATGCGGATTGGGTCCGTGATCTGAGGTTTATCCTCGTTGCTGCACAGAAGAATTATGTCCTTAATGCACCGCTATGTGACAGACCTATTGCAGGAGCAGATGCAGACGTTATGAACGTTTGGCTAGCTCAATATGATGACTACTTGATAGTTTAGTGCACCATGCTTAAAGGCTTAGAATCGGACTTCAAAGACGTTTTGAACGTCATGGCATATGAGATGTTCCAGGAATTGAAGTTAATATTTCAAGCAAATACCCAAGTTGAGAGATATGAAGTTTCCAACAAGTTCTATAGCTAAAAGATGGAGGAGAATCGCTCAACTAGTGAGCATGTGCTCAGATTGTCTAGGTACTACAATCGCTTGAATCAAGTGGGAGTTAATCTTCCAGATAAGATAGTGATTGACAGAGTTCTCTAGTCACCATCACCAAGTTACTAGAACTTCGCAATGAACTATAGTATGCAAGGGATGACGAAAATAATTCCCGAGCTCTTCGTGATGTTGAAATCGACAAAGGTAGAAATCAAGAAAGATCCTCAAGTGTTGATGGTTGACAAGATCACTAGTTTGAAGAAAAGGGAAAAGGGAAAGAAAGGGAACTTCAAGTAGAATGACAAGCAAGTTGTCACTCCTGCGAAGAAGCCCAAAGCTGGACCAAAGCCTGAAACTGAGTGCTTACACTGCAAAGGAAATGGTCACTAGAAGCGGAAATGCCCTGAATGTTTGGTGGATAAGAAGGATGGCAAATTGAACAAGGGTATATTCGATATACAGGTTATTGATGTGTACCTTACTAGTGTTTATAGTAGCCCCTGAGTATTTGATACTTGTTCGGTTGCTGTGATTAGTAACTCGAAACAGGAGTTACAGAATAAACAGAGACTAGTTGAGGGGGAAGTGACGATGAGTGTTGGAAGTAGTTCCAAGATTGTTATGATCATCATCACACACTCCCTATATTTTCGAGATTAGTGTTAAACCTAAATAAATGTTATTTGGTGTTTGTGTTGAGCATAAATATGATAAGATCATGTTTATTGCGATACGATTATTCATCTAAGATAGAGAATAAATTATTATTCTGTTTACATGAATAAAACCTTCTATGGTCATACACCCAATGGTGATGGTTTATTGAATCTTGATCATAGTGATACACATATTCATAATGTTGACGCCAAAAGATGCAAAGTTAATAACGATAGTGCAACTTATTTGTGGCACTACCGTTTGGGTCATATCGGTGTAAAGCGCATGAAGAAAACTCCATAAAGATGGATTTTCGGAATCACTTGGTTATGAATCATTTGATGCTTGCGAACCGTGCCTTTTTGGCAAGATGACTAAAACTCCGTTCTCCGGAACAATGGAACGAGCTACTAGCTTGTTGGAAATAATACATACCGATGTATACGGTCCAATGAGTGTTGATGCTCGTAGCGGGTATCGTTATTTTCTGACCTTCACAGATGATTTGAGCAGATATGTGTATATCTACTTAATGAAGCACAAATCTGAAACATTTGAAAAGTTCAAAGAATTTCAGAGTGAAGTGGAGAATCATCGTAACAAGAAAATAAAGTTTCTACAATCTGATCGTGGAGAAGAATATTTGAGTTACGAGTTTGGCCTTCATTTTAAACAATGTGGAATAGTTTCACAGTTCACGCCACATGGAACACCACAGCGTAATGGTGTGTCCGAACGTCAGAATCAAGACTTTATTGGATATGGTGCGATCTATGATGTATCTTACCGATTACCACTATCATTTTGGGGTTATGCATTAGAGATAGCTGCATTCACTTTAACTAGGGCACCATCTAAATCCGTTGAGACGACACCGTATGAACTATGGTTTAGCAGTAAACCTAAGCTGTCGTTTCTTAAAGTTTGGAGTTGCGATGCTTATGTGAAAAAGGTTTCAACCTGATAAGCTCGAACCCAATTTGGAGAAGTGCGTCTTCATAGAATACCCAAAGGAAACTGTTGGGTACACCTTCTATCACAAATCCGAAGGCAAAACATTTGTTGCTAAGAATGGAACCTTTCTAGAGAAGGAGTTTCTCTCGAAAGAAGTGAGTGGGAGGAAAGTAGAGCTTGATAAGGTAATTTGTACCTTCTCCCGAATTGGAAAGTAGTTCATCACAGAAATCAGTTCCAGTGATTCCTACACCAATTAGTGAAGAAGCTAATGATGATGATCATGAAACTTCAGATTAAGGTACTACAAAACCTCGTAGGTCTCCCAAAGTATTGTCCGCACCAGAGTGGTACGGTAATCCTGTTCTGGAAGTCATGTTACTAGACCATGATGAAACCTACGAACTATGAGGAAGTGATGATGAGCCCAGATTCCGCGAAATGGCTTGAGGCCATGAAATCTGAGATGGTATCCATGTATGAGAACAAAGTGTGGACTTTGGTGGAGTTGCCCGATGATCAGCAAGCCATATTGTATAAATGGATCTTCAAGAGGAAGACTGACGCTGATAGTAGTGTTACTATCTACAAAGCTCGACTTGTCGCAAAAAGGTTTTCGACATGTTCAAGGTGTTGACTACAATGAGATTTTCTCAACTGTAGCGATGCTTAAGTCTGTCCGAATCATGTTAGCAATTGCCACATTTTATGAAATGTGGCAAATGGATGTCAAAACTGCATTCCTTAATGGTTTTTTAAAGAAGAGTTGTATATGATGCAACCAAGAGGTTTTGTCAATCCTAAAGGTGCTAACAAAATGTGCAAGCTCCAGCGATCCATCTATGGACTGGTGCAAGCATCTCAGAGTTGGAATATACGCTTTGATCAAAGCATATAGTTTTATACAGACTTGCGGTGAAGCCTGTATTTACAATAAAATGAGTGAGAGCACTACCGCCTTTCTGATAAATATATGTGAGTAACATATTGTTGATCAGAAATGATGTAAAATTTTTCTGGAATGCATAAAGGAGTATTTGGAAGGAGTTCTTTAAAGGCCTTAGTAAAGCTACTTACATATTGAGCATCAAGATCTATTGAGATAGATCAAGATGCTTGATAAGTTTTTCAATAAGTACATACCTTGTCAAGATTTTTAAATAGTTCAAAATGGAACAGTCAAAGAAAGAGCTTGCCTGTGTTGCAAAGGTGTGAAATTGAGTAAGACTCAAATCCCGACCACGGCAGAAAATAGAAAAGAGAATGAAAGTCATTCCCTATGCCTCGGTCATAGGTTCTATAAAGTATGCTATGCTATGTACCAGACCTATTGTATACCTTGCTCTGAATTTAGCAAGGGAGTACAATAGTGATCTAGGAGTAGATCACTGGACATTGGTCAAGAATATCCTTAGTGAGGACTAAGGAAATATTTCTCGATTATGGAGGTGATAAAAGAGCCCGTCGTAAAAAGTTACATCGGCGCAAGCTTTCACACCGATCCAGATGACTCTAAGTCTCAATCTGGATACATATTGAAAGTGGGAGCAATTAACTAGAGTAGCTCCATGCAGAGCATTATAGACATAGAATATTTGCAAAATACATACGACTCTGAATGTGACAGACCCGTTGACTAAGCTTCTCTCATGAGCAAAACATGATCACACCTTAGTACTCTTTGGGTGTTAATCACACAGCGATGTGAACTAGATTATTGACTCTAGTAAACCCTTTGGGTGTTGGTCACATGACGATGTGAACTATGGGTGTTAATCATATTCAGATATGAATATTGGTGTTAAATCACATGGCGATGTGAACTAGATTATTGACTCTAGTGCAAGTGGGAGACTGAAGAAAATATGCCCTAGAGGCAATAATAAAGTTATTATTTATTTCCTTATTTCATGATAAATGTTTATTATTCATGCTAGAATTGTATTAACTGGAAACATAATACATGTGTGAATACATAGACAAACTTAATGTCACTAGTATGCCTCTACTTGACTAGCTCATTAATCAAAGATGGTTATGTTTCCTAACCATAGACATGTGTTGTCATTTGATTAACAGGATCACATCATTAGGAGAATGATGTGATTGACATGACCCATTCCGTTAGCTTAGCACTTGATCGTTTAGTATGTTGCTATTGCTTTCTTCATGACTTATACATGTTCCTACAACTATGAGATTATGCAACTCCCGTTTATCGGAGGAACACTTTGTGTGCTACCAAACGTCACAACATAACTGGGTGATTATAAAGGAGCTCTACAGGTGTCTACAAAGGTAGATGTTGAGTTGGCGTATTTCGAGATTAGGTTTTGTCACTCCGATTATCGGAGAGGTATGTCTGGGCCCTCTTGGTAATGCACATCACTATAAGCCTTGCAAGCAATGTAACTAATGAGTTAGTTACGGAATGATGCATTACATAACGAGTAAAGATACTTGCCGGTAACGGGATTGAACTAGGTATTGGATACCGATGATCGAATCTCGGGCAAGTAACATGCCAATGACAAAGGGAACAACGTATGTTGTTATGCGGTTTGACCGATAAAGGTCTTCGTAGAATATGTAGGAGCCAATATGAGCATCCAGGTTCCGCTATTGGTTATTGACCGGAAACAGTTCTAGGTCATGTCTACATAGTTCTCGAACCCGTAGGGTCCGCACGCTTAAGGTCTCGATGACAGTTATATTATGAGTTTATGAGTTTTGATGTACGAAGTTTGTTCGAGTCCCAATGAGATTACGGACATGACGAGGAGTCTCGAAATGGTCGAGACATGAAGATTGATATATTGGAAGCCTATATTTGATATCGGAAGTGTTCGGGTGAAATCGGATTTTATCGAGTACCGGGAGGTTACCGAAACCACCCGGGGGGCTTAATGGGCCTACATGGGCCATAGTGGAGAGGAAGAGAGGAGGCAAGGGCTGGCCGCGCCCCCTTCCCTAGTCCGAATAGGACAAGGAGAGGGGGGCGGCCCCCCTTTCCTTCCCCTCTTCCTCCTCCTTCCCCCTTCTCCTTCTCCAACTAGGAAAGAAGGGAGTCCTACTCTCGGTGGGAGTAGGACTCCCCCTTGGCGCGCCCTCCTTGGCTGGCCGCCCCTCCCCCTTGGCTCCTTTATATACGGGGGCAGGGGGCACCTCTAAGACACAACAATTGATCTCTTGATCTCTTAGCCGTGTGCGGTGCCCCCCTCCACCATAGTCCTCGATAATATTGTAGCGGTGCTTAGGCGAAGCCCTGCGACGGTAGAACATCAAGATCATCACCACGCCGTCGTGCTGACGGAACTCTTCCCCGACACCATGCTAGATCGGAGTCCGGGGATCATCATCGACCTGAACATGTGCTAGAACTCGGAGGTGCCATAGTTTCGGTGCTTGATTGGTCGGGCTGTCAAGACGTACGACTACATCAACCGCGTTGTTCTAACGCTTCCACTTTCGGTCTACGAGGGTACGTGGACAACACTCTCCCCTCTCGTTGCTATGCATCACCATGATCTTGCGTGTGCGTAGGATTTTTTTTGAAATTACTACGTTCCCCAATACTTCCACCTCCACATGAGTATGCTGCATGCCTTTTCAATTTAAATGCACCATCCAATGAGCTACCCACTACTTTGATCACACCAGTTATTTTAGAGGACTATGTTGATGATTTGACTTTGCCTTGTGATCAAACAATTTTGAGGGAACCCATTGAATTAACTATTGATGCAAAAGAATCATGTGAATCATGGAATAAATCATATTTGGATCAAATACGTTTGAAAATAATTGTGCCAATGTTTAATCATTTTGATATGACCTCTAATCTTGGTGATGATTCATCAATGTTGGGATGGTTTAATGATAAGCATTGTCAATCTTTTGATATGAATAAGAGCTTCACTTATATGTGCAAACTGAGTTGCAGTATTTTCATGCCTTTGACTTCTTGTGATAATATATTGGCTTTATATTTCATGACTTTTGAAGGGCCCTCTTGTATAACCGTGTCACATGTGCCCCAATTGAGATCAGTAAAAATGGATGACATATACATATACAACGTGTACACCTTCTCTCTTTTGTTAGCCACATTTCAGACTAAGCAACGCCGAGGACGGCTTTGTTTTCAAGAAGGGGAGGATGATGAGGACATGGCTACCACAGTTACACCCATATCCCCTGTTGTTTTACCTCTTGGAACAATTGCTAGAGCTCGCATATGCCAATTAAATTATCAGGTACTTCCGTTTCTTGGTAATGTTTCTAGTGTTCATGAGAATATGATGCTACCTAACTTAGATACTTTTGTGTTGCTTGCAATTGAAGGGCCTAACACGGACAAGAAGGATGAACATTGGAGCATCGCCAAGCATGGAGATGAAGGTGCGTGCAAAGAGAACAAGAACGGAGGTTCAAGTGGAGATTTCCGAACTTTGAAGCCACCATGATTACATACAAGAAGATGGACAAAATATACAAGATGACCTTTCATAAATTTCGTCCATAGCTTATTATTGGTGTTGCGCCACCTTATTTTGGGCTAGACCCATGTAATCTATTTTTAGAGTCCATATTGTAGGGGAAACGACTTAGGAGGTGTTTTAGTCCCACCTTGCCTAGGGTGGAAGAAATCCCCTCACTTTTCCCTATAAATATAGCACTGAAGGCATCGCTTAGACTTGGGTTTTGTTTAGATTGAAAGTTCGCCATAGCTACAACTTCGCGTACTTCGTTTGTGTTCAACGACCAGACAAAGGCGTCACAGAACCCCACCTTGGTCAATAAAGCTTTCCTCTCATATTCGCAATATCCAGATTGCAATCTTAGTTTCTTGCTTGTTCTTCATTTGCCTGCAGGAAACATACCTTCGTGGTCAGGTTGATCGTGCTCCGGCGTGGTCAATAACCTCTCGGAGTTGGTTTAGCGATTGCTAAGGCGCGACGTCCTCGCACGTTCATAGTCGGATCGTCAAAGTCGACTTCCACCAAAGCGATATCCATCATCTCATCGAAAGACGGGACACCTCCGCCTCTATCATATAGTGTTGCTTCTGAAATTAAATTGAAAAGTGCATGTTTACTTGCCACTAAATCTGATATTGATGAGCTAGATTTCAGCAAATTTGTTTGTTATGCTTTTGTGTGCAAAGAGGCATTATTTTCATTTGAGGACGTGCCTTCCTCTTTGCCTCCTGCTGTCACTAACATTTTGTAGGAGTTCACTGACGTCTTTCCACAAGACGTGCCACTGGGATTACCGCCTATTCGAGGGATTGAGCATCAGATTGACTTAATCCCCGGTGCTTCACTGCCAAACCGTGCGCCATACCGTACCAATCCAGAGGAGACGAAGGAGATTATGCGTCAAGTATAGGAGCTTCTCGACAAAGGTTATATACGCGAATCCCTTAGTCCTTGTGCTGTTCCTATTATTCTAGTGCCAAAAAGGGATGGTACATCGTGTATGTGTGTTGATTGTAGAGGCATTAATAATATTACTATTCGTTATCGTCATCCTATTCCTAGGCTAGATGATATGCTTGAGTGGCTCTACAATATTCTCCAAAGTTGATTTGCATAGTGGATACAATCAAATTCGTATGAAATTGGGGGATGAATGGAAAACAACCTTCAAAACTAAGTTTGGATTATATGCGTGGTTAGTCATGCCTTTTGGGTTAACTAAAGCACCTAGTACTTTCATGAGATTAATGAACAAAGTTTTATGTGCTTTCATTGGACGATTTGTGGTAGTCTATTTTGATGATATACTGATTTATATCAGTTCATTGGAGGAACATTTGGAACATTTATGTGCTGTTTTTATTGCTCTACGTGATGCACATTTGTTTGGTAACCTTGGGAAGTGCACCTTTTGCACCGACCGAGTATCTTTCTTGGCTATGTTGTTACTCCACAGGGAATTGAAGTTGATAAAGCCAAGATTGAAGCTATTGAGAGTTGGCCGCAGCCCAAAACGGTCACACAAGTGAGGAGTTTTCTTGGCCTCGCTGGATTCTATAGGCGTTTTGTGAGAGATTTCAGCACCATTGCTGCACCTCTCAATGAGCTTACAAAGAAAGATGTGCCTTTTGTTTGGGGTACCGCACAGGAAGAAGCCTTTACAGTATTGAAAGATAAGTTGACACATGCTCCTTTACTCCAACTTCCTGATTTTAATAAGACTTTTGAGCTTGAATGTGATGCTAGTGGAATTGGATTAGGAGGTGTGTTATTACAAGATGGCAAACCTGTTGCATACTTTTCTGAAAAATTGAGTGGGCCTAGTCTGAATTATTCTACTTATGATAAAGAATTATATGCTCATGTTCGGACTTTAGAAACATGGCAGCATTATTTATGGCCCAAATAATTTGTTATACATTCTGATCATGAATCTTTGAAACATATTAAAAGTCAAGCTAAATTGAATCGTAGACATACTAAATGGGTTGAATTCATTGAGACTTTCCCTTATGTCATTAAACACAGAAGGGTAAAGAAAATGTTATTGCTGATGCATTGTCTCATCGCTATACTATGCTTTCGCAACTTGACTTCAAAATATTTGGTTTGGAGACCATCAAAGATCAATATGTGCATGATGCCGATTTTAAAGATGTATTGCAGAATTGTAAAGAAGGGAGAACATGGAACAAGCTCGTTGTTAATGATGGATTTGTGTTCCGTGCTAACAAGCTATGCATTCCAGCTAGCTCTATTCATCTTTTGTTGTAGCAGGAGGCGCATGGAGGAGGATTAATGAGACACTTTGGCATGAAGAAGATGGAGGACGTACTTGCTACACATTTCTTTTGGCCAAAGATGAGACGAGATGTTGAGCGTTTTATTGCTCGCTGCACTACATGTCAAAAAGCTAAGTCACGACTCAATCCTCATGTTTATATATGCCTTTGCCTGTACCTAGTGTTCCTTGGGAGGATATATCTATGGACTTTGTTTTAGGTTTACCTCGAACAAAGAATGGGAGGGATAGCATATTTGTTGTCATGGATAGATTCTCGAAAATGGCACACTTTATACCTTGTCATAAAAGCGATGATGCTGTTAATGTTGCTGATTTGTTCTTTCGTGGAATTATTCGCTTGCATGGTGTGCCCAATACTATTATTTCAGATCGTGATACTAAATTTCTTAGCCACTTTTGGAGATGTTTATGGGCTAAATTGGGGACTAAACTTCTTTTTAGTACTACTTGTCACCCCCAAACGGATGGATAAACTGAAGTAGTCAATAGAACATTGTCTACTATGCTTAGGGCTGTTTTGAAGAATAATAAGAAAATGTGGGAAGAATGCTTGCCTCATATTGAATTTGCTTATAATGTTCATTGCATTCTACTACAAAGATGTGCCCTTTTGAAATTGTGTATGGTTTCCTACCTCGTGCACCTATTGATTTGTTGCCTCTTCCATCTTCAAAGAAGGTTAATTTTGATGCTAAACAACATGCTGAATTGATTTTAAAAATGCATGAGTTAACTAAGGAAAACATTGAGCGTATGAATGCTAAATACACTACAGGAATCTGCTACTTTGCCATCTGCCACGGCGGACGGCAAAGGCATGGACGGCGGACGACAAAGACCTTTGCCGTCAGTCGCGGACGGCAAAAGGTGACGGCAAAGTAGGGGACGGCTAAGAGCTGCGTTGCCTCGCTTCGGCGACTTACGGCAAAGGGCCTTTGCCATCGCAGCGGACAGACAAAGAAGACGGACGACAATAAATGCATCGTTACTCGTTAGGTGGTTAACGGCAGTTTTTTGCCGTCATTGCGGACGGCAAAGCCTTTGCCGTCAGCCACTATAGGCAAACTGACCAAATTGGTCAGCCTCCCAGGAAGCACAGTTGCCTGCCATGTGGCCTCTTTGCCGTCCACTGCTGATGGCAAAGATCTCTTTGCCGTCGGTGGCATACGGCAAAGATCCCTGATATTGTCTCTTTTTTTGCTTTTTTTACTCCAACAATTTTCACAAAGAAATATATATGACATCAAATATATATCACATATCCAAAGACATAAGTTTCATGTCACATATCGAGCACATAAGTTTCATATCACATATCACATCAGTTTCACACATCAGTTTCATCCATACACATCAGTTTCACATATCACATCTAGAATAAGAAGTTTCATACATAAGCAAAGCTAGAACAAGAAGTTTCATACAATGCAAGTTTCATACATAAGCAAGTTTCATCAAAGGAAAAGCAAGCACTCCATCATAGCAAGCTAGCTTCCATGAAGTGAATGAAATCTACAAGATGGTAAATAAGAAAGTTATAAATAGGTGACTAGAACAAGAAGAAGACTAGAACAAGAAGTATATGTCATTTATGAGCTAACTTAGGTGAAATGGATCATATATGAGCTAACAAAGTTGAAATGGGTTGTTTATGAGCTAACTTAGTTGAAATGGATCATTTATGAGCTAACTTAGTTGAAATGGGTCATTTATGAGCTAACTAAGGTGAAGGGCATCGTTTTTGATCTAAGTAAGGTGAAATGGATCGTTTTTTAGCTAACTTAGGTGAAATGGATCATTTATGAGCTTTTATGAGCTAACTTAGTTGAAATGGGTCGTTAATGACCTAACTTAGGTGAAATGGATCATTTAAGAGCTAATTTAGGTAAAATGGATCGTTTTTAGCTAACTTGGGTGAAATTGATCGTTTAGGAGCAAATCTAGGTGAAATGGGTCATTTTGGAGCTAACCTACGTGAAATGGGTCATTTTGGAGCTAACCTAGGTGAAATGGGTCATTTTAAAGCTAAAGTAGGTAAAATGGATCATTTACGAGCTAATCTACTAAAATGGGTCATTTTAGAGCTAACTTGGATAAATTGGATCACTTGTAAGCTAATTAAGGTAAAATGAGTCATATTAGAGCTAACTTAGGTAAAATGGATCGTTTATGAGCTAACTAAGTTAATTATGCAATTTTTGACATAAGTAAGCTTATTAAGTCATTCTGAAGGAAAAGAAGCTAACTCTAGGTCATTATGGTAAGCATATTGGAGGAAATAAAGCTAAGTCTAAGTCTAGAGAAACTTACCGTGATCAGGGAGGTGTAGGAGCGGGCTGGCTCGTGCCGGTAGCTGGAGAAGGATCGTGCGATGCGTTTCTGGAGTTAAGCTGCACCAAAGATCATTTCCAATATCTCGTTAGCATTATGACACTCAAATGTTAAGACTAGCAAGTAATGTTGACTCAAATTAAACTCACCGTGCTCCCAGGAGCAATCACTGGCATCGGCGGAGCGGTCTGACCGGACTTCTCGCACACAGACTGCACATTTGGTTTTCACAACAGAGTCATACTAGTTAGTAATGAGACTCAAATGTTAAGACTAGCAAGTAATCTGCAGAAGAAACTTACCACAAGGAGCTCATACATGGCCCTTGCTCGCATGTCATTCCGCGCCCTCTCCTCCTCCAACATCTTTGTCGCCCTCTCCTCCAACTCCCGCCGCCTCCGCCGCCTCCGCCGAGAAGTTTCTCCGTTCTATCTCTCTCACTCAGATAGCAGCCTGCAACACCACTCACATGACCATTTGTAATCATTGATGGAAGCGCACACAATGTAATGGAGAAAGATAGCTGAGTACGTATAACTAACCTTGATGGCGAGTTGGACTGGCCGTTCACGAGCCCTTATCTCAGGAGCAGAGCTCGACTGGCGCGCCTTGATCTCCGGGAGAGTGCTAGGACAACGGATAAGTCTATCTCCCATGGCTATGGAGCCATGGGACCTCCCGCCACCAGATATCATCAGCAACTCTCTATCAATGGGACCCTAGCTCGGGTTAAAGTCCTCCCCTTTCCTCGCCTTCCCTTAATCTCTATATTGCACGAGCTTGTCGTGGTCGGAGATGTTGGTGAAGTTCTTTGGATCATCGAGGTCAGACGCAGAGAATGCCTTGACTTTCTTGTAAGAGCAGCAGTGTGGGCCATGGCATACAGGTCGTACACCTCTGGCACCTTATCTGCCTTATTGTAGCGTGCCTGAAAGAGAGAAACAAAGTAAATTAGTAATTAAAGGGCTAAAGCTAGCATGATGAATGAATTGCATGAATCATGAAGCAAACCACATACCCAGTTCCGCCCGTACTGAAATAAGTTGGAGCTGCCTTGGTGGTGTGGCATACCTTCCATTTGGGCACGTTTGTCCTTGGCCTCGTTGTGGGTGGCCCGCCATTCTTTTGAGCACCACCCATCGACCAACACCTCCCAACAATCCATCCGATCTGCACACCATCTTTGAGGGGCCTAAGTTAGCAAGTAGAAACTTCAGCGCTATGGCTATGAATTACTAAATAAAGGAATTAAGTGCAAGGCCTTAAGAATTACCTTCATGTACTGCTCCTTACTCAAGAACTTATCGCGACACTCCTGCTTGGACTTCTTGATACCACGGTCGGTGTAGTAGTCTCGAACAGACTGCACCCGAGCCTCATGCCGTAAGTTCTGAAGTAGGCGCTTGCACTCCTTGTGGATAACATCTGCCGCCTCCACCTCGTATCCCTCCTCACACCTGTAGAATGTCTGCAATCAAATGAGACAATATTGATTAGTACAATTAATAACTAGCTAGTTGAAGATTTTTAATTGTGTAAAGGAGAAATTACCCAGAACTTTCTGATCACCATGTCTACCCTCGTCTTGCACAAGACACCGTCGATAATCTCACCCGGCGGGGCCGGGGCAGCCAAGTAGTGCTCCCAACTCAATCGAACCTCTGGAAGCCGACCCTCACCAGGCAACGTGACAAACCCCGGAAAGTTTTGCGAATCGAACTCCAAGGACGAGTTGGGCGGTGGACACTTTCATGGTGGTCCCAACCCCGCAAACATGACAAGGCCAACACATTAGTTATTTGAAGAAACGTGAATGCGAAGGTACAAAAGATTAAATGCACTTACCTCTCCCCATCGGGAAAATCAACCACCTCGCCGCATGGTCGCCGCACGGACGGAGCCGTAGCACCACGCTGGTAGACGTTGCCCCTCCTCCCCTCCTCCTCAAAACCATCGGCTCCCGCCATCATCGAATGGCTACCGGCTCCCGCCATCATTAGCATGGCCACTCGGCTCCCCGCCATCATCAGCATGGCCACTCGGCTCCTCAGGCTGACCCGACCAAGTACCCCATCCACACGTGTGCTCCTCCGGGGTCTCGTGGGCCCAACTTTCGTGGGCCGAAGGCCCGTCGACCCGAGGCTCGTGGGCCGAAGACCCGTGGACCGGAGGCTCATGGACCGGAGTCTGTGTAGCCTCCTCCTCAGACGAGTCCACCCTAGCAGTCACGTGCTCGGGTGAAACAGCTGGGGGCGGCGGCGAGGAAGGCGCCGTAAGAGTCACCCTACCTCTCCCGCGACCACGTGCTCCACCTCGGCCCTTTTTCTTACCTCGTCCCCTGCTGGGCACCGCGGTCGACGAAGAAGGGCCCGGTGGTGTCGCCATATTGTCCAGCAATGCTCGGCGGAGAGGTGCGTGTGGAATGGAAGACCTCACACTACGCGCCGACGAAGAAGGGGCCTCGGCTGGCCCCGACCAGCGCCCACCATCTTTCAACACCGCCATGACAAAGAATAAACGAAATTAGTACAACATGAAAAAAGTATCGACATGAATAATAATATGTATATCACTTAAGTGTATCATCATCAAGTACAACATAAACAACTGCACATTTAAAACTACCCGATCAACATAATTATATATGATGTTTTTCATAACAAAATCGAAAAATATATGACCTAACTAATAATTCACAAATATATGACCCCGTCGGCCTCTGGAAGGCTAAAGAACACCTTTTCGGGAGGTGTCGGGGGTCGGGGTGTTGTGTCGGTGTCGGGGTGCCGTGTCGGGGTCGGGGTGTCGGGTCGGGGTGCCGGGTCGGGGTCGGGGTGCCGTGTTGGTGTCGGGTCAGGCTCGAGGTCGGGGTGTCGGTGTCGGGTCGGGTCGGGTCGGGTGTCGGGTCGGGTGCCGGGTCGGGTCGGGTGTCGGTCGGTGTCGGGTCGAGGTGTCGGTGTCGGGTCGGGTGCCGTGTCGGTGTCGGGTCGGGTGTCGGGTCAAGCTCGGGGTCGGGTGCCGGGTCGGGTCGGGTGCCATGTCGGTGTCGGGTCGGGGTGTCGGTGTCGGGGTCGGGGTCGGGGTTGGGGTGTCGGGGTCGGGGTTGGGGTCGGGGTCTCGGGGTCGGGGTGTCGGGTCGGGGTGCCGGGTCGGGGTCGGGTGCCGTGTCGGTGTCGGGGTCGGGGTGTCGGGTCAGGCTCGGGGTCGGGGTGTCGGTGTTGGGGTCGGGGTCGGGGTGTCGGGGTCGGGGTCTCGGGGTCGGGGTATCATGTCGGGGCGGGGTCGGGGTGCCGTGTCGGGTCGGGGTTTTTTCCTCTTTTTTCCTTTTCTTCTTCTTCCTCTTCTTCCTTTTCTTCCTTTTTTTCCTTCTTCTTCTTATTCTTCTTCTTCCTCCTCCTTTCCTTTTTGCTCTTCTTCTTCTCCTCCTCTCCTATTTTTTTCTTCTTCTTCTTCCTCTTCTTCTTTTTTCTTCTCCTCCTCCTCTTCTTCTTCTTCCTTTCCTTTTTCCTCTTCTTCTTCTCCTGCTCTCCTGTTTTTTCTTCTTCTTCTTTTTCTTTTCTAAAACTGAACTAAACCTAAAACTAAACCTAAATCTAATCTAAACATAAACCTAAAACCAAAAAAACAGAAAAAAGGAAAAAAAAACTAAATCTAAACCTAAAACTAAACTAAAACTAAAACTAAACCTAAAACTAAAACTAAATCTAAAGTAAACATAAACCTAAAACTTAAAAAACAGAAAAAAAGGAAAAACAGAGGAGAGGTAGAGCTCACATGGGCCGGTGGAGGAGGTGGCGGTGGAGGAGGGGCGGGCGGCTGGGAGGCGGGCGCTGCCAGGCGGTGGGGGCGCGGGGGGGGCGAGGCGGGGCGCTGTGGCGCCGACACGGCAGGCGAGGTGGGGGCGGTGGAGCGACAGCCTGGCAAGATGGCGACGAGGCGGGGGCCGATGGAGGGGGGCGGGCGGCCGGCGCCGGCCGGGCGGTGGGGCACGGGGCCGAGGCGTTAGGCGGCTCAAGGGCGGCGCGAGACGGGCGGGGGCCGGGCGACGGGCGGGGGGCGACAGGCGGGGGCGGGGGCGGCGGGCGATGGTGCGGCGGGGCAGTGGTGCGACCGGGCAGCGGCGAATGGTGGGGGCGGCGGCGCGCGTTTGTCTACAGGGGAGGGAAACAGAGAGAGAGGGGCTGGGTGGGGCGCGCCGGCCGTTAGATATGTTTAATCTTTGCCGTCCGCCACCTTTGCCATCCGCTAATGTGCTCTTTGCCGTCCGCTAGCGGACGGCAAAGAGGGGGGCAGTTAAGTATTTTTTAACTAGCTCCTCAGTGGGCCCGCTAGCGGACGACAAAGAACAGGCTGATGGCAAAGGCTTTCTTTGCCATCAGCCTGTTCTTTGCCGTCCGCTTTCGGGTAGCTGATGGCAAAGAGCTTATGTGCCGTCCGCTAGCTGACGTCAAAGAGCTGGCAGATGGCAAAGTAGCTGATTCCAGTAGTGATATAAACTTGCTGGAGATAAGGGTAGAAAACATGTTGTGTTTGCACCTGGAGATCTTGTTTGGTTACATTTGCGTAAGGATAGATTTCCTGATTAGCGCAAATCAAAGCTAATGCCTCGTGCTGATGGTCCTTTTAAGGTGTTGGAGAAAATAAATGATAATGCATATAAACTTGAGCTGCGTGCAGATTTTGGGGTTAGTCCCACTTTTAACATTGCAGATTTGAAGCCTTATTTGGGTGAGGAAGATGAGCTTCCGTCGAGGACGACTTCATTTCAAGAAGGGGAGGAAGAGGAGGATATCAATACCATTGTTACACCCACAGCCCCTACTGCTACATATACTGGACCAATTACTAGAGCTCGCGCACGCCAATTAAATTATCAGGTACTTACGTTTCTTGGTAGTGATTCTAATGTTCATGAGAATATGATGCTGCCTAAATTGGATACATTGGTTTTGCTTACAAATGAAGGGCCTAGCTTGGAGAAGGATGAACATTGGAGCAAGAACAAGCATGGAGATGATGGCATGCGCAAGGGGAACAAGAACAGAGTTACAAGTGATGATTTCAGGACTTTGAAGCCACCATAATAGGTGCATGAAGCCTTGGATGAAATATACAAGATGCCACTTCATAAATTTTGTCCCGAGGCTATTCTAGGTGCTGCGTCACCTTATTATTGGGCCAGGCCCATGTAATTTCGAAATACATAAGTATAGGCTATTTTTAGAGTCCGTATGTGTGGGGAAACAAGAGATAGGGTTGATTTCGGACCCCTCCACCATGGGCCACGAAATTCCCCCCCTCTTCCTCCATATATACAGCCCTTAGGGCACCGTTTAGACTTTGGGTTTTGTTTAGATTAAAGTTCGCCATAGCTGCAACTTCACGTACTTTGTTTGTGTTCAATGACTAGACAAAGGCGTCACAGAACCCCACCTTGATCAATAAAGCTTCCTCTTATATTCGCAATATCCAGATTGCAATCTTAGTTTCTTGCTTGTTCTTCGTTTGCCTGCAGGAAACAGACCTTTGTGGTCAGGTTGATCGTGCTCCGGCATGGTCAATAACCTCTCGGAGTTGGTTTAGCGATTGCTTAGGCACGACGTCCTCGCACGTTCGTAGTCGGATCGTCAAAGTCGACTTCCTCCAAAATGATAGCCACCATCTCATCGAAAGACGGGACACCTTTGCCTCTATCTTAGCAAGTATTCACAAATTGCTCAATGAAAGGTCTATGGTAGGCATAGGAAGTATTCACAACACCAAATAAAAAGAAGTGTCTAAACACATGGGTCAATTGCAAGACAATCCAAGCATAATGTGCATAAGGTGTAGTGAATATAGTGTGGCACTCAACACAATAGAAGGAGCAATTGTTCATCATGTGTGAGCCAATCAAGTCAAGCATGTGACAAGCAAAGGGACATGGCATATGTGAAGAAATGATATTGGTGCAACCAACCATATGATAGTAGCAAGTAGTCCAAGAATTGGATGCAACACACAAGGTATATATGTCATGAAGCATGGAAATGTGGCAATCATGGTTGAAAGCAATATCTCAAACATGTGTGCAATAAAAATTGCATTTCAAAGGCATAGGAATGAGCATATCATGCAAAGTGAACATGGCAAGATGGGCATATGATATGTAATGAACAATAACCCATAGCCAAGTGAGGGCCATGTAGAATGAATGCGCGACGTCTTTGCGCGATGAGAGCGGTGGGAAAGACAATCCATGGGATCCCAAGTCATCATTGCTCTCTAGAGCTTATTTTGTGAACTCGTGGGCTTGCGAGGTTGACAAGTATTCATGAGTACCTACACAAAAGAGACACAAACCAAAGAAATTGTGCGCGTGGTAAATGTACACATCATCCATCATGTTGTGTATGTGCACGTGTGAGTTAGCACAAGATAAGCATCGCTCAAAGAAATCTGATGCATGGTATAAGAACATGCCATCATGAAAGAATAGTTATTGTGTATAACACGATGGGGACACAAATTGAGAATGCAAGTATATTGCACATCAATAGCATTTTCATTCAAGGGAAACATATGGTGCACATAATTATTGGGATCATGCAATGGATGGGATGGATCAAAATCTTCTAACATGTATGAGGAAACTATGGGGGTCTCCTCATGAGCAATATCGGAAACATCATATGGAGAGAATGGACAACATCCAAAACAATGCATATCCGAAGCTAGGTGGGCATGGCATGGCATATGAGATAAATGATGCAAATGGATCATATCAATATCATCACAAGAGAAACAAATGCATATAACCATGAGCTTGTCATCTATGCCATAAGTGCAAATTGGGTTTATTTTAATGGCATATGCATAGTCACTATGAAGAGATTGCAAATAAGACATATGGTTGATCTCATGCATAGCATATGACAAGTCAAGCGGATTGTCAAACATGATGTGACCAAGGGAATTGTCACAAGAAATCATATGTAACATGGCATCACAACTAATAGACTCCACATGAGAATCATCATAATCATCATAAATGGGCAAATCATCGCATGGGGAAATCATACTAGCATGAAGCATGGTACGAGGTGGATGAACATCATGCAAGCAATCAATGTTAAGAATGTCCACTAGTGGGACTAGAGCATCACCTTCACCTATGTTACCTTTTTCATTCCACTCAAGTGGTGTAGGTGAGGTGGGAAAGGCCAAATGGTAGTCATATTCATCTTGATGGAACCATGTGGGGGGTGCATCATATTTCACCATGGCCATCGTCTTGTCCAAAGGGAGGACGAAGTCGTCGAGGATCGGCGCGTCATCATAAATGGGACCTAGAACCAAATGAGAAGACACAATAGAGGTAGAGGTCAAGTTGTTAGAAATGCAAATGGCCTCACGAGACCTATCAACTATCACACTCTCTCTATGTGGTGGTTCACTCACTCCCTGAAAATAGGTGCACTCAAAGTCACATATGGTGGAGTCACTCATCTGACTCAAGTGGTGGGGGTTGTGGCTCTCCTAACATGGGAACTGTGGCAACTCATCATATTTGGGGCTAGTGGTAAACTCGCTCTCACTCTCAATATGGTGGCACAAGTCACTCAAGTCATCATACGTCACCGTGGTCGAAGGGACAATCCCATGCTCAACCATCTCGTCGCCGTCGTCTTGGATGAAGGCCGAAGATGGCACATCATCACTCTCCTCCATGACCGAAGGGAAAAATCCCATGCTTGATCATCTCATCGCCGTCGCCGTGGATGAAGGCCGAAGATGGCACATCATCACTCTCGCCTCCAAAGATGGAAGCATCATCCTTACTCGCCACCTTGTCGCTCGCCTCCAAAGCTTGGTCCTTGAGGGTCTCCGTAGTCGTACTCGTCACCACACCATCTTGAAAAAGAGTCGAAGTAGACTCAGCATCATCAATGCCACAAAGAGGGATGGCGGTGAAGTTGAACTTGGGAGCATCGTCTTGGAGCTTGTCGGGCTTGGACATCATGGTGGTACTAGCCTCATGCTTGTTGTAGAGCTTGGTCGCCGCGAAGTGTACTTGGGGTGGAGAAGCCTTGGCCTTCATGAGTTCTTGTTCCGCCTTGAGAGCACCAATGTAGTAGTCGTCGATGGACTTTTAGTTCTCGAGGAAGATAGTCTTGGAGATGTCGTTGTTCAATCCCATCATGAAGTGGAACTTCATCGAAATGGGGTCATCCATGCCGGCTCATCGCAAGGCAATCTTCATCTCCTTGAAGTACTTGTCGATGGACTTGGATCCTTGGAAGGTGTTCTCCAATTGGCGTCGAAGTTGTTCCGTGTAGGTTGGAGGCACGAACTCTTGCCGCAAAGCTCTCTTCATCTTGGGCCAACCCATCTCGTAGCTCTCCGAAGGTGTGTGAAGCCACCATGTCGAGGCGTAGTCGTGGAAGTTTCTTGAGGTGCACTTCACTTGATCTTTGGGACGAACTTGATGTAGCTTGAGGTAGTCGTCCATCAAACTCTCCCACTCGAGGTACTCCTCGGGTTCTTGAGTCCCATAGAAAGGAATCGCATGGTCGATGTCGAGGTCGTAGTAGCTCAGTGAAGTCGCGGACTTGAGCTTGGGGAGCTTCTCTTGAGAGTAGCCTTGAGGTTCTTGTTGGCGAAGATGCCATATATCCGCAGGCGAAGATGCCTTGAAGTCGCTTGGCGAAGATGCCAAGGGAGATGGTGCAGTCTTTGAGCGGTTGTTGGTGTAGAGCTCTTGACCTTCACGTTCTTGTTGGTGATGGTGTCGATGTCGATGTGATCTTGCCGGAGATGGTAGCTCAGAAGCATGTGCTCTTGAGCGTCTTCTCGAAGATGAGGAAGATCGCTTGTAGGACTTGATGAGGGCTTTGATCTCCTCCATTTGAGCTTGCATCTTGGCTTCGGAGTTGTTGTTCGTGGCATCAACTCATCGTTGTTGTTGTAGACCGAAGGTGAAATGCCTTGCCTATCCATCACAAGACTCGAGTAGAGGTGAGTAGGAAATGAGATAAACAATACGAAGTTACCTTTTCCCAAAGTTGAGGATGTATCCCGTTTCACTCAATGTGAGATGAAAGAATGGTGGAATTGGTACTGGACTTGTTCACTCGCACCTATCAAGTAAAGCTTATGGTAGAGCTCGGTGAGGATAGTGGCACAAAAGTTTGATGCAAAATGTTAGCAAGAGTCAATAATGTTGAAAGAGATTCACAAATTCGCAAGTGAAACAAGTTGACCAATAGCAATATGTGGCACACGGAAACACACACACGGATAGATAAATGGGGTTGTGCAACCAAGGAATGAGGACAAAATGTGGAATCTGCGGAAAACGCTCGTGTTGCACAACTCAAGAGAGACGCTAGCATGATTGCTCAATAGGCGGATACGACACTTGTGCACAACCTATAAGACGCAAAATGGATAAACTTTCTATCCCATGTATACTATGTATGTATGGTTCCCGGTGTTTCTCTCAAGATGATCCAAGATGATCGGATATGACAATCTTATGTGCAATGTGGTATGATGCTATGTCACTTGCTTACAAGCTTCTTTTGCTTAAAGCTTTATTTATTTTTTTGTATGGCCAGTTTTGCACAATGCACAAACCAAGATAGCAATTGTGTATATGCGGGAACAAACTTGTGACACAAGATATGATACCAAGATATGCACCACAATGATATGGTATGTATGCTATGGGAAGTATGATCACTAATGTGCACAAGTCACGTTGCCAGCAATACTCAAATGGCTAGTCTTGATAGGCAAGTAACGCAAAATGGGCAAGGGGAATATACAATGGTGTCGTCGAGGTTACCGTCCTTGGCGATGATGAGAGGCGGTGTTGCCGATGTCGACCCGTTCCTAGTTAGCCGAAACACCCTAGGAAACGGAAAAACCACAAACTCAAAATCTCCAAAGGCAAATGTCAAATGGTGGTAGCGGAGAGCGGTGGTGGTTTGCACTTGGCAATGCGGAAGTGGAATGATGGGCTATACACATTTCGGAGTTGAAGCTGCCGTCCCTAAGTAGCCGAAACACCTTAGGAAACACAAGCCACAACTCAAACAAGCTCAAACAAAATTGGGTTAAGTTGGGGTGGTCGGAAGTGTATGGTGGGCAAGGTTATGCGGAAGTGGTGGTGGTTGTTGATGAATAAGCAACCGTCCCTAAGTAGCCGAAACACCTTAGGAGACTCGAATCACTACTCAAGCAACCACTAATGCTATGGGGAACAAAATGGGTTAGGTTGCGGAAGTCGGTGTTGGCTATGCGGATGATATGGTGGACGGCCTAGGCAAACTTGCCAAATTTTGGAAAATTTGATGGAGTCAAATGGTTTTGGTAGTATTTTTGTGTGATGGGAGATGTCAATAGCTTCAAAACGAGCTAAAGAACGTCAAAATTGGAGTTCGGATGAATTAGTTCCGGACAAAACAAAAATCAGCCGAAGTGGGAATCTACAGGTTACGGACGTCCGTAAATGGACGGATGTCCCGTCGTCGGACGTCCGGAAGGGCTCGGAAATCCATGATTTCTGTTCTGTTGGCAGGCTCCGGTCGTCCGGAAAAGGTCGGACGTCGGGGGGTCGGGGTCAACGCGGGATTTGTGCTCCGAGACGCGATTTTGGGCGGAATTTTGGGATTTTGGGTCAAAATTGAAGAGATTTCGTGGATGAAAGACGGGGAAACTTGGGGAAATGCTAGATCAACTCGAAGCCAAGCAAATCCATGGATCAAAATCAACAAAACATCATCAAACCAACAAATCACGAAAAAAATTGGGGGCTATTTTTGGTCTGGATTTTCGAAATTGGGGAAGAACACAACAAAATCAAGCTAGAAAACAAGGAGGGGAGGCTCCAAATCCGTGATAAACGTGGCTCATGATACCATATGATACGGGGCTAACCCAGTGTAGGCCGATCTTTCACGTTTGGAGTGGGATCCCTCGAAGAACACGAAGAACACGGGGAAGAACGGGGAGAAATCACAAGGGGAAACACTCAAGAACAAGTCCAATCACACATCCACTAGACAATCAAACACACAAGATCCACAAGGGTACATGAACAACAAAAGGAAAGATACAAGGTAGAGTTCATCTCCAAGAGGAGGTCTTGATAGTATCCTAGACGGATCTTCCCACGAGGGGGTCTTGACGATATCCCGCAGGATCTTCTCACATGGAGGTCTTGAACTCCATGGGAGTGGTCTCTATCTCTCAAGAGGAGGAGGTAGGAGCAAAGCTCACCTAAGAATGAGCTATCATATTTGCTAACCTTAGAAAGGACGTGGATGTGGTCTATTTATAGTCTAAGCCACGAAGGGGTAAGTGGGAGAGGGATACAAGGCCAAAGGCCCGCGGCTGCGCACACAGGCGTCGGACATCCGGTGGGTGTCGGACGTCCAGAAGGTCGGGACGGTCCGGACGTCCGAAAGTCTTCGGACTTCCGTAAATATTGTTCTGTCGCTGTGGCACCGGTCGTCCGGAGGCGCTCGGTCGTCCGTGGCCTGGGAGGTGTCGGACGTCCGATCGGTCGGTCGTCCGGTCGTTGTAGATCAACTGGCTGGTCCTAGCGTGGTCGCGTCGGACGTCCGGTGGACGTCGGTCGTCCGGGCGTTGTAGAGTGTTGGACGTCCGATGGCACGTCGGACGTCTGGCTGTTGTAGACTCCACAACTCCGTCTTCTTCCATCTTCTCTTCCATGCTTCCCTCGTGGATGGTGTAGGTGTTACTTGGCGCTTGCACTCCTCCTCGTCATCCATGAAGCTCCGGCAATACCTATGCATGCACACGAGTGGAGTGTCAAGTAGTATACCATCCTCGAAGGGGTCAAGTGAACACGTGTGAAGGAGAAGATTCACCTTTATGTATGAGAAGTAGAGGTCACACGTGTCACTTTCCAAACGGACTCTTGACATGGTGACGGCCGTAGGATGCTCTGCATCAGACTGGTTTCCCGGCCATGTACGTACGCGCACCACATTCGGATGAACGCGGAAGTACCAAGGGCTATATAGTAGCCCCACCGTTTAAACTCCAATGGTTAAGTGAAAGTGTTAAAGCTATATAGTCCGATTGCCTGGTTCGCCGCGCTATCACCTCCTTAATGGACCAAGACGTTGGATCAAGTGTGATTACGCGCTTTTCCGAACACCCCCGCATTATATGCGTGGGGCCTAAAGCCGACGACTGCAAACTTTCAGGTTATATACATACATACATAAACGGCCACACAGGAGGCACTATAATACTTTCAGGCAAAAGTATAAACACAACCTCTATAATCAAAATAGCATTGTTTTTACAAATCGGATACATGTCACTCGAACATGGTACTCTTCGAGCACTGAGCCTCTATTAACCTGGCACCTTCTAGGACTTCTTCAAAATAGTGCTCGGCTGGGTCCTGGCCTCCCGCCGGACCCCGGTTTGCAATAGCAGTGGCCTCCATCCCTGCCCAGTACGTCTTAACACGGGCAAGAGCCATCCGCGCACCCTCCATGCACGCCGACCTTTTCACAGCATCGATATGCGACACAACACCAAGGAATTGCTGCACCAAGCCAAAATAACTGTCCGGCCTTGGTCCCTTCGGCCAAACATGATCCACGACAGACCTCATAGCAAGCCCGGACAGTCTATGGAGTTTGGCCCATGCGGCCATTCTCTCATTCAATGGCAGCGGACACGTCGGGGCACTGAACTCCGACCAGAACAACCTTTCTACCCCATGGTCTTTCCGATCTTTGTAAAACTCAGTCGCATCAGTAGCACTCTTTGCCAGGTCCGCATACGCGTTTGCAGCACTCCACAACTGATCCAGAGGGGCATACTTCGGATCTTCGAACTTCATCCACAACAAATAGGGCCTCCCAGCCATGATATCTCCGGCTTCACGAAGCTCCTCCCTTATCCCTCTCTTTTCAGAGCGGGTTTCCTTGACTGCCTCCAGGGCCTTCTTCAGGTCAGCCGCTTCCGCTTGGCTTTCCTTTTCAAGGATCTCATAGCGGTCGGCGGCATCTTTCAGCTCAACAACCATCTTGGCTATCCTTTCTTCGCTCTGGCGATGAGCAGCCTGTTCGGTTCTTAACTCTTCGACCGCCTTCAGGGTGGCCACATCACTTATTCAGGCTCGTTCCATGGCTCGGGCAATCTCCGCCCGAAGGGTCTCTACGGCAGCAGCTCCATCTGCAGTCACAGTATATTATAGATACTAGCATCATGGTCCTCTTACCATTTGCTGACAAGCCAAACATACATACCCTAGGCCTCGTCAAGCCGCTTGTTAACAAGCGCGATGTCGGCATCCTACTGCTTCAGTTCGGCAAAATCAGCAGTCCAGTCAGCCGCTGGACAATCAGCCGCCTGCACGTAAAAGGAGCGCGATCATTACCTGGGATTATGATCCTCTGTTTGCCACCTCTGGATGGCAACCAGAGTCTCAGGGGCTACTATCTATACAGAGCACACCTAGCATGTGCGGTACCGTCAAAAATACATATAATATTTTTTGCATACCTCAAAGCCTCTCAGTAGACTCGTAAAAGCTTCATTCAAACCGCTTTTGGCGGATGAAATCCTCTCAACCACCATACACATTAAGGTACGATGCGTCTCTGAGACAACTGCTCTCTCCAAAAGACCCATCAGTGTGTCCGGTCGTGTGCCGGACAATCCCGCACTATTTCTATTGCTCTCTTTGGGAGCCGAATACTACGGACTTCGGGCAGCCGATGTGTTGACTTTTGGCCTTGGTGGATCAGGAGAAATCCTCCGTGACGAAACCTCGGGGTCGTCCACCCCATGTGGCGGGGAGGCAGCAGGAGGCGTTTCGCTCTCCATCATCTCCGGAAGAAGATCCCCCGAAGACGAACTCTGTGGAGAAGGGCTATGAGCCGGACTACAACAAATATGTCTCGGTTATTATTCTTAGAAAATATGATATATTTACCAAAGTACCTTTTTTCACTTACAACTCGGTTGAGGGATGGCCCCCTTGAGGGCGCTGTACAGTAAGGACACCCTCTGGGGCAGGGCCCCCAGGCGAGGGTTTCTTCCCTCGTTTGGAAACCTCCGTTTCCAAGTCTTCAGAGGCGGCCCTTTTCTTACCATGAGGAGAGGGTATTTTAGGTTCACCTCCTTGATTATCCTCCTTCACGGAGGCACTTACTCCCCCGATTTGGATGTGTAAAGTATGAGGCCCACCGGTGGCTTCTCTATTCGTACCCTCATCTTCTCCTGATGGCACCTTATACGGTGCGCGCTCAAGCATCCTGACCAATAAAGGATCCGGCGAGCCTTCGGGAAGGGGGGCCGAACACCTAATCCTCTCCGCCTTCCTTATCCAGTCCTGGCAGAGAGTAATTTTTCAGAATGATGTTATAAAAAACATAAAGGATGGCGTGTTCGGTAGCAGATACTTACTTGGGTATCCGGACGGTTCCAATTGAGATCCACATCCTCGGTGGTGTCCGGACACTTTATTCATGATCCGAAGAATGACTCATACATCTCTTTGAGCGTCACGCCGAAGAATTGTTGAATGGTTTGCGGTCCTTCCGGGTTGAACTCCCACATATGGAGAGGTCGACGTTCGCATGGCAGGACCCGATGGACCAGCATTACTTGCATTATCTTGACAAGACTGACATGCTTCTTAAGGAGGTCTCGGATGCGGCTTTGCAGTGTCAGCACATCGTTAATTGGCCCCCAATCCAGCCCCTTGTTGACCCATGATGCCAGTTGCGGCGGAGGTCCCGAGTGGAACCCTGGAGCGGCCGCCCGCTTTGTACCTCGGGAGGTGTGATGTAAAACCACTCCCGTTGCATAAGTCAGAAGTTTCTGTGAAGGAACCCTCTGGCCATGGGGCGTCGGCGCCTTTGATTATTATAGCGCCTCCGCACTCTGTGTGACTCCCGTCAATCACCTTCTGCCTCACATTTAAGGTCTTGAACCATAGGCCGAAGTGGGTGGTAACGGAGGAAGGCTTCACACACGACGATAAACGACGAGATGTGAAGGATGGAATCCGGACCTAGATCGTGGAAATATAGCCCGTAATAGAACATGAGCCCTCTCACGAAGGGATCAAGACTAAAACCTAGCCCTCGGAGGAAGTGGGAACTAAATACGACACTCTTGTTGGGTTTGGGAGTGGGGATGACCTGCCCTTGAGCAGGCAGCCTGTGCGGGATTTCAGTGGTCAGATACCTGGCCTCCCTAAGCTTCTTGATGTCCTCCTCTGTGAAAGAGGAGGCCATCCACTAGCCTTGAAGGTTGGATTTGGACATGGTTGAAGGTCCGAAGCGCTTAGCTTGAGCCTTGGGTGTTGGAACTCGAGGTGCGGGAGGGGAAGGATCAAGCGTGGGAAGAAAAGGACAGGCCTTGGCCCCCTTATAAAGAGGATGAATATCAAGCGTCACCCACATGGCCGTTTGGGACTTGCCTAAAATCGAGGAGTCATATTAAACAAGCGCGGTTGGGTTACCCACACCTGTATTGATGAGAATCCCGTGATAAATGGAACACGATCTCTGCTTCGACAAGACGTGCCAATAAAACCGCCTCGCGGCATGTGTAGTGGCTGGTGGAGAAAAACGGTTCGCATAATGACCGGGCCATGGCGTGATGTCACCTATGAAAAGTTGTCAGCAGATTAGATTTGTGGGATATTGTGCTCTCTACGATGGTATGTGGAATTTGTTTTGCAGAGCCGGACACGACTCTCGTGTTCAAAATCTTCTATGGAGTATTCGGAGAAGGAACCTGCCTTGCAATGCCGAAGACAAATCTGCACGCCGGACCCAGCGTCATTGAAGCCTGGTTCAGGGGCTACAGAGGGAGTCCGAGATTAAGGTGTCCTTGGATAGCCGGACTATATACTTTGCGCGGACTGTTGGACTATGAAGATAGGATTGAAGACTTCGTCCCGCGTCTGGTTGGGACTCTCCTTTGCGTGGAAGGCAAGCTAGGCAATTCGGATATGTAGATCTCCTTCTCAATAACCGACTCTGCGTAACCCTAGCCCCCTCCGATGTCTATATAAACCGGAAGGTTTAGTCCGAAGGACAACAACAATCATAATCATAGGCTAGCTTCTAGGGTTTAGCCTCTACGATCTCATGGTAGATCAACTCTTTTAATACTCATATCATCAAGATCAATCAAGCAGGAAGTAGGGTATTACCTCCATCGAGAGGGCCCGAACCTGGGTAATCATCGTGTCCCCCGCCTCCTGTTACCATTATCCTTAGATGCACAGTTCGGGACCCCCTACCTGAGATCCACCGGTTTTGACACTATGTTCAAACAGTACAAAGGACATAATATGTCCTTTAAAGTACAAAGTCACTTAGACTGACTAAACTCTTCTTCTATACCATCCAATAGGTTGTCTAGCCTACAATCCTGTTGGGAATACTTCGTGGCTAAGTCTGTTTAAAAGGACATATTTTGTCCCTAGCCGGATTGTAAACCATTTGTCTTGGCGGACCTTTTCGCTTCAACCTCTTGACCCGACAGTCCAGAGAGTATCCGAACACCCGCTTAGTTATGTGAAAACCGAGGCACGCGTGGAAACTAGGCGTAGGGGTCATAAGTGCTTGAACAGACAAGTACCCAACTAGCTATGTTATATTACATGGGTAGTAAGAAACATCTTCTAGGGAGGATAGTTCCGTTAAGGGTTCCTTTCCCTAGGTGTGCATGCATTAATGTGCATGTCCGAACTGCGAAAAATGACGCAGGATATAAGCATCTGGGGGCATGTTTTGCAATAAGTAAAAGACATCTTTTGTTCACCGACCGAATATTCCCTTAAGAACACTAACTTTCGGCTTCACCCAGTCTGAGATACACATCCGACTGACCCGGCATTAACAATCGCAGAGGTGCTCCCCTTATGCCTTAGCCGAATTAACGGAACGTAGGGCATAAACGCAAGAGCTAGGCAATCCAGCTTGGCCAAAACTTAAGTCATATCGATGCATATAGTGGTGAAAAAAGGCACATATGGAGAAATGACGCATATGTGGTGGGCATAAAGCCCAGAAGATAATTATATTATGCTTCTGTATAAGAAGCCCCCAGGTATATTGAGCGTGCATAGCGCGGCAGGAGTGTGCGGTCAAAGCATACTCGAAGCTTTTAAGGCTATATATATGAAAAAGAAAGAAAGAGAGAGAGAGAGGATATAATTTAGAAAGGAAGACAGAGGTAAGGAGACAAACACAGAGTTCGACACTAGGCGTAGAATCTTCGGAGTCTGGCCGCATTCCATGGGTTTGGCTTGAGTAGATTATCTGGTGCATCACGCAGACAGTACACTCCTTCGGTGAGAACTTTATCAATGATGAAGGGACCCTCCCACTTGGGCTTGAGCTTCTCCTTTTTCTTCTCTGGTAGGCGTAGAATGAGTTCACCAATGTTATAAGTTTTGGCCCGTACTTCTATGCTTTGATACCTTCGATCCTGCTGTTGATATAATGCGGAACGGGCCTTTGCGACATCACACTCCTCCTCCAGGGCATCTAAGCTGTCCTGCTGATCCAGCTCGGCTTCTCTCTCTTCGTACATGCACACTCAAGGTGAGTCATGGATGATATCGCAGGGTAGCACTGCCTCTGCGCTGTACACCATAAAAAATGGTGTGTATCCGGTTGTGCGATTTGGCATGGTCCGCAGCCCCCATAGTACGGAGTCGAGCTCCTCGACCCAGTGCATATCTGATTCTTTTACGGATCACAGTAGTCTGGGTTTAATGCCGCTCATAATAAGACCATTCGCTCGTTCGACTTGACCGTTTGTTTGAGGGTGATAGACGGATGCATAATCGAGCTTTATGCCCATTTCGCCGCACCAAGTTTTCACCTTGTCGGCTGTGAAGTTTGAGTCGTTATCGGTGATGATGCTGTGGGGAACACCGTAACGGTGTACGACCCCAGATATGAAGTCTATCACTGGTCCGGACTCGACCGTTTTAACTGGTTTGGCTTCTATCCATTTGGTGAATTTATCGACCATGACCAACAAGTATTTCTTCTTATGGCTTCCTCCTTTAAGGGGTCCAACCATGTCGAGCCCCCCAGACCGCAAAGGGCCAAGTTATGGGGATTGTTTGGAGAGCGGTAGGTGGCATATGGCTTTGATTTGCAAAAAGCTGGCAACCAACGAAATGTTGGACAAGGTCCTGTGTGTCTGCCCGGGCTGTCGGCCAGTAGAAACCTGTACGGAAGGCCTTTCTTACCAGCGCCCGAGCTGCGGCTTGGTGGCCGCCGAGTCTGGCATGAATTTCGGCCAAGAGCTGTCACCCTTCCTCTTCGGAGATGCACCTTTGGAGCACTCTAGTCGCGCTTTTCTTGTAAAGCTCTCCCTCATGGACTTTGTAGGCTTTAGAGCGCCGCACAATGCAACGTGCCTCATTTTGGTCCTCTGGGAGTTCTTGCCTATTTAAGTAGGATAAGAAGGGTTCTGTCCACGGAGCGATGACAGCCATAATCGCGTGGGCCGAAGGTGTTATTTCGGTGGCGGAGCCTCCGATTACGTCAGATTGTTCGGGATCTGGGGTTGTGTTCGGATCCGGACTGGTATTGCGGGTCTCCCCTTCCCATACCACGGATGGCTTGAACAACCTTTCCAAAAAAAATTAGGTGGGGCGGGGTCGCGCTTAGCATCGATGCTGGCGAGGATATCTGCCGCTTGGTTGTTTTCTCGGACCACATGGTGGAATTCGAGCCCCTCGAATCAAGCTGACATTTTGAGGACGGCATTTCGGTAGGCCTCCATTTTTGGGTCCTTGGTGTTATTTGAGATATTGCGAGGTTTGAATCCCCACGCACTTCCAGGCGTTGAATGCCCATGGAGACTGCCATCCGGAGACCATGCAACAAGGCCTCATATTCGGCTGCATTATTGGAATCTGTGTATAGTATTTGGAGTACGTATTGGACTGTATCAACATTGGGGGATGTCAGGACAACGCCTGCCCCTAGACCAGCCAGCATCTTAGAGCCGTCAAAGTGCATGATCCAATTGGAGTACGCGTCGTACTCTATAGGGAGTTTCGCTTCTGTCCATTCGGTGATGAAGTCGGCCAGTACTTGCGACTTAATGGCTCGTCGTGGTTTGTATGTTATGTCGAACGGTAGGGGCTCGATAGCCCATTTAGCAATCCAGCTCGTGGCATCGCGGTTATTTATTATGTCGTTGAGTGGTACTTCAGAGGCCACCGTGATTGAACACTGTTGAAAGTAGTGTCGTAGTTTTCGGGATGCCATGAAGACCGCGTATGCTATCTTTTGATAATGTGGGTACCGTGACTTGCATGGAGTGAGGACAGTGGATACATAGTATACCGGCTTTTGAAGCGGGAACTTATGTCCGTCTGTCTCTCGTTCGACGACGAGCACTGCGCTTACAACCTGGTGTGTTGCAGCTATATACAACAGCATAGGTTCGCCGATATTTGGCATGGCCAGGATTGGATTGGTGGCCAAGAGGGCTTTTATTTCATCCAGTCCGACCGTAGACGCATCCATCCACTCGAAGTGTTCGGTGGGTCGAAGAAGGCGATAAAGAGGTAATGCCTTTTCTCCTAATCGGGAGATAAAGCGGCTTAAGGCGGCCACGCATCTAGTTAATTTGTGGATTTGCTTGAGGTCTGTTGGGGTAGCCAACTGTGACAGAGTTCGGATTGTAGCCGGATATGCTTCAATTCCTCTATTGGAAACGATAAAGCCCAGGAGCATTCCGGCAGGTACACCGAAACCGCATTTTTCCGGATTGAGCTTGATGTCGTATCTTCGGAGATTGTCGAACGTAAGCCTCAAGTCATCTATTAAAGATTCGACATGTCTGGTTTTGATGACCACATCGTCTACGTATGCCTCCACTGTTTTGCTGATTTTTGTTTCCAGGCATGTCTGAATCATGCGTTGATAGGTTGCACCAGCGTTTTTGAGCCCGGAAGGCATGGTGTTAAAACAGAAGGGGCCGTATGGAGTGACGAATGCCGTTGCGGCTTGATCGGATTCCGCCATCTTGATCTGATGGTATCCGGAGTATGCGTCGAGGAAACACAATGAGTCGTGCCCTGCGGTAGCGTCGATGATGTGATCGATGCGGGGGAGGGTGAAGGGATCCTTAGGGCAAACCTTATTGAGGTCCTTGAAATCAACGCATAGGCGCCAGGATTTGTCCTTCTTTGGTACCATCACCAGGTTTGCTAGCCAGTCCAGATGTTTTATTTCTCTGATGAAACCGGCCTCGAGTAGCTTGGCTAGCTCTTCTCCCATATCTTGTCGCTTGTTTTCTGAAAAGCGCCGAAGAGTCTGCTTGGCCGGCTTGTATCCCTTTAGTATGTTTAGGCTATGCTCAGCCAGCCTGCGTGGGATACCTGGCATGTCTGAAGGATGCCAGGCGAAGATGTCCCAATTCTCGCGCAAGAACTCTCGTAGTGCGGCGTCTATTGTGGGGTTCAGCTGTGCCCCAATTGATGTTGTTTTTGTAGGGTCCGTTGGGTGGTCCTGGAATTTGACTATTTCGTCTGCTGGTTTAAAAGAGGTGGATTTGGGTCGTTTGTCGAGTATCACGTCGTCCCTATCCACTGTGGAGCGCAGCGCAGTTAACTCTTCGGCCGCGAGGACTTTGGATAATGCCTCCAGGGCTAGTGCGGCGGTTTTATTTTCGGCGCGGAGTGCTATGTCCGGATCACTAGGTAGGGTGATGATTCCATTGGGCCCAGGTATCTTGAGCTTCATGTACCCATAATGGGGTATAGCTTGGAAGCTTGTGAATGCATCCCACCCTAAAAGGGCGTGGTATCCACTACTGAACAGGGCCACTTGGAATGTAATTTCTTCGGATCTATAATTCTCCGGCGTGCCGAATACCACATCCAGCTTAATTTTTCCCGCGCATTGTGCCTCCTGGCTAGGGATGATTCCTCTGAAGGTCGTGCTACTTTGCTCAATGCGGCTCATATCTATTTCCATTTTGTTAAAAGTTTCCTGATAGATGAGGTTTAATCCGCTACCGCCGTGCACGAGCACTTTAGTAAGCTGGAAGCCGTCCACAATTGGACTAAGGACCAAAGCGGCTGGTGCTCGGACTGTTCGGAATTGAGGTTCGTCACTGGCATTGAAGGGTATGCCCGTGTCGTTCCACGGATTTATTGCTGCAATGAGGCAGACTTCAGCAAGGTTACAGAGTGCTCGCTTGCGTCTATTGTTTGAGGCGAAAGTCTCGAAGACTGTCAGTACTGTATTGTTATTCTCCACGCGATGGTGCTCTGCGGTATTGTTGATGAGAAGGTCCTTGCCGCTCTTGGCCACCTGTCGGAGTATCCAACATGCTTTAAGGCTGTGTGTTGGTGTGATGCCCGGTGTGCTGTGAATTTTGCATGGCCTGTTGAGCCATCCCTCCAGTACGATTCCATGCCCTGTAAAGGGCTTTCGCTTCTTTGTAACTGGATTGGGTGACTTGCGAAAGCGCACCCTTTTAGTTCGGACGAGGGGTTTACTGAGAGCCGGAGGATCTCAGAATTTTGTTTGGGTTTCCGGGCGCTTACCATCGCGCAATACTTCTGTACTATGGCCGCCAAGTCGGCGAAGTGTGCTATGTCAAGGTGACTTATGGCGTTGAGAATTCCCTTGTCGGTGCAATTTTTGCAAAAGAATGAGATTGCGTCTTCCTCTTGACAGTCCTTAACCTTGCTCATTACAAGGAGGAATCTGGCCAGAAGTGATGTACTATCTCTTGGGGCTCTTGTCTAATGTGGGAAAGATCACTTGTGTCTGGGTGGGTGGGTAGACTTAAGTCCAAATCCTGATCCGATCTAAGACCCAGGGGCAACAAAGCTCCCAAGCTTGGCAGCTCGGAATCCAGGATGTTGCCCAATATTTGTGGCCCGTTGCCTGATTCTAAGTTCAGAGCCTGGGCCATGTCCTCCCGTAGACGGGTATCCGGCTCGGAGATCTCGGAATCCGGACATAGTTCATCCTCAAAATAGAGGAAGAATCGATGTTTTGTTCCTCCACCACCGCTATCTGATGGGTGACCGGAGGAGAGTTAATCTCCCTTTGGTCGGGTTTAAGCCCGATCCCATCATAGTCCGTAGCGACTCCGAGGGCGACGATGCGATCCAAGAGCTTGTTCAGGGAGGAGAGCTCTATTGGATCCATCTGCTCGGTGAATTCCGAGCTGACGTGGAGGCTAATCTTGATGACCTGAGAAGTCATCGTCGGCGTGGCGGCAGAATGGGCGGCCATGAAGAAGCCGCCCAGCCGGAGAGTCTGGCCTACAATTAGGGTTCCTCCAGAGGTGACGTTTTCCTTGACAATAAGGCGAGCCATCAAGCCTTATCAGGACGGCACAGTGGAACTCTCAATGAAAGCACCAATGTCAGTGTCAAAACCAGCGGATCTCGGGTAGGGGGTCCCAAACTGTGCGCCTAAGGCTAATGGTAATAGGAGGCGGGGGACACGATGTTTACCCAGGTTCGGGCCCTCTCGATGGAGGTAATACCCTACTTCCTGCTTGATTGATCTTGATGATATGAGTATTACAAGAGTTGATCTACCACGAGATCGTAGAGGCTAAACCCTAGAAGCCAGCCTATGTTTATGATTGTTATTGTCCTACGGACTAAACCCTTCGGTGTATATAGACACCAGAGGGGGCTAGGGTTACACAGAGTCGGTTACAGAGAAGAAGATCTACATATCCGAAGAGAGTCCCATCCGGACACGGGACGAAGTCTTCAATCTTGTATCATCATAGTCCAACAGTCCGGCCAAAGTATATAGTCCGGCTGCCCGAGGACCCCTTAATCCTGGACTCCCTTAGTAGCCCCCAAATCAGGCTTCAATGACGATGAGTCCGGCCCACAGATTATCTTCGGCATTGCAAGGCGGGTTCTTCTCCAAATTCTCCAGAGTACATGTTGTAATGAGTAGTGTCCGGCTTCGCATTAATGTTGCACTCCTCGGCTTCTTTGCTTTAATAATGGCTATCTCCACGTGTCGAGCGGATGCGAGAAGTCGGGGCATTCATTTGCCACCCTGACCATGCAAGTAAATCGTCTATTTAAAGAGTTGAGGATCCTCAAATCCAAATCACACTATCTCCTCGCAGTGAGTATCCATTAGAGCGCGCCCGGAAAAATCCATCCCATCATGGCCGGTCGTCGCGGCTCCTCCTCTCTCTCCCATAGCACCAAGCCAGGCGATTGGGAGAAGTGTTCTGTTGCTCAGAGCTGATTGGTAGAGTTGCAGACCCAGGGGTTTCTCCCGCCTACCTACATGGTCCCCGTTCGAGCCGGAGTAGCCACTTATAATGGCGGGGAGCAAGCGAAGAGTTCTCACAACCCATCCAAGGGGGAGCGGGTATGCTTTGTCCCCTATTTGCTGAGGGGACTTGGATTTCCAATCCATCCATTCCTCCGCGGGCTCCTTGAGTTCTACGGTCTCTAGCTGCACAACTTTACTCCAGCCTCCATACTGCATATCGCAGGTTATATCGCCTTCTGCCAGCTGTTTTGGGCCGCGAAGCTCATTTTGAGCTATGGAAGAGGCTATTCTGCCTTGTACCCCGTACTCAGGAGGGGTCGATATATCAAGTGGGCGGAGCCGAGATATGGCGCATAGACGGGACCGAATACATGTCCGGTACTCCGAAGAAGACATCCGAAGACTGGCCTTCGGAGTAGTTTTATATGGAGGACGTCCCTCTTCCGGACCCTATTCGATTGGGCCGTCCCGAGTTTGCAAATGCCACGTTGAAGAAACACCACAGCTGCCACCCTCGGAGCCCCCAGGAGGAAGATAACAGAGAGATCCTTTTCCTGATGGACATGATAAAAACACTGGCCAAATCAGGACTGACAATAATTGAGGTTATGTCCATATGTATAATGCGGGGAGTGCAGCCACTTCAATATCAGGGGAAACCCATGTGGCACTACAATGGAGAAGACGACGCCACCCGCTGCGGCCGTAAAGGTCCGGACTCCGCCGCCGCTCTGGCGAAAATATTGTCCGATTTGTTCAAATGAGAAGAAGAGGAGTTCATCCGTATTAAGCCACGGGATGGATTCTCCATGTACAACTCCCAAGCTAGGTGAGCTGCTATCTTTTATTCCAGTATTTCCCGTGTTCTCTTGCACAAACATTTACCTTGTTAATTCATAGCAGGAACTACGCAAAGCTATGAGGGATGTACACAGCCCGTCTCCACAGCCAGAGGACCCCAACCGGGCCCTCGACTACGGACACAAAGAAGATCCGGACATAATTGTGGAGCTCGTCGACAGGACATTTTATCAGTTAAGCTGCGATGGTGCCTTGGTGGCCATCATAGCTGATTATCCTGGCCTACTCCCTGTATCACATGTAAGTAAAACCGGAGTCCACACTTCCAAGAAGGATTCCCTCTTTGTGCCTTACCCATCGCATATGTTTTGCATTTTACAGGGAAGGACATCGGGACGCCGTGCCGAACCCACGGTGACTCGTCAACAAGGAGCTCCGAGGCCGGGTAGGCTTAAAAGGAAGGCGATCAAGACCGAGACGTAGTTGCAAACGTATGATTAAAAACCTGCTACACAATTATCGTTGTTGAAATATGACAGTGTCCACTGTTTCCTGGCAGAAAAAGCGCTCGCCGAACTATATCCGGAGAGCCTGCCGGCCACGCCTCCACCAGCCGGACTCTGAGGCCGGACCCAAGGGCGGAGGTCAACGCAGGGACAACATCAGACGATCGTCCTACAGAGGATGCGGATAGATTCTCTACTATGAAATCCGAAGTGGATAGCACCATGAGTCATAGGCGGCGACGGGCCACACTACGCGACCCTGATTTCTCTGAAGAGGCGTTCAACTCAGTGGATGCGTACATCCGAGCTGCTCAAGATGTCCTCGCCAGAGCTATGGACCAGTATGTAAAGGATATACAGGTAAGAAATTTTGATATGTATATATATCAGTAGCCCCTGAGACTTGAAACAGTTGGCACAACTGATTTAAGGATCAGTTATATGCATAGGTTCTTATAGAGAAGAATACCCAGCTGTCTAAAGAGCTGGAGGAGTGCAAAGCCCAGCTACGGGCCGTAGTCGCCGGAATGGAGGAGTCCAAGAAGGCCTCATCTGTTAATACTTGTCTTGATCGAAAAGAATATATTGACATATACCAGTTAGTATTCGGCATGCATGCAAATCTAACAATAGATTCTGCAGACAATCCCGGAGGTAATCTAGAGATCGTATCAGAGGATGAACAACATGCTCAACGACAGCTAAATGCTGGTGAGCGCACGCTTACAAAAGTTATACGGGAGAAGCATGATCTCCAGGACGCGAAGACCCGGCTGGATGTTGAATTAAAGGATGTTCGGGCCCAGCTTGCTGACTCCGTGAAGGAGAATAGGAGGCTTCGACGAGGCATTTTTAGTAAGTGCTCGAACGAACCTTTATAAAGTTCGGCGAAGAAGCGGGCTAATGAATTATGTCTATAGGTATGTCTTGTGTCGTCCGAAGAGGAGATGCCCGGATCTGCAGGCGATCTTCTGCAAGAGCTTTCACAGCTGCACGGACAAATTCGGCAGGTGATGCAGGGTATTGCCCAGGCCTTGTGGCCGTCCGCATCCCTGCCCGAAGGCATGGGAGAGTTCGTGGAGATGCTCAAGGGATCGCGGCGGCGCTTCCGATTATGGAAGATATCGGCCTGCCGACAAGGTGCAAGGGAGGCCTGGGCCATGGTGAAGACACGATACACAGAAGCTGACCCGAACCACATGGCCGAGGTCGGACCTATAGGGCCAGATGGGAAAGAGATCCCCGTTAGTCTGGTATATGACCAAGTAGCTTTAGCCACGAAGTATTCCCAACAGGATTGTAGGCTAGACAGCCTGTTGGATGGTATAGAAGAAGAGTTTAGTCAGTCTAAGTGACTTTGTATTTCAAAGGACATATTTTGTCTCTAGCCGGATTGTAAACCATTTGTCTTGGCGGACCTTTTCGCTTCAACCTCTGGACTCGACTGTCCGGAGTGTATCCGAATACCCACTCAGTTATGTGAAAACCGGGGCACGCGTGGAAACCAGGCGTAGGGGTCATAAGTGCTTGAACAGACAAGTACCCAACTAGCTATGTTATATTACATGGGTAGTAAGAAACATCTTCTAGGGAGAATAATTCCAATAAGGGTTCCTTTACCTGGGTGTGCATGCATTAATGTGTATGTCCGAACTGCAAAAAATGACGCAGGATATAAGCATCTGGGGGCATGTTTTGCAATAAGTAAAAGACATCTTTTGTTCACCGACCGAATATTCCCTTAAGAACGCTAGCTTTCGGCTTCACCCAGTCTGAGGTACACATCCGGCTGACCCGGCAGTAACAATCGCAGAGGTGCTCCACTTATGCCCTAGCCAAATTAACGGGAATGTAGGGCATAAACACAAGAGCCAGGCAACCCATCTTGGCCTAAACTTAAGTCATATCGATGCGTATAGTGGTGAAAAAAGGCACATATGGAGAAATGACGCATATGTGGTGGGCATAAAGCCCAGAAGATTATTATATTAAGCTTCTGTATAAGAAGCCCCCAGGTATATTGAGCGCGCATAGCGCGGCAGGAGTGTGCGGTCAAAGCATACTTGAAGCTTTTAAGGCTATATATATGAAAAAGAAAGAGAGAGAGGATATGACTTAAAAAGGAAGACGGAGGTAAGGAGACAAACACAAAGTTCGGCACTAGGCGTAGAATCTTCAGAGTCTGGCCGCGTTCCATGGGTTCGGCTTGAGTCGATTATCTGATGAATCACGCAGACGGTATGCTCCTCCGGTGAGAACTTTATCAATGATGAAGGGACCCTCCCACTTGGGCTTGAGCTTGTCCTTTTTCTTCTCTGCTAGGCGTAGAACGAGTTCGCCAATGTTATAAGTTTTGGCCCGTACTTGTCTACTTTGATACCTTCGAGCCTGCTGTTGATATAATACGGAACGGGCCTTTGCGACGTCACGCTCCTCCTCCAAGGCATCTAAGCTGTCCTGCCGATCCAGCTCGGCTTCTCTCTCTTCGTACATGCGCACTCAAGGTGAGTCGTGGATGATATCGCAGGGTAGCACAGCCTCTGCGCCGTACACCATAAAAAATGGTGTGTATCCGGTTGTGCGATTTGGCGAGGTCCGCAACCTCCATAGTATGGAGTCGAGCTCCTCGACCCAGTGCCCATCTGATTCTTTTAAGGATCGCACTAGTCTGGGTTTAATGCCGCTCATAATAAGACCAATCGCTCGTTCGACTTGACCGTTTGTTTGAGGGTGATAGACAGATGCATAATCGAGCTTTATTTTCATTTTGCTGCACCCAGTTTTCACCTCGTCGGCTGTGAAGTTTGAGCCGTTATCGGTGATGATGCTGTGGGGGACACCGTAACGGTGTACGGCCTCGGATATGAAGTCTATCACTGGTCCGGACTCGGCCGTTTTAACTGGTTTGGCTTCTATCCATTTGGTGAATTTATCGACCATGACCAACAAGTATTTCTTCTTATGGCTTCCACCTTTAAGGGGTCCAACCATATCGAGCCCCCAAACCGCAAAGGGCCAAGTTATGGGGATTGTTTGGAGAGCGGTAGGTGGCATATGGCTTTGATTTGCAAAAAGCTAACAACCGACACAATGTTGGACAAGGTCCTGTGGGTCTGCCCGGGCTGTCGGCCAGTAGAAACCTGTACGGAAGGCCTTGCTTACGAGCGCCCGAGCTGCGGCATGGTGGCCGTCGAGTCCAGCATGAATTTTGGCCAAGAGCTGCCGCCCTTCCTCTTCGGAGATGCACCTTTGGAGCACTCCAGTCGCGCTTTTCTTGTAAAGCTCTCCCTCGTGGACTTTGTAGGCTTCAGAGCGCCGCACAATGCAACGTGCCTCATTTTGGTCCTCAGGGAGTTCTTGCCTATTTAAGTAGGCTAAGAAGGGTTCTGTCCACGGAGCGATGACAGCCATAATCGCGTGGGCCGATGGTGTTATTTCGGTGGCGGAGGCTCCGATTACGTCAGATTGTTTGGGATCTGGGGTTGTGTTCGGATCCGGACTGGTATTGCCGGTCTACCCTTCCCATACCACGGATGGCGTGAACAGCCTTTCCAAAAATATATTAGGTGGGATGGGGTCGCGCTTAGTGCCGATGCGGGCGAGGATATCCGCCGCTCGGTTGTTTTCTCGGACCACATGGTGGAATTCGAGCCCCTCGAACCGAGCTGACATTTTGAGGACGGCATTGCGGTGGGCCGCCTTTTTTGGGTCCTTGGCGTCAAAGTCTCCATTTATTTGAGATATTGCGAGGTTTGAATCCCCACGCACTTCCAGGCGTTGAATGCCCATGGGGGCTGCCATCCGGAGACCATGCAACAGGGCCTCATATTCGGATGCATTGTTGGAATCTGTGTATAGTGTCTGGAGTACATATTGGACTGTATCTCCGGTGGGGGTTGTCAGGACAATGCCTGCCCCTAGACTAGCTAGCATCTTAGAGCCACCAAAGTGCACGATCCAATTGGAGTACGCGCCATACTCTTTAGGGAGTTCGGCTTCTGTCCATTCGGCGATGAACTTGGCCAGTACTTGTGACTTAATGGCTTGCCGTGGTTTGTCTGTTTTGTCGAACGGGAGGTGCTCGATAGCCCATTTAGCAATCCAGTCTGTGGCATCGCGGTTATTTATTATGTCATTGAGTGGTACTTTGGAGGCCACCATGATTGAACACTCTTGAAAGTAGTGTCGTAGTTTTTGGGATGCCATGAAGACCGCGTATGCTATCTTTTGATAATGTGGGTACCTTGACTTGCATGGAGTGAGGACAGTGGATACATAGTATACCGACTTTTGAAGCAGGAACTTATGTCCGCCCGTCTCTCGTTCGACGACGAGCACTGCGCTTACAACCTGGTGTTTTGCAGCTCTATATAACAGCATAGGTTCGCCGATATTTGGCGCGGCCAGGATTGGATTGGTGGCCAAGAGGGCTTTTATTTCCTCCATTCCTGCCGCAGCCGCATCCGTCCACTCGAAGTGTTTGGTGCGTCGAAGAAGGCAATAAAGAGGTAGTGCCTTTTCTCCTAATCGGGAGAAAAAGCGGCTTAAGGCGGCCACACATCCAGTTAATTTGTGGATTTGCTTGAGGTCTGTTGGGGTAGCCAACTGTGACAGAGCTCGAATTTTAGCCGGATTTGCTTCAATTCCTCTATTGGAAACGATAAAGCCCAGGAGCTTTCCGGCAGGTACGCCAAAAACGCGTTTTTCCGGATTGAGCTTGATGTCGTATGTTCACAGATTGTCGAACATAAGCCTCAAGTCGTCTATTAAAGATTCGACGTGTCTGGTTTTGATGACCACATCGTCTACGTATGCCTCCACTGTTTTGCCGATTTATGTTTCCAGGCATGTCTGAATCATGCGTTGATAGGTTGCACCGGCGTTTTTGAGCCCGAAAGGCATGGTGTTAAAACAGAAGGGGCCGTATGGAGTGACCAATGCTGTTGCGGCTTGATCAGACTCCGCCATCTTGATTTGATGGTATCCGGAGTATGCATCGAGGAAACACAATGAGTCGTGTCCTGCGGTAGCGTCGATGATTTGATCGATGCGGGGGAGGGGGAAGGGATCTTTAGGGCAAGCCTTATTGAGGTCCTTGAAATCGACGCATAGGCGCCAGTATTTGTCCTTCTTTGGTACCATCACCAGGTTTGCTAGCCAGTCCGGTTGTTTTATTTCTCTGATGAATCCGGCCTCGAGTAGCTTGGCTAGCTCTTCTCCCATGGCTTGTCACTTGGGTTCTGAAAAGTGCCGAAGAATCTGCTTGACCGGCTTGTATCCTTTTAGTATGTTTAGGCTATGCTAGGCCAGCCTGCGTGGGATACCTGGCATGTCTGGAGGATGCCAAGCGATGATGTCCCTATTCTCGCGCAAGAACTCTCATAGTGCGGCATCTATTGCGGGGTTCAGCTGTGCCCCAATTGATGCTATTTTTGTAGGGTCCGTTGGGTGGTCCTGGAATTTGACTATTTCATCTGCTGGTTTAGAAGAGGTGGACTTAGGTCGTTTGTCGAGTATCACGTCGTCCCTGTCCGCTGTGGAGCGCAGCGAAGTTAACTCTTCAGCCGCGAGGGCTTCGGATAATGCCTCCAGGGCTAGTGAGGCGGTTTTATTTTCGGCGCGGAGTGTTGTGTCCGGATCACTAGGTAGGGTGATGATTCCATTGGGCCCAGGTATCTTGAGCTTCATGTACCCATAATGGGGTATATCTTCGAAGCATGTAAATGCATCCCGCCCTAAAAGGGCGTGGTATCCACTACTGAACGGGGCCACTTGCAATGTAATTTGTTCGGATCTATAATTCTCCGGCGTGCCGAATACCACATCCAGCATAATTTTTCCCGCACATCGTGCCTCCTGACTAGGGATGATTCCTCTGAATGTCATGCTGCTTTGCTCAATGCGGCTCTTATCTATTTCCATTTTGTTAAGAGTTTCCTCATAGATGAGGTTTAATCTGCTCCCGCCGTCCATGAGCACTTCAGTAAGCCGGAAGCCATCCACAATTGGACTATAGACCAAAGCGGCTGGTGCTCGGACTATTCAGAATTGAGGTTCGTCACTGGCATTGAAGGTTATGGCCGTGTCATTCCACGGATTTATTGCTACAATGTGGCAAACTTCAGCAAGGTTACGGAGTGCTCGCTTACGCCTATTATTTGAGGCGAAAGTCTCGAAGACTGTCAGTACTGTATTGTTATTCTCCGCGGGATGGTGCTCTGCGGTATTGTTGATGAGAAGGTCCTCGCCGCTCTTGGCCACCTGTCGGAGTATCCAACATGCTCAAAGGCTGTGTGTTGGTGTGATGCCCTGTGTGCTGTGAATTTTGCATGGCCTGTTGAGCCATCCCTCCAGTACGGTTCCATGCCCTGTAAAGGGCTTTGGTTTCTTTGTAATTGGATTGGGTGACTTGCGAAAGTGCACCCTTTTAGTTCGGACGAGGGTTTTAGTGAGAGCCGGAGGATCCCAGAATTTTGTTTGGGTTTTCCAGGCGCTTTCCATCGCACAGTACTTCTGTACTATGGCCACCAAGTCAGCGAAGTGTTCTATGTCACGGTGACTTATGGCGTTGGGAATTCCCTTGTCCGTGCAATTTTTGCAAAAGAATGAGATTGCGTCTTCCTCTTGACAGTCCTTAACCTTGCTCATTACAAGGAGAAATCTGGCCCATAAGTGATGTACTGTCTCTTGGGGCTCTTGTCTAATGTGGGAAAGATCACTTGTGTCTGGGTGGGTGGGTAGACTTAAGTCCAAATCCTGATCCGATCTGAGACCCAGGGGCAAAGGAGCTCCCAAGCTTGGCAGCTTGGACTCTAGGATGTTGCCCAATATTTGTGGCCCGTTTCCCGATTCTAAGTTCGGAGCCTGGGCCATGTCCTCCCGTAGACGGGTATCCAGCTCGGAGAGCTCGGGAATCCGGACATAGTTCGTCCTCAAAATAAAGGAAGAATCGCTGTTTTGTTCCTCCACCACCGCTATCTGATGGGTGACCGACGGAGAGTTAATCTCCCTGCGGTCGGGTTTAAGCCCGATCCGATCATAGTCCATAGCGACTCCTAGGGCGACGATGTGATCCAAGAGCTCGATCAGGGAGGAGAGCTCTATTGGATCCATCTACTCGTTGAATTTGGAGCTGACGTGGAGGCTGTTCTTGATGACCTGAGAAGTCATCATCGGTGTGGCGGCCGAACGGGTGGCCATGACGAAGCCGCCCAGCTGGAGAGTCTGGCCTACAGCTAGGGTTCCTCCAGAACTGACGTTGTCCTTGACAATAAGGCGAGCCATCAAGCCTTATTGGGATGACACAGTGGAACTCTCAATGAAAGCTCCAATGTCGGTGTCAAAACCAGAGGATCTTGGGTAGGGGGTCCCGAACTGTGCGTCTAAGGCCAATGGTAACAGGAGGCGGGGGACATGATGTTTACCTAGTTTCGAGCCCTCTCGATGGAGGTAATACCCTACTTCCTGCTTGATTGATCTTGATGATATGAGTATTAAAAGAGTTGATCTACCACGAGATCGTAGAGGCTAAACCCTAGAAGCCAGCCTATGATTATGATTGTTCTTGTCCTACGGACTAAACCCTTCAGTTTATATAGACACCGGAGGGGGCTAGGGTTACACAGAGTCGGTTACAGAGAAGGAGATCTACATATCCGAATTGCCAAGCTTGCCTTCCATGCAAAGGAGAGTTCCATCCGGACACGGGACGAAGTCTTCTTTCTTGTATCGTCATAGTCCAATAGTCCGGACAAAGTACATAGTCCGGCTACCCGAGGACCCCTTAATCCCAGACTCCCTTAGTAGCCCCCAAACCAGACTTCAATGACGATGAGTCCGGCGCGCAGATTACTTTCGGCATTGCAAGGTGGGTTCTTCTCCAAATTCTCCAGAGTACATGTTGTAACGAGTAGTGTCCGGCTTCCCATTAATATTGCACTCCTCGGCTTTTGTGCTTTAATAATGGCTATCTCCATGTGTCAAGCAGATGCGAGAAGTCGGTGCATTCATTTGCCACCCTGACCATGCAAGTAAATCGTCTATCTAAAGAGTTGAGGATCCTCAGATCCAAATCACTCTATCTCCTTGCAGTATCCATCAGAGCACGCCCGAAAAAATCCATCCCATCATGGCCGGTCGTCGCGGCTCCTCCTCTCGCTCCCGTAGCACCAAGCCAGGCAATTGGGAGAAGTGTTCGGTTCCTCATAGCCGATTGGTAGAGTTGCAGACCCAGGGGTTTCTCCCGCCTGCCTACATGGTCCCCGTCCGAGCCGGACTAGCATCTTATAATGGCGGGGAGCAAGCGAAGAGTTCTCCCAACCCATCCAAGGGGGAGCGGGTATGCTTTGTCTCCTATTTGCTGAGGGGACTTGGATTTCCAGTCCATCCATTCCTCCGCGGGCTCCTGGAATTCTACGGTCTCCAGCTGCACAACTTTACTCCAGCCTCCATACTGCATATCGCGGGTTATGTCGTATACGCCACTGTTTCGGGCATGCCAAGCTCATTTTGAGCTATGGAAGAGGCTATTCTGCCTTGTACCCCGTACTCAGGAGGGGTCGATATATCAAGTGGGCGGAGCCAAGATATGGCGCATTGCCGGGACCGAATACATGTCCGGTACTCCGAAGAAGACATCCGAAGACTGGCCTTCGGTGTAGTTTTATACGGAGGACGTCCCTCTTCTGGACCCTATTTGGTTGGGCCTTCCCGAGTTTGCAAATGCCCCGTTGAAGAAATGCCATAGCTGGCACCCCCGAAGCCCCCAGGAGGAAGATAACAAAGAGATCCTTTTCGTGATGGACAGGATAAAAACACTGGCCAAATCTGGACTGATATTGAGGTTATGTCCAGATGTATAATGCGGGGAGTGCGGCCACTTCAATATCGGGGGAAACCCATGTGGCACTACAATGGAGAAGACGACGCCACCGCCGCCCAGAAGGTCCGGAGTCCGCCGCCGCTCTGGCTAAAATATTGTCCGATTTGTTCAAAGGAGAAGAAGAGGAGTTCATACGTATTAAGCCACGGGATGGATTCTCCATGTACAACCCCCAAGCTGGGTGAGCTGCTATCTTTTATTCCAGTCTTTCCCGCATTCTCTTGCACAAACATTTACCTTGGTAATTCATAGCAGGAACTACGCAAAGCTATGAGGGATGTTCACAGCCCGTCTGCACAGCCAGAGGATCCCGACCGGGCCCTCGACCACGGACTCAAAGAAGATTTGGACACAATTGTGGAGCTCGTCGACAGGACATTTTATCAGTTAAGCTGCGATGGTGCCTTGGTGGCCATCATAGCTGATTATCCTGGCCTACTCCCTGTATTACATGTAAGTAAAACCGGAGTCCACACTTCCAAGAAGGATTCCCTCTTTGTGCCTTACCCATCGCATATGTTTTGCGTTTTACAGGGAAGGACATCGGGATGCCATGCCGAACCCGCGTGACTCGTCAACAAGGAGCACCGAGGCCAGGTAGACTTAAAAGGAAGGCGGTCAGGACCGAGACACCGTTGCAAAGGTATGATTAAAAACCTGCTACACAATTATCGTCGTTGAAATATGACAGTGTCCACTGTTTCCTGGCAGAAAAAGCGCTCGCCAAACTATATCCGGAGAGCTTGCCGGCCATGCCTCCACCAGCCGGACTCCGAGGCCGGACCCAAGGGCGGAGGTCAACGCAGGGACAATGTCGGACGATCCTCCTACAGAGGATGCGGATAGATTCTTTGCTACGAACTCCGAAGTGGAGAGCACCATGAATCATAGGCGCCGGCGGGCCACACTACGCGACCCTAATTTATCTGAAGAGGCGTTCAGCGCCTTCAACTTAGTGGACGCGTACATCCGAGCTGCTCAAGATGGCCTCGCCGGAACTACGGACCAGTATGTAAAGGATATACAGGTAAGAAAATTTGATAAGTATATATATCAGTAGCCTCTGAGACTTGAAACAGTTGGCACAACTGATTGAAGGATCAATTATATGCATAGGTTCTTACAGAGAAGGATACCGAGCTGTCTAAAGAGATGGAGGACTGCAAGGCCCAGCTACGGGCCGCAGTCGCCGGAATGGAGGAGTCCAAGAAGGCCTCATCTGGTAATACTTGTCTTGATCGAAAAGAATGTATTGACATATACCAGTTAGTATTCGGCATGCATGCAAATCTAACAATAGATTCTGCAGACAATCCCGAAGGTAATCCGGAGATCGTATCAGAGGATGAACAACATGCTCAACGACATCTAAAGGCCGGCGAGCGTGTGCTTACAAAAGTTATACGGGAGAAGCATGATCTCCAGGACGCGAAGACCCGGCTAGACGTTGAATTAAAGGATGTTCGGGCCCAGCTTGCTGACTCCGTGAAGGAGAATAGGAGGCTTTGACGCGGCATTTTTAGTAAGTGCTCGAATGAACCTTTATAAAGTTCGGCGAAGAAGCGGGCTAACAGAATTATGTCTATAGGTATGCTGACAGGTCGTCCCGAAGAGGAGATGCCCGGATTTGCACGCGATCTTCTGCAAGAGCTCTCAGCTGCACAGACAAATTCGGCAGGTGATGCGGGGTATTGCCCAGGCCTAGGGGCCGTCCGCATCCCTGCCCGAAGGCATGGGAGGGTTCGTGGAGATGCTCAAGGGAGCGCGGCGGCGCTTCCGATTATGGAAGATATCGGCCTGCCGACAAGGTGGAAGGGAGACCTGGGCCATGGTGAAGACACGATACACCAAAGCTGACCCGAACCACATGGCCGAGGTCGGACCTGTAGGGCCAGATGGGAAAGAGATCCCCGTTAGTCTGGTATATGACCAAGTAGCTTTAGCTGCGAAGTATTCCCAACAGGATTGTAGGCTAGACAACCTGTTGGATGGTATAGAAGAAGAGTTTAGTCAATCTAAGTGACTTTGTACTTCAAAGGACATATTTTGTCCCTAGCCGGATTGTAAACCATTTTTCTTGGCGGACCTTTTCACTTCAACCTCTGGACCCGACAGTCTGGAGTGTATCCGAATACCCGCTCAGTTATGTGAAAACCGGGGCACGCATGGAAACCAGGCATAGGGGTCATAAGTGCTTGAACAGACAAGTACCCAAGTAGCTATCTTATATTACATGGGTAGTAAGAAACATCTTCTAGGGAGAATAGTTCCATTAAGGGTTCGTTTCCCTGGGTGTGCATGCATTAATGTGCATGTCCGAACTGCGAAAAATGACGCAGGATATAAGCATCTGGGCGCATGTTTTGCAATAAGTAAAAGACATCTTTTGTTCAACGACCAAATATTCCCTTAAGAACACTAGCTTTCGGCTTCACCCAGTCTGAGGTACACATCCGGCTGACCCGGCAGTAGCAATTGCAGGGGTGCTCCCCTTATGCCCTAGCCGAATTAACGGGAACGTAGGGCATAAACAGAAGAGCCAGACAACCCATCTTGGCCAAAACTTAAGTCATATCGACGCATATAGTGGTGAAAAAAGGCACATATGGAGAAATGACGCATATGTGGTGGGCATAAAGCCCAGAAGATAATTATATTAAGCTTCTGTATAAGAAGCCCCCAGGTATATTGAGCGCGCATAGCGCGGCAAGAGTGTGCGGTCAAAGCATACTTGAAGCTTTTAAAGCTATATATATGAAAAAGAAAATAAGAGAGGATACGATTTAAAAAGGAAGACGGCGTAAGGAGACAAACACAGAGTTCGGCACTAGGTGTAGAATCTTCGGAGTCTGGCTGTGTTCCATGGGTTCGGCTCGAGTCGATTATCTGATGCAGCACGCAGATGGTACGCTCCTCCGGTGAGAACTTTATCAATGATGAAGGGACCCTCCCACTTGGGCTTGAGCTTGTCCTTTTTCTTCTCTGCTAGGCGTAGAACGAGCTCGCTAATGTTATAAGTTTTGGCCCGTACTTCTCGGCTTTGATACCTTCGAGCCTGCTGTTGATATAATGCGGAATGGGCCTTTGCGATGTCACGCTCCTCCACCAAGGCATCTAAGCTGTCCCGCCGATCCAGCTCGGCTTCTCTCCCTTCGTACATGCGCACTCGAGGTGAGTCATGGATGATATCGTAGGGTAGCACTGCCTCTGCGCCGTACACCATAAAAAATGGTGTGTATCCGGTTGTGCGATTTGGCGTGGTCCGCAGCCCCCATAGTACGGAGTCGAGCTCCTCGACCCAGTGCGTATTTGATTCTTTTAAGGATCGCACTAGTCTGTGTTTAATGCCGCTCATAATAAGACCACTCGCTCGTTCGACTTGACCATTTGTTTGAGGGTGATAGACGAAGGCATAATCAAGCTTTATGTCCATTTTGCCGCACCAAGTTTTCACCTCATCGGCTGTGAAGTTTGAGCCATTATCGGTGATGATGCTGTGGGGGACACCGTAATGGTTTACGACCCCGGATATGAAGTCTATCACTGGTCCGGACTCGGCCGTTTTAACTGGTTTGGCTTCTATCCATTTGGTGAATTTATCGACCATGACCAACAAGTATTTCTTCTTATGGCTTCCTCCTTTAAGGGGTCCAACCATATCGAGCCCCCAGACCGTAAAGGGCCAAGTTATGGGGATTGTTTGGAGAGCAGTAGGTGGCATATAGCTTTGATTTGCAAAAAGCTGGCAACCGATGCAATGTTGGACAAGGTCCTGTGCGTCTGCCCGGGCTGTCGGGTAGTAGAAACCTGTATGGAAGGTGTCGGTGTCAAAACCGGCGGATCTCGGGTAGGGGGTCCCGAACTGTGCGTCTAGGCAGATGGTAACAAGAGACGAGGGACACAATGTTTTTACCTGTGTTGGGCCCTCTCGATGGAGGTAAAACCCACGCCCCGCTTGATTAATATTGATGATATGGGTAGTGCAAGAGTAGATCTACCACGAGATCAAGGAGGCTAAACCCTAGAAGCTAGCCTATGGTATGATTGTTGAGATGTATATCGCCCCACGGACTAAAGCCCTCCGGTTTATATAGACACCGGAGGAGGCTACGATTACACGTAGTCGGTTACAATGGTAGGAGATCTACATATCCAGACGCCAAGCTTGCCTTCCACGCCAAGGAAAGTACCATCCGGACACGAGCCGGAGTCTTCAATCTTCTATCTTTGTAGTCCGGGAGTCGGCGGATATTGATAGTCCGCTGTCCGGACACCCCTAGTCCAGACTCCTCAAGAGTAGCCCTAACCAGGCTTCAATGACGATAAGTCCAGCGTGTTTATAGACTTGGCGTTGCAAGGCGGGTTCTCCTTCAAATTCCATGTACCGCCGAATAATGTCCGGCTTCATCTTGAATATTGTGTTCCTCGGCTTCTACGCCAAATAATGGCCCTCTTCCACGCTGCCGCATCGAATGCGAAAAGCCGTGGTGTCTTTTGCATTTCACCCCTAATTGTGCGAAGTCGTCCGCCTATAAAAGAGGCAAGAATCCAGATCCAAACCGCACCGTATTCCTCCCGCAGATACTCCACAAGTGCCTCGACCTAGAAATCCATTCCACCATGGATCACCAACGCGCTCTTCTTCACGCGGCCCCAGCCCACCGCCGGGAATTGGAGGAGGTGCTCTATTTCGCACAACGAGCTAGTGAAGCTCCAAACGGAGGGTTTCTCCTCCGCCTTCATGGTTCCAATCCGGCCGGACTGGTTACTTATCAAGGTGGGAGGCAGGCGGAGGACACCCAAGCCCCAATAAGGCGGAGCGAGTGTGCTTTGTCCCTTATCCGATAAGGGACTCGGATTTCAATACATCCGCTCTCCGCTGGCCTCAAGTTCTACGGACTCCAGCTCCATCACCTTATGCCCGCCTCATCCCGCATATCGCGGGCTATGTAGCTCTTTTGAGCTGTTCCGGGCATCGAGCCCCATTTTGCATTGTGGAAGAGGCTGTTTTGCCTCGCACTTCGTTCTCACCAGGGGTCCATATATCAAGTGGGCGGCGCCAAATATGGCGATCGCCGGACCGGATACCTATCCGCACTCCCAAGAAGGCGCTCAAGATCGCCCTTGAGTGGTTTTATATTGAGACGCGCCCGCTGCGAGATCCCGTCCGGATCGCCTCCGGAGTTTAGTATCGCTCCCTTGAAGAAACGCCACGGTGGCGCCATGAGCCCCGATTGAGGAAGACAAGAGCGCCCATTACTTGATGGGCCGGATAAGATTAATGGCTCATTCCGCTTGACCATGATCAAGTCATGGCAACATGCATCAAGCGAGGGGTACAGCCATCGCAGACTGAGGCCACCCTATGTGGGATTTCAACGGGAAGACGATGCTACCGGCACGGCCAAGAAGGGCCGGATTCGACCGAGAATCTGGCAAAGATCCTGTCCGGCCTGTATAAGGGGGAGAAGGAGGATTTCCTTCGAACGAACCCTTTGAACGGGTTTTCCATGATCAACCCCAGAGGATGGGTAAGTGGACACCTTGAAGGGCTCAACCCAAGCTTTCGAAGTTTAAGCTTCTTATATTATATCTTCGGCGCAGGATCTACGCCAGACTGTGGAGGACATGGTGAGTCCTGCTCCGCAACCCGAGGATCCGGAAGGATCTCGGTCCGCCTCCAAGAGGACCCGACATCGAGGTGGATCTGATCGACGGGTGTATCACCAGCTCAAGATAGACAATGCCTTGGTCGCCATTATGGCAGACTACCCCGGACTAAGTCCGCTTCCTGTGATCGCGATCAAGTCCGGACACGGTATTTCTTCCCTGCCCATCTCGACCGAACGATGGTTATTTTGCAGAAGCGCCTTTACGGCAGAAGCCGAGCCAGCGCGGCCGACCAACAGAGGCCATCCAACCAAAGAAAGCGGAATAGGAGCCTTGAGCGGACGGAAATGTCGCCGCAAAGGTATAGCTCGTATTCGAATTTTCAGAGCAACGTTCCGAGGAAACGCCTGAGTGCTCATGATCTTTGTAGGAGAAAAAGCGCTCGCCGGACTACGAGCGCAGGAATTGCCGATCCGACCAACACCGGCCAGGCTCCAGCGCCCGGACTGGAGGGAGAAGCAAGCGCGAGACGCGAGCCGGATCCTTCTCCAACGGAGGATACCGATAGACTGTCCGCCACCAAGTCTGAGGTGGAGAGCGCCATGAACCGTAGGCGCCACCGACAAGATTTCAAGCGTGCTTTTCCCCGAGGCATTGATGCCTTTAACGCTGGGGACGACATCTCCATGCTGCTCAAAATGGTTTTACCAGAGCCACGGAGCAGTATGTGAAAGACATACAGGTAAGGGAATTTTAATGGTTGTATATACCAGTAGCCCCCGAGACTTAAGGTAGTTATGCTAACTGATTTAAGGATCATTGGAAATTACAGGCACTTAACGAGAAGAACGCCCAGCTGTCTCGGGAGTTGCAAGATTGCAAGGCCCAACTTGGGGCCGCACTTGCTGCCGCAGGAGGAGACGAAAGGACCCCTCCTGGTAACACATTTTTATTAATAAATATAAGCGATGTGCGGCGTGCGCGCGAGTCTAATAATGACATTGCAGGTACCGCCAGACAAGATCCGGATAGGCAAGCATTGCTGCGCCAGCTAAAGGCCGGCGAGAGTGTGCTGAATAGGGTTCAGCAGGAAAGGAACAAGCTCCAGGATGCCAACGCCAAGCTAGGAGAAGAGCTGAAAGGCGCACAGGCCGAGCTGTCCGGCTCCGTTAAGGAGAATCAACGGCTTCGTCGCGGCATATATAGTAAGTGCTTGAGCGAACTCTTTTGAAAAGAAGAGTTCGGCGAGGAAGTATTTTGACATGATATGTCGTGTAGGTGTACTCACGGTTCGTCCTGCAGAGGAGATGTCCATATCAATGGGTGATCAACTTCCAGAACTGTTGCAGCTACTCGAACGAGTTCGGCAGGCAATGATTGGCGTCGTTCAGGCTTTATGGCCAGCCCTCACCCTTCCCGAGGGCCTCGGGGAGCTTGTGGAGAAGCTACAGGGAGTGCGGCAGCGCCTGCTTGTGGAAGATTTCGCTTGCCGTCAAGGTGCCAGGAGGCTTGGGCCATGGTGAAGACGCTGTATAAGAAGGCGGATCCCAACCACATGGCGAAGTTGGACCGGTGGGACCCGATGGGAAGGAGATCCCTGTGAGTTTAGTGTACAGCCAAGTAGAGTTGGCTGCTAAATTTTCCCAACGGGACTGTAAACTAGACAGCCTGTTAGACGGGATTGAGGAGGAATACAATCAATAAATTTGACAATGTATGTTATCCGTAAAGTGACATGTGAAATGCCTTCTAGCCGGATTGTAGATCGCTTGTCTTTGCCGACCTTTTTCGCTTCGACCTCGAGACCCTAGAGTACGGAGTGTGTCCGAATACCTTTTTGGTTAAAAAACAACCGTGGTATGCATGGAGACCAGCGTAGGGGTCATTAGTGCTTTATCGCATAAGTGCCCAACTAGTTATGTTATATTACATGGTTAGTAAGAAACATCTTCCAGGAGAATAGTTCCGTTAAGGGTTCCTTTCATTTGGGAGGCATGCCCTAAAGTGCATGTCCGGACTGCAAATAAAGCATAGAAACATCCGGGGCAAATAGATAAATAGGTAAAAGTCATCTTTAAGTCGCCAATCGAATATTCCCTTAAGAACGCTTAGCTTTCGGCTTCACCCAGCCTAAGGTACACATCCGGTGACCCGACAAGAATAATCACAGAGGTGCTCCTTTACCTCCTAGCCGAACAATCGGGAACGTGGGGTAAGCACAGAGCCGAGCAACCCAGCTTGGCCAAAACTTAAGTCATATCGATGCATATAATGGCAAGTAAAAGGTACATGTGGAAGCTTGACACATGTGTTGGGTATGAAACCCAGACAATTGAGCTTCGTAAAAGAAGCCCCGGGAATAATGAGTGCGGATGGCACATCATGCGATGCAAAGAATGCGGAAAATGCCCGTAAGGGCTTTTAAGTGAAAAGGATAAAAGAGAAATGAAGACAGCCAAATATAAAAGTTTGGACGGGGAAGGGACGAACTCTTAGTCCGGCGCTAGGCATAGAATCGCCGGAGGCGGGCTACGTTCCATGGGTTCGCTCGAGTCGGTTATTCGACGATTTCATAGACGGTATGCTCACCGGTCAAGACTTGATCGACAATGAAGGGCCCTCCCATCCGGGCTTGAGCTTGTCCTTTTCTTGTCCGCAGCGAGAACTAGTTCACCAATGTTGTAAGTCTTGGCCCGTACTTCTCGCTTTGATATCTTCAGCTGCTGCCGATAGAATGCGAACGAGCCTTCGCGACGCCCCGTTCTTCCTCCAATGTGTCCAAGCTGTCCCGCCGATCAAGCTCGGCCTCCCTTCCTCATACATGCACACTCGAGGTGAGTCATGAATAATGTCACAGGCAAGACTGCCTCTGCGCCAGATACCATAAAAATGGTGTGAATCCGTAGTACGGTTAGGCGTTGTCCGCAGCCCCCGTGAGTACGGAGTCGAGCTCCTCGACCCATTGTGCGTCGGATTTAGTGAGTGACCTCACTAGTCCGGGTTTAATGCCGCCATTATTAGACCATTTGCTCTTTCCACTTGACCGCTGGTTTGAGGGTGATAGATCGACGATAGTCGAGCTTGATGCCCATATTTTTGCACCATGACTTAACCTCATCGGCCGTGAAGTTCGTCTTTGTTGTGCGTGATGATGCTGTGGGGACTCAGAACGGTGTACCACCCCGATATAAAGTCTATCACTGGTCCGGACTCTGCGTTTTGACCGGTTTGGCCTATATCCATTTGGTGAACTTATCCACCATGACCAATAGGTATTTTTTCTTGTGGGTTCCCTTTAAGGGGTCCAACCATGTCAAGCCCTGCACCATGAACGCCGGGTAATGGGTATGGTTTTGAGGCGGTGGGTGGCATATGGCTCGATTAGCAAAGAGTCGACAACCAACGATCGCCGACCAAGTCTGTAAGGCTCCGCCGAGCCGTCGGCCAATAAAATCTGACGGAATGCCTTTCCTACAAGGGCCGGGCTGCTGCGTGGTGTCCGCCTTAGTCCGCATGAATTTCAGCCAGAGGTTTCGCCCTTCTTCTTCGGAGATACACCTTTGAAGGACTCGCTGGTACTTTTCTTATAAAGTTCTTCCTCGTGGACCTTGTAGGCCTTCGATCACGGACTATGCGGGCCTTGTTTTGGTCTTCGGAAGTTCCCGCCTAAGTAAGTAGGCTAGAAAGGTTACATCCACGCGCAATTATTGCCATTATGACGGCGGAGGGTGTTATGTCATCTGCCAATCACCGTTGGTGCGGTTTTCTCCGGTTTATCGCTACCGACTCCTCTTCCCATACTACGGATGGCTTGAAGAGCCGCTCCAGAAAAGATATTTGGAGGACAGATCACGTTTCGCTACCGATGCGTGCCAGACGCCGCCGCTTGGTTATTATCTCGGGCTATGTGATGAAATTCGAGTCCTTCAAACCGAAATGACATTTTTAGGACAGCGTTGCGATATGCTGCCATTTTCGCTTGGCGTCAAGTCTCCGCTTATTTGGGATATTGCAAGGTTTGATTCCCCGCGCACCTCTAGGCGCTCAATGCCCATGGAGACCGCCATCCGGAGACCATGTAACAGGCCTCAGATTCGGCTGCATTGTTGGAGTCCGTACATTATTTGAAGTACATATCGGGTTGTATCTCCGGTGGGGACGCCAAGACGACGCCAGCCCCCATCCGCCAACATTTTGGAGCCGTCGAAATGCATGGTCCAGTTGGAGTATGCGCCATACTCTTTAGGGAGTTAAACGGTCCATTCGGCATTTAAGTCAGCCAAAACTTGTGACTTTATAGCTCGTCGAGGTTTGTAAGTAATGTCGAATGGTAAGAGCTCAATGGCCCATTTTGCTATCCTGCCCGTTGCGTCGTGGTTATTTATAATGTCATTGAGTGGTACTTCAGAGGCCACTTTTATCGAGCACTCTTGAAAGTAGTGCCGGAGCTTTCGAGACGCCATGAACACCGCATATGCTATCTTCTGATAGTGCGGGTAACGGGATTTACAGGGGGTTAACACAGTGGATACATAGTACACTGGTTTTTGAAGAGGGAATTTATGCCCTTCATCACTCGCTCGACGACGAGGACCGCGCTTATAACTTGATGCGTTGTTGCGATGTATAACAACATTGGTTCGCCCAAAGTGGGCGCAGCCAGACCGGATTTGTTGCCAATATGGCTTTTATTTCTTCGAGTCCAAGAAGTGGCGTGCATCCGCCCACTCGAAGTGTTCGTGCGCCGAGGAGGCGATAGAGGGCAACGCCTTTTCTCCTAAACGGAGATAAAGCGCTTAAGGCTGCCACGCATCTTGTTAATTTTTGTATTTGCTTGAGGTCTTTTGGAATATCCAACTGTGACAGAGCTCGGATTTTAGCCGGATTTGCTTCAATTCCTCTACCGGATACGATGAAGCCCAGCAGCTTTCCGGCTGGTATGCCGAAAACGCATTTTTCCGGATTCAGCTTGATGTCATATGCTCTGAGGTTGTCGAATGTGAGCCTCAAATCGTCTACTAAAGTTTCGACGTGTTTTGTTTTGACGACTACATCGTCTACGTATGCCTCGATTGTTTTGCCGATCTAGGTGGCCAGACATGTTTGAATCATGCGCTGATATGTTGCGACGGCGTTTTTTAGTCCGAAGGGCATCGTGTTGAAGCAGAATGGTCCATATGGAGTGATAAACGCCGTTGCGGCTTGGTCTGCTTCCGCCATCTTGATTTGATGATAGCCAGAGTATGCATCCAGGAAGCACAACGAATCGTGCCCTGCTGTGGCATCGATAATTTGATCGATGCGGGGGAGAGGGAAGGGATCCTTTGGGCAAGCTTTATTGAGGTCTTTAAAATCGACACAGAGGCGCCAGGATTTATCCTTCTTTGGTACCATCACCAAATTTGCTAGCCAGTCCGGATGTTTAATATCTCTAATGAATCCGTGTAATGCCCCGGATACAACTTTCCATATTCGTAACTCCGACCCTTGCCTTTTCCGGAGATGTGTTATTTTATTTTCTCCGTGGTTGGGTTTTGTCTGTTGTTGTGCATTTTGTTTTTGTTATGCATCTCGTCTCATCGCATCATCCGCATTGCATCGGCACTCGTTGCCGTCATTGTTTTAAAACTTGCATTCGTTCGTCGTTGCCGTTTCTCCCTTTGCCTTCATCACATTCCCTCAGACCGTTTGGACCCCTCTCTTCTCTCTTTCTCCGAGACCAACAAACCCCTTTGTCTCCATGGCGTTTCGTCAAGCCCCTCTTGCGTGCATCCGTTGTTAGTTGCCGCTTCTCCCTCGCCTCCGTTGACGTTTCTCAGGCCAACCGTTCTTTTGTTGTCTGACCGTTTGACCCTCTCTGCACATCCACCCCTCCTCTTCCGGGCGTCCGAAAAACTTCCCCGAACTCGAACCGGTCTGTCGTGACCGTTGGGTCCGGATCATCCCCTAACATCCCGAAAACATCTCCGTTTTATTATTTGGACTCCCTACCTATTTTTTTCCGACCGTCCGATTTCGATCGGAGGGACGAAATAGCCCCAAACCAAAATCCTTTTACTATATATATCAGTCTAACCCTAGGCTATCCCATCCATTCCTCCACTCCAATCGCCGCCGCCACACTCCCCTGTTCCTCGGGATCCTTCCCCTACCTGCCTTCTCTCCCTCGGGATCCTCCTGATCCAGTTCCACCCGAGACCAATCGCAGCCAGTCCCCTCCTTCCTAATTCTCAGTGCCGCCGCCGACAACCACCAGATCAGTCCCTCGCGCGCTGTTCTTATCCTCCTTTTTTTTTCTTTCCTTCTTCTTCTCCGCGTCCCTGCTCAACTGCCTCTTGACTCTCTCTGTACAGGAAACCGTCATGGACGCCCGAATCCGACGGTGACCTCGACCTTCCGGCCACCCGGACGCGCCCCTGCTTCCTCGACCTCCTGACCCCCTCACGCTCGAGCCACAGGAGACGAGCACCCCGCAGCAGCGCTCGACCCCGCGCTCGTCTTCTCGCCCGGACGGCCACCTCGCCAGCTTTCCACGGCCCAAGCTCCGCCGCTGCCTGCGCCCTCGCCAAGACCTGCCGCCGCCCGCGTCTACCGCCGGCCGGCCACGGCAAGGTCGCCTCGCCTCCTCTCGCTCTCACTCCGTCCCTCTCTGTGTCCCTGCCACTGTCTGATTTCTCCCTACCATGGCCCTGCAGTTCCTCCCCGCCTTGGAGCTCCTTTGCGCCGCCGGATCAGAGACCCCTCGCCCGGACCTGCCCGTTCCCGGCGCTCGCATCGCCGTCTAGCGCCCGGCCCCGCCGCCCCGTCTCTAGTCCCTCGCCCCGCGCGCCAAGTCCACCGTCGTCGCTTCCCAGATCGCCGCTCGCCTCGACGAGCCGCTGCTCTGTTTGTCGAAGACGAGGCGCCGCTTCGCCCGCTGACCGAGCCCCGATCCGCGCCGCCCCTTGCCGGATTTGGACCGGCGCCTTCCCGCGTTCCGTTCCACCCGTTCGGCGGTTCCCGCCGACCCCGTCGCCATGAACTCCTGCCGGCGCCTTCTCCATTGCTGGACCTGCTGCTGTCTGTTTCTTCAGAAACGAGAGCTGCAACGCAGCCGGTCGCCCCGCTCGCCCGCTCCCCGTTGACCGCGCGCCTGGCCTCCTCCTCTCCGAGCCGGCCCATGAGGCCCAGCGATGGCCGGCCTCCTCTGCCTCCCGACGGGCCGAAGCCCATGGTGAGATGCCCCCAGCGCTGTTCTGTTGGGCAAAGCTACTGATTCGCCCATGTCTTTTTTTTCCGTAACTGTGATTTTAACCTTATCCGGTGAATTCTTGTTTACGTAAAAACCCTAAACTTCATGCATTAATAACTCCACAACCGTGCATCGGATTAAAACAAACTTTATATGTAAAATGCTTAGTTTTTCATCTAGTTTCATAATATGCCATTTTCATCCATGTTTAAAATGTTTAAAATGCTGTTTGTGCTAATTTGCTAAATTGCCATGTTAAAATGATTTAATTCATAACTAAATAACCGTAACTCCGTTTTTAATAAACTTTATATGTAAATGGGGTAGAATTTTGCCTAGTTTAACATGGTGCACTCATCTTGCATGTTTAACAACTCTAAAATTGTGTTTAGGGCAGAACAGTACCAAACCTTAAAATATGCACATGGGGAGTTTCCGGACTTGTTGGTTATTGTTCCGGCCTCATTTAAACTTGCCTAGTTAGGTAGTTTTGTTTTGTTTCACCTCTTGCCATGTTTAACAACATTTAACATTGTTGTGTACCTAAACGAGATCGAACTAAATAACTTGTCGTGGTGTTTCATCAACTTGTAACGCCCTCGATGCGGCTATATCTCCCACGTGTCGAAGCACGACTTAGAGGCATAACCGCATTGAAAGCAATGTCGCAAGTGAGGTAATCTTCACACAACCCATGTAATACATAAGGGAAAAAGATACATAGTTGGCTTACAATCGCCACTTCACACAATTACATGAATAAAGCATTACATCATCCAGATACAATCAAGGTCCGACACGGAACCAAAATAAAAGAAGAACCCCAAATGCGATAAAGGTCCCCGATCGACCCTAAGCGGGCTCCACTCATTGATCAACTAGAACGAAACAACACAAAGGGCAAGATCTTCATCGAGCTCCTCCTTGAGCATGGTTGCGCCACCTTTCGGAAACATAGGCACCGCAAACTGGTTTTGGAAGTATCTGGTGAGCCACGAGGACTCAGCAATCCCATTACCATGGGTATCAAGACTAGCAAAGCTTAATGGGAAAGGAAGGGGTAAAGTGGTGAGGTTGCAGCAGCGACTAAGCAAGTATGGTGGCTAACCAACGCAAATGAGAGCGAGAAGAGAAACAAGCGGAACGGTCGTGAACTAGCAATGATCAAGAGGTGACCCTGAACACCTACTTACGTCAAACATAACACAGAAACCGTGTTCACTTCCCGGACTCCGCCGAGAAGAGACCATCACGGCTACACACTCGGTTGATGCGTTTTAATTCGGATCAAGTGTCAAGTTGTCTACAACCGGACATTAACAAATTCCCATCTGCCACATAACCGCGGGCACGGCTCTCGAAAGTTTATACCTGCGGGGTGTCCCAACTTAGCCCATGACAAGCTCTCGCGATCATCGAAGGAATAGACCTTCACCCGAGACACTCCGATCAGACTCGGTATCCGGTACATCAAGACATTTCGACAATGGTAAAACAAGACCAGCAAAGCCGCCCGATGCGCCGACAATCCCGATAGGAGCTGCACATATCTCGTTCTCGTGGCAACACGGATAAGCGAAGCGTCTGAGAACCGACGTAACCCAAGTTGCCAAGGGATGGTCCCAAGACGGTGCTCTAGTTTGGACCAACGCTAGACAAGCAATCGGCCGGGGGCTATAATAAAGATGACCCTTGGGTTAATTACTCCCAAGGGAAAAGTAGGTGGTGGTGAGGCAAATGGTAAAAGGCAATGTTGGGCCTTCTTTGGACAAGTTTTATTCAAAGCGAACCGTCGGGGGTCCCATAAATCACCCGACAGCGTAAGGGACGCAAAATCCGGGAACATAACACCGGTATGACGGAAACTAGGGCGGCAAGAGTGGAACAAAACACCGTGCATAAGGCCGAGCCTTCCACCCTTTACCAAGTATATAGATGCATTAATATTATAAGAGATATTGTGATATCCCAACATAAACCCATGCCCACCATGGAGCAATCTTCAACTTCACCGCAACTAGCAACGCTATAAGAGGGCTGAGCAAAAGCGGTAACATAGCCAAACAACGGTTTGCATAGGAATGTTGTCAAAGGTTAGAGGCTCATGGCAATATGGGATGGCTTGACAAGCAGGTAATAGGTAGCGCAGCATAGCGAAGAACGAGGCAACTAGCATAGCAATGATAGTAGTGATATCTGTGGTAGCGGTCATCTTGCACGAGATCCCGTAAGGAAGAAGAACGAGTCCATGAAGAAGACAAACGGTCGAAGTCGAGCGGATCCTCGCAACTCCGAACGAAACCGGCTAACGAGAGGCGCAACCGGAAAGAAGCAAACAACATAGTAAACACACGAGCATAATCATGACATGATGCGCAGACAAATATGATGCATGTCCGGTTTAATGAGGCATGGCATGGCAAGGCAAAGTGCAACAAACAACACTACAAATTAAGTGGAGCTCAATATGCAACGAGTTGCATATTGACGGAACACCACATCCAAGTATTTAGTTTGATCCCGTTATGCTACTCATCAATATTAAATGTTGTTAAACATGGCAAGAGGTGAAACAAAACAAAACTACCTAACTAGGCAAGTTTAAATGAGGCCGGAACAATAACCAACAAGTCCGGAAACTCCCCATGTGCATATTTTAAGGTTTGGTACTGTTCTGCCCTAAACACAATTTTAGAGTTGTTAAACATGCAAGATGAGTGCACCATGTTAAACTAGGCAAAATTCTACCCCATTTACATATAAAGTTTATTAAAAACGGAGTTACGGTTATTTAGTTATGAATTAAATCATTTTAACATGGCAATTTAGCAAATTAGCACAAACAGCATTTTAAACATTTTAAACATGGATGAAAATGGCATATTATGAAACTAGATGAAAAACTAAGCATTTTACATATAAAGTTTGTTTTAATCCGATGCACGGTTGTGGAGTTATTAATGCATGAAGTTTAGGGGTTTTTCTGTAAAACAGTAATTCACTGGATAAGGTTAAAATCACAGTTCTGGAAAAAAAAACAGACATGGGCGAATCAGAGCTTTGCCCAACAGAACAGCGCTGGGGGCATCTCACCATGGGCTTCGGCCCGGTCGGGGAGGCAGAGGAGGCCGGCCATCGCTGGGCCTCATGGGCCGGCTCGGAGAGGAGGAGGCCAGGCGCGCGGTCAACGGGGAGCGGGCGAGCGGGGCGACCGGCTGCGTTGCAGCTCTCGTTTCTGAAGAAACAGACAGCAGCAGGTCCAGCAATGGAGAAGGCGCCGGCAGGAGTTCATGGCGACGGGGTCGGCGGGAACCGGCCGGAACGGGTGGAACGGAACGCGGGAAGGCGCCGGGGTCCAAATCCGGCAAGGGGCGGCGCGGATCGGGGCTCGGTCAACGGGGCGAGCGGGCGCCTCGTCCTCTGACGAAACAAAGCAGCGGCTCGATGCAGAGGCAGGCAGCGGCGATACAGGGAAGCGACGACGGTGGACTTGGCGCGCGGGGCGAGGGACTAGAGACGGGGCGGCGGGGCCGGGCGCTAGACGGCGATGCGAGCGCCGGGAACGGGCAGGTCCGGGCGAGGGGTCTCTGATCCGGCGGCGCAAAGGAGCTCCGAGGCGAGGAGGAACTGCAGGGCCATGGTAGGGAGAAATCAGACAGTGGCAGGGACACAGAGAGGGACGGAGTGAGAGCGAGAGGAGGCGAGGCGACCTTGCCGTGGCCGGCCGGCGGTAGACGCGGGCGGCGGCAGGTCTTGGCGAGGGCGCAGGACGGTGGCGGAGCTTGGGCCGTGGAAAGCCTGGCAGGTGGCGGCCCGGCGAGAAGACGAAGCTGGGTCGAAGGGCGCTGGGGTGCTCGTCTCTGTGGCTCGAGCGTGAGGGGGCCGAGGTCGAGGAAGCAGGGCGCGGCCGGGTGGCGGAAGGTCGAGGTCACTGCGGATTCAAGCGCCCATGACGGTTTCTGTCTGAGAGAGTCAAGAGGCAGTTGAGCAGGGACGCGGAGAAGAAGAAGGAAAAAAAAAAAAAGGAGGATAAGAACAGCGCGCGAGGGACTGATCTGGTGGTTGTCGGCGGCGGCACTGAGAATTAGGAAGGAGGGGACTGGCTGCGATTGGTCTCGGGTGGAACTGGATCAGGAGGATCCCGAGGGAGAGAAGGCAGGTAGGGGAAGGATCCCGAGGAACAGGGGAGTGTGGCGGCGATTGGAGTGGAGGAATGGATGGGATAGCCTAGGGTTAGACCGATATATATAGTAAAAGGATTTTGGTTTGGGGCTATTTCGTCCCTCCGATCAAATCGGACGGTCGGAAAAAAATAGGTAGGGAGTCCAAATAATAAAACGGAGATGTTTTCGGGATGTTAGGGATGATCCGGACCAACGGTCACGACAGACCGTTCGAGTTCGGGAAGTTTTTGGACGCCGGAAGAGGAGGGGTGGATGTGCAGAGAGGGTCAAACGGTCAGACAACAAAAGAACGGTTGGCCTGAGAAACGTCAACGGAGGCGAGGGAGAAGCGGCAACTAACAACGGATGCACGCAAGAGGGGCTTGATGAAACGCCATGGAGACAAAGGGGTTTGTTGGTCTCGGAGAAAGAGAGAAGAGAGGGGTCCAAACGGTCTGAGGGAATGTGATGAAGGCAAAGGGAGAAACGGCAACGACGAACGAATGCAAGTTTTAAAACAATGACGGCAACGAGTGCCGATGCAATGCGGATGATGCGATGAGACGAGATGCATAACAAAAACAAAATGCACAACAACAGACAAAACCCAACCACGGAGAAAATAAAATAACACATCTCCGGAAAAGGCAAGGGTCGGAGTTACGAATATGGAAAGTTGTATCCGGGGCGTTACAATCCGGCTTCCAATAGTTTGGCTAGCTCTTCTCCCATTGCCTGTCTTTTGGGCTCGGAAAATCGTCGAAGAGCCTGTTTGACTGGCTTAAATCCTTTTAGGATGTTTAGGCTGTGTTACGCCAACCTGCGAGGATTCGGGCATGTCCGAAGGATGCCAGGCGAAGATATCCCAATTTTCCCGAAGGAATTCACGCAGTGCGGCGTCAACTTCGGGGTTCAACTGTGCCTCGATGGAGGCCGTCTTTGTTGGGTCCGTTGGATGGACCTGGAATTTTATTATCTCATCTGCTAGTTTGAAGGAGGTGGACTTGGATCTTTTGTCGAGTATCACATCGCCCTGTTCACCGTGAGAGCGCTTGTGTGGTGAGTTCCTCTGCCGCTAGGGCTTGGATAGTGCCTCGAGGGCTAGTGCGGCTGTCTTATTTTCGGCGCGTGAGTGCTATGTCCGGATCACTAGTGAGAGTGATTATTCCGCGGGCCTGCATTTTGAGCTTCATGTACCCGTAATGAGGTATTGCTTGAAAAATTGTGAATGCCTCTTGTCCTAGTATGGCGTGATACCCATCGCTGAACGGGCCACCGAACGTGACTTCTTCAGATCTGTAATTGTCCGGAGAGCGAACACCACATCGAGTGTGATTTTTCGGTGCAGCGCGCTTCCTGGCTAGGGATTATTCCTCTAAAGGTTGTGCTGCTTCGCTCAATACGGCTCCAATCGATTTCCATTTTTCGCAGAGTTTCCTCATAAATGAGGTTTAGTCCGCTGCCGCCATCCATGAGGACTTTTGTCAGTCGAAAGCCGTCCACTATGGGACTAAGTACCAGTGCGGCTGGGGCTCTGGTTGTTCGGAATGTGGGCTCGTCGCTGGCATTGAAAGTAATAGCTGTGTCACTCCATGGATTTGCTGTTGCTACTTGGTAGACTTCGGCGAGTTTGCGGATTGTTCGTTTTCGCATATTATTTGATGCGAAAGTCTCGAAGACTGTTGATACCATGCTGGTATTGTTGGAGTGGTTTCCTGGGGCTAGAAGCTCTTCACTACTTTTGGCCACCTGCCGTAATATCCAACATGCTCGAAGGCTATGTGTTGGGACGGCTCCCTCTGTACTATGAAGTTTACAGGGTCCATTGAGCCATCCCTCCAGTACGGTTCCGTTTCCCTTATTGGGTTTTTGTTTTTTCGTTTTTGCATCTGGGGCCTTAGTGTAAGGCGCCTTTTATCGCGAATCGGGTTTGGGGCCGGATTATCCCAAAATTGATTTTCGGTTTTCCGGAAACTCTCCATCGCACAGTACTTTTGTACAATGGATGCGGATCGGTGAAGCGCGTAATATTGCGACGATCAATGGCGTCTAGTATTCCTTGCCGTGCGATTATTGCGTAAAATTGATATTGCATTTTCCTCTCGGCAGTCCTTTATCCTGTCCATAACTGTGGAGGAATCGCCCGAGAGTGATGTATTGTTTGAGAGGCTCTTGCCGTATTAGAGATAGATCGCATATGTGCGTGCGGGTGGGTGGAATAAAATCCGGATCCTCGCCCATCTTGAGGCTCAAAGGCCAAGGAGTTTCGAATTTGGAAGTTTGGTTTCTTTGGACGCAATCCAGCGAGTCGGGCGATGCATGATTTTAAGTTCAATGCTCGATCGAAGTCCGTCCCTCCGGGAATCCGGCATGGAGGGTTCGGGAATCCGGACATGAACTGTCTTCAACACCGCAAAGAGTTGCCAGATGCTCCTCTACCACCGCGGCGTGGTGGGTGGCCCGGGAGAGTTAATCTCTCTCGGATCGGTTTTAAGCCCAATCTGGTTGTAGTCCGTAGCGACTCGGGAGGGCGATGCGATCCAAGAGCTCGTTAATAGACGAGCTCTATTGGATCTAACTGCTCGCAGCTTTAGGGTTGACGCGAAGATTGCTTCCGATGACTTGAGAAGTCATTGCGAAGCGGCGGCGGACAGCGGTCATGAAAACCACCAAGCCGGATAGTTTGGCGGCGGCCAAGGCCCTCCGGCGAAAAACACCGTCTTTGAAGGCGGGTGGAGGCATCCGCTCTATCGGCGACGACGGAGGAACTCTCAATGAAAGCACCAATGTCGGTGTCAAAACCGCGGATCTCGGTAGGGGTCCCGAACTGTGCGTCTAGGCGGATGGTAACAAGAGACGAGGGACACAATGTTTTTACCTGTGTTGGGCCCTCTCGATGGAGGTAAAACCCTACGTCCTGCTTGATTAATATTGATGATATGGGTAGTACAAGAGTAGATCTACCACGAGATCAAGGAGGCTAAACCCTAGAAGCTAGCCTATGGTATGATTGTTGAGATGTATATCGTCCTACGGACTAAAGCCCTCCGGTTTATAAAGACACCGGAGGAGGCTAGGGTTACACAGAGTCGGTTACAATGGTAGGAGATCTACATATCCGTATCGCCAAGCTTGCCTTCCACGCCAAGGAAAGTTCCATCCGGACACGAGCCGGAGTCTTCAATCTTCTATCTTCGTAGTTTGGGAGTCTGGCGGATATTGATAGTCCGGCTGTCCGGACACCCCCTAGTCCAGGACTCCCTCAGAAGGTCTTGCTTACGAGCACCCGAGCTGCGGCATGCTGGCCGCCGAGTCCTACATGAAGTTCGGCCAAGAGCTGCCGCCCTTCCTCTTCGGAGATGCACCTTTGGAGCACTCCAGTCGCGCTTTTCTTGTAAAGCTATCCCCCGTGGACTTTTTAGGCTTTAGAGCTCCGCACAATGTAACGTGCCTTATTTTGGTCCTCAGGGAGTTCTTGCCTATTTAAGTAGGCTAAGAAGGGTTCTGTCCACAGAGCGATGACAACCATAATCGCGTGGGCCGAAGGTGTTATTTCGGTGGCGGAGCCTCCGATTACGTCAGATTGTTCGGGTTCTGGGGTTGTGTTCGGATCCGGACTGGTATTGCCGGTCTACCCTTCCCATACCATGGATGGCTTGAACAGCCTTTCCAAAAAGATATTAGGTCGGACGGGGTCGCGCTTAGCGCCGATGCGGGCAAGGATATCCGCCGCTTGGTTGTTTTCTCGGACCACATGGTGGAATTAGAGCCCCTCGAACCGAGCTGACATTTTGAGGACCACATTGCGGCAGACCGCCATTTTTGGGTCCTTGGCGTCAACGTCTCCATTTATTTGAGATATTGCGAGGTTTGAATCCGCACGCACTTCCAGGCGTTGAATGCCCATGGAGGCTGCCATGCGGAGACCATGCAACAGGGCCTCATATTCGGCTGCATTGTTGGAATCTTTGTATAGTATTTGGAGTACGTATTGGACACTATCTCCGGTGGGGGATGTCAGGACAACGCTTGCCCCTAGACCAGCCAGCATCTTAGAGCCGTCAAAGTGCATTATCCAATTGGATTACGCGCCGTACTCTTTAGGGAGTTCGGCTTCTGTCCATTCGGCGACGAAGTCGGCCAGTACTTGTGACTTAATGGCTCGCCGTGGTTTGTATGTTTTGTCGAATGGGAGGTGCTCGATAGCCCATTTAGCAATCCGGCCTGTGGCATCGCGGTTATTTATTATGTCATTGAGTTGTAGTTCGGAGGCCACCGTGATTGAACACTCTTGAAAGTAGTGTCGTAGTTTTCGGGATGCCATGAAGACCGCGTATGCTATCTTTTGATAATGTGGGTACCGTGACGTGCATGGAGTGAGGACAGTGGTTACATAGTATACCGGCTTTTGAAGCGGGAACTTATGCCCATCTGTCTCTCGTTCAACGACGAGCACTACGCTTACAACCTGGTGTGTTGCAGCTCTATATAACAACATAGGTTCGCCGATATTTGGCGCGTCCAGGATTGGATTGGTGGCCAAGAGGGCTTTTATTTCCTCCATACCGGCCGTATCCGCATCCGTCCACTCGAAGTGTTCGAGGCGTCGAAGAAGGCGATAAAGAGATAGTGCCTTTTCTGCTAATCGGGAGAAAAAGCGTCTTAAGGCGGCCACGCATCCAGTTAATTTCTGGATTTGCTTGAGGTCTGTTGGGGTAGCCAACTGTGACAGAGCTCGGATTTTAGCCGGATTTGCTTCAATTCCTCTATTGGAAACGATAAAGCCCAGGAGCTTTCCAGAAGGAACGCCAAAAACGCATTTTTCCAAATTGAGCTTGATGTCGTATGTTCAGAGATTGTCAAACGTAAGCCTCAAGTCGTCTATTAAAGATTCGACGTGTCTAGTTTTGATGACCACATCGTCTACATATGCCTCCACTGTTTTGCCGATTTATGTTTCCAGGCATGTCTGAATCATGCGTTGATAGGTTGCACAGGCGTTTTTGAGCCCGAAAGGCATGGTGTTAAAACAGAAGGGGCCATATGGAGTGACGAATGCTATTGAGCTTGATTGGACGCCGCCATCTTGATTTGATGGTATCCGGAGTATGCGTCGAGGAAACACAATGAGTCGTGTCCTGTGGTAGCGTCGATGATTTGATCGATGCGGGGGAGGGCGAAGGGATCCTTAGGGCAAGCCTTATTGAGGTCCTTGAAATTGACGCATAGGCGCCAGGATTTGTCCTTCTTTGGTACCATCACCGGGTTTCCTAGCCAGTCCGGATGTTTTATTTCTCTGATGAATCCGGCCTCGAGTAGCTTGGCTAGCTCTTCTCCCATGGCTTGTCGCTTGGGTTCTGAAAAGCGCCGAAGAGTCTGCTTGACCGACTTGTCTCCCTTTAGTACATTTAGGCTATGCTCGGCAAGCCTGCGTGGGATACCTGGCATGTCTGAAGGATGCCAGGCGAAGATGTCCCATTCTCGCGCAAGAACTCTCGTAGTGCGGTGTCTATTGTGGGGTTCAGCTGTGCCCCAATTGATGATGTTTTTGTAGGGTCCGTTGGGTAGACCTGGAATTTAACTATTTCGTCTGCTGGTTTAAAGGAGGTGGACTTGGGTCGTTTCTTGATTATCACGTCGTTCCTGTCTACTGTGGAGCGCAGTGCAGTTAACACTTCGGCCGCGAGGTCTTCGGATAATGCCTCCAGGGCTAGTGTGGCGGTTTTATTTTTGGCGCGGAGTGCTATGTCCGGATCACTAGCTAGGGTGATGATTCCATTGGGCCAACGCATCTTGAGCTTCATGTACCCATAATGGGGTATAGATTGGAAGCTTGTGAATGCATCCCGCCCTAAAAGGGCGTGGTATCCACTACGGAACGGGGCCACTTGGAATGTGATTTCTTCGGACCTATCATTCTCCGGCGTGCCGAATACCACATCCAGCATCATTTTTCCCGCGCATCGTGCCTCCCGACTAGGAATGATTCCTCTGAAGGTCGTGCTGCTTTGCTCAATGCGGCTCTTATCTATTTCCATTTTGTTAAGAGTTTCCTCATAGATGAGGTTTAATCTGCTGCCGCCGTCCATGAGCACTTTAGAAAGCTAGAAGCCGTCCACAATTGGACTAAGGACCAAAGCAGCTGGTGCTCGAACTGTTCGGAATTGAGGTTCGTCACTGGCATTGAAGGTTATGGCCGTGTCGTTCCATGGATTTATTGCTTCAACGTGGTAGACTTCGGCGAGGTCTCGAAGACTGTCTGTACTGTATTGTTATTCTCCGCAGGATGGTGCTCTACGGTATTGTTGATGAGAAGTTCCTCGCCGCTCTTGGCCACCTGTCGGAGTATCCAACATGCTCTAAGGTAGTGTGTTGGTGTGATGCCCGGTGTGCTGTGAATTTTGCATGGCCTGTTAAGCCATCGCTCCAGTACGGTTCCATGCCCTGTAAAGTCCTTTGGCTTCTTTGTAATTGGATTGGGTGACTTGCGAAAGTGCACCCTTTTAGTTCGAACGAGGGGTTTAGTGAGAGCCGGAGGATCCCAGATTTTTTTGGGTTTTTCCAGGCGCTTTCCATCGCACATTACTTCTGTACTATGGCCGCCAAGTCGGCGAAGTGTGCTATTCACGACGACTTATGGCGTTGAGAATTCCCTTGTCCGTGCAATTTTTGCAAAAGAATGAGATTGCGTCTTCCTCGCCACAGGCCTTAACCTTGCTCATTACAAGGAGGAATATGGCCCAGAAGTGATGCACTGTCTCTTGGGGCTCTTGTCTAATGTGGGAAAGATCACTTGTGTCTGGGTTGGTGGGTAGACTTAAGTCCAAATCCTGATCCGATCTGACATCCAGGGGCAAAGGAGCTCCCGAGCTTGGCAGCTCGGACTCCAGGATATTGCCCGATTCTAAGTTCGGAGCCTGGGCCATGTCCTCCTGTAGACGGGTATCCGGCTCGGAGAGCTCGGGAATCCGGACATAGTTTGTCCTCAAAATAGAGGAAGAATCACTGTTTTGTTCCTCCACTACCGCTATCTGATGGGTGACCGGCAGAGAGTTAATCTCCCTTTGGTCGGGTTTATGCCCGATCCGATCATAGTCCGTAACAACTCCCAGGGCGGCGATGCAATCCAAGAGCTCGTTCAGGGAGGGGAGCTATATTGGATCCATCTGCTCGGTGAATTCTGAGCTAACATGGAGGTTGTTCTTGACGACCTGAGAAGTCATTGTCGGCATGGCGGCCGAACGGGCGGACATGACGAAGCCGCCCAGCCGGAGAGTCTGGCCTACAGCTAGGGTTCCTCCAGAGGTGATGTTGTCCTTGATAATAAGGCGAGCCATCAAGCCTTATCGGGACGGCACAGTGGAACTCTCAATGGAAGCACCAATGTTGGTGCCAAAACCGGCGGATCTCGGGTAGGGGGTCCCGAACTGTGCGTCTAAGGGAAATGGTAACAGGAGGCGGGGGACACGATGCTTACCTAGCTTCGGGCCCTCTCGATGGAGGTAATACCTATTTCCTGCTTGATTGATCCTGATGATATGAGTATTACAAGAGTTGATCTACCATGAGATCGCAGAGGCTAAACCCTAGAAGCCAGCCTATGATTATGATTGTTCTTGTCCTACGGACTAAACCCTCCGGTTTATATAGACACCGGAGGGGGCTAGGGTTACACCGAGTTGTTTACAGAGAAGGAGATCTACATATCTGAATTGCCAAGCTTGCCTTCCACGCAAAGGAGAGTCCCATCTGGACACGGGACGAAGTCTTCAATCTTGTATCTTCATAGTCCAACAGTCCGGGCAAAGTATATAGTCTGGCTGTCCGAGGACCCCTTAATCCCGGATTCCCTCAGTAGCCCCTGAACTAGGGTTCAATGACAATGAGTCCGGCGCGCAGATTGTCGTCGGCATTGCATGGCGGGTTCCTTCTCTGAATACTCCATAGAAGATTTTGAACACGAGAGTCGTGTCCGGCTCTGCAAAACGAAAGCCACAAACCACCGTAGATAGCACAATATCCCACAAATCTAATCTCCTCACAACTTTTCGTATCATGACATCACGCCATGGCCCGGTCATTATGTGAACCGTTTTTCTCCACCAGCCACTACACATGCTGCGAGGCGGTTTTATTGGCACATCTTGTCGAAGCAGGGATCGTGTTCCCTTTATCATGGGATTCTCATCAATACAGGTGCCTCGATTTTAGGCAAGTCCCAAACGGCCACGTGGCGGATGCTTGATATTCATCCTCTTTATAAGGGGGCCAAGTCCTGTCCTTTTCTTCCCATGCTTGATCCTTCCCTCCCGCACCTTGAGTTCCAACACCCAAGGCTCAAGCCAAGTGCTTCGGACCTTCGACCATGTCCGTATCCAACCATCAAGGCCGGTGGATGGCCTCCTCTGTCACAGAGGAGGACATCAAGAAGCTTAGGGAGGCCAGGTATCTCACCGCCGAAATCCCGCACAGGCTGCCTGCTCAAGGGCAGGTCATCCCCACTCCCGAACCCAACGAGAGTGTCATATTTAGTTCCCACTTCCTCCGAGGGCTAGGTTTTAGTCTTGATCCCTTCGTGAGAGGGCTCAAGTTCTATTACGGGCTAGATTTCCACGATCCAGCTCTGGATTCCATCCTTCACATCTCGTCGTTTATCGTCGTGTGTGAAGCCTTCCTCCGCATCACCCCCCACTTCGGCCTATGCCTCAAGACCTTCAGTGTGAGGCCGAAGGTGATCGATGGGCGTCACGTGGAGTGCGGAGGTGCTATAATAAGCAAAGGCGTCGATGCCCCATGTCTAAAGGGTCCCTTCACAGAAACTTCTGACTTATGGCAACGGGAGTGGTTTTACATCACAGCTCCCCAAGGTACAAAGCGGGCAGCCGCTCCAGCATTCTGCTTGGGCCCTCCGCCGGAACTGTCATCATGGGTTAACAAGGGGCTGGACTGGGGGCCAATTAACGACGTGCTGACACTGCAAAGCCGCATTGAGACCTCCTTAAGAAGGATGTCAGTCTTGTCAAGATAATGCAAGTAATGCTGGTCCGTCGGGTCCTGCCATGCCAACGTCGACCTCTCCATATGTGGGAGTTCAACCCGGAAGGACCGCGAACCATTCAACAATTCTTCGGCGTGACGCTCAAAGAGATGTATGGGTCGTTCTTCGGATCATGAATAAAGTGTTCGGACACCATCGAGGACGTGGGTCTCAACTGCAACTGTCCGCATACCCAAGTAAGTAATTCCGCTACCGAACACGCCGTCCTTTATGTTTTTTATAACATCATTATGAAAAATTGTTCTCTGCCAGGACTGGATAAGGAAGGCGGAGAGGATTAGATGTTCGGGACCCCCTCTACCCGAGATCCGCCGGTTTTGACAACAACATTGGTGCTTTCATTGAGAGTTCCTCTGTGTCATCACGATAAGGCTTGATGGCTCCTTCAATCATCTTTAACGACACGGTCCAGGGAGAGGTTTTCCTCCCCGGACAGATCTTCGTGTTGGCAGCCAGACCACGGGCCAACTCGCTTGGCCATCTCGAGCAGATCGATAGCTACGCCCCTGGCCATCAGGTCAAGTTTGGAAGCTTGAACTATACTGCCGACATCCGCAGAGACTTGATCTTCGATGGATTCGAGCCCATGTCAGGTACGCCAAACAGTCACGACGCGCATGACTTAGATCTACCATCGGACAGTGTTTGGGAGATCGTTCCTGTGGCGGCCCCGGGAATCAATTCGGAGCAGGTCGCGCCATCCGAGGACGGGTGGATGGACCCCGCCATGGAGGCCGCACACTCATCGGCATTGGAGCCGAACACTGACCCCATCTCCTATGTGACCGGTGTCATCGGACCCTCGGACTCGTCTCCGGCTACAGGCTCCAAACCGCGTACATCCGTGCCTATCGAATCTGATTGGGCACCGATCATGGAGTTCACCTCCGCGGATATCTTTCAACACTCGCCCCTGGGTGACATGCTAAATTCATTAAAGTCTCTCTCTCTCTTTCAGGGGACTCTTGGTCGAACTATGTCCAGCTCGAGTGGGAAGCGGACGACGAAGAAATTCATTCCCCTCCCACCACCCACTTCATAGCCACTATCAATGACTTAACCGACACGCTAGATTTCAACTCCGAAGACATCGATGGTATTTACGACGATGCAGGAGAAGAACAGGAACCACCGCCCACTGGGCACTAGACTGCCACCTCATCATATATATGGTGGACACGCCAAAAGAAGGCGATGAAGATGATAAAACGAAGGATAATACCCTCGATAAGCCACCAAAGCAACGCCGTAGGCGCCGCTCTAAATCCCGCCACAGTAAAAACAATGCAAGAAAGAATAATACCCCGGTCGACTTCAAAGGAAACGACGACCCCATGGACCCAGCGATGGAGCAGGATGAGCCAGGGGACGGCGAACATACTCCGGAGCCGACGTTAGATGACGCTGATCCCGAGGGTAAAATTCATCAACCTGTCTCTGGAGAGGAGAACAGTCCGGACGATGATGCACTCATCATCCCAGAAAAACACTTGGAACAAGAGAACCTCCACAGAAGGCTTATTGCCACCGCGAGGAGCTTAAAGAAGCAGAAGAAAAGGCTTAAGGCCGCGCAGGATACGCTCAATCGCAGATGGAACAAGGTGCTTGAACTGAAGAGAAATACGATGGCGATCGCCACACAAAGAGATATCCAAAGCGCAAGCTGCTGCCCGAATTCGACAAAAAATGATGCCGCACACAAGTCAACACAAGATTTACGTGAGCTCCTGGACAAAAAATCCGGTATGGCCAGGTCCATCTATGGATCTAGGAAGCACGCTTAGGCAAAGGATCAGAGCTACCAAAACGATCACATTGATCGAATACCAGCTAGGAATCAGCACCGAACACAACAACCGTCGACAGCATGCCACGACACGTCCAAATACAAGGGTGTCGCACACCCCCTGTGCTTCACCGAGGAGGTGCTGGACCATGAATTTCCGGATGGATTTAAACCCGTGAATATAGAGGCATACGACGGAACGACAGACCCTGGGGTCTTGATTGAGGACTTTATCCTTCACGTCCACATGGCCCGCGGAGATGATCTCCACGCCATTAAATACCTGTAATGCCCCGAGACCGACGCTCCAGAAGACTTCCAGCTATTCCGAGTTTCGTCGTGTGATTTGTTTTGTTTGTTGCATCATTTGCATTGTATCATGCCATCATGTCATTTAATTTTTTTAAAAAACTCAACTAATAAATTGCATAGATCGTTGATCTATTTAAATCGAGGGATATTCACATGGTGATTTCTCTTTAAAACATATTCAAAGTCTCCTACTATTATTAGGGAGCTATAATAAATATTTCATTTTTTTTGGAAATCACCATAACACACTTGCAAAATATCCCATGTCATTGTTATCTCAATTCTTGTTCTCCAACCTTGCCCATAATTTCTTTCACCCATTTTCCGGAGCTCCACCAAAAATCCGAACATTTTTGGACCTTCCTTTTTATCAAGTCCTAGTTCAAACCCATTTGAATTAAATTCAAATGAGTTTGAATTCTTATTGTTCGATCTTGGCCATTTCTATTTCCTTGGAACCAGTGCATTTTGCGAGTCCGGGAAAATTACCCCCATGCGTAAATGCTATCCCAAACACTTCCTTTCCTCTTCTTTTCCTCTTTGGTATTTTATGTTTTGGAAAATAAGAGAATAGGGGGCGAGAGGAGCAAGCCCAGCCGGCCTCTAAGGCCCATCTGCAGCCTAAGCAGGCCCAGCCGCCCCACCGACCGAACCCTAGCTAACCCTGCCCGATCCCCATCTCTTCCCCTGGTCCATCCCCCGCCGCCAGGAGCATCTCTCGCTCGATCCCCCTCCTCTGCCGTCCTCCATGGCATCGCCTCGCGCCTCCACCTCCTTGATGCCGGCGAGTCCAGGCCGCCGCCGCGCCTTCTTACCTTCCCCTCGCCTCCTCCCTCAACCACGCTAGCCATCGAAGCCGTTCCCGGCGGCCGCCCCGTCGACCCGACCCGTCCTCGCATCTTCGGCTTCGTCCCCGACCCTGACGCCAGATCGAACCGGCCCGCGTCCACCACCACCACCACCATGCACCGCGCGCCAACAACCTCCCTGCCCCGACGAGTCCCCGTCGCCGAGGTCACCCATCTCCGGGTCCGACCTTGACCTCCGCCGCAGCCAGGCCCGCCACCGTCCTGCCACGTCGCCCCTCCGGTCGCTGCGACCAGGAGCGCCGCGCTCGACCTCCTCCTCGCCGCCCCTGGAACCAACCCGCCTCGACCTCGCCGCCGGCAGCAGCAGCTGCTGCTGCACCCAGCCGCTGTTTCCGATGACCTCTACCTCCCCGTCGCTGCGCCAACCTCCTGCACCGCGCCAAGTCGCTGCCTCTTTGCATCTGCGCTGTGTTGCCGTGGACGCATGCTAACCTGAAATCAATCCCAAGCGTCAAGTACCACGACATACGGAGCCCCTTGGAAACGCCAAGTTTGACTACACCCGGTGATGCGTCAAGTACCTCTACCGTCGACCCCGTGGGCGTCAAGTTCCTCTATGAAACATGTACCACTACGCCCAAGTTCGACTACGAGCCGTGTACCACTACCGTCGCCGAAGACCGTCAAGTGTACAACTACCGTCGCCGTGAATGACTACTTCCACGACGACCCGTGAACAACGACTTCCACTACGCTGTGTACGACTACTTCCCACGACGACCCGTGAACGTCTACCTCCACTACGGCCCATGAACGCCTACGAGATGTACCACTACCGTCGGCCCGTGAACGACTACTTCCCTCTACGAAACGCGAACCCTCCCGTTTGAATGCTTCGAAGGTATAACCCGAAACGACCGCCGTGGACCGAATGCATGTTGTATGAGATGCCCGTGTTCGAACCGTGTCCGTTTGCTTCATGCGCGTTCGTTCCTCGTTTGCCATGCTGCCGTCCCGTGGGAAACCGGAATCCGGGATCACCCCACCATCCTTGCATGACACGCTCACGCTCACTTCCTTTTGCACCGGTATCTCCGTGAGTTACCGGAACCGATATGTTGCCGTGGCATCATTCTCGGATATGTTGCCGTGGCATCATTTTCGGATATGTTGCCGTGGCATCATTTTCGGGTATGTTGCCGTGGCACCATTTTTGTTTCGCCGCCGTGGCACCCTTTTCGTTCCGCCATGGTGACCAAATGCTCCATAACATGCTCATGCCAACGTTTTCTTAAAAAATGCATAAACTTGCATATGTCATCCGCATCATGATAATAACAATTAAAATGTTTAAAATTGTTGTTGCATTAAATTGCTAAATGCATATGGGGATTTTCCGGAATTGTCGTTTGTTATTTCCGGCCTCATTTAAACTTGCCTAAATAGTTAGTTTACTTATGCTTCACCTCTTGCCATGCTTAACAACATTTAATATTGTTGGCTAGCCATAACCGAGAGAGAACTAAATAATTGATGTGGTGTTCCGTTAATATGCAACTCATTGCATATTGGGCTCCACTTAATTTGTAGTATTGTTCGTTGCACTTTGCCATGCCATGCTATTTAAACCGGACATGCATCATACTTGGTTGTGCATCATGCCATGTTTATGTGAGGGTTGTTTACTATGTTGTTTGTTTGTTTTCGGGGTGCTTCTCTCGTTAGCTTCGGTCTCGTTCCGGAGTTGTGAGGATTCGTTCGACTACATCCGTTTGTCTTCTTCATGGAATCGTTCTTCTTCCTTGCGGGATTTCAGGCAAGATGACCATACCCTCGAAATCACTACTATCTTTGCTATCCTAGTTTGCTCGCTCTTTTGCTATGCCAATGCTACGATGCCTACCATTTGCTTGTCAGCCATCCCAAATTGCCATGAACCTCTAACCTTTGACACCATTCCTAGCAAACCATTGATTGGCTATGTTACCGCTTTTGCTCAGCCCCTCTTATAGCGTTGCTAGTTGCAGGTGAAGTTGAAGATTTCTCCATGATGGACAGGATTTTGGTTGGGATATCACAATATCTCTTATATTATTAATGCATCTATATACTTGGTAAAGGGTGGAAGGCTCGGCATTATGCCTGGTGTTTTGTTCCACTCTTGCCGCCCTAGTTTCCGTCATATCGGTGTTATGTTCCCAGATTTTGCGTTCCTTACGCGGTTGGGCTATAATGGGAACCCCTTGACGATTCGCCTTAAGTAAAGCTCCTCCAAAGAATGCCCAACATTGGTTTTACCATTTGTACTAACAACCTACCACCTTCCCTTGGGTTCTGCAGACTCAAGGGTCATCTTTATTCTAACCCCGGGCGGTGCTCCTCGAGTGTTGGTCGAATCTGAGCTACTCAAGGGCCACCTCGGGAAACTTGAGGGTTGGTTTTACTCGTAGCTAGACTCATCGAGTGTGCCACGAGAAAGAGATATGTGCAGCTCCTATCGGGATTTGTCGGCACATTCGGGCGGTGTTGCTGGTTTAGTTTTACCCTGTCGAAATGTCTTGATGTACCGGGATACCGAGTCTGATCGGAGTGTCTCGGGTGGAGGTCTATTCCTTCGTTGACCGTGAGAGCTTGTCATGGGCTAAGTTGGGACACCCCTGCAGGGTTATAAACTTTCGAGAGCCGTGCCTGCGGTTATGTGGCAGATGGGAATTTGTTAACGTCCGGTTGTAGAAAACCCGAAGTTGACCTTAATTAAAAATACATCAACCGTGTGTGTAACCGTGATGGTCTCTTTCCGGCGGAATCCGGGAAGTGAACACGGTGTTGGAGTTATGTTTGACATAAGTAGTTTCAAGATCACTTCTTGATCGCTACTAGCTTCACGACCGTGCTTTGCCTTCTCTTCTCGCTCTCATTTGCGTATGTTAGCACCATATATGTTAGTCGCTTGCTGCAGCTCCACCTCATTACTCCATCCTTCCTATAAGCTTAATAGTCTTGATCTCGCGAGTGTGAGATTGCTGAGTCCTCGTGGCTCACAGATACTTCCAAAACCAGTTTGCAGGTGCCTATGTTACCGAGCAGGTGACGCATCTGAGCTCAAGGAGGAGCTCGAAGAAGATCTTGCCCTTTGTGTTGTTTCGTTCTGGTTGATCAGTAGTGGAGCCCAGTTGGGTCGATCGGGGATCTTTGTCGCATTTGGGGTTCTTCTTTTATTTTGGTTCCGTAGTCGGACCTTGATTGTATCTGGATGATGTAATGCTTTATTCATGTAATTGTGTGAAGTGGCGATTGTAAGCCAACTATGTATCTCTTTCCCTTATGTATTACATGGGTTGTGTGAAGATTACCTCACTTGCGACATTGCTTTCAATGCGGTTATCCCTCTAAGTCGTGCTTCGACACGTGGGAGATATAGCCGCATCGAGGGTGTTACAATACCTAACCCTCAAGTTGAAAGGACCAGCTCGGCACTGGTTGAAAAGCCTCCCTGAAAACTCAATTGGAAGTTGGGAAGAACTTGAGGATCCTTTTAGGGCCAATTTTCAAGGGACCTATGTCCGACCTCTGGATGCAAACGATTTAAGTCACATAATTCAACAGCCCGGAGAGTCAGCCCAAAAACTTTGGAACATATTTCTTACTAAGAAGAATCAAATCGTCGACTGCCCGGATGCCGAAGCCTTAGCGGCCTTCAAACACAGTGTCCGGGATGAATGGCTTGCCAGACACCTCGGTCAGGAAAAGCTGAAGACAATGGTAGCCTTAACGAGCTTTATGACCCGCTTTTGCACGGGCGAGGACAGTTGGTTGGCCGTAGCGGCACCCGCGTCCCAGGCACATCCAAAGTCAGGGATGGGAACGGGAAACCATGACGCAATAAAACAAGCGTTGAAACAATGAAGACAGCCTAGAGAACACGACGGTTAATGCCGGATTCAGGGGCTCTCGACCAGGTCAACGGAAGAAGCCATTTAAAGGCAGCAGAGATGGACTGTCCAGCCTAAATAAGATTCTAGACAAATTATGTCAGATTCATGGCACCCCCGAAAAACCTGCAAATCACACCCACAGAGAGTGCTGGGTCTTCAAGCAGGCCGGCAAGCTAAATGCCGAACACAAGGAGAGGGAGACGCCAAGTGAAGACGAGGATGAGCCTCGCCTGCCGAACACTGGGGGACAGAAAAAATTCCCACCAGAAGTCAAAACAGTGAATATGATTTACGCAACTCACATTCAAAAGAGAAGGTGCAAACACGCACTCCGAGACGTATACGCTGTGGAGCCCGTCGCCCCCAAATTCAATCCCTAGTCGGCCTGCCCGATCAGTTTTGATCGTAGGGATCATCCGACTAGTATCCGGCATGGAGGATTGGCTGCCTTGGTGCTCAATACAATAATTGATGGATACCATCTCACTCGAGTCCTTATGGACTGCGGCAGTAGTCTTAACCTGATATATCAGGACACTGTCCGCAAAATGGGGATAGACCCGTCAAGAATCATCCAAAGCAATACTACCTTTAAAGGAGTGATACGAGGCGTCAAGGCCCGCTGCACAGGCTCTCTAGTACTAGAGGTTGTATTCAATTCTCCTGACAACTTCAGAAGCGAAGAACTAATCTTCGACAATGCTCCATTCCGAAGCGGCTATCACGCAGTACTTGGGAGAACGGGCTTCGCTTATTTTAATGTAGTACCACACTACGCCTATCTTAAACTTAAGATGCCCGGTCCATGTGGCGTCAACACAGTTAGCGGAAATAAAGAGCGTTCCTTACATGCAGAAGAATATGTGGCGGCTCTAGCAGTCGAACACTGAGCGGCCCCTCCAACCAGTATAAACGGTCGGTCGTCAAGACCACGAACACGGTTAGACGAGTCCGGCGCTCCACCAGATGTAACAGCCAAGATAAACCTGAGCTGGGGTTGATAGATATACCCCCATAAGTGGTGCTAGGGGCTGCTCGCAAAAAAAGAAGCCCATAGTTTGGCTCGACCCTATTAATACAATAACATATTGCATTTTCATGGTTCATTCAGATTAACCAACTCTTCGCACGAAGTCTTTCACCTGGGTTTTTACTTTTTTTACAGATGATCATCGTGCTACACCCTTCCAGGATACGGCACAACGGAGATAAAGACGCAGACGTGCAGCAGAGCCCCGCTCAAAGGTTTCTTTTTAGATTAAGACCCTGCGTAAACCTTTTTTAATGTCGCTTGTTGCTCCATACCTTCCGGACACTTAACACAACTGGGAGGGATACTGGCGTTCTTGACACTTTGTCACGCTAGACTAATGCATGTACCTGGAAACACAGGGCTCATTATCGAGGGCATTACTCATCCCAGTATGTGTCGTAAAGTCCGAATACCTTAGGGAGTTTTTGGTGTCGCGAGTTTGGCCTTATATGCATCAGCTCCGAATCATGTCTTTGGTCAAATGTTGGGTTTGCCCGGCTCCCATGTTTTGCTACCTTACGTTCCATTCTAGGCTAAGGGGGCACCGGGAGAAGTACTGCGATTATGCCCTGGTTCATTTGGGTGAGCACCTCAGTAGAGAAAGCCGAAAACTGACTGTCATGATATAGCGCGAGACTAGTCAACTACTCGATGACTCAGTGGACTCTTCGCGATTCCTCCGCATTAACGAAGGACTGGTTTCTTGGTCATGTACGTACGTGCACACATTCAGATGAACGTGGAAGTACCAGGGGCTATATAGTAGCCCCACCATCAAACTCCTATGGATAAGTGAAAGTGTTAAAGCTATATTGTCCGATTGCCTGGTTCGCCGCGCTATCACCTCCTTAATGGACCAAGACGTTGGATCAAGTGTGATTACGTGATTTTCCGAACACCCCCGCATGATATGCATGCGGGCTGAAGCCGACGACTGCAAACTTTCAGGTTATATACATACATACATAAACTGGCGCACATGAGTCACTATAATAATTTCAGGCAAAGGTATAAACACAGCCTTTATAATCAAAATAGCATTGTTTTTACAAATCGGATACATGTCACTCGAACATGGTATTCTTCAAGCACTGAGTCTCTATTAAACGGGCACCTTCTAGGACTTCTTCAAAATAGTGCTCGCCCGGGTCCTGGCCTCCCGCCGGACCCCGGGTTGTAATAGCGGTGGCCTCCATCCCTGCCCAGTACGTCTTAACATGGGCAAGAGCCATCCGCGCACCCTCCATGCACGTCGACCTCTTCACAGCGTCGATATGCGACAAAGCACCATGGAATTATTACACCAAGCCAAAATAATAGTCCAGCCTTGGTCCCTTCGGCCAAAGATGATCCACGACAGACCTCATAGCAAGCCCGGATAGTCTATGGAGTTCGGCCCATGCGGCCATTCTCTCATTCAACGGCAGCGGACGCGTCGGGGCACTGAACTGCGACCAGAACAACCTTTCTACCCCATGGTCTTTCTTATCTTCGTAAAACTCAGTCACATCAGCAGCACTCTTTGCCAGGTCCGCATACGCGTCTGCAACACTCCACAACTAATCCAGAGGGGCATACTTCAGATCTCCGAACTTCATCCACAACAAATAGGGCCTCCCAGCCATGATATCTCCGGCTTCACGAAGCTCCTCCCTTATCCCTATCATTTCAGAGCGGGTTTCCTTGCTGCCTCCAGGGCCTTCTTCAGGTTAGCCGCTTTCGCTTGGCTTTCCTTTTCAAGGAGCTCATAGCGGTCGGCGGCATCTTTCAGCTCAAGAGCCATCTTGGCTATCCTTTCTTCGCTCTGGCGATGAGCAGCCTGTTCAGCTCTTAACTCTTCGACCACCTTCAGGGCGGCCGCATCACTTATTCGGGCTCGTTCCTTGGCTCGGGCAAGCTCTACCCAAAGGGTCTCTACGGCAGCAGCTCCATCTGCAGTCACACTATATTATAGATACTAGCATCATGCTCCTCTTACCATTTGCTGACAAGCCAAACATACATACCCTGGGCCTGGTCAAGCTGCTTGTTAACAAGCGCGATGTTGGCATCCGCCACATCAAGCTGCCGCTCTAGTTCGGCAAAATCAGCAGTACGGTCAGCCGCCGGACAATCAGCCGCCTGCACATAAAAGCAGCGCGATCATTACCTGGGATTATGATCCTCTGTTTGGCACCTCTGGATGGAAACCAGAATCTCAGGGGCTACTATCTATACAGAGCACACCTAGCATGTGCGGTACGTCAAAAATACATATATTATTTTTTGCGTACCTCAAAGCCTCTGAGTAGACTCGTAAAAGCTTCATTCAAACCGCTTTTGGCGGATGAAATCCTGTCAACCACCGTTCCCATTAAGGTACGATGTGTCTCTGAGACAACCGCTCTCTCCAAAAGACCCATCAGTGTGTCCGGTCGTGTGCCGGATAATCCCGCACTCTTTCTGTTGCTCTCTTTCGGAGCCGAATACTCCGGACTTCGGGCAGCCAAAGTGTTGACTTCTGGCCTTGGCGGACTAGGACAAATCCTCCGTGACGACACCGCAGGGTCGTCAGCCCCATGTGGCGGGGAGGCAGGTGGAGGCATTTCGCTCTCCATCATCTCCGGAAGAAGATCCCCCGAAGACGAACTCTGTGGACAAGGGCTACGAGCCGGACTGCAACAAATATGTCTCGGTTATTATTCTCACACACAAAACAGGATATATTTTCCAAAGTACCTTTTTTCACTTACAGCTCGGTTCAGGGTTGACCCCCTTGCGGGCGCTGTGCGGTAAGGACGCCCTCTGGGGCAGCGCCCCCTGGCGAGGGTTTCTTCCCTCGTTTGGAAACCTCTGTTTCCAAGTCTTCAGAGGCGGCCCTTTTCTTACCATGAGGAGAGGGGATTTTAGATTCACCTCCCCGATTATCCTCCTTCGCGGAGGCACTTACTCCCTCGATTTGGATGTGTAAAGTATGAGGCCCACCGGTGGCTTCTCTATTCCTCCCGTCATCTTCTCCTGATGGCACCTGATATGGTGTGCGCTCAAGCATCCTGACCAATAAAGGATCCGGCGAGCCTTCGGGAAGGGGGCCGAACACCTAATCCTCTCCGCCTTCCTTATCCAGTCCTGGCGGAGAGCAATTTTTCAGAATGATGTTACAACAAACATAAAGGACGGCGTGTTCGGTAGCGGAATTACTTACTTGGGTATCCGGACAGTTGCACTTGAGACGTACGTCCTCGGTGGTGTCCGGACACTTTATTCGTGATCCGAAAAACGACCCATACATCTCTTTGAGCGTCACGCTGAAGAATTGTTGAATGCTTCGCGGTCCTTCCGGGTTGAACTCCCACATACGGGGATGTCGACGTTGGCATGGTAGGACCCGACAGACCAACATTACTTGCATTATCTTGACAAGACTGACATCCTTCGTAAGGAGGTCTCGGATGCGGCTTTGCAGTGTTAGCATGTCGTTAATTGGCCCCCAGTCCAGCCGCTTGTTGACCCATGACGCCAGTTGCGGTAGAGGGCCCGAGGGGAACGCTGGAGCGGCCGCCCGCTTTGTACCTCGGGGAGTTGTGATGTAAAACCACTCCCGTTGCCATAAGTCAGAAGTTTCTGTGAAGGAACCCTTTGGCCATGGGGCGTCGGCGCCTTTGCTTATTATAGCGCCTCCGCACTCCGCGTGACACTCGTCAATCACCTTCGGCTTCACATTGAAGGTCTTGAGCCATAGGCCGAAGTGGGGGTGATGCGGAGGAAGGCTTCACACACGACGATAAACGACGAGATGTGAAGGATGGAATCCGGAGCTGGATCATGGAAATCTAGCCCGTAGAACATGAGCCCTCTCACGAAGGGATCAAGACTAAAACCTAGCCGTCGGAGGAAGTGGGAACTAAATACTACACTCTCGTTGGGTTCAGGAGTGGGGATGACCTGCCCTTGAGCAGCCAGCCTGTGCGTGAAAGTGCGTTATATCGACTAGAGGGGGGGGGTGAATAGGCGATTTTTATGAATTCTCCACTGAGGAATTTGCTGGTGAGGAAATTCCTTAGCGAAAAACTACTTGCAGCGGAATAAGTACTCAGAAGTAAACATAACAGGATACAAACATAGTCATCATGATGAAATGAAGACTAGCTCAGAGTACAGAAAGCGTAAACACAGGATAACAAGATGAAGACGGACAGACTAAAGAAATTGAGCGAGGAATTTGTGAAAGTCTTGATCAAAGTCTTCAAACACAGATATGAACAACATACAACACAAGAATGAGGAAATGAAAGAGTTGAGGAAATAGAACCAGTTAGTTGGTGAAGACAATGATTTGGTAAACCAGTTCAACTGCTGTCTCGGTTATACGTCTGGTTGGAGCGGTGAGTATTTAAACTCGAGGACATGCGATCCGGACACCCGATCTCGAGTCGCAACTCAGGACACCGGTCCTCACCGTATTCTCCTTGAACTAAGACCACGCAGCCTCGTCCAATCACTCGTGGTAAGTCTTGGTGACTTCCAAACCTTCACAGACTTGGTCACTCGGCGATCCACAATTCCTCTTGGATGCTCTAGACCTTGACGCCTAACCGTCGGAAGAAGCTGATATTCAAAGGTAACAAGCGTCGGATCCACGCAGATCAATTTCTTGATGATGCTCAATCACTTTGGGTTTGTGGGGTTTGGTTTTGGGATTTTCCTCACTTGATGATTTTCGCTCAAAGTCCTCGGAGGATGGGTTGCTCTCGGATGACAAGTGTCAAGTTCTCTCGAGCAGCCAACCAGCTAGTGGTTGTAGGGGCGGCTATTTATAGCCTAGGGAGCAGCCCGACATGATAAGACATAAATGCCCTTCAATGATATGACCGTTAGGTGGATAAGATATTTTGGACAGCGGTGCCAAGAAGACAAAGAACGGTCGGAAATTTGACTCTCAAATTCCTCGGGGCTATCATGTTCCTCATTGTGTAGGCAATTCCTTTGGCGAATTCCTAACTCCTCGATCGAGCAAAGTCCTCGGTGACGGAAGAACTGTGTCTCATCCATCAAGAAATTGGTGAATCAGTATGAGATTTCCAATGGCTTCACTCGAAGGATTGGTAGGTGTAGGATTTTGAGTTGAGCATCACATGGAAATTTTTCCTTAGTATTTCCTCGACCCCCTTTAACAGTACGGTGTTTCCTATGACTCAAGAAAGAGAAAATGGAACTACGAAAACAAAAGTCTTCACGCTTCATATTCCTCGAATTAATACCAAGTCTTCAAGGTCACATCAATTTCTTCACTTTCAAAGTCTTCAGAATATCAAAGTCTTTAGTCGAAGAACTTCATTTTTAGGGGTCGACTTTCTCTGTAAATATCAAACTCCTCATAGACTTATAGACCTGTGTATACTCACAAACGCATCAGTCACTTAACCTATAAGTCTTCAATACACCAAAATCACTAAGGGGCACTAGATGCACTTACAATCTCCCCCTTTTTGGTGATTGATGACAACATAGGTTAAGTTTTCAACGGGGATTAACATATGAAGTGTAAATACTGATATTGAGGAATTTGATTGCAAGATATAGAAGAACTCCCCCTGAATATGTGCATAGTGAGGAATTTGCTTTTGAGGCAATGCACATTTGAAGAATTGAATCATGGAGATCTCCCCCTATATCTTGTAATCCATACACGCATTTGATATATAATATGAAGAATTTGAAATGCATGATGAAATATGGTGCCTGATGAGATTCAGCATGCGTGCAATAATATTAACGAGGAATAAGCATGCAGAATAACACATCAAAAGTATCAGAGCACAGTGCATCAAAGTCAGAGCACAATGCACCGTCCAAAAGTATCAGGGCACCATCGGATTTAAGATTACAACTCGATCCAATAAAAAGTTTCGGAAGAATGAGAGTTGTAACTTAACAAAACGCCCATAGTATAAACCCGCTTGAAGACTAACTCAGATTTCTCCCCCTTTGTCATCAAATGACCAAAAGGATCGGCGAGGACTAACGCCTCAAGAGTTTCAAGTCGATGGAGGAGCGCCCGCGTTATCGGGGTTGTTCGTTGAAGTAGGGCCTGCCGCAGATGTCATCCAAATCTTCATGCTCATCGGTTTCACGCGATGAAGAATAAGAATCGCCACGGATCGGGAACTGACTCTCTTGAATTTCTTGGAGGTGGTGCAGACCATCAAATGCTTCACTGGAGACCCATAGTCTTGATTCTTCCATGGAATATACATGAGTGAGAACAGCCCAGTGCGGTTGAGGGTTTCATGAAGGTGATACTGATTTTTCTTCTTCAGATTATGGGTTGAGGTCATGTTGTGAAGAATTGCAGCAAACTGACGCTTCACCCATTTGTGTTTGCGATCAACCTTCTGATGAAGACTGAGAAGTAACTCACGGTCAGTCATCACCCTGGGTGCTGTTGCTTGAGGCTTTTGCTTGGCTGATGTATTTGCGGCAGTGTCATGTGTTGCAGAATCATCATTGGTGGAGTAAGATGTAGCTAGACGGAATTGACCATCCAACGGACGAGTGCCTTCATCGATCACATCAGCTGCCTTGCCCTTATTATTAGATGATGAAACTGGGCGCTTGAGGACTTCAATGGGCGGCAAGTAGCTACCATGGTTCAGAGTGTCTGCCTTGTAATTCAGTGAAGATCTTGCCCTTATGAATTTCATAATCCAAGGTGCATCGGGCTTCAGCTCAAAAGGTGACATAGCAACATTAGCCAGAGTCCTCATGAAGAAATCATGGAAGTTGACGGGAATGCCATGAATGATGTTAAAAAGCATATTCTTCATGATGCCAACGACATCTTCATCATTTGAGTCGTGGCCTTTGATAGGACCCATTGTCTTCGTCAGGATGCGATAGATAGTCCGAGGCACATATAGCAATTCCTTGACGAGGAATTTGGTTCGTGGGGCCTGCCCTGGCTTCAAAGGCTTCATGAGCACTTGCATATAATGATCTGTCAGTTCGCGGTCATTGTAGATGCAACGTGCACTGGCATGGGGAGGATCAAGAGGAAGGACACGAAGCAATTCAGTTGCTGGTGCCTTATAGTGAGTGTTTTCGGTCATCCAATCCAGCACCCATGAATTGACATCTTCGGCATCTCCGGTGATATGCAAAGTGGCATAGAACTGAAGAATGAGTTCTTCATTCCAATCACAGATATCAGTGCAGAAGTTCAGTAGTCCTGCATCGTGAATAACTCGGAGGACCGGCTCGAAGCACGGCAGAGATTCCATATCCACATGAGGAATATGTTCATGATCGAAGATTTTGTCCTTGTCAAAGAGCACTGAGGAATAGAAGTTGGCTTGAGTAGCAGTCGAAATGTCTCTTCCTTATGCGGCAGAGTCATATGGATTGTAATCGATGAAGAACACATGCTCGTAAAAGAAGTCTTCACCTTGAATTTTTGCTTGCTAGAGAAGCGGATTCTTGGTTTGGGCAGAGGAGTGTCGATGATTTGCGGCACAACCTCGGGAATGCGATCTCAGTGCTTCAGGTGAGGAATTTCTGGTTCCTCTTCTTGTGCAGTTTGGGGATCAAGAAGAAGGGTTCTTCAAAGACTAGCGGCTGGAATTTCTTCATGAACAGGCGATGTGGGATGAGTTTCTTCAGAGCCCATTTGAACAAGTGTAGCCGGGGACTGAGGAATTTGTTGAATAGGAGTGAAGAGAGGACTATTGGGATGCTGATTTTCCCAAAAGTCATCGTTCATCACTGGTGTAGTGCATCCAATATCCACATCTTCATCTTCTTTTTCAATTTCGTCAACACCAGCCTCTTCAGCTGTGAACTGAGGCATAGGTGAGGAAACGACTGGCGTTGAAGGGAATGTTTCCACTTCAATTTCTTCATCAAACTGCTCTGAGGTAGCAACAAAATGATTTTCTTCATCAGATCCGCTTGGGATCTTGTAGTCTTCTCCATAAGGAACAATTTCCTTGGATGACATGGAGGAAATCGGAATGGCATCAATAGGATTTTCAAGCGAGCTGGTCATTGGCTTCATTTTCTTCGCGGCCGAAGAATTTGACGCAACTGATGCCTTCCTTTTCTTCACTGCAGCTCGCTCTGCAGCCTTGGTCTTCTTCACTTCATAGGCCGAAGGAAGAATTGGAGTTGGTGTTGGCGCGGAGGAGCCGAGGGCGTGGTTCATTTTCTTCAGGCAAGCAGTGCGATTGCCTGATCTCTTGATTTCTTCAGCGCACCACTAGTGGATGCCACAGGAATTTCTTGGTGGCTGGGATGGAGTCATCAGCCTGGAACTTGTATTCTCATCGAAGGCTGAAAGTCATCAGCAGTCTTGGCATGTTCTTCCAAGCAGCTGATCGAGTCTACACTGAGGATTTTCTTGTTGCGATGGGGCTGCAACAGTTGTCATTTTCTTCGTCAAATTGACGAATCTCACTTTGGCTCCTTGCCAATCAGCATTGTATGCATCGAAGTCCTTGCTGAGGGATTGCATCTCAGATTGAGCCTTGAGAAGTTCTTTAGGTGTTAGTCTGACAACGTTCTTCTTCAGAAGCTTCTCCTTTCTAGCTTGTGCTCTCTTTATCTCACGAGCCTTTTCAAACTTCCAATTCTCTTGAGAGATGAAATGGGTCAGCATATAACTTTGACCAGAGTCGAGGCGATCAGCATTGGAGTGTTTGGATCCTTATGCCATAAGTCAATATAGTCGAGGATCTTTTTGGATCCGTAAGCGAGGCACAGTGTTCCTTTGGCTCTGGCGGCCTTTGCTTGTCTATCTCGATGATTTCGCAAGTTCTTCATCGAAGCCTCGTCATCGAGGGCACTTGAAAGCAACTGTTTCTTTCTTGGACTTGGCCGAGGACCGCGCCCATTGTTGCTTTTGTCTTCAGCAGATTGGGGCTGATGAGGACATTGGTGCGGTGAGGAACTGTTGAGACACGAAGCAATTGAGAAACCCCGAGTCCTTTGACATGTAGCCGATGCACAGGAGTTGAGGACTTGGAGGAGCTGCCGAGGACTTTGGTGGAGCAGCAGATAGTCGAGGAATTTGCCGTGAGGGCGCGGCTGAGGAACATGGCCGTGAGGGCGTTGATGGTGAAGCACTTGGCTTGCGAGCAGGCTTCTTCGGCATTGATTTCCTCGGCTTGACCAAGGTCTCAGCGGCAGCAGCTGCAGCAGAAACCTCATTAAATTTCCTCACTGCCTCCTTGGCTTGTCTTGCCAATTTTGCTTGGCGCCTAGCCCATTCTTCAGGAAAGTCTTCACCACTTTTGATGCTAGTGGGATCACCGACTTGGCCAGGTGCCAATGGAGCTCTTGGGCATGGAGGATTTAAGGCGAATTTCTTCATGTACTTTGGAGTAACATATCGATATTCCCTCCATTCTCGTGCCCATCTTCGTTCAATCCTCTGAATGCGCACTTTGCGCTGATTCTTGTTTTCTTTGCCAAACTTGGCTTCATCAGGTGTGCAATAATCCTTGTATATTTCATCAGGGATCTCAAAGCGATCATGACCTCCGGTTTCTTTCCTCCTTTGCGGTCTCTTTCCTTCACCATTTTCTTCAGATGAGGAATTTGAACAATTGAACACTCTAAAGAAGTATGCAGTTTTTCTTCGAGGAACGCTGCAAATGAGTTAAGTTGATGAGAACCTAGTGATTCAGCAGCGGACATGAGTACATGTGAACAGAGTGTAGGTGCGAGGAATTTGGAGAGGTCATATGCGTTCTCAGAAGATTTTTCGAAAAGACAAGTTTTGAGGAATTTGACCAGTTGAGCCTTGAGGAATTTCACTAAGCGTTCTTGTCTTAGGTTCCAGAGTTGTACAGATTGAAAATCCGCACAATTGAGGAATCTTGAAGAAATGAGTGCTTAGAGAGATGGATCAAGAGCATACAGTGTGTGAGGTGTTCATATGTGAAGATTTGAAGAATAAAACACCTTTGAAGATTTTCAGAAAAGTTTGAGAATCAAAGCGAGTAATAAAAGTGACTTTTAATTACCCGAACTGAAGAACACGACGAACAGAGATGAACAGCGATGAAGTTCGTCAAGTTAGATCTCCCACGCCCTAAATGGCAGAGGAAGACGGCTACGGCAGCGGCGGAGTGAAGATTTCCGCAGCCGGCGCGAGTACGACGGCGACGAGGTCGAGACAGTGAAGCTCTTCCTCACTGGCGGCGATGGAGTAGCGGCGGCGCTAGGGTTTGAGGAGAGCTCGAGCGAGAGACAGCGACCGAGTGGAGTAAATGAAGTAAGGAAGGGAGAGGGTATTTATAGCCACGGTAAAAACTGTTAGCCTCAAGATTTTGGGACGAACATGCCCCTGCCCTTTCTTCTTCACGCGACATGTGTCACCCACGTCATTGTGCGAGATGAGATCGTAAGATCGTGGGTGAATAAAATAATGCATCGTGGGATGCGGAACGGTTTGAGCGGTAAAACCGAAAATCTGGATAAGATTTGTTTTAAAGTTTCGATTCGCAATTTCTTGGTGACAAGGACACAAAGTGAAGACTTTGAGCGAGTTTCAATCGAACACACATGAAGAATTTGTGAATAGATTGGGTTGAGTATAGCATAGAGGGGAAGGGTCCGATCACATTCACTTAGCGTAAATCACAACTTGAAGAAATAGCAATAAGTGAATGTCAGAGAGGACATAAACTCATATATATATAGCCAATGAAGAAAAACGACGGAAACAATGAAGATTTTGCAAAGTTGAAGAATTTGAAAACTCGAAGAATTTCAAAATGAGGAAAAACTCAAATTGAAGATTTTCAACTTTTGTGGTGGCGTGACCCATCAGATAAGAATGATGATTTCAGACACGCGTACAATTGTCGAGGGTTACGAGAATCAAATTCTTCATTAATTTCTTCACACTTAGAGTGTTATTCTTCATTGATTGAAGAAAACGTTTCTTCATGTGTTGCACATCTAAGTCATCAATTTCGCATAAGGGTTAGGATGTGTGTCCTTTTCAAAGAACATTCAAGATTCTAAGATATTTAGCTCACACCGCAACTTGCTAAATCTCTTCTCATCCAAGGGCTTAGTGAAGATATCAGCTAGCTGTTCTTGATCTTCACATGCTCGATGGAGATGTCGCCTTCAACACATGATCACGAAGAAAATGATGATGAATCTGGATGTGCTTAGTCTTGAGTGCTGAAGCTGGGTTGTGAGCAATCTTGATGGCACTCTCATTGTCGCAGAGAGAGGCACATTCTTCACGTTGACGCCATAGTCCTTGAGGGTTTGCTTCATCCAAAGCAGTTGAGCACAGCATGAGCCAGCAGCAATGTATTCAGCTTCAAAGAAGAAGCGGTGATACGCAGATTCTGCTTTCTTCGAGGACCAACGGACCAAAGATCGTCCGAGGAAATGACAAGTGCCGATGTTGACTTGCGGTCCACACGATCACCAAGCATAGTCGAGTCGAATATCCAATGAGATCAAAAGCAGAGCCCTTGGGGTACCATAATCCTAGTGTTGGTGTGTGAGCTAGATATCGAAGAATATGCTTCACACCTTATGGTGTGATTCCTTGGTGCAGCTTGAAATCGGGCACACATGCAAACACTAAGCATTATATCTGGCCTAGATGCACATAAGTACAATAAGGAACCAATCATGGAGCGGTATACCTTGTGATCAAGTCAATACCATTTTCATCATTGCATAGATGGCCATTTGTGGGCATAGGAATTTTGACGCCTTTGCAATCTTGCATGCGAATTTCCTCGGTACATCTTTGAGGTATTTCTCTGAGATATGAATATGCCATTGCTGGCGATTTAATTTGAAGACCTAAGAAGAATTTCAACTCTCCCATCATAGACATTTGATATTCTTCACTCATCATATAGGCAAATTCATCACTATAACGTTGGTCAAGACAGCCAAAGATAATATCATCAACATATATTTGGCACACAAACAGTTCACCATCATATGATTTAGTAAAAAGAGTAGGGTCGAGTGAACGGTGTGAAGCCATTCTTCATGAAGAATTCCTTCAATGTATCATACCACGCCGAGGGGCTTGCTTGAGGCCATAGAGAGCCTTATTGAGTCTCAAGACTTTGTCGATTCTTGGGATCTTCAAAACACAGGGGTTGAGCAACATATACTTCTTCCTCAAGCTTACCATTGAGGAATGCACTTTTCACATCCATTTGATATAAGATGATATCATGATGGTTAGCGTAAGCAAGTAATATCTGAATAGCCTCAAGTCTAGCAACAGTGCAAAAGTTTCATCGAAATCAATTCCTTCAACTGTGTGTAGCCTTGAGCTACTAGTCGTGCCTTATTCCTCACCACAAGGCCATTTTCATCTTGCTTGTTGCGGTAGATCCACTTTGTGCCAATGATATTATGCTTGCGAGGATCAGGCGATTGACCAATTCCTGACATTGTTCAGCTCGAATCGATGTAATTCTTCTTGCATAGCCTGAATCCACTCCGGCTCGAAATGCTTCATCTACCTTAGTGGGCTCTGTGATAGAGACAAAAGCATAGTGCCCACAAAAGTTAGATAAATGTGATGCTTTTGAGCGTGTGAGAGGACCAGTGCGCTAATGTCATGGATGATCTTCTCCACTTGCACTTCTTTTGCAACGTGTGGATGAGTTGGTTGTCCGAGGATTTTGATCAGCATTTTCTTCAAAGACCATTTTCCTCATCATGTTCTTGGTGCATCAGCTCGGCGTTCTTCATGAATAGGAATGAATTCTTCAACAGATTCTTGATCGGAATGACATCCTCGGTTGCCTTGAGCTTGATAGCATCTTCGGTGCTGGTTCATCTAACACAGAAGGTAGGTGCTCTCTTTGCGAGCCATTAGTTTCATCGAATCGCACATCTACAAAGTGTCAACAATCTTGTGAAGAACAATGTTGAAGACTCAGTAGGTGTCGAGTCCTTTCCGTAACCAAGCATAAAACCTTCATGTGCTTTCGGTGCAAATTTAGAGTTGTGGTGAGGATCTCTAATCCAACATTTAGCACCGAAGACTTTTAAATAACTCACATTGGGTTTCTTGTCAGTGAGGAGTTCATAGGCAGTATTCTTGAAGAATTTGTGAAGATATACTCTGTTGATGATGTGGCAAGCAATATCAATTGCATCAATCCAAAAACGCTAAGGCGTTTTGTATTCATCAAGCATAGTGCGAGCCATCTCAACAAGAGTTCTGTTCTTGCGCTCCACGACGCCATTCTGCTGAGGAGTATAGGGAGCAGATAACTCATGAGTAATACCAAGTTCATCAAGATATGCATCAAGACCGAATTCTTGAACTCGGTTCCATTGTCACTTCGATATGCTTGATCTTCACACCAAAGTTGGTTGAAGCCCTCGAGGAAAATCGTTTGAAGACTTCCCGCACTTCATGTTTGTAAGTAACAATGTGTACCCATGTATATTGAGAATAATCATCAACAATGACAAAACCATATAGAGATGCATCATTAGTGACCGCTGAGTAATGATTAGGTCCAAAGAGGTCCATGTGAAGCAATTCGAATGGACGGGTAGTGGTCATGATAGTCTTTCTTTGGATGCTTGGCCTTGGTCATTTTTCCAGCTTCACATGCTCCGCATAAGTGATCCTTGAGGAATTTGACATTCTCAATGCCAATGACATGCTTCTTCTTCGCATAGCGTGTTCAAATTCCTCATGCTGCATGACCAAGTCGTCGATGCCATAGCCAGCCTTCGAAGCTTTTGCAAGTAGACATACGGCTGGTTGTGGTCCCTGAGAGAAATCAACAATATCTGATCTCCTCTCCTAAAGCCTTCAAGACTTTGGAATTGTCACTTCCATAATCACAACACAGCGATATTTGCCAAGACAACAACCATATCAAGATCACAAAGCATTGAGATCGACATGAGATTGTATCCTAAGGACTCAACAAGCATGACTTTGTCCATGTGCTTATCCTTAGAGATAGCAACCTTACCAAGACCCAATACGACTTTTGCCTTTGTCGGCAAAGATGATATGCTTCAGAGGTGACGGTGATAAGGAGCATCCATCAATAGATTCTTGTCACCGGTCATGTGATTTGTACATCCACTATCGAGGACCCATTCGGTGGTTTTGGGTTGATCATCCTGCAGATGAATTAGTGTAACTTACAATCTCATATGCTTCATCGGTGAAGAATATGATATCAAGTTCATCGATGAATTTCATCAAGCGAAACAGATATAGCAAGATGAGGACGTGTGAAATGAAAGTTCATTTCATCATGATTTACTGCGTCCTTTCAGAAATTTTGTCAGTCCCAAAGAAATTCTTCAGACGTTAGAGCACGTCTGGAGACCTGACCCTGCAGAAGAGATTAGTTCTTTTTCTTCACCACCCACATCTGGAGGGGTGGCAAAGAGTTCATCATTCTGCGAGCACCATATGAGAAAGGTGGCAAAGATGCCAAACCATTTCGCTTCACATAAGAGGGGTTAGGGTAAGCATATGAATAAGCAGAGTAATTCCTTGAGGACTTATGAACATAATGGTTTGAAGAATAATGCACATATTCATAACCCTTAGCTCTACCCTGCGAGACAGAGTTGTTAGCACGATTATAATCATATGAGGACTTTGATCCATGTGAAGAATTTGGTCCATATGAGGATTTGGATCCATATGAAGAATTTGGTCCATATGAAGAATTTGATCTGGGGTTCCTGTTCTTCATAGGTGGTGTCATGAGGACATTCACCTGAAGACTTTCAACACAACTTTTGGGAACCCAGATTTTCTTCATAGGGGAACCGTTCCTGCAGTTAGTGCCAACATATCTAGCAAATACTTCACCATTCTGATTTTTGAACAGTTTATAGTTGAGTCAAATGACTCATCGGAAGAATGAGGAGATTCACATGTAAAGCCGATAAGTTAGATGGATCAACTGGAGGTCCCTTTGCAAAGCAACCCATGAGGTTTTGGGGTACCGCCAAAGCTTCCAATATGTTCCATCAAGATTGAGTTTCCTCTCAAAGGCAATACCCTCTTTCCTAGGGTTTCGTTGAGGATCTGCTTTTGAGCACATCACAAAGTGTCGATGTCCTTTGAGGCTTTTGTACATGCTGTCATGTATAGTTCCTTCAGCCCTGCATTGTCAAGTGATACTAGCAATGTCCTCGGATGAGGAATTAGTGATAGCAGAGGCAGATGAAGAATTTGTAACATTGAAGCATTTGAACATTGGTGAAGAATTAGCGATTCACGCTCAATGCACTTTAAGCATGGGGAACAAATTCTTCCTGAGAAGCGCTGATTTGTTGAGCTAGTAATGAATCGCGCTCCTTCTGAAGATCTTCATAACACACTCTTAGCTTTTCAAGATCTTCCTTTCTTTGAAGAGATTCAAGAGAAAGCTTCTCATGATCAGTCAAGAGGGTATTATGTTGATCTTGAAGGGCATCAAACTTGGAGTGAATTCTCTGAAGACATTCACCCAATGCTTTTGACTGATCCATTTCTTTGCGCAACATATTATCACTTTTTTCTAGCATCTCTTGAGTTTGTTCTAAAGCCGTTTGTTGTTTAGTGGCAATGCAAATAAGTTTGGTATAGCAGATTCAATATCATCATCGATTCATCATTGTCGATTCATCATTATCGATTCATTATCACAAGACTCGGATGAGGAGCATTCGGTTACCTCAGCACCGTTTTCCATGAGACAAGATGTAGAAGATGATGATTCTGGCTCAAAAGTCATCGTTTTGAGAGATTCCTTGAAGTCCTCAAACCAGGGATCATGACGAGTTCGATGACCTTCATAGACATCAGAGATTCGGTCCCAGATGAGCTTCGAATTGCCAAGATGCATAATTCGCCCGAATTGATCTCTGGATAGGCAGGAGCAGATGATATCCTTCGCTATGATGTCAAGTCGAGTGTACTTGCGAATATTATCAGCATTTTCCATCTTGCATAGATCAGTAAGACCAATCTCAGTGACGGTCCACAGCTCGCTGTTCCTTGCCATGAGGCGCTTCCTCATCATGGCCTTCCACTTGGGATAGTCATGACCGTCAAAGATAGGGCATGTCACTTTCTTCATACCGTGGTCGACATAACTAAAACTCCAAAGCGGTTAAACTAAAATCACACGTAACAAGGGAGTACCTTGCTCGATACCAATTGAAAGTCGTTATATCGACTAGAGGGGGTGAATAGGGATTTTATGAATTCTTCATCGAGGAATTTGTCTGTGAGGAAATTCCTTAGCTAAGAACTACTTGCAGCGGAATAAGTACTCGTAAGTAAACATAACAGATACAAACATAGTCATCATGATGAAATGAAGACTAGCACAGAGTACGTAAAGCGTAAACACAGGATAACAAGATGAAGACAGACAGATCAAGAAATTGAACGAGGAATTTGTGAAAGTCTTCACCAAAGTCTTCAAGCACGATATGAAAAACATACAACACAAGAATGAGGAAATGAAAGAGTTGAGGAAATAGAACCAGTTAGTTGGTGAAGACAATGATTTGGTAAACCAGTTCCAATTGCTGTCTCGGTTATACGTCGGTTGGAGCGGCCGAGTATTTAAACTCGAGGACATGCGATCCGGACACCCGCCTTTGAGCCGCAACTCAGACACCCATCCTCATCAGATTCTCCTTGAACTAAGACCACGCAGCCTCGCCCAATCACTCGTGGTAAGTCTTCAGTGACTTCCAAACCTTCACAGACTTGGTCACTCGGCGATCCACAATTCCTCTTGGATGCTCTAGACCTTGACGCCTAACCGTCTGGAAGAAGCACGATCTTCAAAGGTAACAAGCATCGGATCCACGCAGGATCAATTTCTTGATGATGCTCAATCACTTTGGGTTTGTGGGGTTTGGTTTTGGGATTTTCCTCACTTGATGATTTTCGCCAAAGTCCTCGGAGGATGGGTTGCTCTCGGATGACAAGTGTCAAGTTCTCTCGGGCAGCCAACCAGCTAGTGGTTGTAGGGGCGGCTATTTATAGCCTAGGAGCAGCCCGACATGATAAGACATAAATGCCCTTCAATGATATGACCGTTAGGTGGATAAGATATTTTGGATGTATATGCAAGAAGACAAAGAACGATCGGAAATTTGACTCTCAAATTCCTCGGGGCTATCATGTTCCTCATCGTAGGCAATTTGCACCGGCAAATTCCTAATTCTCGATCGAGCAAAGTCCTCAGTGACTGTAAGAACTGCGTCTCTCACATCAAGAAATTGACTGAATCTGTATGAGATTTCCAATGGCTTCACTCGAAGGGATTGGTAGGTGTAGGATTTTGAGTTGAGCATCACATGGAAATTTTTCCTTAGTATTTCCTCGACCCCTTTAACAAAGACGGTGTTTCCTATGACTCAAGAAAGAGAAAATGGAACTACGAAAACAAAAGTCTTCACGCTTCATATTCCTCGAATGAATACCAAGTCTTCAAGGTCACACCAATTTCTTCACTTTCAAAGTCTTGTAAAGTCTTGAGAATATCAAAGTCTTCATCGAAGAACTTCATTTTTATGGGTCGACTTTCTCTGTAAATATCAAACTCCTCATAGACTTATAGACCTGTGTATACTCACAAACGCATCAGTCACTTAACCTATAAGTCTTCAATACACCAAAATCACTAAGGGGCACTAGATGCACTTACAGTGCGGGATTTCGGCGGTGAGATACCTGGCCTCCCTAAGCTTCTTGATGTCCTCCTCTGTGAGAGAAGAGGCCATCCACCGGCCTTGAAGGTTGGATCCGGACATGGTTGAAGCCCAGAAGCGCTTAGCTTGAGCCTTGGGTGTTGGAACTCAAGGTGCGGGAGGGGAAGCATCAAGCGTGGGAAGAAAAGGACAAGCCTAGGCCCCCTTATAAAGAGGACGAATATCAAGCGTCCCCCGCGTGGCCATTTGGGACTTACTTAAAATCGAGGAGTCATATTAAACAAGTGCGGTTGGGTTACCCACACCTGTATTGATGAGAATCCCATGATAAAGGGAACACGATCTCTGCTTCGACAAGACGTGCCAATAAAACTGCCTTGCAGCACGTGTAGTGGCTGGTGGAGAAAAACAGTTCGCATAATGACTGGGCCGTGGCGTGATGTCACGCTATGAAAAGTTGTTAGCAGATTAGATTTGTGGGATATTGTGCTCTCTATGGTCGTATGTGGAATTTGTTTTGCAGAGCTGGACAAGATTCTCGTGTTCAAAATCTTCTATGGAGTATTCAGAGAAGGAACCCGCCTTGCAATGTCGAAGACAATCTGCGCGCCTGACTCATTGTCATTGAAGCCTGGTTCAGGGGCTAGTGAGGGAGTCCGGGATTAAGGGGTCCTCGGACAGCCAGACTATGTACTTTGCCCGGACTGTTGGACTATGAAGATACAAGATTGAAGACTTCGTCCCGTGTTCGGATGGGACTCTCCTCTGCGTGGAAGGCAAGCTTGGCAATTCGGATATGTAGATCTCCTTCTCTGTAACCAACTCTGTGTAACCCTAGCCCCCTCCAGTGTCTATATAAACCGGAGGGTTTAGTCCGTAGGACAACAACAATTGTAATCATAGGCTAGCTTCTAGGGTTTAGCCTCTATGATCTCGTGGTAGATCAACTCTTGTAATACTCATATCATCAAGATCAATCAAGTAGGAAGTAGGATATTACCTCCATCGAGAGGGCCCGAACCTAGGTAAACATCATGTCCCCCGCCTCCTGTTACCATTAGCCTTAGACGCACAGTTCAGGACCCCCTACCCGAGATCCGCCGGTTTTGACACCGACATTGGTGCTTTCATTGAGAGTTCCACTGTGCCGTCACGATAGGGCTTGCTGGCTCCTTCAATCATCTTCAACGACGCGGTCCAGGGGGAGGTTTTCCTCCCCGGACAGATCTTCGTATTCGGTGGCTTTGTACTGCGGGCCAACTCGCTTGGCCATTTGGAGCAGATCGATAGCTACGCCCCTAGCCACCAGGTCAGGTTTGGAAGCTTGAACTATAGTGCCGACATCCGCGGAGACTTGATCTTCGACGGATTCGAGCTCGTTCAAGTGCGCCGAACAGTCATGACGAGCATGACTTAGATCTGCCATCGGATAGTGTTTGGGAGATCGCGCCTGCTGCGGCCCCGGGAATCAAGCCGGAGCAGGTTGTGCCATCCGAGGACGGGTGGATGGACCCTCCCGCAGAGGCCGCACACTCATTTACGTTGGCGCCGAAGACTGACCCCACCTCCTATGAGGCCGGTATCATTGGACCCTTGGACTCGTCTCTGGCTACAGGATCCGAACCGCATACGTCCATGCCTATCGAATCTGATTGGGCCCCGGTCATGGAGTTGACCTCCGCGGATATCTTTCAGCACTTGCCCTTGGGTGATGTGCTAAATTCATTGAGGTCTCTCTCCTTGTCAGGAAACTCTTGGCCGAACTATGTCCGGCTCGAGTGGGAAGCGGACGACGAAGAAATTCATTCCCCACCCACCACCCACTTAATAGCCACTGTCGATGACTTAACCGACATGCTTGACTTCAACTCTGAAGATCGACGGTATGGACGACGATGCAGGAGAAGAATAGAAACCACCGCCTATAGGGCGCTGGATAGCCACCTCATCATATGATATATATATATATATATATATATATATATATATATATATATATATATATAGTGGACACCCCCAAAGAAAGAAATGGCGATGAGGCAACGGAAGACAATCCCCTGGAGAAGCAATCTAGGCACCGGCGTCATAGGCGCCGCTCCAAGCTCCTCCATAGCAAAAATAGTGATACCAGTGAGGGAGTCCTGGATTAGGGGGTATCTGGACAGCCGGACTGTGTATAACATCCGGACTATTGAAGCGTGAAGATACAAGACTCAAGACCTCGGCCCGTATCCGGATGGGACTCTCCTTTGCGTGGTAGGCAAGCTTGGTGATCCGGATATTATATTTCCTTCCTTGTAACCGACTCCATGTAAACCCTAGCCCTCTCCGGTGTCTATATAAACTGGAGAGGTTGGTCCTTAGAAGGCCGATCACGATTACAATCATACCATCATAGGCTAGCTCGTAGGGTTTAGCCTCTACGATCTTGTGGTAGATCTACTCTTGTACTACCCATATCAACAATATTAATCAAGCAGGAAGTAGGGTTTTACCTCCATCGAGAGGGCCCGAACCTGGGTAAACATCTGTGCCCCTTGCTTCCTGTTACCATCAGCCTTGACGCACAGATTGGGACCCCCTACCCGAGATCCGCCGGTTTTGACACCGACATTGGTGCTTTCATTAAGAGTTCCTCTGTGTCGTCGCTCTCAGGCTCGATGGCTCCTTCGATCATCATCAACGACGCTGTCCAGGGCAAGAATTTCCTCCCCGGACAGGTCTTCGTGTTCAGCGGCTTCGCACTGCAGGCCAATTCGCTTGGCCACCTAGAGCAGATCGATAGCTATGCCCCGGGCCACCAGGTCAGGTTCGGAAACTTGAACAACACAGTGGATATTTGCGGGGACTAGATCTTCGACGGATCCGGGCTAGCGCCAGAAGTGCCGAATAGTCACGATGAGCACGACTTAGACCTGCTGTCAGACGTTACTCGGGATATCACCCCGGCAGAAACCTCGGATCTAAATCCGGGGCAGGTTGCGTTGCCTAAGGACGGAGGGATGGACCCTGCCCCCCAGGCCATACCCTCGTTGGCGATGGATCCGAACACAGGTCTCACTCCCGAGGGAGCCTCTGACTTCGGACCCCCGGATTCATATCCGGATGTAGGTTCCAGTCCGCGCGTTCCCGAGCCCACCGATCCTGGTTGGGCTTCGGTGATGGAGTTCACCGCAAGGACGCCTTTTCAAAGACTCGCCTTTGGCGACATGCTGGACTTATTGAAGTCTCTCTCTTTGTCAGGAGACTCCAGGCCGAACTATGTCCGGCTTGAGTGGGAAGTAGACAACGATGGAATTTGTTGCCCACCCACCACTCACTTCATTGCCACGATCGATGATTTAATCGACGTGCTTGACTTTGACTCCGAAGACATCGACGGTATGGACGACGATGCAGGAGAACTACAGGGACCACTGCGCACAGGGCGGTGGGCGGCCACGTCCTCATACGATATATACATGGTGGACACCCAAAGGAAACCAGTGGCGGTGAGGCAACGGAGGATAACCCCTCAGGGAGAAAAGCAAAACATGTGCGTTATCGGCGCCACTCCAAGCCCCGCCACATCAAAACCGGCCCCGGAGACGAGAGCAGTCCGGATGGTGCCGAAGAGGAATACATCCCTAGTCAGCCTACACTCAAGCATGCCGGACCGATCATGATGGGATACTTGGAGAGGAACAATTATACACCCCCCTCCGATGACGAGGCAAGCCTCGGCAATGACGAATTCGGCGTACCTGAAGACCCAGTGGAACAAGTTCGCTTCAAGCAACGACTCATGGCTACGGGAAGGAGCCTGCAAAGGAAGCAAGAGCAGCTTAAAGCTGACCAAGACGTGCTAGAGGATAGGTGGACCAAGATACTGGCCACCGAAAAGTACGAACTCGACAGCCCAACAAAGGGCACACATGGCACAACTGGCTACCTCAACTCAAGCAAGAAAACCACAGGCACGCACATAGACGCCCACACATCACTATGGTCCAAGACGGCAAGAAGCATACACGAAGAGGCACCCTCAAGCCTCTACACAAAGGTCATAAACATCAAGACAGGGAAGCTAGTGCCATGTCCGGCAACTCTCAGTCCGGTCAACGGACAAAGAACAGCCCAAGCCTACTCGACCAAAGCCACACACTGGATCAGCCATGTGAAATTCACGGTACCCCCAGAAGGATAGCAAAGCATACCAATAGAGAATGCAGGATCCTCAAAACAAAGCGGCTGATCGCGCGCCGGAGGCAATAAGGGAAGGCGCCTCGTCAAGAACCCCACGCCCTAGAGCATAACAGCATGGCCGATCGCCCAGGATCACATAAACCACAGCAAGTCAATTGCAGTACCTCTAGACCTAGTAGTCCAGGGGCTCCATAACACGCAAAGCCCACAAGGGTATGAAGCCAAGAATAACATCTCCTAAAAGATGTAAGGCGCAAAGGCCAAGTTTTATTGGCCCACCACTCTAACGGTTGTCTTCGGATAACCCAAAAATGCTACCCGAAAGAATAGATCTTCGGCACCTTCCCACCATGCGGAAGTCTATAGTATGCTAACGGGATAAACCACGTCGACTAGATTCCACGTGGTAAATTACTCAGGCCAACTATCCGAACACCCATTGCGGAGTCTGCACTACCTCACGGTGTAACGGCTGGGCACATCGAGGCCCGATTAGGGACCCTGGGACCAACAACAAGAGGACACTCAACTCCCTTCAAGCACTTTGCATTTACAAACTAACGATTGACGCAGAACAGGATTGGCGGCATGGAATTAGCCCAGACACACAAAGGAAGGAACATGCAGGTAGAAGGCAGTTCGGATTCATTCTTGATCCACTCACAACCCCCTCCAGTCCGGCCACAATAGGTTCCGCCAAATAACACCTCTTTCCATACATCATACTCATATGCATAGACATATCATCCTACTACAATGCGTAGACTTAAATAGAAATTACCGGCCGTCATTTCCCGCCGACACCTGTTTGCCGAAAGTGACAGCCACGCTTCGCGTTTGCCTGGTTATACCAGGGGCTTCACAGTACGGCTATAAAGTCTGACCACCTTTTCGGTCACTCGGCACCCCGAACTTATAGCACTATATGCATCTACTCCGAATCATGTCCTGGGTCATTGGTTGGGTTTGCCCGGCTCCCATGTTTTGGTACCTTACGCCCGCTCTATCGGCTAAGGAAGGCGGGAGAACTACTGCGATTGTGTCCCGGTTCAGCCGGACGAGCACCTCAGTAGAGAAAGCCGAAAACCGACCGTCATGATGAAGCGAGAACCGGTCTGCTGTTCGAGAGGTTATAAAATCCTTAAAGATTTATTCCGCACAACGCCATTATAAATGCTGAGTGCGACGGATCGGTCTTCTGATCAGGCGCCAATAGAGCCCCCAGTTCGGCCTTCCGAACACTAGGGGCTGCACCGACCATACTCGAATTCCTATGGCTAAGTGAGATTAATAAAGCCTTATAGTCAGATTGCCTGGTTCGCGGAAAGATACACCTCCTTAAAAGGACCCAACTATGGGATAAAGAGCGTTCAGATATATCCCGAACACCCCAGTATCCTTTTTACGAGGGGGCAGAAGCCGACGACTGGCCAACTCCCAGGATTTGCATACAATAAACAACCGCACAGGAAGAACATATGTTCAAACAAAACAGGCAATATATAATAAACATGCCATTATCCCATATTACAACAAGCGGCACAAATTCCCTCAGGGAAATATAATGTCTTTAGCACACTTGTCCGCCGCAAGGCGGGCCCCTTTCATTACGCCTTCATAATACAGCTCGGGCTTGCGGTGCTCCTTACCCTCCGGCGGCCCCTCGGTCATCAGCTTCTCCGCGTCAAGCCTCCCCCAATGCACTTTTGCACGGGCAAACGCCATGCGCGCACCTTCTATACAGACTGATCGCTTGATAGCATCAAGCCGAGGACAGGCGCCCACAATCCGCTTGACGAGTCCGAAGTAGCTGCTTGGAATTGGCTCCGCGGGCCACAGCCGGACAACTAAGTCCTTCATGGCTAGTTCGGCTGTTCAGTGCGATTCGACCAATTGTTTCACCGATCGATAAATGGCACCGGATAGTTTGGCGCCAGATACTGCGACCAGAAATCCCTCTCCGCAGTCTTCTTCTCCTCGGTGCGGTAGAATTGGGCGGCATCTGATATGCTACGAGGAAGATCCGCAAAAGCCCCTGGAAAAATAAGAATTCAGCTTGCCGCTTAGGATTCTTCACATTCTAACATATAAAGAGCTAAGAATACAGAAGGCCTTACCAGCCGCACTTTCCGGGCCTCCTGAATGTCCCGCGCAGCACCTCGGGCTTCTTCCCGAGCACCTTCCGCAGCCTCGAGAGCTTGGGCGATTTCAGATTCTTTCCCTTCTAGACTCTACTCCAAGCCCTCGCTTTTCTTCACAGCTTCCTGGAGCTCTCGCTCAGCTGTGATAACCTTGGCCTCGTGTTTTTCACGAAGCGCCTGTTCCGCCTCAGCCTTCTTGTTGGCATCAGCCAAAGCTTTCTTTAGTGCCTCATATTCGGCACCCGCTCCTAGAGCACACAACACTAATATTTTTAATTATGCACAACTATTCGTTCATGCCAACTCCAAGACAAATGTTTTCAACATACCTTGCTTGTCTTCCAGTTGCTTCCTCACATGGCCGAGTCCCTCCTCGGCCCGTGTAAGGCTCTGCTTCAGCTCGGACACTTCCGCATTATAAGCGGCCGTCCTATCTGCGGATGCCTGTTTTCACACAAAAGGGTATACATCATTCACATAGGCTCCAGCGAGAGAAGGGGATTTGATCCCCTGCCCGACTCTGTCTCCTCCGCCGGACAGTGCATCAGGGGCTACTACTCATATTATGACAATTCCTCAAGGGTTTCTTAGGAAACATACCTCAAAAGCCTTTATAAGGCCAAGGCAGGACTCGTTCAGCCCGCTCTCGGTGGACTAAATCTTCTCAACCACCGCGCCCATAAGGGCCCGATGCTCATCGACAATAGACGCGTTCTTCAACACTGTCGATAGAGCGCCAGGCAGCTCTGCTCAAACAGAGGACGCCGGCGGGGTGGGCAGGCCCCCCACCATCGGGGGTGGCTGCCCGCTTGATACTGGAACCCTAGAGGCCCCGGGGGCCGTATCCATCCCCGCGTGTCCGGCACCAGGGATATGTCCTCCCTAGTTCGGGTCTTGTCGAGATGACACCCCAGTGTCGCGCCCGGACTTGGGGGAAGGGGACCACGGAGGCGTCCGAGCGCAGTGAATCTTCCGACGAGGACAGGCCAGCGTAGGACCTTGCCGGACTGTGCAATATGTAGGCAACAGCCAAAACTACTATACCCAAAAACAATCCCAGACGCATATGCGTGTTCGGGTACTTACGACTTCTCCAGGGGCTGGGCCCTGGGATCCCACTCCGGGCTGCTATCGGCAGCCGTAGGGGACGCCCCTGGGAGGGAATTTTTCCCCCTCATGGGCGATCCGGCCTCCAGAGATGTGGAGGCCGTCCTCTTCCTGCCACCATCAGAGTGAGGCTCATCCTCCTCTGCTTCCTCCTCTTCGTCCTCGGACGAAGGATCGTCGCTGGAGTCTTCAGATTTGGCGTCCGAAGCCTCGCGATGGCGAAGGCCACCCCAGGTCTTCTTGTCCTTCTTGGAGGCCCCTTTCTTTGGCGCCTTGTAAGGCGCGGGGACCAGCATCTTCGTCAAAAGAGGTCCGGCCGGTTCCTCCGACAGGGGGGGCTGGACAATGTATCCGCTCCACCTTCTTTATCGATCCCTGAGGTCGCAATGAAACATGATTGAGGTATCTCCAGCATGACATGCCAGCTGAGGCATGAATAGACAGAGTGTGGCTATGACTTACCGAGCTTGGAGAATGGGATGATTGATACCCGCGGTCCTCGGCGGGGCCCGGCCATGATTTGCCGGACTTAAAGAGCACCTTCCAGATATCCTTGTGGGAGGAATCATAAATCTCCCGAAGGGTTTGGTGCTCGGCCGGATCGAACTTCCACAGGGTACAAGCTCGGCGCTAACAAGGGAGAACCAGGCGAACTAGCATCACCTGGACTACATCGACAAGTTTGACGTCCCTATCGACCACACCATGGATGTGCGTCTGGAGCAGTAACATCTCATCCGACGAGCACCAGTCTGGGCCCTTCTCGGGCTAGGACGTGAGCCGTAGCGGAGCTCCGGATCTGAACTCTAGAGCTGCCGCCCACTTCTTGCCGCGTGGTTCGGTGATATAGAACCACTGCTGCTGCCACTCCTTGACGGAGTCGTTGAAAGCGCCTTTCGGCCAAACAGCCTTGGGCATCTTGCTTACCATGGCGCCGCCGCACTCGGCGTGTTCGCCACTCACCACCTTGGGCTTTGCATTGAAGATCTTCAGCCATAGGCCGAAGTGAGGTGGGATCCGGGAAAAGTTTCGCATTACCCATTTATGAACGCCGAGATATTGAGGAAGGAGTTGGGGGAAAGATCATGAAAATCGATCCCGTAGTAATACATGACTCCCCGAACGAACGGGTGAAGGGGAAACCCAAGCCCACGGACGAAATGCGGAAGGAACACGACTCTCTCATGAGATTCTGGAGTGGGGACGACCTGTCCCGTCGGTGGAAGACGGTGGCCGATCTTCTGGGCCAGATACCCGGCTCCCCGAAGCTTCTTGATGTCCTTCTCCTGGATAGTTGAGGCCATCCATCTGCCTCCTGCTCCGGATCCGGACATCTTCGGAAAACCTCTCTTCGATGGAGAGGAAGAGTGCTTGGGAGTTAGGGCTCGAACAGAGGGGAATGAGCAAGTGGGAGGAGAAGGCATGGGTAAAAGAAAAAGAAACCTAACCTCTTTATAGAGGCGGTAAATGCTTTTTGCGTCTCCCCACTTGCCTGGTGGAACCCGTCTGCCTCCCACTCGCCACAATTAGCGGCGCGGTTAGGTTACCCATACCCGTATTGATGAGAATCCCATGATAAGGGGACACGATTTCTGCTTTGACAAGACGTGTCAAAGAAACCGCCTCGCAATATGCGTTGTAGCTGGTTGTGGGAAAACGGATCGAATAATGATCCGACCATAATAACCTGTCACGTCATCAGAAAAAGTTGTCAGCAGATTGCATTTGTGAAATATCATTCTCACTACGGTGGCATATGAGATCATCTCGCAGATCCGGACACGGTCTAAGTGTTTGATGATTACTTTGGAGTATTCGGAGGAGGAACCCGCCATGCAATGCCGAAGACAATACTGCGCGCCGGACTCATCGTCATTGAAGCCTGGTTCAGGGGCTACTGAGGGAGTCGTGGATTAGGGGGTATCCGGACAGCCGGACTGTGTATAACGTCCGGACTATTGAAGCGTGAAGATACAAGACTCAAGACCTCGGCCCGTGTCCGGATGGGACTCTCCTTTGCGTGGAAGGCAAGCTTGGCGATCCGGATATTATATTTCCTTCCTTGTAACCGACTCCATGTAAACCCTAGCCCTCTTTGGTGTCTATATAAACCGGAGAGGTTGGTCCTTAGAAGGCCGATCACGATTACAATCATACCATCATAGGCTGGCTCTTAGGGTTTAGCCTCTATGATCTCGTGGTAGATCTACTCTTGTACTACCCATATCATCAATATTAATCAAGCAAGAAGCAGGGTTTTACCTCCATCGAGAGGGCCCAAACCTGGGTAAACATCTGTGCCCCTTGCTTCCTGTTACCATCAGCCTTGACGCACAGATCGGGACCCCCTACCCGAGATCCGCCGGTTTTGACACTGACAACCGGCACAAGAGATGATAACAATCCGGATGGTGCCGAAGATGAAAACAATCCTGCCCAGCCAGGCTTCGAGCAGGCCAAGCAAGAAGATGGGCAAGCTAGCCCTAAGAAACAGGCAACCGATGGAGAATCAAAGGATGATAATTAGATGCCTATCTCCAAAGACGAAGTGAGCCTTGGCGACGAAGAATTCATCATGCCTGAGGATCCCATCGAGCAGGAGCGCTTCAAGCGCTGGCTTATAGGCACTGCAAAAAGCCTGGTGAAAAAGCAGCAAAAGCTTCAAGCTAATCAAGATCTGCTAACTGATAGATGGACCGAGGTCCTGGCTGCCGAGGAATACGGTCTCGAGCGCCCTACCAAAAGTTACCCAAAGCGCAGGTTGCTACCTCAACTCGAGGAGGAGGCGTTAAAGCCCACACTACCAGTGCATGATGTGGCTGACCGGCCACCCCATGGCCGAGACAAAGCGACGTACCAGCCCGAAGTCCAGACCATAGCCCGTCGCCAATCAAACAATAATACCAAGGCCCGGGGCTACACGAAGGACCTGCAAGACGTATTGGAAAGCAAAGCAGGATAGTCAAGATTGATCTACGGATCACAGAGGCGTGCCACAACGCGTGACGATGACCTTCACGCCAGATACAATAAACAAAAGTCCGGCCGGGCCGACTACAACACACCAGACTCATTTGAACTACGTCGGGATGTAGCCCGGCATAGAGGTGCCACACACCCCCTATGCTTCACTTATGAAGTAATGGATCATGAATTCCCAGAAGGGTTTAAACCCGTGAACATTGAATCGTATGATGGCACAACAGACCCCGCGGTATGGATTGAAGATTTTCTCCTACACATTCACATCGCCCGCGGCGATGACTTACATGCCATCAAGTACCTACCACTTAAGCTCAAAGGATCGGCTCGACATTGGCTGAATAGTCTGCCAGCAAGCTCCATTGCCAGTTGGGAGGACATGGAAGACGCATTCCTTGACAACTTCCAGGGCACTTACGTGCGACCACCGGATACTGATGACTTAAGTCACATAACCCAACGGCCCGAAGAGTCAGCCAGGAAATTCTGGACTCGGTTCCTAACTAAAAAGAACCAAATTGTTGACTGTCCGGATGCTGAAGCCTTAGCAGCCTTCAAGCATAACATCCGTGATGAATGGCTCGCCCGACACCTCGGCCAAGAGAAGCCAAAGTCCATGGCAGCCCTCACGACACTCATGACCCTCTTTTGCGCGGGCGAGGACAACTGGCTGGCTCGTAGCAACATTACACCAAAAAAACTTCGACGATTCAGATGCCAGAGATAGCAACGGCAAGCCACGACACAATAGGCACAAGCATCGCAACAATGGCGACAACGCCGAAGACACGACAGTCAATGCCGGATTCAGAGGCTCTAAATCCAGACAGCGGAAAAAGCCATTCAAAAGAAACAATCCAGGCTCGTCCAGTCTGCACCGCATACTCGGTCGCTCATGTCAAATTCACGTCACCCCCGATAAACCAGCCAACCACACCAACAGAGAATGCTGGGTGTTCAAACTGGCCGGCAAGTTGAATGCCGAAAACAAGGAAAAGGGGCTGCATAGCGATGACGACGAGGAGCACCCACCACTGAACACAGGAGGATAGAAGAAATTCCCTCCCGAGGTGAAAATGGTGAATATGATATACGCAACCCATATTCCCAAGCGGGAACGGAAGCGTGCACTAAGGGACGTCTATGCGATGGAGCCAGTCGCCCCAAAGTTCAACCCATGGTCCTCTTGTCCGATCACTTTTGATCGCAGGAACCATCCTACCAGTATCCGTCATGGCGGTTCGGCCGCATTGGTCTTTGACCCCATCATCGACGGATTCCATCTCACACGAGTCCTCATGGACGGTGGCAGCAGCCTGAACCTGCTCTATCAGGATACAGTGCGCAAAATGGGCATCGACCCCTCAAGGATCAAGCCCAAAAAAACCACCTTCAAAGGTGTCATACCAGGTGTGGAGCCTGTTGCACGGGCTCAATCACACTGGAAGTGGTCTTCGGATCTCCGGACAATTTCCAAAGCGAGGAGCTAATCTTCGATATCGCCCCCTTCCGCAGTGGCTATCATGCACTCTCGGACGAACTGCATTCGCCGGATTCAATCCGGTACCAAATTATGCATACCTCAAGCTCAAAATGCCAGGACCTCGCGGGGTTATAACAGTTAATGGAAACACAGAGCGCTCGCTCCGTACGGAGGAGCACACGGCGGCCCTCGCGGTAGAAGTACAAAACAACCTTCTTAGGCAAAAAGCCAATTCGGCGATAAAGAACTAGAACACCATCAAGCAAGTCCAGAGTACCCCGCAACAGGATCGTCTGGCATGTCCAGAGCTCGACTAGCAATTCAGCCTCCGTCCTAGTCCCAGTCAATCAGCGAAATTTGTGTCGCGCGTACATAACTACGCACTTAAAATACTGTGGGCATAGGCGGAAACATGGTTATGACACGGTCCACAATGTGGTTCGACCGCCCCAGGACCCACACATCTTTACACCTTTTTTCTTTCAGGTCCCTATCTTCAGGAGGCTCTTCTGATAGACTGACTATCGGACACATAGCAGGACGGACACACCAAGAAGACAAGAAGCTTGGGAGTACAAGGGAATCCTTAGGTTGTCTCTGATAACGATCGTTATACCTATTTTACATACCCGCACACAGCTCGCTCTTGGTCAGGATGGGTCAAACAGTCCTATTTTGCTTATCGCACTACTTGTATATGTACGCTTTGATGTATTATTTGAATAACAAGGGAAAATAGTGTACAACGTCAGCTTACTATTACATTTATTTACCCCTTTCCTTTACTGCTTATTTATTACACTCGTGCATTTTGGTACGCCCAGTTTGCCAGGGGCTTCATGTACCCCATAACATGTCAAGAAAAGTCCGAACACTTTTGACAGTGCGGCACCCCGAACTTATATTATTATATGCATCAGCTACGAATCATGTCTTGGGTCAATAGTTGGGTTTGCCCAGCTCCTATGTTTTGGTACCTTACGTTCCCCTATATCGGCTAAGGTAGCACAGGGAGAACTACTGCAATTGTGTACCGGTTCTTCCGGACGAGCACCTCGGTAGAGAAAGCCGAAAACTGACTGTCATGATGAGGCGAGAGCTGGTCGCTGTTCGAGAGGTCTCAAACCCTTAAAGATTTTTTCCGCTTCTGGCGAGGAATCGGCCTTGTCCGATTTAGGCGTATATAGCGACCCAAGTTCGGCCTTCCGAATACTAGGGGCTTCGCCAACATTTAAAATTGTAGACTTCTATGGCCAAGTGAGAGTGATGAAGCTGTATAGCCGATTGCCTTGTTCGCTGCGCTAAACACCTCCTTAAAAAGACCAAAAATTTGGATAAAGAGTGTTTTATATTTATCCCGAACACCCTAGTACTAGTTACATGGGGGCAGAAGCCGACGACTGGCCAACTCTCAAGATTTTATAAACGGCCGCACAGAAGGTAATATTTTAAATTAACAAGCGCCATATAGCGCACATGAACTCGTTTTCATATTACAGGATGATATGAGTACATTCATTCAAATATTACATCCTTAGCACATTCATCCGCCACAAGGCGGGCACCCTTAATGACATTGTCATAATACTGTTCGGGGTGGCAATGCTCCTTGCCCTTCGGTGGCCCCTCTGTCACCAGCTTCTCGGCATCCATCTTCGCCCAGTGCACTTTTGCATGGGCCAAGGCCCTGCGTGCACCTTCAATGCAGACGGACCGCTTAATGACTTCGAGCCGCGGACATGCATTTACCATCCGCTTGACAAGGCCGAAGTAGCTACCAGGCAAGGGCTCGCCAGGCCACAACCGGACTATGAGGTCCTTCACGGCCAGTTTGGCCGCCTTGTGAAGTTCGACCTGTTGCTTCAGTTGATCGCTCAAAGGCATTGGATGTTCGGCCCCAATATACTGGGACCAAAACAACTTATTCGTCGAGCTCCCTTCCTCAGCTCGGTAGAACTCTGAGGCAACAGAGATGCTGTGCGGCAGATCTGCGAATGCTCCTAGAGAGCTCGGAATTCGGGTAAGTAAAAGGAAAGTCTCCTTCACATGCTTGCTTTGCATAATGAATGCCTTACCCGCCGCTATCTTCTTGGCCGCCTCAATCTCCTGGAGGGCCTTCTGGGCTTCGACCTTGGCGTCTTGTGCGCTCTACAGGGCCTTCGCAAGCTCCGACTCTTGCGTCTTGGAGTCACGCTCCAAGGACTTGAATTTTTTTGACGAAGTCCTGGAGCTCTTGCTCGACCTCATGAACCCGAGCCTCCTGTTTTTCGCGCTCGGTGCGCTCCCTGGCCGCTTTGTCTTCGGCCTCAGACAGGGCCTTATTAAGGGCCGCCACTTCGGTCGTGGCCCCTATTATATACATGATGCTTCTATTAGCGTCAACAATTTTTCCTTTATATGACATTCAGACGGGGTATCACTTACCTTTGTTCTCCTCGAGCTGCCTCTTCACGAGGCCGAGCTCTTCCTCGGCCCGCCTCAAGTCCCACTTCAGTCCGGAGACCTCCGCAGTATGGGCGGTAGCGGCCAGCAGCAACGCCTGCTTATTCACATAGACATAATATGATTAGACTCCTGTGGAAGTTATTTGATCCTCTGTTCGGCCTTTCTTTCCGAACACCAAACAGAGCATCAGGGGCTACTGTCTACACTGTAATATTTTCTCATAATTTAATTACTTACCTCAAAGCCTATTAGGAGGCTGGCGCAGGCTTCGGTCAATCCGCTTTTGAAGGACTGAACCTTCGCAATCACCGTACTCATAAGGGTACGGTGTTCTTCATCAATGGAAGCGCCTTGAAGTGTTTCCAGCAAGTTGTCTGATGCCTCGGGATGGACAGAGGTCATCGGTATAGGCGGTTCGCCCCCCTTAGCGAGGGGCTGCCTGCGTGAAACCGGAACCACGGGAGGTTCCAGCGCAGTATGCGGCTGGGGGCCAAGCTTGCTGCAGCCCCCCTCATAAGAATCCATGGGTATCTTCTGATGCGGAGCATCCTTCCATCATCCCCATGGATTCTACATCAACACCTACAACACCACAAGGACCGATGACTCGAGCACGTGCAAGAGCTCTTGAGGCCGAGGTGACATCACTCCTCTCACAACTATCCTTCGATTCACATGAGACATGGTTACTACCTCAAACGGAAACTCTATGCATACTGAGGCATCAAGGAGTCGACCATGAAGAAGCTGGGAAGCAAGGAGAATCGGAAGCAGAAGACATGCGTGAAGACGAAGAGGAGAAAGCCACAAGTGCCAGGGAGGCCGGACGATCCGGATAGAGGCCCGGACGATCCGGACAGAGCCCGGATGATCCGGACCCCGGTCCAGACGATCCGGCTAACTCCACCGAAGGCAACAGAACCCCCGCGCTGAAGCCGGATCATCCGGACCCAGGCCCGGATCATCCGGACCCCGCCCGGACGTCCGGACCCCAAGCCGGACATCCGGCCCGTCGCCGCCACCAGTCGACCCTCCGGCTCATCCGGGACTCCACCCGGATCATCCGGACCGGTCCGGATCATCCGACCCTCGTCCGGATCATCCGCCAGCCTTTGTCTTGGCGTGTTGGGCTGAGCCCATGTACCCCTTCGCCCTGCACTCTATATATAGGACCCCTCTCCTCACTTTCAGACTTAGCATTGATTAGCTCATATTTGTGTGTGAGAGCCTTTGCTCATCCACGGTACTTCTCCACGGAGATCGGGACCTCCGCCTAGGAGAAGATCCATCGGATTCAAGACCCCTATACGGAAGATCCTCGTGGATTCAAGACCTCCTCCGGAGAAGAACGGCTACCTTTGTATCTTTCCTTTGTTGATTTTGGACCATGTATCACTCGTGCTTCATGATCTAGACCTTGTGTGATTGATCCTTGTTGGTTGAGTGTTCCTCCTCGTTTTCCCTTGTTTCCTCTCGTTCTTCTGCGTTCTTCGTGTTCCTCCGTAGGATCCCTCCAAACGTGAAAGATCGATAAATTAGGGTTCCACCTACATCATATGGTATCATGAGCCACGTTGATCACGCTTTTGGAGCCCCTACCTCGTGATTTCTAGCTTGATTTTGTTGTTTTGTCCTAAAACCCGAAAATCCCCACAAAAATACCCCCAAATTTTTTGTGATTTGTTAGTTTTGATGATGTTTTGTTGTTTTTGATCCGTGGATTCGGTGTGTAACTCGTGGATCTTGTGTTTCCCCACCTTCTCCCCCTCGAAATCCACCCAAAATCCCTGAAATCATCAAATTCCACCCCATTTTCATGTTCTTCCCGAGCCTTTCCCGTGCGTGGTTGACCTGCCCGGATCATCCGGACCAAGTCCCGGATCATCCGGACTCGCCCGGATCATCCGCACTGCCCGGATCATCCGCTTCCTTCGCCAAACCGCAGATTCTGCAGCCCCATCCTCCACCACCACCACCCACACATACATACATACTCCCCACCACATCCACCACCAGTTCCAATCGCCAAACCCCAAGACACAACCTCCGTACTACCATTCGAATTTGAGTTCGACAATTTGAGTGAGATTTCCGTGTCCTTTTGTGTTTTGGCTATCTAGGCGCGGTGTGACATCAACAACAAACGCTCATTTTGGTCGGCTACTCATCTTCGCTACGGACGGTAACATCGACGACATCTTTGTCATACCTTGCAATTGCATTGATAGCCATCACATACCATCTTTTGCGTTGCTTACCCACCGAGACTAGCCATTGAGTATTGCCGGCAACGTGACTTGTGCACATTAGTTGCATACACCATATCATACATACAATCGAGGTGCATATCTCAAAATCAACTTGTGTGTCACAAAGTTGTCATCGCATACACAATTGCTCTCTTAGTTTGTCAAGTTTGCATCAGAAAAGAGCTCAAAAGAGAAAGAGCCACTCAAGCTTTTAAGCAAAGAGGAAAGATAAGCAAAGAGCTTATAAGCAACAAGCATAGCATCACACAACATTAAGATTGTCACATATGATCATCTTGGATCATTGCACCGATATACCATACATATAGTATACTTGGGATAGAGATCGTTGCATTTTTGCCTAGTAGGTTGTGCACAAGCTCCGTATCCACCTCTTGTGCAATCGTGCTAGCGTCTCTCTAGTATTGTGCAACAAGAGCATTTTCGTGGATTCCACATTTTGGCTCACTTTTGGTTTGCACAATCCCATTTATCTATTTGCGTGTGTGTTTCCGTGTACCACTACTTGCTTGGTCTACTTGTTGCATATGCGAATTTGCGAATCTTCTTCAACATTTTTGAGTCAAGCTAACGATTGCAATCAATTTTGTGCCACCATCCTAACCAAGCTCCACCAAAAGCTTTTACTTGTGTAGGTGTGAGAATCGACAAGGATCGGTATCAATAGTGCTATTTCATTGTCCGCATTTGAGTGAACTTGATTCATCTTCAACTTCGGTCAAAGGTACATTGGTATTCATTCTTCTCCTTCTACCACTCACAATTTGCTTGAAATGATGGATAGGCCAAGTTCTTCTACAAATCCACTCTTCATCGAGCAAGACGACGACATGTCATCATACGTCACCAAGAGCCACCTCTTTGGCACGCAACGAGCTCTCCATCAAGAGCAACAAGCATTGAGCGAACGCATCGACAACCTCTCCACCGACTTGCGACTCTCCGAGAAACGTACACGAGATTACTTCGACAACAAACTCGACGCAAGACAAGAAAGAGAATGATGCAAGAATGGACGAGATCCGCGCCTTTGTTGGTGAACCGCGATTTCTACCTCTTCACACTCAAGACGGAGCCACTCAAGTCGCCACTCCGACGACTCCTTCTCCGACACAAGTACACCGTCATCGAACATTCTTCGACGAGCCGCGCGTCAAGATCGTCATGCATCTCGCAACCCGCTACACAACAAGAATCTCCAAGAGCAAGTTGATGAAGAAGTTCCTCGTCCTCAATCGAGCCAAATGGCGTTTGCTCAAGCTCAAGAATGACAACGTCTTCGTCACCAACAAGAACAAGAACGAGCGCGCCTACACCAAGAGCAACAAGACGCCGAGGCTCAACGTCTTCAACAACAACAACGAGAAGCACAAGCTCTTGAGGCGGAACGCGCACTTCAAGCATCAAGTCGAGCCCTCGCCAACCGCAATCGCGAAAGGCGCAATCAAGAGGAAGCACTTCGAGAAGAAATACAAGAGAGGAACTACCATCCACGTGCGCAACGTCAAGCCCAACAAACTCCTCCACAAGCTCCTCAAGCTCAACCACACCCTCAAGGTCAACAAGAGCAGGTTGATCATGAGGATGATTACCCTCCACGTCAAGAACGTCATCATCAACATCGGCCTCAAAACAATGAAGAACATCGCTATGGCAAGCTCAAGTTCACAATGCCCAAGTTCAATGGAACCAATGATCCCGAAGAATACCTCTCATGGGCATTGAAGGTCGACAAAATCTTTCGTTTGCACAACTATGAGGAAGAGAAGAAGATCGCTATGGCATCACTTGAGTTCCAAGACTATGTGCTCATATGGTGGGAACAAGTCCTTGAGCGCTGACGAGCTAGAGGTGAACCTCCAATCACCACTTGGGCTCAAATGAAGGATGTCATGAGAGCACGCTTTGTGCCCACCTACTACAACCGTGATCTCTTCAAGAAGCTACAACTCCTCAAGCAAGGGACAAAGAGTGTTGAAGAATACTACAAGGAAATGGAGATTGCCATGATTCGAGCCAATGTCACGGAGGATGATGAGCAAACAATGGCACGATTCTTGAACGGACTCAACCATCCCATCAAGAAGATTGCCGACTTCCAACCCTACTCCAACCTCATTGAGCTCGTGCATCAAGCTACAAAGGCGGAACGACAAGTGCAAGATGACTTGGCACGCCAAGTACTCATCCAAGACATACGGCCTCTCCAACAACCAAGCTTCAACACCTACTCCAACTTCGACATCAACCAAGCCTTTTCCAAGCAACGACGACAAGTCAAGTTACAAGAAAACTTCTACAAGTTCAAGTCGTCCTCCTCCTACTACAAGCAACTCCAAGCCGCGTGCTTCATCATCTACTCCAACCGATGAGACCGTCAAGACAAGCTCCTTCAAGTGTTTTACTTGCGGCGGCCGAGGCCACAAGTCATATGAATGCACCAACAAGCGCACCATGATACTCAACGACGATGGCACCTACCACTCAAGGAGTGAAGATGAAATGGACGCTATTGAGCAAGTGGCCATGCACCGGCGCATCAACGAGGATGAAGATGATCAAGTCTTTTGTGATGAAGATACAAGCCCCGCTCTTGTTGTCTCCAAAGTCTTGACACTTCAACATCACCAAGAAGAAGACCAACGATGCCACATCTTCCACACAAAGGCCGGCATCAATGGGAGATCCGTCAAGGTCATCATCGATGGAGGTAGTTGCCACAACTTGGCAAGCTTAAAAACTATGCTCCAAGCTCCAATTGGTCAAGAAGAAGCATCCGCAACCATACAAGGTTCAATGGCTAAGTGACTCCAAGACTATACGAGTTGAGCATACGGTCCAAGTATCCTTCAAAATCGGTGCATATGAAGACACTTTGGAGTGTGATGTGGTCCCAATGACCGCTTGCCACCTTCTCCTTGGTCGGCCATGGCAATTCGACCGTGGTGTCTACCACAATGGGCGACAAACCACTATAGCTTCAAGATGAAAGGCAAAGAATATGTCCCACGACCAATGTCTCCTAGTCAAGTGATTGCCGACAAACAAGCCACCAACCAAAGAGAGAAGAGGAGAAAGTGAGCCACCAAAAGTGAGTGAGAGCCACAAGCCAAATTTGAGCGCCTCTTCGCCTAGAGAGAAAAACCTCATACTATTTGCCACCAAACATGAGATGAGAGAAGTGTGTGAGAACCCATCGAGTGTGATGCACTTTGTCCTAGTGTGCAAGGATGGAGAACCACAAACTAACACCACTCATGAGCTACCCTTGGTGTTTCAATCTCTTTTGCAGGAATTTCAAGATGTTTTTCCCGATGAGCTACCTCCGGGTCTACCTCCTCTTCGAGGCATTGAGCATCGAATCGACCTCATCCCCAGAGCACCACTTCCAAACAAAGCTCCCTACCATGTCAATCCCGAAGAAACCAAGGAGATTCAACGGCAAGTACAACAACTACTCGACAACGGTCATGTACGTGAAAGCTTAAGCCCTTGTGCCGTGCCCGTTATACTTGTGCCTAAGCCCGATGGAAGTTTCCACTTGTGCTCCGATTGTAGACCCATAAATGCTATCACCGTGCGCTATAGGTATCCCATTCCTCGCTTAGATGATATGCTTGATGAACTTAGTGGAGCCAAATTTTTCTCAAAAATTGATCTTAAAAGTGGCTATTACCAAATACGCATTCATGAGGGTGATGAATGGAAAACTGCTTTCAAAACAAAATTTGGCTTATATGAATGGTTGGTTATGCCCATGGGTTTGTCGAAAGCTCCCGGAACTTTTGTGCATCTTATGCATCATGTACTTCGTCCATACATTGGAATCTTTGTTGTGGTTTACTTCGACAATATTCTTGTGTTTAGCAAAACCATGAAAGAGCATCTTGATCATGTTAAGCTTGTTTTGCAAACACTTCGAAAAGAAAGTCTTTATGCCAACTTGAAGAAATGCACTTTTGGAGTTGACAAAGTAGTTTTCTTGGGTTTCGTTGTCTCTTCCAAGGGTGTCCATGTTGATGAAACTAAGATCAAAGCAATTAAAACTTGGCCCCAACCCACCAATTTGCAACAAGTGCGAAGTTTCCTTGGTCTTGCTGGTTTTTATCGCCGCTTTGTGAAAAACTTTAGCACTATTGCAGCTCCTTTACATGCTTTGAGTAAGAAGAATACTCCTTTTGTTTGGGGACCTTTGCAATCAAACGCTTTTGATGAGCTCAAGTCTTTGCTTACTCATGCTCCAATTCTTGCTTTGCCCAATTTTGACAAAACTTTTGAGGTCCATTGTGATGCAAGTGGTACCGGAATTGGCGGAGTTTTAATGCAAGAAAAATGAGTCATTGCTTATTTTAGTGAAAAACTCTCCGGTGCTCACCTTAACTATCCCGTGTATGACAAAGAATTGTACGCTTTAGTGCGTGTGCTAAATATTTGGGAACATTATCTTAGACCTCATGAGTTTGTCATCCATACCGATCATGAAACGCTTAAGTACTTAAAAGGTCAAACTAAATTGAACAAGCGTCATGCCAAATGGAGTGAATTTATTGAATCTTTTCCATATGTGATAAAGTACATTAAGGGCAAGGAAAATGTAGTTGCCGATGCACTTTCACGCATATGCACGCTTGTCACCCAACTTGAGTTGAATGTTATTGGCTTTGAACACATCAAAGATTTATATGCTAGTGATCCATCTTTTGCACCTCATTATGCTAAATGTTTGACGCATACATCTTGGGAACAATATTACCTCAAGGATGGTTATCTTATGAGAGCTAACAAACTTTGCATACCCGACTCTTCTCTTCGTTTGTTACTTTTGCAAGAGGCTCATGGAGGTGGACTCATGGGACATTTTGGACGCGACAAGACCTTCACCACGCTCTCCAAGAACTACTTTTGGCCCAAGATGTTTCGAGACGTTTCACGCTTCACCACCCGATGCTCTACATGCCGCAAAGCTAAGTCAAAAGCTCAATCTCATGGTCTTTACATGCCTCTTCCAATTCCATATCAACCTTGGGAAGACATTAGCATGGACTTTGTACTTGGTTTGCCTAGAACTCAAAATGGAAAGGATTCCGTGTTTGTGGTTGTAGATCGATTTTCTAAGATGGCACACTTTATTCCTTGCAACAAGGTAGACGATGCTTCACATATTGCAAATCTCTTTTGTAGGGAAATCTTGCGCCTTCATGGAATACCAAAGTCAATCGTCTCCGATCGCGACGCCAAGTTCTTGAGTTACTTTTGAAGACTCTTTGCGCCAAGCTCGCATCAAGCTCATGTTCTCATCCGCATACCATCCTCAAACCGACGGCCAAACGGAGGTGACGAACCGGACGCTCTCCACTCTACTTCGCGTGTTGATCAAGAAGAACATCAAGGAGTGGGAGACATGTTTACCCATCGCCGAGTATGCCTACAACCGCGCAAGACATTCAACGACCGGCAAGTCCCCCTTCGAGGTCGTCTAAGGCTTCAACCCATTGTCCCCATTGGACATCCTACCTCTACCTCTACAAGAGCGCACCAACCTCGACGCAAGTGCCCGTGCAAGCTACATCAAGAAGATGCATGAAGATACAAGAAACACCATCGAGCGCCAAGTACAACGACTAGCGACCAAGCTCAACATCAACAAGCAACCCATGATCTTCAACAAAGGCGATCTAGTGTGGCTACACCTTCGCAAGGAACGCTTCCCCAACGAACGCAAGTCCAAACTTCTACCTCGAGTTGATGGACCCTTCAAGGTGTTAGCACGCTACAACAACAACGCCTACAAGCTCGACCTACCAAGCGACAAGTACAACGTGAGCGACACCTTCAACGTCAAAGACCTCTCGCCTTTCCATGGTGATGAAAAACTTGAACCGAGGTCGGATCCTTTCGAAGGGAGGGGATATGATGCGGAGCATCCTTCCATCATCCCCATGGACTCTACATCAACACCTACAACACCACAAGGACCGATGACTCGAGCACGTGCAAGAGCTCTTGAGGCCGAGGTGACATCACTCCTCTCACAACTATCCTTCGATTCACATGAGACATGGTTACTACCTCAAACGGAAACTCTATGCATACTCAGGCACCAAGGAGTCGACCATGAAGAAGCTGGGAAGCAAGGAGAATCGAAAGCAGAAGACATGCGTGAAGACGGAGAGGAGAAAGCCACAAGTGTGTGGAGGCGGATGATCCGGACAGAGGCCCGGACGATCCGGACAGAGTTCGGATGATCCGGACCCGGTCCGGACGATCCGCTAACTCCACCGAAGGCAACAGAACCCCCGCTGAAGCCGGATCATCCGACCCAGGCCGGATCATCCGGACCCGCCCGGACGTCCGGACCCCAAGCGGACATCCGCCTGTCGCCGCCACCAGCCGACCCTCCGGCTCATCCGGATTCCACGGATCATCCGGACCGTCCGGATCATCCGGACCCTCGTCCGGATCATCCGCCAGCGCCTTTGTCTTGGCGTGTTGGGCTGAGCCCATGTACCCTTCGCCCTGCACTCTATATATAGGACCCCATCTCCTCACTTTGAGACTTAGCATTGATTAGCTCATATTTGTGTGTGAGAGACTTTGCTCATCCACGGTACTTCTCCACGGAGATCAGGACCTCCGTCTAGGAGAAGATCATTCGATTCAAGACCCCTATACGGAAGATCCCTCGTGGATTCAAGACCTCCTCCGGAGAAGAACGGCTACCTTTGTATCTTTCCTTTGTTGATTTTGGACCATGTATCACTCGTGCTTCGATGATCTAGACCTTGTGTGATTGATCCTTGTTGGTTAAGTGTTCCTCCCTCGTTTTCCCCTTGTTTCCTCTCGTTCTTCCGCGTGTTCTTCGTGTTCCCTCCGTAGGATCCCCTCCAAACGTGAAAGATCGACGAATTAGGGTTCCACCCTACATCATCTTCCCCCCCCATGTGCCCGGCATCGGGGGTTTCGCTTTGAGGCGCCTCCAGAACTATCTCCCCATGGCCCGGTATCCCCTGAGACAACACTTCGGTGTCGTCCGCGGGCCGGGGAGTGGATGCCGCCAGGAGCGAATCGCTGTTCATCGCCGACGAGATCAAAGACCCATCTGAGGAGGATAGGTCGATGCGGGCTTTGGACGGACTGCACGAACATATTTTAACATGATAAGAAGCCATAAAGATAAACATGCTAGAAATATTATGGTATCCGGATACTTACGACTTCGCTAGGGGCTTGTCCTTGGGTAGCCACTCCTTGTCGCTGTAGGCGGTTGTTATGGAGTGGTCCGGAGGGAGGGTCCTTCCCTTCTTGGACCCTTCGGCCTCCCCGGATGGGGCGACCTTCCTTTCATTGTCCCCTCGGTTTGGGGGAGGGGGTTCTCCTCTTCCTCCTTCTCGTTTTCGTTGCAGGAGTGCGCCTTGATGTCTTCGGACGACGAGTCCGACACCACCTTGCGCCGGAGACCTTTCCTGGTCCCTGTGGCCTTCTTCTTGGCCTTCTTCTCCAGCACCTCATAGGGCGCCGGAAACAGCATCTCCGTTAGGAGAGCCGTCGCTGTGTCTTCGTGTAGTGGAGCTGGGAAGTCGATCCGCTTCACTGTCGCCACCCAGTCCTATGAAGATTGGTGGGAAGGCTTAAATTCCTTTCACAAATATATTTGGGGAAGGAGCATCTTGTAAAACATAGAAAACTTACCGGATCGGCGGGGCGCTTTGCGCTGAGCCCGCGATCTTCGATAATGGGAGGAGGTACCTCGGCAGCCTTAAACAGCACCTTCCAGACGTCCTTGTGCATCGTGTCGAAGAGCTCTTGCAGCGTCTGGTGTTCGGCCGGGTCGAACTCCCACATGTTAAATGTCCGTCTTTGGGATGGGAGGATCCGGCTGAAGAGCATGACCTGGACCACGTTGACAAGCTTGATTTTCTTGCTTATCATATTCTTGATGCAGTTCTGGAGTGCGGGCAGCTCCGCTGGCTCGCTCCAGGCTAAACCCTTCCTTTTCTAGGAGGTAAGCTGCCTGGGGATGCCAGGTCGAAATTCAGGGGCCGCCGCCCAGTTGGAGCCATGCTGCTCGGTGATGTAGAACCACCCTGATTGCCACCCATTCATGGTCTCCACATAGGAGCCTTCAAGCCAGGTGACATTGGGCATCTTGCCCACCATGGCGCCTCCGCACTCCGCTTGCTGGCCGACCACTATCTTTGGCTTCACATTGAAGATCTTCAGCCACAGGCCGAAGTGGGGCTTGATGCGGAGGAAAACCTCGCACACGACGATAAACGCCGAGATGTTCCGGATGAAGCTGGGGGCTAGATCGTGGAAGTCCATCCCATAATAGAACATGATCCCACGGACAAATGGGTGGAGGGAAAATCCCAGTCCGCGGACAAAGTGGGCGAGAAACACAACCCTCTCGTGGGGTTCCGGAGTAGGGATGATCTGCCCTTCGTCCAGGAGCCGGTGCGCGATGTCTGCAGCTAAGTATCCGGCCTCCCGAAGGTTCGTGATGTCCTCCTATGATGAGGACATCAATACCATTGTTACACCCACAACCCCTACTGCTACATATACTGGACCAATTACTAGAGCTCGCGCACGCCAATTAAATTATCATGTACTTTCGTTTCTTGATAATGATTCTAATGTTCATGAGAATATGATGCTGCCTAAATTGGATACATTTGTTTTGCTTACAAATGAAGGGCCTAGCTTGGAGAAGGATGTACATTGGAGCACGAACAAGCATGGATATGATGGCATGCGCAAGGGGAACAAGAACGGAGTTACAACTGATGATTTTAGGACTTTTAAGGCACCATAATGGGTGCATGAAGCCTTGGACGAAATATACAAGATGCCACTTCATAAATTTCATCCTGAGGCTATTCTAGGTGCGGTGTCACCTTATTATTGGGCCAGGCCCATGTAATTTCGAAATACATAAGTATAGGCTATTTTTAGAGTCCGTATGTGTGGGGAAACAAGAGATAGGGTTGAGTTCGGACCCCTCCACCAAGGGCCACGAAATTCCCCCCTCTTCCTCCATATATACAGCCCTTAGGGCACCGTTTAGACTTTGAGTTTTGTTGAGATTAAAAGTTCGCCATAGCTGCAACTTCGCGTATTCGTTTGTGTTCAACGACTAGACAAAGGCGTCACAGAACCCCACCTTGATCAATAAAGCTTTCATCTTATATTCACAATATCCAGATTGCAATCTCAGTTTCTTGCTTGTTCTTTGTTTGCTCGCAGGAAACAGACCCTCGTGGTCAGGTTGATCATGCTCCGGCGTGGTCAATAACCTCTTGGAGTTGGTTTAGCGATTGCTAAGGCGCAACGTCCTCGCACGTTCGTAGTCGGATCGTCAAAGTCGACTTCCACCAAAGCGATAGCCATCATCTCATCGAAAGATGGGGCACCTTTGCCTCTATCAAGTGGTATCAGATTTCCTGGTTGCTCGGTGAGATTTTACAGTTTTTCGTAGTTTAGATCGAGTCTGTTCTTCATACCTACAATCCGCGAAAAAGCCACACAAAAAATTAGGGTTAGTTCATCATATCCGAACCAATCTGAGCCTTTGCATAATCTTTTTAGGGTTTTGCTTTGTTGAATTTGTGGTTGCATCGTCGTGTCAGTTGCTGGTCTTAGCGTCTAGTCTTTTAGAGTTTCGAGTTCTGGTCATAAGTTGTCACGCCACCACCGCACCATCATCATCGCCCCTGCCACCTACCACCACCGCTCCGAATCCGTATCCATATACCACCACCGATCCATATCCATATACTACCACCGCTACCACCACCGCTACCATATACCACCACCACATATCCACCACCAATCCGAGTTCCTTGCATATTAGGTTTATTTTCGAGATCCATCTATTTTCCGATTCGTGTTTCCTTGCCTGAGTAGGTTTCAAAAAAAAAGAGTCCGGAAACCACCCTCCGTTTAGGCCCAAAATTTTCCAAAAACGCACTTGACAAAAAAAATTCTGGCTATCCTATTTTTAGGTGTTTCTAAGCGTATTGTGATAGTCGCTGTTATTGAAAGTTCTTTTTGACCCATTTCCAGTTTTTGGGTCCGGGCAGTCGAAAAAAAAATTGGTCGAAAATTTTTTGTGCCTATCCTGTTATCTTGACTTGGGAAGAGTTTTGAGACACTCGCCATTATAGTGATTTTCGAAAAAAAAGGAGCGCAAAAAAAAGAGCGCAAAAAAGTAAAAAAATTTCAGAGTGTGCTTCTCCCTTGTTTCCGGGCAGCGTCGTGATTTTGTTCATGTTCTAGGCTCGCGTCTCTAGCACAGTATAGCCTAGGACCAGCACAGTACCGTCGTTGAGCGTTTATTCAACTTTGCATCTCTGAATTGATTATTGCTGACCTTTTTTTGCTACCATATTATAAGCCATCCCAGCTCCACATACATCTACATCATGCATTTGACTCTCCCTGGTAATCGCTCTATCCAAGCTTTGAGAGTTTTGACTACAACGGTTGCCGATCACCACCTGCTGCTGGGTAAGAACTGGTAAGAATTTGAGATTTGCTTGACGGGTTTGTGATACACCACCACCACTTCTTGGTAGTCTGTAGGATCATATTCTTGTGTGTTTCTATTTGCTGCTAACCATGGTAGGATCACAAGCCGATGAGACTGATTGGGAGAACCTGACGAACAAACAACTACATGATAAATTTCAGCAAATGATGAGTGGACAGGTGCAAGATGTACTAAACAGATTTGACGAGGCCATGGAGAAGATAGATGGCATTGAGAAGACGTTCAAAACAAAGCTTGATAGTAAGTTTAATGAATTGCTCGCGCGTTTTCCACAACCACTGCCGGCTGCACCTATCGCGCCTCTGCAACAACAACAACAACAACAACGCCCCCTTCCGAATCAGTATGGACGAGCGAAGCGTGTTCCTATTGAGGATGGCCAAACATCTGGTGCTGCTGTACCTATTGTTGATGCTTCTTTGGCTCCTGCTACTGCTGCTGCTGGTACCCAGGAGGATGATGAGTATGCGGGCGATTATGAGGATGAGGTTGCTCAAAATGAGAACTACGTGCAGCCACCAGCACCACCACCAGCAGGTCGACCTCAGGTATTTATTCGCAATGGTAGGCCTGCACCACCACCTCAGGTATGAGATCATGACCATGTCCCTAAACTTAAATTGAATATTCCACCATTTGAGGGTAGATATGTTCCTGATATATATCTTACTTGGGAGTTAGAAACTGAACAACGTTTTACATGTTTGCAATATCCCGAGGAGAGACGGGTTGCTGCTGCTGTTTGTGCTTTCACTAGTTTTGCATGTGTATGGTGGTCTGAACATTGTAGATTATATCCTATTCCAGCGACTTGGGCTGCTTTGAAAACTTCTATGCGTACTCGTTGGGTTCCACCATATTATCAACATGAATTGCTTCAAAAATTGCAGCGTTTAAGACAAGGAAAAAATTATGTAGAAGAATATTATCAGGAATTACAAACTGGCATGATTAGATGTGGTATTGTTGAGGAGAATGAAGCTATGCTTGCATGTTTTATGGGTGTATTAAATAGAGAGATTCAGACCATTCTAGAGTATAAGGAGTATACTAATATCACTCGTTTATTTCATCTTGCTTGTAAAGCTAAACGTGATGTGCAGGATCGGCAAGCATTGGCGCGAACTAACTTTTCTGCAGGTCGACCTTCATCATGGACACCGCGTGCATCTTCTACTTCAACTGCACCAGCACCTCCATCAGGTGCCATCTCTAGTCGTGATACAAGAAAGCAGGCACAACCACCATTATCTGCCAAGAGCGCACCTGCCGGGCCTGCACAGAGCTCTTCTTCTTCCATGGCATCAACATGGCACACAAGTGATATTATTTGTCGTCATTGTAAGGGAAGAGGTCATTATGCGCAAAAATGCAAATCTCAGAGTGTGATGATTGCTACTGAGGATGGTGGGTATGAGTCCGCTAGTGATTATGATGAGGAGACTCTGGCTCTTATTACACGTGAAGAACACGGTGGAGATGATTCTCATCATGAGACGCAATACATGGCTCCTGACGATGGTGACAGGTATGAATGTTTAGTTGCTCAACGTGTTTTGAGTGTGCAGGTCACACAAACTGAGCAAAATCAGAGGCATAATTTGTTCCATACAAAGGGAGTTGTGAAGGAACGTTCTGTGCGCGTCATCATAGACAAAGAGAACTGCATCAACTTGGCTAGCATGGAGATGGTGGAGAAGCTTTCTCTCACCACAAGACCACATCCACATCCTTACTACATCCAATGGTTCAACAATAGCGGCAAGGTTAAGGTAACACGTACTATTCGTGTGCATTTTAGTATCTCTACGTATGCTGATTATGTTGATTGTGATGTGGTACCTATGCAAGCATGTTCCTTATTACTTGGTAGACCATGGCAATTTGATAAGAAGTCTGTACACCATGGTAGAAACAATCATTATACTCTTGTTCGTAAGGATAAAAATATTACTTTGCTTCCTATGACTCCTGATTCCATTTTGAAAGATGATATTAATAGAGCTAATAAAGCAAAACAGGAGAAAAATAAGAGTGAAAATCAGATTGTGGCAAAAGAATTTGAGCAACAAATGCAACCTAATAGTAAACCATTTAGTGTTGTTTCTGAAATTAAATTGAAAAGTGCATGTTTACTTGCCACTATATCTGATATTGATGAGCTAGATTTTAGCAAATCTGTTTGCTATGCTTTTGTGTGCAAAGAGGCATTATTTTCATTTGAGGACGTGCCTTCCTCTTTGCCTCCTGCTGTCACTAACATTTTGCAGGAGTTCGCTGACGTCTTTCCACAAGACGTGCCACCAGGATTACCACCCATTTGAGGGATTGACCATCAGATTGACTTAATTTCCGGTGCATCATTACCCAACCGTGCAACATACCGTACTAATCCAGAGGAGACGAAGGAGATTATGCGTCAAGTACAGGAGCTGCTCGACAAAGGTTATATACGCGAATCCCTTAGTCCTTGTGCTGTTCCTATTATTCTAGTGCCGAAAAAGGATAGTACATCACGTATGTGTGTTGATTGTAGAGGCATTAATAATATTACTATTCATTATCGTCATCCTATTCCTAGGCTAGATGATATGCTTGATGAATTGAGTGGCTCTACAATATTCTCCAAAGTTGATTTGCGTAGTGGATACCATCAAATTCGTATGAAATTGGGAGATGAATGGAAAACAGCATTTAAAACTAAGTTTGGATTATATGAGTGGTTAGTCATGCCTTTTGGGTTAACTAATGCACCTAGTACTTTCATGAGATTAATGAACGAAGTTTTACGTGCTTTTATTGGACGATTTGTGGTAGTATATTTTGATGATATACTGATTTACAGCAGATCTTTAGAGGAAGATTTGGAACATTTACGTGCTGTTTTTATTGCTTTACGTGATGCACGTTTGTTTGGTAACCTTGGGAAGTGCACCTTTTGCACCAACCGAGTATCTTTTCTTGGCTATGTTGTTACTCCACAGGGAATTGAAGTTGATAAAGCCAAGATTGAAGCTATTGAGAGTTGGCCGCAGCCCAAAATGGTCACACAAGTGAGGAGTTTTCCTGGCCTCGCTGGATTCTATAGGCGTTTTGTGAGAGATTTCAGCACCATTGCTGCACCTCTCAATGAGCTTACAAAGAAATATGTGCCTTTCCTTTGGTGTACCGCACAGGAAGAAGCCTTCACGGTATTTGTTGGGGATATTACCACTGGGCGTAAACCGGCCTACTTGGGCCGGGTTAACTTCATTAGTGGTATAAGCAGATGAAGGCCCAAGGCCTATAGTCGGTTTAGAACACATGGCAAGTAAACCGCCTGATGTATAACTTGTATTGTAAGTTAGGAATAGAGAGACACCAACCGGGATACGAGTATGAACCGGTTGGGACTCTATGGACCAACGGGCGTCACCCGTGTATATAAGGGGACGACCCGGCGGCGGTTCAAGACAGACAACCACAACTCGAGCCTAGGCGAAGCTTGTTTGCTCCCTAGCCATCGAGACTATATCAATTCCATCACAACTAGACGTAGGCTTTTACCTTCATCGAAGGGGCCGAACTAGTATAAAACCCTTGTGTCTTTGTGTCCGCTTTAACCCCTTCAAGTAAACTCGTAGCGATGGCTCCACGACTAAGTCCATTCACTAGGACATCTGCCGTGACAAATCCACGACAGTTGGCGCCCACCGTGGGGCTATCGCACGATGGTTTGACGATCTTGGAGGGCAAGCTCAAGGGACTCAAAGGCTATGTTGTGGGCCGGATGACCAAGAGTCGTCGCGGCAGGATCTACATCGACGACGCAGGATGGGGTCCCGAGGCCAATTCGATCGAGTACGGGTACCGGGTCCCCTTTGGTGGCATACATGTTTTCATCGGAAAGATTGGTGAGCCTGGGCCTGAGCCGGACATCTGCACCAACCTCGTCGAGACGGATCAGCGTGCGAGATCTACCCCGGCTAAACCGGCCGTGAAGCGTGTCTTCATTGGAGTCATCCACGGAGGAGAGCGTGAGGACGGATCAGAACACGGTAGCGAGACCGTCGTCTATTCCGGTGACGATTCCTCAACCGGAGAGACCGAATCGCTATACCAGTTGCAAGACGATATGGTTAGGGGTTGTTCCGATGGCGACAGTATTCCGGACCCCCCAGGCCAGGTCAACCGGGTTGGAATATTCATGGCCGACACACAGGCGGCGAATCACTCTTCGACCGCCGCAGCGATGCTCTCCGGATCAGCAGCGGCAGCGGCAGCAGGAACAGGAGGCCTTGTGCGCCCGCCGGTTCAAGTTCTATCTGATCTGTTTGATGCACTAGCCGCGCTTATGGCGGAGTACAATCCGGCGGATCAGGAGGTTCATAATGCAGAAATTGCAAAGGTGAGAGAGCAGATCGTGCAAGCCAAAGCAGATCTGGCAGCAGAAAAAGACAGGATGGCCGCAGAGCGGGCCGCTTTGGATGCCCAGGCTTATAAGCTCATGCTTGACCAGAACGCATCACAGGAGGTCTTAAAGCGGAAGCACCGATCACGCCTGCCGTTAGGGTTTGATCCCCGGAATCTCTTTCACACTCCAGGAGCCGGACCCAGTAATCCGCCGCAGCACCTGGAGACAAACCGGATTGAAGCACCAGGACTAGGGGCGACGGTCCAACCTCGCCTGATGGAACCTCCTCAGCAGAACATTGTCGTTCCTCCTCCGGTCCAGACGCCCCCAGGTCATTATTCTAATCCTATGGACAACCTTGTTGCAGTCACCGTGCGATTAGAGGCTATCCCAGTCGAAGGGGACTCTCCGCAAGCGATAGAGACGCGCGGGTTAAGGCTTCTCCGGACGCGCTGATTCAGCAGGAAGCATATTCGTACAGCCGTGATCAGATTCACTCTATGCCCCATCCAAGCCGGAGCTATAGCAGGCGCATGGATGAACTGGCCATATCGAGCAATGCGCGAGGCCGTGAAGCGGCCCGTGGCAATAACCCGACAGGTGGTGTTCGCGATGCTCAGGATGTGGTGGACCGGGCCCGGGCACGAAGGGAGGCCGAGTTAGCAGCACCAGGATGATGCGGGTCAACTTACACCGGTTCGCCCTACCACCTTCGCGGACCAGAGTCGATCCGCTTTGGGAGTGCCTTGTTTAATCCCGCTTTACGCAATGTGCGCCGCCCAAAGATTTCAAGGGTCCGCGCAAGGTGCGAATTACACCGCTGATTTATCCCCAGGCGTGGGTAGAGAGTTATGAGATGGCCATGGAGATGCTAGACGTGGATGAGACCGCGTGTGCAAAATACTTCACCATGATGCTTGAAGGCACGGCTCGTACTTGGTTGAAGAGCCTACCGCCCAATTCTATCAGCTCATGGGCCCAGTTGCGGGCCCGGTTTATCCAGAATTTCAAGGATACTTGTAAGCAGCCCAAGTCCATAGTAGACCTGGCAGCTTGTGTCTAGGAGGAAGGAGAATCAACGACCCACTGGGTGCGCCGCGTTTCAGAAATTTTGCACTCATCTGACAGGATTAATGCTGACTCTGCGATCTTAACCCTGGAAGGCAACTGCCGGTTTGAGCCTTTAAAATTGAAATTGGGACGCATGAAGTGGTTCTGTAATGACATGGGAACCCTCATGGCCGCTTTAGTGAAGTATGCTGATTCGGACAGTACCAAGGATCCCAAGACTGATGATGATGAAGCAGGGAAGGGAAGGAAGAATAGCAACTCCAAACAGCAGCAGTACAAACCGGCGGGTCATGGAAACGGAGGCAAACGCAAGGCGGATGGTAGCATGGACTTTCTGGCCAACACTAATGCACAGGACAGGGGGCAGCGGCGCAGAGGTAAAGCGGCAAATCGTAATGGGGCTCCCAATCCTAACGCAAGCCGTTTGAATTATTTGTTGAATCAGCCTTGCCAAAAGCACGGGACGAAGGAGTCGCCGGCTAACCACCTCTGGAAGGATTGTTATATTATGCAGGAGTTTAAAAACTCTAATGCCTTCCGGTATGACCATGGGTCAGGTGGCGGTTCAGATCCGGTTTCCATGGACCGGTCACGATGGAGCTTCGGTTCAGTCTCAATCAGGCGGTCACAACAACCGAATAATCGAATGGTCAAGAAGCAGCAGCAGCAGCATCGGGTTATCGAGCCAGCCAAAGCAGTTGAACAATGGGCAATATCATGTTTTCACAACTAGCTTGGATAAGCGCGACCGAAAACTCCACAAGCGAGCGGTGAATTCTGTTGAACCGGCCTTACCACGTTACCTACGCTGGTCAGAGCAGCCTATCGTGTGGAGCAGAGAGGATCATCCGCCCCGGATTGATAATTCGGGCCAGCTAGCATTAGTGGTAGACCCTCAGGTGGGGGTTATAAGTTCACCAAGGTACTCATGGATGGAGGAAGCAGTATTAACATACTATACTATGAGACATTCCGCCGCATGGGTCTAACAGACAAGGATCTCAGACCGTCTAATACGGTGTTCCATGGTGTAGTACCAGGCAAATCTGCATATCCTGTTGGTAAGATAGCCCTAGATGTGGCTTTTGGAGATGAGCACGATTCCCGGTCGAAAAAACTAACCTTTGAGGTGGTGAAGATCCGAAGTCCGTATCACGCTTTGTTTGGGCGGCCGGCTTATGCCAAGTTCATGGCGCGGCCTTGTTATATCTACTTGCAGCTCAAGACAAGGGGACGATAACGGTTCATGGGAGCCGTAGGGTCGCTTTAGAATGTGAGGAAGGTGATGCGGCTTATGCAGAGTCAGTCTGTGCCACGGAGGAGTTGAAGTACTATAAGGACAATGTTGATCCAGCGGATATGACCCCCTTGAAGAAGCCAACTACAGAGCATGATTCGGATCTGAAGTTCAAATCGGCAGCTGAGACCAAGCTTGTTGACTTCGTGCCCGGTGACTCGTCCAAGCAGTTCACTGTCAGTGCCAACCTGGATCCCAAATAGGAAAGCGCGCTCATCGAGTTCATCCGTGAGAATCGGGACATCTTTGCATGGAAACCGTCCGACATGCCAGGTGTACCAAGGGAACTCGCTGAGCACACTCTTAATGTGGATCCTAAATATAAACAGTGAAACAATTCCTCCGTCGGTTTAACGAAGAAAGGCGCAAAGCCATTGGAGAGGAAGTGGCCAGGCTTTTAGCAGCTGGTTTTACCATTGAGGTGTTCCATCCAGAGTGGCTTGCTAATCCGGTGCTTGTTCTTAAGAAAAACGGCACTTGGCGCATGTGTGTGGATTACACGGATCTTAACAGGGCTTGTCCAGCTGATCCTTTTGCCCTCCCCCGCATTGACCAGATCATTGATGCCACGGCGGGATGTGAGCATTTGAGTTTTTTGGATGCATACTCTGAATATCATCAGATCAAAATGGCGGTTAAGGACCAGGAGAAAACAACGTTTATCACTCCCTTTGGAGCCTTCTGCTATGTATCTATGCCCTTCGGGCTCAAGAGTGCCCAAGCCACCTAGCAACAGTGTGTACAGAATTGCCTACATAAACAGATCGGCCGCAATGTACACGCCTATGTGGATGATATTGTAGTGAAGTCAAGGCAGAAGGAGCCGCTGGTGGATGATTTGAAGGAAACCTTTGACAACTTACGAATGTACAAGATGATGCTTAATCCGGCCAAGTGTGTCTTTGGTGTTCCGGCAGGCAAGTTATTGGGATTTCTGGTGTCTAACAGAGGAATTGAGGCTAATCCGGAGAAGATTACAGCTATTACCTCCCTGGCTAAACCGAAGTGCATTAATGATGTTCAACGTTTGGCGGGCCACATCGCCGCACTGAGCCGGTTTATCAGCCGCCTCGGAGAAAAGGCCATCCCTTTGTACCAAATGCTGAGAAAGACAGACCATTTCGTCTGGAGTCCGGCTGCTTATGAAGCATTTGAGGACTTGAAGCGGCAATTAGCCAATCCGCCAGTTCTTGCAGCCCCGGTCGACAAGGAGCCACTATTATTATATGTAGCAGCCAATGCTCGGGCAGTTAGCGTGGCTATTGTGGTGGAACGCAAGGAGGCGAGCAAGGAATATCCGGTTCGTGGCGGTTTATTATATCAGCGAGGTGCTTATTGAGTCCAAGCAAAGGTATCCGCATTGGCGAAGCTGGTCTATGGTGTTTTCATGGCGGTCGGAAGTTGAAGCAGTATTTTCAAGGGCACCCCATCATAGTGGTCGATTCAGCTCCCTTGGGTGATATCATACTGAACCGGAGGCGATCGGCGGATTATAAGTGGGCTATAGAGCTTGGGCCACACGGATGAAGTATGTACCTCGACGGCGGTGAAGTCTCAAGCACTTGTTGATTTCATCAATGATTGGACGGAGTTACAAGCACCGAGGAGAAGCCGGATCACACATATTGGACTATTCATTTTGATGGATCCAGTAACCTGGAAGGCTCGGGGTTGGAGTCGATTAACTTCCCCACGAGGTGATAAGTTTTGTTATGTTCTCCGCTTAATGTTCCCTTTTACTAATAATGCAGCTGAGTACGAAGCCTTGCTCCATGGTCTCCGGATGGCTAAAGAGATGAACTTAAGGCGGGTTAAGTGCTTCGGTGACTCGGACCTCGTGGCTCAACAGGTGTCTGGCACTTGGGATTCTAGGGACCCGCTCATGGCTGCATATCGTCGGGAAGTGGATAATATTGCGGGTTGCTTCAAGGGTTATCAAGTGGATCATGTGGACCGTCAGAAGAATGAAGTAGCGGACGCTTTAAGCCGGTTGGGTTCTCAGCGCAAACCGGTACCGCCTAATGTCTTTCTGGACGTGTTGCACAATCCGTCAGTCCAGCTCCCAGGTGAAGCGGATTTGGCTATTCCTGATCCGGAGGCTCAATTGGTGGCAGCCCTGCATATTATTCCGGATTGGACAGTTCCTTATCTTGCGTACATGAACCGGGGGGAGTTACCAGAGGATAAGATTCTAGCCAGGCAGATAGTCCGGCGATCCAAGTCTATGACGATTCTCAATGGTGAATTGCATCATTGCAGTGTATCAGGGGCATTTCAACGTTGTGTTTCTCCTGAGGAAGGCTGTGAAATCTTAAGACAAATCCATGAAGGGGATTGTGGACACCACGCCGGTTCAAAGTCTCTGGTGGCAAAGGCATTTCATCACGGGTTTTCTTGGTTGATGGCGCATGCCGTGCGGAGGACTTGGTTAAGCGGTGTGATGGATGTCGAAATTTTCAAGGCGTGCTCATGTGCCGGCTCAAGAATTGAGGATGATTCCAATAACATGGCTGTTTGCAACTTGGGGGCTGGATATGGTCGGACCTTTTAAAAGATCCAAGGATAAAAAAAACACACCTTTTGGTGGCAGTTGACAAATTTACCAAGTGGGTTGAAGCGGGACTGTCGGCAAGTGTGATGCAGCAACAGTGGTGCAGTTCATCAAAAGGTGATTTTCGGTTTGGCTTTCCACACGGTATAATTATCGACAATGGTACCAATTTATCCAAGGGTGCTATGAAGGAGTTACGTGAGCGTGAGCACATCCGACTTGACGTGTCGTCTGGCACACACCCAGTCCAATGGACGAGCGAGCGAGCTAATCAAGAGATCTTGCGAGGCATCAAACCCCGCTTATGGTCCCATTGCAAAGAACACCAGGATGTTGGGTTAAAGAGCTACCATCGTGCTATGGAGTATCAATACTACGCCAAACCGGTCCACAGGATACACACCATTTTTCATGGTCTATGGAGCAGAGGCGTTCTCCTAGTGATATCGGCACGATTCACCTCGTGTGGCAGCTTATGTTGAAGCGGCACAATGAGACAAGACGGCAAGACGCTTTGGACCTATTGGATGAGGAGCGTGATATAGCGGCTGCCCGTTCGGCGATTTACCAGCAATATCTTAAATCGCTATCACGATCGCGGGTTAGAACGAGAACTTTTCAAGAAGGAGATTTGGTGCTTCGACTCATCCAAGACCGACGGATATGCACAAGTTATCCCCACCTTGGGAGGGACCTTTCGTGGTCGACAGAATGCACAACGGGTCGTACTATCGATTGATATTCGAGAGCATCAAGACTCACGCACATCGAGGAGGAGACCAACAGCCGTGGAACATAGCTCATCTTGACCTTACTACACTTGAGCCATTGGCTCTATCTATGTACATATCATGACAGTGTATATATTATCTTTGATATAATAAAACTGGAGCCTCAGCTAAAGCGGGGTCTTTGTATTTCTTATCATGCGTGGTTACATGGAGTGGCTCTGTTTTTAAAGCGGCCTCCGGTTTACCCCTTGACATTTGCTTTTTATATATCACTTGGGGCCTTGGTCGTGTCCGAACCAACGCGACACCTCTTGATAGGAGACAGCCACCAGATCACTTGGGGACATGGTCAAGTCTGAACCAGTCACGCCTCTTGATCGGCCTAAGGCCATGAAATCACTTGGGGGCTTGGTCGAACCCGAACCATTGCCACGCCTCTTGATTTGGCATATATGCCACGAATCATTCGGGGACCTGGCTGCCTTGAACCATCGCCACACCTATTGGGGGCTTGGTCCTGTCCGACCATGGTAATGCCATCTGATCAGCTCAGTATAGCTTATCTTTGCAAACGATTTTTATCATTGCCTTTGCTTTCCTTGTTATTTTCATGGTTTGTTTGTTCTTTGTTTTTGTTGGATTTCTTTTATGTCAACAAACACCTTTTTTCCGGTTCAGCCGATGGATTTGATTCCCCTTTAATCCGGAGACGTATGCCCGGTTTACCTTTTCCTGTTACCATCATGGAGTAACAAGGGGGCTTGTGTTGATTCACTACGGTTTATACGGGACCTGTTTTCTCCCCCCTTTATTGACGGTAATGGTTTATAAAACCTCCGCTTCAAGCTTGGCTAAGCCAGCTTCATGCCTAGACATGGCAGTTCAAATTTTTCTGATTGCAGGAAATATGAATTGAAGTTTTTTTGAACAAAAGCTTTAGTTCTATGCACGAAGGCATACTCAAGGCAGCAGTATTAACTATCCTATTACAAGGCAACACGGTGCCCAAATAAGATCATTGTTCTTTTGGAAAGATGTCAACGACAGCTATCCAAACCGGCTTCCGGTTCAAGCCTGCTCCTCATCATCCGCCGCTTGACTTCCTCGTCTCTACCCATTGGTGGAAATCAACAATGGTCGATCGATTCCCATTAAAGCTTGGAAAACAGCCTCTTCATGGATCGGGAAGGCGGTTCAATATCGAGGCGTAAGTATGCTTACGGATTGGAGGATCAGATTCTCCGCTTCAAGAGTTGGGGCGAGGCACTCGCTTGTTACGATCATTGTATTGCGCTTGATAAGGCGTTAAGTCTGCCTCTTCAGCTAATTGACAAGCCAGAGGCCGCACTGCACGGTTTATTACCCTCAGATCACCTTCATTAAATTCAGAGCCATCTTCTTTCACGCTGGGATAGCCTTGAGCTGCTTCCACAAGGTCAAAATCTGGCACCCATGCCTTTGCTCGGATCAAGGCATTAATAGCTCCGGTTCGAGCAATGGATTTTTCAGCTCCTCAATCCGGGCGGAAGCATCGACAACCTGTTCAGAGTGTCCTGGATTAAAGAAGGTGCTGGGTTGTTATGAGAGGCTGTGGTGATGATCCGCTGGGCTCCGGTATATAATTGTTCCACTAAGGTGTAGGCAGCCTTCAGTTTCTTCCGCACATCGTTTCCTAAGTGCCCGATGCGTGTGCCTGCAACCATATAGGGACGGTCTCAAACCGGATTTACACTATAGCAGGTTCAAATTATCACCGAAGTTAAAAGGAGCTTACCAAAGATTGCAGCGGTCATGGAGAGTATTTGCCGCTTTACGGCCGTAAGTTCATCCACCACCGGTTTAAGGGCAGCTTCAGCATTTTCCGCTCTTTTGGTTAAAGCGGTCTTCTCAGTGGCCCAATCAGACCGCTCTTTCTTGAAGCCCTCCTTCAGCTGTTCAGCGGTACTCAAGGCGCTGGTTAGTTCTTTCTTTGCCTTGTCTGTTTCAGCCTGTTGGGTTTTCAAGGCCTCCTGCAAATCGGCAATCCGGTCCTCCTTGATTCTCACCTCGGCACGCATCTGAGACAACATTTAGCTTTAAACAGGCGGTCCAAGAAATTGAAGTATCAACCACATAACAAAGTTATATGCCTGATACTTGGGGGCTAATGCACCTTCAATTTTTATATATTACTAGATTGCAAAGTCCCAAGCTCAATATAAGTATTCAACTTGGCACTTGGGGGCTAATGGCTATTTGATCAAATTATGTTCTATGGACAGTTTTCTATTGAAGCCTCGGTTTACTTATGCTAAGTTAAACCGGCCCTTGGGGGTTATATTGATGGATTTCAAAGTGTTAAGGATCGTATTCAAGTCCCGGTTTGACTAAAAGTTACAAACCGACCCTTGGGGGCTACGAGGATTGACGCAATGGCAGAAAATAAAGAAGTAAGTTACCTCAAATTTATCCCTGATCATCTTCACCAGACCAGCTTCACAGTCACGGCTAGTATAAAGCCGGTTTAGATAGCCGGAATGAAGATCTTGGGCACTCAGAGCAGCATATGTCTCCAGTTTAACATCCCATTTTCCTTTATTCAGAGTGGAAAAATCCTCTTTTATGGTATGCTTGGTTAAGGTGACAGGATTCCCGGGTTCAAAGCGGCCCACACCGGTAATCACAACGTCATCATCTTTGGACTCGCCAGTTTGTGTTGGTGCGTCCGGTCTGTCAGCAGGAATGTGGGATTTCTCAATCTGGACGGAGCTGGCAGGTGGATCAGCAGAGACTGAAGTGTTAATATGCCTCTCTTCGGGAATTGCATCGTCTTGCAAAGGAGGATCATTGGGAATATCTTCAGGAGCAAACTCTTCAAGATCTGCCGCTTTGTCATGTTCTGGGGCTACATCTTCTTCAGCCGCTTTATCCAAGCGGGCCTTCTTGCTTGGTTTCGGTTTGGCCCTGAAAGAAAAACAAATAGTCAAGGAAAGCATAAGCCATTACGATAGATTTGGAAGCATATGTTCAGTTTAGCTTACCCAAGAACTATTTTCAGCGGTGGCGGTGAGTGGCGGCGATTCACGTAAGATGAATGAGAAGTGACCTGATCATCGGAGTCGGATGGATTAAGAGGTTGATGGAAGAAATCCGCTTTAGGATTTAAATCAATAAAAAGGTCGGAGACCTCGGAGCGGCGTTTTCGAACCGGGCTGTTTGGTAAACCGGCAGAGGTAACTACCTGGCCACTGTGCCGGGTTGTGCGGCGAGCTTCATGTTGTTGAGTCTTCATAAGAAATTTGGGATCCAAATAAGCAAGAGGATGAGAAAATTTAACTTTCCGGTTTGCCTGGCGAAATTTTGGCAAAGGCAAGATTTCTGAATCGGAAGAGAGAATAGTTACCTCAACGAATCCCGCATTGCTGGCTTCAGTGTCGTCCTGACAAGCATGATCATCAATAAGGCGTGTAAAAAGCAAGCCAAGTGAATCAAGTTCTACCTCAAGGTCCGGATTACCCACATCATCATCAATAGCTGGGTCAAATGAAGCGGTGGTTTTTCTCTTATGAGCTGGCTTCTTCATAACCTTGGTCTTGGGCCGGGTTGACCGCCCTGCCTTCTCCGTTTTATCTTGTGGAAGCTTCTTGCTCCAAAATGGATTATCACCCTGGATCAGCAGTAATTAAATGTCAGACAGATAAAGTAGTAATAGGTTTAACAATAGAGCAACTAAAATCTTACCGCTGGCGGTTTGTTGGTGGTGCAGTAAGGAAGCAGACCGGTTTGAGCATAGAGGTGCTCCGGTTCATTCAACATCATCTTTACAGAATCTGTGACTTTATCGCCGGAGAGTTGGATTTTAATGTGTCGGAGTGGGTCATCGACGCTACCAGTGTACATGCACATCAAACCGGGGCGCCGGCTCAGAGGCAGTATGCTCCATGATATCCAACAGCGTGCAAGGTCTATTCCTGTTAAACCGTTGGCCATAAAGGCCCGGAGCTTGGACAGTTGCGGAGCATATTTAATTCTTTCCTTGGCGCTTAGTCTTTGTGGAAAAGGGTGAGTGTTGCTGAGCTGTTCCGGACGGAACCCAGGCAAGGGATTTTCATTCTCAAGGGACGTATCCTTACAATAAAACCAAGTTGCGTTCCACTCCTTGGGGTGAGTATGGAGTTTGACGTGGGGATAGGTGATCTCCTTCCTATTCTGAATGGCCATACCGCCCAATTCAGTATTGGGACCGTCGGTGAATTCAGTACGACGGTTTAAATGGAAGAGGTCTCTAAACAACTCGACTGAAGGCTCCTCTTGAAGGTATACCTCAAAAAGTACTTGAAAGTGGCATAGATTGGTGACGGAATTGGGGCCAATATCCTGTGGACGGAGCTGAAAGTTGGCTAATACATCTCTGTAAAACTTAGAACCGGGCGGTTTGAAGCCCCGGGCCAAGTGATCTGCAAAGACCACAACCTCTCCCTCTTGAGGCGTGGGAGGACACTCATTTCCAGGAACCCTCCAGTGGATCGTGTCTTTGTCATCTAAAGCGCCGATCAGGACTAGATCATCCAACTGTGATTCTGTGCCGCGAGAAGGAACCCAATTGCACTCATACACTTGTTTGGCCATGGCAAGATCTACAAGAAATAGGTGATCCGGTTCAAGAACACGCTGGGTAAAAGAAGGTGTTGATCTAAACTACGATAAACCGGAGGCAGTACCTATAAACCGGTCTTCTACAATGTGGCATCATGTGGATTCTGGCGGTTCAACCAGGGGACTAATGGTATATACTAGTTTAGTAACTTTTTTCTATTATAAGTTAAACCTCCTGGCCTAAGCATCGGAAGCAATTGAAGCTATGGATAACTAGGTATGCAGAAACAAGTTTCACAAGATCTTATCACAGCCGCGGATCTACAGCGAGCTCACAAAAACAGAAAATATTCTGAAGAGTAAGGGAGAAACAGAAGTGAACCATTGAGCGGGTATGTGCGAGACATCTATGGACTTAGAGGAGAAACTACAGGCGGATGCTTAAAGACTACTACTAAACGCAGCAGGGATTCACAGATTCATTCAAGGTCAGAGAACAGGTATGAGAATGCGACAAACACGGCACGAACATGGAACCCTAAGAACAGATCTAGGTCAAGAAGAGGAGAAAGCTTACCGGGAACGGAGAAGATGCGGAAAGATGCCGCAATACTACAATGCGTTCAGGTTGATCTGTGACCCAAGACGAGGCAGAGGTCGACGGCGGTGGCGGAGCTCCAAGGCTGGCGGCAGGGGAAGGCGAAGAAGAAGAGACGATGGGAAAAGAAAGAGATGACCCTTGGTCTTATTTATAAGGCAGCGGAGCTAGGTCAAGCGCGGATCCGAGGAGCTATTATTAAAAGAGGCGTTATAAATGACAAATTTCATGATGGCGTCATGCCGGTTTACAGCAACCAGAAATGATGACGACATGGCGGTTTACCAATTACCGGAAGATGTCCAAGACACAAGATTTTGTGAAGGATTGACATGAACCAGTTCAAATCAATCTGGGGCCTAATGTTGGGGATATTACCACTGGGCGTAAACCGACCTACTTGGGCCGGGTTAACTTCATTAGTGGTATAAGCAGATGAAGGCCCAAGGCCTATAGTCGGTTTAGAACCTGTAGCCGTAAACCGGCCTGATGTATAACTTGTATTGTAAGTTAGGAATAGAGAGACACCAACCGGGATACGAGTATGAACGGTTGGGAGTCTATCAGACCGACGCAGGCGTCACCCGTGTATATAAGGGATGACCCGCGGCGGTTCAAACAGACAACCACAACTCGAGCCTAGGCGAAGCTTGTTTGCTCCTAGCCATCGAGACTACATCAATTCCATCACAACTAGACGTAGGCTTTTACCTTCATCGAAGGGGCCGAACTAGTATAAAACCCTCGTGTCTTTATGTCCGCTTTAACCCCTTCAAGTAAACTCGTAGCGATGGCTCCACGACTAAGTCCTTTCACTAGGACATCTGCCGTGACAAATCCACGACAGTATTGAAAGATAAGTTGACACATGCTCCTTTACTCCAACTTCCTAATTTTAGTAAGACTTTTGAGCTTGAATGTGATGCTAGTGGAATTGGATTAGGAGGTGTGTTATTACAATATGGCAAACATGTTGCATACTTTTATGAAAAATTGAGTGGGCCTAGTCTGAATTATTCTACTTGTGATAAAGAATTATATGCTCTTGTTCGGACTTTAGTAACATGGCAACATTATTTATGGCCCAAAGAATTTGTTATACACTCTGATCATGAATCTTTGAAACATATTAAAAGTCAAGCTAAACTGAATCGTAGACATGCTAAATGGGTTGAATTCATTGAGACTTTCCCTTATGTCATTAAACACAAGAAGGGTAAAGAAAGTGTTATTGCTGATGCATTGTCTCGTCACTATACTATGCTCTCACAACTTGACTTCAAAATATTTGGTTTGGAGACCATCAAAGATCAATATGTGCATGATGCTGATTTTAAAGATGTATTGCATAATTGTAATGAAGGTAGAACATGTAACAAGTTCGTCGTTAATGATGGCTTTGTGTTCCGTGCTAACAAGCTATGCATTCCAGCTAGATCCATTCGTCTTTTGTTGTTGTAGGAGGCGCATGGAGGAGGACTAATGGGACACTTTGGCGTGAAGAAGACGAAGGATGTACTTGCTACACATTTCTTTTGGCCAAATATGTGACGGGATGTTGAGCGCTTTGTTGCTCACTGCACTACATGTCAAAAAGCTAAGTCACGACTCAATCCTCATGGTTTATATATGCCTTTGCCTGTACCTAGTGTTCCTTGGGAGGATATATCTCTGGACTTTGTTTTAGGTTTACCTCGAACAAAGAAGGGGAAGGATAGCATATTTGTTGTCGTGGATAGATTCTCGAAAATGGCACACTTTATACCATGTCATAAAAGCGATAATCTTTGTTAATGTTGCTGATTTGTTCTTTCGTGAAATTATTAAGCTTGCATGGTGTGCCAAATACTATTGTTTCAGATCGTGATACTAAATTCTTAGCCACTTTTGGAGATGTTTATGGGCTAAGTTGGGGACTAAACTGCTTTTAGTACTACTTGTCACCCCAAACCGATGGACAAACTAAAGTAGTCAATAGAACATTGTCTACTATGCTTAGGGCTGTTTTGAAGAATAATAAGAAAATGTGGGAAGAATGCTTGCCTCATATTGAATTTGCTTATAATCGTTCATTGCATTCTACTACTAAGATGTGCCCTTTTGAAATTGTGTATGGTTTCCTACCTCGTGCACCTATTGATTTGTTGCCTCTTCCATCTTCGGAGAAGGTTAATTTGATGCTAAACAACATGCTGAGTTGATTTTGAAAATGCATGAGTTAACTAAGGAAAACATTGAGTGTATGAATGCTAAATATAAACTTGCTGGAGATAAGGGTAGAAAACATGTTGTGTTTGCACCTGGAGATCTTGTTTGGTTACATTTGCGTAAGGATAGATTTCCTGATTTGCGCAAATCAAAGCTAATGCCACATGTTGGCGGACTTTTTAAGGTGTTAGAGAAAATAAATGATAATGCATATAAACTTGAGCTGCCTGCAGATTTTGGGGTTAGTCCCACTTTTAACATTGCAGATTTGAAGCCTTATTTGGGTGAGGAAGATGAGCTTCCGTCGAGGACAACTGCATTTCAAGAAGGGGAGGATGATGAGGACATCAATACCATTGTTACACCCACAACCCCTACTGCTACATATACTGGACCAATTACTATAGCTCGTGCACGCCAATTAAATTATCAGGTACTTTCATTTCTTGGTAATGATTCTAATGTTCATGAGAATATGATGTTGCCTAAATTGGATACATTTGTTTTGCTTACAAATGAAGGGCCTAGCTTGGAGAAAGTTGGACATTGGAGCACGAACAAGTATGGAGATGATGGCATGCGCAAGGGGAACAAGAACGGAGTTACAAGTGATGATTTCAGGACTTTGAAGCCACCATAATGGGTGCATGAAGCCTTGGACGAAATATACAAGATGCCACTTCATAAATTTCATCCCGAGGCTATTCTAGGTGCTGCGTCACCTTATTATTGGGCCAGCCCCATGTAATTTTGAAATACATAAGTATAGGCTATTTTTAGAGTCCGTATGTGTGGGGAAACAAGAGATAGGGTTGATTTTGGACCCCTCCACCAAGGGCCACGAAATTCCACCCCTCTTCCTCCATAGATACAGCCCTTAGGGCACCATTTAGACTTTGGGTTTTGTTTAGATTAAAAGTTCGCCATAGCTGCAACTTCGCGTACTTCGTTTGTGTTCAATGACCAGACAAAGGCGTCACAGAACCCCACCTTGATAAATAAAGCTTTCATCTTATATTCACAATATCCAGATTGCAATCTCAGTTTCTTGCTTGTTCTTCGTTTGCTCGCAGGAAACAGACCCTCGTGGTCAGGTTGATCGTGCTCCGGCGTGGTCAATAACCTCTTGGAGTTGGTTTAGCGATTGCTAAGGCGCGACGTCCTCGCACGTTCGTAGTCGGATCGTCAAAGTCGACTTCCACCAAAGCGATAGCCATCATCTCATCGAAAGACGGGACACCTTTGCCTCTATCATCCTCCGTAACGGAGGAGGCCATCCACTTGCCTCCCGCTCTGGACATGTCTGGAATGGCTTTATGGAGAAGGTGAGAACTTTGGCGCTGGAGCTCGAGAGTGCGAGAATGGATGTGCTAAGGAGGAAGAAGGTGTGGGTGAAAAAGGGGGATCTCTATCTCTTTATAAAGGCGGTAGAAACTGTGCGCCTGCCCACTTGCCCATTAGAATTGCTTATTCCCCAAGCGCAATGATTGATGGCGCGGTTAGGTTTCCCACGCCCGTATTGATGAGAATCCCGCGATAAGGGGACACGATCTCTGCTTTGACAAGACGTGTCAAGGAAACTGCCTTGCAATATGTGATGTAGCTGGTTTTCGAAAACGGTTCGAATAATGGCCGGGACATGGCATGATGTCACGCTATGAAGCCTAGTTCAGGGGCTACTGAGGGAGTCCGGGATTAAGGGGTCCTCGGACAGCCAGACTATATACTTTGCTCAGCCTGTTGGACTATGAAGATACAAGATTGCAGAGTTCGACCCGTGTCTGGATGGGACTCTCCTTTGCGTGGAAGGCAAGCTTGGCAATTCAGATGTGTAGATCTCCTTCTCTGTAACCGACTCTGTGTAACCCTAGCCCCCTCCGGTGTCTATATAACCATAGGACAACGACAATCATAATCATAGGCTAGCTTCTAGGGTTTAGCCTCTACGATCTTGTGGTTGATCAACCCTTGTAATACTCATATCATCAAGATCAATCAAGCAGGAAGTAGGGTATTACCTCCATCGAGAGGGCTCGAACCTGGGTAAACATCGTGTACCCCGCCTCCTATTACCATTAGCCTTAGACGTACAGTTCGGGACCCCCTACCCAAGATCCGCCGGTTTTGACACCGACATTGGTGCTTTCATTGAGAGTTCCTCTGTGTCGTCACGATAAGGCTTGATGGCTCCTTCAATCATCTTTAACGACGCGGTCCGGGGAGAGGTTTTCCTCCCCAGACAGATCTTTGTATTCGGCGGCTTCATACAGCGTGCCAACTCGCTTGGCCATCTGGAGCAGATCGATAGCTACGCCCTTGGCCATCAGGTTAGGTTTTGAAGCTTGAACTATACTGCCGACATCCGGGAGACTTGATCTTCGACGGATTCAAGCCCATGTCAGGTATGCCGAATAGTCACGACGAGCATGACTTAGATCTACCATCAGACAGTGTTCAAGAGATCGTGCCTGCGGCGGCCCCGGGAATCAATTCGGAGCAGATCGCGCCATCCGAGGACGGGTGGATGGACCCCACCACGGAGGCCGCAACTCATCGGCGTTGGAGCCGAACACTGACCCCATCTCCTATGAGACCGGTGTCATCAGACCCTCGGACTCGTCTCCGGCTACAGGCTCCGAACCGCGTACATCCGTGCCTATCGAATCTGATTGGGCACCGATCATGGAGTTCACCTCCGCGGATATCTTTCAACACTCGCCCCTGGGTGACATGCTAAATTCATTAAAGTCTCTCTCTCTTTCAGGGGACTCTTGGCCGAACTATGTCCGGATCGTGTGGGAAGCGGACGACGAAGAAATTCGTTCCCCACCCACCACCCACTTCGTTGCCATTGTCAATGACTTAACCGACATGCTCAATTTCGACTCCGAAGACATCGACGGTATTTACAATGATGCAGGAGAGGAACAGGAACCACCGCCCACTGGGCGCTGGACTGACACCTCATCATATGATATATATATATATATATATATATATATAGTGGACACACCAAAACAAGGTGATTGCGATGATGCAACGAAGGATAATCCCCTCGATAAGCCACCAAAGCGACGCCGTAGGCGCCTATCTAAATCCCACCATAGAAAAAACAACGCAAGAAAGAATAATACCCCGATCGACTCCAAAGGAAACGACGACCCCATGGACCCAGCGATGGAGCAGGATGAGCCAGGGGACGTTGAACGTAGTCCGGAGCCGACTTCAGATAATGCCGATCCGGAGGGTAAAATTCATCAACCTGTCTCCGAAGAGGAGAACAGTCCGGACGATGATGCACTCATCATCCCAGAAAAACCCTTGGAACAAGAGAACCTCCACAGAAGGCTTATTGCCACCGCGAGGAGCTTAAAGAAGCAGAAGGAAAGGCTTAAGGCCGCACAGGATACGCTCAATCGCAGATGGAACAAGGTGCTTGACACTGAAGAGAAATACGGTGGCGATCGCCACACAAAGAGCTATCTAAAGCGCAAGATGCTGCCCGAATTCGACGACGAGGCCATAGAGCCCATTCAGCTGAAAACGGCCAATCAGCCGGACCGACCACACCGTGGCCGTGACAGGACGGCTAATGATTCCGCACACTAGTCAGCACACGATTTACGTGAGCTCCTGGACAAAAAATCTAGTATGGACAGGATCAGAGCTACCAAAACGATCACATTGATAGAATACCAGCTAGGAATCATCACCGAACACAACAACTGTCGATAGCATGCCACGACACGTCCAAATACAGGGGTGCCGCACACCCCCTGTGCTTCACTAATGAGGTGTCGGACCATGAATTTCTGGAAGGATTTAAACCCGTGAATATAGAGGCATACGACGGAACGACAGACCCTGGGGTCTGGATTTTGGACTTTATCCTTCACATCCACATGGCCCGCGGAGATGATCTCCACGCCATTAAATACCTACCCCTCAATTTGAAAGGACCAGCTCGGCACTGGTTGAAAAGCCTCCCTGAAAACTCAATTGGAAGTTGGGAAGAACTTGAGGATGCTTTTAGGGCCAATTTTCAAGGGACGTATGTCCGACCTCCGGATGTAGACGACTTAAGTCACATAGTTCTACAGTCCGGAGAGTCAGCCCGAAAACTTTGGAACAAATTTCTTACTAAGAAGAATCAAATCGTCGACTGCCCGGATGCCGAAGCCTTAGCGGCCTTCAAACACAGTGTCCGGGACGAATGGATTGGCAGACACCTCGGCCTGGAAAAGCCGAGGACAATAGCAGCCCTAACGAGCCTTATGACCCACTTTTGCACGGGCGAGGACAGTTGGCTGGCCCGTAGCGGCACCAGCGACCCAGGCACATCCAAAGTCAGGGATGGCAACGGGAAACCATGACGCAATAAAAACAAGCGTCAAAACAATGAAGACAGCCCAGAGAACACGACGGTCAATGCCGGATTCAGGGGCTCTCGACCAGGTCAATGGAAGAAGCCATTTAAAGGCAGCAGACATGGACCATCCAGCCTAAATAAGATTCTAGACAAATTATGTCAGACTCATGGCACCCCCGAAAAACCTGCAAATCACACCCACAGAGAGTACTGGGTCTTCAAGTAGGCCGGCAAGCTAAATGCCGAACACAAGGGGAGGGAGACGCCAAGTGAAGACAAGGATGAGCCTCGCCAGCCGAACACTGGCGGACAGAAAAAACTCCCACCAGAAGTCAAAACAGTGAATATGATTTACGCAACTCACATTCAAAAGAGAAGGCGCAAACACGCACTCCGAGACGTATACGCTGTGGAGCCCGTCGCCCCCAAATTTTCAATCCCTGGTCGGCCTGCCAGATCACTTTTGATCGCAGGGATCATCCGACTAGTATCCGGCACGGAGGATCGGCTACCTTGGTGCTCGACCCAATAATTGATCGATACCATCTCACTCGAGTCCTTATGGACGGCGGCAGTAGTCTTAACCTGATATATCAGGACATTGTCCGCAAAATGGGGATAGACCCGTCAAGAATCAGCCAAAGCAATACTACCTTTAAAGGAGTGATACCAGGCGTCGAGGCCCGCTGCACGGGCTCTCTAGTACTAGAGGTTGTATTCGGTTCTCCCGACAACTTCAGAAGCAAAGAACTAATCTTCTACATCGCTCCATTCCGAAGCGGCTATCACGCACTACTCGGGAGAACGGCCTTTGCTCGTTTTAATGCAGTACCGCATTACGCCTATCTTAAACTTAAGATGCCCGGTCCACGTGGCGTCATCATAGTTAGCGGAAATACAGAGTGTTCCTTACGTGCGGAAGAATATGTGGCGGCTCTAGCAGCCGAACACTGAGCGGCCCCTCCAACCAGAATAAACGGCCAGTCGTCAAGACCACGAACATGGTTTGACGAGTCCGGCGCTCCACCAGATGTAACAGCCCGGATAAACCTGAGCTGGGGTTGATAGATATACCCCCATAAGTGGTGCTAGGGGCTGCTCGCAAAAAAAAGCCCATAGTTTGGCTCGACCCTATTAATACAATAACATATTGCATTTTCATGGTTCATTCAGATTAACCAACTCTTCGCACGAAGTCTTTCACCTGGGTTTTTCCTTTTTTTAAAGATGATCATCATGCTACACCCTTCCAGGATACGGCACAACAGAGATAAAGGCGCAGACGTGCGGCAGGGCCCCGCTCAATGGTTTCTTTTTAGATTAAGACCCTGCATAAACCTTTTTTAATGTCTCTTGTTGTTCCATACCTTCCGGACACTTAACACAACTAGGAGGGATACTGGTGTTCTTGACACTTCGTCACACCGGACTAATGCATGTACCTGGCAACACAACGCTCATGATCGAGGGCGTTACTCAGCCCAATATGTGTTGTAAAGTCCGAATACCTTAGGGAGTGTTCGGTGTCACGAGTTTGGCCTTATATGCATTAGCTCCGAATCATTTCTTTGGTCAAATGTTGGGTTTGCCCGGCTCCCGTGTTTTGCTACCTTACATTCCGTTCTATCGGCTAAGGGGGCACCGGGAGAACTACTGCGATTGTGCCCTGGTTCATCTAGATGAGAAACTCAATAGAGAAAGCCGAAAACTGACTGTCATTAACGCGAGACTGGTCAACCACTCGATGACTCAGCGGAATCTTTGCGATTCCTCCGCATTAATGAAGGACTGGTTTCCCGGTCATGTACGTATGCGCACCACATTCGGATGAACGCGGAAGTACCGGGGCTATATAGTAGCCCCACCGTCAAACTCCTATGGCTAAGTGAAAGTGTTAAAGCTATATAGTCCGATTGCCTGGTTCGCCGTGCTATCACCTCATTAATGGACCAAGACATTGCATCGAGTGTGATTACGCGCTTTTCCGAACATCCCCGCATTATATGCGTGGGGGCTGAAGCCAACGACCGCAAACTTTCAGGTTATATACATACATACATAAACGGCCGCACAGGAGGCACTATAATACTTTCAGGCAAAAGTATAAACACAACCTCTATAATCAAAATAGCATTGTTTTTACTAATTGGATACATGTCACTCGAACATGGTACACTTCAAGCACTGAGCCTCTATTAAATGGGCACCTTCTAGGACTTCTTCAAAATAGTGCTCGGCCGGGTCCTGGCCTCCCGCGGACCCCGGGTTGCAATAGCGGTGGCCTCTATCCCTGCCCAGTACGTCTTAACATGGGCAAGAGCCATCCGCGCACCCTCCATGCACGCCGACCTCTTTACAACATTGATATGGGAGACAACACCAAGGAATTGTTGCACCAAGCCAAAATAACTGTCTGGCCTTGGTCCCTTCGGCCAAAGATGATCCACGGCAGACCTCATAGCAAGCCCGGATAGTCTATGGAGTTCGGCCCATGCGGCCATTCTCTCATTCAACGGCAGCGGGCGCGTCGGGGCACTGAACTGCGACCAAAGCAACCTTTCTACCCCATGGTCTTTCCGATCTTTGTAAAACTCAGTCGCATCAGCAGCACTCTTTGCCAGGTCCACATATGCGTCTGCAGCACTCCACAACTGATCCAGAGGGGCATACTTCGGATCTCCGAACTTCATCCGCAACAAATAGGGCCTCCCAGCCATGATATCTCCGGCTTCATGAAGCTCCTCCCTTATCCCTCTCATTTCAGAGTGGGTTTCCTTGGCTGCCTCGGGGCTTTCTTGGTCGGCCGCCGCAGCTTTCCTTTTCAAGGAGCTCATAGCGGTCGGCGGCATCTTTCAGCTCAACAGCCATCTTGGCTATCCTTTCTTCGCTCTGGCGATGAGCAGACTGTTCGGCTCTTAACTCTTCGACTGCCTTTAGGGCGGCCACATCACTTATTCGGGCTCGTTCCTTGGCTCGGGCAAGCTCTGCCCGAAGGGTCTCTACGGCAGCAGCTCCATCTGCAATGACAGTATATTATAGATACTAGCATCATGCTCCGCTTACCATTTGCTGACAAGCCAAACATACATACCCTCAACCTTGTCAAGCCGCTTGTTAACAAGCACGATGTCGGCATCCGCCACGTCAAGCTGCCGCTTCAGTTCGGCAAAATCAGCAGTCCGGTCAGCCGCCTGACAATCAGCCGCCTACAATCATTATCTGGGATTATGATCCTCGGTTTGCCACCTCTGGATGGCAACCAGAGTCTCAGGGCCTACTATCTATGCAGAGCACACCTAGCATGTGCGGTACCGTGAAAAATACATATATTATTTTTTGCGTACCTCAAAGCCTCTTAGTAGACTCGTAAAAGCTTCATTCAAACTGCTTTTGGCGGATGAAATCCTCTCAACCACCATGCTCATTAAGGTACAATGCGTCTCTGAGACAACCGCTCTCTCCAGAAGACCCATTAGTGTGTCCGGTCGTGTGCCGGACAATCCCGCACTCTTTCTGTTGCTCTCTTTGGGAGCCAAATACTCCGGACTTCGGGCAGCCGAAGTGTTGACTTCTGGCCTTGGCGGATCAGGAGAAATCCTCCGTGACGACACCTCGGGGTCGTCCGCCCCATGTGGCGGGGAGGCAGGAGGAGGCGTTTCGCTCTCCATCATCTCTGGAAGAAGATCCCCCGAGGACGAACTCTATGGAGAAGGGCTATGAGCCGGACTACAACCAATATGTCTTGGTAATTATTCTCAGAGACAAAACAGGATATATTTACCAAAGTACCTTTTTTCACTTACAGCTCGGTTGAGGGCTGGCCCCCTTGCGGGCGCTGTGCGGTAAGGACGCCCTCTGGGGCAGGGCTCCCTGGCGAGGGTTTCTTCCCTCATTTGGAAACCTCCGTTTCGAAGTCTTCAGAGACGGCCCTTTTCTTACCATGAGGAGAGGGGATTTTAGATTCACCTCCCTGATTATCCTCCTTCTCGGAGGCACTTACTCCCCCGATTTGGATGTGTAAAGTATGAGGCCCACTGGTGGCTTATCTATTCGTCCCCTCATCTTCTCCTGGATGGCACCTGATATGGTGCACGCTCAAGCATCCTGACCAATAAAGGATCCGGCGAGCCTTCGGGAAGGGGGGCCGAACACCTAATCCTTTCCACCTTCCTTATCTAGTCCTGGCAGAGAGCAATTTTTCATAATGATGACATAAAGGATGGCGTGTTCGGTAGCGGAATTACTTATTTGGGTATCCGGACGGTTGCAGTTGAGACCCACGTCCTCGGTGGTGTCCGATCACTTTATTCGTGATCCGAAGAACGACCCATACATCTCTTTCAGCGTCACGCCGAAGAATTGTTGAATGGTTCGCGGTCCTTCTGGGTTGAACTCCCACATACGGAGAGGCCGGCGTTGGCATGGCAGGACCCGACGGACCAGCATTACTTGCATTATCTTGACAAGACTGACATCCTTCTTAAGGAGGTCTCGGATGCGGCTTTGCAGTGTTAGCACATCATTAATTGGCCCCCAGTCCAGCCCCTTGTTGACCCATGACGCCAGTTGCGGCGGAGGGCCCGAGCGGAACGCTGGAGCGGCCGCCCGCTTTGTACCTCGGGGAGCTGTGATGTAAAATCACTACCGTTGCCATAAGTCAGAAGTTTCTGTGACGGAACCCTCTGGCCATGGGGCGTTGGCGCCTTTGCTTATTATAGCGCCTCCGCACTCCGCGTGACGCCCATCAATCACCTTCAGCCTCACATTGAAGGTCTTGAGCCATAGGCCGAAGTGGGGGTGATGCGGAGGGAGGCTTCACACATGACGATAAAGACGAGATGTGAAGGATGGAATCCGGAGCTAGAACATGGAAATCTAGCCCGTAATAGAACATGAGCCCTCTCACGAAGGGATCAAGACTAAAACCTTGCCCTCGGAGGATGTGGGAACTAAATACGACACTCTCGTTGGGTTCGGGAGTGGGGATGACCTGCCCTTGAGCAGGCATCCTGTGCGGGATTTCGGCGGTGAGATACCTGGCCTCCCTAAGCTTCTTGATGTCCTCCTCTGTGACAGAGGAGGCCATCCACCGGCCTTCAAGGTTGGATCCGGACATGGTTGAAGGTCCGAAGCGCTTAGCTTGAGCCTTGGGTGTTGGAACTCGTGGTGCGAGAGGGGAAGGATCAAGCGTGGGAAGAAAAGGAAATGCCTTGGCCCCCTTATAAAGAGGACGAATATCAAGCATCCCCCGCGTGGCCGTTTGGGACTTGCCTAAAATCGAGGAGTCATATTAAACAAGCGCGGTTGGGTTACCCACACCTGTATTGATGAGAATCCTGTGATAAAGGGAACACGATCTCTACTTCGACAAGACGTGCCAATAAAACCGCCTCGCATCACGTGTACTGGCTGGTGGAGAAAAACGGTTCGCATAATGACTGGGCCATGGCGTGATGTCACGCTATGATAAGTTGTCAGCAGATTAGATTTGTGGGTTATTGTGCTCTCTACGGTGGTATGTGGAATTTGTTTTGCAGAGCCGGACACGACTCTCGTGTTCAAAATCTTCTATGGAGTATTCGGAGAAGGAACCCACCTTGCAATGCCGAAGACAATCTGCGTGCTGGACTTGTCGTCATTGAAGCCTGGTTCAGGGGCTACTGAGGGAGTCCGGGATTAAGGGGTCCTCGGACAGCCGTACTATATACTTTGCCCGGACAGTTGGACTATGAAGATACAAGATTGAAGACTTTGTCCCGTGTCCAGATGGGACTCTCCTTTGCGTGGAAGGCAAGCTTGGCAATTCGGATATGTAGATCTCCTTCTTTGTAACCAACTCTGTGTAACCCTAGCCCCCTCCGATGTCTATATAAACCGGAGGGACTAGTCCGTAGGATAACAACAATCATAGTCATAGGCTAGCTTCTAGGGTTTAGCCTCTACGATCTTGTGGTAGATAAACTCTTGTAATACTCATATCATCAAGATCAATCAAGCAGGAAGTAGGGTATTACCTCCAACGAGAGGGCCCGAACCTGGGTAAACATCGTGTCCCCCGCCTCCTGTTACCATTAGCCTTAGACGCACGATTCGGGACCCCTACGAGACCCGCGGTTTGACACCGACATTGGTGCTTTCATTGAGAGTTCCACTGTGCCGTCCCGATAAGGCTTGATGGCTCGCCTTATTGTCAAGGACAATGTCACCTCTGAAGGAAGCCTGGCAGTAGGCCAGACTCTGCGGCTGGGCGGCTTCGTCATGGCCGCCTGTTCGGCCGCCACGGCGACGATGACTTCTCAGGTCATCAAGAAGATCCTCCACATCAGCTCGGAATTCACCGAGCAGATGGATCCAATAGAGCTCTCCTCCTTGAACGAGCTCTTGGATCGCATCACCGCCCCGGGAGTCGCTACGGACTATGATCGGATCGGGCTTAAACTTGACCAAAGGGACATTAACTCTCCGCCGGTCACCCATCAGATAGCGGTGGTGGAGGAACAAAACATCGGTTCTTCCTCTAATTTGAGGACGAACTATATCTGGATTCCTGAGCTCTCCGAGCCGGATACCCGTCTACGGGAGGACATGGCCCAGGCTCCGAACTTAGAATCGGGCAACGGGCCACAAATTTTAGGCAACATCCTGGAGTCCGAGCTGCCAAGCTCGGGAGCTCCTTTGCCCCTGGGTCTCAGATCGGATCAGGATTTGGACTTAAGTCTACCCACCCACCTAGACACAAACAAGAGCCCCAAGAGACAGTACATCACTTCTGGGCCAGATTCCTCCTTGTAATGAGCAAGGTTAAGTACTATCGCGAGGAAGACGCAATCTCATTCTTTTGCAAAAATTGCACGGATAAGGGAATTCTCAACGCCATAAGTTACCGTGACATAGCACACTTCGCCGACTTGGCGGCCATAGTATAGAACTACTGCGGGATGGAAAGCGCCTGGAAAACCCAAACAAAATTCTGGGATCCTCCGGCTCTCACTAAACCCCTCATCCGAACTAAAAGGGTGCGCTTTCGCAAGTCACCCGATCCAATTACAAAGAAGCCAAAGCCCTTTACAGGGAATGGAACCTTACTGGAGGGATGGCTCAACAGGCCATGCAAAATTCACGGGACACCGGCATCACACCAACACACAGCCTTAGAGCATGTTGGATACTCCGACAGGTGGCCAAGAGCGGCGAGGACCTTCTCATCAACAATATCGCAGAGCACCATCCCGCGGAGAATAACAATACAGTACTAACAGTCTTCAAGACTTTTGCCTCAAACAATAGGCGCAAGCGAGCACTCCGCAACCTCGTCGAAGTCTGCCACATTGCAGCAATTAATCCGTGGAACGACACGGCCATAACCTTCAATGCCAGTGACGAACCTCAATTCTGAAAAGTCCGAGCACCAGCCGCATTGGTCCTTAGTCCAATTGTGGACGGCTTCCGGCTTACTAATGTGCTCATGGACGGCGGCAGCGGATTAAACCTCATATATGAGGAAACTCTTAACAAAATGGAAATAGATAAGAGACGCGTTGAGCAAAGCAGCACGACCTTCAGAGGAATCATCCCTAGTCGGGAGGCACGATGCGCGGGAAAAATTACGATGGATGTTGTCTGTAAGAAAGAAAACTCGTGTAGGAGAGTACAATGTAAGTATCCGATGGATAGTAGAAGTGTAAGACATTGGCGTACCAATAAGGTTGAGCCAAGCGAGGGGCTATATTAAATATTTATAGCCCCTGGTGTCCTCTATGGGATTACATATACGGTGCCCTGGTTCAGTTTTATCCGGGCTGCCGGACTCGTCTAACCGTGTCTGTTGTCTTAATGACCAGTTATGCTTTCTGATATTGGAGGCCGCTTATAGTCCGGCCGCTTGGGCCGTCGCGTGTTCCTCTGCGCGTGAAAAGCACTCTGTGTTTCCCTTAACGGTGATGACGCCACGTGGACCGGGCATCTTGAGTGTAAGGTAAGCATAGTGCGGTAATGCGTTGAAGCGGGCGAAGGCCGTTCTTCCAAGCAATGCATGATAGTCGCTTTGGAAGGGTGCGATGGTGAAGAGTAATTCTTCGCTTATGGAGTTGCCTGGGGAGGCGAATGTTACCTCCAGTACGACGGAGCCCCTGCCGTAGGCCTCAACGCCTGGTATCACCCCTTCAAAGATGGTGTTGCTTTGGTTAATTCTGGATGGGTCTATCCCCATCCTGCGGACAGTGTCCTCGTATATTATATTGAGACTGCTGCCGCTGTCCATGAGGACGTGGGTGAGATGGTATCCGTCGATTATTGGGTCAAGTACCAAGCCCTCTGATCCTCCGCACAGAATACTAGTTAGGCAGTCCATGTGATCGAAGGTGATCAGACAAGCCATCCAGTAGTTGGGTGTGGGTACAATGGGCTCTATATCGTACGCATCTCTGAGCGCGCGTTCGTGCCTTCTTGTGGATGTGTGTGTCGCGTGGATCATGTTTACTGTTTTAACCTCTGGTGGGAATTTTTTTGGTCCCCTAGTGTTCGGCTGACGAGGTTCATCCTCGTCTTCACTTGGTGTTTCCCTTCCCTTGTGTTCGGCGTTTAATTTGCCGGCCTGCTTGAAGATCCAGCACTCTCTGTGCGTGTGGTTCGCAGGTTTGTCGGGGGTTCCATGAATTTGGCACAGTCTGTCCAGGACTCTGTTCAGACCAGACGGTCCCTCTTGATTGCCTTTAGATGGCTTCTTTTGCTGATCGGGTCGAGAGCCCCTGAATCCGGCATTGACCGTTGTGTTGTCCGGGCTCGCTTCCTTGTTTTGGCGTTTGTTTTTATTACGCCGTGGCTTCCCGTTGCCATCCCTTATTTCGGATGTGCTTGGGTCGCTGGTGCCTTTACGGGCCAGCCAGCTATCTTCACCCGCGCAAAAGCGGGTCATAAGGCTTATTAAGGCTGCCATTGTCCTTGGCTTTTCTTGGCCGAGGTATTTGGCGAGCCACTCGTCGCGGATGCTATGTTTGAATGCCACTAAGGCTTTGGCATCCGGACAATCGACAATTTGATTCTTCTTAGTGAGGAATCTGTTCCAAAGCTTGCGGGCGGACTCTCCGGGCTGTTGGATTATGTGACTTAAATTGTCCGCATCCAGAGGCCGTACATAAGTCCCTTGAAAATTGGCCCTGAAAGCATCCTCAAGTTCCTCCCAACTCCCAATTGAATTTTCGGGGAGGCTTTTCAACCAGCGTCGAGCTGATCCGTTAAGTTTGAGGGGAAGGTATTTGATGGTGTGGAGGTCATCCCCGATAGCCATGTGTATATGCAGGATAAAATCCTCGATCCAGACCCCTAGGTCTGTCGTTCCGTCGTATGCCTCTATATTCACAGGTTTAAAACCCTGTGGAAATTCATGGTCCAGTACATCTTCTGTGAAGCATAGGGGGTGAGCAGCCCCTCTGTATCTGGATGTGCTATGGCATGCCGTCAGCTGTTGTTGTGTCCGGTGTTTATTCCGAACTGGTATTTGGTTGGTATGATCCTTTTGGTGACCATGGTCCCTCGCCAGGGTGTGTCCTTTAGATCCGTAGATTGACCTGGCCACACCGGCTTTCTTATCCAAGTGCTCACGTAAATCATGCGTGGTGTCGGTAGCCGCTCTGTTGCGGTTATGAAGCGGTACGTCTGGCCTCCTGGTCTTTTTATTCTTTGGTGGGATGGCTTCGTCGTCGAATTCTGGCAGTAGCTTGCGTTTTGGGTAGCTCCTTGTATGGCGATCGTCGCCGTATCTTTCTTCAGTGTCTAGCACTTTATTCCATTTGCGATTGAGCGTTTCTTGTGCGTCTTTTAGCCATTGCTTCTGCTACTTTAGACTTCTCGCTGTAGCCATAAGCCTTCTGTGGAGGTTATCTCGTTCCATGCGTTTTTCTGGGATGATGAATGCATCATCGTTCGGACTGTGTTCCTGTCCTGGGGTGGTTTGATGAACTCGTCCCTCGGGATCATTGTGATTGGGTGTCTGCTCCGAACTAGGTTCGGCGTGACCTGGCTCGTCCTACTCCATCGCTGGGTCCGTATGGTCATTGTTGCCTTCGGAGTTGACTGGGGTATCGATCTTTCTGGCGCTCTTGTCGCTATTTTTACTGTTGCTGGACTTTGAGCGGCGTCTGCGCCGTCGTTTTGGCTTTTGCCCGGGGGTTTTATCTTCCGGATTGTCGCTGTCGTCCTCCTTGGGCGTGTCCACCATGTATATATCGTGTGACGAGGTAGTAGTCCAGCGCCCCAGAGATTCTGAATCTTCTCGTGCATCGTCGTCCATACCGACGATGCCTTCGGAGTCGAAGTCAAGCACGTCGGTTAAATCATCAACCGTTGCTATGAAGTGGGTGGTGGGTGGGCAACGAATTTCTTCGTCGCCTGCTTCCCACTCGAGCCGGACATAGTTCGGCCAAGAGCCTCCTGACAAAGAGAGAGACTTTAATGAGTTCAGCATGTCGCCAAAGGGCAAGTGCTGGAAGACATCCGCAGCGGTAAACTCCATTACCGGAGCCCAACCAGGCTCGGCGGGCTCGGGAGCGCGCGAACTGGAACCTTCAACTGGATACGAGTCTGGGGGTCCGGAGTCACAGGCTTCCTTAGAAGTGAGGCCTGTGTTCGGCTCTGCTGCCGATGAGTGTGCGACCTGCGGGTTGGGGTCCATACACCCATCCTTGGGCCACGCAGTCTGCTCCAGATTTAGGTCCGAGACTACTGCAGGGGTAATATCCCGGGCACTGTCCGACGGCAGGTCTAGGCCGTGCTCATCGTGACTGCCCGACACTCCTGGCACATGCACGATTCCGTCGAAGATCAAGTCTCCGCGGATATCAGCCGTGTAGTTCAGGTTTCCGAACCTTACTTGGTGGCCAGGGGCGTAGCTGTCGCTCTGCTCCAGATGGCCAAGCGAATTGGCCCTTAGTGCGAAGCCGCCGAACACGAAGATCTGTCCGGGGAGAAAAGTCTCGCCCTGGATTATGTTGCCGATGATTGAAGGCGCCATCAAGCCTTGCAACGACGACACAGAGGAACTCTCAATGAAAGCACCAATGTCGGTGTCAAAACCGGCGGATCTCGGGTAGGGGGTCCCGATCTGTGCGTCTTAGGCTGATGGTAATAGGAAGCAAGGGACATAATGTTTACCCAGGTTCAGGCCCTCTCGATGGAGGTAAAACCCTACTTCCTGCTTGATTAATATTGACGATATGAGTAGTACAAGAGTAGATCTACCACAAGATCGTAGAGTCTGAACCCTAGAAGCTAGCCTATGATGATTATGATTGTAATTGTGATCGGCCTTCTAAGGACCAACCTCCCCGGTTTATATAGACACCGGAGAGGGCTAGGGTTTACACAGAGTCGGTTACAAGGAAGGAAATACAATATCCGGATCGCCAAGCTTGTTTTCCACGCAAAGGAGAGTCCCATCCGGACACGGGCGGAGTCTTGAATCTTGTATCTTCATGCTTCAATAGTCCGGACGATGTAGATAGTCCGGCTGTCCGGATACCCCCTAATCCAGGACTCCCTCAGCCACCATGCCGCAGCTCGGGCGCTCGTATGCAAGGCCTTCCGTACAGGTTTGTACTGGCCGACAGCCCGGGCAGACGCACAAGACCTTGTCTAACATTGCGTCTGTTGCCAGCTTTTTGCAAATCAAAGCCATATGCCACCTACCGCTCTCCAAACAATCCCCATAACTTGGCCCTTTGCGGTCTGGGGGCTCGATATGGTTGGACCCCTTAAAGGAGGAAGCCATAAGAGGAAATACTTGTTAGTCATGGTCGATAAATTCACCAAATGGATAGAAGCCAAACCAGTTAAAACGGTCGAGTCTGGACTAGTGATAGACTTCATACTCGGGGTCGTACACCGTTACGGTGTCCCCCACAGCATCATCACCGATAACGGCTCAAACTTCACAGCCGACGAGGTGAAAACTGGGTGCGGAAAAATGAACATAAAGCTCGATTATGCATCCGTCTATCACCCTCAAACAAACGGTCAAGTCGAACGAGCGATTGGTCTTATTATGAGCGGCATTAAACCCAGACTAGTGCGATCCTTAAAAGAATCAGATGGGCACTGGGTCGAGGAGCTCGACTCCGTACTATGGAGGTTGCGGACCACGCCGAATCGCACAACCGGATACACACCATTTTTTATGGTGTACGGCGCAGAGGCTGTGCTACCCTGCGATATCATCCATGACTCACCTTGAGTGCGCATGTACGAAGAGAGAGAAGCCGAGCTGGATCGGCAGGACAGCTTAGATGCCTTGGAGGAGGAGCGTGACGTCGCAAAGGCCCGTTCCGTATTATATCAACAGCAGGCTCGAAGGTATCAAAGCAGACAAGTACGGGCCAAAACTTATAACATTGGCGAACTCGTTCTACGCCTAGCAGAGAAGAAAAAGGACAAGCTCAAGCCCAAGTGGGAGGGTCCCTTCATCATTGATAAAGTTCTCACTGGAGGAGCGTACCGTCTGCGTGATTCATCAGATAATCGACTCGAGTCGAACCCATGGAACACGGCCAGAATCTGAAGATTCTACGCCTAGTGCCGAACTCTGTGTTTGTCTCCTTACCTCCGTCTTCCTTTTTAAATCATATCCTCTCTCTCTTTATTTTTCATATATATAGCCTTAAAAGCTTCAAGTATGGTTTGACCGCACACTCCTGCCGCGCTATGCGCGCTCAATATACCTGGGGGCTTCTTATACAGAAGCTTAATATAATTATCTTCTGGGCTTTATGCCCACCACATATGCGTCATTTCTCCATATGTGCCTTTTTTCACCACTATACGCATTGATATGACTTAAGTTTTGGCCAAGCTGGGTTGCCTGGCTCTTGTGTTTATGCCCTACGTTCCCGTTAATTTGGCTAGGGCATAAGGGGAGCACCTCTGCGATTGTTACTGCCGGGTCAGCCGGATGTGTACCTCAGACTGGGTGAAGCCGAAAGCTAGCGTTCTTAAGGGAATATTCGGTCGGTGAACAAAAGATGTCTATTACTTATTGCAAAACATGCCCCCAGATGCTTATATCCTGCGTCATTTTTCGTAGTTCGGACATGCACATTAATGCATGCACACCCAGGGAAAGGAACCCTTAACGGAACTACTCTCCCTGGAAGATGTTTCTTACTACCCATGTAATATAACATAGCTAGTTGGGTACTTGTCTATGCAAGCACTTATGACCCCTACGCCTGGTTTCCACGCGTGCCCAGGTTTTCACATAACTGAGCGGGTATTCGGATACACTCCGGACTGTAGGGTCCAGAGGTTGAAGTGAAAAGGTCCGCCAAGACAAATGGTTTACAATCCGGCTAGGGACAAAATATGTCCTTTGAAGTACAAAGTCACTTAGACTGACTAAACTCTTCTTCTATACCATCTAATAGGCTGTCTAGCCTACAATCCTGTTGGGAACACTTCGCGGCTAAAGCTACCTGGTCATATACCAGACTAACGGGGATCTCTTTCCCATCTGGCCCTACAGGTCCGACCTCGGCCATGTGGTTCGGGTCATCTTTGGTGTATCGTGTCTTCACCATGGGCCAGGCCTCCCTTGCAACTTGTCGGCAGGCCGATATCTTCCATAATCGGAAGCGCCGCCGCGCTCCCTTGAGAATCTCCACGAACTCTCCCATGCCTTCAGGCAGGGATGCGGACGGCCACAAGGCCTGGGCAATACCCTGCATCACCTGCCTAATTTGTTCGTGCAACTGTGAGAGCTCTTGCAGAAGATCGCCTGCAGATCCGGGCATCTCCTCTTCGGGATGACCTGTCAGCATACCTATAGACATAATTATTTTAGCCCGCTTCTTCGCCGAACTTTATAAAGGTTCGTTCGAGCACTTGATAAAAATGCCGCGTCGAAGCCTCCTATGCTCCTTCACGGAGTCAGCAAGCTGGGCCCGAACATCCTTTAATTCAACATCCAGCCGGGTCTTCGCGCCCTGGAGATCATTCTTCTCCCGTATAACTTTTGTAAGCATGCGCTTGCCAGCCTTTAGCTGTCGTTGAACATGTTGTTCATCCTCCGATACGATCTCCGGATTACCTTCGGGATTGTCTGCAGAATCTATTGTTAGATTTGCATGCATGCTGAATACTAATTGGTGATAGAGGCAAAGGTGTCCCATCTTTCGATGAGATGGTGGCTATCATTTTGGTGGAAGTCGACTTTGACGATCCGACTACGAACGTGCGAGGACGTCGCGCCTTAGCAATCGCTAAACCAACTCCGAGAGGTTATTGACCACGCCGGAGCACGATCAACCTGACCACGAAGGTCTATTTCCTGCAAGCAAACGAAGAACAAGCAAGAAACTAAGATTGCAATCTGGATATTGCGAATAACAGAGGAAAGCTTTATTAATGAAGGTGGGGTTCTGTGACGCCTTTGTCTGGTCGTTGAACACAAACGAAGTATGCGAAGTTGCAGCTATGGCGAACTTTAATCTATACAAAACCCAAAGTCTAAACGGTGCCCCAAGGGCTGTATATATGGAGGAAGAGGGGGGTAATTTCGTGCCCCTTGGTGGAGGGGTCCGAAATCAACCCTATCTCTTGTTTCCCCACACATACGGACTCTAAAAATAACCTATACTTGTGTATTTCAAAATTACATGGGCCTGGCCGAATAATAAGGTGACGTAGGACCTAGAATAGCCTCGGGACGAAATTTATGAAGTGGCATCTTGTATATTTCGTCCAAGGCTTCATGCACCCATTATGGTGGCTTCAAAGTCCTAAAATCATCACTTGTAACTCCGTTCTTGTTCCCCTTGCGCATGCCATCATCTCCACGGTTGGGCTTGCTCCAATGTTCATCCTTCTCCAAGCTAGGCCCTTCATTTGTAAGCAAAACAAATGTATCCAATTTAGGCAACATCATATTCTCATGAACATTAGAATCATTACCAAGAAACGGAAGTACCTGATAATTTAATTGGCGTGCGCGAGCTCTAGTAATTGGTCTAGTATATGTAGCAGTAGGGTCTGTGGGTGTAACAATGGTATTGATGTCCTCATCAACTGGTATATGTCAATACATTCTTTTTGATCAAGACAAGTATTACCAGATGAGGCCTTCTTGGACTCCTCCATCCCGGCGACTGCGACCCGTAGCTGGGCTTTGCACTCCTCCAGCTCTTTAGACAGCTGGGTATTCTTCTCTGTAAGAACCTATGCATATAATTGATCCTTAAATCAGTTGTGCCTACTGTTTCAAGTCTCAGGGGCTACTGATATATATACTTATCAAATTTTCTTACCTGTATATCCTTTACATACTGGTCCGTAGCTCTGGCAAGGCCATCTTGAGCAGCTCGGATGTACGCGTCCCTTGAGTTGAAGGCGTTGAACACCTCTTCAGAGGAATTAGGGTCGCGTAGTGTGGCCCGCCGGCGCCTATGATTCATGGTGCTCTCCACTTCGGAGTTCGTAGCGGAGAATCTATCCGCATCCTCTGTAGGAGGATCATACGACGTTGACCTCCGCCCTTGGGTCCGGCCTCGGAGTCCGGCTGGTGGAGGCGTGGCCGAGAGGCTCTCCGGATATAGTTCGGCAAGCGCTTTTTCTGCCAGGAAACAGTGGACACTGTCATATTTCAACGACGGTAATTGTGTAGCAGGTTTTTAATCATACCTTTGCAACGGCGTCTCGGTCCTGACCGCCTTCCTTTTAAGCCTACCCGGTCTAGGTGCTCCTTGTTGACGAGTCACCGCGGGTTCGGTACGGCGTCCCGATGGCCTTCCCTGTAAAACGCAAAACATATGCGATGGGTAAGGCACAAAGAGGGAATCCTTCTTGGAAGTTGGGACTCCGGTTTTACTTACATGTGATACAGGGAGTAGGCCAGGATAATCAGCTATGATGTCCACCAAGGCACCATCGCAGCTTAACTAATAAAATATCCTATCGACGAGCTCCACAAATATGTCTGGATCTTCTTTGAGTCCGGGGTCGAGGGCCTGGTCGGGGTCCTCTGGCTGTGGAGACGGGCTATGAACATCCCTCATAGCTTTGCGCAGTTCCTGCTATGAATTAACAAGGTAAATTTTGTGCTAGAGAACGCGGGAAAGACAAGAATAAAAGATAGAAGCTCACCTAGCTTGGGGGGTTGTACATGGAGAATCCATCCCGTGGCATAATACAGATGAACTCCTCTTCTTCTCCTTTGAACAAATCGAACAATATTTTCCCCAGAGTGGCGGCGGAGTCCAGACCTTTACGGCCGCAGCGGGTGGCGTCGTCTTCTCCATTGTAGTGCCACATGGGTTTCCCCCGATATTGAAGTGGCTGCACTCCCCGCATTATACATATGCACATAACCTCAATTATTGTCAGTCCTGATTTGGCCAGTGCCTTTAGCCTATCCATCAGGAAAAGGATCTCTCTGTTATCTTCCTCCTGGGGGTTCCGGGGGCGCCGGCTGGGGCGTTTCTTCAATGAGGCATTTGCAAACTCGGGAAGGCCCAACCGAATAGGGTCCGGAAGAGGGACGTCTTCCATATAAAACCACTCCGAAGGCCAGTCTTCAGATGTCTTCTTCGGAGTACCGGACAGGTATCTGGTCCCGGCGATGTGCCATATCTCGGCTCCGCCCACTTGATATATCGACCCCTCCTGAGTACGGGGTACAAGGCTAAATAGCCTCTTCCATAGCTCAAAATGAGCTTCGCAGCCCAGAAACAGCTCGCAAAAGGCGACATAACCCGCGATATGTAGTATGGAGGCTGGAGTAAAGTTGTGCAGCTGGAGACTGTAGAACTCCAGGAGCCCGCGGAGGAATGGATGGATTGGAAATCCAAGCCCCCTCAGCAAATAGGGGACAAAGCATACACGCTCCCCCTTAGATGGGTTGGGAAATCTCTGCTTGCTCCCAGCCATTATAAGTGGCTTGTCCAGCTCGGACAGGGACCATGTATGCAAGCGGGAGAAACCCCTGGGTCTGCAACTCGACCAATCGGCTATGAGGAACGGAACACTTCTCCCAATCACCTGGCTTGGTGCTACGGACGCAAGAGGAGGAGTCGCGACGACCGACCCTGATGGGATGGATTTTTCCGGGCGCGCTCTGATGGATACTCGCTGGGAGGAGATGGTGTGATTTGGATGAGGATCCTCAACTCTTTAAATAGACGATTTACTTTCATGGCCAGGGTGGCAAATGAATAAAACGCCCCGACTTATCGCATCCGCTCGACACGTGGAGATAGCCATTATTAAAGCACGGAAGCCGAGGAGTGCAACATTAATGGGAAGCCAGACACTACTCGTTACAACAGGTACTGCCGAAGATAATCTGCGCGCCGGGCTCATCGTCATTGAAGCCTGGTTTGGGGGCTACTGAGGGAGTCCGGGATTAAGGGGTCCTCGGGCAGCCGGACTATGTACTTTGGCCGGACTGTTGGACTATGTAGATAAAAGATTGAAGACTCCATCCCGTGTCTGGATGAGACTCTCCTTTGCATGGAAGGCAAGCTTGGAATTTGGATATGTAGATCTCCTTCTCTGTAACCGACTCTGTGTAATCCTAGCCCCCTCCGGTGTCTATATAAACCGGAGGGTTTAGTCCGTAGAACAACAACAATCATAATCATAGGCTGGCTTCTAGGGTTTAGCCTCTACGATCTCGTGGTAGATCAACTCTTGTAATACTCATATCATCAAGATCAATCAAGAAGGCAGTAGGGTATTGCCTCCATCGAGAGGGCCCGAACCTTGGTAAACATCGTGTCCCCCGCCTCCTGTTACCATTAGCCTTAGACACACAGTTCGGGACCCCCTACCCGAGATCCGCCGGTTTTGACGCCGACATTGGTGCTTTCATTGAGAGTTCCACTGTGCCGTCCTGATATGGCTTGATGGCTCGCCTTATTATCAAGGACAACGTCACCTCTGGAGGAACCCTGGCTGTAGGCAAGACTCTCTGGCTGGGCAGCTTCGTCATGGCCGCCCGTTCGGCCGCCACGCCGACGATGACTTCTCAGGTCATCAAGAACAGCCTCCACATCAGCTCGGAATTCACCTAGCAGATGGATCCAATAGAGCTCTCCTCCCTGAATGAGCTCTTGGATCACATCGCCGCCCTGGGAGTCGCTATGGACTATGATCGGATCGGGCTTAAACCCGACCAAAGGGAGATTAACTCTACGCCGGTCACCCATCAGATAGCGGTGGTGGAGGAACAAAACAGCGATTCCTCCTTTATTTAGTGGACGAACTATGTCCGGATTCCTGAGCTCTCTGAGACGGATACCCGTCTACGGGAGGACATGCCCCAGGCTGCGAACATAGAATCAGGCAACGGGCCACAAATATTGGGCAACATCCTGGAGTCCGAGCTGCCAAGCTCGGGAGCTCCTTTGCCCCTCGGTCTCAGATCGGATCAGCATTTGGACTTATGTCTACCCACCCACCCAGACACAAGTAATCTTCGCCACATTAGACAAGAGCCCCAAGAGACAGTACATAACTTCTGGGCCAGATTCCTCCTTGTAATGAGCAAGGTTAAGGACTGTTGTGAGGAAGACGCAATCTCATTCTTTTGCAAATATTGCATGGACAAGGGAAATCTCAACGCCATAAGTCGCCATGACATAGCACACTTCGCCGACTTGGCGGCCATAGTATAGAAGTACTGTGCGATGGAAAGCGCCTGGAAAACCCAAACAAAATTTTGGGATCCTTCGGCTCTCACTAAACCCCTCGTCCGAACTAAAAGGGTGCGCTTTCACAAGTCACTCAATCAAATTATAAAGAAGCCAAAGCCCTTTACAGGGCATGGAACCGTATTGGAGGGATGGCTCAACAGGCCATGCAAAATTCATAGCACACCGGGCATCACACTAACACACAGCCTTAGATCATGTTGGATACTCCGATAGGTGGCCAAGAGCGGCGAGGACCTTCTCATCAACAATACCGCAGAGCACCATCCAGCAGAGAATAACAATACAGTAATGACAGTCTTCGAGACTTTCGCCTCAAATAATAGGCGCAAGCGAGCACTCTGCAACCCCGCCGAAGTCTGCCACGTTGCCGCAATTAATCCGTGGAACGACACAGCCATAACCTTCAATGCCAGTGACGAACCTCAATTCCGAACAGTCCGAGCACCAACCACTTTGGTCCTTAGTCCAATTGTGGACGGCTTCCGGCTTACTAAAGTGCTCGTGGACGGCGGCAGCGGATTAAACCTTATCTATGAGGAAACTCTAAACAAAATGGAAATATATAAGAGCCGCATTGAGCAAAGCAGCATGACCTTCATGGGAATCATCCATAGTCGGGAGGCACGATGCGCGGGAAAAATTACGCTGGATGTGGTATTCGGCACGCGGGAGAAGTATAGGTCCGAAGAAATCACATTCCAAGTGGCCCCGTTCAGTAGTGGATACCACGCCCTTTTAGGACGGGATGCATTCAGAAGCTTCCAAGCTATACCCCATTATGGGTACATGAAGCTCAAGATGCCTGGGCCCAATGGAATCATAACCCTAGCTAGTGATCCGGACATAGCACTCCGCACCAAAAATAAAACCGCCGCACTAGCCCTGGAGGCATTATCTGAAGCCCTCGTGGCCGAAGAGTTAACTGCGCTGCGCTCCAAAGTGGACTGGGATGACGTGATACTCGACGAACGACCCAAGTCCACCTCTTTTAAACTAGCAGAAGAAATAGTCAAATTCCAGGTCCACCCAACTGACCCTACAAAAACAGCATCAATTGGGGCACAGCTGAACCCCACAATAGATGCCGCACTACGAGAGTTCTTGCGCGAGAATTGGGACATCTTCGCCTGGCATCCTTCAGACATGCCAAGTATCCCACGCAGGCTGGCCGAGCTAGCCTAAACATACTAAAGGGATACAAGCCGGTCAAGACTCTTCGGCGCTTTTCAGAACCCAAGCGACAAGCCATGGGAGAAGAGCTACCCAAGCTACTCGAGGCCGGATTCATCAGAGAAATAAAACATCCGGACTGGCTAGCAAACCTGGTGATGGAACCAAAGAAGGACAGTATCAGAGGGTATGAACCAAAGATAAGTTGGAATACAGTAGATATTACACCAATATGAATTTAGAATGAGTTCACAACATTACCTAAGTGGTGGTTTATTTTCTTATACTAACGGGGCTTACGAGTTTTCTGTTGAGTTTTGTGTTGTGAAGTTTTCAAGTTTTGGGTAAAGATTCGATGGACTATGGAATAAGGAGTGGCAAGAGACTAAGCTTGGGGATTCCCAAGGCACCCCAAGGTAATATTAAAGGACAACCAAGAACCTAAGCTTGGGTATGTCCCGGATGGCATCCCCTCTTTCGTCCTTGTCGACTCTTCCCTGTAACTCGAACAGAACAATCGAAAACATTGAGCCCGGGATTGTCTTCACCCACCTCTTGCTAAGCTGATCAGCTGTTTCAATGTATTTTGAGAAGAATGTCAACGCTTCTGTAGCAATGTAGGACTCTGTAATGGAACCCTCAGGTCTAGCTCTATTCCTAACATAGCCCTTGAAAGTGCCTATCCTCCTTTCAATAGGGCACATCCAGCCATACTATACTGGTCCTCTAAATAGTGCCTCATCAGGTAGATGAACAGCCAAATGCACCAGCGCATCAAAGAAGTCTGGAGGATACATCTTCTCAAGGTCGCATAGGATAGTTGGTATCTTGTCTCTAAGACGCTCCAAAGCATCTATCCTAATATTTCTACTACAGAGTTCCCTGAAGAATTTTCCCAACTCTGCAACTGCTCTGTATAAGTTAGGACGGCCCAATCCTCTAAGGATAACAGGTAAAACCCTTTGATGTAGGATGTGACAGTCATGAGTTTTCAACCCTTGTACCTTGTTTCCATCTGCACTGACTCTCCTTTCAAACTTGGAAGCAAATCCATGTGGGAATCTCACACGTGATAGGACCTCGTAGAATTCTTTTCTTTTTACCTTGTCCAAGACGTACATAGCTGCCATATCCTGTGGTTTACCTTCATCTTCCACCTGAATATCCTTTCTAATACCCAAGTGTGTCAAATCAATCCTAGATTTTAAGGTATCTATCGTCTTGCCTTCAATATTAAGAAGTGTGCTGATAATTCTGTCACATATATTTTTCTTGATGTGCATCACATCAAGATTATGCCGTAGATCCAAATCTTTCCAATACTCCATGTCCCACAAAGTGGACCTGCCGATAAACAATAATATCTCTTCTGCCCTGCCACACTTCCTTTTCCCGGTACCATTATCAGGATGGTTTCCTGGTGTAATATGCCCGGCCTTCTCTAATTCCACTTGCAACTCATCGACAGTGAGCCTCTTTGGCGCATCACGGTTTTCATGCTTTGCATTGGACACATATATTCGGTATTTTGTAGGACATGGCTTATCCTTGGCAAGGAGATGAGGGTGTCCAATGTAACAGATCTTGGTAAGTATTGCGTATGACAGCGGATTCCTGTCACAGCGAACACATGCACCGTAACCATGTGTCGTTCACCCTGACATAGTGCCTAAAGACGGATAATCATGGATGCACCAAATTATAACAACATGCAAAAAGAAATCGGCTGGTGGGCTGCTATATATGTCTCGAGTGAGAAAACCCCTCCATAGCTATTGAAATTTCTCCACAAGAGGCTCCATGAATAAATTAAAATCCTTTCCAGGACTTTTTGGACCTGGGATGAGCAAGGCCATCATGTAGTTTGATTCTTTGGTGCAGACATTTGGAGAGGCATGTTGTAAGGGATAACAAGCACTGGCCACATGTTATATGTGGCGTTCTGGCGGCCAAATGGGTTAAATCCATCTGAAGCTAAGCCAAGTCTAATGTTTCTTGGGCCAGCAGCAAACTTTTTGTGTTTCTGATTGAAGCTTTTCCAGTCACTACCATGAAATCGATGGCTCATTGCATTTTGAGCTCTATACTCCTGGTTCCTAGAATGCCACAGTACATCCTCTCTTGTCTCAGGATCATGAAACAACCTCTACAATCTTGGTAAAATTGGAAAATGTCTTAGAACATTATGAGGAATCCTCTTCACAGCATCGCCATCTTTCCATCTTGATCATTTGCATTTTGGGCATTCACTTAAGTTGGCATAATCCTGCCGAAACAGAACACAATTATTCTTACAAACATGGATCATATCATATCCAATTCCAACTGCACGAAGGAAATTCTTCATTTTACTGTAGGTGTGTGGCAGCTTAGCCGCTTCTGGGAAAGATTTGCGGAAAGCAACCAACATCGCATCGAATGATTTGTTGATCATCTGCTCAGATGTCTTCACCTGAAGAAAGGTGACCATAGCTGAGAATTCTAACAGCTTATTTCCTGGGGTGACAGCCATATTGCATTGTTCCAACATGCGGGCCCATCGTTTTTCTTCTGTAGGTGAGAGTTCACGAAATGCACGAGCATTTTGTAGCATTGTTTCAATGCCGGTCAAACTCACTGGCTCCTCCACCACCACCTCCTCCTCCTCCTCTTCCACCTGAGCATCAAGCAGATCAAGATGGTGATCTGCTGCTTCCACATAGTCAGTAACATTGACATTCATAGCTTCACCACGATGAACCCACCTAGTATATGTTACCGACATCCAATACAAGTGTAGATGATTTTGCAAAGTTGACTGGGGTCTTGTAACTGAATTCATACAACTGCTACACAGGCAGAGCACATCTGATTTCAGACCATCGTAATTAGCTCTGATAAAGTTCATGAAGTTTTCAACCCCCTCGACATATGCCGCTGAGAATCTTCGAGCAGAAATTATCCAAGTCATGTCCATCTGTTAGACATGCAAATTAGTTCTTCTACTAGACATTACAGGAAAAACATATATGCTTTTGTATGAAATCCATAAAAAAATACCTAGGTCGATGTCTAAAGCTATGGCAAGATATTTGGACAAGCACATCTAAGTAACAAAATATATGTAAAGCTAATTCAGCAAACAGATTTGAGTGCTAAATTATGGCAGGCTATTTCAGCAGTCAATGAGGCTGAGCACACAGCCATCGAAGGCCATCTTAGCAACAAATATCGAGTATAAAACGGTGTAGAGCTATTTCACCTAACAGATTGGCTACTAGACCGTGGCAATCTACGCCACAATAAAATATATGGCAGGATATTTTAGCAACTAATCGGGCATGGCATGCCATCTTAGCTAAGCAGATTGAGTGCAGAACAGGGCAAGGAAGCTTCTTAAGCAGAGCATATTAGTTGTAAACTACTTCGGCAAATAGTGAGATTAACATTGTCTATCAGCTAACATTCAGCGCTACTCCGACATGGACGGGGCCTCAGTCTAGAACGCACGTACCGTGGGAGAAGCTAACTGCCCTGCGTCTCCACAAGAACGTCGCTAGCGGTGGGGGTGCGGCTAGAGGACGACAGTCTATGAGAACGTATCGTGGGAGCGAGAGGATCGCCGTGCGTCCCCTCGACGAACCGTGGCGCTGATGTATCGGCGCGGCACGGAGGTCGGCTTTGGCAGAGCGAATGGAGTGGAAGGGGCGGGGGAGGGGGTTTGGGAATATTAATGGCTAGTTGGCGGAAGGGCGCTTGAATTTGGGATTTGGGTGAAATTTTTGCGGGGGATTTTCGCGCGGTGGGCGGGGGAGTTTGGTGCATGGTCGGTTTCTCCAAGTGTTGTCCCACGTGTCAGTGAAGAGGCAAGCCGAAGTGCGTTCCGTTTGCGTGAGCCGTGTGCAGGACCGACAGTGTGAAGGGTGCAATGCGACCGCGATAGGCGTGCTGTGAGTGTGCCGCCTTTTTTCCTCTTAAATTTGGTGCTTCGCCCCTCAAAAAAAACTTTGTGCTTCGTGCGATCCATCGATACCATTACTAGTAATCCAGTAATCCCGACTAAAATGGCGCGGTCGGGTCTTTTCCCGCGTGATATGCCGGGAGGTTGTCTTAGGTGGTTTATTTAGGACGAGTAATGCTACACGTATGTAATCCCAGTTACGTAATTAATGTAATGTTAAACATGTGAGCTGTTGATTGGAGATTGGGGGGAGGGATGGGCCCACTAGCATGAAATTAGGGAGAGAGAGAGAGGCATTTACGTTAACCCTTTCGTATGTTCCCGTAGATGTAGAAAGATGTGAAATGCGTGAATGTGTAGTGGACGTACTACTGGAGTGCCTAAGATAAATTATGTATGTAGACCCTATGTGTTTATTTACTTCACATGTTAGCTTTGTCTCGGGTCAAACCTTCTAAGTTTAAACACACAAAAACTCGTTCCATATATTTTCATACTCCTACAATATATCTTACTATTATTGTGAAAGTTCATATACACCGGACGAGATTCATGGAAAGACGACATATTTTCATTACATTTCGAACTTCTATAGGACAGAAAAATATAAGAAACCCGACCCTAAACCTATTCTACGGCGGTGATGACAGATGTGGTGCCAGGTAGCAGGATGATGCGCTATGGTGTGGAGTTTAGCTGGGCGTTGCCGCTTTAAGTAGCACATTCCGGTGAGGCCAAGCGTCCGGGTGCGTCATTAAGTCATCGGAGTTGTTTCCTCGGGCACCGAGCCTCTTAATGACGGCATACGGACGGACGACATGAATGCGGGCAGCTGGCGCCGCCTAGGTTGCACCGTGCGATGGCGCGAGGCCCGAGGGTTTCTGGTGTGCCAGGGTAGTCAGCTGTGGTTGTGGCAATGTTGGAGATGCCCTTTGCTCACGTGCGATCCCCACATGTCATTGAAATAGCAAAATGACCCGGCATGGTCTCAGGTCCTGGGGATGCAGTTCGCTGCGCTGCAACACTCCGCGGACGCGTCGCGGCGTGCGCGCACTTTGGCGCCCCATGCATCCTCGACGAGCCGGGTGTTGATCTGCTGGTCGTGCCATAGCGCTAACGCCACCCTCGGCACCCTGAAGCCGACTGTGTCCAACGACAATGAGCATGTCGCTCACCGCGATCGCCATGTCCAGAGGCGGTGTGGGAGCTGCGCCACGTTGCTGGCCCCCACAACCCACATGAACGGTTGCCTGTGGCGAGGAGGTCATGGGCCATATCCTCCATTTGACTAATCTGCGCCATGTCGTCCCGCCAGGTGTGCCCCACATGTCTGTTTCCCTAACCAAATTCGAGCGTCAGTGCTCCGCGTTGTGCATTAGGAGCAAAACATGTGGTTTTTGTGCCCTAGTTCAAATGTGGTACAGTACCAAGTTGTTACCCCATCCCCAAGTGTGGTGGTTTTGGGTATGGTACCACCCTTTTCCTTTTCAACTAGTGAAGTAGCCGGATGGTGTGCTATTGTAGGTGTCCAACTGTTTGAAGGAATAATTTAGGCGTGCCCGGTCCATGCCCGCATTTAGGGGTCCAACTTACCATGTTCCAGTAGTAATAACTATACTAGTCACTGCGTACTCCCTCTATTTTTATTTACTCTGCATTTTATCTTTGCTCAAAGTCAAACAAAGTTTATAGACAGAAATAATAACATATACAATAACAAATCAATACCATTAGATTCATTATTGAATATAATTTCACATCATATAGATTTGCTATTGTAAATGTTCATATTTTCTCTAAAACTTTGGTCAAATTTTATGAAGTTTGACTTCGGTCAAACCTAATATGCAAAGTAAATAAAAACAGAGGGAGTATCTTACTCCATGACCAAGACGAAGGGAAAACGAGACAACTTATTATTTATTTGAGCCGTTCAAGTATAATCATGTGGCGTTGCTTATTTCTCATTCCTCTCCAACCGTCTTCTCCATCGATCATGCCGCACTCCGGTCGAGTCCATCCCCTGCATGCCTCATTTGAATATTTCGCCGAGTATCATTGGCATGTGGGCTACACCATGCTTGTATTTCCAATGTCGTAATTTGTCTGACATGCATATAGATAAATGGTTCATTTAAAGTTTCACTTTGCCTCCACTACGTGTAGCTTCCCATCTTAGTTTTGACATCCCATTCGGTTCATGCCCTGACACATCTTCATGACATCGATTGATGTTTGGAGATCAAGTGCGTGTCCTGCAAGGAGATAATGTTTTGGTGAGTTTCTATGATAGAAATGACTCCGGGGGGGGGGGTCTGTGGGGATCGGAGGGATTATATTGTAAGTTCAAAATCAAAACGAACATACTGTACCCACCCTAGTCCTCTTTCAATCGATCTCTGGACCCCGAGATGAAACCAGGAGAGAATGAGTGGGTGCATGTGTGATATCTAAGGCAGATTCAAAATTTTGTACCGGTTATCATAGCATCAGTAAATCATATATAAAGGGTATTCAATGTTTGTTTCGCTTTTGAATGTACAAGATACTCCCTCTGATCCTTTCTAGTTTACATATAAGTTTTATGTGTAGTCAAAGTATCTCTACTTTGATCAAACTTACAGAAAACGTTCCAACATTCAACAACGCCCAATCAATATTGTTAGATTCATACGTACTCCTATATTTGTATTCAAACAGAGATGGTTTCCAATTTGTTTTCAAACAAGTGAATGTGCTTGTTCTCGTGCATGCTCTTCCTACTAGGATTTCGCCACGTATAGCCAGTCCAATAGTAACTTTTTTAAGCTCCATGTCCAATAGTACTAGTGGAGTACTGACAATCTAACATCTGCAGTAGAGTATGCAGTGCTCATAGTACTAGTAGTATGCTCCCTCTGTTTTTATTTACTCCGCATAAAACGAAGGGAGTACTAGTAACACTCGGCCGACCTCTCTCTCTTCAACTACCTCCTTCCTGGTTTATTAGTCCTCATTGTAATTTGTGCTAATTTTTTACCAACAATTTAATTCATGGAATGTTAGTGCATGTTAATAAAATTATATCGTCGGAATCATATTTGAACATAACCTTGTCGTTGAGTGGTACTTCGGAGGCCACCATGATTGGACACTCTTGAAAGTAGTGTCGTAGTTTTCGGGATGCCATGAAGACCGCGTATGCTATCTTTTGATAATGTAGGTACAGTGACTTGCATGGAGTGAGGACAGTGGATACACAGTATATCGGCTTTTGAAGCGGGAACTTATGTCCGTCTGTCTCTCGTTCGACGACGAGCACTACGCTTTCAACCTGGTGCGTTGCAGCTATATATAACAGCATAGGTTCACCGATATTTGGCGCGGCCAGGATTGGATTGGTGACCAAGAGGGCTTTTATTTCCTCCAGTCCGGCCGTAGCCGCATCCGTCCACTCGAAGTGTTCGGTGCGTCGAAGAAGGCGATAAAGAGGTAGTGCCTTTTCTCCTAATCGGGAGATAAAGCGGCTTAAGGCGGCCGCGCATCCAGTTAATTTTTGGATTTGCTTGAGGTCTGTTGGGGTATCCAACTCTGACAGGGCTCGGATTTTAGCCGTATTTGCTTCAAGTCCTCTATTGGAAACGATAAAGCCCAGGAGCTTTCCGGCAGGTACACCGAAAACGCATTTTTCCGGATTGAGCTTGATGTCGTATGTTCGGAGATTGTCGAACGTAAGCCTCAAGTCGTCTATTAAAGATTCGACGTGTCTGGTTTTGATGACCACATCCTCTACGTATGCCTCCACTGTTTTGCCGATTTGTGTTTCCAGGCATGTCTGAATCATGCGTTGATAGGTTGCACCGGCGTTTTTGAGCCCGAAAGGCATGGTGTTAAAACAGAAGGGGCCGTATGGAGTGATGGATTCCATTGCGGCCTGATCGAACTCCGCCATCTTGATTTAATGGTATCCGGAGTATGCGTCGAGGGAACACAATGAGTCGTGTCCTGCGGTAGCGTCGATGGTTTGATCGATGCGGGGGAGGGGGAAGGGATCCTTAGGGCAAGCCTTATTGAGGTCCTTGAAATCGACGCATAGGCGCCATGATTTGTCCTTCTTTGGTACCATCACCAGGTTTGCTAGCCAGTCCGGATGTTTTATTTCTATGATGAATCCGGCCTCGAGTAGCTTGGCTAGCTCTTCTCCCATGGCTTGTTGCTTGGGTTACGAAAAGCACCAAGAGTGCCTTGACGGCTTGTATCCCTTTAGTATGTTTAGGCTATGCTCGGCCAGCTTGCGTGGGATACCTGGCATGTCTGAAGGATGCCAGGCGAAGATGTCCCAATTCTCACGCAAGAACTCTCGTAGTGCGGCGTCTATTGTGGGGTTCAACTGTGCCCTAATTGGTGCTGTTTTTGTAGGGTCCGTTGGGTGGACCTGGAATTTGACTATTTCGTCTGCTGGTTTAAAAGAGGTGGACTTGGGTCGTTTGTCTAGTATCACGTTGTCCCTGTCCACTGTGGAGCGCAACACAGTTAACTCTTCGGCCATGAGGGCTTCGGATAATGCCTCCAGGGCTAGTGCGGCGGTTTTATTTTTGGCGCGGAGTGCTATGTCCGTATCACTAGCTAGGGTGTTGATTCCATTGGGCCCAGGCATCTTCATCTTCATGTACCTATAATGGGGTATAGCTTGGAAGGTTGTGAATGCATCCCGCCCTAAAAGGGCGTGGTATCCACTACTGAACGGGGCCACTTGGAATGTGATATCTTCGGACCTATAATTCCCCGGCGTGCCGAATACCACATCCAGCGTAATTTTTCCCGCGCATCGTGTCTCCCGACAAGGGATGATTCCTCTGAAAGTCGTGCTGCTTTGCTCAATGCGGCTCTTATCTATTTCTATTTTCTTACGAGTATCCACATAGATGAGGTTTAATCCGCTGCCACCGTCCATGAGCACTTTAGTAAGCCGGAAGCCGTCCACAATTGGACCAAGGACCAAAGCGGCTGGTGCTCGGACTATTCGGAATTGAGGTTCGTCACTGGCATTGAAGGTTATGGCCGTGTCGTTCCATGGATTTATTGCCGCAACATGGCAGACTTCGGCGATGTTGCGGAGTGCTCGCTTGCGCCTATTGTTTGAGGCGAAAGTCTCGAACACTGTCGGTACTGTATTGTTATTCTCCGCGGGATGGTGCTCTGCGATATTGTTGATGAGAAGGACCTCGCCGCTCTTGGCCACCTGTCGGAGTATCCAACATGCTCTAAGGCTGTGTGTTGGTGTGATGCCCGGTGTGCTGTGAATTTTGCATGGCCTGTTGAGCCATCCCTCTAGTATGGTTCCATGCCCTGTAAAGGGCTTTGGCTTCTTTGTAATTGAATTGGATGACTTGCAAAAGCGCACCCTTTTAGTTCAGACGAGGGGTTTAGTGAGAGCCGGAGGATCCTAGAATTTTGTTTGGGTTTTCCAGGCGCTTTCCATCGCGCAGTACTTCTGTACTATGGCCGCCAAGTCGGCAAAGTGTGCTATGTCACGACGACTTATGGCGTTGAGAATTCCCTTGTCCGTGCAATTTTTGCAAAAGAATGAGATTGCGTCTTCCTCGCGATTGTCCTTAACCTTGCTCATTACAAGGAGGAATCTGGCCCAGAAGTGATGTACTGTCTCTTGGGGCTCTTGTCTAAGGTGGGAAAGATCACTTGTGTCTGGGTGGGTGGGTAGACTTAAGTCCAAATCCTGATCCGATCTGAGACCCAGGGGCAAAGGAGCTCCCGAGCTTGGCAGCTCGGACTCCAGGATGTTGCCCAATATTTGTGGCCCGTTGCCCGATTCTAAGTTCGGAGCCCGGGCCATGTCCTCCCGTAGACGGGTATCCGTCTCGGAGAGCTCGGGAATCCGGACATAGTTCGTCCTCAAAATAGAGGAAGAATCGTTGTTTTGTTCCTCCACCACCGGTGTTCGGCTGCTAGAGCCGCCACATATTCTTCCGCACGTAAGGAACGCTCTGTATTTCCGCTAACTGTGATGACGCCACGTGGACCGGGCATATTAAGTTTAAGATAGGCGTAGTGCGGTACTGCATTAAATCGAGCAAAGGTCATTCTCCCGAGTAGTGTGTGATAGCCGCTTCAGAATGGAGCGATGTAGAAGATTAGTTCTTCACTTCTGAAGTTGTCGGGAGAACCAAATACAACCTCTAGTACTAGAGAGCCCGTGCAGCGGGCCTCGACGCCTGGTATCACTCCTTTAAAGGTAGTATTGCTTTGGCTGATTCTTGACGGGTCTATCCCCATTTTGCGGATAGTGTCCTGATATATCAGGTTAAGACTACTGCCGCCGTCCATAAGGACTCGAGTGAGATGGTATCGATCAATTATTGGGTCGAGCACCAAGGCAGCCAATCCTCCGTGCGGGATACTAGTCGGATAATCCCTGCGATCAAAAGTGATCGGGCAGGCCGACCAGGGATTGAATTTGGGGGCGACGGGCTCCACAGTGTATATGTCTCGGAGTGCGCGTTTGTGCCTTCTCTTTGGAATGTGAGTTGCGTAAATCATATTACTGTTTTGACTTCCGGTGGGAATTTTTTTGTGCCCGATTGTTCGGCTGGCGAGGCTCATCCTCGTCTTCACTTGGCGTCTCCCTCCCCTTGTGTTCGGCATTTAGCTTGCCGGCCTGCTTGAAGACTCAACACTCTCTGTGGGTGTGATTTGCAGGTTTTTCGGGGGTGCCATGAATCTGACATAATTTGTCTATAATCTTATTTAGTCTGGACGGTCCATCTCTGCTACCTTTAAATGGCTTCTTCCGTTGACCTGGTCGAGAGCCCCTGAATCCGGCGTTGACCGTCATGTTCTCTGGGCTGTCTTCATTGTTTCGACGCTTGTTTTTATTACGTCGTGGTTTCCCGTTGCCATCCCTGACTTCGGATGTGCCTGGGTCGCTGGTGCCACTACGGGCCAGCCAACTATCCTCGCCCGTGCAAAAGCGGGTCATAAGGCTCGTTAAGGCTGCCATTGTCCTCGGCTTTTCCTAGCCGAGGTGTCTGGCAAGGCATTCGTCCCGGACACTGTGTTTGAAGGCCGCTAAGGCTTCGGCATCCGGGCAGTTGACTATTTGATTCTTCTTAGTAAGAAATCTATTCCAAAGTTTTCGGGCTGACACTCCGGGCTGTTGAATTATGTGACTTAATTCCTCTACATCCGGAGGTCGGACATAGGTCCCTTGAAAATTTACCCTAAAAGCATCCGCAAGTTCTTCCCAACTTCCAATTGAGGTTTTAGGGAGGCTTTTCAACCAGTGCCGAGCTGGTCCTTTCAACTTGAGGGGTAGGTATTTAATGGCGTGGAGATCATCTCCGCGAGCCATGTGGATGTGAAGGATAAAGTCCTGAATCTAGACCCCAGGGTCTGTCATTCCGTCATATGCCTCTATATTCACGGGTTTAAATCCTTCCGGAAATTCATGGTCCGACACCTCATTGGTGAAGCACAGGGGGTGTGCGGCACCCCTGTATTTGGACGTGTCGTGGCATGCTGTCGACGGTTGTTGTGTTCGGTGCTGATTCCTAGCTAGTATTCGATCAATGTGATCGTTTTGGTAGCTCTGATCATGTGCCAAAGCGCGCTTCCCATATCCATAGATGGACCTGGCCATACCAGATTTTTTGTCCAGGAGCTCACGTAAATCGTGTGCTGACTTGTGTGCGGCATCATTAGCCGTCCTGTCAAGGCCACGGGGTGGTTGGTCCGGCTGATCGGCCGTTTTCGGCTGAATGGGCTCTATGGCCTTGTCGTCGAATTCGGGCGGCAGCTTGCACTTTGGATAGCTCTTTTTGTGGCGATCGCCATCGTATTTCTCTTCAGCGTCAAGCACCTTGATCCATCTGTGATTGAGCGTATCCTGCGCGGCCTTAAGCCTTTGCTTCTGCTTCTTTATGCTCCTCGCGGTGGCAATAAGCCTTCTGTGGAGGTTCTCTTGTTCCAAGTGTTTTTCTGGGATGATGAGTGCATCATCGTCCGGACTGTTCTCCTCTCTGGAGACAGGTTGATGAATTTTTCCCTCGGGATCGTTGTCATCTGAAGTCGGCTCCGGACTATGTTCACCGTCCCCTAGCTCATCCTGCTCCATCACTGGGTCCATGGGGTCGTCGTTTCCTTTGGAGTCGATCGGCGTATTATTCTTTCTTGCGCTGTTTTTACTGTGGCAGGATTTAGAGCGACGTCTACGGCGTCGCTTTGGTGGCTTATCGAGGGGATTATCCTTTGTTGCATCATCGCCATCACCTTGTTTTGGCGTGTCTAGTGGGCGGTGGTTCCATTAACTGTTATAACCCCGCGAGGTCCTGGCATTTTGAGCTTGAGGTATGCATAATGCGGTACCGCATTGAATCTGGCGAATGCGGTTCGTCCGAGCAGTGCATGATAGCCATTGCGGAAGGGGGCGATATCGAAGATTAGCTCCTCGCTTAGGAAATTGTCCGGAGATCCGAAGACCACTGCCAGTGTGATTGAGCCCGTGCAACAGGCCTCCACACCTGGTATGACACCTTTGAAGGTGGTTTTTCTGGGCTTGATCCTTGAGGGGTCGATACCCATTTTGCGCACTGTATCCTGATAGAGCGGGTTCAGGCTGCTGTCACCGTCCTTGAGGACTCACGTGAGATGTAATCCGTCGATGATGGGGTCAAGGACCAATGCGGCCGAACCGCCATGATGGATACTGGTAGGATGGTCCTTGCGATCGAAAGTGATCGGACAAGAGGACCATCGGTTGAACTTTGGGGCACCTGGCTCCATTGCATAGACGTCCCTTAGTGCACGCTTCCGTTCCTGCTTGGGAATATGGGTTGCGTATATCATATTCACCGTTTTCACCTCGGGAGGGAATTTCTTCTATCCTCCTGTGTTCGGCGGCCGGGGCTCCTCGTCGTCATCGCAATGCAGCCCCTTTTCCTTGTTTTCAGCATTCAACTTCCCGGCCTGTTTGAACACCCAGCATTCTCTGTTGGTGTGGTTGGCTAGTTTATCAGGGGTGCTGTGAATTTGACATGAGCGATCGAGTATGCGGTTCAGAGTGGACGAACCTGGATTGTTTCTTTTGAATGGCTTTTTCCGCTGTCCGGATTTAGATCCTCTGAATCCGGCATTGACTGCCGTGTCTTCGGCGTTGTCGCCATTGTTGCAATACATGTGTCTATTGCGTCGTGGCTTGCCGTTGCTATCTCTGGCGTCTGAATTGCCGAAGTTTTTTGGTGTAATGTTGCTATGAGCCAGCCAGTTGTCCTCGCCCGCGCAAAAGCGGGTCATGAGTGTCGTGAGGGCTGCCATGGACTTTGGCTTCTCTTGGCCGAGGTGTTGGGCGAGCCATTCGTCATGGATGTTATGCTTGAAGGCTGCTAAGGCTTTGGCATCCGGACAGTCAACAATTTGGTTCTTTTTAGTTAGGAACCGAGTCCAGAGTTTCTTGGCTGACTCTCCGGGCTGTTGGGTTATGTGACTTAAGTCATTAGCATCCGGTGGTCACATGTAAGTGCCCTGGAAGTTGTCAAGGAATGCGTCTTCCAGGTCCTCCCAACTGCCAATGGAGCTTGCTGGCAGGCTATTCAGCCAATGCCGAGCCGGTCCTTTGAGCTTAAGCGGTAGGTATTTGATGGCATGTAAGTCATCGCCATGGGCCATGTGAATGTGTAGGAGAAAATCTTCAATCCATACCGCGGGGTCTGTTGTGCCATCATATGATTCAATGTTCACGGGTTTAAACCCTTTTGGGAATTCATGATCCATTACTTCATCAGTGAAGCATAGGGGGTGTGCGGCGCCTCTATGCTGGGCTACATCCCGACGTAGTTCAAATGAGTCTGGTGTGTTGTAGTCGGTCGGGCCAGACTTTTGTTTATTGTATCCGGCGTGACGGTCATTGTCACGCGTTGCGGCACGCCCCCGTGATCCGTAGAACGATCTTGACTATCCTGCTTTGCTTTCCAATATGTCTCGCTGGTCCTTCGTGTAGCCCCAGGCCTTAGTATTATTGTTTGATTGGCGACGGGGTGCGGTCTGGATTTCGGGCTGGTACGCCGCTTTGTCTTGGCCACGGGGTGGCCGGTCAGCCGCATCATGCGCTGGTAGTGTGGGCTTTAACGCCTCCTCCTCGAGTTGAGGTAGCAACCTACGCGTTTGGTAACTTTTGGTAGGGCGCTCGAGTCCGTATTCCTCGGATGCCAGGACCTCGGTCCATCTATCAGTTAGCAGATCTTGATCAGCTTGATGTTGTTGTTGCTTTTTCTTCAGGCTTTTTGCAGTGGCTATAAGCCGGCGCTTGAAGCGCTCCTGCTCGACGGGATCCTCAGGCACGATGAATTCTACGTCGCCAAGGCTTAGTTCGTCTTTGGAGATAGGCATGTAATTATCATCCTTTGATTCTCCATCTGTTGCCTGTTCCTTAGGGCTAGCTTGCCCATCTTCTTGCTCGGCCTACTCGAAGCCTGGCTGGGCAGGATTGTTTTCGTCTTCGGCACCATCCGGATTGTTATCATCTCTTGTGCCGGTATCACTATTTTTGCTATGGCGGGGCTTGGAGCGGCGTCTATGACGCCGGTGCCTAGATTGCTTCTCCAGGGGATTGTCTTCCGTTGCCTCATCGCAATTGCTTTCTTTGGGGGTGACCACCATTTATATATCATATGATGAGGTGGCTGTCCAGCGCCCTATAGGCGGTGGTTCCTGTTCTTCTCATGCGTCGTTGTCCATATCTTCGATGTCTTTAGTGCCTAGGTCGCTGGTGCCGCTACGGGCTAGCCAACTGTCCTCGCCCACGCAAAAGCGGGTCATAAGGCTCGTTAAGGCTTCCATTGTCCTCGGCTTTTCCTGGCCAAGGTGTCTGGCAAGCCATTCGTCCCGGACACTGTGTTTGAAGGCCGCTATGGATTCGGCAGCCGGGCAGTCGATGATTTGATTCTTCTTAGTAAGAAATCTATTCCAAAGTTTTCGGGCTGACTCTCCGGGCTGTTGAATTATATGACTTAAATCGTCTGCATCCGGAGGTCGGACATAGGTCCCTTGAAAATTGGCCCTAAAAGCATCCTCAAGTTCTTCCCAACTTCCAATTGAGTTTTCAGGGAGGCTTTTCAACCAATGTCGAGCTGGTCCTTTCAAGTTGAGGGGTAGGTATTTAATAGCATGGAGATCATCTCTGCGGGATATGTGGATGTGAAGGATAAATCCTCAATCCAGACCCCTGGGTCTGTCATTCCGTCGTATGCCTCTATATTCACGGGTTTAAATCCTTCCGGAAATTCATGGTCCAACACCTCGTCGGTGAAGCACAGGGGGTGTGCGGCACCCTTGTATTTGGACGTGTCGTGGCATGCTATCGACGGTTGTTGTGTTCGGTGCTGATTCCTAGCTGGTATTCGATCAATGTGATCGTTTTGGTAGCTCTGATCCTGTGCTGAAGCGCGCTTCCTAGATCCATAGATGGACCTGGCCATACCGGATTTTTTGTCCAGGAGCTCACGTAAATCGTGTGCTGACTTGTGTGCGGCATCATTAGCCGTCCTATCGCGGCCATGGGGTGGTCGGTCCGGCTGATTGGCCCTTTTTGGCTGAATGGGCTCTATGGCCTCATCGTCGAATTCGGGCAGCAGCTTGCGCTTTGGAGAGCTATTTGTGTGGCGATCACCACCGTATTTCTCTTCAGTGTCAAGCACCTTGTTCCATCTTCGATTGAGCGTATCCTGCGTGGCCTTAAGCCTTTGCTTCTGCTTCTTTAAGCTCCTCGCGGTGGCAATAAGCCTTTTGTGGAGGTTCTCTTGTTCCAAGTGTTTTTCTAGGATGATGAGTGCATCATCGCCCGGACTGTTCTCCTCTCCGGAGACAGGTTGATGAATTTTACCCTCGGAATCGGCGTCATCTGACGTCGGCTCCGCACTATGTTCACCGTCCCCTGGCTCATCCCGCTCCATCGCTGGGTCCATGGGGTCATCGTTTCCTTTTGAGTCGACTGGGGTATTATTGTTTCTTGCGTTGTTTTTACTGTGGCGGGATTTAGAGTGGCGCCTACGGCGTCGCTTTGGTGGCTTATTGAGGGTATTATCCTTCGTTGCATCATAACCAATATTTTGTTTTTTATACCAAATTTTACATATTCAATCAATATGTAGGTAACTATTTATATTCTAAACGTAATTTATTTAGGAAGTGATCGTAAGATTACCTCGGGTCAAGAATAAATTATTCTGCACCCTGGGTGATGAATAGTAACACTATATATATATATCATATGATGAGGTGGCAGTCCAGCACCCAGTGGGCGGTGGTTCCTGTTCTTCTCCTGCATCATCGTAAATACCATCGATGTCTCCGGAATCGAAATCGAGCGTGTCGGTTAAGTCATCGACAGTGGCTATGAAGTGGGTGGTGGGTGGGGAACGAATTTCTTCATCGTCCGCTTCCCACTCAAGCCGGACATAGTTCGGCCAAGAGTCCCCTTACAGAGAGAGAGAGAGTGACTTTAATGAATTTAGCACGTCACCCAGGGGCGAGTGTTGAAAGATATACGCGGAGGTGAACTCCATGATGGTGCCCAATCAAATTCGATAGGCATGGATGTATGCGGTTCAGAGCCTATAACCGGAGACGAGTCCGAGGGTCTGATGACACCGGTCTCATAGGAGATGGGGTCAGTGTTCGGCTCCAATGCCGATGAGTGTGCGGCCTCCGTGGAGGGGTCCATCCACCCGTCCTCGGATGGCGCGATCTGCTCCAAATTGATTCCCGGGGCCGCCGCAGGCACGGTCTCCCGAACACTGTCCGATGGTAGATCTTAGTCATGCTCGTTGTGACTGTTCGGCGTACCTGACATGGGCTCGAATCCGTCGAAGATCACGTCTCGACGGATGTCGGCAGTATCGTTCAAGCTTCCAAACCTGACCTAATGGGCAGGGGCGTAGCTATCGATCTGCTCCAGATGGCCAAGAGAGTTGGCCCGCAGTACGAAGCCGCCGAATACAAAGATCTGTCCGGGGAGGAAAACCTCTCCCTGGACCGCGTCGTTAAAGATGATTGAAGAAACCATCAAGCCTTATCGTGACGACACAGAGGAACTCTCAATGAAAGCACCAATGTCGGTGTCAAAACCGGCGGATCTCGGGTAGGGGGTCCCGAACTGTGCGTCTAAGGCTAATGGTAACAGGAGGCGGGGGACACGATGTTTACCCAGGTTCGGGACCTCTCGCTGGAGGTAATACCCTACTTCCTGCTTGATTGATCTTGATGATATGAGTATTACAAGAGTTGATCTACCACGAGATCGTAGAGGCTAAACCCTAGAAGTTGCCTATGATTATGATTATTGTTGTCCTACGGACTAAACCCTCCGGTTTATATAGACACCGGAGGGGGCTAGGGTTACACAGAGTCGGTTACAAAGAAGGAGATTTCCATATCTGAATTGCCAAGCTTGCCTTCCACGCAAAGGAGATTCCCATCCGGACACGGGACGAAGTCTTCAATCTTGTATCTTCATAGTCCAACAGTTAGGGCAAAGTATATAGTCCGGCTGTCTGAGGACCCCTTAATCCCGGACTCCCTCAGGGGGGGTCTGTGGGGATCGGAGGGAGTATATTGTACATTCAAAAGCAAAACGAACATATTATACCCACCCTAGTCCTCTTTCAATCGATCTCTCGACCCCGAGATGAAACCAAGAGAGAATGAGTGGGTGCATGCGTGATACCTAAGGCAGATTCAAAATTTTGTACCGGTTTTCATAGCATCAGCAAATCATATATAAAGGGTATTCAATGTTTGTTTCTATTTTGAATGTACAAGATACTCCCTCCGATCCTTTCTAGTTTACATATAAGTTTTATGTGTAGTCAAAGTATCTCTACTTTGATCAAACTTGCAGAAAATGTTTCAACATTCAACAACGCCCAATCAATATTGTTAGATTCGTACGTACTCCTATATTTGTATTAAAACAGAGATGGTTTCCAATTTGTTTTCAAACACGTGAATGTGCTTTTTCTCGCGCATGCTCTTCCTACTAGGATTTCGCCACGTATAGCCAGTCCAATAGTAACTTTTTTTAAGCTCCATGTCCAATAGTACTAGTGGAATACTGACAATCCAACATCTGCAGTAGAGTATGCAGTGCTCATAGTACTAGTAGTATGCTCCCTCTATTTTTATTTACTCCGCATAAAATGGAGGGAGTACTAGTAACACTCGGCCGACCTCTCTCTCTTCAACCACCTCCTTCCTGGTTTATTAGTCCTCATTGTAATTTGTGCTTATTTTTTTACCAACAATTTAATTGATGGAATGTTAGTGCATGTTAATAAAATTACATCGTTGGAATCATATTCGAACATAATTTTTGATGATATAATTTTTTATGACATACATGAATATTTTGATAGTTAAATTTATGGTCAAACTTTGGCATATATTACAATGGAGACCAATAAACCAGGACAGAGGTAGTAGTAGTATAAATGATGCGTGCAGGGGAGGGGGAGGGAAGTCGGTTTGCTCTCAACTGTGGTCCCACAAGCGAGCAAAAATGCAAGACGAAGCGTGTTCCATTGGGTGAGCGACATGGCGGGTCCAGCGTGCCGGGGTGCAACACGAACGCGACAAGAGCGATGTACAATCAAAACCGATTGACCGGTCATCACCAGAACCACTATTCACACGAGAACCTTCGCTGCTTGGCCTACGCCACCAGCCACTTCCCCAAAACCACACCTCCTCTCCAGCCCGTTCCCCCACCTTTTGATCCCCTAGCCCGCATCAAGCGTCCCCTAGTTTGCCGGAAAGCCATGGTGCACAGCAAGATCACGTACTACAAGATGCTGACGCCAGAGCGCCGCGTCGAAATCTCGGCGGCAGTCGGCGCCATAGACCTCCGTTCCCAAGCTCACTTTGCGGTGGGCCAATCCCAAAGTTCTCTGGAGCCAATCTCCGGGGAGGAGGAAGCCGATCCAATGTTCATGCCAGAGGTCGCGGCGCAGAAGGCCCCCGATGCGTATGAGACAATGGATGTTGACTTCGTGTTGGCGTCCGGGTCCCCCATGGTACACGCGGACCAGCGATTCAACCTAGCGATACTAAAGGAGGACCGGGAGGCGGCGGCTCAACTCGATGTGGAGCGTGTGGATGCCGCTGCCATCAAGGCCCTCCTGCAGGCGGAACCGAATGTCGTGGATGTGAACTGGGCGGCGGAGGCTCAATTTGATGCGGAGCGCACGGATGCCGCTGCCATCGAGGCCATCCTGCAGGCGGAACCAGACGTCCTAGACTTGAACTGGGCAGTGGAGGCTCAACTCAACGCGGAGTGGGCGGATGCCGCTGCCATCGAGGCCCTCCTGCAGTGGAACCGGACGTCCCGGACTTGAACTGGGCGGTGGTCGCATCTGTACAAAGCACCCGCACGCTCCGCGTGAACGAGTAGCTGGAGGCCAAGGACAATCACAGTGCAGAGACAAACATCGACAGCTACGACTGGTTTGCGCCGGCAGCCAAAGACGACGAGGCCGTCTCGTTCTGCGAGCAGTGATAGTTTTTCTTTATGTTGTTGTTTTTAGGGATCTTTTGCTGTGTAAAAACATATATTTATGCGAGTCGCCCGACTTCCATTATTTGGGTCAGTCGACCATTTTAGGCAGTTGGATGAACATCCTACGTCTCCTAACCCTTCTTCCTCACCTCTTCTTCTTCCCCAAGAGACCACCGCACGGGCCGTACGGATCTTCCCCAACATGCAGTTGGATAAACATATTGTTTTAACAAAAAATATGTGTCAGTGGTAGGATGGCTGAGATTGGTTTGATCACATGCGGTATCACGTGTCAGCGAGGGTGCATTCCCTTGGTTGGGTTTGCGGCGTGCAGGAGCGACTGTGTGAGGTTGCGATGCAACCGCGACAGCCGTGCACAAGTGTACCTCCTTTTCATTTTGAAAACTTTAGGCAAGCTTGGCAAAACTGTGTGGTGAAGTATGGCAATGCAAGCCCTAGACCCAAACAGGATACAAGTACGTATGTAGGAGTACTACTTGTGTTAAAAAAGAAAGGTGGGGTTTTCCTCTGCGGGACTGGTCGATACAAATCCTTGTTTGATGTGTCAATTAATGCATATGTTTTCTTCTATGCCCAAAGAGCTAAACATCTCACACCTCATCGCTTGATTAATGCAGCGCCATGCAAACCAACGTTCTCACTTCCTCATGCATACAAGGGTATATTAATGTCCTTGGTTGCTAGTACGAGGCAAACCCCATCAATTTTGCCTCAATTCGTGTTAGTGGCCTTCTGAAAGTGCATTATATCGACTAGAGGGGGGATGAATAGGTGATTTTTACAAATTCATCACTCAGGAAATTCTAAGTGAGGAATTTCCCAAGCAACGAAACACTAGCAGCGGAATAAGTACTCATGTACAAGCATAACAGAGCAATAGCATAGTCATCATGATGAAATGAAAACAAGCACAGAGTACAGGTAGCATGAAAAGAGGATAAGAAGGCATAAGACAAAGTGACTGAAGAAATAGGGTTGAGGAAATAGAGAAAGTCTTCAGTCAAAGTCTTCAAACAGTAACGATCAGGTTCATCAACATAGGAATGAGTAAATGAAAGGGTTGAAGAAATAGAACCAGTAGCTTGGTGAAGACGATCTTTTGGTAGACCAGTTCCAACAGTTGTGATAGTTGTATGTCTGGTTAAAGCGGCTAAGTATTTAAACCTGAGGACACACAATCCTCATCGTATTCTCCTTGAGCTAAAGTCACACATACCTCGCCCAAATACTCGTGGTAAGTCTTCAGGTGACTTCCAAACCTTCACAAACTTGGTCACCTAGCGATCCACAAGTCCTCTTGGACGCTCTAGACCATGACGCCTAACCGTCTGGAGGATGCACAGTCCTCAAAGGTAACAAGCATCGGTTCCACACAGGAACAATCTCTTCAATGATGCTCAATCACTTTGGGTTGTAGGTGTTTGGGTTTGGGTTTTCCTCATTTGATCATTTTCTCTCAAAGTCCTCGGAGGATGGGATGCTCTCAATGACAAGTGTCAGTTTCTCTCGGAGCAGCCAACCAGCTAATGGTTGTAGGGGGAGGCTATTTATAGCCTAGGGAGCAGCACGACATAATAAGACATAAATGCCCTCCAATGATAGGACGGTTAGGTGGATAAGATATTTGGGACAGCTGGCGTGTAGCACAACAATGGTCGGAAATTTGAGCTCTGAAATTCCTCAGGGCTATGATGTTCCTCACTTTGTAGGCAATCCGCACTAGCGAATTCCTAACTCCTCAGTCAGAACAAATTCCTCAGGGACCAAAAGATCTTCGTCTCTGTCACTGAAAAAATTCACTGAACTATATGAGATTTCCAAAGGCTTCACTCGAAGGATTGGGTAGGTGTAGGATTTGAGATGATCATCACTTGGAAAGTGTTTCCTTAGTTTTACCTCGACCCCCTTTAACAGTACGGTGTTTCCTATGACTCAAGAAAGAGAAAATGAAACTACGAAAATAGAAGTCTTCACGCTTCATAGTCCTCGCATGAATATCCAAGTCTTCAAGGTCACACCAATTTCCTCACTTTCAAAGTCTTCAAGAAAACCAAAGTCTTCAGCTGAAGACATACATTTTTAGGGGTCTACTTTCGTTGTAGATATCATACTCCTCATCGACTTACAGAGCATGTGCACACTCCAAAACACATTAGTCCCTTAACCTATAAGTCTTCAATACACCAATATCACTAAGGGGCAGTCAATAGCATCAGAGCACCATAGGACTTAGTTTATAACTCATCAGAGCAAACACCCCAGAAGAGCAAGAGTTGTAAATTAACAAAAAAAATCCCATATATGAGACCCGCTTGAAGACTAACTCAATTTTCTCCCCCTTTGTCATCAAATGACCAAAAGGGACAAAAAATGAGGACTAACGCCCCCGAAGAATATCATCATGATGTCAATGGCGGAGAGCGAGCGTTGTTGGGGTCGTCCGTTGAAGTAGGGCCTGTCGTAGTGTTGTTCAAATCTTCAGCTTCATCCATCTCGCACGGTGAAGAATATGAACTGGCGACCAGCTGAGGAACTTTGACCTTCTTGAATTTCTTCGAAGGAGGTTGAGACCAGTCAAAGTCCTGTTGGAAGTCCATTTCCTTGAGTTCTTCAGCACTATAGAGATGTGAAAGAATAGCCCAATTGTGGTCGAAGACTTGATGCAGATAATGGTGATTCTTCTTCATGGTGTTTTGAGTGACTGCCATATTCTGAAGAATTGCACCAAACTGAAGCTTGACCCACTTGGGATTTTGATCAACTTTTTGGTGAAGATTGAGGAGAAGCTCACAATCATTCATTACCCATGGAGCAGTGGCTTGAGGATTTTGCTTTGAAGCTTTGGCGGTAGAATCTTGTGTTGCAGAGTCATCATTGGTAGAATATGAGGTAGCCTTGCGAAACTGACCATCTAATGGACGAGTGCCTTCATCAATAACAGCTGCTTTGCCATTCTCATCAGCTGAGCAAATAGTCCTTTTGAGGACTTCAATAGGTGGCAAATAGCTTAGATGATTTTGAAAGTCAGCTTGTAATGAATTGAAGTCGTTGATCTGATGAATTTCATGATCTAGGGAGCATAAGGCTTCAACTCAAAAGGTGATAGAGCAGCATTGGCCAAAGTCCTCATGAAGAAATTGTGGTAGTAGATCGGAATACCATGCATCATTTTGAAAAGCAGATTCTTCATGATGCCAACAACCTCTTTTTCATCAGAGTTGTGGCCCTTGATTGTACTGAGGGTTTTGGTCAAAATGCGATAAACTGTCCTTGGCACACTGTAATGCCCCGAGACCGATGCGCCAAATGTCATCCATTTATTCGCCTTCATTGCCATGTCATTCGCTTGCGTGTTGCACTTTGCCATGTCATCATGTGCATTTCATCCGCATGTTTTCCAAAAACTTGCATCCGTCTGGGTCTCCCACTTCTCTCCGTTGTCCATTCCAAGCCCATTCACACTCGCACGCCCCAGCGACACCTCCGAAATATTATTTTATAAGTGGCACAATTCTTGGAATGGGGTGAAACTTGGCGAGCGTTCTTATTATAGAGTAGGCAGACCGCTTGTCAAATTTTGTTCCATTTGGAGATCATTTGATGCCCGAATGGTTAACTGTGTTAACCGTCGGACCCCTTTCTCTTTGCACCCCAGCACCCCTCCACAACAGCCCACAACCCATCAACCCATGCAGGGTTTAAACTTTCTAGAGCCGTGCCCGCGGTTATGTGGCAGATGGGAATTTTTAATGTCCGGTTGTAGAGAACTTGACACCAGATTCAAATTAAAATACACCAACCGCGTGTGTAACCATGACGGCATCTTTTCAAGTGAGTTGAGAAGAGAACACGGTGGGGTTATGTTTGAACGTAGGTAGTTCAGGATCACTTCTTGATCATTACTAGTTTGCGACCGTTTGCGTAGCTTCTCATCTTATTCTTGTACTCGTAAGTTAGCCACCATACATTGCTTAGTCGCGTGCTGCAACCTCACCACTTCTCCATTCCATACCCATTAAGCTTTGCTGAGTCCTCGTGGCTGACAGATCACTACAACAACAGTTGCAGGTGCAGGTAGTGCGATGATCTGACGTGAGATTGATGTTTGCTTGTCTTCGAGTTCCTCTTCTGCTTCTTCTTCGTTCAGGGGATGTTTCCTGGTCGGCAGCCTGGATTAGTAGGGTGGATGTCGATTGAGTTTCTATTTGTGTTTTCATCCGTAGTCGGATGTTGCTCTTATGTACGATGTTGTTGTATTCATGTGGCATTGTATACCTTTTGTATGTATCCCCATCTATTATGTAATGGTACGACATAATGATATTCACCTTGCAAAAGTGTCTTCAATATGCGGCTCTATCCTTGGTGGGACCTTCGAGTTCCTCTCGGATAGGATCGCATATTGGGCGTGATAAGTTGGTATCAGAGCCTCAACCGACCATAGGAGCCCCCTTGATTGTTCGTAGTTTGGACGTTGTTGATTCTAGAAGAAAACTATTTCTGGAGTCTAGTTATATCGGAGAGTAGGAATTCTTTTTACTCCTCGCCCCTTCGTCGCTCTGGTGAGGAATCTTGACGTAGGTGTTTTGGTTTACTCCTCTTCCCCTTTAAATTTTCTTTAGGATCATGCAGGTGTTTTCGTTCGTTGCCTCAATTCTCTTCAAGCTGATTCGATTCTCTTCATCTGTTGCAAGATCAATCCTCAGTTCTTTCTCAACGTCATTGTTTCCCCGTCCTTAGTTGTTTTCTTTTCCCAACCGCCCACCCTTTTTCTTCTCGGAGTCAGAGTCCATAATCGATTATCTATCCTATTCGTGCGAAGCCTCTACATTCTTTCCTCAATTATTTCAACCGATGATTTTCTCTTCATGTTATTCATCGGTTCCTCCTTCCAAGTTGCCTTTGTTTTTCCAGCCCTACCACCGATTTTCTGCTCGGAGTCTGCGTCTCTATTCGAGCATCAATTTCATCCGTGCGGAGCCTCTTCAGTCTTTTCTCAATCACTTCAACCGGTGAATTCTCGTCAAGTTCATCATTGGTTCGTCTTGTTTTCTTTTCCGGTGGACTCAATTCAAGTATTTGGTGTTGCTCATATTCTTTCCCTCAGCTCAAATGTTTTCCCCTTGCCCATTTGCCTCTCGCCATTTAATCATTCTGGAGTGATGAAGACATCTCAGGAGATTTGTTGGTGTTCCAATAAATTTGAGGTTGTCACATCATTCAAGTCTTTCAATAGTTCCGGTGCATCATTTCTCATTCAACAACCCTTTTCAACGGTGTTTTCTTTTTAGTGGGCCCTAACTGATCTTACCTGACTCTTCTAATTTTTCAGAGTTATCCCCAAATTCTTTTCAAAGTGGGACGTGAGAATGAATTTCATCAGTCAGATGCCTCCTTCAATATCGCTTTCAAATCATTTTCATCTTTCGCTCAACCTTCCTGTTTTCATTCTTCCGGAGTGTCTCAGCAATTCTTGGTGGTTATCATCTTCATTCTCAACCTTGAAGACCGAAGAACAATTTCTCTTAAATCTTGTCCATTCTCTCGAAGATTCCTGGTTCTTGCTTCATGTTATCCTCTCGAATTATTCTGTTTGTCAGAAATTCTTTTTTTACTGATCAAAAGCACTTCAAGAGTTGCTTTCCCTCTTGATCATCCGAAGGCCATCATTTCATAAGCTTCTTCATTCTCAACTTTCAGCTCTCGTTCTACAATTCTTCCAGTGCTTTGATCAAGCAGTCTTTAGTCAGCTCTTGATCTCTTCGTTCTTTGGCTTCTATATCCCCTCAAGATATTTGTTCTTCTAATTCTTCCCGGTGATTCATTATCTTTCTTCATTCATTTTCAAATTCTTACGGTGGTTCATTCAACATTCCTCTTCCTTTGTCGTCATATTAATTCATAAGTTCTTTCCAATCCTACCGGTGGTTCATGAAGACTTTCCCAAGTTTTGCGCTATATCTCCCCTTAATATTTTTCAATGTGAATAAGTAGTATGCCCAACCTGTTTGTCATCAATTAAATTTGATGAGGATAAGCATAACGTAATTCTTATTCTTATTTCATCGTGGTCGAGTAATACCTTCCTTCGGAGATTGTTCATGATGAATAATCTCTTGGTTCTAAGTTGTTCAACTTTTCTTTTCCGGAGTTCCAAGTGTTTCTTGCTTGTCTCGTCGCGAAGCTCCATCTAAATCATCGCAAGGCTTTAATCTTATTCTTTTCATCCTTCAAGTCGATGTCATCATCCTTTTTTTACCGGAGTTCTTCACGATGGTTCGTTAAGGATTTCATTCATTCTTCAAGTGTTCATCAAGATTCTTGTTGGAAGAGTTCAAGTGTCTTTTCTTCTTCCGTCTCGTTAATTCTCCATATTCTTTTGAAGTGGAATTTTGCATTCCTTTGTTCTACTCAACTATCAGGCATTTGGTTGTGGCATACTTTTACCTCAAGGTTTGAGATGTTTTTCCATAAGTTCACAACAAACTTATTCTTTTGTTGTTGATGTTCTCAACAACTCCGTTCAATCCTTCCTCTAAGGATGCTATCGAATTCATTCGTGGTGGACTTTATCTGTTCTTTTCATTACACTATTTCAATTCTTCCGGAGGCATTGCGTTATTGCTCTCGTCAAGTGTCATCCCACCTTGTGAAGTTCTTGTTCTATTCATTCCATTTTCAGCAGGAGTGCTGCTGAAATTCTTTGGTTCCTATTCCTTTTCTATCTTGTTCTAACCGGAGTGGTTCAGAGTCTATCTTATTACTTGAAATTATGATTCACGTCTTAATTGTCGTTCCACTTTTCTACCAAGTGCTCTCGACTTTGTTCATCTTCTCTCTTGATCTCTTGTTTCACCTTATCCTCTTTTTCTTCTGTCTCATTCCTAAGATCCTGGGACGACATCTTCTGTTAGTGGAGGAAAGTTGTAACGCCCCAAGACCGATGCACCAGATGTCATCCAATTATTCGTCGTCATTGCCATGTCATTCACTTGTGTGTTGCACTTTGCCATGTCATCATCTGCATTTCATCCACATGTTTTTCAAAAACTTGCATCCGTCTGGGTCTCCCAGTTCTCTCCGTCGTCTGTTCCGAGCCAATTCACACACGCACGCGCCCGCGGCACCTCCGAAATATTATTTTACATGTGGCATAAAAATGTTCTCTGAATGGGGTGAAACTTGGTGAGCGTCTTACTATAGTTTAGGTAGACCGTCTATCAAATTTCATTCCATTTGGAGGTCGTTTGATGCCCCAACGGTTAACCGTGTTAACCGCCGAACCCCTTTGTCTTTGCAGCCCAGCACCCCTCCACAACACCCCACAACCCATCAACCCCTGCAGGGTTTAATCTTTCGAGAGTCGTGCCCACGGTTATGTGGCAAATGGGAATTTTTAATGTCCGGTTGTAGAGAACTTGACACCAGATTCGAATTAAAATACACCAACCGCATGTGTAACCGTGACGGTCTCTTTTCGAGTGAGTCAAGATAACATGGTGGGGTTACGTTTGAACATAAATAGTTCAGGATCACTTCTTGATCATTACTAGTTTGCGACCGTTTGCATAGCTTCTCATCTTATTCTTGTACTCGTAAGTTAGCCACCATACATTGCTTAGTCGCTTGCTGCAACCTCACCACTTATCCATTCCATACCCATTAACCTCGTGGCTCACAGTTTACTACAACAACAGTTGTAGGTGCAGGTAATGTGATGATCTGACATGAGAGCGATGTTTGCTTCTCTTGGAGTTCCTCTTATGCTTCTTCTTTGTTCAGGGGTTAGGTTCCTGGTCGGCAGCCTGGGCTAGCAGGGTGGATGTTGATTGAGTTTCTATTTGTTTTTTCATCCGTCGGATGTTGCTCTTATGTATGATGTTGCTTTATTCATGTGGCATTGTATGGCTTTTGTATGTATCCCCGTCTATTATGTAATGGTACGATGTAATGATATCCACCTTGCAAAATTGTCTTCAATATGCGGCTCTATCCTTGGTGGGACCTTCGAGTTCCACTTGGATAGGATCGCATATTGGGCGTGATACACATAGAGTAATTCATTCACAAGGAATGTGGTCCTTGGAGCTTGGCCAACCTTCAAAGGCTTCATCCACACTCGCATCAAATGATTTGAGATTTCAGGTTCCTCATTAAGGAGCAGTGCAGCTTCAGTGGGAGGACTGACTAGGACGGCATGAAGCAATTCCGAGGCCGATGCTTTGTAATGAGTATTTTCAGTCATCTAGTCAATCACCCATTAATTCACATCTTGCACATTTCCAGTGAGGTGCAGTGTTGCGTAGAATTTGAAGAATAAGTTATTCATTCCAGTCACAGATGTCAGTGCGGAAGTTTAATAGCCCAGTGTCATGAACAACACTCAGGACAGGTTGGAAATAAGGAAGTGATTCCATATCCATGTGAGGAATTTGTTGATGCTCAAATACATTGTCCTTGCCAAATAGGATTGAGGAATAAAATTTGATTTGGCTGGCTATCCAGAAGCGCTTGCGTCGAAGTCTTGCATAGTCATATGGATTGTAATCCGTGAAGAAATGATGCTCAACAAAGAAATCATCAGCTTTGAATTTTTGCTTCTTTGTATGAGGATTTTGTGGCTTGGGCTGAAGATTAAGAGCTGAAGTCTTCACAGCCTCTTGTTGCAACACCTCTGGAGCAACATACTGAGGAATTTCAGCGGCAGATACATCAGCAACTGTCTTGGCCTCCATTTCTCCAGCATTATTAGCTGGAGCTTCTTTAGGAATAGAATGAAGTGAAGCTTGACGTTCTTCAGATCCTGTATGAATTTCTTTAGTTTGAACTGCAGACTGAGGAACTTGATGTACAGGAGCGGTTGATGGTGAATTGGGATGATGTCTTTCCCAATAATCATCATTCAGAACTGGTGTAGGTGTTGGGGAAACCGATCACCTATGGGGTCACAAGGATCCCTTCTACGTTAGTTGCATGAAGAGTGGGTCGAGCCATTAGGACACAGAGGATTTTTATCCAGGTTAGGGCCGCGAGGATGTGTAATACCCTAGTCCTACTTTATCTGGTTATATGGGTGTTCTTGAGCTTTTGAACTAGCTATGATGCGTGCTTTGTCCAAAAGTCTGAATCCCCTCTCTGTTTGCCTTGGGCCTCCTTTTATACGCAAAGGGGTTGCCACAGTGGCACACAGGAGGTGGCAAGCTACAGTGATACGAGCTTATCGCTTGATCCACGTAGGACAAGTGCATTTAATGCGTTGCCTACGCGTCCTCTCGCTTTATTGGGGACAACAACAGAGGCCATCCCGTCCTTCTCTGCTTCCCCTCGACTTGCCACGCGTCTGGGCCAACGAGGCATGCAACGCCATGCTGGCCAACCAGCTGTTGTGTTGGCAAATTGGTAGGCTTCCACGAAGATCTGCATACCGCCACGCAGGCGCCTGCTTTGCTGGCATGCTTATCGCCGCGTTGGAGTGGTGGTGAAGTGGCAAAAACCTTCCTGAGCGTGGGCCTGGCCACGCCCAACGATCGTCCCCGGCAAGGGAGCCATCCCCGACAAGGGTCTTGCTGGGGGATCTTCATCATTTGATCCCACGTGGACTCGTGGGTTATCGATATCTGTGAGGAGCCGCATGCTACCAGGCATGTGCTCTTCAAATCTTGGTCTTTAACATTGTCGATGGTGTCAAAGCTCTCAATACCAAGGGTAGTGGCCTTGCTGGTCCCTTCACATGTTTTTCTAGCAAGGGGCTTGCCGGAGGCCTCGCAGGTCACCTCGGCAAGGCTTGTTGCCGGGCGTGGCCTTGCTTGCCTCTTGCTGCTCGATACTCTGAGTACTTGCCTTGATGTTCTTCGTTCTTGTCTCCTGCTGTCTTCCTCTGCCTCACCAAGATTTGCTGTAGGGGTAGCTGCGACCGTCCGTGCACCGGTAAGGGGTACAGAAGTACCCATACGTTTGTACACCGACAGGAGCCCCCGGGCCTGGGCCACCCATGAGTGCAAGGCGTAGTCCGACCAGGCCCGGAGCAGTGCGCGGGCAGGCGGGGCACAGGCGAACCGCCATGTTTTTTCTGGCAGTTGCGCTTTCCTACACCCTGCATCGTGTGCGTGACATGGGGGTCGTGCGCGGGATGGGCGTGGCAGGCATGTGTCATCCCGTAGTAAATGGTAAGGAGCTGGCTTGTGCCTTCTCCTTAAAAAAGGAAAAACTGTAGGAGCATTGCTCATTTACCTCCTCTGCTTCTCCCAATCTCAGAACCGTCGTTCCCCATTTCTCCCCAAATCTGAACCAGTGCATTGCGCCTCTGCTCCTTGCCGCCGCGCCTCCATTGCCTCTCGATCCCCTGCCCCTCTATAGCCGCCATGGCGCCTAAGGCTAGCAAGGGCAAGAAAGCGGCCAAGGCCGCCGCGTGTAAGGAGTTTCCGAAGAGTGAGCTGGTGAAGATGCGGAAGGAGCATGCCCTCTTCCCTCCGACAATTGATGTGCTCATGCTCAAGGACCAGTTCCTGTGGTTGTGGGGGAAGGAGACGACAGGGCATCCTGCCACCAAGGTTATCCCTGCCCCCTTCGCTACGATCGGCCCGAATGTTTACCCCTTCTTCGTCGACTATTTCTCTTGTGGCCTCTGCCCCCCTTTCTCAGATTTCTTCAACGACATCATGCACACCTACGGCTTCCATCTCCTGGACTTCACGCCGAATGCGGTGGCGTGCATGGCCCTTTTTCCCCATCTTTGTGAGGTCTTCGCTGGGTTCTACCCCAGCATGGCGCTCTTTCGCCATTACTTCTTCCCCCAGGATCAGCAAGGGGACTCCATCTCTGGCTGCATCGCTTGGATCCCGAGGCCTTTGTGCAAGCGTGCATACCCAGAGGGCTTCCAGAACAAGCGATGGGACGAATGGCGGGGCCGGTGGTACTCGATTGTGGAGAAAGAGCCACAACACTTCTGCAAGGTTTATCACAGCCCGCCGGTCCGCAGTGATGACTGGAGCGACTCCGACCCCAACGACGCGTAGCTCACGGTCACCACCACTAGGATCCTCCGCCTTGTCTCCTCCGGCCTCACGCTGGAGATGGTCGGGGCTGATTTCATCCGTCGCTGCATTGCTCCCTTGCACCAGAAAGGGAGGCCGGCCTGGGATTTCAGGAACACGGCGGACATCATGAGGCTCTGCCCCGGCTTAAAGCACAACTTCACCATGATGCAGCACACATTCGCCTGCCAGAGGATCTTTCTGCTCTAGATGGATGAGGACAGCAATGCTGAGTGGGTCGGCAAGGCCGCGAAGGCTGGCATGACCGGTCACCCGTTCAGGTTGCCGGCAGGGGTGCATCCGATGAGCAATAACTCTTGCCAAACCAATATTATTGCCATGATGCCTGCCGTCAACGCCCATGGCCTGGATCCAACTTGGGCCGAGCCAAAGGCAGAGGAGGTCCAACAGTTCTTCGACAACTTGTCGGAGGGCTGCGTCCGCGACGAGCCAGAACTCAACCACCCCACAACCAACCAAGAGCTGGCGTATATTGCCGCCAGGGCGAAGGAGGCGGACCTTGCCGCGGAGGTCCGCAGCTGCGGTATCATGGAGGACGAGGCTGAGGAGGCCGAAGGGGAACAAAGATTACTCAAGTGGGTGGACCCTGCTGCAGAGACCAGCGGTGCTGGTGCCGGGGCTCCCCTGCCGTGGAGGCAGCCGAAGAGCCGGCCGGCGAGGCGTCCGGGGCGAACGAGCCCTTGGCCCCGAAGAAGAGACACGTCTTGCGATGGACCGGCTCCAACGAGCCAGTTTGCCCCGGCATGGCCATATAGCAGCAAGGGGCTTAGGCAGGGCCCATGCTCTAGATGAGGCGTGCAGCCACGGAGGCGTTGGAGGCGGACGTTGCGGCGAAGAGGGCCGCATAGTTGAAGAAGGCCGAAGTTGCTGCCTCCTCTTCGATCAGGCGTGGCGCTGCTTCCTCCTCCTCGAGCAGACGCGCCACCGCTTCTCCTGCGGTGGGGCACGTAAGGACTCCATCTCCTTTCCCGGCGGGCTCCGTCCCAGCGGCCAAATATGACCTTGGGTCATTCGGCCCGAGGAAGAAGAGGAGGGCAGAAGAAGAGGAGGACGAGTATGCACTCTGCTCCATCCATCCATTCTCTAATTCCTTAGTTGAATCACTTGACCTTAACCTGATTTCATTGTTTGCACTGACGCGAAGATGTTGGCCTAGAGGGTGAAAAGGGCCATGGCCTCGATGAGTACTGAGCCCCCGACAAGCACCCCTCATGCACCGCGGGTGATCTTCACCAGTCCGGAGTACAGCCCCCGGCGTAGCCCCCAACATGAGTTTTTCATTTATCTCTTGTTGACGGGTGTTGGAGCATGTCTTCTTACTGGTGATCTTGCCGGAACTGTAGGAATGGAACGGGAGCAGGAGGAGCCCCTAAGGGTCGCCCCCGGCACGCCGCCCCCATCAACCACACCGACCAGAGGGGCGTCCCCGGCAAGGACACCTACCGACGAGCCCTTGCGCTCGTAGGAGGTGGAGGCGGGCATAGGCGCCGGTGACCCTATCCCTGCAACAGACTTCGCCGGGGAGGGGGACGCACCTTCCCCACCTGCTGTGGGTAAGTAGGTGCCTTCTGCTCCTTGCTATCCGCCATTTTAACTTCTTCCTTTCTCTCCGTTTTGAACTTTTCTGATTTTGATTTTGTCTTTTTCCTTCCCTTGGCCTCACATTCTCCATTGGCGGATCGGGCAGACATCGATGAGGTGATCATGGAGACTGCCAGGGACGCCAAGGCTGAGGCCACCACCATTGCTGTAGAGGAGGCCGCCAAGGGACCCACTGAAGAAGCCGCCACAGGGATTGCCGGGGAGGCCGGCGAGGATCCTACTGGGGAGAAGGTGGCTAAGGAGCCTATCGGAGAGGCCGGCAAGGCTGCTGCCGAGGAGACCACTGCGGGGCGTGCCAAGGAGGCCGGCAAGGCCACCACTAGCAAGGCCACCAAGGACCCTGCCAGGGAGGAGGTGGTCAATGACCAATCCTCCTCCCCCTCGGCTCCTGCCCCGAGCAGGTACTTGAAGGTTGGCGACGACCTCTTCATCAACATTCCAGGAGAAGCAGGCGCCAGGACACCAGTTGAGGGGGGAGGTCTTTGAGAAGGAAATCCTCACCGCCGCTGGGCTCTAGGTTGTTGACAAACCGAGCGTCAACGGCGGCGTCTCCAAGGAAGACCAACTCCTTCAAGACATGGGTTTTCCACAAGCTCCAGGCTCTCCACCGGGCTCGCAAGGAGAAGGTAGACTCCAGAATGGGGGTCTTGGACAAGGATGAGGTGGATTTCCAGGAGCGCGTCGCCCAGATGAAAACATGGTTTGACGAGGCTTGGAAGGATCTGAGGGCCTCCCGAGTCTAGCTGAGCTAGCGCCAGCGGGACCTGCTCTTCAAGCAGGCTGATTTTGACAAGGCGTAGGAGGTGGCAAAGGCCAAGGCTGCCCAGGACGAGTCTGACCAAATGCAGCGCCGCATCTCACTTGACGTCCAAGAGGGGGACTTGGTCACTCGCAAAGCGGCGATTGCCGTCACGCTTTGCACTAAGGAAGAGGAGATTGAGCGGCTCGTCGCGCAGCGGACCCAAGACCTGTTGCAGAAGCACCACGAGGCGCTCGATGCTCTGGCCCTCGACCACGCCGGCAAGCTGAAAGAGGCCATCGACCGCGCTGATGCACCGAGTTCACCAGGGCTGAGCTGGCCGACAAGGTGGAGAAGCTGGAGGTGAGCCTGGCCGAGTTTACCAAGGAGACCTCCACGGTCAAGGACGACAGAGAGAAAGCCCTCTACGACCTGGCGGAGATGCAGACCACCATACTTGACAAAACCAAGCTGCTCTCCACGGACAATGAGTCCATTGGCGATCTGAAGCTGAAATTGGACAGCCAAGAGAGGATGCTCTTAGAATCCCAAGATCGCGAGTAGACCCTGGCCAAGTACCTCGCGGGCGAGCAGCTTCTGTTGCGGACTGCCGCCACTTACCACAACAAACTCGTGGAGAGCACAAAACTCTGGACTAGCCACCTCATGGACGTCGCAGAGCAGATTACCACGCAGCTGACTGCCATGGGCAAGCCAAACTTCAGGTTCTCCCACGGGGCAACAGTGGCCGAGGGCCAGATTGCTGAGTTCTTCGAGCGTGTTCTTGCCGCCTTGAAGCTGCTCCAGTCCACCAGGGCGGCCTACCTGGCCGAGGAGTCCTGGAAATTTTGCCAGGACACCTTGATCAAGGTGCTCACCAAGGTGGTGCACTGGAACCCCAGCGTCGACTTTGCTCAGGCGCTCGACAGCTTCCCGGAGGACGTCGACTGTCAAACACTCGAGGAGTGCATCAAGCCCATCATCAGCTGCGTCAGCAGAGTTGTGAGGCTGGAGGGCCAGCGCCGGGATTAACTACTTCGTTCCTTGTAGTTGCTGCGGGTTTGTACCCAAGACAGATTATCTTAAGTTAGAATCGCGAAAAGTTTTGATGTAATATAACTTTTGCTGTACTCTGAACTAGCTGCATATTATCTTCCTGTTCTAGTGCATCCTTGTATTTTTAGCACCCTACGGTTAGTTGGACAGGCCCGCCGGCACGTGCACCCCTTGCCGTAGGCACTAGAAGGACGGATCCTTAGCATCATGCGGAGGGCGTCGACGCCGGCGGGCTACCCTGCCGCTCTTGGCGCAACTCCTGGACTGTCGAGCAGACTCGAGGCAGAACAGGGGCACTGTCGATTACGGCAAGGCACCCCACCGTTCTTAGCATAGCGCGATGCCCGAACTGTTGAGCGGACTCGAAACAGAACAGGGGTGTCGCCAATTGCGGCAGGGTTCCTTTCGTGTGCAGGTTTTCCATACAAGGATCGAAACCATCGAGGGGGATAACCTCATAAGAAGGAAAGATTGCTCAAGGTTGGGATAACTTAGCTTTTGGTCGCTATGTGTATCATCGTTGCGGCCATGGGCGTCGCCGCTCGCCTTCTTCTTCGGAGCCATGGCGACGAAGGCGCCGCTGTCCTAACCAACAGACCAGATTCTCACAACTAACATCCCCTACCTGGCACACCAAAGATGTCGGGGACACCGATCACCTATGGGGTCACAAGGATCCCTTCTACGTTCGGCAGGGGGTTATTTGCGCGAAGAGCATGTTGAGCCATTAGGACATAAAGGATTTTTATCCAGGTTCAGGCCGCGAGGATGCGTAATACCTTAGTCCTGCTTTATCTGGTTATATGAGTGTTCTTGAGATTTTGAACTAGATGATGCGTGCTTTGTCCCCTCTTTGTGTGACTTGGTCCTCCTTTTATACACAAAGGAGTTGCCACAATGGCACACAAGAGGTGGCAAGCTACAGTGATACGAGTTTACCGCTCGATCCACGTAGGACAAGCACATTAAATGCGTTGCGTACATGTCCTCTCGCTTTATAAGGGACGGCAACACAGGCCATCCCATCCTTCACCGCTTCCTCTCGCCTTGCCATGCGTCTGGGCTGACAAGGCATGCAGCGCCACGCTGGCCAACCAGCTGTTGTATTGGCAAAGTGTTAGGCTTCAACGAAGATCTGAATGCCACCACACAGGCACCTGCTTTGCTGGCATGCTTATCGCCGCGTTGTAGGGGTGGTGAAGTGGCAAAAACCTTGCCGAGCATGGGCCTGGCCACGGCCCAGCAATCGTCCCCGGCAAGGGTCTTGCCGGGGGTCTTCATCATTTGATCCCACGTGGACTCGTGGGTTGTCGATTCTGCGAGGAGCCGAATGCTACCAGGCATGTGCTCTTCAAATCTTGGTCTTTAACATTGTCGATGGTGTCAAAGCTCTCAAGCCCAAGGGTGGTGGCCTTGCTCGTCCCTTCGCAAGTTGTCCTGGCAAGGGGCTTGCCGGGGGCCTCGCAGGTCGCCTTGGCAAGGCTTGTTGCCGGGCGTGGCCATGCTTGCCTCTTGTTGATCGATACTCTGAGTACTTGCCTTGATGTTCTTTGTTCTTGTCTCCTGCTGTCTTCCTCTGTCTCACCAAGATTTGCTGTAGGGGTGGCTACGACCGTCCGTGCACAGGTAAGGGGTACAGAAGTATCCATACTTTTGTACACCGACAATAGTAGACCCAAAGTCCACATCCTCATCTTCTTCATCAATTTCTTCAATGCGTGCCTCGTCAACTATGAACTGAGGCATGGGCGATGATACCAGCGGAGTTGAAGGGATTTTATCCACTTCAATTTCTTCATCCAATTGCTCTGAAGTAGCAGCACAGGGATTTTCTTCATCACTGTCATCTAGAATGACATATTCCTCACCAAAGGGTAGAATCTCCTTTGATGGCATGCTTGGCAGAAGAACAACATCAATGCGGTTGGTGTATGAACTCGTCAAAGTCTTCACCTTCTTAGGAGCTAAGGACTCTGAAGTTGCTGATGCTTTCCTTTTCTTCACTGCTGCCCTCTCCGCAATTTTGGTCTTCTCGCAATGGGACACTTTGGATTAATTTTGTTTCGCTTCTGATGTTGATATATAAAGGGTATTCAATGCTTGTTTCGCTTTTGAACGTACAAGACACTCCCTCCGATCCTTTCTAGTTACATATAGTTTTATATGTAGTCAAAGTATCTCTACTTTGATCAAACTTAGAGAAAAAGTTTCAACATTCAACAAGACCCAATCAATATTGTTAGATTCGTACGTACTCCTATATTTGTATTCAAACAGAGATGGTTTCCAATTTGTTTTCAAACACGTGAATCTGCTTGTTCTCGCGCATGCTCTTCCTACTAGGATTTCGCCACGTATAGCCAGTCCAATAGTAACTTTTTTAAGCTCCATGTCCAATAGTACTAGTGGAGTATCGACAATCCAACATCTGCAGAGAGTATGCAAGTGCTCATAGTACTAGTAGTATACTCCTCTGCTTTTATTTACTCCGCATAAAACGAAGGGAGTACTAGTAACACTCGCCGACCTCTCTCTCTTCAACTACCTCCTTCTGGTTTATTAGTCCTCATTGTAATTTGTGCTAATTTTTTACCAACAGTTTAATTCATGGAATGTTAGTGCATGTTAATAAAATTATATCGTCGGAATCATATTTGATCATAACCTTGTCGTTGAGTGGTACTTCGGAGGCCACCATGATTGGACACTCTTGAAAGTAGTGTCGTAGTTTTCGGGATGCCATGAAGACCGCGTATGCTATCTTTTGATAATGTAGGTACTGTGACTTGCATGGAGTGAGGACAGTGATTCATAGTATACCGGCTTTTGAAGCGGGAACTTATGTCCGTCTGTCTCTTGTTCGACGACGAGCACTGCGCTTACAACCTGGTGCGTTGCAGCTATATATAACAGCATAGGTTCACTGATATTTGGCGCGGCCAGGATTGGATTGGTGACCAAGAGGGTTTTTATTTCCTCCAGTCCGGCCGTAGCCGCATCCGTCCACTCGAAGTGTTCGGTGCGTCGAAGAAGGCGATAAAGAGGTAGTGCCTTTTCTCCTAATCCGGAGATAAAGCGGCTTAAGGCAGCCACGCATCCAGTTAATTACTGGATTTGCTTGAGGTCTGTTGGGTAGCCAACTGTGATAGAGCTCGGATTTTAGCCGGATTTGCTTCAATTCCTCTATTGGAAATGATAAAGCCTAGGAGCTTTCCGGCAGGTACGCCGAAAACGCATTTTTCCGGATTGAGCTTGATGTGTATGTTGGGAGATTGTCGAACGTAAGCCTCAAGTCGTCTATTAAAGATTCGACGTGTCTGGTTTTGATGACCACATCGTCTACGTATGCCTCCACTGTTTTGCCGATTTGTGTTTCCAAGCATGTCTGAATCATGCGTTGATAGGTTGCACCTGTGTTTTTGAGCCCGAAAGGCATGGTGTTAAAATAGAAGGGGCCGTATGGAGTGATGAATGCCGTTGCGTCTTGATCGGACTCCATCAAAATAAGCAAACAACACATAGAAAACAGAATCTGTCAAAAACAGAATAGTCTATAGTAATCTGTATCATTCGAATACTTCTGTACCTCCAAAAATTCTGAAATAAATTGGTGGACCTGAGTAATCCATGGGAGGTGTAGGATGAAGATGGTCCTCTGTCTTCTTCATGCCAAAGTGTCCCATTAATCCTCCTCCATGCGCTTCCTGCAACAACAAAAGACGAACAGAGCTAGCTGGAATGCATAGCTTCTTAGCACGGAACACAAACCATCATTAATAATGAACTTGTTCCACGTTCTTCCTCTTTACAATTCTGCATTACATCTTTAAAATCAACATCATGCACAAATTGATCTTTGATGGTCTCCAAACCAAATATTTTGAAGTCAAGTTGTGAAAGCATAGTATAGCGACGAGACAATGCATCAGCAATAACATTTTCTTTACCCTTCTTGTGTTTAATAACATAAGGGAAAGTCTCAATGAATTCAACCCATTTAGCATGTCTACGATTCAGTTTAGCTTGACTTTTAATATGTTTCAAAGATTCATGATCAGAATGTATAACAAATTCTTTGGGCCATAAATAATGTCGCCATGTCTCTAAAGTCCGAACAAGAGCATATAATTCTTTATCATAAGTAGAATAATTCAGACTAGGCCCACTCAATTTTTCAGAAAAGTTTGCAACAGGTTTGCCATCTTGTAATAACACACCTCCTAATTCAATTCCACTAGCATCGCATTCAAGTTCAAAAGTCTCATTAAAATCAGGAAGTTGGAGTAAAGGAGCATGTGTCAACTTATCTTTCAATACCGTGAAGGCTTATTCCTATGCGGTACCCCAAACAAAAGGCACATCCTTCTTTGTAAGCTCATTGAGAGGTGCAGCAATGGTGCTGAAATCTCACACAAAACGCCTATAGAATCTAGTGAGGCTAAGAAAACTCCTCACTTGTGTGACCGTTGTGGGCTGCGGCCAACTCTCAATAGCTTCAATCTTGGCTTTATCAACTTCAATTCCCTGTGGAGTAACAACATAGCCAAGATAAGACACTCAGTCGGTGCAAAAGGTGCACTTACCAAGGTTACCAAACAAACGTGCATCACGTAGAGCAATAAAAATAGCACGTAAATGTTCCAAATTTTCCTCCAAAGATCTGCTATAAATCAATATGTGATGAGGACATCAATACCATTGTTACATCCACAGCCCCTGCTGCTATACATACTGGTCCAATTACTAGAGCTCGCGCACGCCAATTAAATTACCAGGTACTTTCGTTTCTAGGTAATGATTCTAATGTTCATGAGAATATGATGCTGCCTAAATTGGATACATTTGTTTTTCTTACAAATGAAGGGCCTAGCTTGGAGAAGGATGAACATTGGAGTAAGAACAAGCATGGAGATGATGGCATGCGCAAGGGGAACAAGAACGAAGTTACAAGTGATGTTTTCAGGACGTTGAAGCCACCATAATGAGTGGATGAAGCCTTGGACGAAATATACAAGATGCTACTTCATAACTTTCGTCCAAAGGCTATTCAAGGTGCTGTGTCACCTTACTATTGGGCCAAGCCCATGTATTTTTGAAATACTTGAGTATAGGCTGTTTTTAGAGTCCGTATGTGTGGGGAAACAAGAGATAGGGTTGGTTTCGGACCCCTTCCACAAGGGCCACGAAATTCCCCCCTCTTCCTCCATATATACAGCCCTTAGGGCGTCGTTTAGACTTTGGGTTTTGTTTAGATTAAAGTTCGCCATAGCTGCAACTTCGGCGTGCCGTTTGTGTTCAGCGACGGACATAAAGACGTCTCAGAACCCCACCTTGATCAATAAAGCTTTCATCTTATATTCGCAATATCCCGATTGCAATCTTAGTTTGTTGCTTGTTCTTCCTTTTCTCGCAGGAAACAGACCCTCGTGGTTAGGTTGATCGTGCTCCAGCATGGTCAATAACCTCTCGAAGTTGGTTTAGCGATTGCTAAGGCGCTACGTCCTCGCACGTTCGTAGTCGGATCGTCAAAGTCGACTTCCACCAAAGCGATATCCATCATCTCATCGAAAGACGGGACACCTTTGCCTCTATCAAGTGGTATCAAATTCCCAGGTTGCTCGGTGAGATTTTACAGTTTTTCGTTGTTTAGATCGAGTCTGTTCTTCATACCTATAGTCCACGAAAAAGCCAAAAAAAATTAGGGTTAGTTCATTCTATCCGAACCAGTCTGAGCCTTTGCATAGTCTTTTTAGTATTTTGCTTTGTTCAATTTGTGGTTGCATCGTCGCGTCAAGTTGCTGGTCTTAGCGTCTAGTTTCCCTTAGTGTTTCGAGTTCTGTTCACAAGTTGTCACGCCGCCGCCGCACCATCGTCATCGCTCCTGCCATCTACCACCATCGCTGATCCGCCACCGCTCTGAATCCATATCCATATACCACCACCAATCTGTATCCATATACCACCACCGATCTGTATCCATATACCACCACCGCTACCATATACCTCCACCGCTGCCATATCCTACCACCATATATCCACCACCAATCCGAGTTCCTTGCATATTAGGTTTGTTTTCGAGATCCATCTAATTTCCGATTCGTGTTTCCTTTCCTGAGTAGGTTTCGGAAAAAAAAGTCTGGAGACCCCCGGGCAGTTTTCAGGCCAAAATTTTGGCGACCGAAAATATTTTTTCCCTATCCTATTTTTAGGTCCCAGGGAGTGTTTTGAGACACTCGCCATCATAGTGATTTTCACTTTTTCATCGTCGTTGCCCTGATTTCTGAAAAAAAAATTGTCAAATTTTTTTTTCGTTCCCATCCTGTCAGTTTGACCTGGGAAGAGTTTTGAGACACTCGCCATTATAGTGATTTTTCGCAAAAAAAAAAGAGGAGCGCAAAAAAAAGCAGAGCGCAAAAAAAAGAGCGAAAAAAAATTCCCAGAGTGCAGCGTCGTGATTTTGTTAGTGTTCTAGGCTCGCGTCTCTAGCACGGTCTAGCCTAGGACCAGCACAGTACCGTCGTTTAGCGTTTATTCAACTTTGCATCTCTGAATTGATTATTGCTGATCTTTTTTGCTACCATATTATAAGCCTTCCCAGCTGTCGGTGTCAAAACCGGCGGATCTCGGGTATGGGGTCCCGAACTGTGCGTCTAGGCGGATGGTAACAGGAGACAAGGGACACGATGTTTTTACCTGAGTTGGGCCCTCTCGATGGAGGTAAAACCCTACTCTGCTTGATTGATATTGATGATATGGGTAGTACAAGAGCGGATCTACCACGAGATCAAGGAGGCTAAACCCTAGAAGCTAGCCTATGGTATGATTGTTGTTGTGATTGTTGTCCTACGGACTAAAACCTTCCGGTCTATATAGACACCGGAGACGGCTAGGGTTACACATAGTCGGTTACAATGGTAGGAGATCTACATATCCGTATTGCCAAGCTTGCCTTCCACGCCAAGGAAAGTCCCATCCGGACACGGGACGAAGTCTTCAATCTTGTATCTTCATAGTCTTGGAGTCCGGCCGATGATGATAGTCCGGCTATCCGGACACCCTAGTCCAGGACTCCCTTAGTAGCCCCTGAACCAGGCTTCAATGACGACGAGTCCGGCGCGCATAGTGTCTTCGACATTGCAAGACGGGTTCCTCCTCTGAATAATACATAGAAGATTGTGAACACCAGGATAGTGTCTGGCTCTTCAAAATAAATTCCACATACCACCGTAGAGAGAATAATATTTACACAAGTTCAATCTGCTGACGTATTCTGTGGCGTGACGTCACACCACTACCAAGCCTTTACTTAAATCGTTTTTATTATACCACCTCAGCACGTTTAGCGAAGCGGTTTCCTTGGCACGTCTTGTTGAAGCAGAGATCGTGTTCCCCTTATTCCAGGATTCCCATCAATACGGACGTCGGTAACCCAACCGCGCCATTGATTGCGGCGCTTGGGAGATAAGCGAGTTTTACCAGGCCAGTGAGGACATATAGCTTCGTCCGCCCACATATAAGGGGATAAGGATCCACCTCTTTTACCTACGCCTTCTTCCTCCTTTGCTTATCCATCTCCGCGCACTCGAGCTCCAGCGCCCAAGTCCGCTCATCTCACCTCAACCTCGTCCAGCCATGTCCGGAGCGGGAGGCAAGTGGATGGCCTCTTCCGTTACGGAGGGGCACATCGAAGCTGCTGTGATGCGGATACTGTCGGCGACATCGCGCACCGGCTGCCCGACGAGGGGCAGCTCATCCCCACCCCCAGGCCCCATGAGAGGGTCATATTTCTTCCCCACTTCCTCCGCGGACTGGGCTTCCCACTTCACCCCTTTGTCTGGGGGCTCATGTACTACTACCGCCTGGACTTCCACGATCTGGCGCCGAACTTCATCCTCAACATCTCGGCGTTTATCGTCGTGTGCGAGGCATTCCTCTGCATCCAGCCCCACTTCGGCTTGTGGCTAAAGACCTTCAATGTCAAGCCGAAGGTTGCGAAGGGCAGCCAAGCGGAGTGTGGAGGCGCCACGGTGGGCAAAATGCCCAACGTCACTTGGCTCGAGGGTGCCTTCGTGGAATCCATCAAAGGGTGGCAATCGGGGTGGTTCTACATCACCGAGCCACGTGACCCTAAATGGGCAGCGGCCCCCGAATTCAGATCTGGCATCCCCATGCAGCTCACCTCCTGGAAAGAGAAGGGCTTGCTATGGGGTAGTTCGAAGAGCCGGCCGGACTCGATCTGTCTCCAAACCACCGTGAACAAGAAGCTTAAGCTTGTCAGCGTGATCCAGGTCATCCTCGTCCATTGGATTCTCCCGCCAAAGAACGGGCCTTCAATTTGTGGGAGTTCGATCCGGCATAGCACCGGACCTTGGCGGGCTCTTGACACGACGTCTGAAGCTGCACGGAGGTGCTGTTCAAAGCGCTGAGCTCCGCATCCGCGATCAAGATCGCGGATTCAGCACCAGCGCCCGGCCGGCGAGGTAAGCTATGTCATCCTTTACGGGACACTCATTTTTTTCCATAGTTTGACTCTATGTGGGATCTAAACTCCCAATGCCTTTAACATGACTGGCAGAAGACGTCCGGATAGGTAAACTGTCCGGCTCCCCTTCCAGAAGACCCAGCGGACACCCATTTGACGGGGCTGCTGGTCCCGACACTTTACGTGGTGCCGGAGAAGAAGGCCAAGAAGAAGGCCACGGGAACCTGAAGGAGTTCCCGACGTCAGGTGATATCGGACTCATCGTCCGATGACTCTGAGGCGGATTCCTCCCCTGAAGACGAGGAGGAGAAGAAAGAGGCCTCTCCCCCAGCGGGGGGAGAGAAGAAGAGGAAGGCCTCCCCAACGAGGGAGGCCGAAGGGTCCAAGAAGGGAAGGACCCTTCCCCGGACTACTCCGCCAACATTGACGACGGCAACAAGGAGTGGCCCTCAAGGGCCAAGCCCCTGGCGAGATCGTAAGTATCCGGACTCCTAGATGATTTATAATTTTTCTTTTTGCCACACGGTGTCTTTCTAATTCCGCATACAACTTGTAGTCCGACCAAGGACGATCTTCCCGCTTCGTCGAGCGGGTCCTTGGGTACGTCGGATGTGGATTCTATCCCGACCGCCTCCACCCCCCATGACACTGACGACGTCGAGGTGGGATCCCGGGAAGGGACCCGCCAGGAGGAGGAGGCCCCGGAGGTGCCGCAGGGCGACCTCCCGGACTTCGCACCGGACTCCGCACTGGAACCTGCAGTGGTTCCGGAGTCCGGCGAGCGTCCCCTTCGTAAGAAGGGCAAGACTGTGACGCCGGGGGCCTCCGTCCAACCGGACGCGCCGGATATCTTGTTGAAGGCGCTCAACGGCGCTTCCATCGAAGAAGAACACCGCCTTTGTCATGAGTGCGGTGATTCGAAGGTTTACTTCGCCAAAAGTGGGCTAACGAAGCCTCTGACAACCTTCTAACGAGGCTTTGAGGTAAGAATTTTAAGATGTGTAATATAATACCGCATAGACGGTAGCCCATGATGCTCGGTTCGGTGTTGGAAACAAAAGCGGACTAAGGATCTAAAAGATATCTGCAGGAGTCTAAAAATATGTTAATATGGGTTTGCGGTTTGTCTTTGTTGACCTCTGCCGCCTTCACTGCGGAGGTCAATACTGTGAAGCAGAGCCTCGGCGGTCGAGAGCGAGCTCGGCCGTGCCAAGAAGCAGCTCGAGGACAAGGAAGGTGAGTAACACCGTATTAAAGTTGTACCTTATAGAAAAGGATTTGGTTGCAAGAGAAATAACAAGGATAACGTGGGTACTACGGGGCCACAAGCGAGGTGGCGACCACGAAGGAGGCGTGTCATGACGAGCATAATCTGACCATGAACGAGCCGAGCGAGAGAAGCGGGAGGCGGGTGGCGGTGGTACAGCAAGAGCTCAGGGCTCTCGTGGAAAAGCACGAGAGTTTGGGCGTGACTCGAACTTCGAGAGTCCGAGCTTGCGTCGGCTCTTGAGAGTGCCAAAGCTGCTAAGGTCGAAGCCCACAAGGCCCTCCGAGAAATCGAGGATTTGAAGAAAATAGCGGCGGGTAAGGCATTTTTCATGCAAAGCAAGCATGTTAATGTGAATTACCTATTACTTAAACGAATTCGGAGCTCTCCAGGAGTGTTCGCAGATTTGCCACGCAGCATATCCGACGCTGCCGCTTTCTACCGGGCCGAGGAGGGGAGCTCGACGGAGAAGGTCTTCGGTCTCGATATCTTTGAGGCGGACATCAGTGCCCTTAGTGACCAGTGAAGTAGTGATCGAGCTCCACAAGGTGGCGAACATGCCATGAAGGGCCTCATAGTTCGGTGTGGCACGGGAGGCCATGCACAGGAGCTACTTCACTGGTGCGGTGGCTGGTGGATCGTGTCCACAGGTTGAAGTCGTCAAGCAATCCGCTTTGCATTGAAGGTGCCGTCGGGCCTTGCCGTGCAAAGGTGCCTTTGGGGCAGGATGGATCGAGAAGCTTGTGACAGACGCGCCACCCGTGGGCAAGGAGTATCGCGCGCCGAAATGTATTATAAGAGTGTCTGAAGGGTGCCCGCATGATTGCGGGTGAGTGCTCAAAGATGTAATATTTGAGTAAACTTCGCATTTTGTTATCTGTCGCTGAAAACTTTTGTTCATATGCACTAAGCAACGCTTGTTAATTTAAAATATTACCTTCATGCGGCCGTTTATCAAATTTGAGAGATGGCAAGTCGTTGGCTTCAGCCCCACGCCACTAGTCTTTGGGGTGTTGGGATAAACTTGAGCGCTCTTGTTCCCATGTTTGGGTCCATCTAGGAGGCGCGCAACACAACGTTAACGAGGCAACCGGACTTATAATGCTTGAACACTCTCACTTAGCCATAGAATTCTATAATTTTAAATTTCGGCAAAGCCCCTAGTGTTGGAAGACCGAGTTCGGGCGCTATCACGCTGGGCGGACAAAGCCGGTTCCTCGCTCTAAGCGGCATAAGTCTTTAGGGACTCGAAAAAACCTCTCGAACAGCGACTAGCTCTCATTGTATCATGATGATCAGCTTTTAGCTTTCCATCGAGGCGCTCGCCCAGCTCAACCGGGCGCAATCGCAGTGGTTCTCCCGATACTAGCTTAGCCGATACAGCGGAACATAAGGTACCAAAACATGGGGCAGGCAAACCCAACTATTGACCCAAGACATGATTGGAGCTGATGCATATAATGCTATAAGTTAAGGTGCCGCACTTGTGAAAGTGTTAGGACTTATCACACCATAATGCGGGGAACTTAAGCCCCTGGTGCATTTAGCCGTACCAAAGTGTACGGATGCAGCATGTCATAAATGAACATATGTATAAGAAAGAAATGCAATTATAAGCAAAAAGCGATGCATTGTTTATTCCAGAAATACTGCCATGAATGCAGAGCGATACAAATAGTGCGGTAAGCAAGGGATTGGACTTATTAAATATGTCCCCCTCCAGGGGTAGGCTGCGGAATGGTGTATTAAACAGATTTAATGCTCGTAATGGAGACCACCTGAGTGTTCGTTGTAGCCTTTCTCTTTCCCTGGCTGTTGCATCGCGAGTTCGGCAGGTCTACTGCCGGACAGGCCCTCTAGTAAGTGGAGTCATGTGGATAAGAAAATAAAAATAAAAAAAGAAGAAGGATGACACACTTGGGAGCCCTTGGTGTGGTTGAGCCGCACTCTGGGCCTATTGTGGTCGTGCCCCTCCCCCTGTGCCCATGGTATCTCCAGAGCGTAATTATGTACGCGAAGGACCAGTCTTGCAATTTTGTGAGGGCTGGGGTTGGGCCGCATTGCTACGCATGCTCGGAGCGTGCCAAGTGGTCTTGTTGTAAATTACCCCGGGCGCGTTTGGCCATGTCCGGTCGCTTAACGGCAGGATTCGAGAATTGCCTTAAGAGGATGCTCTGTACTTCTGCGGCGAGAGCCGCTGTGTGTTCCTCCGTTCGGAGTGAGCGTTCAGTGTTTCCGTTGACCGTAATGACTCCTTGAGGGCCTGGCATCTTGAGCTTGAGGTATGCGTAGTGCGGCATCGATTGAACTTTCTGACGCGGTTCGCCCAAGCGAGCATGATAGCCGCTGCGAGCGGGACTATATCGAAGATTAACTCCTCGCCGGAAGTTATCCGGGATCCAAGACCACTTCTAGTGTAACTGAGCACTGCATAATTGTCCTCTACACCTTGTATGGCGCCTTTGAAGGTCGTCTTTGTGGGTTTAATCCTTGAGGGTCTATGCCCATCTTGCGCCTTGTATCCGATAAAGCGAGGTTCGAGTTGCTTTGCCGCCGTCCATCGGGACTCTAGTGAGGTGAAATCCATCTACGATTGGGTCTAAACCAATGCGGCAAATCCACCGTGGCGAGATACTAGTGGGGTGGTCCTTGATCAAAAGTGATCGGGCGGGAGGACCATGGGTTGAACTTTGGGGCGTGGCTCCATCTAAATATCGTCCATGGCGCGACGCTTCCGCTCCCTCTTGGGTATGTGAGTTGCGTATATCATGTTCACCGCACTTGTGGGGGAAACCCTTCATCCTCTATTGTTCGCGGCGGGTCTCTTCCTCATCATCGCTATGCAGCCCCTTGTCATTGTTTTCGACAATTAACTTGCCTGCCTGCTTGAATACCCAACAATCCTGTTGGTGTGATTAGCTGGCTTTTGAAGTGCCATGTATCTGGCAGAGCGGTCGAGTATTCGGTCCAAATTGGGCCGGACCCGTAGTAGTTCTTTTGAATGGCTTTTTCCGCTGACCGGGTTTAGAGCCTCTGAATCCGGCGTTGACTGCCGTATCCTCAGTGGTATCGCCGTTAACGTGACGTTTGTTTTTGTTGCGACGCGACCTGCCATTTCGGTCCTTGGTACCCAACGCGAAATTTTCTTTGAGGTTATTCTGCGGGCTAGCCAGCTGTCCTCTCCCCCAGAAGGGTCATAAGTGATGTGAGGGCTGCCATGGATTTTGGCTTTTCCTGCCCTAGGTGCCGGGCAAGCCGCTCGTCGCGGATGTTATGTTTGAAGGCTGCGAGGGCCTCTACATCCGGACAGTCGACGATTTGATTTTTCTTTGTTAAGAACCGTGTCGAGCTGTCGGCGATTTGTCGGCTGCTGAATTATGTGGCTTAGGTCATCGGCGTCGGTGGTCGCACATATGTGCCCTGAAATTGTCAAGGAATGCGGCTTCCGGTCTTCCCAACACCCAATTGATTATCTTTGGCAATTTGTTAAGCCAATGCCGAGCTGGTCCTTTAAGCTTGAGTGGGAGATATTTGATGGCGTGAAGATCGTCACCGCAGGCCATGTGGATATGAAGGAGATATTCTTCGATCCAAACCGCGGGGTCTGTTGTGCCATCGTAGGATTCAATGTTCACGGGTTTAAACCCTTCGGGGATTTGATGATCCATTACTTCATCTGTGAAGCATAGTGGGTGTGCGGTGCCTCTATATTGGGCTATATCACGACGTAGCCCCAACGAGCTTTGTCTACTGTGTTCGGCCCGGCCGAAGTTGCCGTATCCGGCGCGACGGTCGTCGTCGTGCATCATGGGGCGCCCACGTGATCCATAGATCGATCTTGATTGTCTTGCCTTATCCTCCAATATGTCTCGCAAGTCCGGCGCATTCCCCGTAACCCGTACTTTTCGGCGGTGCCGAGTGCGGTTCTAATGGAGGGCCTAAAGGCCTCTCCGTCGTGGCCACGAGGTGGTCGGTCAGCCGTTTTGCGCTCTGGTGATGCAGGTTTATATGCTTCCTCCTCTAATTGGGGGAGCAACTTGCGTTTGGGGTAGCTTTTGGAGGGGCGTTCGAGTTCATACTCTTCGGCCGCAAGGACTTCAGTCCATCTGTCGGCTAGCAGGTCTTGATCAGCTCTAAGCTGTTGCTGCTTTTTCTTTAGGCTGTTCGCCGTGGCCATTAGCCTGCGTTTGAAACGCTCTTGTTCGACGGGATCCTCGGGCACGACGAATTCATCGTCGTTGAGGCTTGCCTCATCTCCGGAGGGAGGCATGTAACTATCATCCTCTACCTCTTCATCTGCCGCTCTCTCGTGAGGGCTGGCTTCTCCGTCCTCCTGTGCTAAATCTTGCTGGAGGGGGTTCTCTTCGGCACTCTCTGGGGTGTTGTTATCTTCGATGCCAGAATCTCCATTCTTGCTGTGGCGGGATTTAGAGCGGCGCCGCTGACGCCGGCGCTTGGGCTGTTTCTTGGAGGAGTCCTCCTCCGCTTTTTCCTCCCCATTCCCATCCTTTGGGATGTCCACCATATATATGTCGTATGACGAGGTGGTCTTCTAGTGCCCCATAGGCGCTGGTTCTTGGTCGTCTCCGGCATCGTCGTCCATACCGTCGATGTCTTCGGAGTCATAGTCTAGCATGTCGGTTAGATCGTCGACAGTGGCTACAAAGTGGGTGGTGTGGGTGGGTTTTGAATTTCTTCGTCGTCCGCATCCCAACCTTCCTGACCGCAATTCGGCCAGGGCTCTCCTGATAGCGAGAGATACCTTAGCAAATTCAGGATGTCGCCAAAAGGTGAGTGTTGAAAGATGTCCGTGGCGGTGAACTCCATGATCGGCGCCCAATCGGATTCGATTGGAGGGGGCACAGGGGGTTCGGAGTCCGGCGAGGAGTCCGGCACCTCGGAGTCACGAGCGTCGCAAGGGACAAGGTCAGTATTCGGCTCCATCGTCGTAGAGGTTGCAGCCCCTGAGGCGGTGTCTAGCCACCCATCCTCGATCTGCACGGTCGGCTCCGAATTAAGGGTCGGAGCGGACTCATGTCTTGACCTCGAGGCCTTGTCCGCAGCAGAGCTAAATCATTCCCATCGAGACAGTGTGGCGTGCTCAGCTGTGGCTCGAATCCATCAAAGATCAAGTCTCGCGGATGTCGGCCGTGAAGTTTAGACTTCAAATCGACCGATGGCGGGCGTAGCTTCGATCTGCTCGGATGGCTGCGAATTAGCCCGCAATGCAAAGCCGCCGAATCGAAGATCTGTCGGGAGAAAAGTCTCACCCTGGACTGCGTCGTTGTTGATGATCGAAGGAGCCATCAAGCCTATCGGTGGCGACGGAGGAACTCTCAATGAAAGCACCAATGTCGGTGTCAAAACCGGCGGATCTCGGTAGGGGTCCCGAAGCGTGCGTCTAGGCGGATGGTAACAGGAGACAAGGGACACGATGTTTTACCCAGTTCGGGCCGTCTCGATGGAGGTAAAACCCTACTCCTGCTTGATTGATATTGATGATATGGTTAGTACAAGAGTGGATCTACCACGAGATCAAGGAGGCTAAACCCTAGAAGCTAGCCTATGGTATGATTGTTGTTGTGATTGTTGTCCTACGGACTAAAACCCTCCGGTTTATATAGACACCGGAGAGGGCTAGGGTTACACAGAGTCGGTTACAATGGTAGGAGATCTACATATCCGTATTGCCAAGCTTGCCTTCCACGCCAAGGAAAGTCCCATCCGGACACGGGATGAAGTCTTCAATCTTGTATCTTCATAGTCTTGGAGTCCGGCCGATGATGATAGTCCGGCTATCCGGACACCCCCTAGTCCAGGACTCTCTCACCAGCTCCACATACATCTACGTCGTGCGTTTGACTCTCCCTGGCAATCGCTCTATCCAAGCTTTGAGAGTTTTGACTACAACGGTTGCCGATCACTAGCTGCTGCTGGGTAAGAACTGGTAAGAATTTGAGATTCGCTTGATGGATGTGTGACACCCCACCACCGCCATATTCCAGTAGTCTATAGGATCATATTCTTGTCTGTTTCTATTGCCGCTAACTATGGCAGGAACACAAGTTGACGAGATTGACTGGGAGAACATGACGAACAAGGAGCTTCATGATAAGTTTCATCAAATGTTGGGTCAACAGGTGGAAGACCTGATGGCCAGCTTTGGAAAGGCAATGGAGAAGATGGATGACATTGAGAAGTCAATTGACACCAAGTTGGACGCCAAGTTTGATGAATTACTCAAACGTCTCCCACAACCAGCTCTACGCCGCGATACGGTAGGGCGAGCACAGCGTGTTCCTATTGAGCTAGGACAAAATTCTGGTGCCGCTGCTACAACTGTTGGTGCTTCTGTAGCTCCTGCTGTTACTACAGAGGTGGCGGACTATTACGAGGATGAGGTTGATCAAATTCAGAACTACGTGCAGCCACCAGCAGGTCGACCTCAGGTATATATTCGCAACGGTAGGCCTGCACCACCACCTCAGGTACGAGATAATGACCATATTCCAACAACTGAAATGGAATATTCCACCATTTGAGGGTAGATATGTTCCTGATTTATATCTTACTTGGGAGTTAGAAACTGAACAACGTTTTACATGTTTACAATATCCCGAGGAGAGACGGGTTGCTGCTGCTGTTTGTGCTTTCACTAGTTTTGCATGTGTATGGTGGTTTGAACATTGTAGATTATATCCTATTCCAACTACTTGGGCTGCTTTGAAAACTGCTATACATACTCGTTGGGTTCCACCATATTATCAACGTGAATTGCTTCAAAAATTGCAGCGTTTAAGACAAGGGAAAATTTTTGCAGAAGAATATTATCAGGAATTACAAACTTGCATGATTAGATGTGGTATTGTTGAGGAGAATGAAGCTATGCTTGCACGTTTTATGGGTGGATTAAATAGAGAGATTCCGACAATTCTAGAGTATAAGGAGTATACTAATATCACTCGTTTATTTCATCTTGCTTATAAAGCTGAACGTGAAGTGCAGGATCGACAAGCATTGGCGCGAACTAACTTTTCTGCAGGTCGACTTTCATCATGGACACCGCGTGCATCTTCTACTTCCACTGCACCAGCACCTCCATTAGGTGCCACCTTCAGTCGTGATACAAGAAAGCACGCACAACGACCACTATCTGCCAAGAGCGCACCTGCCGGGTCTACACAGTGCTCTTCTTCTTCCATGGAATCAACTGGGCACACAAGTGATATTATTTGTCGTTGTTGTAAGGGAATACGTCAATATGCAAGAGAATGCAAATCTCAGCGTGTGATTATTGCTACTGAGGATGGTGGGTATGAGTCCTCTAGTGACTATGATGAGGAGAAGTTGGCTCTTATTACACGTGAAGAACACGTTGGAGATGATTCTGATCTTGAGACACAATACATGGCTCCTGAAGATGCTGACAGGTATGAATGTTTGGTTGCTCAACGTGCTTTGAGTGTGCAGGTCACACAAGCTGAGCAAAATCAGAGGCATAATTTGTTCCATACAAAGCGAGTTGTGAAGAAACGTTCTGTGCGCGTCATCATAGACGGTGGGAGCTGCAACAACTTGGCTAGCATGGAGATGGTGGAGAAGCTCTCTCTCACCACAAGACCACATCCACATCCTTACTACATCCAATGGTTCAACAACAGTGGCAAGGTTAAGGTAACACGTACTGTTCGTGTGCATTTTAGTATCTCTACATATGCCGATTATGTTGATTGTGATGTGGTACCAATGCAAGCATGTTCCTTATTACTTGGTAGACCATGGCAATTTGATAAAAATTCTATACACCATGATAGTAATAATCAGTATACTCTTGTTCATAAGGATAAAAATATTACTTTGCTTCCTATGACTCCTGATTCCATTTTGAAAGATGATATTAATAGAGCTAATAAAGCAAAACAGGAGCAAAATAAGAGTGAAAATCAGATTGTGGCAAAAGAATTTGAGCAACAAATGAAGCCTAATAATAAACCATCTAGTGTTGCTTCTGAAATTAAATTGAAAAGCGCATGTTTATTTGCCACCAAATCTGATATTGATGAGCTAGATTTCACCAAATCTGTTTGCTATGCTTTTGTGTGCAAAGAGGCATTATTTTCATTCGAGGACGTGCCTTCCTCTTTGCCTCCTGCTGTCACTAACATTTTGCGGGGAGTTCGCCGGCGTCTTTCCACAAGGCGTGCCTTTGGGATTACCGCCTATTCGAGGATTGAGCATCAGTTGACTTAATTCCGGTGCTTCCTCGCCAAACCGTCGCCATACCGTACCATCCGGAGGAGACGAAGGAGATTATCGTCAAGTACAAGAGCTTCTCAACAAAGGTTATATCGTGAATCCCTTAGTCCTTGTGTTGTTCCTATTATTTTCTTGCCGAAAAAGGATGGTACATCGGCGTATGTGTGTTGATTGTAGAGGCATTAATAATATTACTATTAGTTATCGTCATCCTATTCCTAGGCTAGATGATATGCTTGATGAATTGAGTGGCTCTACAATATTCTCCAAAGTTGATTTGCGTAGTGGATACCATCAAATTCGTATGAAATTGGGGATGAATGGAAAACAACATTTAAAACTAAGTTTGGATTATGTGAGTGGTTAGTCATGCCTTTTGGGTTAACTAATGCACCTAGTACTTTCATGAGATTAATGAACGAAGTTTTACGTGCTTTCATTGGACGATTTGTGGTAGTTTACTTTGATGACATATTGATTTATAGCAGATCTTTGGAGGAATATTTGGAACATTTACGTGTTGTTTTTATTGCTCTACGTGATGCACGTTTGTTTGGTAACCTTGGGAAGTGCACCTTTTGCACCGACCGAGTGTCTTTTCTTGGCTATGTTGTTACTTCACAGGGAATTGAAGTTGATAAAGCCAAGATTGAAGCTATTGATAGTTGGCCGCAGCCCAAAACGGTCACACAAGTGAGGAGTTTTCTTGGCCTCGCTGGATTCTCTACGCGTTTTATGAGAGATTTCAGCACCATTGCTGCACCTCTCAGTGAGCTTACAAAGAAGGATGTGCCTTTTGTTTGGGGTACCGCACAGGAAGAAGCCTTCACGGTGTTGAAAGATAAGTTGACACATGCTCCTTTATTCCAACTTCCTGAATTTTATAAGACTTTTGAGCTTGAATGTGATGCTAGCGGAATTGGATTAGGAGGTGTGTTATTACAAGATGGCAAACCTGTTGCATACTTTTCTGAAAAATTGAGTGGGCCTAGTCTGAATTATTCTACTTATGATAAAGAATTATATGCTCTTGCTCGGACTTTAGAAACATGGCAACATTATTTATGGCCCAAAGAATTTGTTATACATTCTGATCATGAATCTTTGAAACATATTAAAAGTCAAGCTAAACTGAATCGTAGACATGCTAAATGGGTTGAATTCATTGAGACTTTCCCTTATGTCATTAAACACAAGAAGGGTAAAGAAAATGTTATTCTGATGCATTGTCTAAATCGCTATACTATGCTTTCACAAGTTGACTTCAAAATATTTGGTTTGGAGACCATCAAAGATCAATATGTGCATGATGCTGATTTTAAAGATGTATTGCAGAATTGTAAAGAAGGAACAACTTGGAACAAGTTCATCGTTAATGATGGATTTGTGTTCCGTGCTAACAAGCTATACATTCCAGATAGCTCTGTTCATCTTTTGTTGTTGCAGGAGGCGCATGTAGGAGGACTAATGGGACACTTTGGCGTGAAGAAGACGGAGGACGTACTTGCTACACATTTCTTTTGGCCAAAGATGAGATGGGATGTTGAGCGCTTTGTTGCTCGCTGCACTACATGTCAAAAAGCTAAGTCACGACTGAATCCTCATGGTTTATATATGCCTTTGCCTGTACCTAGTGTTCCTTGGGAGGATATATCTATGGACTTTGTTTTAGGTTTACCTCGAACAAAGAAGGGGAGGGATAGCATATTTGTTGTCGTGGATAGATTCTCAAAAATGGCACACTTTATACCATGTCATAAAAGCGATGATGTTGTTAATGTTGCTGATTTGTTCTTCCGTGAAATTATTCGCTTGCATGGTGTGCCAAATACTATTGTTTCAGATCGTGATACTAAATTTCTTAGCCACTGTTCGAGATGTTTATGGGCAAAGTTGGGTACTAAACTGCTTTTAGTACTACTTGTCACCCCCAAACTGATGGACAAACTAAAGTAGTCAATAGAACATTGTCTACTATGCTTAGGGCTGTTTTGAAGAATAATAAGAAAATCTGGGAAGAATGCTTGCCTCATATTGAATTTGCTTATAATCGTTCATTGCATTCTACTACTAAGATGTGCCCTTTTGAAATTGTGTATGGTTTCCTACCTCGTGCACCTATTGATTTGTTGCCTCTTCCATGCTCGGAGAAGGTTAATTTTGATGCTAAACAACGTGCTGAATTGATTTTAAAAATGCATGAGTTAATTAAGGAAAACATTGAGCATATGAATGCTAAATATAAACTTGCTGGAGATAAAGGTAGAAAACATGTTGTGTTTGCGCCGGGAGATCTTGCTTGGTTACATTTGCGTAATGATAGATTTCCGGATTTGCGCAAATCAAAGCTAATGCCACGTGTTGATGGTCCTTTTAAGGTGTTAGAGAAAATAAATGATAATGCATATAAACTTGAGCTGGCTGCAGATTTTGGGGTCAGTCCCACTTTTAACATTGCAGATTTGAAGCCTTATTTGGCTGAGGAAGATGACTTCCGTCGAGGACGACTTCATTTCAAGAAGGGGAGGATGATGAGGACATCAATACCATTGTTACACCCACAACCCCTGCTTCTATACATACTGGTCCAATTACTAGAGCTCGCGCACGCCAATTAAATTACCAGGTACTTTTGTTTCTTGGTAATGATTCTAATGTTCAAGAGAATATGATCCTGCCTAAATTGGATACATTTGTTTTGCTTACAAATGAAGGGCCTAGCTTGGAGAAGGATGAACATTGGAGCAAGAACAAGCATGGAGATGATGGCATGCGCAAGGGGAACAAGAACGGAGTTACAAGTGATGATTTCAGGACGTTGAAGCCACCATAATGAGTGGATGAAGCCTTGGACGAAATATACAAGATGATACTTCATAACTTTCGTCCAAAGACTATTCTAGGTGCTGCGTCACCTTATTATTGGGCCAGGCCCAAGTATTTTCGAAATACTTGAGTATAGGCTGTTTTTAGAGTCCGTATGTGTGGGGAAACAAGAGATAGGGTTGGTTTCGGACCCCTTCCCCAAGGGCCACGAAATTCCCCCCTCTTCCTCCATATAAACAACCCTTAGGGCGTCGTTTAGACTTTGGGTTTTGTTCAGATTAAAGTTCGCCATAGCTGCAACTTCGCGTACTTCGTTTGTGTTCAACGACCAGACAAAGACGTCACAGAACCCCTCATGGTCAGTTTCTTGCTTGTTCCTCGTTTGCTCGCAGGAAACAGACCCTCGTGATCAATAAAGCTTTCATCTAATATTTGCAATATCCAGATTGCAATATCAGTTTCTTGCTAGTTCTTCGTCTGCTCGCAGGAAACAGACCCTCGTCGTCAGGTTGATCATGCTCCGGCGTGGTCAATAACCTCTCGGAGATGGTTTAGCGATTGCTAAGGCGCGACGTCCTCGCACGTTCGTAGTCGGATCGTCAAAGTCGACTTCCACCAAAGCGATATCCACCATCTCATCGAAAGACGGGACACTTTTGCCTCTATCAAGTGGTATCAGATTTTCAGGTTGCTCGGTGAGATTTTACAGTTTTTCGTAGTTTAGATCGAGTCTCTTCTTCATACCTACAGTCCACGAAAAAGCCACAAAAATAATTAGGGTTGGTTCATCATCTCCAAACCAGTCTGAGCCGGCGCATAGTCTTTTTAGCATTTTGCTTTGTTGAATTTTCGGTTGCATCGTCGTGTCTAGTTGCTGGTCTTAGCGTCTTGTCTTTTAGAGTTTCGAGTTCTATTCACGGGTATTCACGCCGCCACCGCACCATCATTATACGGTGCCATATACCACCACCACAGCAGATTCATCATCCGCTGCCATATACCACCACCACACCAGATACATCGTCCCTGCCATCTTCCATCACCGCTTATCCGCCACCGCTCTGAGTGCATATACCAACACAGATCCGAGTCCATATACCACCATCGACCCACATCCATATACCACCACCCCTCCGAGTTCATCTCATATTAGGTTAACTTTCGAGATCCATCTGTTTCCAGATTTGTGTTTTCCTTGTCTGAGTAGGTTTCGGATTCCAGCAATCTTTTGCCGTCCGTAGAAGAGGTTGGTTTCCCAAAAGAAAAGTCCGGAAACCACCCTCCGTTTAGGCCCAAAATTTTCCGAAAACGCACTTGACAAAAAATTTCCTGGCTATCCTATTTTTAGGTGTTTCCAAGCGTATTGAGACAGTCGCCATTATAGAAAGTTTTTTTGACCCGTTTCCAGTTTTTGGGTCCGGACAGTCGAAAAAAAATTGGTCAAAAAAATTTCGTGCCTATCTTGTTATCTTGACTTGGGAAGAGTTTTGAGACACTCGCCATTATAGTGATTTTCGGCAAAAAAAGAGGAGCGCAAGAAAAAGAGCTTTTTTTACAGAGTGTGCTTCTCCCTTTTTTCCGTGCAGCATCATGATTTTGTTAGTGTTCTAGGCTCGCGTCTCTACCACAGTCTAGCCTAGGACGAGACCGAGACGTCACAGAACCCCACCTTCATTAATAAAGCTTTCCTCTTATATTTTCTATATCCAGATTGCAATCTCAGTTTCTTGCTTGTTCTTCGTTTGCTCGCAGGAAACAGACCCTCGTCGCCAGGTTGATCGTGCTCCCGCGTGGTCAATAACCCCTCGGAAGTTGGTTTAGCGATTGATAAGGCGCGACGTCTCGCACGATCGTAGTCGGATTGTCAAGGTCGACTCCCACAGAAACGATAGCCACCATCTCATTGAAACATCGGGACACCTTTGCCTCTATCAAGTGGTATCAGATTTTCAGGTTGCTCGGTGAAATTTTACAGTTTTTCATAGTTTAGATCGAGTCTGTTCTTCATACCTACAGTCCACGAAAAAGCCATACAAAAAAATTAGGGTTAGTTCATCATCTCCGAACCAGTCTGAGCCATTGCATAGTCTTTTCAATATTTTTGCTTTGTTGAATTTTCAGTTGCATTGTCGTGTCTACTTGCTGGTCTTAGCGTCTAGACTTTTAGAGTTTCGAGTTCTATTCACGGTTATTCACGCCGCCACCGCACCATCATGATCCGCTGCCATATACCTCCACCACACCGGATTCATCATCCGCTGCCATATACCACCACCACACCAGATACATCGTCCCTGCCATCTTCCATCACCGCTTATACGCCACCGCTCCGAGTGCATATGCCAACACCGATCCGAGTCCATATACCACCATCGACCCACATCCATATACCACCACCCCTCCGAGTTCATCTCATATTAATTTAACTTTCGAGATCCATCTGTTTCTAGATTTGTCTTTTCCTTGTCTAAGTTGGTTTCGTATTCCAGCAATCTTTTGCCTTCCGTAGAAGAGGTTGGTTTCCAAAAAAAGAGAGTCCGGAAACCACCCTCCGTTTAGGCCCAAAATTTTCAGAAAACGCACTTGAGAAAAAAAAATCTGGCTATCCTATTTTTAGGTGTTTCCAAGCGTATTGAGACAGTCGCCGTTACAGAAAGTATTTTTTGACCCGTTTCAGTTTTTGGGTAAGGAGAGTTGAAAAAAAATTTGGTCGAAATTTTTTTGTGTCTATCCTGCTATCTTGACTTGGGAAGAGTTTTGAGACACCCGCCATTATAGTGATTTTCGGCAAAAAAAGAGGAGCGCAAAAAAAGCGATTTTTTTACAAAGCGTGCTTCTCCCTTGTTTCCGTGCAGCGTCGTGATTTTGTTAGTGTTCTAGGCTCACGTCTCTAGCACAGTCTAACCTAGGACCAGACAAAGACGTCATAGAACCCCACCTTCATTAATAAAGCTTTCCTCTTATATTCGTAATATCCAGATTGCAATCTCAGTTTCTTGCTTGTTCTTCGTTTGCTCGCAGGAAACAGACCCTCGTGGTCAGGTTGATCGTGCTCCGGCGAGGTCAATAAACCCTAGGAAGTTGGTTTAGCGATTGCTAAGGCGCGACGTCTCGCACGTTCGTAGTCGGATCATCAAGGTCGACTCCCACAGAAACAATAGCCACCATTTCATCGAAATATCGGGACACCTTTGCCTCTATCAAGTGGTATCCGATTTTCAGGTTGCTCGGTAAGATTTTACAGTTTGTCGTAGTTTAGATCGAGTCTGTTCTTCATACCTACAGTCCACGAAAAAGCCACCAAAAAAATTAGGGTTAGTTCATCATCTCGGGACCAGTCTGAGCCATTGCATAGTCTTTTCAATATTTTGCTTTGTTGAATTTTCGTTAGCATCGTCGTGTCTAGTTGCTGGTCTTAGCGTCTAGTCTTTTAGAGTTTCGAGTTCTGTTCACGGGTATTCACGTCGCCACCGCACCATCATTATCCGCTGCCATATACCACCACCACACCAGATTCATCATCCGTTGCCATATACCACCACCACACCAGATACATCGTCCCTGCCATCTTCCATCACCGCTTATCCGCCACCGCTCCGAGTGCATATACCAACACCGATCCAAGTCCATATACCACCATCGAGCCACATACATATACCACCACCCCTCCGAGTTCATCTCATATTAGGTTAACTTTCGAGGTCCATCTGTTTCCAGATTTGTGTTTTCCTTGTCTGAGTTGGTTTTAGATCCCAGCAATCTTTTGTCGTCCGTAGAAGAGGTTGGTTTCCAAAAAAAGAGAGTCTGGAAACCACCCTCCATTTAGGCCCAAAGTTTGCCAAAAACGCACTTGACAAAAAAATTCTGGCTATCCTATTTTTATGTGTTTCCAAGCGTATTGAGAAAGTCGCCGTTATAGAAAGTTTTTTTTTGACCCGTTTCCAGTTTTTGGCTACGGACAGTCGAAAAAAAAATTGGTCGAAAATATTTTGTGTCTATCCTGTTATCTTGACTTGGGAAGAGTTTTGAGACACTCGCCATTATAGTGATTTTCGGCAAAAAAAAGAGGAGCGCAAAAAAAAGTGCGCAAAAAGTAAAAGCGAATTTTTTTGCAGAGTGTGCTTCTCCCTTGTTTCCGTGCAGCGTCGTGATTTAGTTAGTGTTCTAGGCTCGTGTCTCTAGCACAGTCTAGCCTTGGACCTGACCAAGACGTCACAGAACCCCACCTTCGTTAATAAAGCTTTCCTCTTATATTCGTAATATCCAGATTGCAATCTCAGTTTCTTGCTTGTTCTTTGTTTGCTCGCAGGAAACAGACCCTCGTGGTCAGGTTGATCGTGCTCCGGCGTGGTCACTTGCCCCTCGAAAGTTGGTATAGCGATTGCTAAGGCGCGACATCTCGCACGTTCGTAGTCGGATCGTCAACGTCGACTCTCACAGAAACGATAGCCACCATCTCATCGAAATATCGGGACACGTTTGCCTCTATCAAATGGTATCAGATTTTTAGGTTGCTCGGTGAAATTTTACAGTTTTTCATAGTATAGATCGAGTCTGTTCTTCATACCTACCGTCCACGAAAAAGCCACACAAAAAAATAGGGTTAGTTCATCATCTCCGAATCAGTCTGAGCCATTGCATAGTCTTTTCAGTACTTTGCTTTGTTGAATTTTCGGTTGCATCGTCGTGTCTAGTTGCTGGTCTTAGCGTCTAGTCTTTTAGAGTTTCCAGTTCTGTTAACGGGTATTCAAGCCGCCACCGCACCATCATTATCCGCTGCCATATACCAACACCACACCAGATTCATCATCCGCTGCCATATACCACCACCACACCAGATACATCGTCCCTGCCATCTTCCATCACCGCTTATCCGCCACCGCTCCGAGTGCATATACCAACACCAATCCGAGTCCATATACCACCATCGACCCACATCCATATACCACCACCCCTCCGAGTTCATCTCATATTAGGTTAACTTTCGAGATTCGTCTGTTTCCAGATTTGTGTTTTCCTTGTCTGAGTAGGTTTCGGATTATAGCAATCTTTTGCCGTCCGTAGAAGAGGTTAGTTTCCAAAAAAAGAGTCCGGAAACCACCCTCCGTTTGGCCCAAAATTTTCCAAAAACGCACTTGACAAAAAAAATCTGGCTATCCTATTTTTAGGTGTTTCCAAGCGTATTGAGACAGTCACCGTTCTAGAAAGTCTTTTTTGACCCGTTTCCAGTTTTTGGGTACGGACAGTCGAAAAAGAAAACTAATTTTGGTCGAAAAAATTTCGTGTCTATCCTGTTATCTTGACTTGGGAAGAGTTTTGAGACACTCGCCATTATAGTGATTTTTGGCAAAAAAAAAGAGGAGCATAAAAAAATAAATAAAAAAAGAGCGTAAAAAAAGCAATTTTTTTACAGTGTGTGCTTCTCCCTTGTTTTCGTGAAGCATCGTGATTTTGTTAGTGTTCTAGGCTCGCGTCTCTAGCACAGTCTAGCCTAGGACCAGACCAAGACATCACAGAACCCCACCTTCATTAATAAAGCTTTCCTCTTATATTCACAATATCCAGATTGTAATCTCAGTTTCTTGCTTGTTCTTCGTTTGCTCGCAGGAAACAAACTCTCGTGGTCAGGTTGATCGTGCTCCGGCGTGGTCAATAACCCCTCGGAAGTTGGTTTAGTGATTGCTAAGGCGCGATGTCCCGCACGTTCGTAGTTGGATCATCAGGCTCGACTCCGACAGAAACGATAGCCACCATCTCATCGAAACATCGGGACACCTTTGCCTCTATCAAGTGGTATCAGATTTTCAGGTTGCTCAGTGAGATTTTATAGTTTTTCGTAGTTTAGATCGAGTCTGTTCTTCATACCTACAGTCCACGAAAAAGCCACACAAAAAAATTAGGGTTAGTTCATCATCTCCGAACCAGTCTGAGCCATTGCATAGTCTTTTCAGTATTTTGCTTTGTTGAATTTTTGGTTGCATCGTCGTGTCTAGTTCCTGGTCTTAGCGTCTAGTCTTTTAGAGTTTCGAGTTCTGTTCATGGTTATTCACGCTGCCACCGCACCATCATTATCCGCTGCCATATGCCACCACCACAGCAGATTCATCATCCGCTGCCATATACCACTACCACACCAGATACATCGTCCCTGCCATCTTCCATCACCGCTTATCCGCCACCGCTCCGAGTGCATATACCAACACCAATCCGAGTCCATATACCACCATCGACCCACATCCATATACCACCACCCCTCCGAGTTCATCTCATATTAGGTTAATTTTCGAGATCCATTTGTTTCCAGATTTGTGTTTTCCTTGTCTGAGTAGGTTTCGGATTCCAACAATCTTTTGCCGTCCGTAGAAGAGGTTGGTTTCCAAAAAAAAGAGTTCGAAAACCACCCTTCGTTTAGGCCCAAAATTTTCCGAAAACGCACTAGACTAAAAAAATTCTGGCTATCCTATTTTTATGTGTTTACAAGCGTATTGAGACAGTCGCCGTTATAGAAAGTTTTTTTTTACCCGTTTCCAGTTTTTGGGTACGGACAGTCGAAAAAAAAACTTTGGTCGAAATTTTTTTGCGTCTGTCCTGTTATCTTGACTTGGAAATAGTTTTGAGACACTCGCCATTATAGTGATTTTCGGCAAAAAAAAAGAGGAGCGCAAAAAATAAATAAAAAAAGAGCGCAAAAAAAGCGATTTTTTTACAGAGTGTGCTTCTCCCTTGTTTTCGTGCAGCGTCATGATTTTGTTAATGTTCTAGGCTCGCGTCTCTAGCACTGTCTATCCTAGGACAAGACCAAGATGTCACAGAACCCCACCTTCATTAATAAAGCTTTCCTCATATTCGCAATATCCAGATTGCCATATCAGTTTCTCGCTCGTTCTTCGCTTGCTCGCAGGAAACAGACCCTCGTGGTCAGGTTGATCGTACTCCGGCGTGGTCAATAACCCCTCGGAAGTTGGTTTAGCGATTGCTAAGGCATGACGTCTCGCACGTTCGTAGTCGGATCATCAAGGTTGAGTTCCACAGAAACGATAGCCACCATCTCATCGAAACATGGGGACACCTTTGCCTCTATCAAGTGGTATCACATTTTCAAGTTGCTCAGTGGGATTTTACAGTTTTTCATAATTTAAAAAGAGTCTATTCTTCATACCTACAGTCCACGAAAAAGCCACACACAAAAAAATTAGGGTTAGTTCATCATCTCCGAACCAGTCTGAGCCATTGCATAGTCTTTTGAGTATTTTGCTTTGTTGAATTTTCGGTTGCATCGTCGTGTCTAGTTGTTGGTCTTAGCGTCTAGTCTTTTAGAGTTTTGAGTTCTGTTCAGGGGTATTCACGGTGCCACCGCACTATCATTATCCGCTGCCATATACCACCACCACAGCAGATTCATCATCCGCTGCCATATACCACCACCACCCCAGATACATCGTCCCTGCCATCTTCCATCACTGCTTATCTGCCACCGCTCCGAGTGAATATACCAACACCGATCCTAGTCCATATACCACCATCGACCCACATCCATATACCACCAACCCTCCGAGTTCATCCCATATTAGGTTAACTTTCGTGATCCATCTGTTTCCAGATTTGTGTTTCCCTTGTCTGAGTAGGTTTCGGATTCCAGCAATCTTTTGCCGTCCGTATGAGAGGTTGGTTTCCAAAAAAAAAGAGAGTCTAGAAACCACCCTCCGTTTGGGCCCAAAATTTTCTGAAAACGCACTTGACAAAAAATATTCTGGCTATCCTATTTTTAGGTGTTTCCAAGCATATTGAGACAGTCGCCGTTATAGAAAGTTTTTTTGACCCGTTTCCAGTTTTTGGGTACGGACAATCAAAAAAAAAGTGGTCGAAAAAATTTCGTGTCTATCCTGTTATCTTGACTTGAGAAGAGTTTTGAGACACTCGCCATTATAGTGATTTTCAGCAGAAAAAAGAGGAGCGCAAAAAAGCGATTTTTTTACAGAGTGTGCTTCCCTCTTGTTTCCATGCAGTGTCGTGATTTTTTTAGTGTTCTAGGCTCGCGTCTCTAGCAAAGTCTATCCTAGGACCAAACCAAGATCACAGAACACCACCTTCATTAATAAAGTTTTCCTCTTATATTCGCAATATCCAATTTGCAATCTCAGTTTCTTGCTTGATCTTCATTTGCTCGCAGGGAACAGACCCTCGTGGTCAGGTTGATCGTGCTCCGGCGTGGTCAATAACCCCTCGGAAGTTGGTTTATCGATTGCAAGGCGCGACGTCTCGCACGTTCGTAGTAGGATCGTCAAGGTCGACTGCCACAGAAACAATAGCCACCATCTCATCGAAACATTCGGACACCTTTGCCTCTATCAAGTGGTATCAGATTTTTAGGTTGCTCAGTGAGATTTTACAGTTTTTCGTACATTAGATCGAGTCTGTTCTTCATACCTACAGTCCATGAAAAAGCAACACAATAAAAACTAGGGTTAGTTCATCATCTCTGAACCAGTCTGAGCCATTGCATAGTCTTTTGAGTATTTTGCTTTGTTGAATTTTCGGTTGCATCTTCGTGTCTAGTTGCTGGTCTTAGCGTCTAGTCTTTTAGAGTTTCGAGTTCTGTTCATGGGTATTCACGCCGCCACCGCACCATCATTATCTGCTGCCATATACCACCACCACACCAGATTCATCATCCCCTCCCATATACCACCACCACACCAGATACATCGTCCCTGCCATCTTCCATCACCGCTTATCCACCACCGCTCCGAGTGCATATACCAACACCGATCTGAGTCCATATACCACCATCGACCCACATCCATATACCACCACCCATCCGAGTTCATCTCATATTAGGATAACTTTCGAGATCTATCTGTTTCCAGATTTGTGTTTTCCTTGTCTGAGTAGGTTTCAGATTCTAGCAATCTTTTGCCGTCCGTAGAAGAAGTTGGTTTCCAAAAAAAAGAGTCCGGAAACCACCCTCCGTTTAGGCCCAAAATTTTCCGAAAACGCACTCGAAAAAAAAAATTCTGGCTATCCTATTTTTAGGTGTTTCCAAGCGTATTGAGACAGTCGCAGTTATAGAAAGTTTTTTTGACCCGTTTCCAGTTTTTGGGTACGGACAGTCGAAAAAAAATGGTGAAAGTGGGCAGCGCATAAAGGATGAGACTGCCTTTGCTTACAAACAAGAGAAGTCGTTTGTCACTGGGTCAATCAAAGACCTCTTGCCCCTCTATGACACCATCAGCCATTTCCTGCGGTATACCGTCACTCCAAAGGCCGGGGATTCCCATAACATTCGGAGCTCCATGATTGATATCTTTGTGTATCTTCATCAGAAGAAGAAAGTGGATGTTCTGGATTCCATGTACTACGAGCTGTGTCAGTGTGTACAAGAGAACAAGTCCTCGATCTATGCTCCATTCATACTGGCGTTGGTTGAGACCGTCTGACCAGCAAAGTACATTGCCAGCTTCAAGACTACTGTTCCCAAGCGCAACTCCAACTGGACCCCAGCTGCTCCTGCACCCTATGTGCCTATCAAGAAGGGGCGCAACCCTAGTCCTGAGGATCGTTCTACTTACACTCCAGGCATGTCCTCTACTGCACGGATCCCTTGTGGTAAGGCCAAGTCTGTTGGCTCTGAGGCCATCTTTGCCAAGGGGGAGAAAAAGTCTCTGTTCAAGACCTTGAGCAACATGTTCAAGATGTGTCAGTCGATTCAGCGTCGTCAGATCAAGGAAATCAACAAGGAGAAGCTTGTTGGCGTGGAGCGAAGGCAGCAAGGGCTGCTTCTGGTGAGGAGGTCGGTCGAGTTCAGGAGGGCGTCGGCAGTGAGGCCTTTGCTCGGTCTTTCCCAATGGCGGGTGGCGTTTGATGATGATGATGATGCCTCGAGTGCTCCTCCTCTTGTCTAGTGGGTCTCGTGTCGCCATTTGTCTCCTTTTTGTTGTCTTGATGACAAAGGGGGAGAAGTGGTGTGTTCGTGGGTGTGTGTTGTGTTCGTGGGTGTGTTGAGATCTCAAGCCTCGTGTTTCTCGTTGTTGGTTGGTTTTAGTTGGCTTGAGATACTCTTATTTACTTTCCGTCTATGTGGTTGTGAGACTCTAGCTTTATTGTGAGACTCTAGCTTTATTATTGAACCTTGCAATTATCCTCTTATGCTTATTGGGTCTCACATTATTTGCTCACCACACTTTGTCATGAGATCTAGGCACCGTTATAGGTTTATTTTGATGAATCTCATGACTTAACAATAATGATCTTGGTCGAACGTCCTATGGGTGTACTAGATGCATTCTTGTTTTCGGGCACACATATAGTTGGGAGCTATCATAATCATTATTTGTTCCATGGCTTTCTATCTGTTTATCCTCTATGCCATGCTCTAACCACGTTGTCATCAATGCACCAAAAAGGGGGAGATTGAAAGTGCATGTGGCACTTATGCTATATTTTGGTGTGATGACAATGTGGTTAGTTGAACTAATATCGGTTGCTAAAGTTTATCTCAGGATATTGGTTCTAAGTGCCCACGATGGAGATGTGCAACCCCCCATTTCAAAAAGGGCAAAGGCGTGGTCTTTCGACGCTTTGAAGGTTTAGTTTTGGTTTGCTTTGAGTCGTAGGAAAGACCGCACTATTAAGAGGGGTTTGTGTGGAAAAATGTCGTGTGGGAATGCCATTGCCGAGCCTTACTCTCTAACCTTTCCCACTCTGACCACCTAAAAAGAACCTAGTGTGTGTCTTTGTGGTACTCGAGAAAGTTACCAACAGAAATTCTTTGGGTACCCGTGCGCCTGGTCTTTGACCCCGTGCGCTGCGAGTCTTCGTAACTCTCTGGGTACCCGTCTTGCGGGGTCTTTTGACCCCGTGCACTGGGTGGTGTGATTGTCTCTGAGTACCCCGTGCACACGGGGCAGACTTAGCCCGTGTGCACGGGGTCCAACGGGCAGAAATCCCCACCAGCCCATGAACACTATATACAGGCCTTTCTTCCACCTCCAACCCTTAACCCTAATGTCTTGTTGAGCTCCACCGTTGCTACACACCATTTTGCTCAATACTCTCAATCCCTCCACCCAAACTTGTTGAAACTTTGGGGATTGGGAGAGCAAGACCCGATCTACATCTTGACCAAACCAAATCGCGTTCCCCGCAACATTTCTTCCGCCATTGACTTGTTACTCTTGGAGCTTGGGCTCCTAGGCGGTTAGAGGTTCCTCCGGAAGCTTCCTTGCTTGTAGTGTGCTCCGAAGAAGTTTGTAAAGGTGTGGTGGTCGCCTTCAAGACCAACCCCGAGTGTTTCAAGGCTCATCCGTTGGGGGTGACTCGAAGGAGAATACGGTGAGCCTTCGGTGGCGTTCCGCAAGCTTTGGCTCCGGCACCGCTCCAAACGGAGATTAGCTCTTCCCCAAGGAAGAGTGAACTTCGGGTTAAAATCCGCATCCTTGTATCATTTGTGGTTAATCCTTTCCCGCACCTTACTTTGTTGTTGTATGCTTGTTGGCTTGCTAAGTAGTTTGTTGCCTAGCATATTTATCTTGGAGCTTGCTTGTCATATAGGTTGCATTCACCTAGTTGCATATCTAGTGAACTCTTTTAACCGCTAAGCCTTAAAATCTACAAGAAAGATTAAAATTTGTAGTCTCCTATTCACCCCCCCTCTAGTCGACCATGTCGATCCTTTCAATTGGTATCAGAGCCTCATGCTCTAATATACGGTTTTACAACCTTAGAGGATATGGTCGATCTAGGGAATGAGGGATGTGGCTTACCCGTTGCGGAGGATGGTCAAAACCAACCCCCGCGACCGAGACACTTTGTGCTCCTGTCGTTGCTCCCGCCGCTCCTACTAACCCGGATGTCCCCTTGACCGCGGCCGATCTTCTTTCAATGTTTGCGGACCTCAATGTCTCTACGTTGAAAGAGGTTCGGGCCTCGGTCAAGGAGGAAATTGATGCTCGCTTAAAGCCATCAACATCCGCATCAAACTCGTTTAATACAAATGAAGTTCATGATGCGGATGACTCGAGGGAACCTCTTGCTTCTCCGGCTCGTACTCAAGTTCCCCAGTACAATGTCGTGAAACACTTTTACTCTCCTCAACCTTGCAACATCCCCGCATTAATCCTGTTGGGCCTCCGCCCCCTTTGAAAGCTAATGCTTTTGCTAAGTGGAAGCTAGATATGGAGTCTCACATGCGCAGTGCTTCAACTCAATTGTGGTGGATTGTGGTCAATGGATTCAACCCCAAGGACCCAATGAATCTCACTCCAATGGAAGCAGTTGATGATCAACTCAATGCTACCGCACACAACATGCTTCACAATGCTATGACTGAATACTATAGTGATTCCATTGCTCTTGTCGAAACCGCAAAGGAAATTTGGGATTGCCTTTAGGAGGCTTTCGAAGGAGATGAAGCAATTCGAAGATCTCGGTTGCCCTTGCTCAAACAAGAAGTCAATCTCTTTGTGAGGAATGAGGGTGAGTCCACAGAAGAGGTTTACCGAAGGTTGAAGTCTCTTGCGCTCAACTTGAGAACCTTTGGGTGCACTTGGGCAAATGATGATTTCATCAAGGACAAGTTCATAGAAGTTATGGTTCTCACAGAACATACCATGGTCATGATGGTTCATCAACTCCCGTACTATCACAAGTTGACTTCGGCTCAAGTTGTTTCCACCTTCTCTACCCATGTTCTTTTGGAAACCAAGTCCAAGAAAACATTTGCAATAGCTCAAGCAACCAAGAACTCCAATCTTGCCTTGAAGGCCAAGAAAGTGATGAGCCAACCCTCAAGGGAGGAAGAAGTGAGTGAAGAGATATGTGAGGAGGATAATGACACCTCGTGCCTGGCAAATGATTTTGCAGAAGACTTGGCCCTCTTAGTCAAGAAGTACTCCGGGACCATGGCAAACAAAGGAAGAAATCTTAAAGGAAGATCTTTTGGACGAAGGAAATGCTACAATTGTGATAGCCCAAGACACTTTGGTCATGATTGTCCATATGAGAGACGTGAAGACAAGTCCGAGAAGCTTGTGCTTAAGAAGAAGAAGTTCACCAAGTTTGCAAAGAGGAAGGATAACAAGGCTCTTGTTCATGAAGAATACATGTCTGGAGATGAAGATGACGGTGATGATGATCAAGTGGGCACGGCTGCCTTTGCCATGCATGCTACTACCTCCTCCTCCACCACCGACCTCTTCGACTCTCCAAACGAGGACAAGCCATTCACTCATTGGTGCCTCATGGCCAAAGAGGTAAAAACAAAGTCCAAACACAAGAAACCAGACAACTACACTCCCAATGTCTCATGTGAGATAGTGGAGGATGAGTGTGAGGAAGGTGTGGATAATGATGAGGAATCCTTAATGGCTTTCATGAAAACTCTTCATGGTGAAGCTCGTGCTCGTTTTGGCGATCTCCGTAAGTCACTTGCCGAATGCGATGACTTTATTGAGAACGTTGAGAACCTCCTTATAGAGGAAAAAGAGAGAGTTGATCTCCTCGAGCACGAACTTAATGAAGAGAGTGTCATGAGAGCATCACTTGAGGAAGCCTTATCTGCTCATCAAATTGACTTTGTTAAAACCAACGATGCTTTGCAACTTGCTCTTGAGAATAAAGATGCTCTTAACATTAGAGTTGAAAAGCTTCTAGTTGACCATACAAGACTTGTTGAGGAGCATGAGTTCCTTGTGATTAGTTCCAAGGTTGTCAAAGGTGACCTCATTGCCCTCACCAAGTCTTATGACCAACTAAAAGCTACAACCATTAAGGCTCTCACTTCCGTACCTCATATAGATTTAAATGATGATGCTTGTACAGCTAACTTTGCTCATGATTGCACCTCCCTTCAAGAGGAAAATAAGAAGTTGAAAGATCAAATTGAGAAAGGGCTTGTATCATGCATCCAAGGGTAGAAAAACCTAAACGACCTCTTGTGCAGCCAAAAGGAGTGTGTTGCCAAGGAGGGAGTTGGGTTTAATCCCGCATCTAAGAGTGGTAAGAAAAAGAAGAACAACAACAACAATAAGATCGGTCCGACTCCTTCCCCTCCCCAAAAGGTAGTGTTTGTGCAAGAAGGGCACAAGGAGAAGGAGAAGGAAATGAAGGGTGTTAGGAATGGAAAGGTCATTAGGGACAAGGCCATTCGCAAGAATTTTGCCGGCAAGAACAATCCATCATATGTTCTCATGAGAGGAGATGATGGCTATACCTTTGCAAAATTTGTTGGAACTAACTATGATGATTATGCTAGGACTTTTTGGGTTCCGAAGAACCTCGTTGCTAACTCACTAGGACCCATTGCAAAATGGTTACCTATAACCAAAGCTTGATTATTGTAGGACTATGTCTCCGGTGGAACTCAAAGGGTGATCGACAGTGGATGCACCAATCATATGACCGGAGAAAGGGAGATGCTTGTGGAGTTCGTTGATTCACTCAAGGCCTCTTCAAACATCTCCTTCGGTGACAATAGCAAGGGCAAGGTATTGGGTTTGGGCAAGGTGGTAATCTCCAATGATTCATCTCTTTCAAATGTCATGCTTGTCCTATCCCTTCACTACAATTTACTTTCAACTATTCAATTGGCTCGTGCCGGATATGATTCACATTTTGGTGAATTCCATGTGACCGTCTTTAAGAGAAGCAATCTCAAAGTGGTCTTCGTTGGGCATGTTGAAGACAACCTTTACGTGGTTGATTTCTCGAAAGAGAAAACTCATCTTGCAACCTGCCTAATGGCCAAGGCCTATGTGGGGTGGCTATGGCACCGTAGGCTAGCCCACGTGGGCATGAGAAATTTACAAGCTCTCTTAAAGGGGGAGCACATTCTTGGACTAACCAATGTGTCTTTTGCCAAAGATCGTCCTTGTAGTGCTTGCATTGCCGGAAAGCTTCATGAAAAAGCTCATAAAGTGAAGACTATCATCACCACCTTGAGGCCCCTCGACCTTATCCATTTGGATCTATTTGGGCCTCCAACATATGATAGTTTGGGAGGAAGGATATATTGCCTTGTCATTGTTGATGACTTCACAAGATATACTTGGGTGTTCTTTCTCAAGACTAAAGATGAAACTCAAGAAACCTTCATCAACTTTGCCAAAGAAGCTCAACGTCAACATAACTGTGAGATCAAGGCAATCCGAAGTGACAATGGCACCGAGTTCAAAAACTATACAATGGATGAATTCTTGAGTGAAGAGGGGATAAAACACCAATATGTCGCACCATATACTCCCCAACAAAATGGTGTTGCGGAGAGGAAGAACAGGACTTTTATTGAGATGGCCAGGACCATGCTTGATGAGTACAAATCACCATACAAGCTCTGGGCAGAAGCCATCAACACCGTGTGCCATGCCTCAAACTGGCTTTATCTTCGCAAGCTCAAGAACAAGACCCCTTATGAGCTCCTAATCGGGAGAAAGCCCAACGTCCAATATTTTCGGGTATTCGGTTGTAAGTGTTTCATTTTAAACAAAAAACCTCGGTTAGCTTAATTTGAGTCTAGAACTTATGAGGGCATATTTTTTGGATATGCATCAAACTCTCATGCTTACCGAGTTCTCAATAAATCCACCGGATGCATTGAGGAAACAGTAAATGTGGAGTTTGATGAAGATAACGGCTCCCGTATGGAGCAAATTGTTCCTAGTGTTGTAGGTGATGAGGCTCCTTCACAAGCTATAAGGACAATGGGGATAGGCCACATTCTTCCACAAGAAACACCCCATGTCCAAGTAGAATAAGAAGGAGTAAGAGCCCCTCTTGAGGATTTTCCACAAGGGAAGTCATCACCGACACCACTTGTACAAGATGCTTCGGGAAATAGTGAACCTATCCAAGAACAAGATCAAGACCCTCATATTCCTGAGCAAGATCAAGAGCAAACTCTTCCGAATAATGAAGAACCAATCGTTGAGGCTCAAGATCAAGCTCAAAGTCATGATCAAGATCAAGATCAACCCCAACCACAAGTGTCTTCGTCGTCATCACTTCCTACTGAGCAAGAACATGTGGTTGCAAAAGAAGAGTGTCTCCAAGGCTAAAGCAATCTCAAGGGCAAGCTTCTTCATCAAGTCCAAAACCAAGTGAAGAAGAGCTTGACCGCAAAGAGCAAAAAGTGGCCACCAAGTTGAAACATCTTCAACACCTCACCGAGAACATCTACGGAAGCATCAAAAAGGGGTAACTACTCGTAGACGTTTGGCAAACTTTTGTGAACATCACTCGTTTGTCTCTTGTGTTGAACCCCTTAAGGTGGAAGATGCACTTGATGATCTGGATTGGATAGATGCCATGCATGAAGAAATCAACAACTTCACACGCAACAAAGTGTGGACCCTTGTAGAAAGACCCAAGGAATTTCATAATGTCATTGGAACAAAGTGGATTTTCAAGAACAAACAAGATGAATATGGACAAGTAATAAGGAACAAGGCAAGGTTAGTGGCACAAGGTTTCACCCAAGTTGACGGTTTGGACTTTGGTGAAACTTTTGCCCCCGTTGCCCGTCTCGAATCCATTCGCATCTTGCTTGCTTATGCCTCTCATCATGATTTCAAATTATATCAAATGGATGTTAAGAGCGCATTTCTTAATGGTCCTCTTAAGGAGTTGGTGTATGTCAAGCAACCTCCCGGTTTTGAAGACCCCGATCATCCCTCTCACATTTATGAACTCCATTAGGCACTCTATGGACTCAAACAAGCACCTCGTGCTTGGTATGATCACCTTACGACGTTCCTAAGCGAGAAGGGGTTCCAGATTGGGTAATAGATTCCACTCTCTTTATGAAGAGGGTAAAAGGAGAGTTGTTTGTCTATCGAATATATGTTGATGATATTATCTTTGGGTCAACTAACCATGCTATTAACGTTGAGTTTGAGAATCTTATGACTAAGGAATTTGCGATGAGCATGATGGGAGAGTTGAAGTTCTTTCTCGGTTTTCAAGTGAAGCAATTGAGAGGCGGAACCTTCATCAATCAATCTCGTTATATCCAAGACATGCTCAAGAGATTCAAAATGCAAGATGTCAAGCCAATGAAGACACCCATCGCCACAAATGCTCAACTTCATCTTGATCCAAATGGTAAAGAAGTGGATCAAAAGGTATATCGCTCAATGATCGGTTCCTTGCTTTACCTTTGTGCATCTAGGCCAGATATTATGTTGAGTGTGTGTATGTGTGCAACATTTCAATCCGCTCCTAAGGAGAGCCACTATTCGACAGTGAAAAGGATCCTTCGATATTTGGTTCATACCCCAAACTTGGGCCTTTGGTATCCCAAGGGATCATCATTTGAGTTAATGGGTTACTCGGATTCGGATTGGGCCGGAGACAAGGTTGATTGCAAGTCCACCTCCGGTTCATGTCAATTCCTAGGGAGGTCGTTGGTAAGTTGGTCTTCAAAGAAGCAAAATTGTATATCTCTCTCCATAGCCGAAGCCGAGTATATTGCTGCCGGAAGTTGTTGTGCCCAATTATTATGGATGAGGCAAAATTTGATGGATTATGGTGCCAAATGTGACAAAGCTCCTCTTTGGTGTGACAATGAAAGTGCCATCAAGATCGCCGGGAATCCGGTTCAACATAGCAAGACCAAGCATATTGAGATTCGTCATCATTTCATTAGAGATCATGTGGCCAAGGGAAACATTGACGATGCGTTTGGTTCAACTCAGGTAATGTATTCAACTTTGTAATCGGACTGCACTGTATTAGGTGGAGGATTGTTTCACTCCCTGATCTGTTTGGTTCAGCATTGGGATGCTTACGAATTCAAGAGGAACACCGGAAGAACACGGACGATCCCGCCACCACGAGGAACGATGGGGAGGGAGGAAGAGGCGAGGTCGCTCGCGGTGGATCTGTGGGGGGGAGTGCGCTGCCGCCCGCATCGTCAAGGGAGGTCGCGGCGGCGTATGGTCGGAGTCGGGACGAAGAGAGCGGAGATGGCGTTTTGCTTCCCACTCGATGCTTCCGTTTTGGGCTTTGTGAAGCGGTGTATCCGATTACAGCGGATCGAATCCGGCCCAGCCGAAACAAACACCTGTAACGTATTCGGGAGGCAGTGTAATCGATAGACGAAGTAAAAGTGGCGAACCAAACGCGTCGTGAGTTACTCCATGTCAACACCGAGAATCAACTAGCAGACATCTTCACCAAGCCCCTTGACGAAGCAAGATTCCCCGAGTTAAGGCATGAGCTAAATATCGTGGATGTTAGTAACTTCGGATGAAACCCTTGCTCATACACACATACTCATGTACTACCTTGCTTAGTTGTAGGCACATGTATAGAGGGAGCTATCTCAACTCATGAGCTATCTTATCCTGGAAGTGCATAAAACGAACACAATCTTTCACATTAGCCACTTTAGGTGGTACTTGTGCTTCAAAGATGAGTATTGGTGTTGGGCCCAAGGTTCATATCTTCGCGGTGCCATACCAAGTAAACTCAAACATGGTGGCCTCAGCCACCGCCCTCGCTTGAGGGTTGTGTCCGTCTTTATTTCACTTGTGTGGTGTGTTGTTTATTTTCCTTTTTTTGGTTGGTTGTTCTCGCTTCTCTTTTGGTACAAGTGCTCCACATATACCCTTTCCATAATGATAGGACCTTCCTCGTGGCGTATTCAGAAATGTAGACCGAGTGCTTTATGAAGTAGGGGTAAGAGTATACACTCAGCCCTGTATTTAAAAATCCACTCATGTCAAAGTTCCTGAAACCCCGTCTTGCTTGGGGCTCACTTAGCCCGTCTTGCCGCCGGGTCTCTGATTTTAGTCTGAGGAGGTGGGCGTGGGGGGGCTCGGGTTCATTCCCACCCATTCGCCCCCTCCACTCCCCAGGAAGCCTCTAGCACCGCCGCCGTCGCCTCCACTCGCCGGAGCTCCTCCGCGCTTCGTCGGGGTTCTTCCTCCATGGATCTGCATCCAGATGGGGTCCTCCTCCGGTTGGTCTTGTCTCCTTGATCTATCTCCTTGTGTTCCTATCTAATTTTCTAGCTTTAGGGTTGCCTTGCTCCCGAGATTCGTTTGGCCTCAACTAGTTTGTCGATAGAAGTCTAGTGCTTAGATCCTTTGGTCCCTCTTCTACACCCACTCCCAGAGTTCATTCTGGTAGTGGCTGCCGCTGGGAGACCCTCGTGTCCACGGGGTGTTTGACCCCCGTGCGCATGGGGCCCCGTGCCCACGGTCCTATACCGTGCGCACTGGACCCCCGTGCCCACAGGGTCTAAACCCCCGTGCGCACGGGCTATCCATGAACTTTTGCCTAGATTTTGTCTATCTCCTTGCCATTCATCTTACACTTGTACTCATTTGTGTTTCATGTTGTGTGTTATTGGGTGTTTGCGTGTGTTTCAGACTCCGCTGACAAGAGGTCTGAGCTTCGTCGCAAGCGTGCAAAAGGAGGATCAAAGGAATTCACCATTGCACGTCATCAGCCGTCTGAAGGCATGGGTCAGGGCTCTTGGTCAGGTCAGGGCCGTGTTTGCCGTGCAGCCTCAAAGCGGCCTGTTGTTGAGGCTTCCGATAATTCTGAGGAAGAATATGACTCACAAGATGATGTTTACTATGAGAACCTCAATATTGATGATGAGATAGAAGAAGAAGATGATCGTGGTGAGGAAGATGAAGGAGAGGAAGAGGATTCTAGTCCGGAGCAAGCCATTCCGGGTGGGCGTGACCTCCAGAATATGCCTCTTGTCAAGTGGACCAAGCCAGAGCTCTGGGCTGAGAGACAAAGCCATCCGTATGTTGCTGCCACTGGTATGGGAGTGGATCCCCGTTTCAAGAATGAGTTTCAGCAAAGGGTCTATCATGAGCTTCTTATGACCAAGTCAAAGAAGTTTGCTCCTCACAAGCAAGTCAACACAGAGGGTTTGCGCAACAATGATCATCTGTATCCCGGTGTGTACTCCGCTCTTGGACGACTGGGTCTGATTCCATTTGTCACCTTCAACCACCCCTACAATGAAGATCTAGTGATGCAGTTCTTTGCCACTCCGTACTTCTCCAATGATTCTGCTTGCACCCTCACATGGATGGCCGGAACGCATCAGTGCTCAGCTCCTATGGCAAAGTTCTCCGAGATCATTCCTTACCCGTTCATGGATGAAGACACTATTTCTGATGAGTTTGGCATTGTTCGGGAAAGTGGGCAGCGCACAAAGGATGAGACTGCCTTTGCTTACAAACAAGAGAAGTCGTTTGTCACTGGGTCAATCAAAGACCTCTTGCCCCTCTATGACACCATGCGCCATATCCTGCGGTATACCCTCACTCCAAAGGCCGGGGATTCCCATAACATTTGGAGCTCCATGCTTGATATCTTTGTGTATCTTCATCAGAAGAAGAAAGTGGATGTTCTGGATTTCATGTACTACGAGCTGCGTTAGTGTGTACAAGAGAACAAGTCCTTGATCTATGCTACATTCATACAGGCGTTGATTGAGACCGTCTGTCCAGCAAAGTACATTGCTAGCTTCAAGACTACTGTTCCCAAGCGCAACTCCAACTGGACCCCAGCTGCTCCTGCTCCCTATGTGCCTATCAAGAAGGGGCGCAACCCTAGGCCTGAGGATCGTGCTACTTACACTCCAGGCATGTCCTCTACTGCACGGATCCCTCGTGGTAAGGCCAAGTCTGTTGGCTCTGAGGCCATCTTTGCCAAGGGAGAGAAGAAGTCTCTGTTCAAGACCTTGAGCAACATGTTCAAGATGTGTCAGTCGATTCAGCATCGTCAGATCAAGGAAATCAACAAGGAGAAGCTTGTTCGGCGTGAGCAGAAGGCAGCAAGGGCTGCTGCTGGTGAGGAGGTTGGTCCAGGTTCAGAGGACGTCGACAGTGAGGCCACTGCTCGGTCTTTCCCAATGGCGGGGTGGCGTTTTGATGATGATGATGATGCCTCGAGTGCTCCTCCTCTTGTCTAGTGGGTCTCGTGTCGCCATTTGTCTCCTTTTTGTTGTCTTGATGACAAAGGGGGAGAAGTGGTGTGTTCGTGGGTGTGTGTTGTGTTCGTGGGTGTGTTGAGATCTCAAGCCTCGTGTTTCTCGTTGTTGGTTGGTTTTAGTTGGCTTGAGATACTCTTATTTACTTTCCGTCTGTGTGGTTGTGAGACTCTAGCTTTATTGTGAGACTCTAGCTTTATTATTGAACCTTGCAATTATCCTCTTATGCTTATTGGGTCTCACATTATTTGCTCACCACACTTTGTCATGAGATCTAGGCACCGTTATAGGTTTATTTTGATGAATCTCATGACTTAACAATAATGATCTTGGTCGAACGTCCTATGGGTGTACTAGATGCATTCTTGTTTTCGGGCACACACATAGGGGGAGCTATCATAATCATTATTTGTTCCATGGCTTTCTATCTATTTATCCTCTATGCCATGCTCTAACCACGTTGTCATCAATGCACCAAAAAGGGGGAGATTGAAAGTGCTAGTGGCACTTATGCTATATTTTGGTGTGATGACAATGTGGTTAGTTGAACTAATATCGGTTGCTAAAGTTTATCTCAGGATATTGGTTCTAAGTGCCCACGATGGAGATGTGCAACCCCCCATTTCAAAAAGGGCAAAGGCGTGGTCTTTTGACGCTTCGAAGGTTTAGTTTTGGTTTGCTTCGAGTCATAGGAAAGACCGCACTATTAAGAGGGGTTTGTGTGGATAAATGTCATGTGGGATTGCCATTGCTGAGCCTTACTCTCTTACCTTTCCCACTCTGACCACCTAAAAAGAACCTAGTGTGTGTGTGTTGTGGTACTCAGAAAGTTGCACTGTTACTGGGTACCCCGTGCGCACGTGGTACTGCGTGACTCTCTGGGTACCTCGTGCGCACGGGGTCTTTTGACTCCCATGCGTGCGGGGTACTGCGTAACTCTCTGGGTACCCCGTGCGCACGAGGTCTTTTGACCCCCGTGCGCACGGGGTGGTTTGCTTGTCTCTGAGTACCCCGTGCGCACGAGGCTGACTTAGCCCGTGCGCACGGGGTCCAACGGGCAGAAATCCCCACCAGCCCATGAACACTATATAAACGCCTTTCTTCCACCTCCAACCCTTAACCCTAATGTCTTGTTGAGCTCCACCATTGCTACACCCCATTTTGCTCAATACTCTCAATCCCTCCACCCAAACTTGTTGAAACTTTGGGGATTGGGAGAGCAAGACCCGATCTACATATTGACCAAACCAAATCGCGTTCCCCCCAACATTTCTTCCCCATTGACTTGTTACTCTTGGAGCTTGGGCTCATAGGCGGTTAGAAGTTCCTCCGGAAGCTTCCTTGCTTGTGGTGTGCACCGGAGAAGTTTGTAAAGGTGTGGTGGTCGCCTTCAAGACCAACCCCGAGTGTTTCGAGGCTCATCCGTTGGGCGTGACTCGAAGGAGAATACGGTGAGCCTTCGGTGGCATTCCGCAAGCTTTGGCTATGGCACCTCTCCAAACGGAGATTAGCTCTTCCCCAAGGAAGAGTGAACTTCGGGTTAAAATCCGCGTCCTCGTCTCACTTGTGGTTAATCCTTTCCCGCACCTTATTTTGTTGTTGTATGCTTGTTGGCTTGCTAAGTAGTTTGTTGCCTAGGATATTTATCTTGGAGCTTGCTTGTCATATAGGTTGCATTCACCTAGTTGCATATCTAGTGAATTCTTTTATCTGCTAAGCCTTAAAATCTACAAGAAACATTAAATTTTGTAGTCTCCTATTCACCCCCCCCCCTCTAGTCGACCGTATCGATCCTTTCACCAGACCAAGACGTCACAGAAACCAACTTCATTAATAAATCTTTCCTCTTGTATTCGCAATATCCAGATTGCAATCTCAGTTTCTTGCTTGTTCTTTGTTTGCTCGCAGGAAACAGACCCTCGTGGTCAGGTTGATCGTCCTTCGGCGTGGTCAATAACCACTCAGAAGTTGGTTTAGTGATTGCTAAGGCGCGACGTCTCGTACGTTCGTAGTTGGATCATCAAGGTCGACTACCACAGAAACGATAGCCACCATCTCATCAAAACATCGGGACACCTTTGCCTCTATCAAGTGGTATCAGATTTTCAGCTTGCTCGGTGAGATTTTACAGTTTTTCATAGTTTAGATCGAGTCTGTTCTTCATACCTACAGTCCACAAAAAAGCCAGACAAGAAAAATTAGGGTTAGTTCATCATCTCCGAACAAGTCTGAGCCATTGCATAGTATTTTCAGTATTTTTCTTTGTTGAATTTTCGGTTGCATCATCGTGTCTACTTGCTGGTCTTAGCGTCTAGTCTTTAAGAGTTTCGAGTTCTGTTCACGGGTATTCACGCCACCACCGCACCATCATTATCCGCTGCCATATACCACCACCACACCAGATTCATCATTCGCTGCCATATACCACCACCACCACACCAGATACATCGTCCCTGCCATCTTCCATCACCGCTTATCCACCACCGCTCCGAGTGCATATACCAACACCGACCCGAGTCCATATACCACCATCGACCCACATCCATATACCACCACCCCTCCGAGTTCATCTCATATTAGGTTAACGTTCGAGATCCATCTGTTTCTAGATTTGTGTTTTCCTTGTCTGAGTAGGTTTCGGATTCCAACAATCTTTTGCCGTCCATAGAAGAGGTTGGTTTCCAAAAAAAAAAGTCCGGAAACCACCCTTCGTTTAGGCCCAAAATTTTCCAAAAACGCACTTGACAAAAAAAAAGTTGGCTATCCTATTTTTAGGTGTTTCCAAGCGTATTGAGACAATTGCCATTATAGAAATGTTTTTTGACCCGTTTCCAGTTTTTGGGTACGGACAGTCAGAAAAAATAATTGGTCGAAAAAATTTCGTGTCTATCCTGTTATCTTGACTTGGGAAGAGTTTTGAGACACTCTTCATTATAGTGATTTTCGGCAAAAAAAGAGATTTTTTTACAGAATGCTTCTCCCTTGTTTCCGTGCAGCGTCGTGATTTTGTTAGTGTTCTAGGCTCGCGTCTCTAGCACAGTCTAGCCTAGGACCAGACCAAGACGTCACAGAACCCCACCTTCATTAATAAAGCTTTCCTCTTATATTCGCAATATCCAAATTGCAATCTCAGTTTCTTGCTTGTTCTTCATTTGCTCGGAGGAAACAGACCCTCGTGGTCAGGTTCATCGTGCTCCGGCATGGTCAATAACCCCTCGGAAGTTGGTTTAGCAATTGCTAAGGCGCAACGTCTAGCATGTTCGTAGTCGGATCGTCAAGGTCGACTCCCACAGAAACGATAGCCACCATCTCATCGGGACACCTTTGCCTCTATCCTATGTTATGAAGCATCTACAGAAAGGAGTTACGACCGCAAAATCCAAGAAATATCTACAAACTGGTTATGGCAGGATTTGCAAAATGGTTCTAGAGCAATGTAAGCTTTTGAATTGCACTGTCAGTTTTTTTAATATATTGACTACATAAGATGATCAGCTTGTCTATTTTCTAACCATAGGTTAAGAAGATGCGGGAGGACGGGAAGGCAGTTGATGATGCCCTTTACGCACTAGCAATGGGTCCTAATACTCGGGTAAGACATTATGAATCCTGCATTGTTGGAGATGTGCGCTACAACATCCTTGCACATGACGAAGGCAGGAAGACACAAAACAGTGCCATCATGAGCACGGGTACGTACGGCAAAGACATAACTAAAATGTATGCTAACATAAGAGACATTGTTTAGTTGTAGTATATCTCTAGTTTCGAGGTTCATCGGTGTGTGGTTCAGTTGTACTGTCGTTGGTATAACCTGTTTTCTAGGATAGCAAAACCCAGAGAAGATGATTATTTCAAATCCTTCAATGTCAAGGTAGCGTACCAGACCGACGAGCCTTTTATTTTGGCAAATCAAGCAACACAAATATTTTTCTTGGAAGACACATTTGCACGTAGCAATGATTGGAGAGTATTGCAAAGGTTTGAGCAGAGGAATTCGTTTAATGAAGTTGCACAACAAGATGAGGCTTACACTGCTCCTGATGTAGAAGATTCCATAGATGTTCCTAATATCTTTTAGAACCATCATGTTAATGAAGTTGGCGAAAAGATTGCTTGTCGGACTGTGAACATACGAGAGTTGATCAATAAGAAGCCAACGTTCGAGGACATTGAGGATGAAGAAGAAGATGACACTGGGGGGAATTATGATTCAGACTGATACACATGGCGAAGATGTTGACGCTGCTGATGCGGATGATGATTAGATTGCTTTTGTCGTGTTTGCTACTATGTGAAATTGTGTTTGCTATGACAACTAAAACCTGATGAACTTGTTGTTTAGTATTTTTGCTGTGAGAACATCACTTATTATGTATGTTGATTTTTGTTTGGTGATTGTATGACGACTAAAACATGATGACATTGTTGTTTAGTTGTACTCATATTTGGCTACGAAACTTGTATTTGATGACATAGTTTGCTGTTTTGGACTGCAATTTGCTCGACGTCTTTGAATGGAAACAAAGCTGAGCTAACAGGGCATCTGCTAATTTATTTATTTATTAGCAAAAGGGCCTCTGCTATTCATTTATTTATGAGAAAAAGGGGATACCCCCCCCCCCCACAATTTCTATTAATAGAAATCATTAGATGTTGACAACACTACGCCCAGCCTACTAAACAGGTTTCATTCATTACTAGTTTCAGCAAAGTGCTCATGTCATAGCCACCGAATACATCACGAGTGCTACATACACTGCAAATAAAGAGATAATCATCCTATAGAGCACATCGATTTTGCCCATTATCTTCACAAGCTCTTTCATCTCCTCATTGCTGTCAAGGCTGTTCAGTAGTTGTTGCTTGGCCATGATCAGAAGAACTGCATCTTTAACCTTCTGCTCTGCATCTTCCTCTTCTGTCGTTCCTTCAGTTACTTGTCCAACACCCCAACCTGCTGGTATTGGGATTCCTCAGCTAACCAAATAATCAGCCTAGTTGCATTCCCCCACATCAGCAAGATCCCAGAAATACAAATCACACGAATCTTCCCTTTTCTGCACGAATCAAATTGGAAGATCATCAACCAAACTATTAAAAAAATCAGCAACTGAAAGCAGCAGAACAACACTTAAAACATATTATTACCCCATGATTCGGGCATTTGTAGAAGACTCGGCTAAGGTTGCAGATTGTGGTTGAGACGCGACGGATTACTCTACGTGATTTGCAGCAGTGGCACCACACCAACGGCAGCCGATTGCGATGAGCAACCGGCTGCGGTGCGTGTGCCGGCGTGGGTGTGATTAGACACATAGGCAATGGTACGGGTGGCGACATGGCGCATATCTGGTTGTTGCCTGCTGAAGAGCAGGTGGACGAGCAACTAGCAGACACTTTGGAGTGTGATGTGGTCCCAATGACCGTTTGCCACCTCCTCCTTGGTCGACCATGGCAATTCGATCGTGGTGTCTTCCACAACGGGCGTACCAACCACTATAGCTTCAAGATGAAAGGGAAGGAATATGTGTTACGACCTATGTCTCCTAGTCAAGTGATAGCCGACAAGCAAGCCACCAATCATAGAGAGAAGAGTGAGAAAGCGATTCACCCAAAAGTGAGTGAGAGCCACAAGCCAAACTTGACTGCCTCTTCGCCTAGAGAGAAAAACTTAGTCTTATTTGCCACAAAAAGTGAGATGAGAGAAGTGTGTGAAAAACCATCGAGTGTGATGCACTTTGTCCTTGTGTGCAAGGATGGAGAACCAAAAACTAACACCATTCACGAGCTACCTTTGGTGTTTCAATCTCTTTTGCAGGAATTTCAAGATGTTTTCCCCGATGAGCTACCTCCGGGTCTACCTCCTCTACGAGGCATTGAGCATCGAATCAACCTCATCCCTGGAGCGCCACTTCCAAACAAAGCTCCATACCGTGTCAATCCCGAAGAAACCAAGGATATTCAATGGCAAGTACAACAACTAATCGACAACGGTCATGTACGTGAAAGCTTAAGCCCTTGTGTCGTTCCGGTTATACTTGTGCCTAAGCCCGATGGAAGTTTCCGCTTGTGTTCCGATTGTAGACCTATAAATGCTATCACCGTTCACTATAGGCATCCCATTCCTCGCTTAGATGATATGCTTGATGAACTTAGTTGAGCCAACTTTTTCTCCAAAATTGATCTTAAAAGTGGCTATTATCAAATTCGCATACAAGAGGGTGATGAATGGAAAACTGCTTTCAAAACCAAATTTGGCCTATATGAGTGGTTAGTTATGCCTATGGGTTTATCGAAGGCTCCCGGTACTTTTGTGCGTCTCATGCATTATGTGCTTCACCCTTATATTGGAGTCTTTGTTGTGGTTTACTTCGATGATATTCTTGTGTTTAGCAAAACCATGAAAGAGCATCTTGATCATGTTATGGCTGTTTTACAAACACTTCGCAAGGAAAGTCTTTATGCCAACATGAAAAAATGCACATTCGGTGTTGACAAAGTGGTTTTCTTGGGCTTCGTTGTATCTTCCAAGGGTGTGCATGTTGATGACTCTAAAATTGAAGCAATTAAAACTTGGCCCCAACCCACCAATTTGCAACAAGTGCGTAGTTTTCTTGGTCTTGCGGGTTTTTATCATCGCTTTGTGAAAGATTTTAGCACAATTGCCACTCCTTTGCATGCCTTGAGTAAGAAGAATGCCCCTTTTGTTTGGGGATCTTTGCAATCCACCGCTTTCAACGAGCTCAAGTCTTTGCTTACTCATGCTCCGATTCTTGCTTTGCCCAATTTTGACAAAACTTTTGAGGTTCATTGTGATGCAAGTGGTACCGGAATTGGTAGAGTTTTGATGCAAGAAAAACGAGCCATTGCATATTTTAGTGAAAACTCTCCGGTGCTCAACTTAACTATCCCATCTATGACACAGAATTGTATGCTTTAGTGCGTGTGCTAAATGTTTGGGAACATTATCTTAGACCTCATGAGTTTGTCATACACACCGATCATGAAACGCTTAAGTACTTAAAGGGTCAAACTAAGTTGAACAAGCGTCATGCCAATTGGAGTGAATTTATTGAATCTTTCCCTATGTGATAAAATACATTAAGGGTAAGGAAAATGTAGTTGCAGATGCGCTTTCACGCATATGTACGCTTGTCACTAAACTTGAGTTGAATGTTATTGGCTTTGAGCACATAAAAGACTTGTATGAACATGATCCATCTTTTGCTACTCCTTATGCTAAATGTTTGACGCATACATCTTGGGAACAATATTACATCAAGGATGGTTATCTTATGAGAGCTAACAAACTATGCATTCCCGAGTCGTCTCTTCGTTTGCTCCTTTTGCAAGAGGCTCATGGAGGTGGACTCATGGGACACTTCGGACGCGACAAGACTTTTGCCACGCTCTCCAAGAACTAATTTTGGCCCAAGATGTTCCGCGACGTCTCACGCTTCACCACCCGATGCTCTACATGTCGCAAAGCTAAGTCTAAAGCTCAATCCCATGGTCTTTACATGCCTCTTCCTATTCCTTATCAACCTTGGGAAGACATTAGCATGGATTTTGTACTTGGTTTGCCTAGAACTCAAAATGGAAAGGATTCTGTGTTTGTTGTTGTCGACCGATTTTCCAAGATGGCACATTTCATTCCTTGCAACAAGATAGACGATGCTTCACACGTTGCAAATCGCTTTTGTAGGGAAATCTTGCGCCTCCATGGAGTACCAAAGACAATCGTCTCCGATCGTGACGTCAAGTTCTTGAGTTACTTTTGGAAGACGCTATGCGCCAAGCTCGGAATCAAGCTCTTGTTCTCATCAGCATACCATCCTCAAACCGATGGCCAAACGGAGGTGACGAACCGGACACTATCCACTCTACTTCGCGTGTTGATCAAGAAGAACATCAAGGAGTGGGAGGCATGTCTACCCATCGCCTAGTACACCTAGAACTGTGCAAGAAATTCGACTATCGGCAAGTCCCCCTTCGAGGTCGTCTACGGCTTCAACCCGTTGTCCCCTTTGGACATTCTACCTCTACCACTACAAGAGCGCACCAACATGGATGCGAGTGCACGGGCAAGCTACATCAAGAAGATGCATGAGGATACAAGGCACACCATCGAGCGCCAAGTACAACGACTAGCGTCCAAGCTCAACGTCAGCAAGCAACCCAAGACATTCAACATTGGAGACCTCGTGTGGCTACACCTTCGCAAGGACCGCTTCCCCAACAAATGCAAGTCCAAGCTTCTCCCTCGAGCCGACGGACCCTTCAAGGTGCTAGCACACTACAACAACAACGCTTACAAGATCGACCTCCCACGCGACAAGTACAACATGGGCGACATCTTCAACGTCTCCGATCTCTCCCCGTACCATGGTGATGAGGATTTCGATCCGAGGTCGGATCTTTCCCAAGGGAGGGGAGATGATGCGGAGCATCCTACGGTCATCCCCATGGATACTAATTCGACTACTCAAGCTCCAAGTGGACCCATGACAAGAGCTCGAGCACGTGCTATTCAATCCGAGGTTAACTCTCTCCTTGTTGAACTTCCCTTTGACCCACTTGAGACATGGCTACTACCTCAAACGGAGATGCTTTGTGTGCTTAGGTACCAAGAAAGTAACCAAGGAGAAGTTACGATGCAAGACGAACATCAAGCGCATGTAGACGATCTGCCTAGCCCAAAAGGACCAGAACAACAGCCCAACCACCGCTCGGGCGAAACAACCGGCCCGCTACTGCCCAACAACCGGCTACCATTCTGTGATCAAGCAGTGCAAGGCCGGTGCAGCACCGGATGTACGGGTAAATCTCAAATGACCGGAACTACCGGCCTAACTACCGGTACAACCGCTGGAGCCCTCGACGACCATCCGCAGAAGCTAGCGCCGGACCCCAGCGGTATTACCGCCTTCCTCGACCGGTACTTCCACCCTCCCTGAGTCGCCAGCGGTACAACCGCCCCGTCGACTGGTACAACCGGCCTGTCTGCGCACAGTGTAACGGGCCAAGCCCATGTACCCCTTCGCCCTCACTTAGCCCTTCGTGGCTCTAGACTATATATACTCCTCCACCTCCTCCTAGTTCGGGTTAGCGTTGGATTAGCTCATGTTTGTGTGAGAGCCTTTGCTCATCCACTTGGATACTTCTCCTCGGAGTTCACGACCTCTTCGGAGAAGATCCCCCAAGCGGATTCAAGACCCCTTTCTAGGGAAGAACATCAAGGCCTCCTCACAAAGAAGAACGGTTCCTTTGTATCCTTACCTTTGTTTATATTGAATCTTGTGTTACCTTATGTGTTCGGTGCGTGATTGATTCCTTGTCGGTTTAGTGATTCTCTCTCATTTTCCTCGTGTTTTCCCTTTGTGCTTCCGCGTGTTCTTCGTGACTCCCCGTAGGATCCACTCCAAACGTGAAAGATCGTTGCCATAGGGTTCCGCCCTACATCACTTGTCCCTTCAACTAGTGCCATATGTGGAAGTTGATTGCACTTGTCCTTGCCAATATGAATATGAGTGAAGTATGTAGGCGGAGTCACCCTCAAGAACTCTGTAGTTCTTCTTCTTCGGGATCCACATCATCTTGATGGGAATCCTTGGGGTTGTATATGTACTTGATAAAGTAGAACTTGAGGTAGTCTTGGGAACCCACTTGACCAAGGCATTTGGAGCTTCTTCAAATGCATCAATCTCCTCTTGAAGCTTGTCCTTGCCTTTTTGCTTGTGGTCTTGTGGTGGAAGATCATCTTGAGCCTGTGCCCCCTTGAAGTAAGTAGGTCATACTTCTCTTGTTGAGGAACAAATTTTGTCTTGGGGTATTGATCGTCTTCCCACTAAACTCCATTGGCATTGAACTTTTGTTTAAAACCAACACCGTGATTCTTCCAGTGCCTTGCTTGCTTGCATACAATTTCCTCAAATTTCCTACTTCTGGCAAGGCTCTTGTAAACACCTTTCTCTATAATTTCCTCCAATAAGCTATCTTATTGCTCAAGTGTAACTTGGCTAAGAGAATCATTAGTGGAATTAAGAGAACTACTAGAAGCAACAATATTGGATTTAGCATGATTATCGTTACTACTAGAAGAAAAATCTTTCTTACTCTTGTTGCTAGATTTTACTTGTGGCATGTAAGTTGACAAGAGTAAACGCTTGGCAATGTAAGAAGAACTTTGCGTCCGAAGATCATCATGATAGCTTTTAAGAATCCATGTTCTTACTCTAGGTTGAGCTTCTCGAAGCGTAGCTTCTCATGTGTTTTTAAAAGTTGTCGATGATCTTATAAAGTAGTTTCATGAGGTAACTTAAGAGTGTTCAGTTCTTCAGTTAGACGCTCAATCTCCTTCTTATCGTTGTCATTTGTTTCATCTTGATTAGCATGATTAATAGCAGTTTCATCATAGTTTTCATCACTAGCATTGTTAATAAGGAACTCATCATCACCTAGAAAATCATGTTCATCACTATTGAACTCAATGTACTCGTGGTGTGATACCTCGGGGCCTTTAGCCATGAAGCATCTTCCAATTCCTTCATTTTGTGAGTCAAATATGTAATAGGAATTGGTTGACACAAGTGCAAGACTGGCAACACCTTCATCTTGAGTCTATTCGAAATCGGAGAGATAACTTCTCTCGGAGTGGTGGTCGGAGTTAGAACCGGATACCCATTCACCAACATGAGCTTGATGTCTTCGTTTTGTGTAGCTCCTTGATGACTGGTCCTTCCTTTCCGAATCCTTGCTTCAACGAGAGGTTCTTCGTTCACAACGATCATCTCTACTCCTCTCTCTTTGAGGTGATTCTTCTCTTCTACTTTTTCTTTTAGGTGAGTCTTCTTTTCTTTTGCATGGGGCCATACACTCATTGGAGTAGTGTCCGGGTCTTCCACAATTGTAGCAATTACGTTCACGACTAGAAGATCTTTTGTCATGGTAGGATCTTGACTTCGAGCTTCTCTCTTTGCTTCTACTCTTGTAGAATTTGTTGAAGTTATTCACTATTAACACTACAAAAAATACACTTCTGTGATGATACGTGTTTGTCATAGTAGGTCGCGTTTTTTGTCATGCATGTACATCCATGACGATTTTATGACAGAATCAAGATATCATACCTGTGATGTCATAGAAGTGTTCCATGACATTACCAAAATTATCATCACGGAAGTGTCCACTTCCATGACGATAAATCACGCGTCACAGAAGTGCTTTCGTCAAGGGTGACCAACACGTGGCATCCACCGTAACGGAACGCCGTTAAGCTATCGGGTCGGGTTTTGGATCCGATAACCCGTTAACAGCCCGGACCAATGGGGATTTTCCACATGTAAAATCATAATTTGCTGGAGGAAACACGTGTCGGCTCATCGTTGGGACAGATGTCCACTCATTGGACAGAAGGCGCCTATGATACGTCGACACGTGGCACGGCCCAATAGAGGCCCATTCCTGTGAAAAGGCCATCCCGTTTGACTTGGTCAAAAGGTGGCGGGCCGGCCCATGGAAAGCCTGTTAACGGCTTGTTCGCATATAGCCCAGTTACAGCCTGCTAACCCAAGGCCCGTTACGCCCTATCCGAGTTAGGCCCAGTAGCATCATCGGGCCATCAATATGATTCAACCTTTTCGCCGGCCCATGTATGGCCCATGACGTCTTTCGGCCCATATGAGGCCCTTTGTAAGTCTTGGTCCATTAACGACCCATGGTGAAACTGGCCCGCAGTGAACAGTGTATCACTTTATACCCATTAACGGCCCGTGGTGAAACTGGCCCGTAATGAACAGTTTATCACTTTATACCCATTAATGGCCCATTATTCCACTGGGCCGTTTCCAGCCCAAGTTATCTTTTGGCCTTCTCAGGGCCCATTTATTCTTGGGCTCATTTGCAGCATTCGGTTACTTACGGCCCGTTACTGTCATTTTCTGCTTGTGGGACAAATTCAGCCCGTCGTTATAGTTGGCCCGTTTGTGGACCGTTAATATGTTGGGCCGTTTTCATGTCAAAAAAACCCGTTGGGCTGTTTTCATACAGTTATCAAATACGGCCCATTAACAGCCCGTTATGGTCCAGGAATAGTACGGCCCATGATTGGCAAAATGATGATATGCCCCGTAGAAGGCCCATGGATCCTACGGCCCGTAGAAGGCCCATGGACCCTACGACCCATAGAAGGCCCATGGATCCTACGACCCATATCCTACGCCCGTAGAAGGCCCATGGATCATACGGCTTGCAAGAGGCCCACGGTTACAATAGTCCGTGTGCTACCATGATTATTTTGGCCTAGTTACCAAAAATAGGCTATTGTGGCCACTAGAAAAACACAGAAAAAGAACTGGAGTGACTACTAGCAAACAACTAAACAAGACAATGAGTAAATAAATAAGCAAGCAATTAACACTAGCCTATTACTGCTATTACACATATTACATCGACTGGGAATCAAAGTTCGCCACCAGTGCAAATATAGGGAACAAAGCAGCATATTACATACACTAGCCGTCAAAATTGGCCACGATTGCAAATAAACACGGCTGACAAAACAAAACATAAGCTGAAACAACCGGAAGAGCTCAAGAAAGCGTTATCTGGGTATCCACTATCTTTGGCAATAAAGCTTAGCTAGCTTATTAGCTTTGTCTGTTTGGTGCTAAAATCTTCCAACGCTTGTTGTTGCACGAAAGTATGCATCTGAATGCTCGAGGACTTTTGCGGTCATACGCTTCTTGTCGCAACCTGGTGATCGATGTCTTTCAGCTTGTAGTTGAGACTCAAGAAATCGAATTGATTCAGACAGTGAGTTTGAATAGCTTGTGCAAGTGGTAGTGGCTAGTAACTCGAACACTAAACCAAGACAGGACTTTGGGGTTGTCTCACTGTCTTCCTTAGCTGTTTTATCAGCTTTGTTGGAGACCAACAAGGATGTGTCACTATCTTGAACCTTATCTGCAATACTTCCTTTACCATTGCTTAATAAGGCACTCTTCCCCAATATTCTGTCAGCATTCTAAAAGAAGAAACAAGCAGACACATAACAGGTTTAGCATGTACTAGTATATGAAACTTGTTTCGGTGAACCAGTTCATTAGTAAGGTGGAGAGGATTAAACTACAAATTCTTCTATTGCTAAGTACTAGTACATAATAAAAGCATCAAACAAACATATATCTATGTCCTATGGTCACTGCATTGTCTTGCCAAATCAAAATAGAGACACGGTTCAAATCATATCAGTTCAAGACAAAGCAGCAGTGAAAGAATACAAAGCATGGGAAACTACACGGCACAACAAGATTTCAGATGGGTACCACGGGCCTACATGTACGAAAACACTATTGGCTCTGTTGTGATGCTAGTAATATGCATGATATGAGAAGTCAACTGTATACACAATTGAAATTGAAATCAACAGAGCTATTGATAAGAGCAAACCTGTTAAAGAAACATGCGTGAGCATACCTGCTGTGCCATTGGAGTTTCGATTGGATCCTTCAATTTAAAAATAAGTTTGTATGAGTAAATACAGTGATACAAGAGCAAAGCAGTAAGCATGATAGCAATCATAGTTAAAAAAGGCGCGCCTAGGCTCTAGGCATTGGCAAAATGCATTGCACGTAACTACACTTAATCTGTGCATAACTGCGCATAAGCATGCACTTTGGTGAGTAAAGCGCAAGGTGGTGGCAAAATGCACAATTAACGCCTAGCGCTTTTTTGAACTATGATAGCAATGAATCTTAAATTAGAACAGTTGTTCTTCAGGTTTAGGCACTTGTTCTACATGAGCAGTCTGATAAGAAGACGCAAGAATATAGTACTTAAAAATAGAAAATGAGCTTATAGACCTTACCACATTCTTGGTTCGGGACGGTCTGAACAAGGCGTTCCCGATCATCGTCCGATAAATGTGTCTCGGGAGAGCGTAAGGGAATTTGATGAGTTTCTTTGCGGTGAAATCGTTTTCTTCACGTAATTCGATCGCCACCAAGCATTCTTGAACATAGCAGAGGTATTAGCACGGGCTACCTCATCATGAGTTTCCAAATCGGTCCTTCTCTATAGAGAAAAATGGGAAATTTTGTTGTATTATAACCATCATGGAGGTAGGATGTATGGGACAAAGCAATGTAATTGCCATGAATAACATTACTTACGCATAACTCGGACAAACACCGTGAAGCGGCATTTTCCTTCATCTTGATATAATATTTCCAAGATGGGAAGATACGCATATACGATTTAACAACATCAAATGCGACAGCTGCTAAACTACGACTAGCTGGTTGTGCTTCCTCCACAGGAATAGGCGTACTAACTGGTGGAGTTGGGGTTCGACGTGGTAGTACTGTCCCATTGGGCACTGGAGTTACCTTACTAACTGTCTTGTTTGGGAGCTCTGTGGTGGAGATGGTGCTGTGCAACAGGAACTGGGTTACTATATGCTAGGGTTGGGGTTAGATTGGGTGAAGCTGGTTCTCTGTCCATCGCAGTAGGGGTACAATCTGCGAGAGTTTGGGTTATGTGTCGTAGGGCTGGTTCTTGTGCATGTACAACCGAGGTGCTATCTCCACCAAGAGGTAGCACTGTTTTATTTGAAGACCGTGTTTTTATGTCAGGACCCCGACTCAATGCCACATCGATCTAGCATGTAACACCTCATATCACTTTGCGGCCTCATGCACGGTATTCCCACGGGTGTCGCCTTACCTTTGCCCGGGACCGTTTGCGCCTTTTGGCACACGTATATGATAGTGTCGCTAGCATCCATATGATAAGGAGCCCGGGCTGACATGGCTAGTCGTAAACCCAAAGTGGCACAAACTTACAGGGACAGGCATCCATGACCCAACATCGAATGTGTCGGTCATCGTGAGTGAATCAGTGTAGCTTTGGGCTAGCGGACTCCGGTGAACCGGGCTATAGCGGCTAACAGGACTTGGTATTCATTGTGTGACATTTCCCGAAGGAACAGACCTGAGAGCGAAGAAGGACACATGCCGGCCAGCCTAAGTGTTCGGAGCGTTAGCAAGCTACCATGGCTCGATTGGAAACACTAGGAGACATTTCGATAAGAGAGGCTACTAAAGATAAACAACTAGATAGTCGGATCCCACACATACCAAGCATTTCAATAGCATACACACAATATGCTCGATATGTGCAAATACAACATGGCATCACAACATGACTCTACGACTCAAGTATTTATTCAATAGGCTCGAGGGCGAGATATTACAAACATGGGTCTCTCGACCCAGCATTGAGCATATCAGGTCAAAGCACAAGCGGAAGCTAACATGTGCGAATACGACATCTACAAATGAAAAAAGGCTGAAAAGCGACTATCTACTAGATCCTGCCGAGGGCACAAGATCGTAGCTGAGGTATCAAGCTAAACGTCGAAGTCCAAGCGGAACTACTAGCGAGACTGAAGTCTCTCTGAAAAAACATAAAATAGGCAAGCGTGAGTACAAATGTACCCGACAAGACTTACATCGAACTAACTACATATGCATCATTACCAACAAAGGGGATGGTGGGGTTTAAGCTATGACAAGCCAGCTTTGACTCGGTGGCTATCCTAAACTACATTGCAAGTAACTCTTTTGAGGTGGCGCTTTCGAGTCCACATATTCACCATATCAATACACCACTATGGATCCGCTCCGTCTCCCTACGAGCGCCATCCATAGCACTCACGCTTATCTTGCGCATTTTAGAGTATCCACTTTCACTTGTCTATGAACTGTTATAGGCAACCGAAGTCCTTTACGCGGACACGGCTATTGAATAGATGATGTTAACCTGCGGTGTACTTCTTCATACATGTTTCCACCACTTAGCGTCTACACACGACATGTGCTCGGCGGACTTCAGCGAAAGCCGGCGTGGGTGTAGACCACGACCTACCTAAACACTCAAGTCTCTAGTCAGCTTTATCTCCTATTGAGTTCCATCCATGAGGAGATCCGGCGGAGTTTCGCTCACAGCCCCAAGCGATGTGAACAGGTTCCGTGACACCAAGCAGGCGCCGGTTTACCCGACCACGTGCCTACCGCATCACAGCCCACCCCTACGGTCGGCGCTGACGGCCTCCAAACATACTACAAACACGAAACTACTTGCAACTCTGGGACGAGAGGACAAGGGTGATTAAGAAGTCGGCGGGGTCATATTTGAGGCCCAATGCATGGTAGTAGCTGAATCATGGATCACAAACACGAACTCAGTTCCTAGGGCGGCTTCAATGAGACAACCCACCATGTACTCCTACATGGCCTCTCACCGATACCTTTACCAAATCGTGTTCACACACTTAGCTCACACACAAGAGGACATGTTCACACACCCTCGATTCATCCTCGATGAATCGGACGACTCAACTCTAAGCGATAGCGGGCATGACAAACAAACAAGAATGAGTAGGCACATCGGGGCTCAAACAACTCCTACTCATGCTAGTGGGTTTCATCTATTCTTGTGGCAATGACAGGTCATGCAGAGGATAAAGGGTTCAGCTACATGCAGCAAGTATGAGATGAATCGTTGTTGTCCTAATGCAAGATAAAGAGAGCAGGCGAGAGAGTGGGATTGTATCGGAATGAACAAGGGGTTTTGCTTGCAGCACTTCGAAGATAATATAGTTCTTCATTGGTGTCATAGATCTCGTCGTCGGAACGTCGTCTACTGAGAGGGGACAGTTACCGACAAACATAGAAGGACACAATCAATGCAATGCGACAATATGATGCATGCTATGACATGGCAATATGATGTGTGATAGGTCTAATGCAACTTGGGACATAAAGGTTTGAGTCCATCTAAACCAAGGATTCAAATGATCACCCAAAATAATAAGTGATATAAGTGTATTGGATTGTTTCACCTAAACAGCAAGGTTAAAGTGTTCTGACATGCATGAAACTAGTACAGATGGAAAGATTGGATTTTTCTGATCATTTTTCATATATAATTTGTCTCATTTGGAGTTACAGATTAATTTCTATGATTTTTAGAAGTTTATACTAATTTCTGGAATTTCCTATAGAAGAATAATTCCAGTAATTAAATTACTGCGTCAGCATTACGTCAGGATGACGTCAGAGGTCAACGGGGAGGTCCAGGTCAAACTGACCAGTGGGTCCCGCATGTTAGCAGTTAATTAAACTAACTAATTTTGGTTAAAACTAATTAGATGTAGTTAGCAGAGGGGGGCCCACTTGTCATTGACTCAGAGGAGTCAACCTAGGCCCACCCAGTCCACGTCAGGGGTCAAACCCACCGGTCAACAGGTCAAAGCCTGCCGGCGTTCGAGGGCGTCCGGCGGGGCGTGGCTCGGTGAGGAGGTCGAGGATGAAGTGGCGGAGCTTCTGGGCGCGTTGGTGAGGCGTGAGGTGGCCGGTGGCCACGGCGGCAGCGAGCGCGGCGGCGATGGCGTTCGGTGGCTGCGTGCGAGAGAGACAGAGGAGGGGAGAGGAGGAGTGGACAGGCCAGAGGGGGTCGGGGGTGCGTGGCGTCTCCAGCCAGCCCAGCGTCGTGAAGCGAGGAGGTGGCACGGCGCGTGCGGTATGGCGACCACGCGCCTCTCGTCCTTCTGGCGAGAGGTTGGTGATGACTGGCAGATGGGCCTCGTGGGCTGCTACAGTGCTAGGCCGACCAGGTAAGCGCCAGGTAATCTCTCTCTCTCTCTCTATTAATTTCTGTTTTCTATATTTCTTCCTCTGTTTTGATTTAGTTTAGCAACTAAATCATTTTAATAAATTCTGTAGTTTATTATGTGGCTTGCTAAAATATATACAAAGCCACTCACAAACTTCCAGAATTATTGGAGTCATATTTAATATATATTAAATATAAATCCAAAGCAAATAGTTATTGGATTAATTCAAATGGCCAAAACAAATATTTCTGTGACTCCAAAAATATTGGTTTGAATTTTACCTCTTACCAATATTTTTATAGAATAGCAGGAACATTTTCTTGGATTCATTTGAGAAGATTTAAATGTTGGTTATTTTTTAGAGGTTTTATGAGGCTTTGGAAAATCCCTCAATTCAAGTTTCATTTGAATATAAAAATGATGCTCACATGGAAACTAGCATAGATCAGGCCAGAACTAGGGATGTGACATTTTAGTGCGCTGGATACTGGCATCACCCGCTCCAATTCAAATGGCTGATAAACAGGAGACATAGTTGAATGTACAGACATTGTATGAGAGACAGATGTAATAGATAGTGTGGAAAAAAGGCATGAAATAGTTGACATGTATATTTTTTAACTAAAACGGATAGCATGACTTAATTTCACATATATGATGTCTATCTAAACACAATAGCATAGCATGATATAATTCAAAGATATGGTGAATAACTAAACAGGATCGCATGACATAATTCACCTACATGGTATCTAAGTAATCAGGATTGCATCATTTAATTCACATATGTGATTTATATGCTAAACAGAGGGCATTCGATATGATGTCTGAACTAAGAACATGGTGTTGAATATTGTGTATATGATGTCTAAACTATGCGTGCAAGACACCATATGCATGATATGAGCGATATCTTAGATGCCAAGTTTGAGCATACACCTTGGTGGGGGAATAGGACTGGTCATCTGTCTTCTGAATCCATCTCTGAGGAGCTATCGGGACCCAACAAGAGATCTGCTACGACAGGTAGCACTGTCTACTCTGAAGGCCTTGTTTTCACTCCAGATTTTTCCATCTCCCACCCAAATGGCTGATTCACAGGAAGAGTAGTTTAATGTACAAACATTGTCGACAAATGGAAATGTAATGAATAAAGGGATGGGCAAGATATCATTCAAATATATGATGCCTAGTTAAAAAGGATCGCATTGCACATTTCACATATATTATGGCTGGCTAAAAGACATGAGACTGCATAATTCCCATATATGATATAGAAACTAAACAGGTGGCATTATAGAACATGTCTAAACTAAGCGGATGACATATATGATGTCAAAAGTAGGCCTTTGCAAGGCAACATATGCATGATATGACTAACATCATCATGCCAAGGTAGAACAAACACCTTGGGGGTAAATAGGAGTGGTCGTGTATGCGAATCCACCTCGAGCAGATATCTTCCTCTGGATTACAATCGGAGAGGGGTGGGGAGGGTTTGTCATTGAAACCACCATGGGCGATGTCGCATGACATTGTATTGCCGCACAAAACTCTTCTCTTTTCTCTACATGTTCAGCATGTGTGTACAATATCGGCGTGCATCTGAAAAAAATATGGTGAGATTATGTAAGGAGAGCATGCAGAAATTTAGAGTGATGGTAACAACCAGTGGATGGATCCAAAAACAATGATAGCAGGCTGATGATTGCTTTAAATTAATAAAAAGACAGATGATGATTGTTTTACTATTTGTTTCCCACCCAAGATGAACAACATAGGCATACCCTAGGTGAACCAGATATTAGATAGACATACTATTCATTGCTGCCTCGATATGGGCCCCACAACTAATTTAGAACTCAAGTTTGAACATTAATTTGGACCTGACTTGGAGTCCAAGAGGTGAACAGGACGATAAAGTAGCAGGTAATTTTAAGCAATACATAACATAAGCAGAAACAAAAGAGTGCAACCTCTCTTGTGGACCCGTGTACTCCTCAAGTTCATCTGCTGAGTCGATGATGGTGATGCCGTTGCGGTGGGTGCCGGCGGCAGGGAAGGAGATCTGAGGCGGCAAAAGATGGTCAGGAGTCGTGTTGTCTGATTTGGTGGATGCTTCTGTCGATGGAGCACCTCAGGTGAGGTGGGCGACATCACGGCAGGAGCAGGACAAACCACACAAAGTTCCCTTCGACATGTACCTGTAACTGAAGTAATTCTGTAAGGGCTCATTTGGCTTGCATGATTCTTAAAACAGAGGGATAGGAAAAACACCGTAGTAGGATATGATGCACATGGTAAACAGAGCATTTGTAGACATAGGATTTCTGTCAACTTGGGTGTTTGGTTTATAGGAATTGGAAGAGCAGAGGAATGCAAAGAAACATGGCCAAAATAAAGTGAAACCATATGAAAGCGTGTACAGTTAGAATGTTATTCTGCCACTAATGCACTTGGTCTTGTTTTCATGCATAGGATTTTGAAAAGTAGGTCCATGTGGATGTTTTGCTTCATTCCTTTCAACAAAATGCATGAATAATTGAATAGTAGAGTGCCATTGGAAAATTCCCGATTGCTATGTTTTTCCATTGAACCAAAATAGCCCTAATGGATCGACGTGAATGTATAGTAATAAGTGATGCAACAAGTGTACAACCTCTTTGCCGAGCAGTGTCGACCTCGGCATCATTCGGTTGGTATTTGAAGCGTTGAGGCGAGAGGTGGCTGTCGGAGGTGTGGAGGAAGATCTGGGGAATCAGAGGCGGTGTCGAGGGCCTTTGCTGTTACGATGGATCGTTCGTCATTGGAGCAGCTCCGGTGAGCCGTAAGACGTCAAGGCTGAAGCAGCACAAGACAGACATCGTCAATCTCAAGTGGGATTCTAATACCATCTCCAATAGATGATGTAAAATAGATGTAACATTTATATCACCAAAAACCACCTGACTACAACAGATGAGGTAAAAACTATTGACTCTGAACTTAACTATTGAAACTGAAATTTACCATGGAATCTGAATGCTACTATCGGAACTGAACGCAATGGTAACAGAGAGGCACTTGACATGTAGCTTAGGGAGGGCCTGGAGTTCATCTTCAACCTGCACCCCCTGAGCCGCCAGCCACCAGCGGCCGAACCGCCACCCCAGCGCCGCATCGCCGCCTCGAAACAACTCCCCACCGCCGCCCCGCCCAGCCCTCTATGCCCCCGCCTCCACTCTGAACCCTAAGATAGATAGTGGGGTACCTCTCCAGCGAGCCCCCGTCCCCACTACTGGTGGTTCTTCCTTAATCCGGCGAGCCCCCCAACCCCTGAAAATCGACTGACCCAAAAGTCAATTTAGTCGACTAAAGTGTGGCTAAATCAAAGCAGAGTAGCAAAGACTGGCGAGGGGAGAGCAGCGAAAGCGGCAGTGGCGGCAGTGATCGAGCGAGAGCCGGAGCAGCAGCAGCAGATCCGGCTGTTATGCACGCTGCCGCCGAAGGGGCCTCGCACTGGGGGAGAGCCGCCGTGGAGATGTCACCCGCGGCGCCGCCGCATCAAGGTAGCCGCTCCATGGGGGTGCGGGATGGAGCACTATCGGCGTCGGGAGGTGGAGTTAAGGAGAAGGTGCGATGCGATGAGTGTACAACCTCTTTGGTGGCATCGAGTAGGCCTCGGCTTCGTCCGAGGAGTTGCTGAGGATGCTGTGGTTCTGGTGGAGCAGGTTAAGGCGGCGCTGTGCGGATGGAGCAGTTGCGATAGACGAGGCGATCATCGGAGCAGCTCCTTGGAGGTGGAGGACGGGGCGGCTGAACCGGTGGGACGACGAGATGGACGACGAATCCTCATCCGGGGAGGTGCACGAGGGACGTCGAGCTGTTGCGGTGGACGACGTTGTCAGGGAAGAGGCTACGGCTGGGCAGCGGTGAGGTGGCGGACGGAGGAGGGTGGGGTTTCGGGGCTGGAGCGGAGAGGTTATGGCGGCCTGGGATTTCGAATGGCGAAAAGGGGGCGATGGGAGGGGGTGAACCATGACTTAGGGACGCGCTTGTCCAACATGTAGGGTGTGTTACAAAAGTACCCCCCACCGATTTGAACTAGCGGCCTATTCGGCTCAGGGTTAGAAGGGGGATTTTGCGTGTCGGGATTTGGCAGCTGGAGGGAGTTTTCGCGCGCGTTGTAATTTCGGGATAGCAAGGTGCGGGTTGTGAAGGCGCCAGTTTTGGGAGAACGATATCTGAATTTTCGGGATATAACAAGATGCGGGTTGAATTTTGGGACAAGCCTAATGTGTAGTAATATTGTACTTGTACGTACCAAATCAATTCGCACTTTCCTCAACCAAAAAGAAAAAGAAAAAAATAAAACTATTCACACCACACAAAGAGAGAGTCTTGCCCCGTTTTACTATACAAATGTTATTCAAATCTAGTCCCTCCTTCCATCTATATAGGGCCTAATGCGTTTTTCGATGCTAACTTTGACCAAATATTAGAGCAATAATATATGACATGCAACTTACACAAAGCACACCGTTAAATTCGTTTGTGAAAGGTTCTTTCAATGATATAATTTTCACATTGTGCATGTCATGTACTATTAATCTTGTCAATAGTCAAAGGCGGTCTTAAAAAACTCATTATGCCCTATATAGATGGAAGGAGGGAGTATGAATCCATGTTATGTCCGATTAAATTTTTGCGCTTGCTGTATAATGGATGTAACCTACTCATACCAACATTTTAGTGCATTCCAAATGTCTATACTACCGCTGCAATTCGAACTAAATTTGAATTCGTTTCTCTATTTCAATAAGAATCTACAATCATGATTGTTGCCAACTTCAACCATCATTCGTGTATTACCTTAATAATACACCACATGATTACTATAGAGATAGATATGAACTATGTGTACTACATGAACTCAAATTCTATTTTTTGAATACACTTGATGTTGATTCCAAATAATAGTACATTTGATGTACTAATGATATATTCATAATCTAAACCATGTTCCATATGTACACCGTGTTTATCACAAAAATATAGTGCCCCGCCCCCTACATTATGACAAGTATTTAGACCTGAGCTACAAAAGCCACACATTAGCCCAAATTATAATCAATGTTCTATGTATTATACGTAGTACTAGCAAGATGCCCATGCGTTCCACAGAACATCAACATGATCAAGGGGCCTAATTTGCAAATATGGAGAGGGGTGTGGGTATCTTTTTTCAAACTTTCCATAGTTTCCTTCCTATCCGCTAGATATAAATCGGACGACCTATATTGCAGGATGGCAGGCACACCATCATCAACAACTCCGTTTTTTATAAGAGTAGAGATAAAATATATTATATGTAGTATAACATGTTCATAACCACACCATGTGTATCGCCGTTATATATATTCACACATGCGCCGGTTTAAAACACTATGATAAATTCTTCAAATATCCGAATTCGCTTTTTATAATGAAGTATGATCTCTATTCGTCTTTTACACCCACACAATCCTCTTATCTTTGTAGCTAGCGCTAACTTTCTCTCGTGCATGCACACGCCCGCATCCCTCTCACCCTCCCTTAGTATTCTCTAGCTCCATCGCGCAAATTTGTCTTTTCACTTTAGGCCGTTCACCCACGGTGTGTGTAGCCCCCCCCCCCAGCTCCTTCTTTATGGCACACATCAATTGATATGTCTCTCTAGCCAGGTGTGCCTAGCACAAACACAAGCTTCCCCTCTTCTCTTATCACCGTCCATGCCTCACTCCCACCACTCTTTTCATCGATCTTTTACTCGCACACTCCTTCCCCCTCGATATAGTATGCCTCTCATACCACCTCCTAGATGCATCCCTCTCTCTCTATCCTTCTCCCCGTGCCTCATTTTCTTCTAACACACACATGCATGTGTACCGATCGATCTCGCAACATATACCTAGATCGACTTTAACTATCCCCCCCCATCGATCGACGTACCTCACAAGTTATGTCTCTCCTTTCTCTAACAAAGGGCGATTGATCTTCCTATGTAGTTACGTCTGCTTACCACAGCCATATCATCCCCCCTCATCATTCATGCATACCTCCTGACACGTCTCTCACACGCACGTGCACAGACAACAAGCAGCCATCTCCTCTCTTATTGATATTGCAGGTGTGCCCTACGTTTGTCTAGCAAGCCTATCCCACCATTTGTTAGAAGCAACTCCACTACCACCCCCTCCAACACTCTAGCTCTGTCTCTCTCCCAAACTTATTCCTCTCCTACACATATGCATGGATGCCGATCGATCTCCTCTAATACATGAGGCAGATCGATCTCCTTAATACATGAGGTAGGCCTCTCTCCTCCTCCACACATATACCAGCCATTGTACCTCTATAGTTAATTGGGCCTCCCTCTTCCCCACCACACACAGATAGTCGAGCGCTGTAGGTAGGTATCCATGCCACAGAGACAAACTACACTTGTCCCCTCTCACGTTCCAATAGGCCAGCCACTCTATATCTTTGACGTGGGCACACACAAATTCGATGACACTCTTTATCGATCGCGCGCGCGCGCACACACACACATCATCCCTCTCTTAGATTGTATGGACACCTCAAGCCGATGATACCTCCACTCTCTTCTCATGGATCACCCCCTCTATATATATGTTATATCCAGGACTCTATTTCACACACATTGCATATGTTACATTTTTTGATTGAGCCCCCCCCCCAAAAAAAACTCTCACGTGCCCACACACTATATCTCTCTAGGTTTGTATCTCTCTCACACAACCCCATGTAGGTGGTGTACGTATACAAGAAGAGAATAGGTGCACCGTGCACGTACTCACGCTATGTGCCCAGCCACACCCGCACGGGTACACGGTGGAGATCATTTATTTACGAAATGGCAGTCCACGTGCTAATTTGAATGCCTGTAATGGTTGTTTACCTAGTGAGGTTGTGTACCAAGAGTGCACGAAACAAAGTTCGACTTGACGCATTGCCGCATTATTTTTAAATAAAGTTATAGTGCTCAATGGCACGTACACAGAATATAAAACAATTTTTATGGCGAAAAAGGTAGTCCGCTCCACTATATACAATGGAGCTTGCCTGCCTGGTTTGTCGCTCTTCGGAGTATCTCACACAAGGCTGCGGTGGCCTCTCTCTCTCACCGTTGGTCACTGATCCGGCCGCATCCCGTCCGCCTGGGGAAAGGGAGGAAGTGCATCATTTCTTCGTTCGATGGCGCCGAGGCAGCACGTCCCGATCTGCGGTACACGTCGTTCTCTCTGATCAAGCTCCGATGCGGCAGGGACTACGCCACCTACTCGCTGCCGCAGTATGGGAAGATTCCGCCCGCCGCCGCTCACCTAGTTACATCCCGATGACCTCCAGGTATCCCCTCCGGCCTTGCTCCACTGCCCGTCTTCCCACATCGCTGCATGTGGATCTTCCATAGTTCTTTGCCCAAAACGTAGCTCATCCGGCGTAGTTTCCATATTGCAATCTCGTCCTCACACCGTTTTAGACAAACACAACCGTGTTGTTATCTTCCCTTAGGACAAGGAATATGCTTCTTTTTTGTCATCGCATGTGTCATCAACTGTTATTGGCCAGTAATTGTTTCCTTTCTACCTCTTTTTTGCAAATAGGGCTATCCATTTCACCTCGTTGCTTTTGCGACCTTTTGGTGAACTGCACAAATCACTTTTTTCTTAAGAGTGTTTTGCGCAGTTGCACTAAAATGTCAAACGGGCAACGTCTCTACATTTCAGTGCGACTGCACAAAGGGAGATTGGTTTTGCTCTATCCTCCTCATCCAACTCCGAGCCTAATCTTCTCCAACTAGTTAGTCTTAAGAGAGACTGCAAAGGTGACCGGCTTCTATTTGTGTGTTTATTGTTTCATCAGCAGTCCTCTATTATCGTAATCACACTTAATATCTTTGGAACAGGGACGCTCAGCTCTATTTTAGTGGAACTACACAAAATGATCGGAATGTTGCATGCTCCAGACAGCTAATTTTTTTCCCAACATGCCTTGTTGATTTAGACAGAGCTGGGGGGACATTGCTGCTAATGAAAGCATGGATCAATTTTCATTTAACACCTTCTCACAACTCTGTCTTCAGTTGTGATGTAAATATTAGCTCTGATCTGCTAATAATTGACATGCATTAGCAAGGAAGTTAGTTTTTTATTGTTTCTGAAAGAGCATCGATGGCAAGACACATGAAACAAAAGCTGAAAGCTCACACCATTGTACAATTTCATGTTGCTGGAAAATTATTTGTATAGTACGTCAATTATGTAAACAAATGTTGGAAGCTTGATAGCACTACCAAAAGCCTCTTCAGCATCCGGGTCCATGTGCCATGCACAAAATTATACTCCTTCGTTCCTAAATATTTGTCTTTTTACAAATTTCAAATGGGCATATTTTAGATTGTAGATTCACTCATTTTGCTTCGTATGTGTACTCCCTCCGTTCCTAAATACTCTATTCGTCTTTCTAGAGATTTCAACAAGTGACTACATACGGAGCAAAATGAGTGAATCTACACTCCAAAATATGTCTAGATTACATCCGTATGTAGTAGACCATTTGAATCTCTAAAAAGACAAATATTTGAGTAGTCACTCGTTGAAATCTCTCGAAAGACAAATACTCCGAAGTATATTTAAGAACCGAGGGGGTAGTGCACAACCGCATGGGAGACTCAGCCCAGTCGTTGCGCCGCATTAATAGTGAGTAATGAGCAGTCAAATCATAACCCCACCTTTCCCACTGTATGTTGCTCGGAAGAAGCAACCATCAATACGCTCTTCGTTTGAATCCGCTCATACTACTCCATCCGTCACTATTTATAGAGTGCGCTTCAGAAAAAAGAAAAAATTAGTGGGACCAAGGCGACCAGCGATCGGCCTGAAAAATAAGATTGGTAATTATAGCACGTCGTCTATTACTAGAGGGAATAATGCGTACACACATGCATGCAGTGCTTCCACCCCGGGTACACACATGCATGCACTTACTCCACTCCGTAGTAGTACACCCTCCTTTCCCGTTTATAGTGCTCAATTCAAAAATCTCACCAATCAAGGTAGATGGCGAGTGGTGGAATACTTTTTGTAGTTTTGCAAAAGCACCTAATTAATGCTCTTGTTTTTCTCAAAAAATTATGTTTATCAATGCATTAATTGCAATGCATGCATGCATAAAGTACATGCATTGGTCAATTTTCTCTTAATACTTGCATGCAATGATTTAATGCACCTTGGAATCTGAACATGTGATGGAAAACAACCAAATTGAGCCTTATAAAATGGAAAATATAAAATTTTGAGATAAGCCCTATAAACCGGAAAGGAGGGAGTACATCGAGAGAAAATTGTGGACTTGATTGCGGTTACCACGCCCTAATTAATTGAGCATTAAACCAAACGCGTCTAAAGTCTCTCTGGTGGTGGAACTGCATTGAGAGAAATGCATCATAGTGAAGCGCCTACAGAAAGCTGTGCGGAGGGAGGAGTAGTGTGAAGGTGCAAAACCAAATGCAGCGTATGGGCGGTCGGTCAGCGCACCTCCTCTTGGCATATCAGCGACATGTCGGACAGAGTGTGAGCAAACCGATCACAATTGACAGCAAAGAGCCAACCCGCCATTCCTTGAGAGAGACGAGGAGCGAGAACACACAGCGGGCTCGCACGGAGGACAAGATATATTCGAGCATGGTTGGTTGATCGATATCATCACTACATGTTGCGCTGCCGCTTTCCGCCCTTCTCTGGAATAAATGTGTACTTCGTCAGAGATTTTAAAAAATAAGAGTACAGACGCTCCACCATGCGGTTCTAGTAGTAATACTACTCGTACTACTAAACCTTGCGCTTGGCTCTTCGCCTCTTCGTGAAGTCGAACAATGATGGTACTCGGCATGTTGGGTACTACAGTGTATGCCTCGACAATCGACACGAATGGTGATGCATGTCCACCGAGGGTAGGTTGCATTAGTCAAAAGGCGCAAGCGAGCTTCACCTTGTCCTGCAAGCTTGTCCTTGTTCTGCGAGTTGACGGGACACACCAAAAAGTAGTGCTAGTCCATACTCCCTCCTTTCCAGTTAATATGGCTTAATCTTTTTTGCAGGTAAATGAGAGAGCTTTATTCATATATAAGCATTCTTAGGACGATCAGCCAAGACCTTTGGTCACTAGGAAGCGAGTACCCATAAAAAATAAGTAGAAAGCGAGGTGTTTCATCAAGCCAGCTCTCGGCCACATTCAAAGTGCAGCAAGCACGGTTCGCACGAAGATGCGCCGCAAGGTTTTCTGACATGTTTACATGCTGAATAACAGAAAAGAGGAAATATTATCGAGCGCTCCTATTTGTAACAGGATATGAGCTAGAATTAAGCGAGAATTGTGGCGAGTGTTCCATGCAATCAACTTCCATTATCACATACGAGAACCCTCGAAGAGAACCAAATGTGTTAAAGATTGCTTTATCACATTTTAAAATTATAATAAGAGTGCAGACGCTCCTCCATCCTGATGAGGACATCAATATCATTGTTACACCCACAGCCCTTACTGCTACATATACTGGACCAATTACTAGAGCTCGCGCACACCAATTAAATTATCAGGTGCTTTCGTTTCTTGGTAATGATTCTAATGTTCATGAGAATATGATGCTGCCTAAATTGGATACATTTGTTTTGCTTACAGATGAAGGGCCTAGCTTGGAGAAGGATGAACATTGGAGCAAGAACAAGCATGAAGATGATGGCATGCGCAAGGTGTTGGGGATATTACCACTAGGTGTAAACCGGCCAAGTTCGGGCCGGGTTAGCTCCACTAGTGGTGTAGTCGTGGAAAGGCCCAAGGCCTGTAGTCGGTTTAGAACTTGTAGCCGTAGACCGGCCTGATGTATGACTTGTATTGTAAGTTAGGAATAGGGAGATACCAACGGGATACAGTATGAACGGTTGGGACTCGCAAACCGGCAGGCGTCGCTCGTGTATATAAGGGGCGACCGGCGGCGTTCGGAGACGAGACAACCACAGCTCGAGCCTAGGCGAAGCTTATTTGCTCCTAGCCATCGAGACTACATCAATTCCATCACAACTAGGCGTAGGCTTTTACCTTCATCGAAGGGCGAACTAGTATAAACTCCTCGTGTCTTTGTGTCGCTTTAACCCCTGCAAGTAAACCCGTAGCGATGGCTCCACGACTAAGTCCTTATGCTAGGACATCTGCGTGACAAATCCACGGCAGTTGGCGCCCACCGTGGGGCTATCGCACGATGGTTTGACGATCTTGGAGGGCAAGCTCAAAGGACTCGAAGGCTACGTCGTGGGCGGATGACCAAGAGTCGTCGCGGCGGATCTCGTCGGCGATCTTTGGATGGGGTCCCGATGCGATTCGATCGAGTGCGGTTACGGGTCCCCTTGGCGGCATACACGTCTTCATCGGCAAGATCGGAGGGCTGAGCGGACATACGCACCGACCTCGTCGAGGCGGCTCAGTAGCAGCGGAACCAGCCGGGCTAAACCGGCCGTGAAGCATGTCTTCGTTGGAGCTACCCATGGAGGGGAGTATGATGCCGGTTCAGAGTGCGGTGGCGAGACCGTCGTTTACTCCGGCGATGAATCTTCAGCAGGAGAGACCGAGGCATTGTACCAGCTGCAGGATGGTATGATCGGGGGCTGTTCCGATGGTGACAGTATTCCGGACCCCCCAAGCCTGCTAAACCGGATTGGTATATTCATGGCCGGGACTCAGGCCGCAAACCTCTCTTCAACCGCAGCAGCAATGCTTTCCGGTTCAGCAGCGGTAGTAGGGGCAGGAGGCCCGGTGCGCCCGCCGGTTCAAGTTTTGTCAGATCTGTTTGATGCGCTAGCAGCGCTCATGGCGGAGGATAACCCAGCAGATCAAGAGGCTCATAACGCGAAATTGCGAAGGTGAAAGAGAGATCCGCAAGCCAAAGCAGATCTAGCGGCGAGAGAAAGGCGCATGGCTGCAGAGCGGGCGCTTTAGATGCGCGAGCTTACAAACTCATGCTCGACTAGAACCCGTCGCGGGAGGTGTTAAAGCGGAAATACAGATCGCGTCGCCATCGAGATTCGACCCTAGAAACCTCTTTCGCAGACCCGGGCGGACCCGGTAACCCACCCCAGCTCGGGGAGGTAAGCGGATTGAGGCACGGGGAGGCGGGGCGGCGGTCCAACAGCGCTGATGGAGCCCCCCGCAGCAGAATCACGGTGATTCCTCCGCGCGGTCTGAGCGCCCGGGCCATTACTCTAACCCTATGGACAACCTTGTTGCGGCTGCTTTGCACGATTGGAAGCGATCGATCGAAGGTGATTCCCCTGGCGGTTGAGACACGCCGGGTTAAGGAGCTTCTCGGACTGCACTAATCCAGCGAGAAGCATATTCATACAGCCGCGATCGGATTCACTCGCCCGTCAAGCGAACTGGCGCATGGATGAACCGGCCCTATCAAATGTAGCGGGACCGTGAAGCGGCCGAGGCAATCACCGATAGGCGGCGCTTCGTAATGCTCGGAGGTGGTGGATCGGGCCGGCGCGAGGAGGCGAGTTAGCAAGACAGGATGATGCGGGTCAACACACCGGTTAGCCCTACCACCTCCGCCGGACCGAGTCACCTCCGCTTTGGGAGTGCCTGTTTAATCCCGCTTTGCGCAATGTGCGTCTGCCCAAGGATTTTAAAGGCCAGCGCAAGGTGCCAAATTACACTGCAGACCTATCCCCGAGGCGTGGGTTGAGAGTTATGAGATGGCCATGGAGATGCTAGATGTTGATGAAGCGGCGTGTGCAAAGTACTTCACCATGATGATGGAGGCACAGCCCGTGCTTGGTTGAAAAGCTTGCCGCCCAATTCTATCGATTCATGGGGTCGATTCACGGGCCCGGTTTATCCGAATTTCAAGGATACATGTAAACAGCCAAAGTCTATAGTGGACTGGCGGCTTGCGTTGAGGAAGAAGAAGTCAACAACCCGTTGGAGTGCGCCGTGTGTCGAGATTTTACACTCCTCGGACCGGATCAATCTTGACTCGGCGATCATCACACCGAAAGCAAGCTGCGGTTTGAGCCTCTGGCCCTGAAGCTGGGGCGTATGAAGCGGTTCTGCAATGATACGGGAACCCTCATGACCGCTTTGGTAAAATATGCCGATTCGAGCAAGTACCAAGGATCTGAAGCGGATGATGTGAAGCAGGAAGGGAAAGAAGAATGGCAACTCAAGCAGCAGCATTTCAAACCGGCAGGTCATGGAAAGCAGGGGGCAAGCGCAAAGGCTGATGGTAATCCGGATTTCGTAGCCAACACTAATGCAGAGACGAGAGGCCATGGCAGCAGAGGCAAAGCGAATCGGGGCCCAAATGCTGGTGCAAACCGTTTGAACTACTTGTTGAATCAGCCTTGTCCCAAGCACGGAACGAAGGAATCCCCATCGAATCATCTTTGGAAAGATGTTATATTATGCAAGAGTTTAAAAATTCGATGCTTTCGATATGACCGAGGATCGGTGGTGGTGCGGGATCCGGTTTTCATGGGCGGGTCGGGGCGGAGCTTCGGTTCGAGGGCACAACCAGGCAACTTCAATACCCGAGTAATCAAGGTAGTCAGCAGCAGCAGCAGTCAGGCTATCAGAGCCAGCCAAAGCAGTTGAATGGCGGGCAGTATCACGTCTTCACAACCAGTTTGGACAAGCGGGATCGGAAGCTTCACAAGCAGGCGGTGAACTCTGTTGAACCGGCTTTGCCACGATATTCTTGTTGGTCGAGCAGCCTATCGTATGGAAGCGAGAGGACCATCCCCGGGTTGATAATCCGGTCGGTGGCTTTGGTGGTAGATCCCGGGTTGGGGCTATAAGTTTACTAAGGTACTTATGGATGGTGGAAGCAGCATCAATATATTGTATTATGACACTTTCCGTCGCATGGGCCTCACAGATAAGGATCTCAGACCGTCCAATACGGTGTTCCATGGTGTAGTGCACGCAAATCTGCTTATCCTCTTGGTAAGATAGTTACGGATGTGGCCTTTGGAGATGAGCATGATTCGATGCGAAAAGCTAACTTTTGAAGTGGTTAAAATCCGAGTCCATATCATGCCTTATTTGGGCGGCCAGCTTATGCTAAGTTCATGGCACGACCTTGTTATATCTACTTGCAGCTCAAAATGCGGGTTACAAGGAGCGATAACGGTGCATGGAAGCCGCCGAGTCGCTTTGGAATGTGAGGAAGGAGATGCAGCTTATGCAGAGGCGATGCGTGCCACGGAGGAGTTGAAATTTTATAAGGACAATGTTGATCCGGCGGATATGACCCTTTGAAGAAACCCACTCTGAGCATGAATCGGATCTGAAGTTTAAATCGGCGGTGAGACCAAGCTTGTTGACTTTGTGCGAGCGATTCGTCCAAGCAGTTCACTATCGGTGCCAAACTGGATCCTAAATAGGAAAGCGCTCATCGAGTTCATCCGTGAGAGCGGGACATCTTTGCATGGAAGCCATCGACATGCGGGTGTACCGAGGAACTCGTGAGCACACACTTAATGTGGATCCTAAGTATAAACCGGTGAAACAGTTCCTCCGCCGGTTTAATGAAGAAAAACGCAAGGCTATTGGGGAAGAAGTAGCGAGGCTTCGGCGGTGGCTTTATCATCGAGGTGTTTCATCGAGTGGCTTGCTAATCCGGTGCTGGTCCTTAAGAAAAACGGCACTGGCGTATGTGTGTGGACTACACAGATCTTAACAAGGCTTGTCCGGCAGATCCTTTGCTCTCCCCGCATTGACCAGATTATTGATGCCACGGCAGGATGTGAGCGGTTGAGCTTTTTGGACGCATACTCTGGATATCATCAGATCAACATGGCAGTTAAAGACCAGGAGAAAACGGCGTTTATCACTCCCTTTGGAGCCTTCTGCTATGTATCTATGCCTTTTGGGCTCAAGAGCGCCCAAGCTACTTATCGGCGGTGTGTCTGAAATTGCTTGCATACGGATCGGCCGCAATGTGCATGCTTATGTGGATGACATTGTGGTGAAATCTAGACGAAGGAGGCGCTGGTGGAAGATTTGAAGGAGACCTTCGACAACTGCGCATTTATAAGATGATGCTTAATCCGGCCAAGTGTGTTTTTGGTGTTCGGTGGCAAGTTATTGGGGTTCCTAGTGTCTAACAGAGGAATCGAGGCTAATCCGGAGAAAATTAAAGCCATCACCTCCTTGGCTAAACGAAGTGTATCAGCGATGTTCAACGCTTGGCGGGCGGATTGCGGCATTGAGCGGTTTATCGGCCGCCTCGGAGAAGGCTATTCCTTTATACCGGATCTTTGAGGAAGACAGATCATTTCATCACGGAGTCGGGCTGCCGGCAAGCTTCGAGGACCTAAAGCGGCAATTGGCCAATCCGCTGTCCTTGCGGCTCCGATCGACAAGGAACGCTGTTATTATATGTGGCAGCCAATGCACGGCGGTGGCGTAGCCATTGTGGTAGAACGCAAGGAGGCGAGAAAGAATATCCGGTTCAGCGGCGGTTTATTATATCGATGAGGTACTTATTGAGTCCAGCAGAGGTATCCGCATTGGCGAAGCTAGTCTATGGTGTTTTTATGGCCGGCGGAAGCTAAAACAATATTTCCAAGGGCACCCTATTACGATGGTTAGTTCAGCTCCTTTGGGTGATATCATACAAAACCGGAGGCGATCGCGGATTGCAAAATGGGCCATTGAGCTTGGGCCACATGGGCTCAAGTATACACACGCACAGCGATAAAATCACAAGCACTTGTTGATTTCATTAATGATTAGACGGAGTTACAAGCACGGAGGAGAAGCCGGATCATACGTCTTGGACTATCACTTGATGGATCGAGGCGGTTGGAAGGCTCGGGCTGGAGTCGTGTTAACTTCCCGAGGTGATAAGTTTTATTCGTTCTCCGCTTAATGTTCCCTTGTACTAATAATGCAGCTGAGTCTGAAGCCTTGCTCCATGGTCTCCGGATGGCTAAGGAGATGAATTTAAGCGGGTTAAGTGCTTGGTGACTCGGACTGGTGGCTCGGCAAGTATCGGCACTTGGGACTCTAAGGACCCCTCATGGCTGCATATCGGCGAGAGGTGGATAACATTGCGGTTGCTTCAAGGGCTATCAGGTGGATCATGTGGATCGCCGGAAGAACGAAGCGGCGAGCGCTTTAAGCCGTTTGGGTTCTCGGCGTAAACCGGTGCCACCTAATGTCTTTTCGGGCGTCTTGCACAACCCGTCGATGCAGCTCCTGGTGAAGCGGATTTGGCGATTCTGATCCGGAGGCTCGGTTGGTGGCGGCGTTGCATGCTATTCCGGATTGGACGGTTCCTTACCTTGCATATATGACTAGAGGAGAGTTGCGAACGATGAGGTTACGGCGAACGGATAATCCGGCGCCCAAGTCTATAGCGATTCTTAATGGTGAGTTGCATCATTGCGGTGTTTGAGGCGTTTCAACGCTGTGTTTCCCCGAGGAAGGTTGTGAAATTTTACGAGAAATCCATGAAGGGATTGTGGGCATCATGCGGTTCAAAGTCCACAGTGGCAAAGGCATTCCGTCATGGATTCTCTTGGTTAACTGCTCATCGCGATCACGGAGGACTTGGTCAAGCGATGCGATGGGTGTCGAAATTCTCAGCGTGCCCATGTACGGCACAAGAGTTGAGGATGATCCCAATAACGTGGCTGTTTGCGACATGGGGGCTGGATATGGTCGGGCCTTTTAAGCGATCCAAAGATAAGAAGACCCACCTATTAGTGGCAGTGGACAAGTTCACCAAGTGGGTTGAAGCGGAACACAGCCGATGAAGTGTGATGCGGCAACATCGGTACAGTTCATCAAAAAGGTGATTTTCCGGTTTGGCTTTCCACACAGTATCATTACTGACAATGGCACTAATTTGTCCAAGGGGGCTATGAAAGAATTCTGTGAACGTGAGCATATCCGACTTGATGTATCATCGATGGCGCACCCGATCCAACGGGCGGCGAGCGTGCTAATCGGGAAATCTTGCGAGGCATCAAACCACGACTTGGTTCCATTACGAGAGAACACCGTGGTGCTGGGTTGAAGAGCTCCCATCGGTACTATGGAGTATCAATACTCGCCAAACCGGTCCATCGGCTACGCCTTTCTTCATGGTTTATGGGCGAAGCGATTCTCCCCGATGATATCGAGCACGATTCGCCCGTGTAGCGGCTTATGTTGAAGCGGACAATGAAGCGGCACGACGGGGCGCTTTGGACCCTCTTGGATGAGGCGTGATATGGCAGCCGCTCGATTGGCGATTTACCGGCAAGATCTTCGTTGTTATCACGATCGCGGGTTAAAACGAGCCTTCGGGAAGGAGATTTGGTGCCGTCTCATCGAGACGAACAGATATGCACAAGTTGTCCCGCCTTGGGAAGGACCCTTTGTGGTCGACAGAATCGCACTGCGGTTCCTACTATCTGGTTGATATTCGAGAGCATAAAGACTCACGTACATCGGAGGAGGAGACCAACAGGCCGTGGAATATAGCTCATCTTGACCTTACTACACATGAGTCATCGGCTCGGTTTATGTACATAGCATAACAATGCATATATTATCTTGATATAATAAAATCGGGGCCTCGGCCAAAGCGGGGTCTCTGTCTTTCTTCTCATGTGTGGTTACATGGAGTGTTTACTTTTTAAAGCGGCCTCGGTTTACCCCTTGACAGCGATTATATTTATCACTAGGGGCTTGGTCATGTCCGAACCAATGCAACACCTCTTGATAAGCGAAAGGCACCAGATCATTTGGGGACACGGTCACGTCTGAACAGTCCGCCTCTTGGTCGGCCAATAGGGCCAGCGTCACTTGGGGGCTTGGTCGAACCGAACCAATGTCACGCCATTTGGCGGCGTACTCGCCAAGAGTCTTTTGGGGACTGGCCGACTAGCACCATCGCTTCGCCTTGGGGGCTTGGTTGCGTCGACCATGGTAATGCCATCGACCAGCTCCATGAAGCTTTACTTTTGCAAGAGTTATTGCCTTTGTTGCCATATTTGGTATTCGATTTTTGTTGCGTTTTCAACCCGACGAATATTTTTATCCGGTTTAGCTGTCAGTAACAAACTGGCAGGACACGGTTTGGTATTACGCCGAAGTTTTTTGTCTTTCCGGTTTACCTTCTTCCGGTTCATCCTTATGGAGAAACATGGGGGCTTGTGCTGATTCAGCACGCCTATGAGGAGTTATTGTTTCCCAGACGGTTATGGTTTTAGCAAAAAGCCTCCGCTTCAAGATTAGCTCGCCCGACTTCATGCCGGATATGGCAGGTATTTGTATCACATACTAATTGATTTTCAACACATAAAATATATCGGATGCCATAAACCGGCTGGCGGTATCACCGCCGCCGAAGTTCAATCTTTTCGTTGCAGGGAGTATGACTTAAACAAAAGTTTCCTCGATGCGCGAAGGCATACCCAGGCAGCAAAGTTTTGACTAAGGCTATTACAAGGCAACACAGTGCCCAAATGAGATCAGTGTTTCTTAAACCGGCTACCGGTTCACGATCATTCTTCATCCTCCGCGCTTGACATCTTCGTCTCTACCCATTGGTGGAAATCCACGAGAGGTCGATCGATGCCCATTAGCGCTTGAAAACAGCCTCTTCGTGAATCGAGGCAGCGGTTCAATGTCGGGGCGTAAGTGTGCTTACGGATTGGAGGATCAAGTTTTCGGTTCAAAAGTTGGGCGGACACACGCTTGTTTCGATCATTGTATTGGGCTTGGTAGTGCTCCAAATCGGCTTCTTCCGCCAATTGACAAGCAAGCGGGCGTCTTGCCGACGGTTTATTGCACATAAGTCCTCTTCACTAAAGTCCGAGCCGTCTTCCTTCACTGGGATAGCCACGAGCTGCTTCCACGGGATCAAAATCCGGCACCGGGCTTTGGCGCGGATCAAAGGCGTTGATGGCTCCGGTTCGTGCAGCGGATTTCTTCACCTCTTCAAGCGGGAAGGAAGGATGGAAAGCGGTTCAAGGTATCTTGGATCGAGGGGCGGTCTGGGTTATTATGTGACATTGTGGTAATAACGCGCTGGGCTCCGGTATATAACTGCTCCACTAAAGTGTAGACAGCTTTCAGTTTCTTCCGCACGTCATTACCCAAGTGCCCAACGCATGTGCCTGCGTATGATGAAAGGATATTTTTAAACCGGAATAGTGGGGTAACAGGAAAAGCATATTACACTTATTAACAGGGAACTTACCGAAGATGGCTGCCGTCATAGAAAGCACTTGCCGCTTCACGGCTGTCAGATCATCCACCACCGGTTTAAGGGCAGCTTCAGCATTCTCGGCCTGTTTAAGCAAGTTGGCCTTTTGGTGGCCTAGACCGCCTGTTCCTTCTTCATGTTGTCCTTCACTTGTTTCGCAGCAGTCAAAGCACTGGTAAGCTCTTTCTTGGCTTTGTCCGTCTCGGCCTGCTGGGTTTTCAATGCCGCCTGTAAATCGGCAATCCGATCATCCTTGATTTTCACCTCGGCTGCGCATTGTGATATGATCAGCCAATAATTACAGTTCAAGTCTCAACCACACAACATAGTTATATGCTTGACACTTGGGGGCTAATGTCCCTTCATTTTCTCTACTGCTGATACAAGGCAAAGTCCCAAGTTCAATACGAGTATTCAACTCGGCACTTGGGGGCTAATGGCTATTTGATTCTATTAAAGTGTCGTCAGGAAGTTTTTGGATTGCCGGTTTACATATGCATATTTCAACCGGCCCTGGTGGTTATGAGGGAAGATTGCAAAGTCTATCAAAGAAAGTTATCAAGTACCAGTTTGATCAAAGATTGCAAACCGGCCCTTGGGGGCTACAAGGATTACTATATTGGTAATAAGGAAAGGAGTGTTACCTCAAACTTATCTCTCATCAGCTTCACCAAGCCAGCTTCATAATCACGGCTACTGTAAAGCCGGTTTAGATATCCGGAATGAAGATCTTGGGCGCTCATAGCGGCGTATGTTTCCAGCTCTACATTCCACTTTCCTTTGTTAAAGGTGGAAGAGTCCTCTTTCACGATATGCGGGTTAGAGTTGCAGCATTCCCGGTTGAGTGGCCCGTTCGATGATTACAACGTCGTCGTCCTTCGATTGACGGATCGTGTAGCACACACTGTTTGATCGGACTATGAGGATTTTCGAACCGGACGACGGGCGGTGGATCAGCAGACATTGAAACGATCGCGAGCCTCTCCTCAGAATCACATCTTCTTGAACCGGGGATCACTGGAATGTCTTCAAAGGCAACATTTTCATGATCGGCGCTGCTCATGATCTCAAGCGGCAGCCTCTTGACTGTTTTCTCCAGCGAGCTTTCTTCTTTGGGTTTCGGTTTGGTTACGAAGAAACAAAAGATTCAGAAATAAGGCACATACATTCTGAAGAAATTGACAAACATATGGCCATGATGACTTACCCGACAGCTATCTTGGCGGTGGTATTTGGGTGGTGACGATTCGCCGGATGATGAATGAGAGGTGACGATAATCGGAGTCGGACGGATTAAGAGGTTGTGGAATAAACCCACTTTGGAATTCAAGATAATAAAATGGTTGGAAACCTCGGTGCGGCGCTTTCGAGCGAGCTGTTTGGTAAACGGCAGAGGTAACTACATCGTCCATTGTCTTGGGTTGTGCGGCGGGCTTCATGCTCTTTGTGTCTTCATAAAAGTTTGGGATCCAAGTAAGCAAGGGGTGAGAAAAGTTAACTTTCCGGTTTGCGGCGAAATTTTAGTGAAGGCAAGTTTGTTGAATCGGAAGAGAGAATGGTTACCTCGGCAAATCCGGCGTTCGCTGGCTTGGCCATCATCGACAAGCATCATCATCAATAAGGCGTGTGAAAAACAAGCCAAGAGAATCAAGTTCGGATTACCCACATCATCATCGATGGCGGATCGAACGAAGCGGTGGTTTTCCTCTTGTGGGCGGACTTTTTAACAACTTTTGTTTTGGGCGGTTTTGCCGCCCAGCCTTATCCGCTTTATCTTGAGAGAGTTTCTTGCTCCAAAGCGGATTATCACCTGGATCGGAAATAATTGAGAATTGGAAGTATGAAAGTAATGGCAATATTTAATGATGGCACAGTCGAGACTTACCGCGGGAGGTGCGTTGAAGGTGCGATGAGGAGCCAAGCGGTTTGGGCACAAAGGTGCTCGGTTCATTCAGCATCTTCCTCCTTTGAATCTGTGACTTCATCTTGAACAATTCCAGTTTGGTGTGTCGGAGTGGGTCATCGGCGCTGCGGTATCTTGGCACATCAAACCGAGCGCGGCTCGAGGCAATATACCCCAAGATAACCAGCAGCGTGCGGATCGATCCAGTCAAACCGTTGGCCATAAAGGCGGAGCTTGGATAGTTGTGGGCGTATTGCTTCTCTCTTTGGCGGTCAATCGTTGCGGAAAGGATGTGTGTTGCTGAGAGCGCTCACGGGCGAAAACCGGTAAAGGATTCTCACCTTGTGGGAGGTGTCTTTCTGATACAACCAAGTTGCGTTCCACTCTTTGGGATGAGTGTGGAGCTTGGCGTGGGGATAAGTGATCTCTTTCCTCTTCGGATAGCCATACCGCTTGATTCGATATTGGGGCCATCGGTGAATTCGGTGCGGCGGTTTAGGTGGAAAAAGATCCTGAACAGTTCAACAGAGGTTCCTCTTGCAGATATGCTTGAAAGACTTGAAAATGGCACAGGTTGGTAACAGAATTGGGGCCGATATCTTGAGGGCGGAGTTGGAAATTGGCCATCACGTCCGGTAAAATTTTGACCAGGCGGTTTGAAACCCCGGAACAAGTGATCATGAAAACCACAACTTCTCCTTCACGAGGGTAGGAGGACATTCCTCTCGAGGAACCCTCAATGGATTGTGTTTTGATCATCTAAAGCGCCGATTGATACAGTTCCTTCAAGCGTGTCTCGGAGGCGGAAGGAACTGATTGCATTCGTACACTGTTTGGCCATCATGAGGTCTACAAGGAGAAGAATCCGGTTTAAGAAAGTACTCATTCTGAGTAATTGATCTAAGTTATGATAAACGGAGGAGGCTCCGGCGAATCGATTCGATATGATATGATGTCGGATATATGTTGGCGGTTCAACACGGGACTAATGGTGTGCGATGCGGTTTAGCAATTTTACTATGATGAGTTAAACCGCTGATCTTGGCCGAAGGTAATGGACAGAAACAGGTTTCACAAAATTCATATTTACTACGGATCAAGCGGGGTTTTCAGCAAGCGAAATGCGTCATGAGTAAAGAAAAAGCGAGGAAGCACCATAAGATATATATATAGGCGAGAAGATCTATGGGATTCAGATAAGAAAGTACAACGGATAGCGAGTCTTCGTTTGATCTGAGCAGGATTCATAGCATGGCTCAAAGACTAGAAAGGTGAAAGCATACGAAGAGCGTGGTATGAAGCTTGAACCTAGAAACAGATCTAAGATGATGAGCAGATGAAGAAGGGTAAGAGATTTACAGGAAGCGGAGGAGATGCGGAGAAAGGCCGCGAGATTCGGTCGAACAGGTTGATCAGCGGCCAAGGTCGAAGCGAGATGTTGATGACGGCAGACGGAGCTCCAAAGGCAGCGGCGCAAGGAAGAAGAAGAAGAGGAAGCGAAGGAAGAAAGCAGAATGACCCTTCGGTCCTATTTATAAAGCGATAAAAGCTAGGTCAAGCGCGTGAATCGAGGGCGGTCATTAAAGAAAGGCGTTATAAAGGATAAACTTCAAGATAGCGTCATGCGGTTTCTGATGACTAGAAGCAATGATGTCATGCGGTTCTGATGACGAAGCAATAATGTCATGCGGTTTACAATGATCGAAGCAATGGCGACGTGGCGGTTTATTACACAAAGAAGATGTCAAGATGCGGGTTTATGAAGGATTGACATGAACCGGTTCAAATCAATCTGGGGCCTAATGTTGGGGATATTACCACTAGGTGTAAACCGGCCAAGTTTGGGCGGGTTAGCTCCACTAGTGGTGTAGTCGTGGAAAGGCCCAAGGCACGTAGTCGGTTTAGAACTTGTAGCCGTAAACCGGCTGATGTATGACTTGTATTGTAAGTTAGGAATAGGGAGATACCAACCGGGATACAGTATGAACGGTTGGGACTCTATAAACCGACAGGCGTCACTCGTGTATATAAGGGGCGACCCGGCGGCGGTTCAAAGACAGACAACCACGGCTCGAGCCTAAGCGAAGCTTATTTGCTCCCTAGCCATCGAGACTACATCAATTCCATCACAACTAGACGTAGGCTTTTACCTTCATCGAAGGGGCCGAACTAGTATAAACTCCTCGTGTCTTTGTGTCCGCTTTAACCCCTGCAAGTAAACCCGTAGCGATGGCTCCACGACTAAGTCCTTATGCTAGGACATCTGCCGTGACAAATCCACGACACAAGGGGAACAAGAACGGAGTTACAAGTGATGATTTCAGGAGTTTGAAGCCACCATAATGAGTGCATGAAGCCTTGGACGAAATATACAAGTTGCCACTTCATAAATTTCGTCCAGAGGCTATTCTAGGTGATGTGTCACCTTATTATTGGGCCAGGCCCATGTAATTTCGAAATACATAAGTATAGGCTATTTTTAGAGTCCGTATGTGTGGGGAAACAAGAGATAGGGTTAGTTTCGGACCCCTCCACCAAGGGTCAAGAAATTCACCCCCTCTTCCTCCATATATACAGCCCTTAGGGCACCGTTTAGACTTGGGGTTTTGTTTAGATTAAAAGTTCGCCATAGCTGCAACTTCGCATACTTCGTTTGTGTTCAACGACCAGACAAAGGAGTCACAGAACCCCACCTTGATCAATAAAGTTTTCCTCTTATATTCGCAATATCCAGATTGCAATCTTAGTTTCTTGCTTGTTCTTCATTTGCCTGCAGAAAACAGACCTTCGTGGTTAGGTTGATCGTGCTCCGGCGTGGTCAATAACCTCTCGGAGTTGGTTTAGCAATTGCTAAGGCGCGACGTCCTCGCACGTTCGTAGTCGGATCGTCAAAGTCGACTTCCACCAAAGTGATATCCATCATCTCATCGAAAGACGGGACACCTTTGCCTCTATCACATCCGGTTCCTAGTACTAGTATAGTACATACCTCTATAGACTATAGTAGTAGTACTTGTACTACTACTAAACTTTGCGCTTGGCTGTTCGCCTATTCGGGAAGTCAAACAATAATAGTACTAGTAGTATAGTGTATGCTTACGGCAATCGACACGAATTAAGCATTGCCGTCCACAGCGGCGAGGGAGAGCTTGCATTAGTCAAAAGTTTCTCCTTGTCCTCTGAGCCACAGCGCGCAAGCTTCTCGTTAAGCAAGTTGGCGGGACCTGACAAAGTAATGCTAGTCCATCTGCCTCCTCTCCGGTTAATATGGCTTAATTTCAAATGAGATAAATACATTGTCTGTCACTGTATATTCGTAAAAATACGGTCAATGGACTTCATAATACGCTCATTGTGCTCAATATATATATTTTTTGGTGTTTATACGGTCACTAGCTCACCCTGACTGAGTACGTGTGTGCATGCACGTGTAGGTTGAGAACTTGAGCATGACCGTGTGTGTTCAATCGTGTGCTCGGACATGCATGCATTAGGGCATCGCGCGTGTTTTTGTGTCCATGTGTATGTGTGACTGTTGCATACACGTAGGGGGAGTACGTGTAGGGGCCACTAAGGAGCAGTCAAATCACACAGTAAGTTAGTCGGAAGAAGCAACCATCATTTCACTCTTCAATGACACATACGCAATATAAAATGGTTGACATGGAGAGAAAAACAAAACCACTATATATACACTAGCAGGAGCCTAAGCTACAAGCCTGCTTGCTTAGGTTGCTCTCTTCACAAGCATAGAACGACGGGCCTGATCCGCTTGGTGGGGAAGGAACAATGTTCTGCGTGAAGCCTTGATCTACATCGGCGAGGAAGAAAACCCACGATCGGTGCGTCCCAATCGGGGTCACTGCGGTATGGGCGATCGGCGTCCCAACCGCCCTTCTAGCTACAGCCCGGCGTGCGGGTAGTCCATCTTCCTTTTGGAGCCGGCTTGCTCCACTGTCGTAGCTCCATCTACATGTCGATCTTTCTCTACTTCTACCGGCTTCTACTTGTGATGAGTTTATGTCTCATGAACTAGTGCCAGTACTATTATTCTAATCACACTTCTTCAATATTTTTGCCATTAGGGATGCTCAGGTTGATTTTAGTGGAACTGCAGAAAAGCATCGTATGATCCGAGGGTGCCAGCCGTCTTTCCTTCGATAGGTTCTACCTGGCCAGGAAATTAAATATTATTTAGGGTTTAGGGTTTAAGTCGTAGTGATCCCATCAGTAGTTTTTCTTTCGTACGCGCACTCACAACTTTTGTCTTTAGTTGTGAACTAAATATTGGCTATGATTTGTGAATCATTGAGATGCATTAGCATGCGTGTTAGTTTTCCTTTGTATTTGATGGAATGTTGTAATGGGGCAACCTTGGAATAGGAATGAAAATGGAGTGGAAAGTTTTCATTTTTCCGAGAAAAAAGGGAAACGGAGAGAAACCAACGTTTCATTTCGTTGGATCGCGTCGTCGAGCAAAACCAACATTTAAATCACGTCTGTCATGTTCGTGTCTCACCCTCCTCCATGGCTCGACCCCACACGGTCGCTCGGCATGCCACTCACTGCAAACCGAGTATATGATAACTTTCCCGCCTGCTTGTTGATGGATCACGCCATGGACTACTAACACTACTGGAAGAGATTGACGAGTTGGGGAAGGTCAGCTAGCTGTAGCATGGACTCCCAAGAACTTTTTACATGCATGTTGTAGCGGGCTATTGCGACCTTTGAACGCGAAGCAGTCGCGTGCACTAGGAAGCGGCACTGGCAACGCTCTCTCGGACGGCGTGCCGCTTCAATGCCGGCGCTAGTGAGAGGTCGCGTCCGCTCTGGCCGGGCATGAATGCGGCACTGACCGTTTCGGGTGGGAAGCACGCGCGGGTGATGAAGAGGGTTCGGGTTGGTCAGGACCGGCCGTGGCAGCTGTCCGGACGTCTGCAAACAAGAGATGTTGTACGTTAATATTGCTGCCTATATAATTAACAACGTAAATAATGTGCCAGTTGGACAAATATGATTGGTGATGGAGATGGAAATGGAATTTTACGTAAACATGAATATGCATGTCTATGTCTATGTGTGTGTGCGTGACGACTCTCGCGACCTGGAAGCGGGGGCATGTTTTTGATCGAGTTTTCTTTCTTGGTACGTTAAAAAATTGTCTGCCAGGTTTCGTTTCTTTTTACCGGGAACGCGCGTATTCTATTTAAAACCACTGCTATGGAGAGATTTTTTTACTCCATTATATCCTCTTGTTTGATAGAGTTTCGCACATCTCGCTCTCTCACCCTCTCCATATCAAAACAAGATGACAGTGTCCACTCTATCTCTCTCCTCACCAGTGGTCATAGATCCGGCCGAATCCCGTCCGCAGCAGGAGGTGAGGAGGTGCAGCATTGACGTTGTCGCCGTCGGCAATGGAGGAAGCCGATGCGCACCGTCCTCTCGGAGCCGGCGCTGGCGCGGACGAAGATCCTCCGCGCCCTTGTTCACTGCCGTCGTGTGGGTAGATCCCGTCTGCCCGCCTAAACGACATCTCGCCCACCTGAGGTATAACTTCTTGTACTGGTCCAGCTCCCTAGTTTGCTGCGTGCGGGTTTTCTTCTATGCGACTACTCCCCAGCTCCCAATGTATAGTAGCTAGGGTTCATCGGCTGGTCCAACATCACCTACTAGTACTATTATAGAGGAAATGCCACTTGAAAAGTTGTCCTGATTTATGCCTCGGTGGAGGTATACATGTTGTTTCGACAAAAAGTACATGGTGGTTGTGCGGTCATTGTCCATATGGTGGTAGTCCTATCACTGGTTGAATGAAGAAATGCTTTTTTTTCTCGGGTATCCTAGTTTAGTTCCCATCAAGATAATTATGATGCTTCTGTTTGTTGGTGTACTTTTCATTAATTCTTATTGACAATTGAGATGTTGTTGCTAATCTTGTAAAATAAAGTAACAACACTATATCCCTTTTTTTATATTTTTGGAAACAGCGATGCGTATCTCCATACCCGGGCATGTCTTCCTCAATTTTAGCGGAACTGCACAAAATTGGATGGCCATTGTTTTTCCGCCTCACTGTCCTCTGCCATGTGGTTCTTCCTTCCTCGAGTTTGATTACTGAGAAGAAACAGACCACAGTGAGGATTTGTCGAACTTCCTAGGTGCCTCACCCAAACTTGATGCCAAATGGATGATGCATCACCACGATGACCTATCGGTGCTCATGGTTGCGCCTCATGGTTGCGTCGGCTGGTGAAGCTGATCGATTTTCAATGAAAAACAAGTTGTATTCCATCAGTGCTCTTTGCTTGTTACGCACAAAGATGATATGCTTCGTCAGTTCACCTTGGTTGCGTTGGAGACGCAGTCGTCTGTCACGTTGGTGCAATTTTATCACACAATTGGCTATGAACCAAATGTTTCCTCGAAGAAGGATCGACGTTAGTACTAAGAGCATAAGTTTTGTATTGATTTCTAAGCCTTCTCACAACTTTGCCTCCAACTCCCCTGTAATTTTATTTGTCCAGCTATTAACTTTGATTTAAAAAATGGTGTGGACTAAAAACCCGGATGGACGTAGTAGCCCTCCATTTTTATTTACTCCGCATATTAGATTTGACTAAAGTCAAACTTTGTAATACTCTCAAACCTTTTTGATAATTGAAATTAAAATTCTTTATTTGTACACACTCTCACACGTTTCCGATAATTTGGCACATGTGTGGTTGTTCACTTAAGGGAGGGTAGTGTACGCACGTGAAGGACCGGAAGTGCGACGAGGACGCGTGGATAGTTAGTTCATCGGAAGTAGCAGTAGTTTTCTTTACTGTACGTCAAATAAAGAGTTTCATTTCGTACTTACACAATTTCGTACTTACACGATAGTACTATATGGACGCAACTTCATTGACTTAGTGCACCTGCCTTTGGGTTTATGATAGGTGGGCCCAAAATGTGGCTGGCTCACCTGTCATATAGCCAAAAGCAGGTGCAGTGAAGGCACTGGAGCTCAGTCCATACTACAGTAGTATATATACAAGCTGGAGCCTCGGCGCTTGTTCGCTAGGGTTTGCACTCTCCACACTCTTGCCGCACTACATATATATATACACGGTGGAGGCTCCGCGTTCATTTGCTAGGGATTGCTATATTCAATGTCCCTCTTCACCAGATCTAAACAAGACTGCGTTGGCCTCTTGTCTCTCTCTCTCCCCCCTCACAGCTGGTGAAGGAGGCGTCCGTATCTTGTCGCACCGGGAAGGGGAGGAGGTGCAGCGTTCACTCTATCGCCTTCAGCGAGGGAGGCAATCCACTGCCGGCTGCGCTATTCTCTTTCACCCAGCGCTTGTGCGGGAGGGCCACCGACCCCTTCTTCCTCGCTGCCGTACGTAGTGTGGGCAGATTCGGCCTCCCGCCGCATGCCTTGCCACATCCCGAGGACCCTAAGGTATAAGTTTCTTTGAAACCGTCATTGCTCTAGCTGCATGTGGATCTTTTTCAATCTGTAGTCGAATCTAGGTCTTGGTTTAAAGAGGAAAGAAGGGTGCGGTGGGCTGGAGCAAGAATCTAGGACGTGGTTCGATGAGGAAAGGAGGGACGGGAAGTAGTATAGACTGGCTATCTAGCCGCTTTGGTGGTCGAAAAGGGAAAAAGGGGGTAACCCAGTACACACATTTGTAAGGAACCGATCTCTTTGTTGAAAAGGGAAAGAAACTGGGGGGTCGGGTAGTTTGTGCAGGACTAGATTTACTGCCCTCACATAGCAAAAAGGTTCAAAGAGAACAAATACGGGACCAACGCATATATACTGCTTGGCTACATACTCTTCATCACCCATTTATACGTGTGGACGCACATGGTGCTGGCATGTCCCATACAACTATTTTGCTGTTGTTAATCTAAGAATGCCGCCGGAAAATTGAAGCAATGCCACTGTTAAAAGTAAATTACATTTTGTAACGAATGTTGTTTTAAGAGAATGTCTCTGTTAATATGAATCAATGCCACCGTTTTAGAAATGCTACTATCCTACTTTGTTTTCCATTCAAGATAAGTTAGATGCTTCTTTCTGTCAGCGTTTGTTTCATCCTCCTTTATCGGCAAGTAATTCTTTCCTTTTTTCCCTCTGTTAAAACAGGGGTATCTATTCAACTTGTTGCTATTGCGAAATTTTGCTTCGCTACTCGAAACACTTTGCTTGATTTCAGTGCAACTGCACAAAACGAGATTGGATTTCCTATTCGTGTTGGCAGATTCATACGTGATCTTGTGTGTGTCATGACAGATTGGTACTTGCCTTCATCCACATGATCGTGCAGTGTGTTTTGAGATGCTATGCTATTTGTATTGGTATTGTTTTAAATAAATGTTGAATTGAAGCTATTGTATTGCTCTCTTTGCCCATTAAGTAGTGAACAAAAATGGTACCAACCCAGACATGATGCTTGTTGCTTTGTTATAACAAACTCTGCATCACCCCTTTATAAGTAGATGGAAGCACGTGGTGTTGTTGCGCCCACTCTCCCCTGGAACTGTTTATGCTTTTCGTTAATCTAATGCCGCTGGTAAAATTAAGCAATGCCACTCTCAGAATTAACTACTGAATCTTATTTCAAAACTGCAACACTTGTTAGGGATTGGCGGGTTTACCATTTTTGTGGCCGCATGTTTCATCCTCCTTTATTAGCTAGTAATTGATTCCTTTTTTGCCTCTGTTTAATCAGGGATATCTATTCAACTTGTTGCTATTGCGACATTTTGCGTCGCTACGCGAAACACTTATGTTTTAAGAGTGTTTTCTACAGTTTAACTTGAATGTCACACCGGCCACTTTGCTTAATTTTGGTGAAACTGCATAAAAGGAGATCGAGATTTCATATACATGTTGGGATATGTGTCCAGTCTTCCTCCTGAGCTGTTTCAAATATTAGTCAAGAAAGGTCAGTACCGACTTTCATCCACATGATGCTGTAGTGTGCTTTGAGATGTTGTGCTACTTGTATTGGTACTATTTTGGATAAATGTTGAATTTAAGCTATTGAACTGTTGTCTTTTACCATTAAGTGAGCAAAAAAATTGTTCCAACCCAGACATGATGCTTGTTTCTTTGTTACAACAAAACTCTGCATCACCCCCTTTATAAATAGATGGAAGCACATGCTATTGTTGCGCCCCCTCTCCCCTGGAACTGTTTATGCTTTTTGTTAATCTAATGCCGCTGGTAAAATTAAGCAATGCCACTGTCAGAATTAATTAACTACTGAATCTTAGTTCAAAACTGCAACACTTGTTAGGAATGGTACTATCCTGCTTTGCAGTTCTTTCAACATGTTTAACCAAGGTATTGTTAAGATAATGTCTTTGTTAAAATGAATCAGTTGCATTGTTTTAGGAATGGTACTTTTCTGCTCTGTCGTTCTTTATACATGTTGAAACAAGGCATTGTTAAGATAATGTCTCAGTCAATATGAATGAATCACACTGATGGATAATTGCTATTCTCCTGCTTTGTTTCCCATTAAGATAAGGTAGATCAGTAGATGCTTTTCTTCTGGGAGTACAAGTCATAAACCGTTATTTCTCAGTAATTGTTTCCCTTATACCTATTGTTGCTTACAGGGATATCAAAATTAAAGCTCGGTTTTATTCCGACTTCGATTTTAGTTGAACTGCTCAAAAGGAGCCAATATGTCCAAGGCAAACTGCTGCATTCTTTGGGTCCAGTTAGTCGTTCCACTTTGCGTAAAAAAGCGATCCTTTGTTTGCGCTACATTACGAAGGAATGACCGAGAAGCTTTACAGAGTATTATTAGACGCTGCTGACATGACTAGTCTGCAAAGAGCATTGGCAATTCTACAACACGTGGAGTGCACTGGGCAAAAAGTGCCCAAACAAGTACAAGAAGCTATGACAGGACTCCACGATCATAGGCATTACATATTTTGAATGGGAAAAGCTTGTCAAAGTTTAATCATTGATGTTAGCAAGAAGATCTTAGTTTAATATATTGGAATTGGAAAACCTTGTCAAAATTTGCTCATTGATGTTAGCCAGAAGACATGCATTTGATATTTTTGAGTGGGACGCCCTTGCTCTGAGCAGCGTCGATTGTTTTTTACTATTCCTATGTTCAGTTTAGAAGTAAATAGTTACTCTGCTGAGATATTCCTGTGTTAAGAGTTTGTTCTGAATATTGTCTATGTAATGCCAGGCCTTGTGTTTGATTGCAAAGTTGAGCTTGGAATGTTGTGGCATGCGGCATCACGATCTGTTCACCGTGCCTCCTGAGAATAATGCTTCGTATTGTTTTGCATGTCGATCTAATGCCAGTGATTTGCTTGTTAAGAAGATAATCCTCTTCTGTTGTTTCCGTGCTTAAGAAGTTCATCGTCTCATGTTTCATTCATAGCCTATACGACAAGTCGGGTAGGTTATACATGAAACCATATGATCTCCCGACCAATGCATCATATTAGGCCGTGATTGGATCATCGTTTTCCAACTAAAACCGCTTGTAAAACTGACGCTTGAAAATAAAAGCAGATAGTCTCGGGCGAAGCGCTTGGTTTGTCGATTTCGCCTAGTAAAATATCGAAAGCACTTCACACTCGATAAAAACGTTGAACTACACTCGGGCGATTGCTAATCCAGCCGTTAGCTGCTGTTTCAGCCTTGCCCATGGATGGCATGATACGCACATCGTGCATGTATCGTCTGGTAATGTCGTCCATATAGCAGTGCTCGTAAAATATACACTGGTATCTCAAATTACACGCGTAACCCGCCGGTTTTACTAACAGACCTCGGGCCCTCGGTTTCATTACGCCTGTATTTTATGCATTGTTTCCGATGACGAGTAAATTACACTTGTATGTTAATATAGGTTTGAAATGAACCAGAGCTCCCAAGCGCGGCCTTACCATTTCATGCCGTCTCAGTTTCTCGAAGGTGCTCATAGGTGTCCGATGATCCTGGCTTCCTGAATGAGCAGCGGGCGCTGTATCAGACCATCCATAGGGCCCGCGAGGCCCTCTCCGTCGTCCTTCGAGTTGTTGCGCTCGCCGTGGCGCCGAGCATTGTTAACATCGTCAACGAACATGATGATTCAGGAGATGACTTTATTTTGACTGGATAACACTAGGGACCCACTAGGGCCATAGCCGTACGTACGCAAGTGCCTCCTTATTATGTACAACTATTATTTTTTTTGCTTCCTCCTGGTTTCCTGACATCATAGTCCCACACCATTGTCAACCTCTGTACTCAATATGAACGAGAGAATTGCACAAGGTGTGGCCGACAGCTGGGACCAAGCAGCTCAAGCAGTATTTGTGTTTTTGAGGCGTGACCACTGCAGAGTTTTTCTTGGCGATGATTTCGTTGTTGTTCAGAGGAGAGCAGGGTATTAACTGGGCGGGTTGTGGCCCGTCTAGCCCAGCCCAGATATCCAGCACAGATATTAATTTTTTTCAAGAAGAAAATGGCTAGCCCAGCTATACGTTTTTTTGAGGAATACCCAGGCAAGGTCAACTTGTTATTCTCCGCCCCGCTGGGCTGCAAATCTTTCCTAGGAGGGATGCATTAGGCTTAACAGGAAAATGGGCTTTAAAAAATCATAAATGGGATGTAGTAATAAAAACTGGGCAGTAACTATAAAAAATGCACCAAACACGAAATTAGTTTATAAAATATTATTTACGAATTTTGAAAATCTTAATTTTTCATTGTTGCGCGCGCAAATTTTTACGTAATACAAATTTATATTTAATCTGACTAGAAATTTCGGGATAAAAATATTTCGGATCCCATCAAAATGTGGGAAATTTTAATGAATTCTGTCTTCAACGGTTGCTGAAATTATTAATCGTTGTCCTAGCTAGAAAATGGGATGTACTTTTAACAAACTGTAAATGGGTTGTAGTAAATTCCGTTAGAATTCAAAAATGGTTGTACATTCTTACAAATCACAAATGGGCTATAAGTTCTCTGCCACACACTTGTGGGCCTACTAAGTTGACACGTCCCCTAAAAAAATAAGTTAACGCGTATGCAAGGCTTTGTCAACTTATTATAGTCAACACACGGTTCTAGCAGTAGTGGCCGTTGGATGTCTATCCAACGGATGTCATGCTTCTTCTTCAATCTCGGATATTCTTAGCTTCGGCCGCCCAAAAAATGATTCCTCCCCCTGATATCTAGGGCGCACTGTTTCGGAGGCTGACTTGTGGACCTACTAAGTTGGCGCGTACCAAGGGCTTTGTCAACTTAGTCAATATAATTGATTCTAGCTTCAGTGACCGTACGATGTCCATCCAACGGCCGTAGTGCTTCTTCAACCTCTGGTCTTCTTGCTCCAGCCACCCAAAGCAGCGCCGGTTGTGCCGCCTGCTCCTGCCTCCCATGGCCGGCTGTGCTGCTGCGGAGGCCTCACCGCCCCCATACTACTGCCACCGCTGGTCAGGACATCCCTCCACTCACCCACACCCCCTGTTATTCTGCGGTGACGACAAACTCACACCGCAGCCGAACTAGTGAACCCTCGTACTCCTCTCCGCGTGGGCATCCACTGCCGTGTCTTCCCTAGCTCCGCGTCGCCCCCTTCCTAGGCCTCGCCGTCGTCCACCGCCGTGGTGCTCTCGGCGCGGTGTGGTCAATGTGGTCAACGACCGACTTCCATCGGAAGAAGTATTGACGATGGAGAGGCTGATACCTGGGTCCACGGCAGCCGCAAGGAAGTGCCTCCTTATTACGCGGAAAATAATTATTCCTCCACTGACAAGAAGGACCCACCGGACGGCCACCACGATGTTCTTGAAAAACATTTCCCCTAACTGTTGGGACCCACGGACAGGCCACGTATTTCATGAAAAAAATGTTCCCATTTGTCGGCTCGGACCCAGGAAGTGCCTCCTTATTACATAAAAAAGCGAATACTCCCCACGCTGGTTGGGACCCACCTTGGTGGGAGGCTGACTTAATGGGCCTACTAAGTTGACGGGGATGGAGGGCTTTGTCAACTTAGTCAATATGAACGATTCTAGCTCGATGAACTGCACGATGTCCATCCAACGGCCGTAGTGCTTCTTCAACCTCTAGTCTTCTTGCTCCAGCCACCCAAAGCAAAGTGCGGTCGTGCCGCATGCTCCTGCCTCCGTGGCGGTTTGTCTTTGCCGTGGAGGCCTCACCGCCCCTACTATTCCCACCGGCTGGCAGGCCTGCGGCGGCAGCAGCCTCACACCGCAGCCGAACCAGTGAACCCTCGTACTCCTCTCCGCGCGGGCTCCCACTCCCGCATCTTCCCCGGCTCCGCGTCGTCCCCTTCCTAGGTCTCGCCGTCGTCCACTGCCCTGGTGCTCTCCGCGTGGCGTGGTCAATGTGGTCAAGGAACGACTTCCATCGAAAGAGTATTGTACGTGGAGAGGCTGACAGCTGGGTCCACGGCGGCCGCAAGGAAGTGCCTCCTTATTACACGCAAAATAATTATTCCTCCACCTCACAGCAGGGATCCATCGGACGGGCCACCGTATTTCGCAAAAAAAAACGTTTCCCCAAACTGCTGGGACCCACCAGCTACACATTCGCACGCAAGGAAGTGCGTTCGAAAAAAAAAGATTCACCCCCTGACTGTTGGGACCTACCATCTACATCTTCGCATGCATGGAAGTGCCTGACAGTGGGGACCCACCTGGTCGAAGCGTACGTAGCGTTGTCATGCTAGTCGCGAACGTGTATGCACATACTGGTGGATGTAGAGGCGCGCACATGTCGTTGTAGAGGTGTGCACGTAGCATGTACACGTACGTACAGCGATCAGTGTGCAAGAAAGAAAATACGGCCACGTATGTGTACATATGGGCGGGGTCTCGAATGCCTACTCGTGCATACGTACGACCAAGGCTCGTGTACATGGCTGGGTCGGAACAGAGAAACAGCGTCGTCGTCGTGTTCATGGGGAGCCAACCGGCTGGGTTGGAACGGAATGCGTCATCGTGTTCATCGGGATGGCTTGGACGGAACAGGTGATGGAAACGAGGCCTAGCGTACCGCAGAACGGAGGAAAAGGCCTTGTGTTCGACCGGCCACGTTCGAAACGGGATCCTGTTCATTGGCAGGGGTCGGGCGTAGTGCAAAACGGAGGAAACGGACCTCCTTTGGTCGAAACGGGGGTCCTATTGATTGGGAGGGTGTGGCGATTGCAAAAGCGGATTTAAACGGACTTATGTTGGGCGCTTCTGGTCAAGCGAGGCTCTGTTCGCCGGGAGGGTGTGGCGTACCACAAAACGGGACTCCACGGGATACTGTTCATCTCCACCGTCGACCTCCTCCAACCTCCACGGGCTACTGCTCATCCTCCGTCAACCTCCTCCAGCCTCCACGGGCTCCTGTTCATCCAGCCTCCATCGTGTGCTACTCCACTAGCTCCTGTTCAACCACCCCTCTCCACGGGCTCCTGTTCAACCACCCCTCTCCACGGGCTCCTGTTCAACCACCCCTCCACGGGCTACTGTTCATCCACCCCTCCACCATCTACTGTTCATCCAGCCCTCCACGGGGTCGTCCAGTTCATCCAGCCCTCCACGGGGTCCTGTTTATCCAGCCCCAACCGTCTCGATCGATTGGGGTCCTGTTCATCCAGAGGCAACGCCATGGGGTCCTATTCATCCACCCCACCACTCACTATTCATCCAACCCCCCCCCCCACGCAATGCTCACTGTTCATCCAAACCCCCCTGCAACGCTCATTGTTCATCCAGAGGCAGCATCGATCGGCTTGATTAGCAGCGATAGCGAAGAATCGCTCGATCGATTGGGTTCGAATGTCGTAGCTGCGGTCTGTCGCTTCGGGTTGATTAGAGCCCAACGCCTCGCTCGGGTTCAGTTAGAGCTAGCGCCTCGCACACACGCGCTTACATGTACGAGAGAAACATGCATCGCTCGGCCCCTGACCTCCCACCGTAACCGGGAATTCGCCGAAATTTTCCTCGCCCTCGCTTCGACCACGGTTTTTTCCGTCATGGACAGCCCAAAGAATGTCATGCAGCTGCGTCTCCGGCCCGCCCAGGACGAAAATCCCATTTTTGTCATGATTTTTTGTCATAGAAGTAGGAGCCCACCACATCTATGATGATACCGGGTTTTGTCACAATTATCGTCATAGTAGTGTCATATGTATGACTGAAGTTTTTTTCGTTCGGACCAAAATGTCACGGATGTGTCTTTTTTTGTAGTGTAAGCTCAATTCCCCATTGAGGACTTGTTTTTCACTTGGTATGGCAGGAGCATCACACGAGGCTTTATAAGCACCACTAGACTTGTTGTGAAGCTCTTCTTTATCGTTGAGTGACATCTCATGAGCAACAATTCTTCCAATGACTTCCGTTGGATTGAGATCTTTGTAATTGGGCATCATTTGGATCAATGTGCACACGGTATCATATTTTCCATCCAAGGCTCTTAGGATCTTCTTGATGATGAATCTGTGAGTCATCTCTTCACTTCCTAAGTCGGCAATCTCATTTGTGATGAGAGCAATCCTAGAGTACATTTCAGCGACACCTTCACCATCCTTCATTTTGAACTTGTCAAGCTGACTTCGAAGCATATCTAACTTGGATTCCTTGAAGGACTTGGTACCTTCATGCATATCAATCAAAGTATCCCAAATTTCCTTTGCATTCTCAAGACGGCTGATTTTGTTGACTTCTTCGGGGCACAATCCATTCAAGAGGATATCGCAAGCTTGAGCGTTGTATTGCACCATTTTCAACTCTTCCGCAGTTGCTTCACGATTTAGTTCTCTCCCATCAAAGAATACACCTTGCGAACCAATACACACAATAGCCAAAACGGTGGGGTTATGACAAAGAATACACATTTTCATCTTATGCTTCCAAGTAGCAAAATTAGTACCACCAAAGTAAGGAACTCTTAGGTGGTAATTTCCCTCGCTAGACGCCATACTCTCCTAGGTTGTGAAACCAAGGCTATGATCACCAAAGCTATGAAAATCAAGGCAAATGGAGACGAAAGCTGTCATACCACTTGTAGGATCAAAAGTATGTCTAGAGGGGGGTGATTAGACTACTTGACCAAATAAAAAACTAGCCTTTCCCCAAATTTCAGTCTTGGCAGAATTTAGCAACTTAACACAAGTGAAGCAATCAACCCACACATGCAATTCTAAGAGTAAGCAGCGGAATGTAAATCATTGCATATGAAGGTAAAGGGGAGGAGTTTGGAGGGATGAAACGCAATGTAGACATGGAGATTTTTGGCATGGTTTCGATAGGTGGTGCTAGCGTACATCCACGTTGATGGAGACTTCAATCCATGAAGGGTAACGGTTGCGCGAGTCCACAGAGGGCTCCACCCACAAAGGGTCCACAAAGAAGCAACCTTATCTATCCCACCATGGCCATCGCTCATGAAGGACTTGCCTCACTTGGGTAGATCTTCACGAAGTAGGCGATCTCCTTGCCCTTACAAACTCCTTGGTTGAACTCCACAATCTTGACAGAGGCTCCCAAGTGACACCTAAAAAATCTAGGAGACACCACTCTGCAAAAGGTAATAGATGGTGTGTTGATGATGAACTCCTTGCTCTTGTGCTTCAAATGGTAGTCTCCCCAACACTAAACTCCCTCTCACAAATTTGGATATGGTGGAAAGATTGTTTGAGTGGAAAGCAGCTTGGGGAAGGCTAGAGATCAAGATTCTTGTGGTTAGATTGGAAATGTCTTGGTCACAACACCTGAGTACGTGGTTCTGTCTCAGAAAATGAGTAGTGGAAGTGTAGGCACGTTCTGATGGCTCTCTCTCTCAGATGGAGAAGGGGTGGAGGGGTATATATAGCCTCCACACAAAATCTAACCGTTACACACAATTTACCAAACTCGGTGGGACCGAATAGTGAAAGTCGGTGAGACAGACCTGGTTCAAAATGTGAATGTTGGGATTTTCGGTGGGACTGACAATACCAACTCGGTGAGACCGATGCGCTAGGGTTAGGGCGAAACCTCATTTTAGTGAGACCAATCACATGGACTCGGTGAGACCGATTTCTGTAATAAGCAAACAAAGACTTCATTGGGCAAACTCGGCGGGACCGATCGCTCATTTCGGTCAGACCGAAATGTTACGAAAAGGAAATAGATAGTTTCCACTGCGAACTTAGTGGGACCGATCGCTCATTTTGGTTAGACAAAAATGTTACGAAGGGAAACAGAGAGTTTGCAATCCCATCTCGGTGAGACCGAGATCCCTATCGGTGAGACCGAACTGATTAGGGTTTCTGGATATGGCTATGTTAAGTGAACTCGGTGGTGCTGGATAGATCAAATCGGTGGGGCCGAGTTTGACTTTAGGTTTAGGACATATGTGGAAATGAGAAAGTGGTTGAGGGCTTTTAAGAATTTACACAAAGGCATTCATACGAAACCAAGTTCGACCGCTCGGGCGAATGTTGAACCAGCACTTTTCAACCTGAAAGGCATTCATACGAAATAGTACGTACCACATAGGGTGATGAACGCGGTCTTTTCTTCATCTTCCTTCTTCATGAAGATGTGATGGTATACTAAGTAGGCGTCAAGGAACGACAGCGGGTCGCACCCGGTAGTGGAGTCCACTATCTGGTCGATGCGTGGCAACAGGAAAGGATCCTTTGGATAGGCTTTATTGATATCAGTATAGTCAATACATAGCCTCCATTTTCCATTCGCCTTACGCACTACCACTTGATTGGCCAACCACGTCGGGTGGGGTACTCCCTTGACCATGGCGCTTCCAACTTCCTGATCTCCTCGATGATGAACCCTTGTTGCTTCAAAGCTTGCTTTCTGACCTTCTGCTTGACGGGCCACGCATGGGGACAGACAGCAAGGTGGTGCTCAATCATCTCCATGTGAACACCGGGGATGTCGAATGATTTCTATGCAAACACATCGACATTCGCCCGCAGGTAGGCGATGATCACGCTTTCCTATTTGCTGTCAAGGGTGGAGCTTATGGTAAAAGCTCTGCCTATGCAATCCTCCTTGACGGGTACCTTCTTGGTTTCTGGTGGGGCCGCCTTGGAGTTCTAGCTCTTACCGGTAGAGCTCTTTGGCATGTCCTCAGCGGGAACACAACACTCCGAAGAAGCACATTTCCTAGGGTGAGTACAGGAGGCCTTGCCGGAGCCAGGAGTCTTGCCGGCGGCTGAAGCCTTGCCAGTCTTCTTCTCGGAGGCAGGAGCAAGTACCTTGGCGGCAGACGCTGCAACTGCCTCTCAATAGAGTTGATTGGCACAAATGATCGCATCCCTCTTGTCGCAGGTGACGCTGACGATGCTCATTGGGCCGGGCATCTTCAACTTGTTGTATGCGTAGTGCGACGCCGCCATGAACTTGGCCAGTGCCGGACGGCCAAGGATCCCGTTATATGGCAACGGGATCTCGGCGAGATTGAAAACGATCCTTTCTGTCCTATAGTTTAGGTTGCCACCAAATGTAATTGGTAGCATGACCTTTCCCTTGGGCTGGCTTCTCCCTGGATTGATCCCTTGGAACGTACCCATTTCCTCGAGATCTTCATCAGGGATCTGTAGCCTCTTGATCACATTGGGTGAGATCAAGTTCAGACCGGCCCCACCGTCAACTAACATTTTTGTCACCTTGAGGTTGCGTATCATTGGTGAGACCAACAACGGCAAACACCCGACCGCGGTTGTGCGATCAGGGTGATCCTCGGCGTAAAAAATGATAGGTGTATGGGACCACCTTAGTGGCCTCTGGACGTCGACCATCGGTTTCGTCGCATTAATCTCATGCGCCCACTATTTAAGTTGGTGGTGGGAAGAATGCAACAAGGCACCTCCGTCAAGACACATGACCTATGTCTCCTTCTGAAACTCATGCTCGGTGGACTCGTCGTCATCATCATGATCGTAGACCTCTGACTTGCTGATGAGGACATGACTACCTTGGATATGACCAAAAATATTGCATACATGCATATTTGTCAGGTGATTTCTAGTGCAAACTATTCAATAATCTATTTATGTTATCCAGAACAAACATACTTCACACACTTTTGTGTTTTGTCTAATTGCAGGTGTATGTGACATTTGTACAATCCACATATGAAGATAAGGGAAAAGGAGAAGTTTAGGTGCTGTTCAAAAAGTCCTCTCACGTCATTTTTGGGTCAAGAGAAGATAGAGTCCAAGTCTCTCACATTCTGGATTCAGATTCGGACTGCACAGACATACCTGGCTCAAAACGCCAACAACTTTTTCATACGGACTCCGAATTGGGTGATTCTTTTTTTGTTGGAAAATGGATTTCATGCTCTTCCAACCAAATTGGAATCACCTTAAAATCCGCCCGGAGCGTTGAGTTATGGATGAAACAATCTGACGCTGCACCAGAATCCGAGTCAAACTACAAGTCCAAAGGTGTTACGTCACCTCCACTTGGGCCCATTGGCCTTGTATGACCTAGGGTTAGTTTTAGGCTGCCTTGGGACGTCCTCCCACCTCCTTGGCCGCCACCCCTTGCTCCTATATAAGTAGATCCATCTAGTAGCTTTTCCCTTGGGATTTGTTTAGTTAAAAGTTAGCCATTGCAACCGTGTGCCGTTTGTGTCCAACGACCAGACCAAGACCGCTTACGGATCCTCAACTTTATCAATACTTCATATATACTCGCAATATTCAGATTGCTTTTATCATATTGTTGCTTGTTCTTCGATTGCTGCAGGAATAGACCTTCGTGGTCAGGTTGATTGTGCTCCGCGTGGTCAATAACCTCTCGGAGTTGGTTTAGCGATTGCTAAGGCGCAACGTCGTGCACGTTTGTAGTCGGATCGTCAAAGTCGTCTCCACCAAATCGATAGTTATCATCTCATCGAAAGATCGGGACACCCCCGCCTCTATCAAGTGGTATCAGTTTTAAGGTTGCTCGGTGAGATTTTACAGTTTTTCATAGTTTAGATCGCATCATCATTCATACCTATAGTCCATAAAAAGCCACAAAAAAGTTAGATCTGTTCATCCTTTATCCAAGCCACTCGAGCCTTTGCAATTTTCTATTAGTTACTTGCATAGTTGAATTATCGGTTGCATCGTCGTGTCGATTGCTGGTCTTAGTGTCTAGTTCCTTTAGAGTTTGAGTTCTGTTCACATTAGTCACGCCGCCCTTTGCATCATTATCCTTCCGCTGTCCACCATCCCATCCATTAATTTCCACCACGTGCTACGCACTATTCATTGTCATAATCATAGTTGAGGTCTTTCACATCTTCGCCTGATCCAATCTGCATCTTATCTAGTTTGTCTTGGAAAGAGGGAGAAAAAAAAAAGAGAGAAAAAAAGGAAAAAGAAAAAGAAAAAGAGAGAGAAGAAAAAGAAAAAAAAGAGAGAAAAAAAATCGGATCTATCTCGAATCAATCTCGTACCTGAATTTGGATTGGAATCTCTTTTGCGCACTGTTCAGTAAAACAGGTGTATCTTCCTCATATGAAGTCCGTTTTGGCTCCATGAGTACTCAAATTGAAGCTAGAGACGAGCCGCATCTAAATAGTTGCAAAAGCTTGTTTAATATTTGACACCTCAAAATCGGCTTCTAAATAGGTCTTTTTGCCCTCTGAAGTTCGTGGACATAACTTGTTCCAATTTTTCATGCCAGTTTTAGAATTCTTTGACTCCTCATATCAACTCGGAATTGAGTGATTTTTTTTGCATTGAAAAGCTTGAGTTAGTAGCATTATTTGAAAGAATTTATCAGAAAATTGGCTCAAACTTTTCAAGAGGAAAGTTGGAGAGAGAGTTGTTATATGTCACCTTGGCGCTTGTTTTTCATCATTATCTTCCTTTGCCGTTGTGATCTTCACTTATATCTTCTTGTCAAGAGCTACTTAGTATCCTTCATTGATGCTAGTTGTGCTACGCCGTGACCTCATTAGTGTTCTAGGCTCGCGTCTCTAGTCCGGTCTAGCCTAGGACCAGCACACGATCTGCGTCGTTGGCGTTTATTCAACATTACATCTTTGAATTGATTATTGCTAATCTTTTGCTACCATATATAGCCAACCCAGCTCCACATATTTCTACACCGTGTATACATCGCTCCCCGGCAATCACTTTACTCAATATTGGGAGTTACTTGACACGCTGGTTGCCGATCACCTTTCTTTGCATGGTAAGAACTTGTAAGACATTGATATTTGCTTTCTGTGAGCATTTTACCACCACATCCTAGTAGTTATAGGAACATTATTTTGGATTTTGTTTCTTGTTCTACTAATCATGACAGGATCGAGTCAATTCATGGGCTTTGTCGATCGCGGAGACATGCCACCACCTATGCAAATACCACAACCGTCACGAGAGGTGCACAAACATCCAAATGCACATGATCGACTTCATGTTTCCATACCACCATTTAATGGCCGTTTTAGACCTGCTTTATATATTGAATGGGAGTTAGACATAAATAATATATTTGCTTCCCATAATTTTGATGAGCGTAAAAAGTTACGGTTGCGGTTGGTTCTTTCATTGGTTATGCTCTAGTTTGGTGGAGTGAATATTGTCGGTTACACCTGATTATGTACCTAATACTTGGGGTGATTTAAAACATGTCATGAGAGATAGATTAAATCGATGTTTATTATACTCGGCATGATTAAAAAAGCTGGAACATTTAAAACAAGGTAGTGACACGTAACAAAATATTATGATGATTTACAAACTACCTTGTTGCACTCATTTTTAGAAGAAAGTGAAGAAGATTTTATGGATAGATTTTGGGGAGGATTAAACCATAATATTCAGGAGATACTAATTCATGAAGAGTGTTATCCTATGGACCATTTGTTTCGTCTTGCTTACAAAGCTGAACAGGAAATAAAACGACGTGTTGCCCACAAGGAGAACAAGCGCACGGTGCACATTCCAACTGTTGATACAGATGTTTATTCAACTACTAGGCGTACTATGACAACCACATCCGTTGTTGCGAGGACTACATTATCTCCACCATGTGACACATCACCATCGAGAGTGCCTACATCATCTGAGTTGACTATAAGAGGTAATGACAAAGGTACAGATTTTCCACTTTTACATGAGAATGATGCATGCCTAGTTAACTTGAATACATCATGTGTTGAGGTACCCACTACTTTGATCACACCACCTATTTTACAGGATTATATTGATAATTTGACTTTGCCATGTGATCAAACAACTGAAATACCAACAATTTTGAGAGCACCCATTGAATTAACTGTTGATGCAAAAGAATCAATGTTTAATCATTTTGATATGACCTCTAATCTTGGTGATGATTCTGTGTCGAATGACTCATTGCATGTTTGCTTATCTAAGCATGTTGTAGCATGTAAATTTGATTCAAATAAGGTTTATTCACCAATGTTCGGATGGTTTAATGATGAACATTGTCAATCTTTTGAAATGAATAAGAGCTTCACTTATATGTGCAAACTGAGTTGCAATAGTTTCATGCCTTCTACTTCTTGTGCTAATTTTTTGGCTTTAGATTTTATGAACTATGCAAGTTACTCATCTATTCATGTGTCATATATGCAAAAATCGAGGGAAGTAAAAATGGATGACATATACATATACAACATGTACACCTTCTCTCTTTTGTTAGCCACATTTCAGATTAAGCAACGCCGAGGACGGCTTTACTTTCAAGAAGGGTAGGATGATGAGGACATGACTACCTTGGATATGACCAAAAATATTGCATACATGCATATTTGTCAGGTGATTTCTAGTGCAAACTATTCAATAATCTATTTATGTTATCTAGAACAAACATACTTCACACACTTTTGTGTTTTGTCTAATTGCAGGTGTATGGGACATTTGTACAATCCACATATGAAGATAGGGGAAAAGGAGAAGTTTAGGTGCTGTTCAAAAAGTCCTCTCACGTCACTTTTGGGTCAAGAGAAGATAGAGTCCAAGTCTCTCACGTTCTGGATTCAGATTCGGACTGCACAGACATACCTAACTCAAAACGCCAACAACTTTTTCATACAGACTCCGAATTGGATGATTCTTTTTTTGTTGGAAAATGGATTTCATGCTCTTTCCAACCCAATTGGAATCACCTTAAAGTCCGTCCGGAGCATTGAGTTATGGACGAAACAATCTGACGCTGCACCAGAATCCGAGTCAAACTACAAGTCCAAAGGTGTTACGTCACCTCCACTTGGGCCCATTGGCCTTGTACGACCTAGGGTTAGTTTTAGGCTGCCTTGGGACGTCCTCCCACCTCCTTGGCCGCCACTCCTTGCCCCTATATAAGTAGATCCATCTAGTAGCTTTTCCCTTGGGATTTGTTTAGTTAAAAGTTAGCCATTGTAACTTCGTGTACTTCGTTTGTGTCCAACGACCAGACCAAGACCACTTACGGATCCCCAACTTTATCAATACTTCATATATACTCGCAATATTCAGATTGCTTTTATCATATTCTTGCTTGTTCTTCGATTGCTGCAGGAATAGACCTTCGTGGTCAGGTTGATTGTGCTCCGGCGTGGTCAATAACCTCTCGGAGTTGGTTTAGCGATTGCTAAGGCGCAACGTCGTGCACATTTGTAGTCGGATCATCAAAGTCGTCTCCACCAAATCGATACTTATCATCTCATCGAAAGATCGGGACACCCCCGCCTCTATCACTTGCTGGCAGTTGCCAAGGCCCAGCAGGCGTCGCACTCAGCAATCTCCTTGTCGGGGTTGTCAACCTTGGCCTTCTTAGCGATGTTGGGGTCACCGGATTCCTCGACGGCAAGCACATTCTTTCCCTTGCGCTTCTTGTTGCGTCGCCAGCCCTTCTTTGTCGGGGCGACGACGTCTTCATCCTCAGAATCACTTCCGGCATTGGCATTTTTTCCGCGGTACTTCCTTCCTCCCTCAGCTCGGTCACATCTATCGGCCAAAACATACAGTTCGGCAACATTCGTAAACTTGTTCATTTCCAGCTCTTCACGCATCTTACAATTGCGCAGGTTCTAATGGAACGCGCTGATGACAGTGGCGGGATGAACATCGGGGATGTTGTACTGCACACGGCTGAATCTCTATATGTACTTGCGCAGGCATTCGCCGTCCCTCTGAGGGATCACATGCAAATCGCTTGCCTGGCCAAGAGCTACGTGGCCGGCTGTGAAGGCACCAACAAACTCGTGGCATAGATCTGACCAAGAGGAGATGGAATCTATTGGCAAGTGCATCAACCATGAGCTGATGTTGGGCTTGAGCACCAACGGGAAATAGTTGGTGAGTACCTTGTCGTCTCGTGCTCCGGCAGCTTGCATCGCGATGGTGTAAACACTCAGGAACTCGGACAGATGGGTCTTGCCATCGTACTTCTCCGGGACCTCCGGTTTGAACGTGCTGTTGGTGGGCCACAGGAACTACAAGAGCACGCGGGTGAATGCTGGACAAGTTATTGCATAGGGCAAGTCGCCAGCATCCCCCGGCGCAGGCCTGTACACAGTAGGCCCAGCACGCCTATCATATTGGTGATGCGCCTCCCGTCGCCGCTCGATAGTGGTCGGGCGTCTTCCTTGAGCCGCTCCCGAAGAATTTGACGTGTGTCGCAACGTGCTCGTGGGTCAGGCGACCCCATGGGCACGTTATCATGGGTATCAACCCGATGGGCCGGCCGTGGTGGAGAGGAGTGCACTGTGGTTGCGGCGCCCTCAATCCTTCCAATGTCAACGCCTGCCAGCTCGGTGGTCCGGCGCCGCAAGGGACTTGCTTCCCGCTGGCCATCCATGTTGGCGTGGCCAATAAGGCTTTGGATGGTAGTCCTCCACTCTTCTTGCTTCTCCACAATAGGAGGAAACTCGAGGAGTAGCAACACTCGCACCAATGCTTTGGCTCGTGTCGGTGGCAGCGACAAGCGCAAGGAATGGAAGGAACTCGGACTTCTAACTATGTTAGAAGGAGTTCCATCATGATTTCGCGGCCGCGTGCCTTTTTTGCCAGCATCATGGCGTGCATGTCGGCCCTGCGCGTCTTGAAAGTGACGCTGAGGGCTCTTGCCACGGAAATGTCAGGGGTCCTCGACATCGCGGTGCTGTTCGTCGCGCACGAGCTGAGAGGACCGCGGCGTGTGCGTTGGCGGAGTCGTCTTTCTGCGCTTGGAGGTCCCTGGCCCACCCGTAGGTAGCGCAGTTCCGTCATTGGGCGCGGCGGCGTGTGGATCATCGTCGCCGCTGCGAATGACGCCGCTCACCTGGCTTTTCGTATCAGGGTGGCGTGGACGATCTTGACGTGTGTCGCAACGTGCTCGTGCGTCAGACGACCCCGTGGGCACGTTATCATGGGTATCAACCCGATGGGCCGGCCGTGGTGGAGAGGAGTGCACTGTGGTTGTGGCGCCCTCAACCCTTCCAATGTCAATGCCTGCCGGCTCGGTGGTCCGCCGCCGCAAGGGACTTGCTTCCCGCTGGCCATCCGTGTTGGCGTGGCCAATAAGGCTTTGGATGGTAGTCCTCCACTCTTCTTGCTTCTCCACAACAGGAGGAAACTCGAGGAGTAGCTACACTCGCACCAATGCTTTGGCTCGTGTCGGTGGCAGCGACAGGCGCGAGGAATGGAAGGAACTCGGAATTCTAACTATGTCAGAAGGAGTTCCATCATGATTTCGTGGCCGCGTGCCTTTTTTGCCAGCATCATGGCGTGCATGTCGGCCCTGCGCGTCTTGAAAGTGACGCTGAGGGCTCTTGCCATGGAATTGCCAGGGGTCCTCGACATCGCGGTGCTGTTCGTCGCGCACGAGCTGAGAGGACCGCGGCGTGTGCGCTGGCGGAGTCGTCTTTCTGCGCTTGGAGGTCCCTGGCCCACTCGTAGGTAGCGCAGCTCCGTCATTGGGCGCGGTGGCGTGTGGATAATCGTCGCTGCTGCGAATGACGCCGCTCGCCTGGATTTTCGTATCAGGGTGGCGTGGACGATCTTGATCTCCTCCACCACCGGCGTCTACCACGTCGCCCGTCCGTGCTGGCACGGGCGGAGCAGCTCCGGGCGAACCACCACTGCGATCGTCTTCTTCTTCGGAGCCATGGCGATGAAGAAGCTGGTGCACTAACTACTAGACCAGATTCTCACAACTAACTCCCCCTACCTAGCGCGCCAAAGATGTCGGGGAAATGAACACCTATGGGATCACAGGAATCCCTTCTATGGTTGGCAGGGAGAGGAGCTGCACGAAGAGCAGGTCTAGCGATCAGCGCAAGGGGATTTTTACCCAGGTTCGGGCCGCAAAGATGGGTAATACCCTAGTCCTGCTTGTCTGTATATTCAGTGTTCATGAGCTCTTGAACTAGCTGCAGTGCATGTCCAGTCAAAAATGTCTGAATCCTCTCTCAGTACACCTCGGGCCTCCTTTTATACGTAAAAGGGGTTGCCACAGTGGCACACAGGAGGTGGAAAGCAAGCTATAGTGTATGAGCTTATCACTCGGCACAGTAGGACAAATGCATTTAATGCGGTGCCTATGTGCCCTCTTACTTTATCAGGGATGGCAATAGAAGTCGTCACATCCATCGCTGAACCTCCTCGCTTTGATGTGTGTCCAGGCTGACGAGGCATCTAGTGCCACGCTGGGTAGCTAGCTGTTGTGTTGGCGTGGTGGTAGAGCCTCCACAAAGATCTGCATACCACCACAGAGGCGCCTGCTTAGTTGGCACGCTGGTCATCGCACTGGAGTGGTGGTGAGGTGGCAAATCCTTGTGAGTCGCGGGCCTGGCCGCAGCCCAGCGATTGTCCTCGGCAAGGCTTGCCGGGGGCCTCGTGGTCGTCCGTGGCAAGGGTCTTGTCGGGGGTCTTCGTCTTCTAATCCCATATGGACCCGCATGCTATATCAATATTCACAAAGATTTGCATGCTACTTTGCACGCGCCCCCTAAGCCTTGGCATTAACGTTGTTGATGGTGTCAAAGCTCTCAGTCCTCAAGGCTGATGGCCTTACTGGTGCTTTGCAGGTCGTCCTAGAAAGGAGCTCATCGGGGCTACGTGAGCCGCCCCGGCAAGGATGTTGCCGGGGGAGGTCCAACTTGTCTTCTGCTCCTTGTTCACTGTATTGAGTATCTGTCTTGGTAGTTTCACGTTTTGTCTTCTGCTGCCCCGCCAGGCCCTACCGTAGGTGTGGCTACGACTGCCCGTGCACAAGTAAGGGGTACAAAAAGACCCCATACTTTTGTACACCGACAACCACCTATCGGAACCACGCCAAAAATCCATGTGTCTACATTGCGTTTAACTTCTCCAAACCCTTCCCTTTACCTTCATGTGCAATGTTTTACTTTCTGATGTTACACCCTTAGAATTGCATGTGTAGGTTGATTGTTTGACTTGTACTAGTTGCTAAAATTTGCCAACACTTAAACTTGGTAAAGGCTAGATTTTTATTTGGTCAAGTAGTATAATCACCCCCTCTTGACCTACTTTCTATCTTAGCAGTGGTTACCCATGGTACCATTGAAGGGCAACAATGTGCCATGATCTATCACGATCGGACCCTAATCATGTACCCAGGTAATCCCTTCTCTCTGATCCAAGAGTAGTAGAGCCAGGAACTATAATATATCGAATTGACATGTCATCTTATAACATTTGAGTACATGTCTTTTTGTACTCCAGGAGCAGGAGTAGTTCATTCCTTCTTCTTTTTATTGATTGGGATAGTCATCTGCACAAGTTTATAATGCCAGTTGTATGAACTATAAAGGACTTTACAATTTCAATTATGTGTAGTACTAGCTAGGTAGCCATAATCCCATCAAACAAAACTACTCCTACTTTAATTAATGTACATGGCCCAGGTAACACTCTCAAATTGTTTGTCGTCAACCGTGCCGCAGCTGGTCTATACATTGCTTCTGTTCCCCCTCATAGAAATAAGCAATATAAAGTATTTTATTTTAGTTCCTTATTATACTGCATCGACCATAACCATGCACGTCAGCCTGTATCCAGGTTTGAGATGCCAGGTTTACGAGATGGACGACGACGTGTTCGACCCCAGTGATGCTACCTGGGTGCGGACGAACACACTTGAAGAGTACTCGATTTTCATCGGGGACAACTACCCCATAGTGCAAACAATGCCACCTTCTGTGCACGAAGCCGACGTCCTGCCGTTCATGAAGAACAGGTGCATTTTCATTGTGCACCAACGGATTCATATCTTGAACGCCCCTATCCCTGATCTATGTTGCTTCAGTTTGGATGAGTCTCCATCATGGGGAGCCACACTAAGAAGTTGCGATGATATGAAGAACACGATGAACTACGAGACGAACAAGTACACAGGGATGTACAAAACTGAGTAATGTAGCGCGGTAAGTGAAGTAGAAAGGCACAAATAGTACGAACATGTGTGGCATATAGGCGTTTCTATCTTACTACCACTAAATGTTGTATGTCCAATGCATGGTGATATTATGATGTATGTGCCTAAGTTCTCTACTACTACATTAATTGGTGGCACATCTTAGGTTTTATATTTGTTTACTTGTATGGCCCGAGACCTTCCAACTAGACGTACTCTACTACTACATTAATTCGAGGCACATATTAGGTTTTATATTTGTTTACTTGTCTGGCCCGAGACCTTCCAACTAGACGCGTCTTCCTCTCCTGGTGGCACTTTGTATCGTTCATACTACTAGTACTACGTGTGGTCTCCGACCTAGAGGTGTAAGAAGTGGAGACGCTCGGACGAAGGAACCATCATGACTTCGTTGAATTTTGCTTCTTTAAGAAAACTATTGTACCAGAAATACTACTAGCTAGAGTAGTATTGCACTCCAGGGAGGCCTCCTTTGGTTCATAGGATAGGAATTTTATAGGAATATGAAAATCATAGGAAGTGAGATGACATGCATCTCAATTCCTATAGAGAAAGAGATGTCATTTGATGCATCGGATAGGAATTTTTCCATTGAGTCTAGGCTAATGTATTGGTAATTTGCTCTAAAAACTACAGTAGTAACTAGTACTGGTACATGCTCGTAATTAATTAAATAAATGTACGGGCGACACAGACACACACACTAACTACTAGTACTACTACTTCTCACATCCTGGCCAAACGCCATCTGTCGGTGGAAAACGACACCTATGGGATCACTGGAATCCCTACTACGGTCGGCGGGCGCGAGGTTGTGGAAAGCGCGGGTCTAGGAGTCAGCACAAAGATCATTTACCTAGGTTCGGGCTACGAGGATGCGTAATACCCTAGTCCTGCTTTGGTGTATATTTGAGTGTTCTTGAGTTCTTGAACTAACTACGGCGTGTGCGTAGTCCAGAAGATCCGAATTCCTCCTCAGTATGCCTCGGGCCTCCTTTTGTAGTTCAAAGGGGACGCCACATTGGCACACAGGAGGTGGAAAGTGTATACAATGTACAAGCTTATTGCCTGACACCACAAGACAAAACACATTAAATCCGCTACTTTGGTGTCCACATGCTTTATTGGGGACGACAACGAAGCCCGTCCCATCCGTCGCCGCTTCTCCTTGCTTCGACACGCGTCCAGGTTAATGCGGCATGCAGTGCCATGTAAGCTGGCAGGTTGCTGAGTTGGTGTGGTGGCAGGGTCTTCACGAAGATCTGCATGCCACCACGCAGGTGCTTGACTGGTTGGCTTAGGAGCCACGTACTGCCACGTGGGTACTTGCTTAGTTGGTGGGTCGGTCGCTGAGCTGGGTCGGCGACGAGGAGGCAAAGCCTTGCCGCGGTCTTCCTAATACTCCCGGCAAGGGTCTTGCCGAGGCCTTGCAAGCGCCCTCGGCGAGAGTCTTGCCGGGGCCTCGTGGGTATCTTCGGTAGTAGCCTTGCCAGGGCCTCATGGGCATCCTTGGCAAGGAGCCTCGTTGTTGTTTTGTCTTCTGGTTCCTATCTAGGCCTCGTAGGCCCTTTGTATTCACAAAGATCTGCATGCCACTATGCAGGCCCCCCTCCTGAGCTTTGGTTCTAATGTTGTTGATGGTGTCGGAACTCTCAGGCTCAAGGGTGGTGGCCTTGCTGGCGTTGGGTAAGTTGACCCAGCAAGGCTCTTGCCAGGGCTGTGTAGGCCGCCCCGGCAAGAGTCTCGCCGGGGGAAGCCCATCTTGTCGCTTTACCTTTTGCGCCCTTGGTTTGAGCGCCGCTTCGGTAGTCTTGTACTTTTGCTTCCTTCCTCTGCCCCGCTAAACATGGCCACTGGTGCGGCTCCGACTGCCCGTGCACAAGTAAAGGGGTACAAAGAGGGCGCCTACTTTTGTACACCGACAGGAGCCCCCGAGCCTAGGCCACACATAAGCGCGACACGTTGTTGGGCTAGGCCTAGAACGGTGCACGGGCATGCGTGGCAGAGTTTTACCACAGTAATTCCATCACCAGTTGCGCTTCCCCATGACCCGCGTTGAATGTGTGACATGGGGGTCGTGCGTGGGGTGATCGCAGCATGCTTGCGTCACCCCAAGGTTAATAGTGAAAAGGGGGTCCACGTCCTCCCCATAAAAATAGAGGAAGTCACAGGGGCGCGGCTCATTTACTAACTGGACTCGGGTCGTGGCCATTATGGCACCCGCACCCCACGATCACGGGCGTGAAACGTCCGTTCCACTTGCCATCTGAATCCTGGCTCGCCCGGCATGTGTCCTCCATGCCTTGGGGAGGGCAGGCGATGGACACAGAGGGTACGGGCTTCAATGCTGGGGCGGGGGGCCAGGCGCCACCGATTGGAGCAGCAGGTCGATCCTATCTCCTTGCGCCCCCGGCGGCTGGATTGGTATATTGGGGCGGTTGCCTTCAGGCTCGCTCGGCCTCGTCTCCCTATAAAAAGGGGAGAGGGACAGCGTCTTCCCGCATCCGCCTTCTCCCAGCCCGGTCTCTTTCCTTCCCTTGTCATGGCGAGAGGGCGCGGTCGTGGCCGTTCCTCTGTGGAGGCGACTAGGTCTTCCTCTCGCCAGAGAGCCGTGGTGGTTAAGGAAGAGCCGGACGCCCAAGGTGAAGGCCACGCTCAAGGCAGAGGCGCCGGATAGGGCCGCGGTCGGCGAGGCGGTCGAGGCAGAGGACACCCGCGTCGCCATCGTCTTTGTCGCCATCTCCTCCACCATCTCCTCCTGCTTCATCGAGCAGAAATGTCGGGGACACGGCGCTGGAGTTTATCCTGCAGTTGCGCGAGCCGCCGCGCAGCCGCCTTCATCTTCCCGAGGCGTTTGCGAGGGTGCTGGAGATTGACTAGCCACCAAGGTTGAGGCTTCACATGAAGGGGTGTTGCAATGGCAACATGTGGGCGAACACAAGGTTCCCCGTCCCTCACGTGATGCTCCTCCATCGGGGTTGGAAAACCTTCGCACGTGCCCACTGCTTGATGAAGGGGCACATTCTCCACTTCAAATTAGTGGAGAGCGATTTGCTCTCCGTCAAGGTCTTTGGGCGCTCGGGAATCAGGTTAGGGTGCTGCGCGGAGAGCTCGACCGACGACGAAAGCTCCTCCTCGAGCGATAGTGACGAGGAGGACACCGGTGGGGAAGATGATGAGGACGGGTCTGACTAGGCGTCGGACACACCGTCCTCGGTCAACGCCGGCAGCACCATCATCTGCACCTGGTCTTTCCCCCTGCAGAGCGATTTGCCGGGGGCGGGGCTAGCTCCTTGAACTTCTCGGGGTTACCTCCTTTGGCGGCTGGCGTGGGAAGGCCGGAGAAGACGAAGAAGGCGGGTCGCGGGCCTTCAAGTCGGAGTACGATGGCACCAATGCCTTCGTCTCGTATTGCCGGCCTGCTGCCTCATCTTTTGGCTCTTCTCCCAGCACCATCATCACCAGCCCTCTTCCGGACGGCCACAGGGATGTTCTCTTGGTGTCTTCTGCTGCTAGTACCTCGCCTAGGCACTCCTTTTGCCCTCCTGCCATCTTGTTCCGTTTCCTGGGGAGAGGGACAAGAAAGGGATTACAAGCATCTTATCTCTTTTTAGTTTTTAAGCCTATGGGCCTTAGTTAAATTTAAAACTTGTAATCCCCTTGCTCATGTTTACATTCCGTACAAACTGTACCTGTATGGGACGTATTAATGAAAAAAGGGTGCTTGTCGGGTTCTTTGTGCGTGAGCGAGGCCCATGTCAAGGAATGAATCCTTGTTATTTTTAAGATAAACATTGTCGCTCGGCAACAGGCCCTGCCGTCCCCTTACTTCATTCGACCCTACTCACCGCGACTACAACCAAGTTCTAACCCAGGGATAGTTGTTGGGCACAGGAAAAGGGGAGCACGGCGGTCCAGGAATAAAACAAGGTTTCATACGTCCCACTTCCATACGCAAATGCACAATAGGGGATAAAGGACTTACCGTAATCTACAGCCCCTGGCAGCCTTGGCTTGCCGTGGTTGAACCCTTGTGTCTGCAGCCCCCGGCAACCATGGCTTGCCAGGACTGGAGCGCCGACTTGTTCTCTTTCTTCCAAATAGCTCAGCAGAAATGTCCGTGTACCCTGCAAACCAAAGACGAAGAAAAGGAACAGAGAGACGCACACTCGACCTCTATGCTAGGGGTTAGTCGCCGCTAAGCACTATCAACCCTAACAGAGGGAGAGACTCAACCTAGCATGCATGCTATAACTTAGGGCGCCAGCGCTTCATTTATTTATGCTTAGGGTATGAGCCTAGCATTGTACAGAGGGTTACATGCCTTGCCGGCAAGGCTTGTACAAAAGGTGGTCTGTCGGGGGGCCCGGCAACCGTGCCTTACGGGTAAAACTTTCGATGATGTTCCATCTTCCAGGTGTTGCTCACTGGAATGGCATCTTTGGTCTCCAGGAGGATTGCGCCGGGCCTGGTGACTCGTATTATCCGATAAGAGCCTTCCCACTTCGGCGTCAACTTTTTGGAATTCTTGGCTGATTGAACACGCGAAAGAACAAGGTCGCCTTCCTCAAAGCTTCGGGCATGAACCTTGCGGCTATGGTAGCGGCGCAAGGCTTGCTGGTAGCGCGCTGCTCTCACAGTCGCCCAAAGATGATCTTCCTCGAGGAGCGTTGCATGATCTTGCCGCAATCGCTCTTGCTCAAGCTCATCATAAGCAAGCACTCGAGGTGACCCATATGTGAGTTCCATGGGGAGAACTGCCTCTGCCCTGTATACCAGGGCAAAGGGTGTCTGGTCGGTGGCTCGATTTGGCGTCGTTCTGATCGACCAAAGAACCGCTGGCAACACATCAATCCAGCGCCTTCCACTCTTGTGCAGCCTGTCAAAATTCTTTTTCCTCAGGCCTCGTAGTACTTCAGCATTTGCCCTCTCCGCCTGGCCGTTGCTCCGTGGGTGCGCCACGGAAGCAAAACAGACCTTACTGTCGAGATCTTGGATGTATTGCATGAAGGTGCGGCTTGTGAACTGTGTGCGGTGATGACTCTATTTGGCACACCAAAACGATAGACTAGCCCCTTGAAGAAAGATATGGTGACGAGCGCCATACAAAGAGCTACCCAAAACGCAAGCTACTGCCAGAATTCGACGACGAGGCTGTTCCACCGAAGAATAACACGACCAGGAGACCAGGAGTACCACTTCATAACTGCAATAAATCAGCTACCGAAGACGCCGACAATCTACATGAGCACCTGGAGAAGAAAGCTGGGGTAGCTAGGTCCATTTATGATGAGGACATCAATACCATTGTTACACCCACAGCCCCTGCTGCTATACATACTGGACCAATTACTAGAGCTCGCGCATGCCAACTAAATTACCAGGTACTTTCGTTTCTTGGTAATGATTCTAATGTTCATGAGAATATGATGCTGCCTAAATTGGATACATTTGTTTTGCTTACAAATGAAGGGCCTAGCTTGGAGAAGGATGAACATTGGAGCAAGAACAAGCATGGAGATGATGGCATGCAAGGGGACAAGAATGGAGTTACAAGTGATGATTTCAGGACTTTGAAGCCACCATAATGAGTGCATGAAGCCTTGGACGAAATATACAAGATGCCACTTCATAAATTTTGTCCAAAGGCTATTCTAGGTGCTGCGTCACCTTATTATTGGGCCAGACCCATGTAATTTCGAAATACATTAGTATAGGCTATTTTTAGAGTCCGTATGTGTGGGGAAACAAGAGATAGGGTTAGTTTCGGACCCCCTCCACCAAGGGCCACGAAATTCCCCCCCTCTTCCTCCATATATACAGCCCTTAGGGCACCGTTTAGAATTTGAGTTTTGTTGAGATTAAAAGTTCGCCCTAGCTGCAACTTCGCGTATTCGTTTGTGTTCAACGACTAGACAAAGGCGTCACAGAACCCCACCTTGATCAATAAAGCTTTCATCTTATATTCACAATATCCAGATTGCAATCTCAGTTTCTTGCTTGTTCTTCGTTTGCTCGCAGGAAACAGACCCTCGTGGTCAGGTTGATCATGCTCCGGCGTGGTCAATAACCTCTTGGAGTTGGTTTAGCGATTGCTAAGGCGCAACGTCCTCGCACGTTCGTAGTCGGATCGTCAAAGTCGACTTCCACCAAAGCGATAGCCATCATCTCATCGAAAGATGGGGCACCTTTGCCTCTATCAAGTGTTATCAGATTTCCTGGTTGCTCGGTGAGATTTTACAGTTTTTCGTAGTTTAGATCGAGTCTGTTCTTCATACCTACAATCCACGAAAAAGCCACACAAAAAATTAGGGTTAGTTCATCATATCCGAACCAATCTGAGCCTTTGCATAATCTTTTTAGGGTTTTGCTTTGTTGAATTTGCGGTTGCATCGTCGTGTCAGTTGCTGGTCTTAGAGTCTAGTCTTTTAGAGTTTCGAGTTCTGGTCATAAGTTGTCACGCCGCCGCCGCACCATTATCATCGCCCTGCCATCTACCACCACCGCTTATCCGCCACCGCGTCGAATCCGTATCCATATACCACCACCGCTTATCCGCCACCGCTTCGAATCCGTATCCATATACCACCACCGCATATCCGCCACCGCTTCGAATCCGTATCCATATATCCACCACCACTCCGAGTTCCTTGCATATTAGGTTTGTTTTAAGGATCTATCTAGTTTTCCGATTCGTGTTTCCTTGTCTGAGTAGGTTTCGGATTCCAGCAATCTTTTGCCGTCCGTAGAAGGGGTTTGTTTCCAAAAAAAAGAGTCCGGAAACCACCCTCCGTTTAGGCCCAAAATTTTCCAAAAACGCACGGGACAAAAAAAATTCTGGCTATCCTATTTTTAGGTGTTTCTAAGCGTATTGAGCCAGTCGCCGTTATAGAAAGTTTTTTTTGACCCGTTTCCAGTTTTTGGGTCCGGGCAGTCGAAAAAAAAATTTGGTCGAAAAAATTTTAAGCCCATCCTGTCAGTTTGACATGGGAAGAGTTTTGAGACACTCGCCATTATAGTGATTTTTTGCAAAAAAAAAGAGCAGCGCAAAAAAAAAGCAGCGCAAAAAAAAAGGAGCGAAAAAAAATCCAGTGTGCTTTTCCCTTGTTTACGTGCAGCGCCTTGATTTTGTTAGTGTTCTAGGCTCGCGTCTCTAGCACGGTCTAGCCTAGGACCAGCCTGATCGTCGTTGAGCGTTTATTCAACTTTGCATCTCTGAATTGATTATTGCTGACCTTTTTTTTGCTACCATATTATAAGCCTTCCCAGCTCCACATACATCTCGTCGTGCGTTTGATTCTCCCCGTAATCGCTATATCCAAGCTTTGAGAGTTTTGACTACAACGGTTGCCGATCACCACTTCTTTGGGTAAGAACTGGTAAGAATTTGAGATTTGCTTGACGGGTTTGTGATACACCACCACCACTTCTTAGTAGTCCAGAGGATCATATTCTTGTGTGTTTCTATTTGCTGCTAACCATGGTCGGATTACAAGCCGATGAGACTGATTGGGAGAACGACAAACAAACAGCTACATGATAAGTTTCAGCAAATGATGATTGGACAGTGCAAGATGTGCTAAACAGATTTGACGAGGCCATGGAGAAGATAGATGGCATTGAGAAGACGTTTGAAACAAAGCTTGATAGCAAGTTTGATGAATTGCTCGCGCTTTCCACAACCACCGCCGGCTGCACCTATCGCACCTCTGCAACGACAACAACTACGCCCCTTCCGAATCAAGTATGGACGAGCTCAGCGTGTTCCTATTGAGCCAGGACAAAATTCTGGTGCCGCTGCTCTGCTGTTGGTGCTTCTTTCGCTCCTGCTACTTCGCTGCTGGTACCGAGGAGGATGATTATGTGGGAGATTACGAGGATGAGGTTGATCAACATCGAACCACGTGCAACCACCAGCACCACAACCACCGGTCGTCCACATGTAAATAATGGCAATGTTAGGGCTCCCCTCAGTGCGAGATCATGACCATCTCCTAAACTGAAATTGAATATTCCACCATTTGAGGGTAGATATGTTCACGATATATATCTTACTTGGGAGTTAGAAACTGAACAACGACTTACATGTTTACAATATCCCGAGGAGAGACGTGTTCTGCTTGCTTTGTTTGTGCTTTCACTAGCTTTGCATGTGTTTGGTGGTCGAACATTGTAGATTATATCCTGTTCCAACTACAGGCTACTTTGAAAACTGCTATGCGTACTCGTTGGGTTCCACCATATTATCAACGTGAATTACTTCAAAAATTGCAGCGCTTAAGACAAGGTAAAAATTCAGTAGAAGAATATTATCGGGAATTACAAACGGCTTGATTAGATGTGGTATTGTTGAGGAGAATGAAGTTATGCTTGCACGTTTTCGGGTGGATTAAATAGAGATATTCAGACCATTCTAGACTATAAGGATTATAATAATATCACTCGTTTATTCCATCTTGCTTGTAAAGCTGAACGTGAAGTGCAGGATCGCGTGCATTGGCGCGCGCTAACTTTTCTCGCAGGTCGACCTTCATCATGGACACCACGTGCATCATCTACTTCCTTTGCACCATCACCTCCTTGGTGCCACCTCCAACCGTGATACAAGAAAGCAGGCACAACCACCACTATCTCGCCAAGAGCACACTGCCGGGCCTGCACAGAGCTCTTCTTCTTCCATGGCGTCAACAGGGCACACAAGTGATATTATTTGTCGTCGTTGTAAGGGAAGAGGACATTTTTTGAGAGAATGCAAATCTCAGCGTGTGATGATTGCTACCGAGGATGGTGGGTATGAGTGCGCTAGTGACTATGATGAGGAGACTTTGGCTCTTATTACACATGAGGAACACGGTGGAGATGATTCGGTCATGAGACACAATACATGGCTGCTGAATATCTTGACAGGTATGAATGTTTAGTTGCTCAACGTGTTTTGAGTGTGCAGGTTACACAAGTGAGCAAAATCAAAGGCATAATTTGTTCCATACAAAGGAGTTGTGAAGGAGCGTTCTATTCAGCGTCATCATAGATGGAGGGAGCTGCAACAACTTGACTAGCATGGAGATGGTGGAGAAGCTATCTCTCACCACAAGACCACATCCACATCCTTACTACATCCAATGGTTCAACAACAGCGGCAAGGTTAAGGTAACACGTCTTTGTTCATGTGCATTTTAGTATCTCTACATATGCTGATTATGTTGATTGTGATGTGGTACCTATGCAAGCATGTTCATTGTTACTTGGTAGACCATGGCAATTTGATAAAAATTCTGTACACCATGGTAGAAACAATCAAGATACTCTTGTTCATAAGGATAAAAATATTACTTTGCTTCCTATGACTCCTGAGTCCATTTTGAAAGATGATATTAATAGAGCTAATAAAGCAAAACAGGAGAAAAATAAGAGTGAAAATCAGATTGTGGCAAAAGAATTTGAGCAACACATGAAGCCTAATAATAAACCATCTACTGTTGTTTCTGAAATTAAATTGAAAAGTGCATGTTTACTTGCCACCAAATCTGATATTGATGAGCTAGATTTTGTGTGCAAAGAGGCATTATTTTCATTCGAGGACGTGCCTTCCTCTTTGCCCCCTGCTGTCACTAACATTTTGCAGGAGTTCGCTGACGTCTTTCCACAAGACGTGCCACCGGGATTACCACCTATTCGAGGGATTGAGAATCAAATTGACTTAATTCCCGGTGCATCATTACCCAACCGTGCACCATACCGTACCAATCCAGAGGAGACGAAGGAGATTATGCGTCAAGTACAGGAGCTGCTCGACAAAGGTTATATACGCGAATCCCTTAGTCCTTGTGCTGTTCCTATTATTCTAGTGCCGAAAAAGGATGGTATGTCACGTATGTGTGTTGATTGTAGAGGCATTAATAATATTACTATTCGTTATCGTCACCCTATTCCTAGGCTAGATGATATGCTTGATTAATTGGGTGGCTCTACAATATTCTCCAAAGTTGATTTGCGTAGTGGATACCATCAAATTCGTATGAAATTGGGAGATGAATGGAAAACAGCATTTAAAACTAAGTTTGATTTATATGAGTGGTTAGTCATGCCTTTTGGGTTAACTAATGCACCTAGTACTTTCATGAGATTAATGAACGAAGTTTTACGTGCTTTCATTGGATGATTTGTGGTAGTCTATTTTGATGATATACTGATTTATAGCAAATCTTTGGAAGAACATTTGGAACATTTACGTGCTATTTTTAATGCTCTACGTGATGCACGTTTGTTTGGTAACCTTGGGAAGTGCACCTTTTGCACCGACCGAGTATCTTTTCTTGGCTATGTTGTTACTCCACAGGAATTGAAGTTGATAAAGCCAAGATTGAAGATATTGAGAGTTGGCCGCAGCCCAAAGCGGTCACACAAGTGAGGAGTTTCCTTGGCCTCGCTGGTTTCTATAGGCGTTTTGTGAGAGATTTCAGCACCATTGCTGCACCTCTCAACGAGCTTACAAAGAAGGATGTGCCTTTTGTTTGGGGTACCGCATGGGAAGAAGCCTTCACGGTATTGAAAGCTAAGTTGACACATGCTCCTTTACTCCAACTTCCTGATTTTAATAAGACTTTTGAGCTTGAATGTGATGCTAGTGGAATTGGATTAGGAGGTGTGTTATTACAAGATGGCAAACCTGTTGCATACTTTTACGAAAAATTGAGTGGGCCTAGTCTGAATTACTCTACTTATGATAAAGAATTATATGCTCTTGTTCGGACTTTAGAAACATGGCAACATTATTTATGGCCCAAAGAATTTGTTATACATTCTGATCATGAATCTTTGAAACATATTAAAAGTCAAGCTAAACTGAATCGTAGACATGCTAAATGGGTTGAATTCATTGAGACTTTCCCTTATGCCATTAAACACAAGAAGGGTAAAGAAAATGTTATTGTTGATTGATTGTCTCGTCGCTATACTATGCTTTCACAACTTGACTTCAAAATATTTGGTTTGGAGACCATCAAAGATCAATATGTCCATGATGCTGATTTTAAAGATGTATTGCAGAATTGTAAAGAAGGAAGAACATGGAACAAGTTTGTCGTTAATGATGGATTTGTGTTCCGTGCTAACAAGCTATGCATTCCAGCTAGCTCCGTTCGTCTTTTGTTGTTGCAGGAGGTGCATGGAGGAGGACTAATGGGACACTTTGGCGTGAAGAAGACGGAGGACGTACTTGCTACACATTTCTTTTGGCCAAAGATGAGACGGATGTTGAGCGTTTTATTGCTCATTGCACTACATGTCAAAAAGCTAAGTCACGACTCAATCCTCATGGTTTATATATGCCTTTGCCTGTACCTAGTGTTCCTTGGGAGGATATATCTATGGACTTTGTTTTAGGTTTACCTAGAACAAATAAGGGGAGGGATAGCATATTTGTTGTCGTGGATAGATTCTCGAAAATGGCACACTTTATACCATGTCATAAAAGCGATGATGTTGTCAATGTTGCTGATTTGTTCTTCCGTGAAATTATTCGCTTGCATGGTGTGCCAAATACTATTGTTTCAGATCGTGATACTAAATTTCTTAGCCACTTTTGGAGATGTTTATGGGCTAAGTTGGGGACTAAACTGCTTTTTAGTACTACTTGTCACCCCAAACCGATGGACAAACTGAAGTAGTCAATAGAACATTGTCTACTATGCTTAGGGTTGTTCTAAAGAATAATAAGAAAATGTGGGAGGAATGCTTGCCTCATATTGAATTTGCTGATAATCGTTCATTGCATTCTACTACTAAGATGTGCCCTTTTGAAGTTGTGTATGGTTTCCTACCTCGTGCACCTATTGATTTGTTGCCTCTTCCATCTTCGGAGAAGGTTAATTTTGATGCTAAAGAACGTGCTGAATTGATTTTAAAAATGCATGAGTTAACTAAGGAAAACATTGAGCGTATGAATGCTAAATACAAACTTGCTGGAGATAAGGGTAGAAAACATGTTGTGTTTGCACCTGGAGATCTTGTTTGGTTACATTTGCGTAAGGATAGATTTCCTGATTTGCAAAAATCAAAGCTAATGCCACGTGTTGCTGGTCCCTTTAAGGTGTTGGAGAAAGTAAATGATAATGCATATAAACTTGAGCTGCCTACAGATTTTGGGGTTAATCCCACTTTTAACATTGCAGATTTGAAGCCATATTTGGGTGAGGAAGATGAACTTCCGTCGAGGACGACTTCATTTCAAGAAGGGAGGATGATGAGGACATAAATACCATTGTTACACCCACAGCCCCTGCTGCTATACATCTTGGACCAATTACTAGAGCTCAAGACGCCAACTAAATTACGTGTACTTTCGTTTCTTGGTAATGATTCTAATGTTCATGAGAATATGATGCTGCCTAAATTGGATACATTTGTTTTGCTTACAAATGAAGGGCCTAGCTTGGAGAAGGATGAACATTGGAGCAAGAACAAGCATGGAGATGATGGCATGCGCAAGGGGGACAAGAATGGAGTTACAAGTGATGATTTCAGGACTTTGAAGCCACCATAATGAGTGCTTGAAGCCTTGGACGAAATATACAAGATGCCACTTCATAAATTTCGTCCAGAGGCTATTCTAGGTGCTGCATCACCTTATTATTGGGCCAAGCCCATGTAATTTCGAAATACATTAGTATAGGCTATTTTAGAGTCCGTATGTGTGGGAAACAAGAGATAGGGTTAGTTTGGACCCCTCCACCAAGGGCCACGAAATTCACCCCTCTTCCTCCATATATACAGCCCTTAGGGCACCGTTTAGACTTTGGGTTTTGTTTAGATTAAAAGTTCGCCATAGCTGCAACCGCGTTTCGTTTGTGTTCCACGACCGGACAAAGGCGGCACGTAACCCCACCTTGATCAATAAAGCTTTCCTCTTATATTCGCAATATCCAGATTGCAATCTTAGTTTCTTGCTTGTTCTTCGTTTGCCTGCAGGAAACAGACCTTCGTGGTCAGGTTGATCGTGCCCCGGCGTGGTCAATAACCTCTCGGAGTTGGTTTAGCGATTTCTAAGGCGCGACGTCCTCGCACGTTCGTAGTCGGATCGTCAAAGTCGACTCCATCCAAAACGATAGCCACCATCTCATCGAAAGACGGGACACCCTCGCATCTATCAATTTACGGATCTAAAGGGCACACCCCGGTAGGGCACCATGGTCATCAAAACAATTATGACAACCAAACACCAGTTCGGAATAAACACCGAACACAACAACAGCCGACGGCATGCAACAGCGCATCCAGATACATAGGGCTGCTCACCCCCTGTGCTTCACTGATGAAGTTCTGGACCATGAATTCCCACAGGGCTTTAAACCTGTAAACATAGAGGCATACGGCGGAACGACAGACCCAGGGGTCTGGATCAAGGACTTTATCCTCCACATACACATGGCCCGTGGGGATGACCTCCACGCCATCAAATACCTTCCCCTCAAACTCAAGGGACCAGCTCGGCACTGGTTGAAAAGCCTCCCCAAAAATTCAATCGGGAGCTGGGAGGAACTAGAGGACGCTTTCAGGGCCAATTTTCAAGGGACCTATGTCCGGCCTCCGGATGCTGATGATTTAAGTCACATAGTCCAACAACCCGGAGAGTCCGCCCGCAAGCTTTGGAACAGATTCCTTACTAAGAAGAATCAAATCGTTGACTGTCCGGATGCCGAAGCCTTAGCGGCATTTAAACACAACATCCGTGACGAGTGGCTCGCCAGACACCTCGGCCAAGAAAAGCCAAGGACAATGGCAGCCCTAACAAGCCTTATGACCCGCTTTTGCACGGGGAAGATAGTAGCTAGCAGTAAAGGCACCAGCCACCCCAAAGACATCAAAATAAGGGATGGCAACGGAAGCCACGCGTAATAAAACAAACGCCAAAACAAGGAAGAGAGCCGGACAACACAACGGTTAATGCGAATTCAAGGGCTCTCGACCTAACCAGCAAAATAAGCAACCTAAAGGCAGTAAAGAGGGACCGTCCGGTCTGAACTGAGTTCTGGACAGACTATGCCAAATTCATGGCACCCCCGACAAACCTGCGAACCACACGCACAGAGAGTGCTGGGTCTTCAAGCAGGCCGGCAAACTAAACGCCGAACACAAGGGAAGGGAAACACCAAGTGAAGACGAGGATGAACCTCGCCAGCTGAACACTGGGGGATAGAAAAAATTCCCGCTAGAGGTTAAAATAGTAAACATGATCCACACGACTCGCACATCCTTGGGAAGGCACGAACGCGCCCATAAAGACGCGCACAATATAGATCCCATCGTACCCATACCTAAATACTGGATGACTTGTCCGATCACTTTCGATCGTCTCGACGGCCGAACTAGTATTCGGCGCGAAGGATCAAACGCCCTGGTGCTTGACCCAATAATTGACAGATACCATCTCACTCATGTCCTCATGGACGGTGGCAGCAGTCTCAATTTAATATATGAGGACACTGTCCGCGGGATGGGGATAGACTCATCCAGAATCAGCAAGATCAACACCACCTTTGAAGGGGTGATACTAGGCGTTGAAGCCTACAGCAGGGGCTCCGTCATACTGGAGGTAACATTCGGCTCTCCAGGCAACTCCAGAAGCGAAGAACTAGTCTTCATCATTGCACCCTTCCAAAGCAGCTATCAAGCACTACTTGGGAGGACGGCCTTCGCTCGCTTCAATGCATTATCGCACTATGGCTACCTTACACTTAAGATGCCCGGTCCTCGCGGTGTCATCACCGTTAGCGGGATAATAGAACACTTTTCACGCGCAGACGAATACGCGACTGCCCTAACGGCCGGACTATAAACGGCCTCTAATAAAAATATACCGGGTCGTTAAGACCACGGACACGGTTAGACGAGTCCAGCAGCCCATATTAAACCAGGGCACTATATATGTAATCCTATAGTGGACACCAGGGGCTAATAATTAAGCTCCACACTCGGCTCAACCTTATGGGCAGGCCAGCATCTTATATTTTCTACTATCCATCGCATACTTACGTTGCACTCTCCTATGAGATTACCTTTTCTGCAGACAACGTTTGCGCGATACCCTTCTAGGATGCGGCACAACGGAGACAAAGGCGCAGACGTGCAGCAGGGCCCCGTTCAACAGGTTTCTTTTTGGATTAAGCCCCTGTGTAAACCTTTTCTATTGCCTCTTGTTGTTTCATCATCCCTTGGGTTCCATACCCACAGAGGATACTGCCATTTTTGGCATTTCTCCACGACAGATTAACGCACGTACCTGGAAATACAGGGTTTATAATGAATGGGCATTCTTGAGCTCATCATCTATTATAAAGTCCGAATACCTTCGGGAGTGTTCGGTGTCACGAGTTTAGCCTTATATGCATCAGCTCCGAATCATGTCTTTGGTCAAATGTTGGGTTTGCCCGGCTCCTGGGTTTGCCGCCTTACGTTTCGTCATAATCGGCTAAGGTGGCCAAAGGAGAACTACTGTGATTGTGCCCTGGTTATTCCGGATGAGCACCTCAGTAGAGAAAGCCGAAAACTGACCGTCATGATCTGAGAGACTGGTTAACCACTCGACGACTCACCGGAATCTCTAGGATTCCTCGGCATTAACGAAGGGCCATTTCCCAGCCAGGTACATACGCGCCCGTATTCGGATGCATGCGAAGGTACCAGGGGCTACATAGTAGCCCCAACATTAAAATCCCGCGGCTAAGCGAAAGTGTTACAGCTATACAGTCCGGTTGCCTAGTTCGACGTGCGATCACCTCCTTGCCGGACCAAGACGTTGGATAAAGAGTGATCAAGCACATTTTTTTGCGAACACCCCCGCATTGTATGCATGGGGGCTAAAGCCAACGACTGATATCTTTCGGATTACACACACACACACACACACACACACACACACACACACACACACACATATATATATATATATAAAGGCCGCACAGGGGACACAATCATATTTTCAGACAAAAATTACAAATATAACCTTCTAATCAAAATGTTTATACAATGATTTGAATCATCACTCGAAGTGGAGATTCTTCGGGCACTGCGCCTCTATCAGGCGGGCACCCTCCATGACCTGCGAGTAGTGCCCGGCCGGATATTGGTCCCCCACCGGATCCTTAGACGCTACCATAGTAGCATCCATATCTGTCCAATACCCTTTAACATGAGCAAGGGCCATCCGCGCACCCTCTATGCATGCTGACCTCCTCATGGCATCGATCCGAGGCACGGCCCCAAGGAACTGTTGCACCAAACCAAAATAACTGTCCGGCTTAGGCCCCTTCGGCCAAAGATGGTCTATTACAGACCGCATTGCAAGACCGGATAGCCTGTGAAGCTCCGCTACAACAGCCATCCTATCACTTAACGGCAACGGGCAAGTGGGAGCATTGAACTGCGACCAGAAAAGCTTCTCCACCTCCTTCTCACCCAGATCTTTGAAGAACTCCACAGCATCAGCCGTACTCTTCGCCAGGTCAGCGTACGCATTTGGCGAGCTCCAGCGTCCATCCACGGGAGCATACTTCGGATCGAAGAACTTCATCCGCAGCAAATAAGAGCCTCCGGCCGCGATCTTACCGGCCTGTTGAAGCTCCTCCCGCGCACTTCTGAGCTTGGTCCGTATTTCCTTGGCGGCATTAAGTGCCTTGCTCAGGTCAGCTGATTTATCCTCATGCTCCTTTTTCAGGAGCTCATACCGGTCAGCGGCATTTTTTAACTCGATAGCCATTTCGGCTATCTTTTCCTCGCTTCGGCGATGAGCAGCCTGCTCGGCTCTCAATTCCTCGGCCGCCTTTAGGGCAGCCGCATTGCTCACCCGAGCATGTTCCTTGGTTAGAGCAAGTTCTGCCCTCAGGGCCTCCACGGCAGCAGCACCATCTGCAGTTCGAACAAATTATATTAATATGTGCCACCTTATTATTTTCCTATACAATGGGAGACAGGGCACATACTTTGCGATTTATCCAGCCGCTCATTCATCAGAGTGATATCGGCATCAACCGAACCAATTTGCCTTGTCAGTTCGGCCACTTCAATGGACGGGCCGGCGGCCGGACGCACAGGTACCTGCACATATTTACAACATAAATCATTGGTTTATGATCCCCCATTTGCCGCCTAAGGCGGGCAACCAGAGTCTCAGGGGCTACTGTCTATATGGAGCACACCTAGCGCGTGCCTCACAATTAAAGAAGCGGTGGTTTATCCATTACATACCTCAAAGCCTCCGAGCAGGCTTGTGAATGCTTCATTCAAACCGCTCGTAGCGGATGAAATCTTCTTAAGCACCGCGCTCATTAATGAGCAGTGCTCCTCCGAGAGCGCAGCTCGCTCTAGCAAGCCCGCTAGTACGTCCAGCCGAACATCGAACTGCGCCAGACTCCTCCCATCGCCCCTCGTTGTAGCCAAGTGCTCTAGGCGCAGGGCGGCTGACGAATTGACTGCCGGATTAGGCAGACCTGGACTCCTCCGTGACAACACCTCGGTGTCGCCCGCTTCTTGAGTCAGAGAAGGGGGTGGGGTCTCGCTCTCCATCATCTCCGGAGGAAGGTCCCCAAAGATGAATCCTGTTGAGAGGAGCTGCTGGCCGGACTCCAAAAATTTGAATCCTGGTTACTGACCGAGGAAGAAATGCAGTACCTTCGGATTGTAGATTGACTTATAGCTCGGTGGAGGGCTGGCCCGTTGGAGGGCATGGTGCGGTGAGGGTGCCTGTCGGGGCAAGGCCCCCTGGGGATGCCTTTTTCCCCAATTTGGGCATCTCTGCCTCCAAATCTTCGGAGGCGGCCCTCTTCTTCCCGCGCGGGGAGGAGGCCTCGACCTCTCCTCCCTGACTATCCTCCTTGGGGGAGGTAGCAACTCCCCCGGTTTGGATGCGTAGCGTGTGGGGTTTGGATTTTTCATCCCTCCCCTCGCCTTTCCCCGAGGGCATCCTGCTGAGTACTCGGTCAAGCATCTTGGCCATGGTAGGAGCGGGCGAGCCTTCGGGAAGTGGCGCCGGACACCTGATTCTCTCCGCCTTGCTGAGCCATTTCTGGACGCGGATGATTTTCAGAATAAACAATCATGATAAATACAAAATGGGGTGTCCGGTATCAAGGCTACTTACTCGAGTGTCTAGGCGATTGCAGCTTAGGCCCGCATCTTCGATGGTGTCCGAACACATCACTTTCTGTCCGAAGAATAATTTGCACATCTCTTCGAGCTTCAGGCCGAAGAAATGCTTGACGGTCTGCGGACCCTCCGGATTAAACTCCCACATCCGGAGAGGCCGGCGTTGGCACGGCAACATCCGCCGGATCAACATCACTTGCATTATGCTGACGAGATTAACGTCCCTTGCAAGAAGCTCCCGGATGCGGTTCTGCAGTACTGGCATATCACCAGCGGGTCCCCAATTCCGCCCTACGTCTGTCCAAGACGCCAACTGTGACGGAGGGCCCAAACGAAACTCAGGGGCGGCAGCCCACTTTGTGCCTCTGGGAGCCATGACATAAAACCACCTCCATTGCCATACATCAGATACTTCTGGAAAGGCACCCTCCAGCCATGGGGCGTCGGTGTTTCTGCTTATTACGGCACCTCCGCACTCCACATGTCACCCCCCCCCGATCATCTTTGGCTTCACATTAAAGGTCTTGAGCCATAAGCCAAAGTGCGGGGTGATGTGGAGAAAAGCCTCGCACACGATAATGAACAATGAGATATGGAGGATGGCGTCCGGAGCCAGGTCATGAAAATCCAACCCATAATAGAACATGAGCCCCCTCACGAAAGGATCGAGGGTGAAACCCAAACCGCAGAGGAAGTGTGGGACGAAAACGACACACTCATTGGACTCCGGCGTAGGGATGACCTGCCCTGGAGCAGGAAGCATGTGCTGGATATCTGCGGTCAAGTATCCGACCTCCCTAAGCTTTGCAATGTCCTTCTCTTCAATCGAGGAGGCCACCCACCGGCCTTGAGGGTCAAATCCGGACATATTGGAGGATTCCGGAGGGGAGGAGCTAAGGTTTTGAGTGTTAGAACTCGAGGTGCGAGAAGGCGCGATGAAGGTGAAAAAAGAGGCGTAGGTCTCAACCCCTTTATAAGGAGGGTGAATATCAAGAGTCCCCGGTGTGACCGTTTGAGGCTTATCTAAAAACACATGGGGTAATACCAATAGCCGTCGTGGGGTCACGCACGCTCATATTAATGGAAAATCCCGTAATAAAAGGGACGCGATCTCTGCCTCGATGGGACGTGCCAATAAAACTGCCTCGTAACAGGAGTCGTTGTGGGGTAGGAAACGTCGGTTCACGTTGGACCGAGCCATGATGCAAGGGCACGACGCACGAAGATTGCCAGCACATCAGATTTGTACCATACAAAGATCATCTTGCAGATCCGGACACGATCTACGTGTTCGATAACCACTTTGGAGTATTCGAAGGAGGAACCCGACTTGCAATGCCGAAGACAATACTGCGCGCCAGACTCATCGTCATTGAAGCGTGGTTCAGGGGCTACTGAGGGAGTCCTGGATTAGGGGGTATCCGGACAGCCGGACTATGTACAATGTCCGGACTATTGAAGCGTGAAGATACAAGACTCAAGACTTCGGCCAGTGTCCGGATGGGACTTTCCTTGGCGTGGAAGGCAAGTTTGGCGATCCTGATATTATATTTCCTTCCTTGTAACCGACTCCATGTAAACCCTAGCCCTCTTTGGTGTCTATATAAACCAGAGAGGTTGGTCCTTAGAAGGCCGATCACAATTACATTCATACCATCATAGGCTAGCTCTTAGGGTTTAGCCTCTACGATCTCGTGGTAGATCTACTCTTGTACTACCCATATCATCAATATTAATCAAGCAGGAAGTAGGGTTTTACCTCCATCAAGAGGGCCCGAACCTGGGTAAACATCTGTGTCCCTTGCTTCTTGTTACCATCAGCCTTGACGTACACATCGGGACCCCCTACCTGAGATCCGCCGGTTTTGACATCGACACCACCTCCGGACACTTTTTGAACTTGTCAATTGCAACGTACAAGTACTCAAGCCCCCGACAACACGGGGGAAAGGGCCCAGTATGTTGAGCCCCCAGACCGAAAATGGCCAGGAGAGAGAGATTGTTTGAAGGGCTTGAGCTGGCTAATGAAGCTTCTTTGAATGGAACTGACCCGCTTCACACTTGGTTACTAGTGTCGTTGCATCCTGGAGGGCCGTGGGCCAGAAGAAACCTTGCCGGAAGGCCTTGCCGACAAGGGCCCTCGACCCTATGTGGGAGCCACATATGCCTCCATGTATCTCTGCCAACAACTCCAGTCCTTCCTCCCGGGGAATGCACTTCAATTTCACACCGTTTGGTCTTTTTCTGTACAGAACATTGTCAACGAACTGATACATGGCAGACCAATGGGCTACTTTCTCCGCTTCTTCCTGCCCCTCAGGAAGCTCCCCTGTTTGGAGGAATCGAATAGTATGTTGTGATCATGCTGGAGCCTGGGGCTCGACGGCAAGGACTAAAGGCATTTCCTCTGCCATGGGAGCGGTTGTCTCTACGGCCAGAGCTTGACGCCCTGTCGGAGTCGGTTGCCCCATGGCAGTGTCCACGGCAACATCTTTGCCAGTGGCTCCTGGGAGCTCGGTGGGAAAGTACTTGCCGGGTCTGATTTCCTCTGCTTATTCTGCTCTGTCGATGGTTCAATGGATGGTTGAGTTAACCGAAGCACAGAAGTACCTGGTTCCACAGGTAGTTTGAAGGCAGCACGCTTCAACAGGTAGTCGGCGATGTCGTTCTCCACTCGGGGAACATGCTCTGCCTGTATACCATCAAAACGCTCCTCTAGCTTCCCCACCTCATCTATGTAGGCCTCCATCAACGGGCTTTGATAATCCTTGTTGACTTGCCTGACGACAAGCTGTGAATATCCCCTGACAATGAGCTTCTTGATCCCGAGGTCTGCCGCGATCCTGAGACCGGCAAGCAACCCCTTGTATTCAGAAGTGTTGTTCACCGACACCTCCCTGGGAAAGTGCATCTAGATTACATACTTGAGGTGCTCTCCGGTGGGTGCGATCAGCAGCACACCAGCACTGCCGCCTTGCAGCGAGAAAGCCCCGTCAAAGTACATAACCCACTTGCGACTTGTTTCCTTGCCGGGAAGAGTGGTTCTTCATGTGCAATAAGAGCCAAAGTCTCCTCATCATAGTCACTAGCGGACTCATACCCACCATCCTCAGTAGCAATCATCACACGCTGAGATTTGCATTCTCTCGCATAATGACCTCTTCCCTTACAACGACGACAAATAATATCACTTGTGTGCCCTGTTGATGCCATGGAAGAAGAAGAGCTCTGTGCAGGCCCGGCAGGTGTGCTCTTGGCAGATAGTGGTGGTTGTGCCTGCTTCCTTGTATCACGGCTATAGGTGGCACCTAATGGAGGTGCTGGTGCAGTGGAAGTAGAAGATGCACGTGGTGTCCATGATGAAGGTCGACCTGCAGAAAAGTTAGTTCGCGCCAATGCTTGTCGATCCTGCACTTCACGTTCAGCTTTACAAGCAAGATGAAATAAACGAGTGATATTAGTATACTCCTTATACTCTAGAATGGTCTGAATCTCTCTATTTAATCCACCAATAAAACGTGCAAGCATAGCTTCATTCTTCTCAACAATACCACATCTAATCATGCATGTTTGTAATTCCTGATAATATTCTTCTACAGAATTTTTCCCTTGTCTTAAGCGCTGCAATTTTTGAAGCAATTCACGTTGATAATATGGTGGAACCCAACGAGTACACATAGCAGTTTTCAAAGCAGCCCAAGTAGTTGGAATAGGATATAATCTACAATGTTCAGACCACCATACACATGCAAAACTAGTGAAAGCACAAACAAGAACAAACAACCCGTCTCTCCTCGGGATATTGTAAACATGTAAATCGTTGTTCAGTTTCTAACTCCCAAGTAAGATATATATCAGAACATATCTACCCTCAAATGGTGGAATATTCAATTTCAGTTTAGGAAGATGGTCATGATCTCGTACCTGAGGGAGAGCCCTACCATTGTGATTATTTGCATGTGGACGACCTGGTGGTTGTGGTGCTGGTGATTGCACGTAGTTCTGATTTTGATCAACCTGATCCTCATAATCTCCCGCATAATCATCCTCCGCATCAGCAGCAGGAGCCACAAAAGTATCAACAGCAGCACCAACAGTTTGGCCAGGCTGAAGAAGGGCACGGCTCGCTCGGCGGAGGGCTGTTTCGCTACGTGGAGGTAGTTGTTGTTGTTGTTGTTGTTGAAGAGGTGCGGCAGGTGCAGCCGGTGGTGGAAGACGCGCAAGCAGTTCATTAAATCTGTTATCGAGCCTTGTTTCGAACGTCTTCTCAAGGCCAGTGATCTTCTCCATGGCCTCTTCAAAATTGTTCAGCACATCTTGCACCTGTTCAGTCATCATTTGTTGAAACTTATCATGAAGCTCCTTGTTCATCATGTTCTCCCAGTCAATCTCGTCGGCTTGTGATCCTGGCATGGTTAGCAGCAATAGAAACACACAAGAATATGATCCTACAGACTACTAACAAGTGGTGGTGGTGGGTGTCACAAATCCGTCAAGCAAAACTCAAATCTTACCAGTTCTTACCCAGCAGCAGGTGGTGATCGGCAACCGTTGTAGTCAAAACTCTCAAAGCTTGGATAGACCGATTACCAGGGAGAGTCAAACGCACGACGTAGATTTATGTGGAGCTAGGAAGGCTTATGATATGGTAGCAAAAATGGTCAGCAATAATCAATTCAGAGATGCAAAGTTGAATAAACACTCAACGACGATACTGTGCTGGTCCTAGGCTAGACCGTGCTAGAGACGTGAGCCTAGAACACTAACAAAATCACGGCGCGGCACATAATCAAGGGAGGAGAACACTCTGAATTTTTTTTCACTTTTTTCCTCTTTTTTTGCTCCGCAACAAATTTTTTTCGAAAAAGTCTACAAATGGCCTAAAAACTGCCTAGCCAGAATTTTCCAGACTTGTTTTTTTTTAAACTGGAACTATTTTTTTGTACGGGTGGCACTGATGTTGGGAAGTCCGACTTGGTCACGACTCAGAGTATGGCGTGATCTGGAAATCAAAATCAAACCAACAAATACTGGACTCGGACTAGGACTGGTGGCGGAGATGAATCTGGTGGAAACTCGGACTTGTGGCGGATATATGTAGGGCGGTGGCACACGGATTGGCGAATCACTAATGGAGGTGGACTCGGATTATCGTGATGGCGGTGAATATGTGGTATATGGCAGCGATGATGATGATGGTGGTATATGGCAGCGGTGATGATGATGGTGGTATATGGCAGCGGTGATCACGATGGTGGTATATGGCAGCGGTGACGATGATGGTGGTATATGGCAGTGGTGACGATGATGGTGGTATATGGCAGCGGTGATGATGATGATGCGGCGGCGGCGTGACAACTTGTGAACAGAACTCGAAACTCTAAAGTACTAGACACTAAGACCAGCAACTCGACACGACGATGCAAACGCAAATTCAACAAAGCAAAAGACTGAAAAGACTATGCAAAGGCTCAGACTGGTTCGGATATGATGACCTGACCCTAAATTTTTTTGTGTGGCTTTTTCGTGGACTGAAGGTATGAAGAACAGACTCGATCTAAACTACGAAAAACTGTAAAATCTCACCAAGCAACCTGGAAATCTGATACCACTTGATAGAGGCAAAGGTGTCCCGTCTTTTGATGAGATGATGGATATCGCTTTGGTGGAAGTCGACTTTGACGATCCGACTACGAACGTGCGAGGACGTCGCGCCTTAGCAATCGCTAAACCAACTCCGAGAGGTTATTGACCACGCCGGAGCACGATCAACCTGACCACGAGGGTCTGTTTCCTGCGAGCAAACGAAGAACAAGCAAGAAACTGAGATGGCAATCTGGATATTGCGAATATAAGATGAAAGCTTTATTGGTCAAGGTGGGGTTCTATGACGCCTTTGTCTGGTTGTTGAACACAAATGAAGTACGCGAACTTTAATCTAAACAAAACCCAAAGTCTAAATGGTGCCCTAAGGGCTGTATATATGGAGGAAGAGGGGGGAATTTCATGGCCCTTGATGGAGGGGTCCGAAATCAACCCTATCTCTTGTTTCCCCACACATACGGACTCTAAAAATAGCCTATACTTATGTATTTCGAAATTACATGGGCCTGGCCCAATAATAAGGTGACGCAGCACCTAGAATAGCCTCGGGACGAAATTTATGAAGTGGCATCTTGTATATTTCGTCCAAGGCTTCATACACCCATTATGGTGGCTTCAAAGTCCTGAAATCATCACTTGTAACTCCGTTCTTGTTCCCCTTGCGCATGCCATCATCTCCATGCTTGTTCTTACTCCAATGTTCATCCTTCTCCAAGCTAGACCCTTCATTTGTAAGCAAAACAAATGTATCCAATTTAGGCAGCATCATATTCTCATGAACATTAGAATCATTACCAAGAAACGAAAGTACCTGATAATTTAATTGGCGTGCGCGAGCTCTAGTAATTGGTCCAATATATGTAGCAGTAGGGGTTGTGGGTGTAACAATGGTATTGATGTCCTCATCAGTACCAGACTTGAACGATACAAAGTGCGACCTGGCACACCATAACACCACTTGGAATAAGCGGGTAGCTATCTCAAAAAGCAATCAACAACTCAAAAAACGGTGACCTGGCACGTACACAATTTTAAACGATTGTTTTGATGGAGTGAAAAAAATAAAACTACCCCACTATACGCATATATATAGGCAGGAGCCTCCGCGCTTTCTTGCTAGGTTGCTCTATTCACACACTCTCATCCTCTCTAGATCTAAACAAGATAGCGGTGGTAACACTGTCTTTCTATCCTCACTGCTGGTTAAAGATCCGAACGTATTCCCCTCTGTTGGTGAAGGGGAGGAGGGGCAACATTTAGGCCGTCATCGACAGCGAGGGAGGAGACCCACTGCCGGCTGCACCGTTATCTCTATCCAAGCGCTGGTGCGGGAGGTCCTCCGATCCCTTCGTTGCTGCCCTAGTGTTGGCGGATCCGGCTGCTACGTCTTGAGCTTGCGTTGGTTTTCCTTGAAGAGGAAAGGGTGATGCAGCAATAGTAGCGTAAGTATTTCCCTTAGTTTTTGAGAACAAAGGTATCAATCCAGTAGGAGCTCCTCAAAAGTCCCACGCACCTACACAAACAAACAAAGAACTCGCAATCAATGCAATAAAGGGGTTGTCAATCCCTTCACAGCCACTTGCAAAAGTGAGATCTGATAGAGATAGTATGATAAGATAAATATATTTTGGTATTTTATAATATAGATTGGAAAAGTAAAGATGCAAATAAAAGTAGACTGAAAGCTTATATGATAAAAGATAGACCCAGAGGCCATAGGTTTCACTAATGGCTTCTCTCAAGATAGCATAATTATTACGGTGGGTGAACAAATTACTGTCGAGCAATTGATAGAAAAGCGAATAATTATGAGATTATCTAGGCATGATCATGTATATAGGCATCACGTCCGCGACAAGTAGACCGACTCCTGCCTGCATCTACTACTATTACTCCACACATCGACCGCTATCCAGCACGCATCTAGAGTATTTAGTTCATAAGAACAGAGTAACGCATTAAGAAAGATGACATGATGTAGAGGGATAAACTCATGCAATATGATATAAACCCCATCTTTTTATCGTCGATGACAACAATACAATACGTGCCTTGCAACGGATGCACTAGAGCTATAAATATATGAAAGCTCAACAAAAGAAACTAAGTGGGTGTGCATCCAACTCGCTTGCTCATGAAGACCTAGGGCATTTTGAGGAAGCCCATCATTGGAATATACAAGCCAAGTTCTATAATGAATAATTCCCATTAGTATATGAAAGTGACAACATAGGAGACTCTCTATCATGAAGATCATGGTGCTACTTTGAAGCACAAGTGTGGAAAAAGAGATAGTAGCATTGTCCCTTCTCTCTTTTTCTCTCATTTTTTTTTCTTTTTCTCTTTTTTTTTCTTTTTTTCTTTGGCCTTTTTTTGGCCTTTCTTTTTTTTCTTTTTTTTCTTTTTTTTCTTTTTGTAAAGTCCGAAGTCTCATCCCGACTTGTGGGGGAATCATAGTCTCCATCATCCTTTCCTCATTGGAACAATGCTCTAATAATGAAGATCATCACACTTTTACGGATTTACAACTCAAGAATTACAACTCAAAGCTAGAACAAGATATGACTATATGAATGCCTCTGGCGGTGTACCGGGATATGCAATGAATCAAAAGTGACATGTATGAAAATTATGAAGGTGGCCTTGCCACAAATACGATGTCAACTACATGATCATGCAAAGAGCAATATGACAAAAGGAATGCGTGTCATATGAACGGAACGGTGGAAAGTTGCATGGCAATATATATTGGAATGGCTATGGAAATGCCATAATAGGTAGGTATGGTGGCTGTTTTGAGGAAGGTATATGGTGGGTGTATGGTACCGGCGAAAGTTGCACGGCACAAGAGAGGCTAGCAATGGTGGAAGGGTGAAGGTGCGTATAATCCATGGACTCAACATTAGTCAAAAGAACTCATATACTTGTTGCAAAAATCTAGAAGTCATCAAAAACAAAGTACTACGCGCATGCTCCTAGGGGGATAGATTGGTAGGAAAAGACTCGTCCCCGACCGCCACTCCTAAGGAAGACAATCAATAAATAAAATTGTGCTCCAACTTCATCACAAAGCGGTTCACCATACGTGCATGCTACGGGAATCACAAACCTCAACACAAGTATTTTTCATAATCACCTCAACTAGCATGACTTTAATATCACTACCTCCATATCTCAAAACAATTATCAAGCATCAAATTGATCATAGCATCCAATTCACTTTTTATGCTAGTTTTTATTATACCCAACTTGGATGCTCAACATTTTTGGACCAACTTTGTAACCATAGCAAATACCATGCTGTTCTAAAAGACTCTCAAAAATATATAAGTGAAGCATGAGAGACTAGCAATTTCTTCAAAATTAAGTCACCACCGTGCTCTAAAAGATATAAGTGAAGCACTAGAGCAAAAACTATCAAGCTCAAAAGATATAAGTGAAGCACATAGAGTATTCTAGCAAATTCTAATCAAGTAGGCATATTCCAAAAGGTGTGTACAGCAAGGATGATTGTGGAAACTAAAAAGAAAAGACTAATATAATACATGACGCTCCAAGCAAAACACATATCATGTGGCGAATAAAAATATAGCTCCAAGTAAAGTTACCAATGAACGAAGATGAAAGAGGGGATGCCTTCCCGGGGCATCCCCAAGCTTAGGCTTTTGGCCATCCTTGAATATCTTGGGGTTCCATGGGCATACCCAAGCTTAGGCTCTTGCCACTCCTTATTCCATAGTCCATAAAAGCTTTACCCAAAACTTGAAAACTTCACAACACAAAACTCAACAGGAAATCTTATAAGCTCCGTTAGTGAAAGAAAACAAAACCACCACATAAGGTACTGTAATTAACTCATTATTTATTTATTTTGGTGTTAAACCTACTGTATTCCAACTTCTCTATGGTTTATAAACTATTTTACAATCCATAGATGCATCAAAATAAGCAAACAACACACGAAAAACAGAATCGTCAAAAACAGAACAGTCTGTAGCAATCTGTAGCTAAAGCAAACTTATAGAACTCTAAATTCCTACCAAAATAGGAACTCCTGGACAATTTTATATATTGATGAGAAGAAAAAAGAATCAACGCAAAATCACGTTTCTGTGATTTAACAAAACTAAATTCGTGCGCGCAAAGTTTCTGTTTTTCAGCAGAATCAAATTAACTATCATCATTGGTTTTCCTATAGGTTCTACTTGTCACAAACACTAATTAAAAGATAAAAACACATCTAAACAGGAGGTAGATGCAAGATTTATTACTAAACAGGAACAAAAACAAAAAACACAAAGAAAATTGGGTTGCCTCCCAACTAGCGCTATCGTTTAATGCCCCTAGCTAGGCATAAATGCGAAGATAGATCTAAGTGGTGCCATCTTTGGCACTCAAATCTTCAATAAAGAACTTATAATCTTTAGGGGTTTCTCCCTTTTAGCAATGATTAAATCTTTAGGCAAAAATTCAAGAAATTTATTTGTAGCAAAAGGTTCCTTAACGATAGAGAGACAATTGGGATGAATACTTATGGATTTGAGATTCGCGTCTCCTTTACTAGAAGATTCCCTGATACGGGGTGCCCAATCTTCACGGAGGATCTGCTCTATGTTGCGAATCAATGCCACCTGAAGGGTACGAAGCAAACCCTCGATCCCAACCAACAACGCTGTCGGGTAAAGGATAACTAGTGCAACCTGACGAGGCCGAAGCTAACTATTGCAAATGCAACAACCAGTGACAAGTATTCGCCCAACCACACTCTTAGTTCCAATCCACGCAACCACGCACGAAGTTGGGAGCACGAACTGGTCGCCGCCCCAACGGCTGCTGTTGTAAAATCACAAAGTGAGTTTACCCTCTCACAAGGCAAGATTACAAGAGCTAAGGAGGAAGTGAACTCTCAAACAATATTCTGGTTGCACTTAGCTAACCTATGGTGAAATCAAATTGCCAAAGAGTTGTGGCTGAAGTGGGGGAAGGGGTATTTATACTAGGAACAGCCCTCCTAGTTTAGGTGTGAAACCAGGCCAAAAGAGGGGCTCAAATTCGTGCTAACCAGCTGGTCAAGGGAGCAAACTCATGGAGCCTCGTGCAGCAATTAATGCCCTGGACAGCTTGCATTGGAACTCTCATGTCCTTTGACTCAGGACTCCAAATGATGCACCGTTTGATTTTCCTGAAAGTAGACTTCATATGCTCTCCCTTTTGTACTCCCACACATGCTGGATACTCATATATTTCTGTGGCATGATGCAACAAGTCTTGGGACGAATTCTGGAACTGCACATGCAACAACAGGTTGTTGAGATGGCTTGTTGTTCTTTCTTGAGGTATAACTAGTTGGCCTTGTCACCAAAACAGGTTTTGCATCAGGGGTGAAACTTGTTCTCTTCAAACTTGTTGTATGGGCTTCAGAACATGTTTCTTCATGCGTTGAAAGTTGTTGGCTAAAGCAAACTTCTGGAACTCTAAAAATCCTACCAAAATAGGAAGTCCTGGACAATTTATATATTGATGAGCAGAAACAAGAATCAACGCAAAAGCACGTTTCTGTGATTTAACAAAACTAAATTCGTGCGTGCAAAGTTTCTATTTTTCAGCAGAATCAAATCAACTATCATCATTGGTTATCCTATAGGTTCTACTTGGCACAAACACTAATTAAAAGATAAAAACACATCTAAACAAGAGGTAGATGCAAGATTTATTGCTAAACAGGAACGAAAACAAAAAAACACAAAGAAAATTGGGTTGCCTCCCAACTAGCGCTATCGTTTAATGCCCCTAGCTAGGCATAAAAGCGAAGATAGATCTAAGTGGTGCCATCTTTGGCACTCAAATCTTCAATAGAGAACTTATAATCTTTAGGGGTTTCTCCCTTTTAGCAATGATTAAACCTTTAGGCAAAAAGTCAAGAAATTTATTTGTAGCAAAAGGTTCCTTAACGATAGAGAGACAATTGGGATGAATACTTATGGATTTGAGATCCGCGACTCCTTTACTAGAAGATTCCCTCATACGGGGTGCCCAACTTCACGGAGGATCTGCTCTATGTTGCGAATCAATGCCACCTGAAGGGTACGAAGGAAACCCTCAATCCCAACCAACAACGCTGTCGGGTAAAGGATAACTAGTGCAACCTGACGAGACCGAAGCTAACTATTGCAAATGCAACAACCAGTGACAAGTATTCGCCCAACCACACTCTTAGTTCCAATCCACGCAACCATGCACGAAGTTGGGAGCACGAACTGGTCGCCGCCCCAACGACTGCTGTTGTAAAATCACAAAGTGAGTTTACCCTCTCACAAGCCAAGATTACAAGAGCTAAGGAGGAAGTGAACTCTCAAACAATATTCTGGTTGCACTTAGCTAACATATGCTGAAATCAAATTGCCAAAGAGTTGTGGCTGAAGTGGGGGAAGGGGTATTTATACTAGGAACAACCCTCCTAGTTTAGGTGTGAAACCAGGCCAAAAGAGGGGCTCCAATTCGTGCTAACCAGCTGGTCAAGGGAGCAAACTCATGGAGCCTCGCGCAGCAATTAATGCCCTGGACAGCTTGCACTGGAACTCTCATGTCCTTTGACTAAGGACTCCAAATGATGCACCGTTTGATTTTCCTGAAAGTAGACTTCATATGCTCTCCTTTTTGTACTCCCACACGTGCTGGATACTCATATATTTGTGTGGCATGATGCAACAAGTCTTGGGACGAATTCTAGAACTGCACATGCAACAACAGGTTGTTGAGATGGCTTGTTGTTCTTTCTTGAGGTATAACTAGTTGGCCTTGTCACCAAAACAGGTTTTGCATCAGGGGAGAAACTTGTTCTCTTCAAACTTGTTGTATGGGCTTCAGAACTTGTTTCTTCCTGCGCTGAAAGTTGTTGGTTTTCCTCAACATTGTACCTGAGTAAAATCAGCACACAAGATTTAGGCAGTATAAAGTTCTCATGGTTATTTGAATTATGATCAGCTAGGAGCGCATTCACCTCTTGTGCTATTTGTTTGGCACGGCTCCTTGTCATGGGACCCAAATAGATCTTCTTTGTAGCAGCTTCATTTGAGAGCTGAGTTTTATCATCAGGAGAAGATGATAAACAAGGTGGACCTGGGATGTCTTCAGGAAGCTCAATCTTGTAAGCATTGTCATTGATCTTGGCCAAGACTCTGAATGGTCCATCTCCACGAGGCATTAGCTTGGATTTGCGCTTCTCTGGGAACCGATCTTTGCGCAAATGTATCCAAACCAGATCTCCGGGCTCAAAAGTCACCTTCTTGCGATTTTTCTTTGCCTTAGCAGCATAGTACTTGGACTTCCCTTCTATCTCTTCTCTGGTCTTCTCATGAATCTTCTTCACATATGCAGCACGCTTTGAAGCCTCCATGTTACGTCTCTCTTGCAATGGAAGTGGCAGCAGGTCAATTGGTGCAAGTGGTTTGAATCCATATACCACCTCAAACGGGAACATGTTTGTGGTAGAGTGAACTGCTCGATTGTAAGCAAACTCCACGTGCGGAAAACACTCTTCCCACTCCTTCAAATTCTTCTTGATCATTGTACGCAGCAAGGCTGAGAGTGTCCAGTTCACTACCTCTGTTTGCCCATCAGTTTGGGGTGACACGTTGTTGAAAATAGCAGCTTGGTTCCCAATTTTGCCCACAATGTTTTCCAGAAGTAGCTCATGAACTTCACATCTCGATCTGAAACAATAGTCCTTGGCATTCCATGCAAGCGAACAACTTCCCTGGAAAAAAATCAGCAGCATGTGAAGCATCGTCGTTCTTGTGGCACGGAATGAAGTGTGCCATTTTTGAGAACCTATCAACCACAACAAAAACTGAATCCCTCCCCCTCTTAGTCCTAGGTAGTCCTAAAACAAAATCCATGCTAATATCTTCCCAAGGAGCATTTGGAACAGGTAGGGGAGTATATAAACCATGGGGGTTCAGTTTAGACTTAGCTTTGTTGCATATGATGCATCACTGCACAAATCTCTCAACGTCCTTCCTCATCTTTGGCCAATAAAAGTGATCATCCAACAGCTCATAAGTCTTCTCGCGACCAAAGTGTCCCATTAATCCTCCTGCATGTGATTCCTGCAACAACAAAGGCCTAACCAACGAATCTGGAACACACAACTTGTTAGCCCTAAAAAGGAACCCATCATGCACATGGTACTTATCCCAACCTTTCCCATCTTTACATTTTGCATATGTTTCTGAAAATATATGATCAGTGCAATACAATTCTTTTAAGCTCTCAAGTCCTGGTACCTTCACTTCTAATTGTGTCAAAAGAACATGCCTACGGGATAAAGCATCAGCAACCATGTTTTCCTTTCCTTTCTTATACTTCACAACATATGGGAAAGTTTTAATGAATTCTACCCATTTAGCATGCCTACGATTCAGTTTAGCTTGGCCTTTCAAATGTTTCAATGCCTGATGATCAGAATGTACAATAAACTCTTTAGGCCATAAGTAGTGTTGCCAAGTTTCAAGCACTCTAACCAAGGCATACAACTCTTTATCATAAACAGAATAATTCAGTTGTGCACCACTCAGTTTCTCACTAAAATGTGCTATTGGTTTCCGTTCTTGCATTAACACACCTCCAATACCTATTCCACTAGCATCACATTCTATCTCAAAAGTTTTAGTGAAATCAGGTAGAATCAGCAAAGGTGCTTCAGTTAATTGTTTCTTAAGCTCAAGAAATGCCTCTTCTTGTCGTGCACCCCATTTAAAGGGAATTCCTTTCTTTGTCAATTCATTCAAAGGTGCAGCATTGTACTAAAATCTTTCACAAACCTCCGGTAGAAACCAGCAAGGCCATGAAAACTTCTCACCTGGCTTACATTCATTGGAGTTGGCCAATTCTTGATTGCTTCTACCTTAGATTCATCCACTTCAATTCCCTGTCCTGAAACGACATAGCCAAGAAAAACAACCTTGTTTGTGCAAAAGGAGCACTTCTCAACGTTAGCATATAGTTTTTCTATCCTTAGCACATTCAGCACTTGTTTTAGATGTTCAATATGTTCCTCAATGGATCTGCTATAGATTAGGATGTCATCCAAGTACACAACAACAAATTTGCCAATGTAAGCTCTCAAAACATGGTTCATCAATCTCATGAATGTACTTGGTGCATTAGTTAATCCAAAAGGCATGACTAACCACTCATACAACCCAAATTTTGTTTTGAAAGCAGTTTTCCATTCATCTCCTTCTTTCATCCTAATCTGATGGTATCCACTCCTCAAATCAATTTTAGAGAAAACAGTAGAGCCACTCAATTCATCAAGCATATCATCTAACCTAGGAATAGGATGACGATACCTAATAGTTATAACATTGATAGGCCTACAATCCATTACCAATCGCCATGTGTCATCTTTCTTGGGCACCAAAATCACAGGTACGGCACAAGGACTTAAGCTTTCACGCACATAACCTTTATCTAAAAGTTCTTGTACCTGCCTTTGTATCTCCTTTGTTTCTTCAGGATTAGTGCGGTAGGGAGGTCGATTCGGAAGTGATGCTCTTGGAATGGGGTTAATCTGATGTTCTATGCCACGCAAGGGAGGTAGACCAGCGGGTACTTCCTCAAGAAAAACATCCTCGAATTCCTGCAAGACATCACTAACAGCACTAGGGAGACATGTTAAGTCGTTAGCTGAAAGCAAAGCATCTTTGTACACAAGTACAACGACCATTTGATTTGGGTTGAGCCTCACATCTCTCAGTTCTGATTTGGTGGCTAACATCACTAAGTTCTCTCCCTCTCTTTTATTCGTATCTCTCAGATTTGGCTTGTGGCGCTCACTCACCGTTTTGTGGATCTCTCTCTCACTCTTTTTCTCTCCCTCTTTCTTACTCACTATTTTTACTTCAGAAACTTTCTGCAAGTGCTCAGCCATGATTTGTTGGGGTGTCATGGGTCTAAGCACCAAGTCCTTTCCTCTCCACTTGATGGTGTATTGATTGGTTCTGCCACAATGTTGAGCTGAATGATCGTATTGCCACGGTCTGCCCAATAGCAAGTGACACACCTTCATTGGCACCACATCACACTCAACGGTGTCATTATAATCTCCAATCTTGAATTGCACCTGTACCATGTGTGTGATCTTAATCTCTCCACATTCACTCAACCATTGTATATGATATGGATGAGGGTGTTGTAGCAGCTTCAGCCCAAGCTTATCACACATTTCTTTACTTGCAAGATTGTGACAACTCCCACCATCAATAATTACCTTGCATACCTTGTCTTGCACTTTGGCTCTTGTTTGAAACAGATTGTGTCGTTGTCCATTCTCAGCTTCTTTGATCTGCACACTCAAAATTTTAGTGACAACAAGAGAGGCACCTTGCTCATAATCACAATAGGTTTGCTCATCACCATCTGAACCATCACCATCTTCAGTTTCTTCTTCAGGTTCACTACAAGACTCATATTCTCCATTCTCGGTGATCAGCATGGTACGCTTGTTGGGACAATCTTTCTTCATGTGGCCACGTCCCTTACATGTAAAGCACTCTATCTCATTAGTTTTCCCCGTGGAGCCAATGGAGGATGAACTAGGAGCTGCAAATTTGCTCTTCTTCGAATTTGATGCATCATTTCTGCTCGTGGCTGCACGTGCATGGGGCTGATTTCCACCACCAGAACTAGTCATAATTCCTCGACCAACATTGAATTGAGGTACAAACTTACTCCCACTTGATGTAGCTCGAGCTGTGAAGGATATAGTTCTGTTTTGCTTCGAGTCTTCTTGCAATTGACGTTCAGCCTTAGAAGCAAGATGTACTAGATCTACCACATTATGATATGGCTGCAAATCAACCACTCGTTTAACATTAGGATTCAGCCCATAGAGGAACCTTGCCATGGTCTGCTCCTCATCTTAATGTATGTTGGCTCTTATCATTGCCTTCTCCATCTCCTTATGATACTCCTCAACTGATAACTATCCTTGCCTCAAATTCTGGAGCTTATCAAAGATGTCACGTCTATAATGCCTTGGGACAAATCTTGCCCTGAACTCTCTTTCCATTTTTGTCCATGTAGCAACAGCAGGCTCTCCTTCTTCTTCTCGTTGAATCTGAACTTGCTCCCACCAAATTAGAGCATAGTCTTCAAACTCAAGTGAGGCCATTGCTAATTTCTTCTCTTCAGAGTAGTTGTGCATGCGGAAAATCTTGTCAACCTTCAATTCCCATGTGCGATAACTTTCTAGATCAGATCCACCATCAAACTTGGGCATGGTAAATTTCAGCTTTCCAAACCTCTCCTCCTCCTGCCGTCCACGACCATAGTTTCTACAATGATGAAATCGGTCATTCTGGTGCATGCCATCTTCATCTTCATCAAACTCATCTCCACTACCTTCATGGTGCAGATTTGCTCTTCGGTGGCCTCCTCTAAAACCACGACCAGCAGCAGCTTCATGACGACCACGTCCATTACCATGATCATTACCACGTCCGAGACCGGGAGGTCTCATGGCATGGGGAGCAGGAGCACGGTTTCTTCTAGCTTGTGCATTGGAGGCAGCACCTTCCCCATCAGTTACATTTTGTTCTTCACCATGGACACTTGCATCTTGTCGGTTCTGATGAAGCTCTCGCACAATATCAGCAACAATACCAGTCCTCATGACTGGCATGTTCTGAGTGAGTTGCTCATCAACATTACCCATAAGTTGCTGCAAATCTCTCGACAACTTGTCTTGCTTCTCTTCAATTGGGTCAAGGTTGTTTCTGAACTCTCGGCATAGATGATCACGTAATGCGTTGAAGTGAAACCGTGTGACGGGCTGATTGAGATGCCCATTTCCTTCAACATCATACTCGTTTTCTTCACCTGCCATGGTTAGTTCTCCAAAAGCCCTATAGTACTAGAAGCATATATGTGGATAACAACTCAAGCTCACCTCACTTACCAGCCGAAGCTCATGTAACTTCCAAGTGAGAGCAGAATCATGCTCAACGGTGGTGTCGGTGGTTGGTATACAAAGAGTGACAATCAAGCGAATACAAGTCTAGGGTTGCACATGCGGGGCTGTTTGGTGGAGTTTGGGTGGGGTATATACGTAGCAAAAGATGCACTAATCTGCAATCTAGATATTGTTGAACCAAGTAATCATCCACACAAGATTCTAATGCATTTAGTTGCTGAATGAGATATACATGAGATACATGCAACTCTCGCCAAGGAATCAGATTTGCTGCAAGCAAGGATTGAAGACTTTGCACACTTGACACGTTTTAGCTCACAACACAAACAAGGATTTCTCAAGATACAAGTGAAGAACAATCCCAAGTTTTCTCTCTTTTGCTTCTTGCACACACTTCCTTTCTTTGGGCAGATCTCTTTTTTTTGCCTCTTTTTTTTTGCTCTCTTTTTTTTGACAAACTTTCAACAAGGGACTTGGATCTGAACACACACTTTGGGGGAATCATGAAAATCACAATAGATGAAGTCAACCAACAAGAACATGCAGCAGAAACTTTGGCAGCAAACACACACGAACTGATCTGATTTTACTGGGTGGAAAACACGATGGGAATCAGATCTAACAAGGATGAATGGAGAGCACACAATGTGGGCTTTTCAAAATGCACAAAAACACTCAAAATGGACTCCGGATGACAAAGATATGCATGATTTGGTGGAGGATGCAGATCTAAAATCTGTGCACGAAAATGAACACAAACACACAAGATTGGATGGGGGAAACTCAGCAACTAAAAACAAAGATCTAGTGGACAAGAACTTGATAAAACTCAACAAAGAACATATTAAAGGCTGCAAAGGGCTAGGTAAAGGGATTTTTTTGTGGAGCTATTTTCTGGACTTTTAGGATGAACAAGAACACAAACTAAACTAGGGATACAAGATCCTACCGTGTCAACCGAAGCTCTGATGCCAAGATGATACGGGGTGCCCAATTTTCACGGAGGATCTGCTCTATGTTGTGAATCAACGCCAGCTGAAGGGTACGAAGGAAACCCTCGATCCCAACCAACAACATTGTCGGGTAAAGGATAACTAGTGCAACCTGACGAGGCCGAAGCTAACTATTGCAAATGCAACAAATAGCGACAGGTATTCGCCCAACCACACTCTTAGTTCCAATCCACGCAACCACGCACGAAGTTGGGAGCATAAACTGGTCGCCGCCTCAACGGCTGCTGTTGTAAAATCACAAAGTGAGTTTACCCTCTCACAAGGCAAGATTACAAGAGCTAAGGAGGAAGTGAACTCTCAAACAATATTCTGGTTGCACTTAGCTAACCTATGCTGAAATCAAATTGCCAAAGAGTTGTGGCTGAAGTGGGGGAAGGGGTATTTATACTAGGAACAGCCCTCCTAGTTTAGGTGTGAAACTAGGCCAAAAGAGGGGCTCAAATTCGTGCTAACCAGCTGGTCAAGGGAGCAAACTCATGGAGCCTCGCGCAGCAATTAATGCCCTGGATAGCTTGCATTGGAACTCTCATATCCTTTGACTCAGGACTCCAAATGATGCACCGTTTGATTTTCCTAAAAGTAGACTTCATATGCTCTCCATTTTGTACTCTCACACGTGTTGGATACTCATATATTTGTGTGGCATGATGCAACAAGTCTTGGGACGAATTCTGGAACTGCACATGCAACAACAGGTTGTTGAGATGGCTTGTTGTTCTTCCTTGAGGTATAACAAGTTGGCCTTGTCACCAAAACAGGTTTTGCATCAGGGGTGAAACTTGTTCTCTTCAAACTTGTTGTATGGGCTTCAGAACTTGTTTCTTCATGCACTGAAAGTTGTTGGTTGTCCTCAACATTGTACTTGAGTAAAATCAGCACACAAGATTTAGGCAGTATAAAATTCTCATGGTTATTTGAATTATGATCAGCTAGGAGCGCATTCACCTCTTGTGCTATTTGTTTGGCACGGCTCCTTGTCATGGGACCCAAATAGATCTTCTTTGTAGCAGCTTCATTTGAGAGCTGAGTTTTATCATCAGGAGAAGATGATATACAAGGTGAACCTGGGATGTCCTCATCATTCCCCCTTATTTTCAGGAACATAAATAAACTTGGCAGTTTTGGTAGGGGGTTTTGGAGTGTTTTTCATGTAAGAAAATGCGGAACCTAAGTTGGTAATGATATCCTCAAGTTTACCGGTTCTTTCAGAATCTAGATCTATTTTTTCATTAACTATAGGTTCTTTCTCTTTAAGATTTTCCAAAGTAACTCCAACCCTAGATCCATATTGGGTAATGTGATTATGGTTCTTTTTATCCAAATTTTCAATCAACTCAAAAGTGGCCATTTTATTTTCAATAATATCAAGCCGTTGCATCACATGTTCTAAAGTTAAAACCGTTCCATTAACCAAAAGAGGTGGTGGGCCAAACAAATCTAACATATCATTATAAGCATCAAAGGTATGGCTACTCAAGAAATCACCTCCGGCAACAGTATCAAGAACACATCTATTCCAAGGAGTGATGCCTACATAAAAATTGCGGAGAAGAACGGAAGTAGAAGCTTCCTAGTAGATCTATTTTGAGCATTGCAAATTCTATGCCAAGCATCTTTTAAATTTTCTCCCTCCCTTTGCTTAAAATTAAGAACTTCATGTTCGGGAGTGATAACAAGGATAGGAGGACTAGCCATAACGACAAGGTAAATGATCTAACACACGAGCAAATGGAAAAAGGCAAGCGAAAGAGAGAGGAGGAGATTGGGAAAGAGAGGGCGAATAAAACGGCAAGGGTGGAGTGGGGGAGAGGAAAACGAGAGGCAAATGGCAAATAATGTAAATGCGAGGGAGATGAGTTTGTGATGGGTACTTGGTATGTCATGACTTGAGCGAAGACCTCCCCGGCAACAGCGTCAGAAATCCTTCATGCTACATCTTGAGCTTGCGTTGGTTTTCATTGAAGAGGAAAGGGTGATGCAGCAATAGTACCGTAAGTATTTCCCTCAGTTTTTGAGAACCAAGGTATCAATCCAGTAGGAGGCTCCTCAAAAGTCCCACGCACCTACACAAACAAACAAAGAACTCGCAACCAACGCAATAAAGGGGTTGTCAATCCCTTCACAGCCACTTGCAAAAGTGAGATCTAATAGAGATAGTATGATAAGATAAATATATTTTTGGTATTTTATAATATAGATTGGAAAAGTAAAGATGCAAATAAAAGTAGATTGAAAGCTTATATGATAAAAGATAGACCCGGGGGTAGGTTTCACTAGTGGCTTCTCTTAAGATAGCATAAGTATTACGGTGGGTGAACAAATTACTATCGAGCAATTAATAGAAAAGCGCATAGTTATGAGATTATCTAGTCATGATCATGTATATAGGCATCACGTCCGTGACAAGTAGATCGACTCCTGCCTGCATCTACTACTATTACTCCACACACCGACCGATATCCAGCATGCATCTAGAGTATTAAGTTCATAAGAATAAAGTAACACATTAAGAAAGATGACATGATGTAGAGGCATAAACTCACGCAATATGATATAAACCCCATCTTTTTATCCTCGATGGCAACAATACAATACGTGCCTTGCTACACCTATTGTCACTGGGTAAGGACACCGCAAGATTGAACCCAAAGCTAAGCACTTCTCCCATTGCAAGAAAGATCAATCTAGAAGGCCAAACCAATCTGATAATTCGAAGAGACTTGCAAAGATAACTCAATCATACATAAAAAAATTCAGAGGAGATTCAAATATTTCTCATAGATAAACTTGATCATAAACCCACAATTCATCAGATCTCGACAAACACACCGCAAAAAGAGTTAAATCGAATAGATCTCCAAGAAGATTGAGGAGAACATGGTATTGAGATCCAAAAAGAGAGAAGAAGCCATCTAGCTAATAACTATGGACCCGAAGGTCTGTGGTAAACTACTCACAACTCATAGGAGGGGCTATGGTGTTGATGAGAAGCCCTCTGTGGTCGATTCCCCCTCCAGTAGAGCGCCGGCGAAGGCTCCAAGATGGGATCTCGCGGATATAGAAGGTTACGGTGGTGGAAATTCTGTTTTGTTATCTCCCTCGGTGTTTTTGGGGTACGTAGGCTTATATAGGAGGAAGAAGTACGTCGGTGGCCGCCCGAGGGGCCCATGAGACAGGGGGCGCACCCTATAGGGGTGGGCGCGCCCTCCACCCTCGTGGCCGCCTCGGCTGCTTCTTGGCTTGCACTCCAAGTCCTCTGGATCACGTTCGTTCCAAAAATCACGCTCCCGAAGGTTTCATTCCGTTTGGACTCCGTTTGATATTCCTTTTCTTCAAAATACTGAAATAGGCAAAAAAAAACAACAATACGGGCTGGGCCTCCGGTTAGTAGGTTAGTCCCAAAAATGATATAAATGTGTAAAATAAAGCCCATAAACATCCAAAAGGGTTAATATAATAGCATGGAACAATCAAAATTATAGATACGTTGGAGACGTATCACCGGCCTCCCGCTGCCCTCCTATCCACACCCCGATGACCTTCAGGTATTTCTTCCATCGAAACCGGCCTAGCTCCACTTCGCCATCTTGCTACGTCGCTGCATGTGCATCATTTTCTACTTCTCAGCCCCCGTCATAGCTAGGTTCGATCGGATGGTCCAATGTCACCTATGTTTTTCTATTGTTAGAGGTAAAGCTACTTCATGGAGTCGAATCTTGTACTTGATTCAAACAAGAAACAAAGGGGGGAAATTTAGTGTGTACATCGGACTTGGTACAAACAGGAAAGAAAGGGGGTGAAAGTAGTACAGACTGGTCATCCAACCGGTCTCTTGGTCGAAAAGGGAAATATAGGGGAAACGTTGTACACAGTGGTATGACCAGGACTAGATTTGCTATCCACACATAGGAATAGGTGGCTAGAGTGAACAAAAATTGGACCAACCTAGATATGTTTCTTGGATGTTTGTTTCTCGGGGCAACGAACTCTAAATCACCACTTTATGCCCCAGTTTAGGTACATGGTGTTGGACTGCTGGTGCACCCACTGTCCCATGCCCTTATAGAAAATATTTAGCTGTTCTTAATCTAATGCCCCTGGAAAAATGAAGCCATGACACTGTTATAAGCCATGACAACTTTAACCAATTGTTTTTGCCAGTAAGTGTTTGAGACTTTGACTGTTTCCTTTGTAGTTTTTGGACACTCTCACCTCGTTGCTATTGTGATCTTTAGGTGCACTGCACAGAACACTTCTTAAAAGAAGTGACTTTTGTGATGTTTAACTGGAATGTCAGAATGGAACCATTGGTTCATTTTGGTGGAACTACACAAAGGGAGATCTGTGTTCCAAGCTTCATCCACCATATTGGCACCATAACCTTCCTTTAGGAAAGAATGATATTTAATGCATGTGTTCACCTCTATTTTGCGACTGCCATGAGAAAATAATGCTATTGTTTACTAGTCCACTTGTACTCCCTCACTGACAAAACCAATTCTGAAATAGAAGGCCAATAATGTATTTGGTTTCACCAATTGGTGAGGAGAAAGAGAAACGGAGCATGAAGAGGAAGACGAAGAAGAAGGAGGAAATGAAGAAGATCACACGATGGTACCGTCCTATGTTATCCTGACATCTTGCTAGTGGTAGAAGAAGAGGAGAAGGAGGAGGAAATGAAGAAGATCACACGATGGTACCGTCCTATGTTACCTGACATCTTACTAGTGGTATTATATTGTTGCGTTGCTACTAGTCTTAATTTACATGGAAGACTAGCAAGATGCCCGTGTGTTGCACGTAACAACAACATGCATTTGTATGAGTAGTTTATCTTGTGAGAAAAAAGGATGAACTAGGGAAGGCCTTATTTGCAAATGTGGAGAGGGGTGTGGGTATCTTTTTGCAAAGTTGCCATAGTTTCCTTCCTATCTGTTAGATATAAATCGCACGGCCTATATTGCGGGATGGCAGGCACACCATCATCACCAACTCTGTTTTTTATAAGAGTAGAGAGTAGAGATAGATAGAGAAATGCAGCAGAGTAGTACTTGGCTTGACGACACATCATACTAATTAACTGGATTCCGGATGCATGTGTGACCCATCTCTACACAATAAATAGTGCCAAGGTGATCTTGCTGAAGTTGAGGCCTCAGTCAAGGCCATTCAAGGGCTCCCGCAATGTATCCCTTACATGTGAGACGATCCTCCAGGAGTCCTTCCACTTATGATGTCTCTCCTCCAAGGTCACTTAATTAATTAGGAGTACATAAGTACCACTAATTTGTTGTTGCCAAATTTCCCTATCGGAGTTAAAAAAATCTTTAGTAGCACCCTATGCTAAATCATGTACATGTGTATGTGTGTCTGTGGAGGTGAATAATGTGGTGGAGCAGGGAGGGAATCTTTGTAGTGTCATGACATAATAATTCTATTGTTTTGCATGTCAACTTATTGCCACTGGTTCAATGAGGCAATGTTTTGCGTACTCTCCATCACGAATTTGTTGCTATTGTTAAAGTAATATGCTAATGTCTTTGTATCCTTTCTCACTAAGATAATGAAGGTTTCACCTTGTTCCTACTTGTGCAAACAGGGTCATGTTGTGCCAATAGTACATTTTAGTGGAACTGCACAATACAATGCAATGAACTGTATCCCAGCCAGTGCTTTAACTCTGCTGGATGTTCTTGATAATCTTTCGATATAATCTCACTGAGGGAGTATTGGATTAAGGGGTCCTCGGACAGCCGGATTATATGCATATGCCGGACTATTGGACTATGAAGATACAAGATAGAAGACTTCGTCCCATGTCCGGATGGGACTCTCCTTTGCGTGGAAGGCAAGCTTGGCGATTCAGATATGAAGATTCCCTTCTCTGTAACCGACTCTGTGTAACCCTAGCTCCCCCCGATGTCTATATAAACCGGAGGGTTTAGTCCGTAGGACAAGAACAATCATAATCATAGGCTAGATTCTAGGGTTGAGACTCTACGATCGCATGGTAGATCAACTCTTGTAATACTTATATCATCAAGATCAATCAAGAAGGAAGTATGGTATTACCTCCATCGAGAGGGCCCGAACCTGGGTAAACATTGTGTCCCCCGCCTCCTGTTACCATTAGCCTTAGACGCATAGTTCGGGACCCCCTACCCGAGATCCGACAGTTTTGACACCGACATTGGTACTTTCATTGAGAGTTCCACTGGGACGTCGAACATAGGGTTGATGGCTCGCCTTGTTATCAAGGACAACATCACCTCCGGGGGAGCTCTGGCCTCAGGCCATACCCTCCGGTTGGGCGGCTTCATCTTGATCGCCCGTTCAGCCGTCGAGCCGACGATGACTTCTCGGGTCATCGAAAATCGTCTCCACGTCAGCTCGGAATACGCTGAGCAGATAGATCCAATGGAGTTATCATCTCTAAATGGGCTCCTGGATCGCATCGCCGCTTTGGGAGTCGCTTCGGACTACAATTGGATTGGGCTTAAACCCAATCAGAGAGAGATTGAATCTCTGCCGATCACCCATCAGATAGCGATGGTGGAGGAGCAACGCAACAACTCTTCCCCTATATTGAGGATGAAATATGTCTTACCTGCCCGCGGGAACACGTGCCCCAAACTCTAAACTTAGAATCGGACTGTGGGCCAGAAAAATTGGTTGACATCCTGGAACCCGAACTATTAATTAAGCTCGGAAACTCCTCAAGCTCTGGGTCACAGATCGGATCAGGGTTCAGACTTAAATCCACCCACCCACCCAGACTCAAGCGATCTTTCCCGCATCAGACAACAGTCCCAAGAGACAGTACATCACTTTTAGGCTAGATTCCTCCTTGTCAAGGACAAGGTCAAAGACTGTTGCGATGAAGACACAATCTCATTATTCTGCAAAAATTGCATGGACAAGGGACTCCTTAACGCCATAAATCACCGTCAGGTATCACGCTTCGATGACTTGGCAACTATAGTACAGAAGTACTACGCAATGGAAAGCGCCTGGAAAACTCAGGTAGCCTTTTGGGATCCACCGGCTCTTGCTAAACCCCTCGTCCGAACAAAAAGGGTGTACCCTCGTAGGTCGCCCGATCCAATCACGAAGAAATCGAAGCCCACTACAAGGTGCGCAACTGTTTTGGAGGGTGGCTCGATAGGCCATGCAAAATACACACCACACCGGATACCATACCAACACACAGCCTTAGAGCATGTTGGATACTTCAGCAAGTGGCCAAGAGCGGCGAGGATCTCCTCATAAAAAACACCACAGAGCAACATCCCACAGAACACAACACTACAGTATTGATAGTCTTCGAGACTTTCGCCTCAGGTAACAGGCGCAAGAGAGCACTCCGCGGCCTTGCCGAAGTCTGCCGAGTTGCAGCAATAAACCCCTGGAACGAGACAGCCATAACTTCCAGTGCCAGTGACGAACCGCAATTCAGAACAGTCCAGGCACCAGCCGCTTTGGTCCTCAGTCCAATCATGGACAGCTTCCGGCTTACCAATGTGCTCATGGATGGCGGTAGCAAACTAAACCTCATTTACGAGGAAACTCTCAACAAAATGGAAATAGACTGGAGCCGCATTGAGCAAAGCAGCACAACCTTCCGAGGAATTATCCCCAGCCGGGAGGCACGATGTGCGGTAAAAATCACACTCGATGTGGTATTCGGCACGCCGGAGAATTATCGGTCTAAAGAGATAACCTTTCAGGTGGCCCCTTTCACTAGTGGATATCATGCCTTGTTAGGGCGGGATGCGTTTGCGAGCTTTCAAGCTATACCCCATTACGGGTACATGAAGCTCAAGATGCCCGGGCCCAATGGAATTATCACTCTTGCCAGTGATATACATCATGCTGACCAACATGCATGTATAGCACATCTTCATATGATGCAAAGTCAACAAGATATGCTATTTTCAAAATGGTAAGACAATGTTGAGTGTGCAAAAAACTGGGTAAACTACAGACGAAATTATGGCAAGTGTTACATATTTTTCAACTACACCAGCCGGAATCAAAACCGGGCAGTATAGCTTTTGGGTGAGAGACCTGCAGCCATCGGGCTAGTGCGCTATGTTCGAAAGAATGAAGGCGTCTTCTCTGACTCTAGTTCTTTCCCGTCCGTGTGCGCTCACCATGGAGCCGCCGTATGTCGTTGTCAACATGCTCAACAAATGAGAGGAATCCGGAGACGACTTTACGCCGAGAGACTGACAGTGGGGACCCACCAGGTCCAAGCTGTACGCAAGCAAGTGCCTCATTGGAAAAAAATCTTCCTCCTAATTGTATACTGACATTGGGACCCACGGGTTTGTCAACCTAGTCAATAAACAAAATAAATTTCCAACGATGACTGTCATCAGGGAGCTTTTTTCAGGGGTATTGGGGATCTTTTTTTTTGGTTGCGGGAAAGGGGTATCAGGGATCTAGTTGGTATCATTTTTTCCAGAGGGCGAACAAGTATCAGCTAGTCCTAGGTTTTGTTTTTTAACATGCGTAGCCCATGACATACTGAGACAATGGTTTCAACATATTTTTTGAGGTCGATCACGTATGTACCGGCCTATGGGCCTCCCAGCGTAGGTTTTACTTTTTCTTAAACATCCGCAGCCCAATGTATTTTTTTAATAAAACACAGATCTCTGTTCTATTTATCTATATATAAGAATAATAATGAAGTGTCCAATTTATGCTTTCCCTTCGAACCACATTATATATTTCTATTATTGCTATTATCGTATATTTAATAGAGACTTATATATACATTATAAAAACATCCCACGTCTTATTAACTTATAAAAGTAAATGTTTAACAGAAGTAGGCAAGGGAAATCCTGGTTGTTTTTTACTCACAGGCAAGGAAAATCCTCGTGATTGCATACAAAAGTTTGCGAAGATTTCGAAGGACCAATGTAATAATAACGCACTCATTTTTCTTTTGAGCAATAACTCGCTAATTTTTTAATTTTATATATAATAAAATGTGTAGCTCCGGTTTATTTTTGATATTAATTGCTCCTTCTAACCTAACATTAAATATAGAACAAGTCCAGCTAATTCGTGTATTTCAAGAAAGTGCAAATGGGCTGGGATTTCTTACAAAATATTAAATGGGCCGCATTGACGTGAAATTATTTGTTCACCTAGCCTAGCAAATGGACTGTAAATTCCAGAAAACATGGGTTAAATATATGGAACAATTTTGCAGGCTGACATGTGGGCCAATAGGTCGAAGCCTATGCAAGGCATTGTCAACTTAGTCAACAAATGATTCTGACATCCACAGGCATTAGATTTATATCCAACGGCCGGCATGCACCTTCAATCTCTCGTCTTCTTCCTCTAGCATCGTTGGGACCGCCTGCTCCGGCCTCCGGCGGCTAGCGGCTCTGCTTAGCATGCATCGCTATGAAGCGCTACCCCGCCACCGGCCAGGCTATCCCTCCGCCCCTCCACACCTCCTATTATTCTCCACCGTCTGCAGCCCCATGCCGCACCAAAACCAGTTAACCCTTGTACTCCTCTCAATCTGCGACTCTACTACCGCGTCTTCCCATCTCTAGGTCATTCCCGCCCGGGGCCTCGCTGTCGTCCACCACCTTGCTGCACTCGGCATGGCGTGGTCAACAAACGAGAGTCATCGGAAGAGGACTGTATGTGGACAGCCTGACAGTTGGGACCCACGAGGTCCATGGTCGCACGCAAGGAAAGTTCCTCCTTATTAAGCTAAAAAATGTTTCCTCCGCCTGACAGCTGGGACCCATCTGTTGTATCTTCGCACGGAAGGAATTGCCTCCTTGTTATGCGAAAAAAACTATTCCTCCCGATGACAGCTGGGACTCGACAGATTTGGTGGCTGACTTGTGGGCCTACTAAGCTGACAAGTGCGCAGGGCTTTGTCAACTTAATCAAAAAATGATTCTAGCAGCTTGACCGTTGGATGTTAATCCAATAGCCATGTTACTTCTTCAACCTTTGTTCTTGCTCCTATCTCCCATGGGCGGCAGTGCTACCGCGCACCCGAACCAGTCAATTTCCCACTCCTCTCCATCTACGACTCCACAGCCACATCTTCCCCATCTCCGGGTCGTTCCAGTCAGGGGCCTCGCGGCCGTCCACCGGCCTTGGTGTGCTCGGCACGGTGTGGTGAACGTGGTCAACATACGAGAATCATCGGAAGATGACTGTACGTGAGAGGCTGACAGTGGGGACGCACCACGCCCATGGACGCATACATGCAACTGCATCCTTTTTACCCTAAAAGATAATGTTTTCTCCCCCTAACAGTTGGGACCCACCAGCTACATCTTCGCACGCAAGGAAGTGCATTCTTATTATGGGCAAAAAAAATGATTCCTTCCCCTGACAGCGGGGAACCGGTAGCTATATCTTCACACGCAAGGAAGTGCATCCTTAACCTCCCAGACAACTGGGACCACCCGGTCGAAGTGTACGTAGCATTGTCTGTCTTGTCACGAATGTGTACGTACATACTGGTCTATCGGTCGCTCTGCAATGATGAACCGTGGAGGCAACGGATGGCAACGATGTTGTCCTGTTCATCGGTAGCTAACCGGCAGCATCAGAATGGAGGAAACTGTGTCGTGTTCACTAGGAGCCAAGTGACTAGGTTGGAATGCGTCTTGTTCATCGGGAGCGAAGCCACCGAGTCGGAATGGGTCGTGTTCAACGGGAGCCAACTGGCTTGGACGGATTAGCCGGAACGGGGTCTAGCATACTGATACGTCTCCAACGTACAATAATTTATGAAGTATTCATGCTATTATATTATCATTCTTGGGTGTTTTACAATCATTTTATAGCAACTTTATATCATTTTTTGGGACTAACCTATTGACCCAGTGCCAATTGTTGTTTTTTGCTTGTTTTTTACATCACAGGAAATACATATCAAATGGGCTAGAGCAACACTTGTGGGTGCCCCGAGGGGGGCACAACCCACCAAGGCACGGCTGGGCCCCCAGGCACACCCCGATGGGTTGTGCCCACCTCGGTGGCCTCCCGCACCCCCTCTTCGCCCTATAAATCGCAAAATATTCTAAAAACCCTCGCGGAGACCCTAGATCAGAAGTCCCACCGCTGTAAGCCTCTGTAGCCACGAGAAACCAACCTAGACCCCGTTCTGGCACCCTGCTCGATGGGGGAATCATCACCGATGTCTATCTTCATCATCCCGGCGGCCACCATGATGAGGACAGAGTAGTCCACCCTCGGGGCTGAGGGTTTGTACCAGTATCTATATGTTTAATCTCTCTCTATCTCGTGTTCTTGAGATTTCATGATCTTGATGTATCGCGGACTTTGTTAATATAGTAGGATCATATGGTTTTGCCCCCTCTCTATCTTGTGATGGATTCAGTTTTCCCTTTGAGATTTTGTTTTATTGGATTGAATACTTTTATGGATTTGAGGACACCTGATATATGTCTTGCATATGAATACCCGTGGTGACAATGGGGTATTATTTTGATTCACTTGATATATGTTTTGGCACTTAACTCGCGGCTTCCCGAGGTGACATTGGGGTAATCTACTCATAGGGGTTGATGCACGTTCTTGTCTTTGTTTCTCCGGTAGAAATCTTGGGGCACTCCTTGAGGTTCTTTGTGTTGGATTAAGTATTATGAATCTGAATTTTCTTTGGTGTTATTTTAGTATAAACTCTTGGATAGATCGATCGGAAAGAATATCTTTGAGGTGGTTTTGTACCCTATAAACAATTTCTTCTTATGTTCTCCGCTAGATAACAACTTTGGACTAATTCTTCATCGCACATGAGGGATGGTTATATGATCCAATTATATTAGCACTATTGAGAGATTGCACTAGCGAAAGTACGGACCCTAGGCCTTGGTTTCAAGCATTGCAATACCTTTTGTGCTCTGTTTTATCAATTGCTACCTTGCTGTTTTTATTTATTCAGATCAAGAAAATAAATTTCTACCATCCATATTACACTTTTATCACCATCTCTTCGCTGAACTAGTGCACCTATACAATTTTCCATTGTATTTGGTGTGTTGGGGACACAAGAGATTTCTTGTATTTGGTTGCAGGTTTGTTTGAGAGAGACTATCTTCATCCTACGCCTCCCATGGATTGATAAACCTTAGGTCATCCACTTGAGGGAAAATTGCTACTGTCCTACAAAACGCTGCGCTTGGAGGCCCAACACGAGTCTACAAGAATAAAGTTGCATAGTAGACATCAAGCTCTTTGGCGCCGTTGCCGGGGAGATGAGTGCTTGAAGGTATATCTTTAGATCTTGCAATCGAATGTTCTAGTTTCTTGTTTTATCACTAGTTTGGTTTATAAAAAGAAAATTACAAAAAAAATGGAGATTGGGTTACTTCGGGTTATTATTTATCTTTATAATGTCTCTCTTGAGAATAAGGATTCTGGTAATTGTGCTCAATCGCTAGAAAAAGAATTCAACAAATTTTATGGCATAAAAACGTTTGATGATGGGCATGATTGCAATATTGCTAGTACGGATTCTTTGAATATCCATGATGTTAATGATAATTGCATTAGTCATGATAATGATGTCTCCTATAAGAATGTCAATTTTTGTAGGGTGAATTGGGAGTGCAGACTCACTCCAAAAAGGGAAGATAGATTTTGTAAAAAGCATAAATATTTGGAAACTAAAAAGTTGCAAGAGAGGCTAGATGAATGTACTGAAAGATTTAATTTTTCTCGCCATTCTTGTGAACTTTGCAATGAACATGGTCGTTTAAATCTCCAATGCTATTTGTTTCATGATCAAATCGTGTCCAAAAGTTGTGATATGATTACCCTTGAGCATCATAATGATCTTAGTCTTCTTTTGGGGTATGAATAAATGAAGTGTATAACTGAGGGTATCCCAAAATTTAATCTTAAGTGATTTCTTGATTTTGATCTAGAGGAAATTTATATGTATTGTGCTGTAAATTGCATTGGGAATCCTTATATTGCCAACTATCTAAAGACAAGAAAACAAATAGAATATGAAAAGAGTACTAATGAAAGGGAAAAGATTTCCCAATACCCTCCTAGTGTTTCTTATGATGAATCAGGTAACGAGGAGGAGCTTCCTATACAATCAATCTCTTCAACAAGAAGCTCGAAAAAATTGATTAAACCCACACGTGAGGTGGTGAAGAAGAAATAAGAAAAGAAGAAAACGTAGAGGTAAAAAGGTAACTCTCCCAAGTAATATTGCTCCTATCACCATTGTGCCTCATGAAAGTGAATCAAATATGTTGATGGAGGATGATTATATAGAGTATGATTTTGTGATGCCTAATACTTGTTGTAATGATTATGCTTGGGAAGACAATGATGTCTCTTATGATCTTGAAAATCTTTTTGTCACTTGCTTGGAAGAATATGATAATAATGTTTACTATACTATTGTTGCTATTCATGCTATTGATAAGAATGATTACAATGATATGCAAAACCACAATCTTGGGGATGCTATGTTTGATGAGTATGAAATGTTTGAAGATTTATTTGCTGAAAATAATGCTTGTCCTAAGCTTGGGGATGATTTTCATGATGAATATGATTCTTTGATTTCTTCTACTTTCGATAAGAAAATTTATTATGATGATAGCATGCCTCCTATTTATGATGATTATGGGCTTGGAAGAGTGTCAACTCTAGGTAGTAGTGATCCCACTATTTTGGAGGTTGTTGAATCTTATTACAATATTGATGAAAGTGGATTTTGAGAGGTCATGACTTTATTTAGTGATACATCCACTATTTTGGAAGAGGATTCAACTGACTATGATGAGAAGAAAGTTGCTACTTATGATGATTATTATGATGACATGTATGCCATAAAGAGTAATAAATTTCTATGCTTTTGGATCATGAAAAGAATGCTTCATGTGATGGTTATATGGATGAATCTATTCATGATGCTACTGAAAATTATTATGAGATAGGAACTTATGATTCATGATGCTCTTGTTATGTTTCAATCCTTATATTCTATGCGAGCATCATTGAACTTATCATGCCTAGCTAAAAGGCTTTAAAGAAAAGTGCTTGTTGGGAGGCAACCCAACATTTACCCCTAATGTTTTTGTGTGTTCACATGATTATGCTACTGTAGTAATCATGTTTTATTGCTTTTGTTTCAATAAAATGTCAAGTAAAGCCTTTGGGATAGTGTGGATGATAGTTGACTTGAATCTGTGCAAAAATAGAAACTTTTGCGCTCAGTCCAGGAATTTTGAAAATTCACTGGAACGTGATTTTGATCTAAAATTTTTACAGGTGATAGATATAAAAATTCTCTACGTTGTCCTAATGTTTCAGAATTTTTTGAGTAGCAGAAATATGGTTGGAGTACAGATTACTATAGGCTATTATGTTTTTGACAGATTCTGTTTTCAATGCATAGTTTCCTTGTTTCCTAGTATCTATAGCTTATATTTCTCAATATAAATTGTGGAAATGATATTCTATAGTAGGCATTGTGTGGAAACAGTTATGTATCTTGTCTTTGACAGTACCAAAGTGAAATGGTTTGCCCTTTATCATACTAACCTATCTCACAAAGTTCCGGTAAGTTTTGTGTGATTGAAGTTTTCAAGTTTTGGATGAGATGTCGATATGAGGAGAATAAGGAGTGACAAGACCCTAAGCTTGGGGATGCCAAAGGCACCCCAAGGTAATATTCAAGGAAGATCCAAGCAACTAAGCTTGGGGATGCCCCGGAAGGCATTCCCTCTTTCGTCTCCAACATTATTGGTAATCTCACTTGGAGCTATATTTTCATTTGCCACATGATACGTGTTTTGCTTGGAGAATCATTTTTATTTTGTTAGGATTTGCTTGCTGTTATTTATAATAATGTTTTGCATCTTTCTTTTCAATAAAAATGTCAATGATAGCCTTTACCATGCTTATTTTGCAAGTATATGAGTTGTTGTTTCAAAACACAAAGTTTGTCGTTGTTGCAAAAATTCTGGAGAAAAGTCAGAATGTGATAAAATGTTGAAACTTTTTGCACAAGAAGCTCTGATAAATTTTCTATAGTGTGTTAAATTTTCAGAATATTTTAAGTTGAATAAGTATGGATCCTATTGCACTCTTTACAGACTGTTCTGTTTAGACAGATTGTTGTTATGTTTGCATTGTTGGCATATGTTTGCTTGTTTAATGAATCTATTTGAGGATAGGACTATTAAATATGTAGAGGCATTTAGTATGCAATGTTGAATAATAATTTTAGTAATTTGCTACAGTAAAGAATGATAAGGTTTTTGCATTAGTTTATACTAACTTATCTCACAAGTTCTTTTTGAGTTTTGTGTGGATGAAGTTTTTTAAGATTTAGGGAAACCGTGATATAAGAGGAATTAAGGAGACACAAAATCTCAGGCCCTCGATGCCCAAGGCATCTGAAGCTAATATTCCAAGAAGTCTCAAGCATCTAACCTTGGGGATTCTCCGGTAGGCATCCCACCTTTCTTCTTCAACAATTATCGGTTAGTATCGGTTGAGCCTAAGTTTTTGCTTCTTCACATGAGTCGTGCTATTCTTGGAATGTCATTTTGTTTTGATTTTCTTGCTATTTTAATAAAATACTTAGATCTGAAAGTTTTAAATAAAAAGAGTCCTCAATAGCTACCAATTTACATACCTAGTCGCTTGATCTTCTCTTATATCTTTTTTGGAGTAGTTTGTCATTTACTCTTGTGCTTCACTTATGACCTATGAGTAATTTGTTGAATGAATTGAATATCATGAAGTTGAAATTATAAGTTCATATCATGCCTAGTGTAGCTTCACATTGGGTCTAGAAAGTGAAAACTTTTGAAGCTTGACAATCACAATATTGGTCATACGAGCAATTCCTGAATGATTACTATAAGGAAGAGAACTTTCACATGCAAATACACTATCTTGGAAATCTTCTGTGATTGTGAGCCCCCATCAAAATATTATATGCCAAAATTGTTAACGTTGGACAAGGAAGACAACATAATGATTCATGTTTGTTCATATTCACATAGAAGTTATATTGTCATAGATCCTTCAACATGTGGTGCTTGCCCCCCATCTTAATTTGCTAGCCAAAAATTCCGCACCAAGTAGAGATACTACTTGTGCATCCAAAAACCCTTAAACCCAAATCTTATTCTCAAGAGTCCACCATTCCTACCTAAGGATCGAGTAAGATCCTTCAAGTAAGTTGTCATCGGTGCAATAAGGCAATAAAAATTGCTTCTAAAAGTGTTAGATCATTTAGTGTAAGGGAAAATTGAGTGGTGTACGAACTTGTGATGGCAAAGAATAAAAGCGACATACTGCATAATAAAGGTTACTATCATAAGGGGCAATATAACGTGATGTTCTTTTGCACTAAGGGATTGAGCATACAAACAAAAAGCGCATGGCAACACCTGCTTCCCTCTGCGAAGGGCCTACCTTTTACTTTATTATTTACTTTCATGCAAGACTCAAAGTTTTTTCTCTCTATTTCTTTTTATTTTTCTCTTTTGGCTACATCATGTGGTGAGGAAAGATCTAGGCACATATATCCAGTTGGATATGGGTAGCATGAGTTTTTATTGTTGACATCACTATAACACCCCGGATGTAACTTACCATGATTGTAACTCCAACTCTTGCCATTTTCGGCTATGTGATATGTTATTTCCTCCATGGTTAGCTTTTTGTCTTTTGTTTTGCATTTTGTTCATGTCATGCATCTTATCTCATAGCATCATGTGCATTGCATCCGCATGTTTTTCATAAAGCTTGCATCTGTTCGTAGTTGCCGCGTTCCCCCTTGCTGTCGTTGACCAATCCGAGACCAACCATGTTTTCGTTTCCCTCTGGTCAAACCACCTAACCTCTCTGCACACTCAGATCCGTCGCACGCGTTCGAATCTTACCGGACCCGACCCGCTCGGTCGTCACCGTTGGGTTCAGATCATCCCCAAACATCTATAAAACATCTCCATTTTCTTAGTTGGACTTCCCTAGCCATATTTTTCGTCTGCCTGATCCTGATCCGATGATCCAAATCCTCCCTCCTTTTACTACCTTCTATATAAACGGACCTAACCCTAAAATCCCTCCATTGCCTCTCACGCATCTTCATTGGGATCCTCCCAGATCCATCTCCCTCCAAACACCGCCCGAGCCTCCACCTCTCGATCTCCTCCCGATCCAAATCTTCCCCGACCCATTCCCTTGATTCCCGGCGCCGCCCAACCAGATCGCAGCCTCGCTCCCAGCCTCCAGCAAGCAGAGCCCCGCGAGCCTCTCACTCCCTCGTGCTCGCCACTCCTTCCGCCGCTGCGCCATGGCGCCGTGCCTCTGCTTCGTCGCCGACCAAGACCTCCTCGCACCATGTTCAGATCGAGCAGGAGCGCTCGACCTCAAGCCCCTCGGCCTCGTGCCACCCGCTCACGCTGGCGTCCCAAGCCAGCTGCCAACGCCAACGTGCAGCCTTGCCTTCGTTCCCGCGACCCCGCGCCGGCCAGCAGCAACAGGTCGCCGTGCCTCTGCCCATCCTTCTCCTTCATTCCGTTTTCCCCTATCTCTATCTCCCTCTAAGCTCTGTGTTTTTCTATTCTTTGCCTCGAACAGGAACAGCTCCATGGAGGTCGCCACTGCCATGAACGCCTTCAGCCCCTCAATTTGCACTAGAGCTCTGGATCTGGCCATTTGATCCTGTCGTTGAGCATCCAGGTCGCCCCGTCGAGCCCCTCTTCCTCCCTGTATCTCCTTCACCTCTCGCTCCCTCGTGCTCGCCACTCCTTCTGCTGCTGCGCCATGGCGTTGTGCCTCTGCTTGTTAGACAACCATGGCCTCCTCACACCACGTTCAGATTGAGCAGGAGCGCTCGACCTCGAGCCCCTCGGCCTCGTGCCACCTGCTCACGCCGGCGTCCCAAGCCAGCTGCCAACGCCGTCGTGCAGCCTTGCCTTTGTTCCCGCGACTCCGTGCTGGCCAGCAGCAACAGGTCACCGTGCCTCTGCCCATCCTTCTCCTTCGTCCCGTTTTCCCCTGTCTCTATCTCCCTCTAAGCTCTCTGTTTTTCTGTTCTTTGGCTCGAACAGGAACAGCTCCATGGAGGTCGCCGTTGCCATGAACGCCTTCAGCCCCTCAATTTGCACTGGAACTCTGGATCTGGCCATTTGATCCTGTCGTTGAGCATCCAGGTCACCCCGTCGAGCCCCTCTTCCTCCCTGTATCTCCTTCACCTTCCTCTCCTTTCTCTCTCTCCGTTGCCTCACCCCTCGTTCTCTGTCTCTCCTCTCCAAGAACCCTGCAGCCTCGCCGCCCCGTCGAGTTCTTGGAGCAGCCCTTGTCCGCTGCTGCTTCCTGCGTCGCCCGGCGCCACCACCAAAGCGCGCTTGCTCTACAACGAACGAGGAGGATGAGATGCATGTTTCCTCCCACATCGCTGCTGCCGTTGTTGACCCAGGCGCCATGCCTCGTGCTCGTCTACATCGCCATGGCCGCATGCCTCGTTGTTTCCCCGCTGTGAGCAACTTCCCTCGTATCTGAAACTTCGCTATTCTTTCCTAGATCCGTTCTGGCGCGTAGAGGATATTTAGATTTGCCACCATGTTCTAGCACGAGCAGATCAGCTAGCTCAGTGGTTCTTTCCTTGTGCACACATCCAGGAGGTCCTGTGTTCGATTCCCAACAGCCCCTAATTTTTTTCGTATTTCTTTTTACATTGCACACACGCACACAACCTCGTTGGGCCAGAACTGCTGCTGGGCTTGCTTAGTGCGCTGTGTTCGGCCCGTTTTCCTTTTTTATTCCTGCGCTACGGTTTTAACAATTAAATCCTGGACATGCATATTATAGAAAATGCCATGATTTTAAATTGCTCACAACTAAATAACTGTGCATCGGATTTAAACATGTCATATAGTTAACTTGCTCAGTTTTTCATGCACTTTCATAATATGCTACTTTCATCCATGTTAAACATGTTTAAACTATTGTTTGCATTTGTTTTGCATAATGCCATGTTAAAATGATTTATTTCAAAACTAATTAACCGTAGCTCCGAATTTAATAAACTATATATGTAAATGGGGTAGAAAAATGCCTAGAACATGGTGGCATTACCTTGCATGTTTAACAACTCTAAAATATGGTTAGGGCAGAACAGTACCAAATTCAAAATATGCAAATGGGGATTTTCCTGAATTGTTGTTTGTTGTTCCGGCCTCATTTAAACTTGCCTAGATAGGTAGTTTTCATATGATTCACCTCTTGCCATGTTAATCAACATTTAATATTGTTGGGAACATAAACGAGAGAGAACTAAATATTTGAATGTGGTGTTTCGTCAATATGCAACCCATTGCATATTGAGCTCCACTTAATTTGTAGTGTTGTTTGTTGCACTTTGCCATGCCATGCCTCTTTAAACCATACATGCATCATACTTGGTTGCGCATTATGCCATGTTTATGCTTGTGTGTTTACCGTGTGTTTGCTTCTTTCCGGTTGTGCTCCTTCTCGTTAGTTCCTGTTTGGTTGCGATCGTAAGGATTCGTTCGTCTACGCTTTGTTCGACTTCGCCCGTTTGTCTTCTTCATGGACTCGTTCTTCTTCCTTGCGGGATTTCAGGCAAGATGACCGTTACCCTGGATCTCACTACTATCATTGCTATGCTAGTTGCTTCATTCTCTCGCTATGCTGCGCTACCTATCATATGCTCTTCAAGCCTCCCAAATTGCCATGTCAGCCTCTAACCTTTTTCACCCTTCCTAGCAAACCGTTGCTTGGCTATGTTACCGCTTTGCTCAGCCCCTCTTATAGCGTTGTTAGTTGCAGGTGAAGTTGAAGAGTGCTCCATGATGGACAGGATTATGTTGGGATATCACAATATATCTTATTTAATTAATGCACCTATATACTTGGTAAAGGGTGGAAGGCTCGGCCTTGTGCCTGGTGTTTTGTTCCACTCTTGCCGCCTTAGTTTCTGTCATACCGGTGTTATGTTCCTTGATTTCTGCGTTCCTTACGCGGTTGGGTGATTTATGGGACCCCCTTGACAGTTCGCTTTGAATAAAAATCCTCCAGCAAGGCCCAACCTTGGTTTTACCATTTGCCTACCTAAGCCTTTTTCCCTTCGGTTTCCGGAGCCCGAGGGTCATATTTATTTACCCCCCGGGCCAGTGCTCCTTTGAGTGTTGGTCCAAACTAGAGCCACTTGCAGCGCCACCTCGGGGAAACTTGAGGTCTGGTTTTAGTTGTACATAGTGTTCATCCGGTGTGCCCTGAGAACGAGATATGTGCACCTCCTATCGGAATTTGTCGGCACATCGGGCGGCTTTGCTGGTCTTGTTTTACCATTGTCGAAATGTCTTGTAAACCGGGATTCCGAGACTGATCGGGTCTTCCTGGGAGAAGGAATATCCTTCATTGACCGTGAGAGCTTGTGATGGGCTAAGTTGGGACACCCCTGCAGGGTATAAACTTTCGAGAGCCGTGCCCGCGGTTATGTGGCAGATGGGAATTTGTTAATGTCCGGTTGTAGATAACTTGACACCAGATTCGAATTGAAACGGACCAACCGTGTGTGTAACCGTGATGGTCTCTTTTCGGCGGAGTCCGGGAAGTGAACACGATTTTGGGTTATGTTTGACGTAAGTAGGAGTTCAGGATCACTTCTTGATCATTGCTAGCTTCACGACCATTCCGTTGCTTCTCTTCTCGCTCTTATTTGCGTATGTTAGCCACCATATCATGCTTAGTCGCTACTGCAACCTCACCACTTTACCCCTTCCTTACCCATTAAGCTTTGCTAGTCTTGATACCCATGATAATGGGATTGCTGAGTCCTCGTGGCTCACAGATTACTATCACAATAGTTGCAGGTGCAGGTCTTACGATGATCATGACGCGAGAGCGATGTTACTTGTTTTGGAGTTCTTCTTCTGCTTGTTCTTCGATCAGGGGATAGGTTCCAGGTCGGCAGCCTGGGCTAGCAGGGTGGATGTCGTTTGAGTTTCTGTTTGTGTTTCATCCGTAGTCGGATGGTGCTCTTTTGTATGATGATGTTGTATTCGTGTGGCATTGTAAGCCTCTTGTATGTATCCCCAACTATTATGTAATGGTATGATGTAATGATATCCACCTTGCAAAAGCGTCTCCAATATGTGCTTCTATCCTTAGTGGGAACTTCGAGTTCCTTTAGGACAGGGTCGCATATTGGGCGTGACAAGTTGGTATCAGAGCCTCGACTGACCATAGGAGCCCCTTGATTGTTGGCCATTGTTGAGTCTAGAAGAAAACTATTTTGAGTCTTAGGATTATATATATCGGAGAGTAGGATTCTTTTTACTCCTCAGCCCCCTTTGTCACTCTGGTGAGGACTCTCGACGTTGATGTTTTGTCTTTCCTCTCCTCAATTTTTTATGAATTTTTTTTGTGGATCACACGGGTATCTTGGGATCGTTCCAATATTCTTGTGATGAGAACATTGTTCTTGGTGCCTCCTAACATTTAGGGGTTGTGGCAGTGTCCCGGGGAGTTGAGCTCTGAGGTGTTGTCGTCACAATTTTATCGTTGCAGTTCTGGAATACCTGAGTTTTGCCGACATCAAAAATCTCTTTTATGCAGTTGTTGGTGAGATAACCTCGACGCCACCCAGTACTGGGGAATTCGGGGGTATTGCCATAGCTCGTATAACGGATGTTTTTCGAAGGTTGAGGTACACGATTTCCGGAGTTTTCTTGGTTATGTGTTGACGGATGGATACAACTGGATGTAGGGATTGTTAGTTTGGGTGAGATATATTGCTTCCCCTGTATCCCCAACACCAGATTGCATAACCAGAAAGTTTCGGGAGTTTATAGGTGGGAATTCAAGTAGCTCCTAGAATATCTTTCCGATAGATGCCTGATATGGGATTGGGTAAATCTCTATCATATGTATTTGTTCCGGCTTATTTCTGCAAGCCAATCCTTTGTTTTGTTTTGGGTTGTGGTATTTGAGTTGCTTCAATGTCAAGTGTTGATACCATACCTTTCAAGCGGTGTTCTCATATGTCTATGGGACTACTAATCCTTTTGATCATCGAGATTGTCATGTCAATTCTTTCCAACCGGTGTGTTTCTCTTCAAGTGGATCCGATCATTTCAACATTTGTGAGATCAATTCTAAGTTTTCTCAACGGTATCTATTTCATCCGTCCCCAAGTTGCCTTTGTTTTCCCGCCCTCCCACCCTTTTTCTTCAAGGACTCAGATTTCTTAATCATGTATCCTTTTATTTGTGGGAAGTCTCTTCATTCTTTTCTTTCAATGTTCTTATCCGGTGATTTCCCATGAAGATGCTCAACAGTTTCAAGTTCATCATCCTTCATTGTTGTTTCTTCTCCGGTGGATCCAATTCAAGCTTTCGATATTCATCATATTCCTTTCCTCATTTCTAATGCTTTCTCATGCCGATGCACCTCTTAATCATTCACTTCTTCCTATTCATTTGTTCTGGAGTGCTGAAGATATCTCACAAGACTTGTGTTTCCATTCTCAATCCGTTCAAGATATTTCGAGGTTGTTATCTCATTCAAGCCATTTAATTCAACTGGTGCAACCTCTCTTTAAAATTGTTCAACGGTGTTTTCTTTTGAGAGGGCCCTAACCCACATGTTTTTCCCAGGATCTTACCTGACTCTTCTAATTTATCCGGAGCGATTCCCAAAGTTTTCGAAGTTTGACGTAAGAATGAACTTTTATCAGTCATATTCCTTCTCCAAGATCGCTTTCAGAATATTTTCGCCATTGGTTCATCATTTCTATTCTTCTTTGTTCCGGAGTGTCTCAACAATTGGGTGGTGTTTCTCGTCGTCATTCTTGGATTTTGAAGACCGAAGAAGAGTTCCTCTTAAATCCTTACCCGTTCTTCCAAAGATGCGTAGTTTAAGTTTGATGCCATTCTCTCATAATTTTTTTCGAGTGTGGGAATTCTTTTCAACCATCCGACGCATTTCAGGAGTGGCTTCCTTTCTCGACCATCCGAAGGCCATCATTTCTGAATATTACTCATTCTCAGCTTTCAGCTCTCGTTCTTGTATTCTTTCGGTGCATCGTTCAAATATCCTCTAATCAGTTCGTGATCTCTTTGTTCTCTTGTATCTAAATCCCCTCAAGTATCTTCATTCGTTTTCCAATTCTTCCCAGTGAATCGTGCCTTTGCTACATCCTTTCTCAATTCTTACGGTGGTTCGTTCAAGATTTCACTTCCTTCGTTATCATATCAATTCATTCGTTGTTTCCAAATCCCACCGATGGTTCCATCTATACCTTCTCAAGCTTGCGCTATATCTCTTTTAATCCTTTCAACGAGAATAAGTAGTATGCCAAATCCATTGATTTTCATCAATTTAATTTGATGAAGGATAAGCATACAATAAATCTTATTCTTATTTCCTCGAGGTGATTCAATTCTTTTCTTCCGAAGATTGTTCATGATGAAGTAATTCTTGGTTCCAAGTTGTTCATCTTTTTTTCGGAGTTCCAAGTTTTCTCGGTTATCTCGTCGCAAAGCTCCATCTAACATTGCAAGGCTTCACCTTGTGTTTTCAACTTCTCTTTCTTTCTATCATCCTTTTATTACTGGAGTTCTTCATGGAGGCTCTACATGGTGGTTCGTCAAGGATTCTTTTCATTCCTCAATTGTTCTTCAAGTTTTCTCTCGAAGTTATGATCCGCCAAGCTATACTCAAAATTAAACATGGTGCTCAACACATGTTTTGTTTTGAGGCATTCAAGCATTCTTCATCTTGCATTCCAAAGTGCAATTCTCCTACCTTATCTTTTGAGATGGTGTTATATCGTTCTTGACAATTTTCCGTTCATGTTTCACGATTCTCATGTTGTCAAGAATGAGGTATTTTAAATCCATTAATCTCTTCGTTGGAGTTATCTTGTGTCATATTTTACCTTAAGCCTTCCTTAAGGAATGTTGCTATGGTGGTGTTTATCAATGTTCCAAGTTATCTCCTTACCATCTTGGTGGAAGAAGTGTTTCATCTCTTCCGTGCTCTCAATCATATCAACTGTTTTCGTTAGTGGCAGAATTTCACCTCAAGTGTTGAAATGTTTCCATAAGCCCACTACAAGCTTATTCGTTTCATTGTTAATTTTCCAACAACTCCGTTATAACCTTCTTGGAAGGGTGCTTTCCAAGCTCATTTGTGGCAGAAGTTGGCACTTTCTCCTACATTCTGTTATTCCAGTGATCTATCTTCTACTCTTTCTTCAGGAGGCATTGTGATGTTGCTCTCTTCGTCCAATCATCTCGTTTTGCCAAGATCATGTTATTTTCTTGCTTATCCATTTAACTAGAGTGTTGTTTTCTCATTCAAGTTCTTCCATCCTATCAAGTTTTGCCTCTCTTTTCAACCAGAGTGTTGTCTGAAATCCTTCTTACCCATTGCGCCACTCTTTCAATAGTTCCAAAGGCAATGTGTTGTTGATTTCATCAAGTATCATCCCATCTTCTCAAGTTCATGTTCTATTCCTTCCATGTTCAATCGGAGTGCTGCCCGAATTCTTCCTCTCTCATCTTGTTTTAACCGGAGTGGTTTTGAATTCTATCTTGTCCATTAAACTCTTGATTCATGTCTTTGCAACCTTCAAGTTCTCGTAATGTTCCTTGTTCCTCTTTTCTAACGGATTGTTTGCAATCTCGTTCATCTCTGCTGTACTATTTCTTTTAAATTGCTCAACCTCTTAAGGTTCGTGGTTTCACTCGTTCGTCAAAGAAGCAACTTAGTTTTACCTCTTCTCTTCCTCTTCCATTTCTCTCCGGTGCCATCCTAGATCTTGGGACGAGATCCTCTTGTAGTGGTGGAGTGTTTTAACACCCCGGATGTAACTTTCCATAATTTTAACTCCAACTCTTGCCATTTTCGGCTATGTGATATGTTATTTCCTCCATGGTTGGCTTCTTGTCTTTTGTTTTGCATTTTGTTCATGTCATGCATCTCATCTCATAGCATCATGCGCATTGCATCCGCATGTTTTTCATAAAGCTTGCATCCGTTCGTAGTTGTCGCGTTCCCCCTGGCTGTCGTTGACCAATCCGAGACCAACCGTGTTTTCGTTTCCCTCTGGTCAAACCACCTAACCTCTGCACAACCTCAGATCCATCGCGCGCGTTCGAATCTTACCGGACCCGACCCGCTCGGTCGTCACCGTTGGGTTCGGATCATCCCCAAACATCTATAAAACATCTCCGTTTTCTTAGTTGGACTTCCCAAGCCATATTTTTCGTCCGCCCGATCCTGATCCGATGATCCAAATCCTCCCTCCTTTTACTACCTTATGTATAAACGGACCTAACCCTAAAATATCGGACGGCTGTCCCATCCATCCAATCCCTGCATCACCGCCGGTCTCACGCATCTTCATTGGGATACTCCCAGATCCATCTCCCTCCAAACACCGCCCGAGCCTCCACCTCTCGATCTCCTCCCGATCCAAATCTTCCCCGACCCATTCCCTTGATTCCCGGCGCCGCCCAACCAGATCGCAGCGTTGCTCCCAGCCTCCAGCAAGCAGAGCCCCGCGAGCCTCTCGCTCCCTCGTGCTCGCCACTCCTTCCGCCGCTGCGCCATGGCGTCGTGCCTCTGCTTCGTCGCCGACCAGGACCTCCTCGCACCACGTTCAGATCGAGCAGGAGCGCTCAACCTCGAGCCCCTCGGCCTCGTGCCACCCGCTCAAGCCGGCGTCCCAAGCCAGCTGCCAACGCCGTCGTGCAACCTTGCCTTCGTTCCCGCAACCCCGCGCCAGCCAGCAGCAACAGGTCGCCGTGCCTCTGCCCATCCTTCTCCTTCGTCCCGTTTTCCCCTGTCTCTATCTCCCTTGTAACACCCCCAGTGTCATGCTACAGTAACTCTCTATGATTAAGCTAATCATTTTACTAAACAATGCTTGATCACCTTTGGTTCAAATATCCTTTGAAATTTCCACTTTCAAATCATATTCAATTTGCAAGTGAAATATGGAGTTGCACGAAAGTTGCTGCAAAATAGTTCATCTTTGACCCAAAATTCCATAACATTTAATTGTTAAGGAAAAACAACATCATCTCCAAGCCAAGATGGACTATAGCAATTTAAAACAGTGCCAAATCAGCAAATTAATTGCTTTTCCATTTACACAAAAATCTAACAGCTTCAATTAGATTCCCAAACTTTTGTGGCAGTGCTCAATATTTCTTTGAATTTGTTTTGGCCAGTGGAATATTTTTGCAAAGTCATTTGTGGCTAAAATAAAATGCAAAGGCTATTGGAAAAAGAAACAACTGTTTGAAAAAGAGAAAGAGGAAGAAGAGGACCTAATCTATTGGCACTATGGCCCGTCTAGCAAAAGGGAAGGCTCAGCCCACCTAATTCACCCCCCTCCTCGCTAAAGGAGCAGAGGGGGATCGTGGCGGCCATCTGCCGGCCTTGCCGTGTGTGGCGGCCATCGGGCACCTCCCCCCGCCCGACGCCTACTTGATGTCCCGCACTCCCTCGGCCAACCCTAGCCCCCATTCGTCCTCCTCGTGCCATTTTACTTCGATCCCGATCCTAAACACAACCGTAGCGTAGTCGTCATGCCTACCGTCGATTCCGTGGCGACCGAGCTCCCCGGCGATTGAGGATCCGTCCAGGAGGACCGGCACCCTCGGCTTCGTCTTCCCCAAGCCTTGAATCGAGCCGGAATGCCCCGCAGCCTCGCCATGGTCCTCATCTTCGCCCACGGTCGCCGGCGTCCGTCGCCGGTAGCCGCTGCTCCGGGCCGCCCCGACCTCGACCACATCCACGTGCTCGTGGTGAGCCCCCTCCGATTCCCTACCTTCCCCTTCGATCCGTGAGTCGTAGTCGCCGCCTTGTGCTCGTCCATGGTCTTTTCGTCTTGTCTGGCGCTTCGCTGCCTACTAGCGTTGTGCTCACCGCTTCGGCGCCATGGCGCGTCTGCGCCCCGCACACGCTCTGCGTGCGCGCGCCCACGCCTGTGCTGCTGCTGCTGGCCTGCTAGTGCGTTACGTTGATGCGCTGCTTGCTTGTCTTTGTCGCCTTGTCTGCTGCTGCTGCTACAGCGGCGACTCATCTCTATGCGCTGCTCATGCACTATCGCCGCCGCCCGCCGCCGCCGCCTTGCTTTACTCTGCTGCTACTTGCTTCGCTGCTTCCGCCATCGCTTTGTTACGCTTGCTACTAGCTCTGCTGCCATTTGTTGCTACCGATCTTGGCCATGGGCGCCAAGGCCCTGTGCATGGCCGTGTGTGTGGCCGGCTGGGTTGTGTCCTGTAATGGCCGGCCCTTGTTTAATTAGGCTAGGTAGTACTTACTCCCTCGGTCTAATTTAGTAGTGCTCAATTAGCCCAATAGCAAATGGCAAGTGGACCCCAGACTAGTTAATGTAATTAACAGGAGTAGTTTCTTTGCTGCCTATGGCATGTGGGCCACACCCTCCCTATTTGACCAGTCAAGTTGACTTGGTCAACTCGAATTATTACTAATTCCAGAAAATTTCTAAAAATTGCTACACTTCGGAAATTCATAGAAATTAATCCGTAACTCGAATGAAAATGTTTTCTATATGAAAGTTGCTCAGAAAAATCCAACGAATCCGAATATGCGGTCCGTTCATCTGTCACATGCCCCTAGCATGCTGAACATGGAACTTTCCCCCTCTGGTCATCTGTTTGACACAGGTCCGGAACCGGGAAAACATTTCCAGTTGACTTCCCCCCTCGCCGGTATCGTGTAGCACCGTGTTAGAACACGTCTAGCTCTGCCCGTTGTCCTGTTATGCTATGTTTGTTTTATATGTACTCTTTCTTCCCCCTCTTCTCTCCGGTAGACCCCGAGACCGATGCTGCCCTTGTGATCGACTACGTCGACGATGACCCCTCCTTGCCAGAGCAACCAGGCAAGCCCCCCTTTGATCATCCCGATATCGCCCATTCCATTCTCTTATGCTTGCATTAGATTTTGCTACTATTATTGATTGCTCCTATTCTGATGCATAGCCTGCTTTTGTATCTGCTGTTGTACCTTACTTGCTTATCCTAAACTGCTTAGTATAGGTTGGTTAGTGATCCATCAGTGACCCCCACCTTGCCTTGTTGCCCCTGCTTCATCATTGAAGACCCGATCAACGGGATTGAAGACCAGGCCCCAGCACCGCACATCACTTTCCCCTTAATTGCTCGACACTGCTGGGTTACTATCGAGTGTCGAGGGGAGACCTCTACAGCACTTCTGATGTTAACCCTGTAGTGTAGATATTCGGTCGTGGTTATCGAGGGTGATTCCGCCTTAACCACTTCCGATACGACTCTGTCGTGCAACCCCTCAAGTGTGAACCTTGGAGGTGATTCCTCTTACGTTCACCTTGATGATTACATCGAGTGGAATTCACCGGGGGTGATTCCTTGGGTTTTTTCCCCTTGATGTTTAGACACACAGTTACTATGATTACTATGACTTTACATCGAACCATATTATCAAGACAGTCGATCCCGACGGCACCAGCGAGCATAATTGCGAGTGATGTGCAGTCGGGTTGACCTGGAAGGTGCCCGTGAGATAATTACGAGGCGTGGCCGGGCATTCTTAGCCCTTGCCGCAAGTCCTCAAGACGGGGCAACGGGGTCACATCTTTCGTGAGTCTCTGCTTGTTACCACGCGTTCCTAATCCACTACGATTTGGATATTTGATCCGAGGGGCCTCTGGCCTGATAGCACTAACCATCACGTGGACATAGTATGGGCGTTCTGCGTCGTATACATCAGCCGAAGCTTAATAGACGTCAGTTACTGAGCGGCGCACGCCGGGTTGGACTGCGTAAGCACCTGCCTTATTGAAGGAGGTAGCTAGGTCTGCTCACCGGCCGCGTACGCAACGTGCAGGAGTTCCTGGGGAGATGACCCATGACCCCTGGGGGCCTAGGTTTAGTCCGGCGTGCTGGCCTCTCTAGCCTAGGTCGGGTTGCGGCGTATTGTTTGGCCGAGGCCAGGCATGACCCAGGAAAGTGTGTCCGGCCGGAGTTAAGCGAGCGTGGTGGGTAAGTTGGTGCACCCCTGCAAGGAAGAACTAATCTATGCATAGCCTATCCTATGGTAACGGACACTTGGAGTTGTATCCCGATCGATACAACTAGAACTGGATACTTGTGATGAGAATTGGATTGTGATGAGAAATAGATAGTATGGCTCTGGGATTGCTTTCTCGCAGGAAGTCGAGAAAGGATCTCTGGCCGAGGTTGAGAACACTACTACTACTTTACTTTATGCTACTCTACTCTCTCCTGTTTGCTGCAAGATGGTGGTTTCCAGAAGATGCTAGTCTTCGATAGGACTAGGCCTTCTCTCTATTCTGGCATTTCTGTAGCTCAGTCCACATATACAGCCTTCCTTTGATAATGTTGCATATGTAGTGTAGATCCTTGCTTGCGAGTACTTTGGATGAGTACTCACGGTTGCTTTGCTCCCCCTTTCCCCCCTTTCTTTCTTCTTTCTGGTTGTTGCAACTAGATGGTGGAGTCCAAGAGCCAGATGCCACCTTTGACGACTGCTGCTACCCCGATCGTGCCTACTACCACGTGACAGACCGCCGATGACCAGGAGTAGATATGAGGCTCCCAGGCAGGAAGCCTTGCCTTTTCGATCGATGTTGCGTTTTGAGCCAGCCTTCTTAAGGCAGACTTGTCTAACTTATGTCTGTACTCAGATATTGTTGCTTCTGCTGACTCTTGTGTATTCGAGCTTATGTATTCGAGCCCTCGAGGCCCCTGGCTTGTAATATAAAGCTTGCATTATTTTAATTTGTGTCTAGAGTTGTGTTGTGATATCTTCTTGTGAGTTCTTGATCTTGATCGTACACATTTGCGTGCATGATTAGTGTACTATTGAATCGAGGGCGTCACATCCTTCTAAGCTCTCTGTTTTTCTGTTCTTTGCCTCGAACAGGAACAACTCCATGGAGGTCGTTGCTGCCATGAACGCCTTCAGCCCCTCAATTTGCACTGGAGCTCTGGATCTGGCCATTTGATCCTGTTGTTGAGCATCTAGGTCGCCCCGTCGAGCCCCTCTTCCTCCCTGTATCTCCTTCACCTTCCTCTCCTTTCTCTCTCTCCGTTGCCTCACCCCTCGTTCTTTGTCTCTCCTCTCCAGGAACCCTGCAGCCTCGCCGCCCCGTTGAGTTCTTGGAGCCGCCCTTGTCCGCTGCTGCTTCCTGCATCGCCCGGCGCTGCCACCAGCGCGCTTGCTCTGCAACGAACGAGGAGGATGGGATGCACGTTTCCTCCCCCAATCGCTGCTGTCGTTGTTGACCCAGGCGCCAAGCCCCGTGCTCCTCTACATCGCCATGGCCGCATGCCTCGTTGTTTCCCCGCTGTGAGCAACTTCCCTCGTATCTGAAACTTCGTTGTTCTTTCCTAGATCTGTTCTGGCGCGTAGAGGATATTTAGATTTGCCACCATGTTCTAGCACTAGCAGATCAGCTAGCCCAGTGGTTCTTTCCTTGTGCACACATCTAGGAGGTCCTGGGTTCGATTCCCAGCCACCCCTAATTTTTTCGTCAATACAGAAAATGCCAATATTTGAATGTGGTGTTTTGTCAATATGCAACCTGTTGCATATTGAGCTCCATTGTAGTGTTGTTTCGTCAATATGCAACCTGGGTTCGATTCCCAGCCGCCCGTAATCTTTTTATATTTCTTTTTACTTTGCACACACAAACACAACCACGTTGGGCCGGAACTCCTGCTGGGCTTGCTTAGTGCGTTGTGTTCGGCCTATTTTCCTTTTTTATTCCTGCGCTACGGTTCTAACAATTAAATCCTGGACATGCATATTACAGAAAATGCCATGATTTTAAATTGCTCACAACTAAATAACCGTGCATCGGATTTAAACATGTCATATAGTTAACTTGCTCAGTTTTTCATGCACTTTCATAATATGCTAATTTCATCCATGTTAAACATGTTTAAACTGTTGTTTGCATTTGTTTTGCATAATGCCATGTTAAAATGATTTATTTCATAACTAATTAACCATAGCTCCAAATTTAATTAACTATATATGCAAATGGGGTGGAAAAATGCCTAGCTTAACATGGTGGCATTACCTTGCATGTTTAACAACTCTAAAATACGGTTTAGGGCAGAACAGTACCAAATTCAAAATATGCAAATGCGGATTTTCCGGAATTATTGTTTGTTGTTTCGGCCTCATTTAAACTTGCCTAGATAGGTAGTTTTCATATGCTTCACCTCTTGCCATGTTAACCAACATTTAATATTGTTGGGTACATAAACGAGAGAGAACTAAATATTTGAATGTGGTGTTTCGTCATTATGCAACCTGTTGCATATTGAGCTCCACTTAATTTGTAGTGTTGTTTGTTGCACTTTGCCATGCCATGCCTCTTTAAACCGGACATGCATCATACTTGGTTGCGCATTATGCCATGTTTATGCTTGTGTGTTTACCGTGTGTTTGCTTCTTTCCGGTTGTGCTCCTTCTCGTTAGTTCCTGCTTTGTTGCGATCGTGAGGATTCGTTCATCTACGCTTTGTTCGACTTCGCCCGTTCATCTTCTTCATGGACTCGTTCTTCTTCCTTGCGGGATTTCAAGCAAGATGACCGTTACCCTAGATCTCACTACTATCATTGCTATGCTAGTTGCTTCGTTCTTTCGCTATGCTGCGCTAACTATCAGTTGCTCTTCAAGCCTCCCGAATTGCCATGTCAGCCTCTAACCTTTTTCACCCTTCCTAGCAAACCGTTGCTTGGTTATGTTACCGCTTTGCTCAGCCCTTCTTATAGGGTTGTTAGTTGCAGGTGAAGTTGAAGATTGCTCCATGATGGACAGGATTATGTTGGGATACCACAATATCTCTTATTTAATTAATGCACCTATATACTCGGTAAAGGGTGGAAGGCTCGGCCTCATGCCTGGTGTTTTGTTCCACTCTTGTCGCCCTAGTTTCCGTCATGCCGGTGTTATGTTCCTTGATTTTTGTGTTCCTTACGCGGTTGGGTGATTTATGGGATCCCCTTGACAGTTTGCTTTGAATAAAACTCCTCCAGCAAGGCCCAACCTTGGTTTTACAACTTGCCTACCTAAGCCTTTTTCCCTTGGGCTTCCGGAGCCCGAGGGTCATATTTATTACCCCCCGGGGCAAGTGCTCCTTCGAGTGTTGTTCCGAACTAGAGCCACTTGCAGCGCCACCTCGGGGAAACTTGAGGTCTGGTTTTAGTTGTACGTAGTGTTCATCCGGTGTGCCCTAAGAATGAGATATGTGCAGCTCCTATCGGGATTTGTCGGCACATCGGGTGGCTTTGCTGGTCTTGTTTTACCATTATCGAAATGTCTTGTAAACCGGGATTCCGAGACTGATCGGGTCTTCCTGGGATAAGGAATATCCTTCGTTGACCGTGAGAGCTTGTGATGGGCTAAGTTGGGATACCCCTGCAGGGTATAAACTTTCGAGAGCCGTGCCCGCGGTTATGTGGCAGATGGGAATTTGTTAATGTCCGGTTGTAGATAACTTGACACCAGATTCGAATTAAAACGCACCAACCGTGTGTGTAGCCGTGATGGTCTCTTTTCGGTGGAGTCCGGGAAGTGAACATGGTTTTGGGTTATGTTTGACATAAGTAGGTGTTCAGGATCACTTCTTGATCATTGCTAGCTTCACGACCGTTCCGTTGCTTCTCTTCTCGCTCTTATTTGCGTATGTTAGCCACCATATCATGCTTAGTCGCTGCTGCAACCTCACCACTTTACCCCTTCCTTACCCATTAAGCTTTGCTAGTCTTGATACCCATGGTAATGGGATTGCTGAGTCCTCGTGGCTCACAGATTACTATCACAACAGTTGTAGGTGCAGGTTTTACGATGATCATGACGCGAGAGCGATGTTACTTGTTTTGGAGTTCTTCTGCTTCTTCTTTGATCAGGGGATAGGTTCCAGGTCGACAGGCTGGGCTAGCAGGGTGGATGTTGTTTGAGTTTATATTTGTGTTTCATCCGTAGTAGGATGGTGCTCTTATGTAGTCGGATGGGGCTAGCATTCACACTTCATAAATTATTTCTTTTATCATTTACCTACTCGAGGACGAGTAGGAATTAAGCTTGGGGATGTTGATACGTCTCCAATGTATCTATAATTTATCAAGTATTCATGCTGTTATATGATCATTCTAGGGTGTTTTACAATCATTTTATAGCAACTTTATATCATTTTTTTGGGACTAATCCCAGTGCCCAGTGCTAGTTGTTGTTTGCTTGTTTTTTACATCGCAGGAAATCAATATCAAACGGAGTCCAAACACCGTGAAACTTTTTGTGGATTTTTTATGGACCAGAAGACATCCAATGGGAAGGAGCAGCACCTGGGGGTGCCCCGAGTGGAGCACAACTCACCAGGGCGCGCCTAGGCCCCCAGGCGCGCCCCGGTGGGTTGTGCCCACCTCGGTGGCCTCCTACACCCCTTCTTCTCCCTATAAATCATCAAATATTCCAAAAACCCTCACGGAGACCCTAGATCAGAAGTTCAGCCGCCGTAATCCTCTGTAGCCATGAGGAACCAATCTAGACCCTGTTCTGGCACCTTGTCGGAGGGGGGAATCATCATCGGTGGCCATCTTCATCATCCTGGCGGCCACCATGATGAGGAGGGAGTAGTCCACCCTCGGGACTGAGGGTTTGTACCAGTAGCTATGTGTTCAATATCTCTCTATCGTGTTCTTGAGATATCACGACCTTGATGTATCGCGGGCCTTGTTAATATAGTCGGATCATATGGTGTTTCCCCCTCTCTATCTTGTGATAAATTGAGTTTTCCCTTTGAGATTTCTTTTTATCGGATTGAATACTTTTATGGATTTGAGGACACATGATATATGTCTTGCATATGAATACTCGTGGTAACAATGGGGTATTATTTTGATTCACTTGATATATGTTTTTGCACTCAACTCGCAGATTCCTGAGGTGACATTGGGGTAATCTACACATAGGGGTTGATGCACGTTCTTGTCTTTGTTTCTCCGGTAGAAATATTCGAGCACTCCTTGAGGTTCTTTGTGTTGGATTGAGTATTATGAATCTGAATTTGCTTTGGTGTTATTTTAGTATGAACTCTTGGATAGATCAATCGGAAAGAATAGCTTTGAGGTGGTTTTGTACCCTACAGACAATTTTTTCTTATGTTCTCTACTAGATAAGAGCTTTGGACTGATTCTTCATCACACTTGAGGGATGGTTATATGATCCAATTATATTAGCACTGTTGAGAGATTACACTAGCGAAAGTACGGACCCTAGGCCTTTTTTTCAGGCATTGCAATACCGTTTGTGCTCCATTTTATCAATTGCTACCTTGTTTTATTTATTTATTCAGATTATAAAAATATATTTCTCCATCCATATTACACTTTTATCACCATCTCTGCATTGGGTGTGTTGGGGACACAAGAGATTTCTTGTATTTGGTTGCAGGGTTGTTTGAGAGAGACCTTCTTCATCCTACGCCTCCGACGGATTGATAAACCTTAGTCATCCACTTGAGTGAAAATTGCTATTGTCCTACAAAACTCTGTGCTTGGAGGCCCAACACGAGTCTACAAGAATAAAGTTGAGTAGACATCACATACCGCAAAACAAGGAAAATGGCCTTCTGTTCCACCGCGTATGGTCGAAACGGGGGTCTTGTTCACTGGGAAGGGTGTGGCGTATCGCAGAACGGAGGAAACGGACTTCTGTTTGAGCTCCTACGGTCGAAATGGGGTGCTGTGTATCGGGGGGTGTGGCATACCGCAAAACGGAGGAAACGGACTTGTGTTGGAGCGCCTACGGTCAAAACGGGGGCCATGTTCATCAGGAGGGGTGTGGCGTACTGCAAAACCGGACTCCACGGGCTACTGTTCATCCATTGTCAACTGCCTCGCTCCAGTCTCCACGGGCTACTCTTCATCCACCGTCGACTTCCCCCGGCCTCCACCTGCTACTACTCATCCACCGTTGACTTCCTCCAGCCTCCACCAGCTACTATTCACCAAGGGGGCATGTTCATCCAGCCTCCACCGGCTATTGTTCAACTAGCCCTGCACACGGGGTCCTATTCAACCAGCCCTCCACAGGGTCATGTTCATCCACCCCAACCGGCTCGGGTGTGTGGCGACCTCCTCTCGATCGGGATCCTATTCATCCAGCGAAAACGGCCTCTACTACCACGGGGTCCTGTTCATCTAACCCCCACCGGGAACTATTCATCCAACCCCCAACAACACTCACTATTAATCAAGAGGCAGCACGTTCGACCGGCTTCAGTTAGCAGCAGTAGCAAAGGAATCACTCGATCAGGTTCAATTAATAGCCAGGGATCGATCGATTGCTCGGGTTTAGTTAGAGCCCAACGCCTCGCACACACACGCGCGTACGTGCACAAGAGAAATGCATAATCCCTCTGTGCATCGCTCGGCCCCGACCACCCACCGTAACCGGAACTCCCCGAAATTTTCCTCGCCCTCGCTTCTACCTTGATTTTTTCCATCATGGATGGCCCAAAGAATGTCATGCACGTGCGTCCCCGGCCCACCCAGGACGAAAAGCCCATCTTATGTCATGATTTTTTGTCATTGAAGTAGGAGCCCACCACATCTATGATTATGCGTGCTTTTGTCACAATTATCGTCATAGAAGTGTCATAAGCATGACAAAACAAATCGTTCGGCCCAAAATGTCATGGATGTGTCTTTTTTTGTAGTGCAAGCAAGTTGCCGCTCCTGTGAAGAAGACCAAAGAAGGACCCAAGCCTGAAACCGAGTGCTTCTACTGCAAAGGGAATGGTCACTGGAAGCGGAACTGCCCCATATACTTGGCGGATAAGAAGGATGGAAAACTGAACAAATGATATTTGATATACATGTTATTGATGTGTACCTTACTAATGCTCGTAGTAGCGCTAGGGTATTTGATATTGGTTCCATTGCTTATATTTGTAACTTGAAACAGGAGCTGCGGAATAAACAAAGATTGGCTAAGGACGAGGTGACAACGTGCGTCGGGAATGGTTCCAAGGTCGATGTGATCGTCGTCGTCATGCTACCTCTACATCTACCATCGGGATTAGTTTTAGACCTTAATATATTTGGTGCCAGCGTTGAGAATGAACATTATATATGCATCTTGTTTAATGCGAGACGGTTATTCATTTAAGTCAGAGAATAATGGTTTTTCTATTTATATGAGTAATATCTTTTATGGTCATGCACCTTTGAAGAAAGGTCTATTCTTGTTGAATCTCGATCGATGTGATACACATATTCATAATATTGATGCCAAAAGATGCAAAGTTGATAATGATAGTGCAACATACTTGTGGCACTTCTGTTTAGGTCATATTGGTATAAAGCGCATGAAGAAACTCCATGCAGATGGACTTTTGGAATCACTTGATTATGAATCATTTGATACTTGCGAACCATGCCTCATGGGTAAGATGAATAAAAATCTGTTCTCCGAAACAATGGAGCGAGCTAATGACTTACTGGAAATAATACATACCGATGTATGCGGTCCGATGAGTGTTGAGGCATGCAGCCGGTATTGTTATTTTCTAACCTTTACATATGATTTGAGTAGGTATGGGTATATCTACTTAATGAAACACAAATCTGAAACATTTGAAAAGTTCAAAGAATTACAGAGTGAAGTAGAGAATCATCATAACAAGAAAATAAAGTTTCTACGATCTGATCATGGAGGTGAATATTTGAGTTACGAGTTTGGTCTTCATTTAAAACAATGTGGAATTGTTTCACAACTGTCGGATATCGGGTTCCGGCAAAACCCTTAAGGTTCGAACTCTGGGGTGCGCACGAAGATCTTCTCCCTACCAAAACACGCCCACAACCTCGTCGCGAATCTAAGCGAGCACAATGACAACACAAGAGACACAAGGTTTATACTGGTTCGGGCCATCCTTGTGGTGTAATACCCTAATCTAGTGTGTGGTGTGGTGGATTGCCTCTTGGGCTGATGATGAACAGTACAGAGGAAGAACAACCTCGCGAGGAGAGGTGTTCTTGTGGTGGTGGGTGTTCTGCTTCGTCAGGATTCAATCCTCTCCTACTGTGGTGGCTATCTCTATTTATAGAGGCCCTGTTCCTCTTCCCAAATATTGAGCGGGAAGGGAGCCAACAACAACCATTTTGTAAGGGGATAACTAGTACAAGCTATCCTGACTAAAGGTGGTCTTCAACTGCCAAAGGCACGGGCGCTGACGCCGCCTTGGGCTCCATGGTGACCTCCATCCTGTCGTCCTGCTGGCCTTGGTCTCGTGGCACTGATATGGAAACCTTTGCTTGATGCCTTGGTACTCCGCGCCTGCGCTTGCCCCCTTTGCACCAAAGAGGAAACGAGGACACTGCGCAGGCTGGAACCCGCCTGGTCTTGATCGTCATGGCTTGCGTCATGAGCACCTCGCGAGGTACCCCCTGCCTTGATCTCTCCGCCTCCTCGCGAGCCTGCCTGGTGAGACCGCCCCTGAGGAGGCCTTGTGTCGTCCGCCCCGCGAGGCTTGGCCCCTCGCGAGGGTCTTCAGCTTGGGTTGATGAAGATAGGTCATACTGGGCCGCTGGTGAGCCATGCTGCAGGCCGCATGCACGCAAGTCTGGGGACCCCGTTCCCAGAACGCTGACAGTAGCCCCCGTGCCTGAGGCACGTTCGGTCTTGGCTTAGCAGCAACGCCAAAGGGCAAGTGCGGAGCGCCGCAGCCCCAACAGATGGTGGCCTTGGTCGATGCGTGGAGGTTGATTGGACGTGGGCATCTCCGCTTCCCCACGCTGCCTCGGCACTTGCCCGATTTGATGAGTCCCTGCTGCATGCAAAAAATTCATCATTACCTGTGATCGTGGAGGCCGACGGTTGGCCTCCATTGGGCTATAAGTACGGAGGGGCGTGAGCCCCCGTTGCCAATCTCTCCTTGGTCCGCCTGCTTCTTCTCCCTCGCTCCACCTCCATTCTTGACGCAAATGGCACCAATCCGCAGGTTCTCAGCCGAAGAGAAAGGAAAGGCCCCCCGTAAGGGGCCTGACCCACTCCCTCTGAAGAAATGGCTGGTCCTATAGAGCCGCGACGAGGTTGTGAGGCCGGAGATGATGAGGCCTTGGTGCGAGCGGCCACCTCCTGGGTTCCCGCTACCCCTGTACGCCCAGGCAGAGGGCCCTGGACAAGGAGGCGACGAGGGACACCGCCCGCACCGTAGGCGAGGTCGATGAGCCATGGCGGCGCGCGCTGTCGCTCCTGGAGTCCACGCCGCGGACTCCTCTCGCGAGCTCGTGCTCCACGCCACGATGCCTCCGAGCACTTGGATCCGCTTCCCTCCATTCTTCGCCTTCGAGATGCCGCCGAGGGGGCCTCTCGAGCTTTGGCTGCAACACGCCGACTGCAGTGCCCCGGCGACCGAAGCGGTGGTTGAAGTCGTCGCTCCGGGCAAGGTCTTCATGAGCCAAGGCTGGGGCGAGGTCGCCCGGGTCTGCTGAACAGGGGGTGCCCTCGTGATTCATTTTGAATATGATGGCGTCTCCTTGATGCTCTTCAAGGTCTTCGACGCAAAAGGCCGCCGGCTGGAGTGCTGCCTCAGGGGAGGCAGCCAGGACATCACCGTGGCAAGGGCTAGGCCTGCCACCCGCTTCCCCAACGGCTCCTCTGGCAGCAGCAGCGATGCTTGGGAGTCCAGCAACTCTCCCGAGCACATCGCAACTCCGGAGATGAGCGACGACAGCTACGTGCCCCCGAGCTCGCGTCGTGCCCGGAGCAAGGCGGTTGCATCAGGCCACAGGCGCAGCTGATCTGGATGGGGTTGGCGCCGGCCTCTCGTTGCCCACTGTTGATGATGGCCTCGTCCATGAAGGCGCGTGTAGTTAGGGCTCCTTAGGATTCACGTCTTTTGTTCCCTGCGAGGAATCGAGAAAACACCCCGTGGGGGCATGTAAAGGGCCCGCGATGTCTTTTGTTGATATTATCCTATTATGAAGCGGTGCAAATGCTTGTCCTGTCCCGGCTTGGTTCCTCCTTTCTAACCTCGCGATGACTCGGTGCTCTACGCTGACAGGTCCCGGTCCCCAAGCAGACTTCAGCCGTCGCTGGTATGCCAGGTCACGATGCCGTGGTCAAGGCCAGGAGGTGAGCGGCCTGAGGTCCAGTAAGAGCCCCTGAGGCGCGATGCTCAGGAGGTCCCCTTTAGCGCACAAGCAGCCGTCGACAGGTGAGAAAGGAAGGCCACGTTGCCGTCATAGAGCCGCATTAGGTGGAGATTCTGTGTCGCATCAATTAGCTATCGCAGGTGCGAAACTTATCTCGAAAACATGGAGTCGCTCCTTTGAGTTGCGCCGGACTTGTACGTCGGTAGCTAGAATGTAGCTGGGTTAGGCCCTCGCGAGCTTCCCCTCTCTTCCCCACACTCTCCTTAGTGCTCTACATCCTCAGGTCCCAGCCCTCGAGCGAGCTCAGCCGCCGCTGGTATGCCAGGTCGCGATGCCGTGGACAAGGCCAGGGGGTGTGGGCTGGAGAGCCAGGAAGAGCTCCTGAGTCGCGATGCTCAGGAGCCCCACTTTTAACGCGCAAGCGGATCGCACGGGAAAGAGAGGGAGAGAGCTCGCGGTGCCTCCCGCTTTAGGCCTCAAGCAGTTCCTGTAAACCAACACGAGAAAAGCACGGGTTGCCATTATGATTGCCGAGCAGCCATTGGTTGCTCCGAGAGAGCGGTGAGGGCACTGAGGGCCTGGTGAGGTGACCCTTGCGGGGCTGCCACGGATCAGAGCTCGGCCACTCAGATTTGTCGATGTTGCAGGGACGGACCCATGCGCAAGCGTCGTGCCAGTGCGAGCGGCTCCAAAGTTAGGTGTCAATTGAGCAGGCGATTATCACATGCATGTTAGGCATGAAGGACAAATCAACTTAGATAAAAGCAGGAGGGATACATGCCACTGGGTCAGGCCCGAGCGGCTTGGGGATGATGCTGCCCGAGGGGCGCCCCAAGTAAGGTAAACTAAAGACATAAGCAAAAGGGATACATGGCGCAGTGACGGACCCGTGTGACCTGGGAATGATGCAGCCCTGAGGGCGCTCCCAGCTGAAATGAACTCGAAAGATGTCACCTAGTACCATTGTAGAGGGGGTGTTGGAGTAGCTGAAGATGCGCAATGAAGAGGCCGACCCTCACGAGCCACCGGAGCCCTGAGCCTCGGGAGGCTCTGAGGGCCCAGGCGGTTCCTCGAGGACAATCTCCATCTCCGCCAGGACCGCGTGGTGCCTGGCCTCCTGAGCCACCAGGATGCTCCGCAGGTGGCGCTGGTGAGTAGCAGCCACGTTCGGCAGGCCAGAAGGCATGCGAATGTAGCTGTGCGGCGGACCCTCGCAACGTCCCATGAGCAAAGGCCAGAGGCGCTCCTGAGACGCGGCTCAGTTGAGCCCCGAGAAGTCCATGCAGACGCGCAGCCTGCCATCCTCGCCTGGATGGGGAGCTACGCTAGGCAGGCGGCGATCCCCGCGCATGGCTCTTGCTTCCTGAAGCTCCTGAGTGGTCTTGGTGATGAACTCCTGAGGGTTGAGCTTTCCACGCCCCATGCCTTCCTGAGGGAAACGTGCTATGAAGCACGCCTCCAAGTGGTGCCCGAGCGCCTCCCTCGTGATTTTGGCGAAGTCTAAGGCCCTCAAGAAGAGAGCCCCCGAGCCCTGCCCGAGGAGGGCGTCGGGCGCGCCTTCCTATGCAATGGAAGGAGGTGCCCCTTGCACGGGCACGGATCCTGATGCGACGCTTCCTGAGACGCCAACCTCCTTAGGCCTTGAGCTGGGCGACGTCTTCTTCTTCTTGGGAACTGCCTCAGGAGGGTTCTCACCCTTGCTGTCTGGGTCCTCAATTGATGCAGCTTGGAAGGCGCGCTCGAGGGAGCACACCGCGTCCTTCTCTTCGCAGGGGACTGTGATGATCCCGCCACTTCCTGGCATCTTGAGGATTGTAGCCATGGTGGGTCACCGCCATGAACTTACCCAGGGTTGGATACCTGATGACCCACAAGTGTAGGGGGTCTATCGTAGTCCTTTCGATAAGTAAGAGTGTCGAACCCAACAAGAAGCAGAAGGAAATGATAAGCGGGTTTCAGTAAGGTTTTCTCTGCAAGCACTGAAATTGTAGGTGATAGATAGTTTTGTGATAAGATAAATAGTAATGAGTAACAAGTAAATAAAGTAAATAAAGTGCAGCAAGGTGGCCCAATCCTTTATGTAGCAAAGGATAAGCCTGGACAATTTCTAATAATGAGAAAGGAGCTCCCGAGAACACATGGGAACTATCGTCAAGCTAGTTTTCATCACGCTCATATGATTCGCGTTCGGTACTTTGATAATTTGATATGTGGGTGGACCGGTGCTTGGGTACTGCCCTTACTTGGACAAGCATCCCACTTATGATTAACCCCTATTGCAAGCATCCGCAACAACAAAAGAAGTATATTAAGTAAACTAACCACAACATTAAACATATGGATCCAGATCAGCCCCGAACGAAGCAACGCATAAACTTGGGTTTAAGCTTCCGTCACTCTAGCAACCCATCATCTACTTATTACTTCCCTATGCCTTCCTCTAGGCCCAAATAATGGTGAAGTGTCATGTAGTCGACGTTCACATAACACCACTAGAGGAAAAGACAACATACATCTCATCAAAATATCGAACGAATATCAAATTCACATGACTACTAATAGCAAGACTTCACCCATGTCCTCAGGAACAAACGTAACTACTCACAAAGCATATTCATGTTCATAATCAGAGGAGTAATAATATGCATTAAGGATCTGAACATATGATCTTCCACCAAGTAAACCAGTTAGCATCAACTACAAGGAGTAATCAACACTATTAGCAACCCACAGGTACCAGTTTGTGGTTTTGATACAAGATTGGATACAAGAGATGAACTAGGGTTTTGAGAGGAGATGGTGCTGGTGAAGATGTTGATGGAGATTGACCCCCTCCCGATGGGAGGATCATTGGTGATGACGTTGGTGATGATTTCCCCCTCCCGGAGGGAAGTGTCCCCGGCAGAACAGCTCCACCGGAGCCCTAGATTGATTCCGCCAAGGTTCCGCCTCATGCTGGCGGAGTTTCGTCCCGTAAGCTTGCCCACGATTTTTTCCAGTGTAAAATCTCTCATATAGCAGAAGATGGACACCGGGGGCCCAGGAGGTGGGCGTGCCCAGAGGGGGGCGCCCCACCCTCCCGGCAGGTGTGGGCCCCGATGTATGTCTTTCTCTCAATAATTTTATTAATTCCAAAACATGTTTCGTGGAGTTTGAGGATTTTTGGAGCAGTGCAGAATAGGTTTCCAATATTTGCTCCTTTTCCAGCCAGAATTCCAGCTGCCGGCATTCCCCCTCTTCATGGTAAACCTTGTAAAATAAGAGAGAATAGCCATAAGTATTGCGGTATAATGTGTAATAACAGCCCTTAATGCACTAAATATTGATATAAAAGCATGATGCAAAATGGACGTATCAACTCCCCCAAGCTTAGACCTCGCTTGTCCCCAAGCGGAAGCCGAAATCGAAAAATATGTCCACATGTTTAGAGATAGAGGTGTTGATAAAAATAAAATAAAGACATGAGGGCATCATGATCATTCTTATAACAGCAACTTATATAAATTTTATCATATGATTTCTTATGCTCAAGTAACAATCTATTCACAATGTCAAGTATGGTTCAAAAACTTCATTGAGAACTAACAAACTATAATCTCAGTCACTGAAGCAATTGCAATTTATCATAACATCAGAAAGAGTCAACAATAGAGCTTTTCAGCAAGTTCACATACTCGACTAACAAGTAGTCTTCTGTAATTGCTAACACTCACGCAATACTTGTGGTTATGGAGTTTCAGCCGGACACTGAGAAAGATAGGGGCTTATTGTGTTGCCTCCCAACGTATTCACCTTTAGGTGATGTCAACAATAATAATCCATGCTAACTTACATCCAATTGGATATATATATCATGATCTTTCAAACACGAGGAGCTTGCCAAAGGATAAAATGAAAAATGGAAAGGTACAGATCACTTTGACTCAAGCATAAAGTAAAAACATAAAGTAAAAGATAGGCCCTTCGCAGAGGGAAGCAGACGTTGTCATGTGCGTTTAGGATTGGATGCACAAAATCTTAATGCAAAAGAACGTCACTTTATATTGCCCCTTGTATGTGGACCTTTATTATGCAGTCCGTCGCTTTTATTACTTCCACAACAAGATCGTACAAAGCTTATTTTCTCTGCACTAATAAGTCATACATATTTAGATAGCAATTTTTATTGCTTGCAACATGACAACTTACTTGAAGGATCTTACTCAATCCATAGGTAGGTATGGTGGACTCTCATGGCAAAACTGGGTTTAAGGATATTTGGAAGCACAAGTAGTATCTCTACTTGGTGCGAGGAATTTGGCTAGCATGAGGGGGAAAGGCAAGCTCAACATGTTTACTTTAATTGAGATGTGCGAAAACATAAACCATTACGTTGTCTTCCTTGTCCAACGTCAACTCTTTTAGCATGTCATACTTAATGAGTGCTCCCAATTGTAAAAGGTGTCCAAGATAATATATTTATATGTGAACCCCTCTTTCCTTATCACTTCCTATTAATTGCAACGATGACCAAGACTATGTTTATCAACTCTCAACAACTTTTATGCCTCATACTTTTTATGTGTGAAGTCATCACTAACCATAAGATCAATATGAACTCTTTTATTCTTTCTACTTTCTCAGGATCATAGCAACATAGCAAAGCCCTTGACTCAACACTAATCTTTATTATAGATAGCTCACGGACTTGATTACAAAAAGAGATCACAAAGCAAAACTCAAAACTACTTGATATCAAAACTTCAATCTATTAGATCAAGATACTACTAAAAGGATCGAACTAAATAAAACGGTAGAGATAGGAGTGTGATGGTGATACAATACAGGGGCACCTCCCCCAAGCTTGGCAGTTGCCAAGGGGAGTGCCCATACCCATGTGATTATTTCTCCTTCTTCACGGTTGGTGTTATGATCTTCTTGGCGATGATGCCCTTCAGGATACGGTTCTCCTCCTCGAGCTTATTGACTTGTTGTTTGAGGTCCATAATTTCTTTACGGAGCTTACCTGTAACGGCCAAAGCTCCTTTTACCCAAGGATGCTGCATAGCTTCTGGAGAACAAGTGAAGCTCTTTTTCATATTTTCATAAGAAAGAAATCTAAAGTTGGAAGGGATGACCGAAGTTGGGATAGCCAAGCTAGGTAGTTCCCCCATCATGAATTCTGCTTGGAGACGAGAGGTAACTTCTTGATCTTCCTCCATGGCATCTATCCTTTTCAAATCAGCCTCCACCTCATCCTCTCTCGATGGTCCAAAGTGATAAGCATCGCTATTTGCTCCTGGACCTGGTGTTGGGTGAGACACCCAACTCTCCCCAACTGACTCCTGAGAAGACATCTTGCTTTTAATCTGCAGCAGGAACAGCTCGAAACGAAAACAGGGGATATTTGCATGATACAGTGGTCAAAACCTTCGGGAGTATATATAATGAATTTATACCGACCAAAATACGTAATGTGCAAGAAAACGGAGTCCGGGAGGCACACGAGGTGCCCACTAGACAGGGGGCGCGCCCAGTAAGGGTGTGCGCGCCCTCCACTCTCGTGGGGGCCTCGTGTCCCTTTCGGACTACTTCTTTCTTCCTAAAATTCTTAAATATTCCAAAACTGATAAAAATTGCCATTGGAGTTGTTTTGGAGTCGGTTTACTTACCGTACCACATACCTATTCCTTTTTGGAGTCTGGAACATTCTGGAAGGTGTCCCTTATGTATTCCTCCGGGGTTACAGTTTTAATAATATTAGTTTCAACATTGATAGGATTACTTGAAATATAATGTTTAATTCTTTGACCGTTTACCACCCTTGGACTTGTGCCTTCGAAGTTGTTGATTTTTATGGCACCAGAACGATAGACCTCCTCGATAACGTCGGGACCTTCCCATTTAGAGAGAAGTTTTCCTGCAAAAAATCTTAAAGGAGAGTTGAATAATAACACATAATCACCTACGTTAAACTCACGCTTTTGTATCCTTTTATCATGGCAGCGTTTGACTTTTTCTTTGAATAGCTTAGCATTCTTATATGCTTGGGTTCTCCATTCATCAAGTGAGCTAATGTCAAACAACCTCTTTTCACCGGCAAGTTTGAAGTCATAATTGAGCTCTTTAATAGCCCAATATGCTTTATGTTCAAGTTCAAGAGGTAAATGACACGCTTTTCGATAAACCATCTTATATGGAGACATACCCATAGGATTTTTGTATGCAGTTCTATAGGCCCATAATGCATCATCAAGTTTTTTCGACCAATTCTTTCTAGATCTATTCATAGTATTTTGCAAAATTAATTTGAGCTCTCTATTGTTCAACTCTACTTGACCACTAGACTGCGGATGATAAGGAGATGCGATTCTATGATTAACATCATACTTAGCAAGCATCTTACAGAAAGCACCATGAATAAAATGTGAACCACCATCAGTCATAAGATATCTAGGGACTCCAAACCTTAGAAAAATAACTTCTTTAAGCATTTTAATAGAAGTGTTATGATCAGCACTACTATTTGGAATAGCTTCTACCCACTTAGTAACGTAATCAACCGCAACTAGAATATGTGTATAACCATTAGAGGTAGGAAAAGGTCCCATATAATCAAAGCCCCAAACATCAAATGGTTCAATAACAAGAGAATAATTCATAGGCGTTTCTGGACGTCTACTAATGTTACCTACTCTTTGACATTCATCACAAGATAAGACAAACTTACGAGCATCTTTGAAGAGAGTAGGCCAATAAAAACCAGATTGTAGTACCTTGTGTGCAGTTCTATCTCTAGCGTGGTGTCCTCCATAAGATTCAGAGTGACACTTGCGTAGGATCTGTTCCTGTTCATGCTAAGGCACACAACATCTAATAACACCATCTACTCCTTTATAAAGGTGTGGATCATCCCAAAAGTAATGTCTTAAATCATAAAAGAACTTTTTCTTTTGCTGGTATGTGAACTAGGCGGTATAAATTTAGCAACAATGTAATTAGCATAATCAGCATACCAAGGAGCAATACGAGAAGCACTAATGACCGCTAATTGTTCATCAGGAAAGCTATCATCAATAGGCAGTGGGTCATCAAGAACATTCTCTGACCTAGACAAGTTGTCTGCAACAGGGTTCTCAGCTCCCTTTCTATCAATAATATGTAAATCAAATTCTTGGAGCAGGAGAACCCATCTAATGAGTCTAGGCTTAGCATCTTTCTTTTCCATAAGATATTTAATAGCAGCATGATCAGTGTGAATAGTAACTTTGGAATCAACAATATAAGGTCTAAACTTATCACATGCAAACACAACTGCTAAGAATTCTTTTTCAGTAGTAGCATAATTTCTCTGGGCAGTATCAAGAGTCTTACTAGCATATTAGATAACATTCAATTTCTTATCAACTCTTTGCCCTAGAACAACACATACGGCATAATCTCTAGCATCGCAAATAATTTCAAAAGGTAAATTCCAATCAGGTGGCTGAACAATAGGTGCAGTAATCAAAGCTTTCTTAAGTATTTCAAATGCTTCTACACAATCATCATCAAAGACAAAAGGAATATCTTTTTGCAATAAATTAGTCAGAGTCCTAGAGATTTTAGAAAAGTCCTTAATGAACCTCCTATAAAAACCGGCGTGACCAAGGAAACTTCTTATACCTTTTATGTCCTTGGGACATGGCATCTTTTCATTAGCATCAACTTTAGCTTTATCAACTCCAATACCTCTCTCAGAAATCTTATGCCCCAAGACAATGCCTTCATTAACCATAAAGTGACACTTTTCCCAATTCAGGACGAGACTATTGTCTTCGCATCTCTGCAAAACTCGATCAAGGTTGCTCAAAAAATCATCAAAAGAGGATCCATAAATGGAGAAGTCATCCATGAATACCTCACAAATCTTTTCACAAAAATCAGAGAATATAGCCATCATGCATCTTTGCTGGTGCATTACATAAACCAAAAGGAATACGTCTATAAGCAAAAGTACCGAAAGGGCAAGTAAAAGTAGTTTTAGATTGATCCCCCGCTGACACAGGTATTTGAGAGAAACCAGAATAACCATCTAGAAAGCAGAAATGAGTGTGTTTGGATAGTCTTTCTAAAGGGTAATGATCTTTCTTAGTAGCCTTATTTAATTTACCAAAATCAATTACCATCTTATAACCTGTAATAATTCTTTGCGGGATCAATTCATCCGTACCATTGGGAACAACGGTAATACCTCCCTTTTTAGGAACACAATGGATAGTGCTTACCTAATCACTATTAGGAACGGGATAAATTATACCTGCCTCAAGGAGCTTTAGTATCTCCTTTCTTACCACTTCTTTCATCTTGTGATTCAGTCGTCGTTGAGGATCTCTAACTGGTTTGGCATATTTCTCCACTGTAATTTTGTGTTGGCATAATGTGGGACTAATGCCCTTAAGATCATCCAGAGTATATCCAATAGCAGCTCGGTGCTTCTTCAGAGTTTTCAATAATCTTTCTTCTTCTTGCTCTGAAAGGTTAGCATTAATAATAAAAAGATATAATTTATTTTCATCAAGATAAGCATACTTAAGATTAGCAGGTAATGGTTTGAGTTCAAACAGGGGATCACCCTTGGGTGGAGGGGGATCCCCAAGAATTTCAACGGGAAGGTTATGTTTCAGCACAGGTTCCTGTTTAAGAAACACTTCATCTATTTCCCTTCTTTCCTTCATAAACATACCATTTTCATGGTCTAGCAAATATTGTTCTAACGGATCAGTAGGAGGCACGGCAATGGAAGCAAGACCAATAATCTCATCCTTACTAGGTGATTCTCTATCACGAGGTTGTCTACGAAACTTAGCAAAATTAAACTCATGAGACATACCATCTAAGCCAATGGTGATAGTATCTTTTTCACAATCAATCCTAGCACTGGCTATATTTAAGAAGGGTCTACCAAAAATAATGGGACAAAAATCATCTTGTGGGGAACCAAGAACAAGAAAATCAGCAGGATATTTAACCTTCCCACACAAGACTTCAACATCTCGAACTATCCCAACTGGTTTAATGGTATCCCTATTAGCAAGCTTAATGGTAACATCAATGTCTTCTAATTCAACGGGTGCAATGTCGTGCATAATTTCTTGATATAAGGTTTAAGGTATTGCACTAGCACTAGCACCCATATCACATAATCCATGATAACAATGATCTCCTATTTTAACAGAAATAACAGGCATGCCTACGACAGGTCTATGTATCTTAGTATCTAGTCTAGCAATATTAGCAGCCTCATCACAGAAATAAATAACATGCCCATCTAAATCATCATCCAAGAGATCTTTAACCATAGCAATACTAGGTTCAACATTGATTTGCTCAGGAGGTGTATAAGTCCTAGTATTACTCTTACGAACAACAGTCGAAGTTTTAGCATGATCCTTTATCCTAACAGGAAAAGGAGGTTTCTCAACATAAGCAGTAGGAACAATAGGATCGCTATAGGTGATAGTATTTTCTTCAATAGTAATAGGTGTAACTACTTTGACTTCAACAGGAGGATTATATTTAAACCACTTTTCTTTAGGGAGATCAATGTGGGTAGCAAAAGATTCATAGAAAGAAGCTACTATCTCAGAGTCAAGTCCATACTAAGCACTAAATCCACGAAAAGCATCGGTGTCAATAAAAGATTTAACACAATCGAACTTAGGTGTCATACCTGACTCCTTACCATCGTAGGAACCCCAATCTTCAGAGTTGCGTTTAATTCTTTCAATAAGTCCCATTTGAAATCAATAGTCTTCAGCATCTAAGAACCAGCACAGGAAGTATCGAGCAGGTTGCGATCATTAAGAGAAAGCCGAGCATAAAAGTTTTGAATAATGATTTCCCGGGAGAGCTCATGATTGGGGCATGAATATAACATTGACTTAAGCCTCCCCCAAGCTTGAGCGTTGCTTTCTCCTTCGCGAGGCCAGAAATTATATATGTAATTACGATCACGATGAACAAGATGCATAGGATAGAACTTCTGGTGAAATTCCAACTTCAATCGCTTATATTTCCAAGATCTCGTATCATCACATAGCCTATACCATGTCAATGCATCTCCCTTCGAAGATAAAGGGAAGACCTTCCTTTTGACAACATCATCGAGAATACCTGCAAGCTTAAATAATCCACAAACTTCATCCACAAAGATAAGGTGTAAATCGGGATGCAATGTTCCATCTCCTACAAATGGATTAGCTAGCAGTTTCTCTATCATACCCAAAGGAATCTCAAAGTAAATATTTTCAAAAAGTTCAGTAGGTTGAGGAGAAACTCTTTGCTCTTCTGATCGGGGTGAAGATACCCCGAACAAGCCCCTCAAAGGATTAGTTTCCATAGTGACAAGTAACAGAAAATTTCAGCACACTATATAAATATTTCCTTACCAAGTTCCACTCACCAAAAGCGCTACACTCCTCGGCAACGACGCCAGAAATTAGTCTTGATGACCCACAAGTGTAGCGGGTCTATCATAGTCCTTTCGATAAGTAAGAGTGTCGAACCCAACGAGGAGCAGAAGGAAATGATAAGCGAGTTTCAGTAAGGTTTTCTCTGCAAGCACTGAAATTGTAGCTGATAGATAGTTTTGTGATAAGATAAATAGTAACGAGTAATAAGTAAATAAAGTGCAGCAAGGTGGCCCAATCCTTTATGTAGCAAAGGATAAGCATGGACAATTTCTAATAATGAGAAAGGAGCTCCCGAGGACACATGGGAATTATCGTCAAGCTAGTTTTCATCATGCTCATATGATTTGCGTTCGGTACTTTGACAATTTGATATGTGGGTGGACCGGTGCTTGGGTGCTGCCCTTACTTGGACAAGCATCCCACTTATTATTAACCCCTATTGCAAGCATTCACAACTAGAAAAGAAGTATTAAGGTAAACCTAACCACAACATTAAACATATGGATCCAGATCAGCCCCTAACGAGGCAACGCATAAACTAGGGTTTAAGCTTCTGTCACTCTAGCAACCCATCATCTACTTATTACTTCCCTATGCCTTCCTCTAGGCCCAAATAATGGTGAAGTGTCATGTAGTCGATGTTCACATAACACCACTAGAGGAAAAGACAACATACATCTCATCACAATATCGAACGAATACCAAATTCACGTGACTACTAATAGCAAGACTTCACCCATGTCCTCAGGAACAAACGTAACTACTCACAAAGCATATTCATGTTCATAATCAGAGGAGTAAAAATATGCATTAAGGATCTGAACATATGATCTTCCACCAAGTAAACCAATCAGCATCAACTACAAGGAGTAATCAACACTACTAGCAACCCACAGGTACCAATTTGTGGTTTTGATACAAGATTGGATACAAGAGAAGAACTAGGGTTTTGAGAGGAGATGGTGCTGGTGAAGATGTTGATGGAGATTGACCCCCTCCCGATGGGAGGATCGTTGGTGATGATGTTAGTGATAATTTCCCCCTCCCGGAGGGAAGTGTCCCCGGCAGAACAGCTCCGCCGAAGCCCGAGATTGATTCCGCCAAGGTTCCACCTCGTGGCGGCGGAGTTTCATCCCGTAAGCTTGCCCACGATTTTTTTCCAGTCTAAAAGCTCTCATATATCAGAAGATGGACACTGGGGGCCCACCAGGGGGCCCAGGAGATAGGGGGCGCGCCCAGTAGGGGGGCACCCCCACCCTCCTGGCCAGGGTGTGGGCCCCCTGATGTATTTCTTTCGCTCAATAATTCTTATTAATTCCAATACCATGTTTCATGGAGTTTCAGGATTTTTGGAGCAGTGCAGAATAGGTTTCCAATATTTGCTCCTTTTCTAGCCAGAATTCCAGCTGCCGGCATTCCCCCTCTTCATGGTAGACCTTGTAAAATAAGAGAGAATGGCCATAAGTATTGAGATATAATGTGATATAAGTATTGATGATGAGGACATCAATACCATTGTTACACCCACAACCCCTGCTGCTATACATACTGGACCAATTACTAGAGCTCGCGCACGCCAATTAAATTACCACGTACTTTCGTTTCTTGGTAATGATTCTAATGTTCATGAGAATATGATGCTGCCTAAATTGGATACATTTGTTTTGCTTACAAATGATGGGCCTAGCTTGGAGAAAGATGAACATTGGAGCAAGAACAAGCATGGAGATTATGGCATGCGCAAGGGGAACAAGAATGGAGTTACAAGTGATGATTTTAGGACGTTGAAGCCACCATAATGTGTGCATGAAGCCTTGGACGAAATATACAAGATGCCACTTCATAACTTTCGTCCAGAGGCTATTCTAGGTGTTGTGTCACCTTATTATTAGGCCAGGCCCATGTATTTTTGAAATACTTCAGTATAGGCTGTTTTTAGAGTTCGAATGTGTGGGGAAACAAGAGATAGGGTTGGTTTCGGACCCCTTCCCCAAGGGCCACGAAATCCCCCCCCTTCCTCCATATATACAGCCCTTAGGGCGTCGTTTAGACTTTGGGATTTGTTTAGTTAAAAGTTAGCCATTGCAACTTCGTGTACTTTGTTTGTGTCCAACGACCAGACCAAGACCGCTTACGGATCCCCACCTTTATCAATACTTCATATATACTCGCAATATTCAGATTGCTTTTATCATATTCTTGCTTGTTCTCCGATTGCTTGCAGGAATAGACCTTCGTGGTCAGGTTGATTGTGCTCCGGCATGGTCAATAACCTCTCAAAGTTGGCTTAGCGATTGCTAGGGCGCAACGTCGTGCATGTTTGTAGTCGGATCGTCAAATTCATCTTCACCAAATCGATAGTTATCATCTCATCGAAAGATCGGGACACCTCCGCCTCTATCACCCCCTGATGTATTTCTTTCGCTCAATAATTCTTATTAATTCCAAAACCATGTTTTGTGGAGTTTCAGGATTTTTGGAGCAGTGCAGAATAGGTTTCCAATATTTGCTCCTTTTCCAGCTAGAATTCTAGCTGCCGGCATTCCCCCTCTTCATGGTAGACCTTGTAAAATAAGAGAGAATAGCCATAAGTATTGAGATATAATGTGTAATAACAGCCCATAATGCACTAAATATTGATATAAAAGCATGGTGCAAAATGGACGTATCAATACCCAAGGATGGCGTTGTATGGCAGGCGAATGTGGGCGATGTCGAAGTCGATGAGCTCGGTGTGGTAGTTGTTGCACTATTCGAAAGTGACAGGGAGGCGGGCCTGCCCTATCGAGGTAGTGGAGCTGTCAGTAACTCCTGAGAAAAGCTTGGTAGGCTGAAGTTGATCATATGGCACTTGAAGGTTGTTGAACATCTCGACGGACAGAACATTGAGGCCTGCGCCGCCGTCGATGAGGGTCCTGGTAACTTGCATGTTGCTGATGACTGGGAAACAAAGCATTGGGACAATGCCAGCTATAGCCGCACACTTGAGTTGATCTGCCGAGCTGAAAGTGATGGCGCACTTGGACCACCTAAGCAGGCGTGTGGCCTCGAGCTTGGGGAGGACTGCATTCACCTCACGAGCAAACTGCTTGAAGATGCGCTGAGAGGCCAGGGCCTGGGCACGGCTCAAGATGCAAGCGATAGCACGTGGCTCCTGGAAGCCCCCAGCCCCCTCGTCCTGGTGGTGGTCATCAATCCTTCTTGGCGGTGGCGGCAGAGGAGGAACGCCTGCGTTGCCCTGCGGGCGGTCCTCGCGAGGCTGATCCCTCCAGGCTCCCTCGCGAGGCTGGTCCTGCCAGCAATCCTCACGAGGGCCTTGGTCGTCCCATCATCCTCCGCCTCTTCCTCCTCCTCGGTCGTAGCCCCGGTCGCTGCGCTCAGGGCGTCGACCGATACGTCCTTCTCGAACGGCCCTGAGCTCCTGGCATTCATTGGTGTTGTGGGTGTAGAGGTTGTGGTAGGTGCAAAATCGGCTATCATTAAACGACTCCGGCTGGTCCCTGCCATGCTTCGTGTCTGGCTCTGCTGTGAGCACGGTCGCTCCTTTGCGCTTCACGTCCTTGGCCTTGGCCTTCTTCTCTTCTGGGTCAGCAGCTGGAAGCTTGAGGTGGGAGAGGCGTGCTTCCTCAGCTCTTGCGCACTTGGTCGCCATGTTGAACAGCTCCAAAGATGTGCACAGGTCCTCATGGATGGCGAGCTCCTCCTTCATCTTGACGTCGTGGACACCGTCAGAGAACGCTGAGATGATGGCTTCGTCTGTCACATTGGAGATCTTGAGGCGAGCACTATTGAAATACTGGATGTACTTATGCAGGGTCTCTCCAGGCTGCTGCTTGATGCGGCGCAGGTCACCTGCGGCCGGAGGGTGGTCGCGAGTGCCCTGGAAGTTGGCGATGAAATGGCTGCGCATCTTGTCCCAAGAGGAGATCGAGCTGGGAGGCAGGTTTGGGAGCCAGGTGTGGGCACCATCCTTGAGCGCCATGGGAAACTAGTTCGCCATGACCTTTTCATCTCCGTTGGCCGCCTTGATGCCCAGCTCGTAGAGCTGCAGGAACTTCGCGGGGTCGGCAGTGCCGTCGTAGCGAGGAGGCAGATCCAGCTTGAACTTGCCTGGCTAGGCAACGCTGCGCAGCTCGGTGGTGAAGGCACGGCAGCCTGCTGTGGCCACCGGAGCCTTTTGCAGACGCGGGGCTTGCTCTTGATGGTTCCCGTGCGCCGCCGCCAGGGGCAGCGCAACGTCTTGGCGTGCTGGTGCAGGGATGCGCTCTTGTCGTGCTAGTGCAGGGAGCACGTGAACGCCTTCTTGAGGCTGAGAAATTTCTTGGCAGGTCCTTTCTTGCCGCGCGGGCACCGGACGCGGTTGGTCATATCCAGGGGCCGCGCGCCTTGGAGCCAGGGCTCCTTCTTGGGGAGGAGGAGATAGAGGCGCTCCTTGAGCCGCGTCGGCCAGGCAGGACGGAGGGTGAGGCAGCGAGAGGGACGACGCAGGAGAGCCCCCTGCGGCGCTAACAAGCTCGGTGATGCGAGCAAGCCATTCTTCGTAGAGGTCGTCGACGGGGCGGTAGTGCAGGAGCTCACGTGCCAGGAGCAATGCGGCCTGCGCGTCCGTGGGGCGCGATGAGCTTGAGACGACGAACCAGCTGGGGTCAGCGACGGAGTTGCGGTGCGGCCTTCCCGCCGCATCGAGGGGTGCAACGAAGATGCTTGCTGCTCGTTCCCCACCGGGCTGGTGGCGGCGTTGGCAGCAGGCGACGGAGAACGACGAGGAGGCCTGCCGACGGGAGCCGTCTAGGTGACGCGGGCGGCGAGAGCAGCCCGGCGCTCGATGCGAGCTCGGCGAGCGTCTGCCATGGATGTGACAAAGCGACGGGATGCAGATTAGCGGAGAAAAGATTGCGGCGCACCCCTACCTGGCACGCCAAATGTCGGATATCGGGTTCCGCAAAACCCTTAAGGTTTGAACTCTGGTGTGCGCACGAAGATCTTCTCCCTACCAAAACACGCCCACAACCTCGTCGCAAATCTAAGCTAGCACAATGAACAACGCAAGAGACACAAGGTTTATACTGGTTCGGGCCACTGTTGTGGTGTAATACCCTAATCCAGTGTGTGGTGTGGTGGATTGCCTCTTGGGCTGATGATGAATAGTATAGAGGAAGAACAGCCCCGCGAGGAGAGGTGTTCTTATGGTGGTGGGTGTTCTGCTTCGTCAGGATTCGATCCTCTCCTACTGTGGTGGCTATCTCTATTTATAGAGGCCGTGGTCCTCTTCCCAAATATTGAGCGTTAAGGGAGCCAACAACGGCCATTTTGTAAGGGGACAGCTAGTACAAGCTATCCTGATTAAAGGTGGTCTTTGACTGCCAAAAGGCACTGGCGATGACGCTGCCTTGGGCTCCATGGTGACCTCCGTCCTACCATCCTGCTGGTCTTGGTCTCGTTGCACTGATATGGAAACCTTTGCTTGATGCCTCGGTACTCCACGCCTGCGCTTGCCCCCTTTGCACCAAAGAGGAAACGAGGACACTGCACAGGCTGGCACCCGCCTGGCGCCCGTCTGGTCTTGATCATCATGGCTTGCATCATGAGCACCTCGCGAGGTACCCCCTGCCTTGATCTCTCCGCCTCCTCGCGAGCCTGCCTGGTGAGGCCGCCCCTGAGGAGGCCTTGTGTCGTCCGCCCCACGAGGCTTGGCCCCTCGCGAGGGTATTCAGCTTGGGTTGATGAAGACGGGCCGTACTGGGCCGCTGGTGAGCCACGCTGCAGGCCGCAGGCAAACAAGTCTGGGGACCCCCGTTCCCAGAACGCCGACATCAACTCACGCCACCTGGAACACCACAGCGTAATGGTGTGTCCGAACATCGTAACCGTACTTCATTAGATATGGTGTGTCATATGATGTCTCTTACCTATTTGCCTTTATCATTTTGGGGTTACGCATTATATACAGAGGCATTCACGTTAAGTAGGGCACCATCTAAATCCGTTGAGACGACACCGTATGAACTATGGTTTGGCAAGAAATCTAAGCTATCGTTTCTTAAAAAGTTTGGGGATGCCACACTTATGTCAAAAGGCTTCAGCCTGATAAGCTCGAATCCAAATCGGAGAAGTGCGTCTTCATTGGATACCCTTAAGAAACTATTGAGTACTCCTTCTACCACAGATCTGAAGGCAAAATCTTTGTTGCAAACAATGGGTCATTTCTAGAGAAGAGTTTCCCTTGAAAGAAGTGAGTGGGAGAAAAGTAGAACTTGATGAGGTAATTGTACCTTCTCTCGAATTGGAAAGTAGCACATCAGAGAAAAACATTCCCGTGATGTCTACACCAACTAGAGAGGAGCTAATGATGATGATCATGAAACTTCAGATCAATTTACTACTAAACTTCACAGGTCGACCATAACACGTTCCACACCAGAGTGGTACGGTAATTCTGTCCTGGAAGTCATGTTGTTAGACAATGGCGAACCTACGAACTATGAAGAAGCTATGATGAGCCTAGATTCCGTTAAATGGCTTGAGGCCATGAAATCTGCGACATGATCCATGTATGAGAACAAGTGTGGACGCTGGTGGACTTCCCCGATAATCGGCAAGCCATTGAGAATAAATGGATTTTCAAGAGGAAGACGGACGCTTATGGTAATATCACTGTCTATAAAGTGCAACTTATCACGAAAGGTTTTCGACAAGTTCAAGGGGTTGAATACGATGAGAATTTCTCACCCGTACTGATGCTTAAATCTGTCTGAATCATGTTAGTAATTGCCGCATTTTATGATTATGAAATCTGGCAAATGGACGTCAAAATTGCATTCCTTAATGGATTTCTTAAAGAAGAAATGTATATAATGCAACCAGAAGGTTTTGTCGATCCTAAACATGCTAACAAAGTGTGCAAGCTCCAGCGATCCATCTATGGACTGGTGCAAGTATCACAGAGTTGAAATATACGCTTTGATGAGGTGATCAAAGCATATGGTTTTATACAGACTTGCGGTGAAGCCTATATTTATAAGAAAGTGAGTGGGAGCTCTGAAGCATTTCTGATATTATATGTGGATGACATATTGCTGATTGGAAATGATATAGAATTTCTGGATAGCATAAAAGGATACTTGAATAAGAATTTTTCAATGAAAGACCTCGGTGAAGCTACTTACATATTGGGCATCAAGATCTATGGGGATAGATTGAAATGCTTAATAGGACTTTCACAAAGCACATACCTTGGCAAAATTTTGAAGAAGTTCAAAATGGATCAGTCAAAGAAAGGGTTATTGCCTGTGTTGCAAGGTATGAAGTTGAGTAAGACTCAAAGCCAGACCATGGAAGAAGATAGAGAGAGAATGAAAGTCATTCCCTATGCCTCGGCCATAGATTCTATAAAGTATGACATGCTGTGTACCAGACCTGTTGTGTGCCTTGCCATGAGTTTGGCAAGGGGGTACAATAGTGATCTAGGAGTGGATCACTGGACAGCGGTCAAAATTATCCTTAGTTACCTAAGAGGACTAAGGAAATGTTTCTCGGTTATGAAGGTGATAAAGAGTTCGCCGTGAAGGGTTACATTGATGCAAGCTTTGACACTGATTTGGATGACTTCGAGTCTCAATCTGGATACGTATTGAAAGTAGGAGAAATTAGCTAGAGTAGCTCCATGAAAAGCATTGTAGACATAGAAATTTGCAAAATACATACGGATCTGAATATGACAGACCCGTTGACTAAACCTCTCTCACAAGCAAAACATTATCACACCTTAGTACTCTTTGGGTATTAATTACATGGCGATGTGAACTAGATTATTAACTCTAGTAAACTATTTGGGTGTTAGTCACATGGCGATGTGAACTATGGGTGTTAGTCACATGGTGATGTGAACTAGATTATAGACTCTAGTGCAAGTGCAAGACTGATGGAAATATGCCCTAGAGGCAATAATAAACACTACTGGAATCAGAGAATTTGCCATCAGCCAGCTCTTTGTCGTCTGCTAGCGGACGACAAAGAAATGGCTCACGGCAAAGACACTATTTGCCATCAGCCAATTCTTTACCGCGCGCTGGCCGGCGGCAAAGAGGTGGGTGGGGTCCAATGGAGGCCCAAACCCTAACGGCGGAACTTTGCCATCCGCTAGCAGACGGCAAAGTCGTTCTACCTAACGGCCCTAATGGCCCACCCCTCTTCATCTCTCACTTCTCTCCCTCGCTTTAGGGTTTCTCCCTCGTCCGCCGCCGACCGCACTCCGCCGCTGCCCCGTCTGTACCCCGCCGCCGCTGCTTGCCGCCACGCCACCCCCTCCCCCCGACGCCCCGACGCCCTGGCCTTCCCAGTCCGGTGAGCCCCCGCCGGTGAAATTTACGACAAACTGATAAACGATTCATATATATTACATAGGATTCATATATATTAAATTTCATTCAAACTTATTCCTAATCTAATATAGCTACTCGTCGTTGGAGTCGGCGAGGTTCACGACCTCGCCCGCACCACCGTCGTCGCCGTCGTCGTCGCTGCTCTTGACGGCAGCCTCCCAGTCGACGCCATCATTGTGCTCCACCGCAAGCGCGTCCACCGCCGCGGCGTCTAATGTCGCCTGCAGATCCGCAACCGCCGCCTCCACCTTTTCTTGTGACGCCCGTAAGGCGAGGACCTAGCCAGGGCTGTCATTGGGGTCCCCCACCTCGAGCAGCGCGGGTAGATCTAGCGAGATCTCGACGATGGGAGGGGCGGAGGGTCTGGCGACCGCGGGGCGACGTGACGGCCGGAGGGCAACGGTGGGAGCGCCAGTCGTGGTGCGGGGCAAATGAGGACCGCCACCCTCCCGCCGGAGCTCGCCGACGACCACCCAATAATCTTTGCCGTCCCAAAAGTGGTGGCGGTCGGCGATGTTCCAACGACCATTGCGGTTGCGGCAGAGCTCGTCCGGCGTCTCGCCAAGGCCCCTCGTCAGGTAGCCATCGGTAGTGACATGGAACTCGCACGACAGATGTCAGCCCGGTGGCACCATTAGCCTGATGACGATGAGCTCATCAGTCTCCGGTGTCCTGAGGCTCGATGGCCACGAGCCTCCCCTTGAAGGACCGCCGCTACCGCCCAGACGCCAAGGTCATCGCCGAGAGAGGGAAGGGCGTCGGGGTGAAGGAGGGTGCCAAGAGAGGGAAGGCGCCAGAGGGGTGGAGTGAAGGGCGTCGGTGAGGAGGAGGGAGGCCGACGGGGGCCTATATAGGTGAACGGGCAGCGGGGTAGGTGGGCGACGACCCACCGGAGTAATGACAGCCTTAATGGCACGTCGGGGGACGTTCGGGCGGCAGACGCCTCGGGAACCGCCGCCTTGACGGTCACGCGGGCCGCCCGATGTGTCTACTGACATCCAAAAGCTGACGTGTGTGCTGTCGACCCATCTCTTTGTCATCAGCCGGCAGACGGCAAAGCCTCTCGTTAGCCACCTAACGAGGCCAACGTCTATTCTTTGTCGTCCATGCCCTTTGCTGTCAGCCACCGAAGGAAACGGCCCTTTGCCGTCCGCTGTGAGAAAGCAGACGACAAAGAAGTTGTTTACCGTCGCTTCTTTTGCCGGGCCGGTTTGCCGTCGGTGGTGGACGGCAAAGGGCTTTACCGTCTTCTTTTAGTGCCTTTGCCGTCTGCCACGGCAGACGGCAAAAAAGCTAATTGCTATAGTGAAAGTTGTTATTATTATATTACCTTATTCATGATAAAGATTTATTATTCATGCTAGAATTGTATTGATCGGAAACTTAAATACATGTGTGGATACATAAACAAATACCATGTCCCAAGTAAGTCTCTACTAGACTAACTCGTTGATCAAAGATGGTTATGGTTTCCTAACCATGGACATGTGTCGTCATTTGACGGCGGGATCGCATCATTAGGAGAGATGTGATGGACAAGACCCATCCGTTAGCTTAACATATGATCGTTCAGTTTATTGCTACTGCTTTCTTAATGTCAAAAACATATTCCTTCGACCATGAGATCTTGGAACTCCCGGATAACGAAGGAATACCTTGTGTGGTATCAAACATCACAACATAACTTGGTAATCATAAAGATGCTCTACAGGTATCTCCGAAGGTGTCTATTGAGTTGGCATAGATCGAGTTTGGTAATTTTCACTCTGTATATCGGAGAGGTATCTCTGGGCCCTCTCGGTAGTTGCTACCTCTTGAGTTTGTGTTGGTTTTTACCTTGAAGAGGAAATGGTGATGCAGCAAAGTAGAGTAAGTATTTCCATCAGTTTGAGAACCAAGGTATCAATCCAGTAGGAGACAACGCACAAGTCACCGAATACCTGCACAAATAATCAACAACTTGCACCCAACACGATAAAGGGGTTGTGAATCCCTCCATGTTTACTTGCAAAAGTGAGATCTGATAGAGATAGATAAATAGTAAAGTAAATATTTTTTTGGTTTATAGATTGAAAAGTAAATGATTGCAAAATAGTCGGAAACTAGTATGATGGCAAAGAGACTTAATATGATGGAAAAGAGACCTGGGGGCCATAGGTTTCACTAGTGTCTTCTCTCAAGATAGCAAATAATACGTTGGGTGAACAAATTACTGCTGAGGAATTGATAGCAGAGCGCATAATTATGACGATATCTAAGGCAATGATCATGAACATAGGCATCACATCCGTGACAAGTAGACCAAAATGTGTCTGCATCTACTATTATTACTCCACACATGGACCAACTCCTACCTGCATCTAGAGTATTAAGTTCATAAAGAATAGAGTAACACATTAAGTAAGATGACATGACCTTTTCATCTCCGTTGGCCGCCTTGATGCCCAGCTCGTAGAGCTGTAGGAACTTCGCGGGGTCGGCAGTGCCGTCGTAGCGAGGAGGCAGATCCAGCTTGAACTTGCCTGGCTAGGAAACGCTGCGCAACTCGGTGGTGAAGGAACGGCAGCCTGCTGTGGCCACTGGAGCCTTTTGCAGACGCGGGGCTTGCTCTTGATGGTTCCCGTGCGCCGCCGCCAGGGGCAGCGCGACGTCTTGGCGTGCTGGTGCAGGGATGCGCTCTTGTCGTGCAGGTGCAGGGAGCACGTGAACGCCTTCTTGAGGCTGAGAAATTTCTTGGCAGGTCCTTTCTTGCCGCGCGGGCACCGGACGCGGTTGGTCATATCCAGGGGCCGCGCGCCTTGGAGCCAGGGCACCTTCTTGGGGAGGAGGAGACGGAGGCGCTCCCTGAGCCGCGTCGGCCATGCAGGACGGAGGGTGAGGCAGCGAGAGGGACGGCGCAGGAGAGCCCCCCGCGGCGCTAACAAGCTCGTTTATGCGAGCAAGCCATTCTTCGTAGAGGTCGTCGACGGGGCGGTAGTGCAGGAGCTCACGTGCCAGGAGCAATGCGGCCTGCGCGTCCGTGGGGCGCGATGAGCGTGAGACGACGAACCAGCTGGGGTCAGCGACGGAGTTGCGGTGCGGCCTTCCCGCCGCATCGAGGGGTGCAGCGAAGATGCTTGCTGCTCGTTCCCCACCGGGCCGGTGGCGGCGTTGGCAGCAGGCGACGGAGAACAACGAGGAGGCCTGCTGACGGGAGCCGTCTGGGTGACGCGGGTGGCGAGAGCAGCCCGGCGCTCGATGCGAGCTCGGCGAGCGTCTGCCATGGATGTGACAAAGCGACGGGATGCAGATTAGCGGAGAAAAGATTGCGGCGCACCCCTACCTGGCACGCCAAATGTCGGATATCGGGTTCCGGCAAAACACTTAAGGTTTGAACTCTGGTGTGCGCACGAAGATCTTCTCCCTACCAAAACACGCCCACAACCTCGTCGCGAATCTAAGCTAGCACAATGAACAACGCAAGAGACACAAGGTTTATACTGGTTCGGGCCACTGTTGTGGTGTAATACCCTAATCCAGTGTGTGGTGTGGTGGATTGCCTCTTGGGCTGATGATGAATAGTATAGAGGAAGAACAGCCCCGCGAGGAGAGGTGTTCTTATGGTGGTGGTTGTTCTGCTTCGTCAGGATTCGATCCTCTCCTACTGTGGTGGCTATCTCTATTTATAGAGGCCGTGGTCCTCTTCCCAAATATTGAGCGGGAAGGGAGCCAACAACGGCCATTTTGTAAGGGGACAGCTAGTACAAGCTATCCTGATTAAAGGTGGTCTTCGACTGCCAAAAGGCACTGGCGATGACACTGCCTTGGGCTCCATGGTGACCTCCGTCCTACCATCCTGCTGGTCTTGGTCTCATTGCACTAATATGGAAACCTTTGCTTGATGCCTCGGTACTCCACGCCTGCGCTTGCCCCCTTTGCACCAAAGAGGAAACGAGGACACTGCACAGGCTGGCACCCGCCTGGCGCCCGTCTGGTCTTGATCATCATGGCTTGCATCATGAGCACCTCACGAGGTACCCCCTGCCTTGATCTCTCCGCCTCCTCGCGAGCCTGCCTGGTGAGGCTGCCCCTGAGGAGGCCTTGTGTCGTCCGCCCCACGAGGCTTGGCCTCGCGAGGGTCTTCACAGGTTGATGAAGACGGGCGTCTTGGGCAGCTGGTGAGCCACGCCGCAGCCGCAGTGCATAAGTCTGGGACCCCGTTCCCTAACGCCGACATCAACTCATGCCACCTGGAACACCACAGCGTAATGGTGTGTCCGAACATCGTAACCGTACTTCATTAGATATGGTGTGTCATATGATGTCTCTTACCTATTTGCCTTTATCATTTTGGGGTTACGCATTAGATACAGAGGCATTCACGTTAGATAGGGCACCATCTAAATCCGTTGAGACGACACCGTATGAACTATATTTTGGCAAGAAACCTAAGCTATCGTTTCTTAAAAAGTTTGGGGATGCCACACTTATGTCAAAAGGCTTCAGCCTGATAAGCTCGAATCCAAATCGGAGAAGTGCGTCTTCATAGGATACCCTTAAGAAACTATTGAGTACTCCTTCTACCATAGATCTGAAGGCAAAATCTTTGTTGCAAACAATGGGTCATTTCTAGAGAAGAGTTTCCCTTGAAAGAAGTGAGTGGGAGAAAAGTAGAACTTGATGAGGTAATTGTACCTTCTCTCGAATTGGAAAGTAGCACATCAGAGAAAAACATTCCTGTGATGTCTACACCAACTAGAGAGGAAGCTAATGATGATGATCATGAAACTTCAGATCAATTTACTACTAAACTTCACAGGTCGACCATAACACGTTCCACACCAGAGTGGTACGGTAATTCTGTCCTGGAAGTCATGTTGTTAGACAATGGCGAACCTACGAACTATGAAGAAGCTATGATGAGCCTAGATTCCGTTAAATGGCTTGAGGCCATGAAATCTGAGACATGATCCATGTATGAGAACAAGTGTGGACGCTGTTGGACTTCCCCGATAATCGGCAAGCCATTGAGAATAAATGGATTTTCAAGAGGAAGACGGACGCTTATGGTAATACCACTGTCTATAAAGTGCAACTTATCGCGAAAGGTATTCGACAAGTTCAAGGGGTTGAATACGATGAGACTTTCTCACCCGTACTGATGCTTAAATCTGTCTGAATCATGTTAGCAATTGCCGCATTTTATGATTATGAAATCTGGCAAATGGACGTCAAAATTGCATTCCTTAATTCATTTCTTAAAGAAGAAATGTATATAATGCAACCAGAAGGTTTTATCGATCCTAAACATGCTAACAAAGTGTGCAAGCTCCAGCGATCCATCTATGGACTGGTGCAAGTATCTCAGAGTTGAAATATACGCTTTGATGAGGTGATCAAAGCATATGGTTTTTTACAGACTTGCGGTGAAGCTTGTATTTATAAGAAAGTGAGTGGGAGCTCTGAAGCATTTCTGATATTATATGTGGATGACATATTGCTGATTGGAAATGATATAGAATTTCTGGATAGCATAAAAGGATACTTGAATAAGAATTTTTCAATGAAAGACCTCGGTGAAGCTACTTACATATTGGGCATCAAGATCTATGGGGATAGATTTAAATGCTTAATAGGACTTTCACCAAGCACATACCTTGGCAAAATTTTAAAGAAGTTCAAAATGGATCAGTCAAAGAAAGGGTTCTTGCCTGTGTTGCAAGGTGTGAAGTTGAGTAAGACTCAAAGCCAGACCATGGAAGAAGATAGAGAGAGAATGAAAGTCATTCCCTATGCCTCGGCCATAGATTCTATAAAGTATGACATGCTGTGTACCATACCTGTTGTGTGCCTTGCCATGAGTTTGGCAAGGGGGTACAATAGTGATCCAGGAGTGGATCACTGGACAGCGGTCAAAATTATCCTTAGTTACCTAAGAGGACTAGGGAAATGTTTCTCGGTTATGAAGGTGATAAAGAGTTCGCCGTGAAGGGTTACATTGATGCAAGCTTTGACACCGATTTGGATGACTTCGAGTCTCAATCTGGATACGTATTGAAAGTAGGAGAAATTCGCTAGAGTAGCTCCATGCAAAGCATTGTAGACATAGAAATTTGCAAAATACATACGGATCTGAATATGACAGACCCGTTGACTAAACCTCTCTCACAAGCAAAACATTATCACACCTTAGTACTCTTTGGGTATTAATCACATGGCGATGTGAACTAGATTATTAACTCTAGTAAACTCTTTGGGTGTTAGTCACATGGCGATGTGAACTATGGGTGTTAGTCACATGGTGATGTGAACTAGATTATAGACTCTAGTGCAAGTGGGAGACTGATGGAAATATGCCCTAGAGGCAATAATAAACACTACTGGAATCAGAGAATTTGCCATCAGCTAGCTCTTTGTCGTCTGCTAGCGAACGACAAAGAAATGTCTCACGGCAAAGACACTATTTGCCATCAGCCAATTCTTTACCGCGCGCTGGCCGATGGCAAAGAGGTGGGTGGGGTCCAATGGAGGCCCAAACCCTAACGGCGGAACTTTGCCATCCGCTAGCAGACGGCAAAGTCGTTCTACCTAACGGCCCTAATGGCCCACCCCTCTTCATCTCTCACTTCTCTCCCTCGCTCTAGGGTTTCTCCCTCGTCCGCCGCCGACCGCACTCCGCCGCTGCCCCGTCTGTACCCCGCCGCCGCCGCTTGCCACCACGCCACCCCCTCCCCCCGACGCCCCGACGCCCTGGCCTTCCCAGTCCGGTGAGCCCCCGCCGGTGAAATTTACGACAAACTGATAAATGATTCATATATATTACATAGGATTCATATATATTAAATTTCATTCAAACTTATTCCTAATCTAATATAGCTACTCGTCGTTCGAGTCGGCGAGGTTCACGACCTCGCCCGCACCACCATCGTCGCCGTCGTCGTTGCTGCACTTGACGGCAGCCTCCCAGTCGACGCCATCATTGTGCTCCACCGCAAGCGCGTCCACCGCCACCGCGTCTAATGTTGCCTGCAGATCCGCGACGGCCGCCGCCGCCTTTTCTTGTGACGCCCGTAAGGCGAGGACCTAGCCAGGGCTGTCATCAGGGTCCCCCACCTCGAGCAGCGCAGGTAGATCTAGCGAGATCTCGACGATGGGAGGGGCGGAGGGTCTGGTGACCGCGGGGCGACGTGACGGCCAGGGGGCAACGGTGGGAGCGCCAGTCGTGGTGCGGGGCAGATGAGGACCGCCCGCCTCCCGCCGGAGCTCGCCGATGACCACCCAATAATCTTTGCCGTCCCAAAAGTGGTGGCGGTCGGCGATGTTCCAACGACCATCGCGGTTGCGGCAGAGCTCGTCCGGCGTCTCGCCAAGGCCCCTCGTCAGGTAGCCATCGGTAGTGACATGGAACTCGCACGACAGATGTCAGCCCGGTGGCACCATTAGCCTGATGACGATGAGCTCATCAGTCTCCGGTGTCCTGAGGCTCGACGGCCACGAGCCTCCTCTTGAAGGACCGCCGCTGCCGCCCGGACGCCAAGGTTATCGCCGAGAGAGGGAAGGGCGTCGGGGTGAAGGAGGGCGCCAAGAGAGGGAAGGCACCGGAGGGGTGGAGTGAAGGGCGTCGGTGTGGAGGAGGGAGGCCGACGGGGGCCTATATAGGTGAACGGGCAGCGGGGTAGGTGGGCGGCGACCCACCGGAGTAATGATAGCCTTAATGGCACATCGGGGGACGTTTGGGCGGCAGACGCCTCGGGAACCAGCGCCTTGACGGTCACGCGGGCCGCCCGATGTGTCTACTGACGTCCAAAAGCTAACGTGTGTGTGGTCGACCCATCTCTTTGTCATCAGCCGGCAGATGGCAAAGCCTCTCGTTAGCCACCTAACGAGGCCAACGTCTATTCTTTGTCGTCCATGCCCTTTGTTGTCAGCCACCGAAGGAAACGGCCCTTTGCCGTCCGCTGTGAGAAAGCAGACGGCAAAGAAGTTGTTTACCGTCGCTTCTTTTGCCGGGCCGGTTTGCCGTCGGTGGTGGACGACAAAGGGCTTTGCCGTCTTCTTTTAGTGCCTTTGCCATCTGCCACGGCAGACGGCAAAAAAGCTAATTGCTATAGTGAAAGTTGTTATTATTATATTACCTTATTCATGATAAAGATTTATTATTCATGCTAGAATTGTATTGATCGGAAACTTAAATACATGTGTGGATACATAAACAAATACCATGTCCCAAGTAAGTCTCTACTAGACTAACTCGTTGATCAAAGATGGTTATGGTTTCCTAACCATGGACATGTGTCGTCACTTCACGGCGGGATCGCATCATTAGGAGAGATGTGATGGACAAGACCCATCCGTTAGCTTAGCATATGATCGTTCAGTTTATTGCTACTGCTTTCTTAATGTCAAAAACATATTCCTTCGACCATGAGATCTTGGAACTCCCGGATAACGAAGGAATACCTTGTTGCTATCAAACATCACAACGTAACTTGGTAATCATAAAGATGCTCTACAGGTATCTCCGAAGGTGTCTATTGAGTTGGCATAGATCGAGATTGGTAATTTTCACTCTGTATATCGGAGAGGTATCTCTGGGCCCTCTCGGTAGTTGCTACCTCTTGAGTTTGTGTTGGTTTTTACCTTGAAGAGGAAATGGTGATGCAGCAAAGTAGAGTAAGTATTTCCATCAGTTTGAGAACCAAGGTATCAATCCAGTAGGAGACAACGCACAAGTCACTGAATACCTGCACAAATAATCAACAACTTGCACCCAACACGATAAAGGGGTTGTCAATCCCTCCATGTTTACTTGCGAAAGTGAGATCTGATAGAGATAGATAAATAGTAAAGTAAATATTTTTTTGGTTTATAGATTGAAAAGTAAAAGATTGCAAAATAGTAGATCGGAAACTAGTATGATGGCAAAGAGACTTAATATGATGGAAAAGAGACCTGGGGGCCATAGGTTTCACTAGTGTCTTCTCTCAAGATAGCAAATAATACGTTGGGTGAACAAATTACTGCTGAGCAATTGATAGCAGAGCGCATAATTATGACGATACCTAAGGCAATGATCATGAACATAGGCATCGCATCCGTGACAATTAGACCAAAATGTGTCTACATCTACTATTATTACTCCACACATGGACCAACTCCTACCTGCATCTAGAGTATTAAGTTCATAAAGAATTGAGTAACACATTAAGTAAGATGACATGATGAAGAGGAACTAACGCAAGCAATATGATGAAAACCCAATCTTTTTATCCATGATGGCAACAATACAATAGGTGTCTTGATGCCCCTACTATCACTGAGAAAGGACACCGCAAAATTGAACCCAAAGCTAAGCACTTCTCCGATTGCAAGAAAAACCAATCTAGTAGGCCAAACTAAACTAATGATTCGAAGAGACTTGCAAAGATATGAGATCATGCATATAAGAATTCAGAGAAGACCCAAATAATATTCATAGATAATCTGATCATAAATCCACAATTCATCGGATCTCAGCAAACACACCGCAAAAGAATATTACATCGAATAGATCTCCAAGAACATCGAGGAGAACATGGTATTGAGAATCAAAGAGAGAGAAGAACCATCTAGCTACTAGCTATGGACCCGTAGGTCTTTGGTAAACTACTCCCGCTTGATCAGAAGGGCAATGGTGTTGATGTAGAAGCCCTCCGTGATTGAATCCCCCTCTGGCAGGATGCCGGAAAAGTCCCCTAGAAGAGATCTCACGGGTACAGAAGGTTGAGGCGGTGGAAAAGTGTTTTTGTGGCTCCCCCTGATGGTTTTGGGGTATAAGAGTATATATAGGCGAAAGAATTAGGTCATTAGAGCTCCTAGGAGCCCACGAGGTAGGGGCGCACCTTACCCCCTCGTGGCCGCTTCGTTGACTCTCTGACTTCATCTCCAAGTCTCCTGGTTTGCTTCTGGTCTAAGAAAGATCATCGCAAAAGTTTCATTCGGTTTGGACTCCGTTTGGTATTCCTTTTCCGCGAAACTCTAAAACAAGCAAAATACAAAAACTGGCACTGAGCTCTAGGTTAATAGGGTCCCAAAAATAATATAAAATAGCATATAAATGCATATAAAACATCCAAAACAAATAATATAATAGCATGGAACAATTAAAAATTATAGATACATTGGAGACGTATCAAGCATCCCCAAGCTTAATTCCTGCTCGTCCTCGAGTAGGTAAATGACAAAAACTAAATTTTTGATGTGGAATGCTACCTAACATATTTATCCATGTAATTTTCTTTATTGTGGCATGAATGTTCAGATCCGAAAGATTCAAAACAAAAGTTTAATATTGACATTAAAACAATAATATTCAAGCATACTAACAAGGCAATTATATCTTCTCGAAATAACATGGCCAAAGAAAGTTTATCCCTACAAAATCATATAGTCTGGCTATTCTCCATCTTCATCACACAAAATACTCAAATAATGCACAACCCCGATGACAAGCCAAGCAATTGTTTCATACTTTGATGTTCTCAAACCTTTTCAACTTTCATGCAATACATGAGCGTGAGCCATGGACATAGCACTATGGTGGAAGAGAATATGGTGGTTGTGGAGAAGACAAAAAGAGGGAGATAGTCTCACATCAACTAGGCATATCAACGGGCTATGGAGATGCCCATCAATAGATATCAATGTGAGTGAGTAGGGATTGCCATGCAACGGATGCACTAGAGCTACAAGTGTATTAAAGCTAAACAAGAAACTAAGTGGGTGTGCATCCAACTTGCTTGCTCATGAAGACCTAGGGCATTTGAGGAAGCCCATCGTTGGAATATACAAGCCAATTTCTATAATGAAAAATTCCCACTAGTACATGAAAGTGACAAAATAAGAGACTCCCTATCATGAAGATCATGGTGCCACTTTGAAGCACAAGTATGGAAAAAGGATAGTAATATTGCCCCTTCTCTCTTTTTCTCTCATTTTTTTGTTTGGCCTTTCTCTTATTTTATGGCCTCTCTCTCTCTCTCTCTATATATATATATATATATATATATATATATATATATATATATATATATATATATATATATATATCTTTATTTCCTCACATGGGACAATGCTCTAATAATGATGATCATCACACTTCCATTTACTTACAACTCGAAAAATTATAACTCAATGCTTAGAAAAAAATATGACTCTATGTGAATGCCTCCGGCGATGTACCGGGATGTGCAATGAATCAAGAGTGACATGTATGAAATAATTATGAAAGGTGGCTTTGCCACAAATACTATGTCAACTACATCATCATGCAAAGCAATATGATAATGATGAAGCGTGTCATAATAAACGGACGATGGAAAGTTGCATGGCAATATATCTCGGAATGGCTATGGAAATGCAATAATAGGTAGGTATGGTGGCTGTTTTGAGGAAGGTATATGGTGGGTGTATGGTACCGGCGAAAGTTGCGCGACACAAAGAGGCTAGCAATGGTGGAAGGGTGAGAGTGTGTATAATCCATGGACTGAACATTAGTCAAAAAGAACTCACATACCTATTGCAAAAATCTATTAGTCATCAAACGAAGTACTACGCGCATGCTCCTAGGGGGATAGATTGGTAGGAAAAGACCATCGCTCATCCCCGACTGCCACTCATAAGGAAGACAATAAATAAATACTTCATGCTCCAACTTCGTTACACAACGGTTCACCATACGTGCATGCTACGGGACACACAAACCTCAACACAAGTATTTCTCAAAGTCACAATTACTCCAATAGCATCACTCTAATATCACCATCTTCATATCTCAAAACAATCATAAGGAATCAAACTTCTCATAGTATTCAACACACTTTATATGAAAGTTTTTATTATATCCCTGTTGGATGCCTATCATATCAGGACTAAATTTATAACGAAAGAAAATTACCATGTTGTTCTAAAAGACTCTCAAAATAATATAAGTGAAGCAAGAGAGTTCATAACTTTCTATAAAATAACGCTACCATCGTGCTCTAAAAGATATAAGTGAAGTACTAGAGCAATATTGCCTAGCTCAAAAGATATATGTGAAGCACATAGAGTATTCTAATAAATCACGATTCATGCGTGTGTCTCCCAAAAGGTGTGTACAGCAAGGATGATTGTGGTAAAATAAAAAGCTAAGACTCAAATCAAACAAGACCCTCCAAGCAAAACACATATCCATGTGGTGAATAAAAATATAGCCTCAAGTAAAGTTACCGATAGATGAAGACGAGAGAGGGGATGCCTTCCGGTGCATCCCCAAGAAGGGATTTTGGTTGTCCTTGAATATTACCTTGGGGTGCCCCAAGCTTAGGGTCTTTCCACTCCTTATTCCAGAGTCCATCAAATCCTTACCCAAAATATGAAAACTTCACAACACAAAACTCAACAGAAAATCTCATGAGTCCGTTAGTATAACAAAAATAAATCACCACTTTAAGGTACTGTTGCAAACTCATTCTTTATTTATATTAGTGTAATATCTGCTGTATTCCAACTTTTACATGGTTCATACCCCCCCCCATACAACCCGTAGATACATCCAAATAAGCAAACAACAAGCAGAAAATAGAATCTGTCAAAAACATGACAGTTTGTAGCAATCTGTAACTATCGAATACTTATGTAAATCCAAATATTCTGTAAATTTAGGACTACCTGAGAAATTTGTGTAACACTCCATATCAAAAAGATTAAGGTCAACAGCACATTTCTGTGAATTTTGAAAATTATTTTCCTAGGCGCAAAAGTTTCTAATTTTCAGCCGGATCAACACAACTATCATCGTAAGCTATCCTAAAGGTTTAACTTGGCACAAACACTAACTAAAACATAAAACCACATCTAACAAGAGGCTAGATGAATTATTTATTACTAAACAGGAACAAAAAAAGAACAAAAATAAAATTGGGTTGCCTCCCAACAAGCGCTATCGTTTACGCCCTTATCTAGGCATTAAACGTGAATAGATCTAGGTATTGTCATAATAATGATTAGGCAATTCTCGAAAGCTCATCTCATACTCTCTACATTCAGCAGCAAGTTTTCTTTGTGGCAAGCAAAAGAAATCAAAAGGGCTAAATTTAATGGGATAAAAATCCCCAAGATCAAGCTCTGGAGGAATTGGCTCCTCCTTTGCCCTTCATATTGTACTACCAACTCATCATTGTAAACGTTCTTTTGGCAAAAAGTCATGAGCTTTGGTTCAAGAGAAAAACCCAACCCGTTTTTCTGAATAGCCAAATCATCATTAAGCTCAGAAATCCTATCAACTATAACATGTTAGGGACCATCTTTCTTAAACTTTCATTATAAGCAACATGATCTAAGGATCGTAAGCGCATTATGTCCTCTAGGTTAAAGAGAATTGCCTCTATGGGAGGACGACCAGCATCTACCCGATAATGTGCAAAAATTTCACTAGCCTCTTTCATTATAAATCTGAAGAATGCACGCTTAACAGAAGAATGCTCAGTATTAGAAAACTCCAGAAAAATCCTTTGCGCGCTTGACAAATTTTCCTTCAAGTTCAACTAAGAGCAAAGATATAGCATCTGCAAGACTACTTGTAGCGACCACGATCCCAATGGACCGAAGGCTCTGTGCATTAGTGTCATCCCTGGATCGGTAATGCTGGCATGCATGGTACTCGAGGAATTATAACAGAGTTCAATCACACACTTATTACATCGAGTCCTCATAAAAAGTATGATTACACAAAAATATCATGGCTGAAGGCCATCTAAACTAAATAACTGCGGAAGCTTCAAAGGTAATGAGTCCATCAACTCCAACGGCATAGGTGAGTGCAAGACAACGACCTATTGCACCTTATTGGTCGTCTGAGTAGTCTGCAACATGAGATGTTGCAACCATGTAGGTCAGCACATTGAATGTGATGGCAGAGTTACACTGTAAAGCAATGAAATGCAAGAACTATATCTACATGCAATATTTGGCTGGTGGAGGCTCTAAGTTTATGGTTTTGCATAAAGCTAGTTTTTTCCTACAACAAAGGAATAAATTTATTTAACTACTCCCAAGTTGTTCCAATATTTGAGAAGGTTCCCCCAACTCAAATTCCAATTAAACAATATCATCATTAAAACCAACTCAATTAATTTAAGAGTGATGAGATCAACAATAATATCCAATTCCAGATACTCAGGACTTCCATAACCGGGGACACGGATAACCATGATTAGTTAATACACTGTGCAGAGGTTGCGCACTTTTCCCCACAAGACTCGACCGCATCCATGATCAGAAGATCGAGACATAGTCTTTCTGAAGCATTAACTCTCTACTTCAGGCATACCGGTACACCTACTTTCCCTCTACATTTGCTAGTCCGCCTCTTCGAGAGCTCATACAACTTACTCAACTATGCCATATCCCATAATGGCTTGTGGCTGCACACGGAAGTTTCTAGTCATGAAATATCATAATGATCCCTTTGAGCCTGGGTGGCGAACCAAGGAAAAATCACACGGATACCTAGGGATTTCCCTTAATAGACAGCACTGGGTTCCCCAGGTGCCTCGACCAATCCACCCAGATGTGTATTAAAGTTGCCACCTTAATGTTATCCAAGATTTTAAAACTCTCAAAACTTCCATGTGAATCTCTATCCAATCCCCGTCTACGAGCATGGCTAAGCAATAATAAAACATAATGTATATTCCCGGGGTGATCAAAAGGTATTAGGTTCCTACCTCAAGTACTACAACCAAACCACAAGTTCCCAATCCTACTCATGCAAATATTTGAGAAGCAATACTAATGCATAGTAAAAACTGGGTATAGAAGAGTATGATCAAATTGTAACTTGCCTTGCTGACGATTTGCAAACTCTAGAGACTCGTAGTAACAAGCTTTGCACTCTGAGTAATCTAGCGTAGACAAACAGTAGCATACATAAGCAATCACTCAAACGAAACAATGAGAAAATCGAGAAAAGATCCAAATCAAACATGAAACAAGCCAACGGCTAAACTAAACAAAAGTAAAACCTAACGACATTATTATCGTGTGGATTAGATCTTAACAGTAGGTATAAGTGATTAGCTACGATTTGCAAAAAGAAACAACCCAAACGGAGATACAAACTCGAGATACGAACGAAACAAGATCGCTTACTAATCTGGACTAAAGTCAAATTTTATAGTGTCAAAATCATGTTCAAATTGGTTAACTGGAAAGAGTAGAATGTTACGAAGATTTAGGCGCTGGTTTCATCTAATTTTGACTAACGAGTAAAAAGTTACGCTAGTTTTAAGATCAGGGGCTAAATCGTGACAAAACTATTCACGGATAGGTCCTTGGCCAAAAATAAAACTAAAAAGAAAAATCTACCGCGCGAACGTTCGTTAACAGAACTAATCTAACAAAAATCATTCGTTAAAATGAATGAACGAGTGAACGTTTACTAATTAACTACAAACGAAAACTAAACTGATCTAATCCCTAAAACCGAAAAAACGGAAACAACTAACCATTCGGCCGACCGGTTCTTACCGGTTCGCATAGGAAAAATCGGCGGCGGCTCCGGCGAGATCGGATTGGCGGCCGCAGAGGCATAGGCGACGACCGCAGCAGCAACAGCGCGGGACGGCGGCGGCGGTGACTTGGCGAAGGCGACGCGGCTACAAACGGCGGTGGCGGCGCTCGGCGCGGGAGACGAGGCACCGTGCGGCGCGACAACTTGGGAGGAGAGGGAGGCGGCGTGCAGCGTGGCGACTTGGGAGGAGAGGGAGGTGGCGGGGTCCGGTTTTAAAGGCCTCAGGGGGGGACTCCGACTTGGGGGGGAGTCCGGCGGCGGCGGGCAAAACCCGGTCTCCTCCGAGTCCGGCGCGGTTATAACGTTCGGTGCGGGGAAGGCGGTGCGGCCTGTTGGGCCGGCTGGGCTTCGGCCCAGTCGGTCCGGAGACTTTTTTAAAATAATATCACCGCGAAAGAAAATCCTAAATAAATATAAAAATTTCTAAAAATTCCAGAAACAATTTTCACCATCCAAACCTAATATTTAGGACAAGATGAACATTTTTCTGGACTAAAATGCAGTTTTTAAAAATGCATTTTTTTTCTTATTTAAATAAAATAGCAAATAAAATACGAATAATATAATAATTTGATTTTAAAATTCTTTCTCCAATATTTCTCTTAGGTTGAAGAAGTCATATTATCTTATCTCATTTATTTTTATTATTGGAAATAATTGGAGAGAAAATTATTAAAATCAAATTGATCCTCATTTCAAATTTGAAAATAAATTCAAAGATGAAATTTGTGAAACCACCTACTCTCTCCTTGGGTCCTTGAGTTGCTTAAGATTTCTAGGATCACTACCAAAATGCAAAATGAATATGATATGCATATGATGATCTATGTATAACATCCAAATTGAAAATTGGGATGTTACAAACCTACCCCCCTTAAGATGATCTCGCCCTCGAGAGTCGGGTTGGTCAGCAAAATTGTCTGGGTGGTCCCTGCGAAGATCTTCTTCTCGCTCCCAGGTGGCTTCCTCCTCGGTATGGTGGCCCCACTGAACTTTGCAAAACTTGATAACCTTGCTGCGAGTAACTCAGCTAGAAACTCGAGAATCTTGACCGGCTTCTCTTCATAGGTCAGATCACTATCCAACTGAATTGCTTCCCGTGGCACTGTATCTCTCAGAGGAATATTGGCCATCTCTGCATGGCACTTCTTCAACTGGGAAACGTGAAACACATCATGAACTCCTGACAATCCTTCGGGCAGTTCCAACTTGTAAGGAACTTCTCCCATGCGTTCCAAAACCCTGTATGGTCCCACAAAACATGGTGCTAGCTTCCCCTTGACTCCAAAACGTTTAACTCCTCGGAGTGGGGACACACGAAGATATGCTCGGTCTGCAACTTTGTAGATTATCTCCTTGTGTTTAGTATCCGCATAACTCTTCTGCCTTGACTGAGCTACCTTGAGTCTGTCTCGAATCAACTTAACCTTCTCTTCAGAGTCTTTGATTAAGTCTGGTCGAAACAATTGTCGATCTCCAACTTCATCCCACGATAACAGTGTCCTACACCTCCTTCCGTACAAAGCTTCGAAAGGGGCCATCTTTAAACTGGCTTGATAATTGTTGTTATAGGAGAACTCTGCATAGGGTAACTTATCATCCCAACTAGATCCATAATCTAGCGCACAAGCTCTCAACATGTCCTCCAGAATCTGATTGACTCTCTCGGTCAGTCCATCTATCTGGGGATGAAGGGCTGTGTTGAATTCTAGCCTGGTACCCAAAGTTTCGTGTAACTGATTCCAAAACTTTGAAGTAAACTATGTTCCTCTATCTGATATGATGGTCCTCAGAACTCCATGCAGACATACGATCCTAGTCATGTATATCTTCGCCAACTTAGCACTCGTATAAGTTGCCTTCACCAGGATGAAATGGGCTACTTTCGTCGAGCGATCAACTACAACCCAGATAGAGTCATAGCATGAATGAGTCCTGGGTAATCTAGTGATAAAAGCCATGCCAAGTTTATCCCACTTCCATTCGGATATCGGCAACGGCTGTAGCAATCCTGCTGGCTTCTGATGCTCTACCTTAACTCTCTGACATACATCATCGCCGGGAGCCTCGCCCCTTGGCACCTATGGGGCAGGGGCCCTTCGTGAGTGCGATACGAGGCGGAGGAGGCACAGAGAGCAGATCGAGGCGAGCACGCAGGCGGAGTTTTACCCAGCCGGGGCTCTCCGGAGAGATAAAACCCTCATCGCTGCTTGTGTTTGTATTTGATCTTGCTCAAGAGAATGAGCGTATGGTGGTGTTGTGGCGTCGAATGAGTCGAATCGGCGAACCCGTCTCGTTGTGCACGGGCCTCCTTTTATAGTGCAAGGGTCACCGGCGGTGTCAACGAGGGAAGAAGGGGTAGAAAGGTAAAAGAGGTGGTAGTTGGAGCAAAGGGAACAAGGCAGCTTCTGATGCATGAGCAAAGTGGTTTCTACCTACTTTTGTGAGAGGGGACAAGGGCATTTAATGCCGTCGCCGTCGACCCCAAAAGCTCCGCCCTTGCGTCTCCGTCGCCACGGCGATGGATCTACCGCCGTGAAATGCCACCGTGTCCCCAGTTGCGCAGCCATCCGCCATGCGTTCTGGAAAGGCCCAGGCGGCACGTGGGCGGACGAGTAGCCGAGCGCAGAGCACAACAAGCCTCCTTCCGGCAAGCACCTTGCGGGTCTTGATCTTGCCGGGCCCGGAGCTTGCGGGCTCTGAACTGCCGCTCCCGGCCCTTGCCGACGCATGCAGCGCCGAGGCGTGTCTTCCATGATGTAATCTTCTAGTCTTCCCGACGAGCTTCTCTCGCCGGGGCCTTGTGTGAGTGATGTAATCTTGAGCCCGAAATGGCTTTCCCGGCAAGCTCCGCTTGCCGGGTCTCGATCTTCTGTCTTGTACACTTTGTTCTTGAATGGCTTAACATGGGCGGGAAGGTCTCCGGCAAGCACGTGGTAAACCCCTGCCGCTGGAAGGCTGAAAGCTGCCGATGCACAAGTTGGGGTCTTGAGGTACCCCTACCTTAGTACACCGACAGAGCCTCGGCTGGGCCACACTGCAGTGCCGAAGCTGTTGGGCCAGGCCCAAAAGCGATCTGCACGGCACACGCGCCCACCTGGCGCGCGAATCCACTTCCGCCTCGCCGTATCCTCCCCGTAGAACGGCACGCGTCGATTCTTGGCGTCGTGGGAGGCGGGCGGCGATGCGTCTTTATGGCATACACACCCGTGATCGTGGTGCGAGGCGAGGTCACTTCACCCGTCGCTCGGCTCCGCTTTTCGCCACGCTGCCCTCGTGCACGGGGTCGTGGGCGGCGAGTGGGAGGCGAACCGTCACGGTGGAGATGGTGAGTCGGCCCGCCCTCTGCCTTCCTCGCCTTCGATTGGTGGGCGGGCGGTTGAGCCCCACCTCGCCCTTTAAAAAGGGCGGAAGGGGGCACAATGGCCTCACACTTCATCTTCTCCTTCGTCTCCGGCTTTCGTTCTTCTTTACGCCATGGAGGAGGAAATCCCAGCTCTTCGGACGGTGGCAGCGAGGTCACCTCGGGTAGCGCACCTCTCCCTATCCGCACCCGTGGCGGAGCCGCCACAAGGGGGAGAGGGAGGGACGAGGCATGGACGGGGAGGGCGTGGCGAGGCGGTCGGGGAGAGGTGGTCGGGCGGCGCGCCTCCCCATCTCCTCCGGCGGCTCCTGTCCTCGAGGCGGTCCACACCGAGACGATCCAGGAGTTCTTCATCGAGCTGCGCCCGGCGCCTCGGCGTCGCCTCCGGCTGCCAGCCCGTTCGCGGACGCGATGGGACGGATCCACCCGGCGTGATGGAGTTGCGCATGAGGGCTGCGGGATCAGCGGCACTCGAGTGAGTGTCGTGTCCCCAGCCCGGCGTCATGTACTTCGACCGAGGGTGGAAGGCGTTCGCCGGATCCACAGCTTGATGGCGGGGTTTACCCTCCATTTCAAGTTAATGGAGGCGACCTTCTCGCCGTCAAGGTCTTCGGGAGTTCGGGACCCGGCGAGATCTTGTGTGGACAGCTCCTCGGATAGCGAAGTCCCTCCTCGGCGAGTGACGAGGAGGGAGCGGCAGCGGCGAGGGGATGGCGGGTCCGACTAGGCGTCGGACACCGCTGCCTCGCGCGCCACCGGTGACCCCATCTTCTGGGTCGCCGGCCTCCTGAACTCCCCGGGGCCGTCTCCTTGGGCGGTGGCGAGGGAGGCTGCGGAAGAGGAAGAGGGGTGGCGGCAAGGCCGTCAAATCGAGTCGAGGGCGAGGAGCCCTCGGCAGCAGGCCGACGTCCCACCACCCGTCTTCAAGCTCTGCCTCCGGCGCCTCCGTCTCCGCCAAGCTCCTGGCCGGCCCCCGGGAAGTTCTCTTGGTGTCTTCTGGCGCCCGTAGCTCTCCGGGGGCGCGCTCCTCTGTGCCCGTCACCTTGCGCAGCTCCTGAGGGCACGCCACCCGCAGGCCGCAGTGGGCGCCCTCCGCCACGTTCTCCTAGGCGTCCCTTTTGCCCCTTCCCGGCAAGCTTCTCTTGCCGGGGCCTCCTTGACCTGCCTCCTGAACTCCTGAACAGGGAAACAGGAGAAGGATCACGGGCATCTTATCTTTCAATTTGTAAGCCCTCGGGCCTTAGTTGCTTTTTTTAAAATATGTAATCCTCTCTATCATGTTTTTCATCCTCCATGGACTTGTATTAAACTAGGATGTTTTTAATGAAAAGAGGGGAATGCTTGTCGGACTGCGTCTTTTACTTGACTTCGTGCCTTGTATGTTCCTCGCCGGGAGCTTGCGGTGCGAACACGCTTCTTGAGTCACGGGACATCGCGCCCGGCGGCGGTGTTGCTTCCGGCAAGCAACCTTGCCGGGCGATTCGACTTAACTTGCTGAGCAGGCTCGAAAACGAAACAAGGGCGCGAAGCTTGTCGCAGCTCACTTTAACCGTTGAGCGTGCTCGAAAGCAAGATAAGGGTGCAGCAGCACACTTGTGTTCGCCGAGCGGACTCGGGAACAAAACAAGGGCGCAACTGGGTCACGACTTGGCTCCTCCGCGCATGGGTTTTACAAGACACGCTCGTTCGAAGACGCAACTCCGCTTTCCCCGGTCCATGAGAGGATGCATGACGAGGGATGAAAAACTTATCTGATTTCGCATCCCCCGGTGATCCTAGCTTGCCGGGAAGGAACCTTGGCGCTCGCAGCCCCCGGCGACTCTGGTTCCGCCAAAATCCAGGTGCTGGTGTGCTCTTCTGGCCTCTCTTTGTTGCTGCAATTTCAGCCATGAGAACAGCTGAGATAGATCCGCAACAGCTTCATTTTCATGTATATGTATATAAATCCTTGCTATGCAACTTGCAATGCGATGCTGTGCCTTGCCCTTCGTATGCTTATACTCTACGCTCTCGGGGAGCTTGCCGGTGCGACACGCTTGCTGAGTGCGGGACATCAGCAGCCCGCTGGCGGTGTTGCTTTCCGGCAAGCAACCTTGCCGGGCGATTCTGGCAAGACTTGTGTTTGTTGGCGGACTCGGAAACAAACCAAGGGCGAATCAAATCACGACTTAGTTCTTCTGCAAGACAAGTCTCCCATACGAAAAGCATTTCACGGCAGGGCTGGCTGCGCTACACCCTTTGTGCGCTTTTACCCTACGCTTCTAGGGGAACTTGCCGGCGAGGGGCCCTCGTCGCAAGCGCTGAGTGCTGAACTCAAAGCAGCCTGCTGGCCAAGGTCCTACCGGCAAGCAACCTAGCCGATGCTAGTCGCGACGCACTTAGCTTGCTGAGCGGACTCGGAAACGAAGCAAGGGCGAGATGCTTCTCGCGGCTCACTTGAATCGTTGAAAGCAAGATAAGGGTGCGGCTATCCGCGGGTAGGTTCCTCCGCGCACAGGTATCGCGTACAAAGGGCAAACGCGCAAGGAATATATAAAAAGCATGGAACTAAGTAGTGCCCTGCACAAAAGGCTCGGATGACTTAGCTTTTCCGCCTTTTGCGATCTGGCGAGGCCGCGCTTCTCCCTTGATTTCCTCCCTCGTATGTTTTCACCCTCACGCTTCCAGGGAACCTGCCGGCGCAAACACGCTTGCTGAGTGCGGAACATCAGCAGCCCGCTGGCGGTGTTGCCTCCGGCAGGAAGAACTTGTCGGGCTAGTTGCGACGCGCCTTCATCGTTGAGCGGACTCGAAACAGATCAGGGGCGCAACTTAGCCACGACTCGACCCCCATGCGCACAGGTTCTCCATACAAGGTACGAAATTTCAGGGAATACAACTCAAAAGTTTGGAAACTGGCTGCTTTCTTTGCCCTAACGGCCGGTGGAGCTCGATGGCACGTCCTCGACGGCGGCGCAGCATTCCGGAGAGGTGCGCTTGCCGGAGTAGGCACCAGAGCTATTCTCGCCGGGCTTAGCTTGCCGGCGGGGCTCGATGGCGCGCCCTCGACGGCAGCGCAGCGCTCCGAGGAGATGCGCTTGCCGGAGCAGGCATCAGAGCTGTCCTTGCCGGGCTTAGCTTGCCGGCAGGGCTCGATGGCGCGCCCTCGACGGCAGCGCAGCGCTCCGGGGAGATGCGCTTGCCGGAGCAGGCATCAGAGCTGTCCTTGCCGGGCTTCTCGGCGGCAAGCACCTCTTTCTTGTTCTTCCTTCGGTTGTTCCGCCGCCGGTTCTTGTTTGCCGGGGCGGTGTCGTCGCTATCGCTTCCTCCTGCGCCAGCATCCTCCCCGGGGAGTCTCCTCCCCTCCTCCGCGCGTGCGCACTTGTCGGCCAGAGCAAAGAGCTCGCTGACATCCCGAATCTTGGTCATCGCCATCTCTTCACGCATGCGGGCGGTTACGCGACGTTCTAGTGGAGCGCGCCGATAACCGCGGTGGTGGACATCGAGATGTTGTGCCGCACGCGGTCAAGCGTTGGATATACTTGCGCGAGGACTCTCCTTCCATACAGGCCAAAATGTGGAATCACTCTCGGGCGTGGGGTTTGTGGCGCCCGGTGAAGGCGCCAACAAATTGATGGCAAAGGTCGGCCCAAGAAGAAATGGAGCCTTCGGCAAGTGCATAAGCCAGAACGAGCGTTCGGCTTAAGCACGAAGCGGAAGTGGTTCGCCGTAATCTTGTCGTCGCGCCCCCGCAGCCTGCAGACTGCGATGGTGTAGACACCGAGGAACTGGCAGTGCGTCTTGCCGTCGTACTTTTACGCACGTCGGGCTTGAAGTTTTTCATCTTTGGCCTTTGGGACGCGCCGCTTCGCGGGTGAACGCAGGCAGCTCGCCGCGTCTGACGCAAGTCGCTCGTTCACCAGCGTCTGCTTGTCGGCAGCGTTTCAGCTCTGGTCGATTGTCGCCCGAGCTTCGGGCGGCGCTCGATCGTGGTCCGAAGCGTCTTCTTATCGCCCGATCGTCGAGGACTGGCGTTAGTCCCAGCGAGCCCGCGGATCCGGCAACGCGTGGAGCCGTCGTCGGCGTTGTTCCAGCGGGCGGCGTCTTACGCTTCTGCGGCGGGAGTGCACCGAGGTTGCACCCGGCGCCTTTGTCGCCGTTAGCGCCGTCTTCTCGGCTTGCGCGCGCCGCGAGGTCGCCGGCTGCTGTGAAGGGTCGTTGTTGGCGGCGACCAGGCTCTTGATGGTGGCCCTCCAGTCTTCGGCTTTGTCCGCCGCTGGAGGGAAGTCGAGGAGCAGTTGCGCCCTTACGAGCGCTTCTGCCGGAGTGGAGGGGAGCGGGAGCGAGCGGTGCGAGGAGCGGGGTAGGCTCGGACTCCTAACGGTGTTAGAAGGAGCAGGGTCCTCCCCCGGCGCCTTCGCTTTGCTCGTGTCCGGACGTTGGCCCGGAGCATCCCGCGAGCCCCCAGCGTGTCCTTGCCCCAGCAGGCGGATACCGCCTCCCGTGGTATGGCGCTGCTGGGTCGTCGTGCGCTGAGACGGACGTGGATCCACGGAGACCGAGGCGCGGTCACCCGTCCCGTCCTTGGATCTAGTGGCGCCGCGAGTGTCTTCGGCGGCGACCACCCTTCCGTCGGCGTCTCCGCCGCCCACCGCTGGCTCGGTGGTGGCGGAAGAGACGCAGACAGACCTCCAACCTCCGAAGGCTTCTTCTTCGGGCCATGGCGTAGTTGTTGTGAAGTTGGTGATGAAATTGGAGAGGTTGATGACGAGTGCGCCCGCGCGGACACCGGATCAGGTCCGCACAACCTCGACGCCCCCTACTGGCGCGCCAAAGATGCCGGGAGTCACGCCTTGCGGCACCTATGGGGCCGGGGCCCTTCGTGAGTGCTTGACGAGGCGGAGGAGGCACAGAGAGCGGTCGAGGCGAAGCACGCCAGGCGGAGTTTTACCCAACCGGGGCTCTCCGGAGATAAAACCCCTACTGCTGCTTGTGTTTGTATTTGATCTTGCTCAAGAGAATGAGCGTATGGTATGTTGTGGCGTCGAATGAGTCGAACTGTCCGAACCCCCGTCTACGTTGTGCACGGGCCTCCTTTTATAGTGCAAGGGTCACCGGATGTGTCAGCGAGGAAGAAGGGGTAGAAAGGTAAAAGAGGTGGTAGTTGGAGCAAGTCTTGCGGAACGGTGCAGCTACAAAGATTGCATGAACGATGGTTTCTACCTACTTTTGTGAGAGGGGACAAGGGCATTTAATGCCGTCGCCGTCGACCCCAAAAGCTCCCCGCCTTGCGTCCCGTCGCCGCCACGGCGATGGATCTACCGCCGTGAAATGCCACCGTGTCCCCAGGCTGCGCAGAGCCATCCGCCACGCGTTCTGGGAAGGCCCTGCGGCGACGGCGGGACGAGCTGGAGCGCAGGCACACAGCGTACTCCTTCCGGCAAGCACCTTGCCGGGGTCTTGATCTTGCCGGGCTCTGTAACTTGCCGCTCCCCGGGCCCTTGCCGGGACGCATGCAGCGCCGAGGCGTGTCTTCTATGATGTAATCTTCTAGTCTTCCCGACGAGCTTCTCTCGTCGGGGCCTTGTGTGAGTGATGTAATCTTGAGCCTGAAATGGCCTTCCCGGCAAGCTCCGCTTGCCGGGGTCTCGATCTTCTGTCTTGTACACTTTGTTCTTGAATGGCTTAACATGGAGCAGGAAGGTCTCCGGCAAGCACGTGGCAAACCCTGCCGCGGTAAGCTGCAACTGCCCGTGCACAAGTTGGGGTACTGAGGTACCCCTACCTTAGTACACCGACAATCACATACTGCTACATACTCGGCAATATCCTTCTTCATTCTTGTCCACCAGAAACTTTCCTTCAAATCCAGGTACATCTTAGTGTTGCCTGGGTTAATCGAGTAAGGCGAATCATGAGCCTCCTGAAGAATCAACTTCCTGATCTCAGGGTCATCGGGCACATATATACGATCCTCAAACCATAAGGTGTCATGCTCATCCTCACAAAATCCTTTAGCCTTTCCTTTACTCATCCTTTCCTTTATCTAAGCAATATCATTGTCCATCTTCTAGGCTTCTCTGATCTTACCCAACAAAGTGGACTGAATTTCCATTGCTGCAAGATAACCCCTCGGAACTATCTCCAAGCATAGCTCTCGAAGGTCATCTGCTAACTCCTTAGGTAATCCTCCGGTTATGAGCATGTTAACATAACTCTTACGGCTCAACGCATCTGCTATGACATTGGCCTTTCCGGGATGATAATGCAAACTCATGTCATAGTCCTTTATGAGCTCCAACCATCTCCTTTACCTGAGGTGTAACTCCTTCTGCGTGAAGATGTATTTCAAACTCTTATGATCCGTGTAAACATCACAACGGTTTCCGATGAGAAAGTGTCTCCATGTCTTGAGCGCATGCACTACGGCTGATAACTCCAAATCATGCATAGCATAATTCAACTCGTGAGGTCGAAGCTGTCGTGAGGCATATGAAGCAACTCTTCCTTCCTGCATAAGCACACCTCCAAGTCCTCGACGTGATGCGTCGCAATACACTTGGAAATCCTTGTGTTGGTGCAGGAGAATCAAGATCGGGCAGAATCACGACGCTTTCTTCAACTCCTAAAAACTGGCCTCACAATCCTCAGTCCATTTAAACTTAGTGTCTTTCTTCAATAACTCCGTCATGGGCTTTGCAATCTTGGAGAAATTCTCAATAAATCTCCGGTAATAACCTGCGAGTCCAAGAAAACTTATGATCTCTCCTACTGAGGTGGGTGCCAACAATTTAGTGACAGAAGCAACCTTGGTAGGGTCTACTGTTGTTCCTTCTCCGGATATAACATGTTCGAGAAATCCAACTTCCTTTAACCAAAACTCACATTTGCTGAACTTGGCATACAACTGATGTTCTCTGAGCTTCTCGAGAACCAAACACAAATGCTCCTTATGCTCCTCTTCATTCTTCGAGTAGACCAATATGTCATCAATGAACACCACGACGAACTTATCCAAAAACTCCATGAACACCTTGTTCATCATACTCATGAAATAGGCAGGGGCATTAGTCAAACCAAATGACATAACTGTATACTCATATAGCCCATACCTCGTGGTAAAAGCTGTCTTAGGAATATCCTGCTCTTGGATCTTCAATTGGTGATAACCTGATCAAAGATCGATCTTGGAGAATACTTTAGGTCCTTGCAATTGGTCAAACAAATCATTGATCATCGGCAGAGGGTATTTGTTTTTGATCGTCACCCCATTCAGCACACGATAATCAACAACCATCCTCAAAGATCCATCCTTCTTCTCCACTCGAAGCACTGGGGCTCCCCAAGGTGATGAACTTGGTCGAATGTAGCCTTTCTCTAGTAACTCCTTTATCTGTTTCTTAATTTCCTCCAGATCCTTTGCAGGCATCCGATAAGGTCTCTTGGATATTGGTCTAGTGCTTGGCAATAACTCAATCAAAAACTCAATGTCTCGATCCGGTGGCATGCCTGGTAACTCCTCCGGAAATACATCGGGGTAATCCTTCACCACTGGTACTTCCTCCTATACAACTCCTGATAAGGAATTCAACTGAGTCCTCCTCGGCGCATGCCTGGATACATACTTGATCCTCTTTCCTTATGGGGTTGTGAGAAGGATTGATTTGCTGGCGCAATCGATGTTTCCCTCAAACTTGGATAGCTAATCCATGCCTAGTATCACATCCAATCCTTGTGACTCCAGAACAATCAGGTCGGTGGGGAAAAAATGTCTACCTATGGTTACTGGCAACTGATAGCATCCCCTACTAGCCATATACTCTGCTCCTGGGGAACTTACTAACATAGGTGACTTAAGGGCTACTGTTGGCAATTTATACTTATCCACAAATCCCCTTGATATGAATGAATGCGATGCACCAGTATCGAAAAGAACAAGTACGGTAAATGCATTAATCAAAAACTTACCAACAACTACGTCGGGTTGATCCTCAATCTCCTCCACACTGACGTGGTTCACCTGACTTTTGGTGAAGGGGTTGGGCTTCTTGGCAGAACCTCCATTGCCAATTCCATTGTTGGCTTTAGGACAATCATTGGCATAATGTCCGGTCTTCTGGCACTTGAAATAAGTAATGTGGCTTAGATCCCTCTTGGCTGGTGTTGAGGTGTTGGAACGGTTATGACTGTTGCTTCCTCCATTCCCATTGCCATTCTTGGGGCCACCGTGGTTGTGCGAACTTGCTCCATTGTGCGTGTGTCCTCCATGGTTATGAGTATGTCCTCCCAAGTATGGGGTATAGCGGGGCTTCTGCTGAGCTCCAGAATTGTTCCTCCCCTGTCCATACTTCCTCTTGCGATTGTCAATCTGTTGTTGTTTGCCTTCTATCATGAGGGCCATGTCTACCAACTCCTGGTAGTTGTTGAATGTTGCCACCGTCAACTACATGCTCAGCTCATCGTTGAGTCCCTCAAGAAACTTCTCCTGCTTTGCGGCGTCTGTGGCCACATCATCTGGAGCATAGCGTGCTAACTTGCTAAATTCATCCACATACTGTCCCACTGTACGACCTCCTCGTGCAAGTTGCGAAACACACGCTTCTTCATGCTCATAGCTCCTGCTGAAACATGGGCGGTGTGGAAAGCCTGCTAAAACTGATCCCATGTAACTTTATCAATAGGGTAAGTGGTGGTGAAATTCTCCCACCAAGATGCTGCGGGTCCATCAAGCTGATGTGCGACAAAGTGAACTCTCTCCGCATCTGTGCATCCTGCAGTGGTCAGCTCTCTTCCAATCATGCAAAGCCAATCATCTGCAACAATCGGCTCGGTGCTACTAGAGAACACCGGCAGATTCAACCTCAGAAAATGGGCTAGGTTGTCAACAGAGGGTGGTGGAGGTGGGTTGTTGTTGTTGTTGCCTTGGTCCTGGTTCTGAACTAACATCTGCATCAAGGAATTCTGCTGCTAGATCAACTGAGTGAGCTTCGGTGGGAACACGAATCCATTGTCACGTCTCAGAGGCATCTGATGAGTTAGAAGGGGTGAGAAAACAGAATAAAATAAGATCTAAGAGAGATCACTACCCATATGCTCATGAGACAAACACATTCAATTCACTTCATTTAATAGCACACAAGGTTCACACAAACGATCTAAACTACGATTACAACTCGATCGATGCTAACTACTTGGAAGAATACTACTAGTACAATGGTGGTCATCTAGAAATTTTGATCAGAGGAAGACTCCATGATATCTGCTCCAGCTTCGTCAACGTAGTCATCATCACTGTCATCATTTGCATCATTGTCCGTGTCGGTGTCGTCCAAGATGATGTAGTCCTCTGAACGGATCTCCTTAGCTGTTTCTCACTTGTGACTCTCCACTGGTAGTCCTAGCTTCCTCTTCAGATCTTCATGCTTCTCCAGTAGTACAGAAATTTCTTCCTCATATCCATCACGTGCAAACTTGTGTTCCTCTTCTAGCTCGTTGTTCTTCTTCATCAGCTTCTTGATCTTCTTCATGTTGAAACATAGTTTATTCTCTTGCGACGAATATGATCACCCATCTCCTAAATGTAAGCTGCAATTAATCCGTCCCTCCTGGTACGAATCATCTCCCATTCTTCGTCTCGGCGGCCACATATTTGGTAGATAGTATTTTCCAGCTCCTTGTGATACACCTTACATATGCGTCCAAAAGTGATATGGGTTACCATGATCTTTCCTAAACTCCAGCTTGGTGCATCCAGGTAGAAATCAATAGGCTCCGTTGTTAGCGCGAACGTCCTCCCAGGTACCCAGACTTTGATCTTCCAGCACTCCTCTTCTAGTACAGTAGCAGAGAAAGTCCCCGTGAAGCTTGGTAGTCCGATGTTCAGGTACTTAGTGACTTCCTTCAAGTGTCGTCCGAAAGGGGTGTCATCATCCGGCTGAGTGAACTTGTTCCTGGGGTCCGCCATCTATAGAGTAGAAATAGAGTAGAGAAGAGAAATCATGTGGCTTATTCTAGTGGGCACGTCCTACAGTCAGTGTGTGCTCTGATACCATCTTGTAGCGACCACGATCCCAATGGACCGAAGTCTCTGTGCATCAGCGTCATCCCTGGATCGATAATGCTGACACGCACAATACTCGAGGAATTATAACAGAGTTCAATCACACACTTATTACATCGAGTCCTCATAAAGAGTATGATTACACAAAAATATCATGGCTGAAGGCCATCTAAACTAAATAACTGCGAAAGCTTCGAAGATAATGAGTCCATCAACTTCAATGGCATAGCTAAGTGCAAGACAATGACCTATCGCACCTTATTCATCGTCTGAGTAGTCTGCAACATGAGACATTGCAGCCGTGTAGGTCAACACATTGAATATGTTGGCAGAGTTACACTGTAAAGCAATGAAATGCAAGAACTATATGTACATGCAATATTGGGCTGGTGGAGCCTCTAAGTTTATGATTTTGCATAAAGCTAGTTTTTCCCTACAACAAAGGAATAAATTTATTTAACTACTCCCAAGTTGTTCCAATATTTGGGAAGGTTCCCCCAACTCAAATCCCAATTAAACTATATTATCATTTAACCCAATTCAATTAATATAAGAGCGATGCAATCAACAATAATATCCAATTCCAGATACTGAAGACATCCATAACTGGGGACACGCTAACCATGATTAGTTTATACACTCCATAGAGGTTGCGTACTTTTCCCCACAAGACTCGACCGCATCCATGATCGGAAGATCGAGACATAGTCTTTCTGAAGCATTAACTCTCTACTCCATGCTAGTCCGCCTCTTCGAGAGCTCATACAACTTACTCAACTATGCCAGAGCCCATAATGGCTTATGGCTGCACATGGAAGTTTCTAGTCATGAAATATCATAATGATCCCTTTGAGCCCGGGTGGTGAACCGAGGAAAAATCACACGGATACCCCCAGATTTCCCTTAATAGACAACACTGGGTTCCCCTGGTGCCTCGACAAATCCACCCAGATGTGCATTAAAGTTTCCACCTTAATGTTATCTAAGATTTAAAAACTCTCAAAACACTCTATACAATCCCTGTCTACGAGCATGGCTAAGCAATAATAAAGCATAACGTATATTCCTGGGGTGATCGAATGGTATTAGGTTCCTACCTCAAGTACTACAACCAAACCACAAGTTCCCAATCCTACTCATGCAAATATTTGAGAATCAATACTAATGCATAGTAAAACTAGGTATAAAAGAGTATGATCAAAGTGTAACTTCCTTGCTGATGATCTGCAAACTCTAGCAACTCTTAGTAACAAGATTTGCACTCCGGGTAATCTAGCATAGACAAACAGTAGCATACATAAGCAATCACTCAAACAAAACAACGAGAAAATCTAGAAAAGATCCAAATCAAACACGAAACAAGCCAACGGCTAAACTAAACAGAAAGTAAATCGAGCAGCATTATGATTGTGTGGATTAGTTCTTAACAGTAGGTATAAGTGATTAGCTACGATTTGCAAAAAGAAACAACTCAAACGGAGAAACGAAACTCGAGATACGAACAAAACAAGATCGTTTACTAATCTAGACTAAAGTCAAATTTTACAGTGTCAAAATCATGTTCAAGTTGGTTAACTGGAAAGAGCAGAACGTTAAAAAGATTTAGGTGCTGGTTTCATCTAATTTGGACTAACGAGTAAAAAGTTACGCTAGTTTTAAGATCAGGGGCTAAATCACGATAAAACTATTCGCGGATAGGTCCCTGGGCAAAAATAAACTAAAAAGAAAAATCTACCGCGCGAACGTTCGTTAGCAAAACTAATCTAACGAAAACCGTTTGTTGAAACGAACGAACGAGTGAACGTTTACTAATTAACTACAAACGAAAACTAAAATGATCTAATCCCTAAAACTGAAAAAACGGAAACAAAAACCGTTCGGTGGGCCGGTTCTTACCAGTTCGCGTCGGAAAAACCGGTGGCGGCTCCGGCGAGATCGGATTGGCGGAGGCGGCGTCGGGCGACGACGGCAGCAGAACAGCTGGGTGGCGGCGGTGGCTGGAGGCAGGCGTGGCGGCGCTCTGCGGCGGGAGGCGAGGTTGCGGGCGGCGCGGCGACTTGGGAGGAGAGGGAGGCGGCGGGGTCCGGTTTTAAAGGCCTCGGGGGGGCTCCGACTTTGGGAGGGGTCCGGCGGCGGCGGGCGAAGCACGGACTCCTCCGAGTCCGGCGCAGCTACGGCATGTGGCGCGGGGAAGGCGGCGCGGCTGGGCTTCGGCCCAATCGGTCCGGAGACTTTTTTTAAAAAAATATCGCCACGAAAGAAAAATCCTAAATAAATATAACAAAATTCTGAAAATTCCGAAACAATTTTCATCGTCCAAACCTAATATTTAGGACAAGATGAACATTTTTCTGGACTAAAATGCAGTTTTAAAAAATGCATTTTTACTAATTCAAATAAAATACCAATAAAATAATAATTTGATTTTAAAATTCTTTCTCCAATATTTCTCTTATGTTGAAGAAGTCATATTATCTTTTGTCATTTATTTTTATTATTGGAAATAATTGGAGAAAAAATTATTAAATCAAATTGGTCCTCGTTTTAAATTTGAAAATAAAATCAAAGATGAAATTTGTGAAACCACCAACTCTCTCCTTGGGTCCTTGAGTTGCTTAAGATCTCTAGGATCACTACCAAAATGCAAAATAAATATGATATGCATATGATGATCTATGTATAACATCCAAATTGAAAATTGGGATGTTACACTACTAGTTTTATGGAGAATAGATCCATCCATAATGGGTAAAGCACCAGCACAAGTAAAGAAATCTTGAATAACCCCTTTCCCAATAATATTACCGCTACCAATGCGAACTTTTTAGTGTGCAAAATAGTAGATTCTTCTTGAGGATTCGTATTAGCAAAAGCAGCAAAGCTCCCCCCATCGTTACTACTATCCTTTTCAACAATAACCTCCCCAATTTCAGACATGGTGGCAACAAACCAATCTAACAAACCGGGCAGAAAAAGTAAGCGAAGAAGACGAACGGAAGAGAGGCGAAGGAAAAGCAAATCTTTTCGAAAATCGTTTTAGAGGTGGGGGAGGGGAAAATGAGAGGCGAATGGCTAATAATGTAATGCAAGAGATGAGAGTTTATGATGGGTACTTGGTATGGCTAGACTTGACATAGATCTCCCCGACAACGGCGCCAGAAATTCTTCCTCCTACTTCTTGAGCTTGCGTTGATTTTTCCCTTGAAGAGGAAAGGGTGATGCAGCAAAGTAGAGTAAGTATTTCCCTAAGTTTAAGAACCAAGGTATCAATCCTGTAGGAGATAATGCACAAGTCACTAAATACCTGCACAAACAATCAACAACTTGCACCCAACGTGATAAAGAGATTGTCAATCCCTTCACGGTTACTTGCAAAAGTGAGATCTTATAGAGATAGATAAATGGTAAAGTAAATATTTTTGGTATTTTTGGTTTATAGATCGAAAAGTAAAAGATTGCAAAAATAGTAGATCGGAAACTAGTATGATGGAAAAGAGACTTAATGTGATGGAAAAGAGACCCGGGGGCCATAGGTTTCACTGGTGGCTTCTCTCAAGATAGCAAATAATACGGTGGGTGAACAAATTACTACCGAGCAATTGATAGAAGAGTGCATAATTATGACGATATCTAAGTCAATGATCATGAACATAGGCATCACGTCCGTCTCAAGTAGACCGAAATGATTCTGCATCTACTACTATTACTCCACACATCGACCGACTCCTGCTTGCATCTAGAGTATTAAGTTCATGAAGAAGAGAGTAACGCATTAAGTAAGATGACATGATGCAGAGAAATTAACTCAAGCAATATGATGAAAACCCCATCATTTTATCCTCGATGGCAACAATAAAATATATGCCTTGCTGCCCCTACTGTCACTGGGAAAGGACATCGCAAGATTGAACCCAAAGCTAAGCACTTCTCCCATTGCAAGAAAAACCAATCTAGTAGGCCAAACTAAACCAATAATTTGAAGAGACTTGCAAAGATATCAAATCATGCATATAAGAATTCAGAGAAGACTCAAATAATATTCAGGAATAATCTGATCATAAATCCACAATACATCAGATCTCGGCAAACACGCCGCAAAAGAACATTACATCAAATAGATCTCCAAGAACATCGAGGAGAACATGGTATTGAGAATCAAAGAGAGAGAAGAAGCCATCTAGCTATTAGCTATGGACCCGTAGGTCTGTGGTAAACTACTCACACCTCATCAGAAGGGCAATGGTGTTGATGTAGAAGCCCTCCATGATCAAATCCCCCTCTAACAAGACGCCGGAAAAGGTCCCTAGATGGGATCTCATGGATATAGAAGGTTGCGGCGGTGTAAAATCATTTTCGTGGATCCCCTGATGGTTTTGGGGTATAAGAGTATATATAGGCGAAAGAATTAGGTCAGGAGAGCTCCGAGGGGCCCATGAGGTAGGGGGCGCGCCCTCCACCCTGTGGCCGCCTCATTGAGTCTCCGACTTCATCTCCAAGTCTCCTTGTTTGCTTCTGGTCCAAGAAAGATCATCGCGAAAGTTTCATTCCGTTTGGACTCTGTTTGGTATTCCTTTTCTGCGAAACTCTAAAACAGGCCAAAAAACAGAAACAGGCATTGGAATTTAGGTTAATAGGTTAGTCCAAAAATAATATAAAATAGCATATAAATGCATCTAAAACATCAAACACAGATAATATAATAGCATGGAGCAATCAAAATTATAGATACGTTGGAGACGTATCAGTAATACACATCACAAGAAGCTTGCAAGCAAAGTGACTAAGGAGTTAGTTACGAGATGATGTATTACGGAACAAGTTAAGAGACTTGCTGAAGGAAATATGCCATAGAGGAAATAATAAAGTTGGTTATTTTATATTTCCATGTTCCTGATAAAGGTTTATTATTCATGCTAGAATTGTATTGATAGGAAATACATGTGTGAATACATAAACAAACACCGTATCCCTAGTAAGCTTCTACTAGACTAGCTTGTTGATCAAAGACGGGAAGCTTTCCTAACCATAGACATGCCCTATCATTTGATAATGGGATAACATCATTAGGAGAATGATGTGATGGACAAGACCCATCCGTTAGCTTAACATATTGATCGTCGAGTTTATTGCTCTTGCTTTGTTGATGACAAATACATATTCCTTCGGCTATGAGATTATGCAACCTCCGGATACCGGAGGAATACCTTGTGTGCTATCAAACATCACAACGTAACTAGGTCATCATGAAGATGCTCTACAGGCATCTCCGAAGGTGTTTGTTGAGTTGGCATAGATCGAGATTAGGATTTGTCACTCCGAGTATCGGAGAGTATCTCTGGGCCCTCTCGGTAATACACATCATAAGAAGCCTTGCAAGCAAAGTGACTAAGGCCTTAGTTGGAAGAAGATGTATTACGGAATGAGTAAAGAGACTTGCTAGTAACAAGATTGAACTAGGTATGAAGATACCGATGATCGAATCTTGGGCAAGTTACATACCAATGGACAAAGGGAATTACATATGTTGTCATCAGGTTCAACCAAAAAAGTTCTTCATAGAATATGTAGGAGCCAATATGAGCATCTAGGTTCCGCTATTGGTTATTGACCAGAGAGGTGTCTCGGTCATGTCTTTATAGTTCTCGAACCTGTAGGGTCCGCACGCTTAACATTCGTTGACGATATAGTGTTATATGAGTTATATGATTTGGTGACCGAATGTTGTGTTGAGTCCCGGATGAGATCATGGACATGACGAGGAGCTCCGGAATGGTCCGTGGGTAAAGATTGATATATAGGGCGATGGTATTCGGACACCGGAAGTGTTTCAGAGTGTACCGGATAGTCATCGGAATACCGAAGGAGGTACCAGACACCCCCGGGAGGGTAATGGGCCTATTGGGCCATTAGAGGGGAGCACGGCAGCCCACAAGGGGATGACGCACCCCCTATGACAACCGGCCAAGTGGGACAATGGAAAGGGGGGATTCGGCATCCCCCTTCCTTCCCTCACCCCCTTTCCATTTTCCACTTCAGCAAATATGGAAGGGGGCGTGGCCAAGGGCAGGAGCCCAAGTAGGATTCGACCCTCTTTGGGGTGTCCATTGGCCTCTCCCCTCTCCCCCACCTATATATATGTGGGTGGGGGCGCCACACATAACCACGACAATTGCTTAGCCGTGTGCGGCGCCCCCCTCAACCGTTTACACCCTTGGTCATATTTTCGTAGTGCTTAGGCGAAGCCCTGCGGAGATAACTTCACCATCACCGTCACCACACTGTCGTGCTACCGAAACTCACTCACTACTTCGCCTTCTTGCTAGATCAAGTTGGGTGTGTGCTGAACATGGATGTGTCGTGCATTTGGTACTCGATCGGTTGGAGCACGAAGAAGGTCGACTACATCAACCGTGTTAACAAACGCTTCCGCTTATGGTCTACGAAGGTACATAGACACACTATTGATAACCCACAAGTGTAGGAGATAATTGTAGCCTCTTTCGATAAGTAAGAGTGTTGAACCCAACGAGGAGCTAAAGGTAGAACAAATATTCTCTCAAGTCCTATCTGCCACTGATACGACTCTACGCACGCTTAGTGTTCGCCTTACCTAGAACAAGTATGAAACTAGAAGTACTTTGTAGGAGTTGTTGGATAGGTTTGCAAGATAATAAAGAACACGTAAATAAAAAGTAGGGGCTGTTTAGATAAAAAAAAAGCAATAAAGTAAATATAGCGAGTGTGGAAAAGTGGTGGTAGGAGTTGTGAAATTGTCCCTAAGCAATTGACAACTTTACTAGACCGATAGCAAGTTTTATGTGGGAGAGACATAAGCTAACATACTTTCTCTTCTTGGATCATATGCACTTATGATTGGAACTCTAGCAAGCATCCGCAACTACTAAAGATCATTAAGGTAAAACCCAACCATAGCATTAAAGCATCAAGTCCCCTTTATCCCATACGCCACAACCCCCTTACTCGGGTTTATGCTTCTGTCACTCAAGCAACCCACTATAAGCGAATCATGAACGTATTGCAACACCCTATAGCGGGAATCCCTCATGCTTGCGCGACACGGGGGGCACAATAGGACAGCAAAATAACCACAAGCAAATTAAACCAATCATAGCAATTCACCAATCACCGATAGGATAACGAAAATCTACTCAGACATCATAGGATGGCAACACATCATTGGATAATAATATGAAGCATAAAGCACCATGTTCAAGTAGAGGGTACAGCGGGTTGCGGGAGAGTGGACCGCTGAATATAGATGGGGGAAGGTGATGGAGATGTTGGTGAAGATGGCGGAGGTGTTGGTGAAGATCGCGGTGATGACGATGGACCCCGGCGGCGTTCCGGCGCCACTGGAAGCAAGGGGGAGAGAGCCCCCCTTCTTCTTCTTCTTCCTTGACCTTCTCCCTAGATGGGAGAAGGATTTCCCCTCTGGTCCTTGGCTCCCATGGCGTGGGAGGGGCCCTTCCCAGATTGGATCTATCTCTCTGTCTCTCTCTGTTTTAGCGTTCTCACATTCTGCCATGGCACTATTTCTTTTATATCTGGAGATCCGTAACTCAGATTGGATTGAAACCTTCGCTCAAATATTTTTCCAAAAATAGCTTTCTTGCGCCAAAAGAAGAGCAGCAACCGCGGGCCCACGAGGGTCAGGGGCGCGCCCAGTATAAGTGGGCGCGCGGGCCACCCTCGTGGCCACCTCAGGCACCGTCTCGCGTTGATTTTACTTCCCAAAAATCATAAATATTCCAAAATAATTCCCCGACCGTTTTTATCCCGTTTGGACTCCGTTTGATATTGGGTTTCTGCGAAACATAAAACATGCAACAAACAGGAACTGGCACTGGGCACTGGATCAATATGTTAGTCCCAAAAATAGTATAAAAAGTTGCCGAAAGTATATGAAACTTGAATAATATTGGCATGGAACAATCAAAAATTATAGATACGGCGGAGACGTATCAGCATCCCCAAGCTTAATTCCTACTCGTCCTCGAGTAGGTAAATGATAAAAAAGATAATTTTTGATGTGGAATGCTACCTAGCATAACCTTGATCATATGTCCAATCATGGCATGAATATTATGACACGAGTGATTCAAAGCAATAGTCCATCATTTGACATAATAACAATAATACTTCAAGCGTACTAGTAAAGCAATCATGTCTTTTCAAAACAACATGGCCAAAGCAAGCTTATTCCTACAAAATCATATAGTTTGGTCATGCTTCATTTTCGTCACACAAAAATGCTCCCATCATGCACAACCCCGATGACAAGCCGAGCAATTTGTTCATACCTTTTAACGCGCTTCAGCTTTTTCAACCCTCACGCAATACATGAGCGCAAGCCATGGATATAGCACTATAGGTGGAATAGAATATGATGGTGGGGGTTTATGTGGAGAAGACAAAAAGGGAGAAAGTCTCACATCGACGCGGCTAATCAACGGGCTATGGAGATGCCCATCAATTGATGTCAATGCGAGGAGTAGGGATTGCCATGCAACGGATGCACTACGAGCTATAAGTGTATGAAAGCTCAACAAAAGAAACGAAGTGGGTGTGCATCCAACTTGCTTGTTCATGAAGACCTAGGGCATTTGAGGAAGCCCATCGTTGGAATATACAAGCCAAGTTCTATAATGAAAATTCCCACTAGTATATGAAAGCGACAACATAGGAGACTCTCTATATGAAGAACATGGTGCTACTCTGAAGCACAAGTGTGGTAAAAGGATAGTTACATTGCCCCTTTTTTGGTTGGGCTTCTTTAGCCCCCTTTTTTTTATTTAGGCTTCTTTGGCCTCTCTTTTTTATGGGGCAATGCTCTATAATGATGATCATCACACTTTTATTTACTTACAATTCGATACTAGAACAAAGATATGACTCTATATGAATGCCTCCGGCGGTGTATCGGGATGTGCAATGATCTAGCATAGCAATGACATCAAAAAACGGACAAGCCATGAAAACATCATGCTAGCTGTCTTACGATCATGCAAGGCAATATGACAATGAATGCTCAAGTCATGTATATGATGATGATGGAAGTTGCATGGCAATATATCTCGGAATGGCTATGGAAATGCCATGATAGGTAGGTATGGTGGCTGTTTTGAGGAAGATATAAGGAGGCTTATGTGTGATAGAGCGTATCATATCACGGGGTTTGGATGCACCGGCGAAGTTTGCACCAACTCTCAAGGTGAGAAAGGGCAATGCACAGTACCGAAGAGGCTAGCAATGATGGAAAGGTAAAAGTGCGTATAATCCACGGACTCACATTAGTCATAAAGAACTCATATACTTATTGCAAAAGTTTATTAGCCCTCGAAGCAAAGTACTACTATGCATGCCCCTAGGGGGATAAATTGGTAGGAAAAGACCATCGCTCGTCCCCGACCGCCACTCATAAGGAAGACAATCAAAGAAACACCCCATGCTTCAAATTTGCCACACAACGGTTACCATACGTGCATGCTATAGGACTTGCAAACCTCAACACAAGTGCTTCTACAATCCACAACTACCCACTAGCATGACTCTAATATCACTATCTTTATATCGAAAACTATTGCAAGGAATCGAACATATCATATTCAGCAATCTACAAGTTTATGTAGGATTTTATGACTAACCATGTGAATGACCAATTCTTGTCATCTCTCTAAAAAGATATAAGTGAAGCAAGAGAGTTTAATTCTTTCTACAAAAGATGTGCCCACGCTCTAACAAATATAAGTGAAGCAAAAGAGCATTCTACAAATGGTGTTTTCTAGTGAAGAGAAACAGGCAATCCAAACATCAAAAGATATAAGTGAAGCACATGAAGCATTCTATAAAGCCATACTCAGAAGATATAAGTGAAGTGCAAAGAGCATTCTATAAATCAACCAAGGAATATGTCATACCAGCATGGTGCATAAAATAAAAATCAAAACTAAATGCAAAAGACGCTCCAAGATTTGCACATATCGCATGAACGAAACGAATACGGAAACATACCGATACTTGTTGAAGAAAGAGGGGATGCCTTCCGGGGCATACCCAAGCTTAGACGCTTGAGTCTCCTTGAATATTTACTTGGGGTGCCTTGGGCATCCCCAAGCTTGAGCTCTTTCCTCTCTTCCTTTTCCTCATATCGAGACCTCCTCGATCAAACACTTCATCCACACAAAACTTCAACAGAAAACTTGGTAAGATCCGTTAGTATAATAAAGCAAATCACTACTCTAGGTACTGTTGCAAACCAATTCATATTTTGTATTTGCATTGTGTCCACTGTAATATAGCTTTTCCATGGCTTAATCCGCTGATAGAAATTGATAGTTTCATCAAAAAAAGCAAACTATGCATCAAAAACAGAATTTGTCTTAAACAGAACAGTCTGTAGCACTCTGAACATTCACCATACTTATGTACCCCAAAAATTCTACCAAAATTAGAAAAAATAAACAATGTGTACAACAAGACAGTGCAAAAAGAATCAGAACCATTTGACATTCCAGTAAAAAATGTAAAATCGCTCACTACAGCAAAAGTTTCTGTCCCGCACCGTACAAACCAACAAGCATTGTAAACATTCTAAAGGCAAACCTTGGCACATTATTTTTATAATACAATGGAATTGTACAAGGGGATAATTATTTTTGATGAAAAGTTTCTGTAATTAAGATTCACAAAGTTTCCGTGAGCATGAACAAAGTTCAAGGAGCTCTCCCACTTCAACAATGCTTGTCTCTCTCACTTTCACTTTCCTTTTTGAAAAGTTTTGGGTTCCCCTCTTTATTTTTTTGCTTTTGAACTATATGAAAGCACACAATAGAAATAAATGAATCTCTAAAACTTCCGGGTTGTCTCCCTGGCAGCGCTTTCTTTAAAGCCATTAAGCTAGGCATATAGTGCTCAAGTGATTAATCCACCCGGATCCCAATGTATATCAAAGGCAATTTTAATTAACAATGATTTGTAATTTAGTAGTGAGCACAAAGTAACATATATCATGCAACAACGAAGTCTAACTCTCTCCCTATGCATCGGCATGTCATAAAAGAACAATTTATGCACACCATGTAAAGGCCAATGCATAGTATAAGCAGTTTCTTGCAATTCTACCATATTGGATACATAGAGAGGTGGAGATATAGTTCCTCTCTCATAATAATTGCAAGTTGGAGCAGCAAGCACATGCATATTATATTCATCAAAATCATCATGTGTAGTAGTAAAAAGCAACCCATCAATATAATCCTTAATAAGCACAAACTTCTCTGATATAGTGTAGTAGGGACAATTCAAAAAGATAATAGGACTATCATGCGTGGGTGCAATAGCAACAATTTCATGTTTAACATAAGGAACTATAGCAAGTTCATCTCCATAAGCATAACTCATATTGGCATCTTGGCTATAAGCATAGCAAGCATCATCAAGAAGGGATATCAAACTAATCAATGGGATCATAACAATCATCATAGCAATCATCCTTCGGTAAGTACGAAGGGAAATTAAACAATGTATGAGTTGAAGAGTTACTCTCGTTAGAAGGTGGGCACGGGTAGCTAATCCGCACTTCCTCCTTTTGTTCTTCGCTCTCCTCATCATCTTTTTCATCCAATGAGCTCACAATTTCATCAATTTCTTCTTCCATAGCTTCCTGGAAAATATTAGTCTCTTCTTGGACAGCGGAGACTTTCTCAATAAATGCATCAATATCGGAATTGTATTCATAATTTTCATAGCAATATCTAAGTATAGCAAAAAAATTAGGTCTATAAACTGAATCATCAAAATCATCAAACTCTTTAAACATAGATTCAATCTCATAAGCACCCAGAAAAGCAACGAATTCTTCTATTTGTTCCACATCATAGTAATCATAGATACCGTTAGCATAAGAGGCTAAGGTTTTATTATCATTAAATTTGCATGAAAAGGGAAGGTGTGGAGCCTTCATCCTAGAGAAACAAGTATAATCATATCTCAAGCATAGTTGCCTAGCATACCAATACAACATATAAATTTGATCCCATAATAGTTTCCCTCTTTGTGTCAAGCGATAATCCCTAAAGTATTCACGTTGATCCAATGTGTCTCCCATAACATAATTGAATGGGGTTTTCTCAGGATTATCAAAGTAGTACATAATTTCTTTCACATAACGAGCATCGAGGGTTTTAGGAGGTTCCCCGTCTCCATGAGTAGCAACTACACCTAATTTTTTGGTATTTCGTGTTCCATATCCATAACTAAAGATAGAGAACAACTAAGAACAGCAAATAAAAATTACTTAGTGATAAAGCAAACAAGCACACACGAGAATATTCACCCCACGCTATGACTCCCCGGCAACGGTGCCAGAAAAAGGTCTTGATAACCCACAAGTGTAGGGGATAATTGTAGCCTCTTTTGATAAGTAAGAGTGTCGAACCCAACGAGGAGCTAAAGGTAGAACAAATATTCTCTCAAGTCCTATCTGCCACTGATACGACTCTACGCACGCTTATTGTTCTCCTTACCTAGAACAAGTATGAAACTAGAAGTACTTTGTAGGAGTTGTTGGTTAGGTTTGCAAGATAATAAAGAACACGTAAATAAAAAATAGGGGCTGTTTAGATCAAGAAGCAATAAAGTAAATATAGCGAGTGTGGAAAAGTGGTGGTAGGAGTTGTGAAATTGTCCCTAAGCAATTGACTACTTTACTAGATCGATGGCAAGTTTTATGTGCGAGAGGCATAAGCTAACATACTTTCTCTTCTTGGATCATATGCACTTACGATTGGAACTCTAGTAAGCATCCGCAAGTACTAAAGATCATTAAGGTAAAACCCAACCATAGCATTAAAGCATCAAGTCCCATTTATCCCATACTACACAACCCCCTTACTCGGGTTTATGCTTCTGTCACTCAAGCAACCCACTATAAGCAAATCATGAACGTATTGCAACACCCTACAACGGGAATCCCTCACGCTTGCGCGACACGGAGGGCACAATAGGACAAAAACATAACCAAAAGCAAATTAAACCAATCATAGCAATTCACCAATCACTGATAGGACAACAAAAATCTACTCAGACATCATAGGATGGCAACACATCATTGGATAATAATATGAAGCATAAAGCACCATGTTCAAGTAGAGGGTACAGCGGGTTGTGGGAGAGTGTACCGCTGAATATAGATGGGGGAAGGTGATGGAGATGTTGGTGAAGATAGCGGAGGTGTTGGTGAAGATCGCGGTGATGATGATGGCCTCGGCGGCGTTCCGGCACCATCGGAAGCAAGGGGGAGAAAGCCTCCCTTCTTGTTCTTCTTCCTTGACCTTCTCCCTAGATGGGAGAAGGGTTTCTCCTCTGGTCCTTGGCTCCCATGGCGTGGGAGGGGCGAGAGCCCCTCCGAGATTGGATCTATCTCTCTGTCTCTCTCTGTTTCTGCGTTCTAAGATTCTGCCCTGGCACCGTTTTTTTTATATCCGGAGATCCATAACTCCGATTGGATTGAAACCTTCGCCAGATATTTTTCGAAAAATTAGCTTTATTGCGCCAAAAGAAGAGCATCAACCGCCTTACGAGGGGCCCACGAGGGTCACGGGGGCGCCCAGTATAAGTGGGCGCGCGGGCCACCCTCATGGCCACCTCGGGCACCGTCTCGCGTTGATTTTACTTCCCAAAAATCATAAATATTCCAAAATAATTCTCCGTCCGTTTTTATCCCGTTTGGACTCCGTTTGATATTGGGTTTCTGCGAAACATAAAACATGCAAAAAACAAGAACTAGCACTGGGCACTGGATCAATATGTTAGTCCCAAAAATAGTATAAAAAGTTGCCAAAAGTATATGAAAGTTGAATAATATTGGCATGAAACAATCAAAAATTATAGATACGACGGAGACGTATCAACTCTCTTCTGTCGTTGCTATGCATCTCCTTGATAGATCTTGCGTGTGCGTAGAATTTTTTTTGTTTTCCATGCAATGTTTCCCAACAGTGGCATCCAAGCCAGGTCTATGGGTAGATGATATGCACGAGTACAACACAAAGACTTATGGGCGGTGATAGTCATACTGCTTACCACCAACGTCCTATTTTGATTTGGCGGTATTGTGGGATGAAGCGGCCTGGACCAACGTTACACGTCCACGCACATGAGACCGGTTCCACCGACTGACATGCAACTAGTTTTGCATAAAGTTGGTCGGCGGGTGTCTGTTTCTCCTACTTTAGTTGAATTGAATTTGACTATGACTCGTCCTTGAAGCAGATTAAAACAGCAAACTTCATGAACCACCATTGTGGTTTTTGCGTAGGTAAGAATGGTTCTTGCTAGAAGCCCATAGCAACCACGTAAAACTTGTAACAACAAATTAGAGGACGTCTAACTTGTTTTTGCAGGGCATGTTGTGATGTGATATGGTCAAGATATGATGTGATATATGTCGATGTATGAGATGATCATGTTTTGTAATATCGACAACCGGCAGGAGTGGTTGTCTCTTTATTGTACGAAATGCAAGCGCCATGTAATTGCTTTACTTTATTACTATGAGTTAGCAATAGTTGTAGAAGCAATAGTTGGCGAGACGACCCCGACGCAACAATGGAGATCAAGGTGTCGAGCCGGTGATGATGGAGATCATGACGATGCTTTGGAGATGGAGATCAAAAGCACAAGATGACGATGGCCATATCATGTCACATATTTTGATTGCATGTGATGTTTATCCTTTATGCATCTTATTTCGCTTAGAATGGCGGTAGCATTATAAGATGGCCCCTTCACTAAATTTCAAGATAAAAGTGTTCTCCCCGAGTATGCACTGTTGCCAAAGTTCATCGTTTTGAAGCACCTTGTGATGATCGGGTCTAATAGACTTGTAACGACCCGGATTTGGTAAAATCCAAGTCTCTGTGCTTACTGTGCTATCCCTGGATCATAGCTAGCACACACAGTAACAAAAAGGAATATCAGTAAAACATTCATCATTCTACTACAACGGTAGATCCAGATATATATATAAATCATACCTTAGGCACAGCTCAAGCTGGCAGATAATACAACGGAATTATACGTAGTCGCTAAGTTAGGCTCCATCAACGCCACTGGGCTCGTTGAGTGTAGACCATAACCCTATCGTCTCTTAATCTGTCAAGATCTACACATGACAGGTGCAGATGAGTACGTGGAATGTACTCGCAAGTTGCAAAGGAAAGTTTAACAGAATATGTATGCAGGGTAAGTATTGTGGAGGTTTCATTTGCGTAAAGCCAATTTTCTCCTATACTAAATTTTGTAAACTACTTTTGGAATAGAATTAGTTTTTAGTATAAAAAGTAGGAGCGGGACACTTGGATATACGCACCAGTGCTCAGTCTCAAAAATAGTTTTAAAACATACATAGGTTGAAGTGAAACACATTCACTGTGCTCATTCCTCAACTTTAACCCTTAAAACAAATTTTTAGAAAAGAGAGGGGAGATTCTTCTTCAGTCCAAGTCTTCAGTTGCTCAAATTGCCCGTAACCGGGGGCACGGCTAATCGATTAGGTTTAACCCTCTGCAAAGGTCGTACACGTTCCCCACATGACACAACCAACCCCGTTTATCATTACACACTTGGGTGTACGACTAGGAGGAGATTGTCATGAAGCCTTTCCGTAACAGCCCCCTATACCTGACCAAGCCGCCCGCAACTTAGGCAATGAAAGCCCCTCTCCGATGGCGGTCCTGAGGAAAGGGTTTCCCATTAGTACTAAGCTAAGCAAGAGCCCATAGTAGCATGTGGCTGTACTGGAAGCTACATCAAACTGTACTTGGAAGATCTCATTTCCCTGGATGGCGGTCCCCACCAAAAACCTGTGTGCAAGACCCCAGTCGGGCGCATTCACTGCAAGACCCCGATGGGCGCAATCACTTGTAGACGCTCCCGTCAATACCATTCCGCCCAGGGAGTAGATGTAAAATAATATATAAATAATTTTTCTTTTCAAAATAGTTTCACAAACGTTGCTCCAAAAAGAAAGCAAGTTTAAAGGTTTAAAATAACTTTTGTTTTCATCCCACCCATTTTGTGCAAGCGTGGCCAAGCATGATGGTCAGTCTTGAACCTATGGCTCTAGCTATAAGTAATATTTTGTAAAACCTTTATAAAACATGCATAGCATTAAAATTTAAAGAGATGTGCATAGTATGAAAATATAGGTCGAAGCATGATCAATTTGCAACTTGCCTTTGGTTTCGCAGTAACAAGATTCTACCTCCTCGTAGAATTCACCTTCGCACTCGTCGTAATCAAATGCGATAAATAACTCAAGTAAGACGCTCGGCATATCCACATTCACATAACAATGGTGCAAGCAAGCATTCAACATACAATAAAAATCCAAATGAAGATCCAAATAACAACACAATTATTCAGTTGCCACTATCATAATTTTTAGGGCATTGTTAAGGTTGATATAGGATCAGGTGTGGTCTTGAAAGAAAATATGGCATAGTCATATTCTAGGGTCGGATAATATTGATACTAAGTGAGAATTACGGTTTGAAGGGTTGTGAGACCAAGATTCTATGACAAAGTCTATAATGGGTTTGATTGGAATATTTGACTTGGGTCCAATGAAAATGGTAATTGGAGTTGATGGCATAAGGCTTATGTTACAAAATTTATGTAACATTTCCTAAGTCCAAATTGGTATAATGAAGGCATATGGCTCTGAAGTTTTCTAGGATCAACCTAAGAGATTTATCCTAGGATCGATTCTCGTGAGCGAAGTAATTAAGCGACGATCGAAGAAGGTCAATTAAGGTGTTGATGTTTAAAACATCAACTAAGAATTGCTGAAAATTTATGCAATGAGTTCTAATGAAAGGTGAGGTCCTAAGGTCCAACTTTCATATATAAAACATTTTGATAGGATTTGAGAATAAAAGATATTAGCAAAATTACTCAAATTATTGTTAAAATAAAACCAAATTTTAATTTGCTCAAAAGTGAAGTTTTATATTTTTATCATAAACTAGATGTTCTCGGCAATCCGAGGATACTTACTTGTTGAAATCGACTTGTAGATTAAAAGATATGAATTTCCAAATATTGGGCATTTTTAAAATCAATTACGGAATTTAATATGAGCTGCCACGTAGCGTCTTGTGATTAGTTCAACTAAGAACACGTTTTGAAGGAATGGCTGGGTGCTCACCGTGAGAGTTCGCGGAGTTGGGTGGGCGGCGTATTCGATGAACCGGAGCGATGGAGTGGCGAACGGTGGAGATATGGTGATGGAAAATTCGTGGAGTCCGTAAGGATCTCGGGAGCTTCGCTTCACTCGGCGAAGCGGCGAAGATTCTTGACGGCGGCGGTGAGACTCGGTCCTCGCGGTTCTCGTTCTCCTGCTGCAAAATCTGAGGGGAAAGGGGTCACAGGAGGCATCAACAAGGGAAGAGAAAGGTGGAGGAGTTGGGGCTTGGGGTACCTCGGTGCAGCGGAATCCTCGTCGTGCTGATGCTATTGTTGAACTCCGGCGAGCAATTGCTCGCGTGGGAGAGCGAGACGAGAGAGGGTTTCGGGCTTAGGGATGGAGAGATATGTTGTGCTTTCCGGGGTCCTATTTATAGGGAAGAGGGGTTGGTGCAGGGGAGATCAAAGGAGCTCACCGTGACTATTAATGGCTGATTGTGCACGAGCGTTTCACGGATCCATCCGCCCAATTAAAGCAATGAAGTTGAGTTTTAATTCCTGAATGAGTTCTTGACATTCCTCTATAAGTTTCGTGTTGGTGGCAATTGAAGCGGGAATGAATTGAGTGGGAGGAGGAGAGGAAGAGGTGGAGGCGTCCATGGTTGCAGCTAGCTGTTCATGTTCCTATAAGGAACGATGGAAGGAAGAAGATGGCCATCGGTTGGGCTGAAAAGATACGGGCCTTAGTGGAAGAAATTGGCCCAAAGGGAAAAAGTGAAAGGAAAAGAAAAAAAATAGAAGTGGGCTGTTGGGTGTTGCTGCTCCTATGAATGGGTCAAGCCCAGTAGGTTTAGGACAGAATTTGGCTAATTACTTATGTACGTGTACAAAAGTTTACTTACAACAGAAAATAAGAAAAATGTTTACATTAATCTCCATATTATTTAGAGTCCACAAAAATCAGTTTCGGCATTTAACAATATATATTTTGTGTGTTGGAAATATGCCCTAGAGGCAATAATAAATTGGTTATTATTATATTTCCTTGTTCATGATAATCGTTTATTATCCATGCTATAATTGTATTGATAGGAAACTCAGATACATGTGTGGATACATAGACAACACAATGTCCCTAGTAAGCCTCTAGTTGACTAGCTCGTTGATCAATAGATGGTTACGGTTTCCTGACCATGGACATTGGATGTCGTTGATAACGGGATCACATCATTAGTAGAATGATGTGATGGACAAGACCCAATCCTAAGCCTAGCACAAAGATCGTGTAGTTAGTATGCTAAAGCTTTTCTAATGTCAAGTATCTTTTCCTTAGACCATGAGATTGTGCAACTCCGGATACCGTAGGAATGCTTTGGGTGTACCAAGCGTCACAGCGAATCGGGTGGCTATAAAGATGCACTACATGTATCTCCGAAAGTGTCATTGGGTTGGCGCGAATCGAGGCGGGATTTGTCACTCCGTGTGAGCGGAGAGGTATCTCTGGGCCCACTCTGAGGACATCATCATAATGTGCACAATGTGACCAAGGGGTTGATCACGGGATGATGTGTTACGGAAAGAGTAAAGAGACTTGCCGTAACGAGATTGAACAAGGTATCGGTATACCGACGATCGAATCTCGGGCAAGTACAATACCGTTAGACAAAGGGAATTGTATACGGGATTGATTGAGTCCTTGACATCGTGGTTCATCCGATGAGATCATCGTGGAACATGTAGGAGCCAACATGGGTATCCAGATCCGCTGTTGGTTATTGACCGAGAACGTCTCGGTCATGTCTACATGTCTCCGAACCGTAGGGTCTACACATAAGGTTCGATGGCGCTAGGGTTTTAAAGGAAGTTTGTATGTGGTTGCGAATGTTGTTGAGTCCGGATGAGATCCGGACGTCACGAGGAGTTCGGAATGGTCCGGAGGTAAATATTTATATATGGGAAGTCCTATTTTGGCCACTAGAAAATGTTCGAGATTTTTCGGTATTGTCTGGGAAGGTTCTAGAAGGTTCGGAGTGGGGCCCACCTGCATGGGGGACCCACATGAACGTGGGTAGTGGGGCAAGGCCTCACACCCCTGGTCAAGCGCACCAAGATCCCCCTTAGAAGGAATAAGATTATATCCGAAGGATAAGATCAAGATCCTAAAAGGGGGATAACAATCGATGGGGAAGGGAATGATGGGATTTCTTTCCTCCCACCTTGGCCAACGCCCCAATGGACTTGGAGGGCAAGAAACCAGCCCCTCCACCCCTATATATAGTGGGGAGGCGCATGGGAGCTTCACACGAGTTCTGGCGCAGCCCCCCTCTCCCAAGTCCTCCTCCTCTCCGCGGTGCTTGGCGAAGCCTGCGGGATGCCACGCTCCTCCATCACCACCACGCCGTCGTCTTTGCTGCTGGATGGAGTCTTCCTCAACCTCTCCCTCTCTCCTTGCTGGATCAAGGCATGGGAGGCGCCACCGGGCTGTAAGTGTGTTGAGCAGCGGAGGTGCCGTCCGTTCGGCACTAGGATCTCCGGTGATTTGGATCATGACGAGTACGACTCCTTCAACCCCGTTCTCTTGAACGCTTCCGCTTAGCGATCTACAAGGGTATGTAGATGCACTCTCCTTCCCCTCGTTGCTGGTTTCTCCATAGATAGATCTTGGTGACACGTAGGAAAATTTTGAATTTCTGTTACGTTCCCCCACAGTGGCATCATGAGCTAGGTCTATTGCGTAGATTCTTTGCACGAGTAGAACACAAAGTAGTTGTCGGCGTTGATGTTGTTCAATATGCTTACCGTTACTAGTCCAATCTTGTTTCGACGGTATTGTGGGATGAAGCGGCCGGACCGACCTTACGTACACTTACGTGAGACGAGTTCCACCGATTGACATGCACTTGGTGCATAAGGTGGCTAGCGGGTGCCGATCTCCCACTTTAGTCGGAACGGATTCGATGAAAAGGGTCCTTATGAAGGGTAAATAGCAATTGACATATCACGTTGTGGTTTTCGTGAGGTAAGAAAGCGTTCTTGCTAGAAACCCATAGCAGCCACGTAAAACATGCAAACAACAATTAGAGGACGTCTAACTTGTTTTTGCAGGGTATGCTATGTGATGTGATATGACCAAGAAGAATGTGATGAATGATATGTGATGTATGAGATTGATCATGTTCTTGTAATAGGAATCACGACTTGCATGTCGATGAGTATGACAACCGGCAGGAGCCATAGGAGTTGTTTTAATTTATTGTATGACCTGCGTGTCATTGAACAACGCCATGTAATTACTTTACTTTATTGCTAACCGGTAGCCATAGTAGTAGAAGTAATAAGTTGGCGAGACAACTTCATGGAGACACGATGATGGAGATCATGATGATGGAGATCATGGTGGCATGCCGGCGATGATGATGATCATGGAGCCCCGAAGATGTAGATCAAAAGGAGCAAAATGATATTGGCCATATCATGTCACTATTTGATTGCATGTGATGTTTATCATGTTTATGCATCTTGTTTACTTAGAACGACGGTAGTAAATAAGATGATCCTTACAAAATTTCAAGAAGTGTTCTCCCTAAGCGTGCACCGTTGCTAAAGTTAAGTCGCTTCTAAGCACCACGTGATGATCGGGTGTGATGGATTCTTACGTTCACATACAGCGGGTGTAAGACAGATTTACACACGCGAAACACTTAGGGTTAACTTGCGAGCCTAGCATGTACGGACATGGCCTCGAACACGAGACCAAAAGGTCGAGCATGAGTCGTATGGAGGATACGATCAACATGAAGATGTTCACCGATGATGACTAGTCCGTCTCACGTGATGATCGGACACGGCCTAGTTGACTCGGATCATGTAATCACTTAGATGACTAGAGGGATGTCTATCTGAGTGGGAGTTTATAAGATGAACTTAATTATCTTGAACATAGTCAAAAGATCTTTGCAAATTATGTCGTAAGCTTGCGCTTTAGTTCCTTGTTTAGATATGTTCCTAGAAAATATAGTTGAAAGTTGTGATGGCGATTATGCGGACGAGAAAGCTTATGTCCTTAATGCACGCTCGATGTCTTTGAACCCCAAGCGTCGTATGTGGATGTTGCGAACATCGGACATACACGTTTTGATAACTACGTGATAGTTCAGATAAACGGTTTTAGAGTTGAGGCACCAAAGACGTTTTCAAAACGTCGCGGAACATATGAGATGTTTTCGAGGGCTGAAATTGGGATTTCAGGCTCGTGCCCACGTCAAGAGGTATGAGACCTCCGACGATTTTCTTAGCCTGCAAACTAAGGGAGAAAAGCTCAATCGTTGAGCTTGTGCTCAGATTGTCTGAGTGCAACAATCGCTTGAATCAAGTGGGGGTTAATCTTTCTGATGAGATAGTGATGTTTCTCCAAAGTCATTACCACCAAGCTGCTAGAGCTTCGTGATGAGCTATAACATATCAGGGATAGATATGATGATCCTTGAGGTATTCGCGATGTTTGACACCGCGAAAGTAGAAATCAAGAAGGAGCATCAATTGTTGATGGTTGGTGAAACCACTAGTTTCAAGAAGGGCAAGGGCAAGAAGGGATACTTCATGAAGCGGCAAATCGATTCTTTGCTCTAGTGAAGAAACCCAAGGTTGAACCCAAACCCGAGACTAAGTGCTTCTGTAATAAGGGGAACAACCACAAGAGCAGAATTACCCTAGATACTTGGTAGATGAGAAGGCTGGCAAGGTCGATAGAAGTATATTGGATATACATTATGTTAATGTGTACTTTACTAGTCCTCCTAGTAGCACCAGGGTATTAGATACCGGTTCGATTGCTAAGTGTTAGTAACTCGAAATAAAAGCTACGGAATAAACGGAAACTAGCTAAAGGTGAGCTGACGATATGTGTTGGAAGTGTTTCCAAGGTTGATGTGATCAAGCATCGCACGCTCCCTCTACCATCGAGATTTGGTGTTTTTGTGTTGAGCATAGACACGATTGGATTATGTCTATCGCAATACGGTTATTCATTTAAGGAAAATAATGATTACTCTGTTTATTTGAATAATACCTTCAATGGTCTTGCACCTAAAGGAATGGTTTATTGAATCTCGATCGTAGTGATACACATTTTCATGCCAAAAGATATAAGATAGTAATGATAGTACCACTTACTTGTGGCACTGCCATGTAAGTCATATTGGTGTAAAACGCATGAAGAAGCTCCATGTTGATGAATCATTGGACTCACTCGTTTTGAAAAGTGTGAGACATGCGAACCATGTCTATTGGTGTATACGCATGAAGAAACTCCATGCAAATGGATCGTTTGGACTCACTTGATTTTGAATCACTTGAGATATGCAAATCATACCACATGAGCAAGATGACTAAAAAGCCTCATTTTTCAGTAAAATGGAACAAGATAGCAACTTGTTGGAAGTAAACACATTTTGATGTGTGCAGTCCAATGAGTGCTGAGGCATGAAGTGAATATCGTTATGTTCTTACTTCACAGATGATTCGAGTAGATGTTAAGTATATTTACTTGATGAAACACAAGTCTGAATTATTGAATGGTTCAAATAATTTCAGAGTGAAGTTGAAGATCATCGTGACAAGAGGATAAAATGTCTATGATATGGTCATAGAGATGAGTATCTGAGTTACGAGCTTTGGCACATAATTAAGACATTGTGGAAATTGTTTCACAATTAATACCGCCTGGAACACCATAGTTTGATGGTGTGTCCAAACATCATAGTTGCACCCTATTGGATATGGTGCGTACCATGATGTCTCTTGTCGAATTACCACTATCGTTCATGGGTTAGGCATTAGAGACAACCACATTCACTTTAAATAGGGCACCACATAATTCCGTTGAGATGACACCGTATGAACTATGGTTTAGAGAAACCTAAGCTGTCATTTCTTAAAGATTTGGGGCTGCGACGCTTATGTGAAAAAGTTTCAGGTTGATAAGCTTGAACCCAAAGCGGATAAAATGCATCTTCATAGGACACCCAAAAACAGTTGGGTATACCTCCTAATTCAGATCCGAAAGCAATAGGGATTGTTTCTTGAATCGGGTCCTTTCTCGAGGAAAAGTTTGTCTCGAAAAGTTGAGTGGGAGGATGGTGGAGACTTGATATGGTTATTGAACCATCACTACAACTAGTGTGTAGCAGGGCACAGGAAGTTGTTCCTGTGGCACCTACACCAATTGAAGTAGAAGCTTATGATAGTGATCATGAAACTTCGGATCAAGTCACTACCGTACCTCGTAGGGTGACAAGGATGCGTCATTGCTTGAGTGGTACAATAATCTTGTCTTGAAGGTCATGTTGCTAGACAACAATGAACCTACGAGCTATGGAGAAGCAATGGTGGGCCCAAATTCCAACAAATGGTTAGAAGCCATGAAATCCGAGATAGGATCCATGTATCAGAACAAAGCATGGACTTTGGTGGACTTGCCCGATGATCGGCAAGCCATTGAGATAAATGGATCTTTAAGAAGAAGACGGACGTGGACGGTAATGTCACCATCCATGAAGCTCGACTTGTGGCGAAGAGTTCTTCACAAGTTCAAGGAGTTGACTACGATGAGATTTTCTCATCTGTAGCGATGCTTAAGTCCGTCGGAATCATGTTAGCATTAGCTGCATTTATGAAATTGGGCAGATGGATGTCAAAACGAGTTTCCTTACCGGCCAGAAGGAAAGATTGTATGTGATACAATCGAAAGGTTTTGTCGATCCTAAGGATGCTAAAAGGTATGCTAGCTCCAGCGATCCTTCTAAGGACTGGAGTAAGCATCTCGGAGTTGGAATATGTACTTTGATAAGATGATCAAAGATTTTGGGTTTATACAAATTTATGAGAAACTTGTATTTCCAAAGAAGTGAGTGGGAGCACTATAGAATTTCTGATATGTATATGTTGTAAACATATTGTTATCAGAAATGATGTAGAATTTCTAGAAAGCGTATAGGGTTATTTGAAAAGTGTTTTTCAAGTGAAAACCTGGTTTAAGCTACTTGAACATTGAGCATCAAGATCTATGAGGATAGATCAATAACCGCTTAATAGTACTTTCAAATGAGCATATAGCTTGACATGATCTTGAAGGTGTTCAAGATGGATCAGTCAAAGAAGGAGTTCTTGCCTAAGATGTAAGGTATGAAGTCAAGACTTAAAGCTCCACCATGGCAGAAAAGAGAGAAAGGACGAAGGTCGTCCCCTATGTTTCAGACGTAGGCTCTATAGTATGCTATGCTGTGTACCGCACCGGAAGTGTGCCTTGCCATGAGTCAGTCAAGGGGTACAAGAATGATCCAGGAATGGATCATTGGATAGCGGTCAAAATTGTCCTTGGAGTAAATAAGGACATGTTTCTCGATTATGGAGGTCATAAAGAGTTCGGCGTAAAGGGTTACGTCGATGCAAGCTTTAACACCTATTCAAATGACTCTGAGTAGCAAACCGGATACGTATAGTGGAGCAACCATTTGGAATAGCTCCAAATGAAGCGTGGAAGCAGCATTTACAATATGACCTAGAGATTTGCGAAGTACATACAGATCTGAATGTTGCAGACCCGTTGACTAAAACCTCTCTCACAAGCAAAACATGATCAAACCCCAGAACTCATTGAGTTTTAATCACATGATGATGTGAACTAGTTTAGTGACACTAGTAAACTCTTTGGATGTTGGTCACATGGCGATGTGACCTGTGAGTGTTAATCACATGGCGATGTGAACTAGATTATTGACTCTAGTGCAAGTGGGAGACTGTTGGAAATATGCCCTAGAGGCAATAATAAATTGGTTATTATTATATTTCCTTGTTCATGATAATCGTTTATTATCCATGCTATAATTGTATTGATAGGAAACTCAGATACATGTATGGATACATAGACAACACCATGTCCCTAGTAAGCCTCTAGTTGACTAGCTCGTTGATCAATAGATGGTTACGGTTTCACGACCATGGACATTGGATGTCGTTGATAACGGGATCACATCATTAGTAGAATGATGTGATGGACAAGACCCAATCCTAAGCCTAGCACAAAGATCGTAGTTAGTATGCTAAAGCTTTTCTAATGTCAAGTATCTTTTCCTTAGACCATGAGATTGTGCAACTCCGGATACCGTAGGAATGCTTTGGGTGTACCAAACGTCACAGCGTAATCGGGTGGCTATAAAGGTGCACTACGGTATCTCCGAAAGTGTCTCATTGGGTTGGCACGAATCGAGGCTGGGATTTGTCACTCCGTGTGAACGGAGAGGTATCTCTGGGCCCACTCGGTAGGACATCATCATAATGTGCACAATGTGACCAAGGGGTTGATCACGGGATGATGTGTTACGCAACGAGTAAAGAGACTTGCCGGTAACGAGATTGAACAAGGTATCGGTATACCGACGATCGAATCTCGGGCAAGTACAATACCGTTAGACAAAGGGAATTGTATACGGGATCGATTGAGTCCTTGACATCATGGTTCATCCGATGAGATCATCATGGAACATGTGGGAGCCAACATGGGTATCCAGATCCCGCTGTTGGTTATTGACCAGAGAACGTCTCGGTCATGTCTACATGTCTCCCGAACCCGTAGGGTCTACACACTTAAGGTTCGATGACGCTAGGGTTATAAAGGAAGTTTGTATGTGGTTACCGAATGTTGTTGAGTCCGGATGAGATCCGGACGTCATGAGGAGTTTCGAATGGTCCGGAGGTAAAGATTTATATATGGAAATTCCTATTTTGGCCTTTGGAAAATATTCGGGATTTTTCGGTATTGTCTGGGAAGGTTCTAGAAGGTTCGGAGTGGGGCCCACTGCATGGGGGACCCACATGAACGTGGTAGTGGGGCAAGGCCCCACACCCCTGGTCAAGCGCACCAAGATCCCCCTTAGAAGGAATAAGATCATACCCGAAGGGATAAGATCAAGATCCCTAAAAGGGGATAACAATCGATGGGGAAGGGAATGATGGGATTTCTTTCCTCCCACCTTGGCCAACGCCCCAATGGACTTGGAGGGCAAGAAACCAGCCCCTCCACCCCTATATATAGTGGGAGGCGCATGGGAGCTTCACACGAGTTCTGGCGCAGCCCTCCCCTCTCCCAAGTCCTCCTCCTCTCCGCGGTGCTTGGCGAAGCCTGCAGATTGCCACGCTCCTCCACCACCCACGCCGTCGTCTTGCTGCTGGATGGAGTCTTCCTCAACCTCTCCTCTCTCCTTGCTGGATCAAGGCATGGGAGACGTCACCGGGCTGTACGTGTGTTGAACGCGGAGGTGCCGTCCGTTCGGCACTAGGATCTCCGGTGATTTGGATCATGACGAGTACGACTCCTTCAACCCCGTTCTCTTGAACGCTTCCGCTTAGCGATCTACAAGGGTATGTAGAGGCACTCTCCTTCCCCTCGTTGCTGGTTTCTCCATAGATAGATCTTGGTGACACGTAGGAAAAGTTTGAATTTCTGTTACGTTCCCCAACAGTGGCATCATGAGCTAGGTCTATTGCGTAGATTCTTTGCACGAGTAGAACACAAAGTAGTTGTCGGCATTGATGTTGTTCAATATGCTTACCGTTACTAGTCCAATCTTGTTTCGACGGTATTGTGGGATGAAGCGGCCCGGACCGACCTTACAAAGGTATGTAGACGCACTCTCCTTCCCCTCGTTGCTGGTTTCTCCATAGATAGATCTTGGTGACACGTAGGAAAATTTTGAATTTCTGCTACGTTCCCCAACATTGTGTACAACTACTATTAATGCTTTATGGACATAATTGAATTTACTCAAACAAATCGACGTTGAGTTTTGCAAATTCTCAAAAGGATAATTGTACCGTATTAAATGTTTCCAAATATATTTTTGGAGAAGTCACATTATCTCCTCTCATTAACTTTTAGTTGAATATTTGGAAATATTTAAATGGCACTAAAACTCCAAATATGATCCAATTCAAATGGAACTCCAAATATTCAAAGAACTTCACATAAAATATTCTTCCACCACATTTTGAGAAAGTCATTTTATTATCACTCCATTTTTATTTGTGGTTTCCAAATATTTTATAGGTGTCCAAAAGAAAAGCAATTGGATTGAGATATTTGAAACAAGAATCAAAAGGTTTTAATTTCCCATGAAAATCATAGCAATTCACTCAATAATATCTTATTATTAACATTCCAAAATTTGGAAAATTTTGGGATGTTACAAACTACCACCCTTAAAAGAAATCTCGTCCTCGAGATTTGCAAAGGCTAGCAAGAATTAGGTTAGGGTTTGGGTTCCTTGGGTTACTTCCCTGGGGTTTGGTCATATCATATACAGGTTTGCGGTTTATCCTTTTTCCTCCAGTCATGAGTGAATGTCGTCTATTAATTCAATGTTGTGTATTCCAGTGCTTCAGCATGCCTATATTCGAGGCTTTTGTCACCATTCTAGATCTTTGATGATTTCTTGTGTGACCCAATTATCATTCTAGGGTGTTTGGGTGCTACCACCCTTAAGAACAGACTTGTGGGGATTTCCACAATTTCTTCATTCCTTGATGGTTTCAATCAAGCTCCTCTGGCCAGAACTGAGCCTTGGCTCAAAAGAACAAGTCTTCACTCAAAGTCCATAAATTCAAAACTACTTATCGATACTCTCATGGTGGTCGATAGCTTCTAATGGAACTCCTTGAAGGTCTTCATGTTTCTTTCTCACCGTCCAATCTACCTGAGGCACGATTGCCAATTTAAGGGTAATACATCTTCCCGTTCTATGGTTTTAGGCTTGCGCAATGACACTCTACTAGGGTTTCAAGTCTCTCCGACTTACCAATCACACATAGGAAAGTATATAATAAGAGTCTCTGGTATGGGGGCCAATCCATCCCGTACTCAAATCATTACTTCATATATAGACAGGTGAATCACGTATTCTAACACTCGGTCTATCTCACTCCTCTTAAAGAGGTCTTCACCTGCAAAGCTAATAAAACGTATTTGGGTGGCGATTATCCTACGATGTTGCATTTAAACTTGCATCTTGAGATTCCTCACATCTTCACGAGTTCCTTCAGATTCCATATGACAAGATGAGATTGAAGTAGAACCTTCTTGAATTGTTCCCACGTGATTGCTTTTTTTAGATTCGTCGATGGTTATACGCATCTTCAGCCAAGTGTCAGCCTCTTGAAGGAAATACCGAGGAATCATACTTCACCTTCTTCTTTGGTTTCACCTTGGCGTATTTCATTACTCTTTCTATATTCTGAATCCATTTTTCTACTTCTGAATGTGTCACTTGTCCCATCAAAATAATTCCGTCCATCTATAGGGTTTAAGGTTTGGTCAGAGAGGAGAGAGTTTTAGATAACAAAGAGGAAGAATATACATACAATCAGTCATTGAACAACTCATATATCATCGTTTCCTAACGGTTATAATAGGCCTGTTTACTATGGCTTTGTCACGATGTCTTTAATCCTTTAGTTCTTGAAAGTCTTCAGTGCATGACATTCCACCCGTATGAAGGTCTTCTGTTAATCATCCGTAAGGTGCCCCTCTCCAGGTATTATAAATAATACAAACCTACGAAGGTCGTATCCTAATAACACTAGTTTTTTTTAAAATCACACAACTCAAATGATAACAAAAATCAATTCGATGGCGAAGAACTCCAACAAAACTCCAAATTCCACTCATAGATTTCAAACAAACAATTCCTATGGTACCTTCATCCACATGAGTTGGCATGGTCGGGCACACTAATCGCACTCTTTCGTTTATTTCACAACTCTCATGGTGGCTTGGATTCAAGTAGGATATTCCTTGGTAGTGGTAATCTTCAGCTTCTTCATATCCATCTTAGTCTGGAGTGTCCTGAGTTCTTCTTCAACCTCTCGGATGTAAACTCCAGTACCGAAGACTCCTTCGCTTAGAATCAATTCCATGAAGTAACCTTTAGGCTCTTGAAAATCCATACCAAATATCATTGTCAAAGTCATTGGAGTCTTGGAGGTTGGTCATCTAAGTTTTTTGAGGGCAGACGAGAGCTTAGTAAAGAAAAGAAGAGGATACGAGAATACTTGTCGGTGCTATTGAAAATATAAGTTGTTCCTATCAAGGTTTTCCTATTTTCTAAACCATTTTCTAGGGTCACGTCCTATAGTCAATGTATGCTCTGATACCATTTTGTAACGACCCAGATTTAGTAAAATCCAAGTCTCTGTGCTTACTGTGCTATCCCTGGATCATAGCTAGCACACACAGTAACAAAAAGGAATATCAGTAAAACATTCATCATTCCACCACAACGGTAGATCCAGATATATATACAAATCATACCTTAGGCACAGCTCAAGCTGGCAAATAATACAACGGAATTATACGTAGTCGCTAAGTTAGGCTCCATCAACGCCACTGGGCTCGTTGAGTGTAGACCATAACCCTATCGTCTCTTAATCATCAAGATCTACACATGACAAAAAGTGCGAGATGAGTACGTGGAATGTACTGCAAGTTGCAAAGGAAAGTTTAATGAATATGTATGCGAGGTAAGTATTGTGGAGGTTTCATTTGCGTAAAGCCAATTTTCTCCTATACTAAATTTTATAAACTACTTTTGGAATAGAATTAGTTTTTAGTATAAAAAGTAGGAGCGAGACACTTGGATATACGCACCAGTGCTCAGTCTCAAAAATAGTTTTAAAACATACATAGGTTGAAGTGAAACACATTCACTGTGCTCATTCCTCAACTTTAACCCTTAAAACAGATTTTTAGAAAAGAGAGGGGAGATTCTTCTTCAGTCCAAGTCTTCAGTTGCTCAAATTGCCCGTAACCGGGGGCACGGCTAATCGATTAGGTTTAACCCTCTGCAGAGGTCATACACGTTCCCCACATGACACAACCAACCCCGTTTATCATTACACATTTGGGTGTACGACTAGGAGGAGATTGTGACGAAGCCTTTTCATAATGACCCTATACGACCAAGCCGCCATGCAACTTAGGCAACGAAAGCCCTCTCCGATGGCGGTCCGAGGTAAGGGTTTCCGTTAGTACTAAGCTAAGCGAGCCCATAGTAGCATGTGGCTGTCTTTGGAAGCTACATCAAACTGCACTTGGAAGATCTCATTTCCACGGATGGCGGTCCCCACCAAAAACACATGTGCAAGACCCCGATCAGGCGATTCTTTGCAAGACCCGATGGGCGCAATCACTTGTAGACGCTCCCGTCAATACCATTCCGCCCAGGGAGTAGATGTAAAATAATATATAAATGATTTTTCTTTTCTAAATAGTTTCACATTGCTCAAAAAAGAAAGCAAGTTTAAGGTTTAAAATAAGTTTTGTTTTCATCCCACCCATTTTGTACAAGCGTGGCCAAGCATGATGGTCAGTCTTGAACCTATGGCTCTAGCTATAAGTAATATTTTGTAAAACCTTTATAAAACATGCATAGCATTAAAATTTAAAGAGATATGCATAGTATGAAAATATAGGTTGAAGCATGATCAATTTGCAACTTGCCTTTGGTTTCGCAGTAACAAGGTTCTACCTCCTCGTAGAATTCACCTTCGCACTCGTCGTAATCAAATGCGATAAATAACTCAAGTAAGACGCTCGGCATATCCACATTCACATAACAATGGTGCAAGCAAGCATTCAACATACAATAAAAATCCAAATGAAAATCCAAATAACGACACAATTATTCAGTTTCCACTATCATAATTTCTAGGGCATTGTTAAGGTTGATATAGGATCAGGTGTGGTCTTGAAAGAAAATATGGCATAGTCATATTCTAGGGTCGGATAATATTGATACTAAGTGAGAATTACGGTTTGAAGGGTTGTGAGACCAAGATTCTATGACAAAGTCTATAATGGGTTTGATTGGAATATTTGACTTGGGTCCAATGAAAATGGTAATTGGAGTTGATGGCATAAGGCTTATGTTACAAAATTTATGTAACATTTTCTAAGTCCAAATTGGTATAATGAAGGCATATGGCTACAGAAGTTTTCTAGGGATCAACCTAAGAGATTTATCCTAGGATCAGATTCTACGTGAACGAAGTAATTAAACGACGATCGAAGAAGGTCAAATTAAGGTGTTGATGTTTAAAACATCAACTAAGAATTGCTGAAAATTTATGCAATGAGTTCTAACAGAAAGGTGAGGTCCTAAGGTCCAACTTTCATATATAAAACATTTTGATAGGATTTACAGAATAAAAGATATAGCAAAATTACTCAAATTATTGTTAAAATAAAAACCAAATTTTAATTTGCTCAAAAGTGAAGTTTTATATTTTTATCATAAACTAGATGTTCTCGGCAATCCGGGGATATCTTACTTGTTGAAATCTGACTTGTAGATTAAAAGATATGAATTTCCAAATATTGGGCATTTTTCTGGAAATCAATTACGGAATTTAGTATGAGCTGCCACGTGGCGTGCTGTGATTGGTTCAACTAAGAACACGTTTTGAAGGAATGGCTGGGTGCTCACCATGAGAGTTCGCCGGAGTTGGGTGGCGCGGCGCGTATTCGATGAACCGGAGCGATGGAGTGGCGAACGGTGGAGATATGGTGATGGAAAATTCTATGGAGTCCGTAAGGATCTCGGGAGCTTTCTGCTTCACTCGGCAGAAGCGACTGAAGTTGCGCACGGCGGCGGTGAGCCTCGGTCCTCGCGGTTCTCGTTCTCCTGCTGCAAAATACAGAGGGGAAAGGGGTCACAGGGAGGCGCATCAACAAGGGAAGAGAAAGGTGGAGGAGTTGGGGCTTGGGGTACCTCGGTCGCAACGGAATCCTCGTCGTACTTTGATGCAATTGTTGAACTTCGGCGAGCAATTGCTCGCATAGGAGAGCGAGACAGAGAGGGGTTTCGGGCTTAGGGATGGAGAGATATGTTGTGCTTTCTGGGGTCCTATTTATAGGGGAAGAGGGGGTTGGTACGGGGAGATCAAAGGAGCTCACCGTGACCATTAATGGCTGATTGTGCACGAACGTTTCACGGATCCATCCGTCCAATTAAAGCAACGAAGTTGAGTTTTAATTCCCTGAATGAGTTCTCCTGACATTCCTCTATAAGTTTCATGTTGGTGGCAATTCGTAACGGGGAATGAATTGAGTGGGAGGAGGAGAGGAAGAGGTGGAGGCATCCATGGTTGCAGCTCGCTGTTCATGTTCCTGTAAGGAACGATGGGAGGAAGAAGATGGCCATCGGTTGGGCTGAAAAGATACGGGCCTTAGTGGAAGAAATTGGTCCAAAGGGAAAAAGTGTAAGGAAAAAAAAAAATAGAAGTGGGCTGTTGGGTGTTGCTGCTCCTATGAATGGGTCAAGCCCAGTAGGTTTAGGACAGAATTTGGCTAATTACTTATGTACGTGTACAAAAGTTTACTTACAACAGAAAATAAGAAAAATGTTTACATTAATCTCCATATTATTTATAGTCCACAAAAATCAGTTTCGGCATTTAACAATATATATTTTGTGTACAACTACTATTAATGCTTTATGGACATAATTGAATTTACTCAAACAAATCGACGTTGAGTTTTGCAAATTCTCAAATGGATAATTGTACCGTATTAAATATTTCCAAATATGTTTTTGGAGAAGTCACATTATCTCCTCTCATTAACTTTTAGTTGAATATTTGGAAATATTTAAATGGCACTAAAACTCCAAATATGATCCAATTCAAATGGAACTCCAAATATTCAAAGAACTTCACATAAAATATTCTTCCACCACATTTTGAGAAAGTTATTTTATTATCACTCATTTTTATTTGTGGTTTCAAAATATTTTATAGGTGTCCAAAAGAAAAGCAATTGGATTGAGATATTTGAAGCAAGAATCAAAAGGTTTTAATTTCCTATGAAAATCATAGCAATTCACTCAATAATATCTTATTATTAACATTCCAAAATTTGGAAAATTTTGGGATGTTACAAGACTCTATGTTCACATACAATGGGTGTAAGATAGTTTTGCACATGCAAAATACTTGGGTAGCGGGACAATCCGGACGAGGTCCCGGACGATCCGGACAGAGCCCGGATGATCTAGACCCCGATCCGAATAATGCACCAAAGACACCCGAAGCTGGACCCCGAAGCCGGACCATCCGGACGAGCACCCGGATCATCCGGACCCCAGCTGGACATTCAGACCCCCCCCCCCTCTTGACATCCGGGCCATCGCCACAGCCGCCTACCCCTTTGATTCATCTGGGCCATCCCCCAGATCATTCGAACACTGACCCGGATCATCCGGTTGCCCGTCCAGATCATCCGGAACCCCGCCTGCGTGTGTGTGTTGGGCCGAGGCCCATGTACCCCTTCGCCCCTTTGCCTATATATATGACTCCTCCACCTTTCTTCTAGGGTCAACATTGTGATAGCTCATATTTGAGATAGAGCTTTTCTCATCCACTTGGTTACTTCTCCATCGGAGTCAAGCGCCTCTTCGGAGAAGATCCCCCAAGCGGATTCAAGACCCCATCACGGGAAGACCTTCTAGACCTCCTCTCGGAGAAGAAATACCACCACCTGTATCATCCCTTGTTGGATTCGGATTGTGTATCTCTTTGTGTTTCGAGGATCTAGCATATGTGTGACCATCTCTTCTTGCTTGAGTGACTTCTCTCGTGTTTCCCCTCGTGTTCCCCTCATTTTCCCCCTCCTGTTCTTCGTGTTCTTCGTAGGATCCCCTCAAATCGTGAAAGATCGGGCATCTAGGGTTCTACCTTACATCATCTTGGTATCATGAGCCACATTGATCATGTTTTTGGAGCCCCTACCCTTTGTTTTCTAGCTTTATTTTGTTGTTTTTCGTCCTAATCCGAAAATCCCCACAAAAAATAGCCCCCAATTTTTTTGTGATTTGTTGGTTTTGATGATGTTTTGTTAATTTTGATCCGTGGATTCGTTGTGTAACTAGTGGGTCTTGGCATTCCCCACCATCTCACCCTCGAAATCCATCCAAAATCCACGAACTTCTCCCCGTTTTCGAGTTCACCCCGAGCCTTTCCCATGTGCAGTTGACCTGCACGGATCATCCGGACCTTGACGTAGATCATTCGAACGTTGACCCGGATCATCCGGCTCCTGGCCCGGATCATCCGGCTAACTCTGCTGAAACTGCACTTTCTGCAGATTTTGCCCACCGCCACCTACGCCTCCGCATACCCACTTCGACCACCACAACCTAAACTCCGCAAACCCCACGACATACCACATCGTACTGCTACGTATTGAGCTTGTGTTGGTTTTCCTTGAAGAGGAAAGGGTGATGCAGTAATAGTAGCATAAGTATTTCCCTCAGTTTTTGAGAACCAAGGTATCAATCCAGTAGGAGGCTCCTCAAAAGTCCCACGCACCTACACAAACAAACAAACAACTCGCAACCAACGCAATAAAGGGGTTGTCAATCCCTTCACGGCCACTTGCGAAAATGAGATCTGAAGAGATAGTATGATAAGATAAATATATTTTTGGTATTTTATAATATAGATAGAAAAAGTAAAGATGCAAATAAAAGTAGATTGAAAACTTATATGATAAAAGATAGACCCGGGGGCATAGGTTTCACTAGTGGCTTCTCTCAAGATAGCATAAGTATTACGGTGGGTGAACAAATTACTGTCGAGCAATTGATAGAAAAGCGAATAATTATGAGATTATCTAGGCATGATCATGTATATAGGCATCACGTCCGCGACAAGTAGACCGACTCCTGCCTGCATCTACTACTATTACTCCACACATCGACCGCTATCCAGCATGCATCTAGAGTATTAAGTTCATAAGAGTAGAGTAACGCATTAAGAAAGGTGACATGATGTAGAGGGATAAACTCATGCAATATGATATAAACCCCATCTTTTTATCCTTGATGGCAACAATACAATACGTGCCTTGCAACCCTTATTGTCACTGGGTAAGGACACCGCAAGATTGAACCCAAAGCTAAGCACTTCTCCCATTGCAAGAAAGATCAATCTAGTAGGCCAAACCAAACTGGTAATTCAAAGAGACTTGCAAAGATAACTCAATCATACATAAAAGAATTCAGAGGAGATTCAAATATTTCTAATAGATAAACTTGATCATAAACCCACAATTCATCGGATCTCGACAAACACACCGTAAAAAGAATTACATCGAATAGATCTCCATAAGAGAGAGGGGGAGAACATGGTATTGAGATCCAAAAAGAGAGAAGAAGCCATCTAGCTAATAACAATGGACCCGAAGGTCTGTGGTAAACTACTCACAACTCATCGGAGGGGCTATGGTGTTGGTAGAAGCCCTCCATGGTCGATTCCCCCTCCGGCGGAGCACCGGTGAAGGCTCCAAGATGGGATCTCGGGGATACAGAAGGTTACGGCGGTGGAAATTGTTTTTCGTTGGCTCCCTGGATGTTTTCGGGGTACGTGGGTATATATAGGAGGAAGAAGTAGGTCGGTGGCCGCCCAATGGGGCCCACGAGATAGGGGGCGCGCCCTCCACCCTCGTGGCTGCCTCAGCTGCTTCTTGGCTTTCACTCCAAGTCCTCTGGATCACGTTCGTTCCAAAAATCACGCTCCCAAAGGTTTCATTCCGTTTGGACTCCGTTTGATATTCCTTTTCTTGAAATCTTGAAATAGGCAAAAAAAAGAATATTTGGGCCTCCGGTTAGTAGGTTAGTCCCAAAATGATATAAATGTGTAAAATAAAGCCCATAAACATCCAAAAGGGGTAATATAATAGCATGGAACAATCAAAGATTATAGATACATTGGAGACGTATCAAGCATCCCCAAGCTTAATTCCTGCTCGTCCTCGAGTATGTAAATGATAAAAAAACATAATTTTTGATGTGGAATGCTACCTAGCATAATTCTCAATGTAATTGTCTTTATTGTGGCATAAGTTCAGATCCAAATGATTCAAAATAAAAGTTCATATTGACATAAGAAATAGTAATACTTCAAGCATACTAATCAAAGCAATCATCTCTTCTCAAAATAACATGGCTAAAGAAAGTTATCCCTACAAAATCATATAGTCTGGCTGTTGCTCTATCTTCATCACTCAAAGTATTTAATCATGCACAACCCCGATGACAAGCCCAATTGTTTCATACTTTACTAATCTCAAACTTTTTCAACTTTCACGCAATACATGAGCGTTAGCCATGGACATAGCACTATATGTGGAATAGAATGGTGGTTGTGGAGAAGACAAAAAGGAGAAGATAGCCTCACATCAACTAGGTGTATCAACGGGCTATGGAGATGTCCATTAATAGATATCAATGTGAGTGAGTAGGGATTGCCATGCAACGGATGCACTAGAGCTATAAATGTATGAAAGCTCAACAAAAGAAACTAAGTGGGTGTGCATCCAACTCGCTTGCTCACGAAGACCTAGGGCATTTTGAGGAATCCATCATTGGAATATACAAGCCAGGTTCTATAATGGAAAATTTCCACTAGTATATGAAAGTGAAAACATAGGAGACTCTCTATCATGAAGATCATGGTGCTACTTTGAAGCACAAGTGTGGTAAAAGGATAGTAGCATTGTCCCTTCTCTCTTTTTCTCTCTTTTTCTTTCTATTTTTTCCTTTTTTTCTTTTCCTTTTTTTCTTTTTTTACCTTCTTTTTTTTCTTTTGGCCTTTCTCTTTTTTTGGCCTTTCTCTCTTTATTTTTTTTGTAAAGTACGAAGTCTCATCCCGACTTGTGGGGGAATCATAGTATCCATCATCCTTTCCTCACTGGGACAATGCTTTAATAATGGAGATCATCGCACTTTTATTTACTTACAACTCAACAATTACAACTCAAAACTTAGAACAAGATAAGACTCTATATGAATGCCTCTGGCGGTGTACCGGGATATGCAATGAATCAAGGATGACATGTATGAAAATTATGAAGGTGGCTTTGCCACAAATACGATGTCAACTACATGATCATGCAAAGAGCAATATGACAATGATGATGCGTGTCATATAAACGGAACGGTGGAAAGTTGCATGGCAATATATCTTGGAATGGCTATGGAAATGCCATAATAGGTAGGTATGGTGGCTGTTTTGATGAAGGTATATGGTGGGTGTATGGTACCGGCGAAAGTTGCGCGGCACAAGAGAGGCTAGCAATGGTGGTAGGGTGAGAGTGCGTATAATCCATGGACTCAACATTAGTCAAAAGAACTCATATACTTATTGCAAAAATCTACAAGTCATCAAAAACAAAGTATTACGTGCATGCTCCTAGGGGGATAGATTGGTAGGAAAAGACCATTGCTCATCCCCGACCGCCACTCATAAGGAAGACAATCAATAAATAAAATTGTGCTCCAACTTCATCACAAAGCGGTTCACCATACGTGCATGCTACGGGAATCACAAACTTCAACACAAGCATTCCTTAAATTCATAATCACCCAATTAGCATGACTTTAATATCACTACCTCCATATCTCAAAACAATTATCAAGTATCAAATTGATCATAGCATCGAATTCACTTCCTATGATAGTTTTTATTATACCCAACTTGGATGCCTACCATTCTAGGACCAATTTTATAACCATAGAAAATACCATGCTGTTCTAAGAGACTCTCAAAATAATATAAGTGAAGCATGAGAGACTAGAAATTTCTACAAAATTAAGTCACCGCCGTGCTCTAAAAGATATAAGTGAAGCACTAGAGCAAAAACTATCTAGCTCAAAAGATATAAGTGAAGCACATAGAGTATTCTAATAAATTTCAATCAAGTGGGCTTCTCCCAAAAGGTGTGTACAGCAAGGATGATTGTGGAAAACTAAAAAGTAAATACTAATATCATACACGACGCTCCAAGCAAAACACATATCATGTGGTGAATAAAAATATAGCTCCATGTAAAGTTACCAATGAACGAAGACGAAAGAGGGGATGCCTTCCGGGGGCATCCCCAAGCTTAGGCTTTTGGCTATTCTTGAATATCTTGGGGTGCCATGGGCATCCCCAAGCTTAGGCTTTTGCCACTCCTTATTCCATAGTTCATCAAATCTTTACCCAAAACTTGAAAACTTCACAACACAAAACTCAACAGGAAATCTAATAAGCTCCGTTAGTGAAAGAAAACAAAACCACCACATAAGGTACTGTAATGAGCTCATTCTTTATTTATATTGGTGTTATAAAACCTACTGTATTTCAAGTTCTATATGGTTCATACCACTTAATACTATCCATAGATGCATCAAAATAAGCAAACAGCACATGAAAAACAGAATCTGTCAAAAACAGGACAGTCTGTAGCAATCTGTAACTAACGCAAACTTATCGAACTCTAAAACTCCTACCAAAATAGGGAGTCCTGCAAAATTAGTATATTGATCTACTTCAAAAAGAATCAACGCAAAATCACGTTTCTGTGATTTAACAAAACTAATTTTGTGCGCGCAAAGTTTCTGTTTTTCAGCAGAATCAAATTAACTATCATCATAGGTTATCCTATAGGTTCTACTTGGCACAAACACTAATTAAAACATAAAAACACATCTAAACAGAAGGTATAAGAAAATTTTATTACTAAACAGAAACAAAAACAAAAAACACAAAGAAAATTGGGTTGCCTCCCAACTAGCGCTATCGTTTAACGCCCCTAGCTAGGCATAAAAGCGAAGATAGATCTAAGTAGTGCCATCCTTGGCACTCAATTCATAAGTAGCTCGCATGATAGATTCATAAGGTAATTTAATTTTCTTTCTTGGAAAGTGCTCCATGCCTTTCCTTAATGGAAATTGGAATCTAATGTTCCCTTCCTTCATATCAATAATCGCGCCAATCGTTCTAAGGAAAGGTCTACCAAGAATCATAGGGCAACAAAGATTGCAATCTATATCAAGAACGATAAAATCTACGGGCACCAAATTTCTATTTGCAACAATGATAACATCATTGATCCTTCCCATTGGCTTTTTAATGGTGGAATCCGCAAGGTGCAAATTTAAAGAGCAATCATCAAGATCATGGAAACCTAGAATATCACATAAAGTTTTCGGAATCGTGGAAACACTAGCACCCAAATCACACAAAGCAAAACACTCATGATCTTTAATTTTAATCTTTATAGTTGGTTCCCACTCATCATTAAGTTTCCTAGGTATAGAAACTTCCAAATTAAGTTTTTCATCATAAGATTGCATCAAGGCATCAACGATATGTTTGGTAAAAGCTTTATTTTGACTATAAGCATGAGGAGAATTAACAACGGATTGCAACAAGGAAATACAACCTTCTAAAGAACAATAATTATAATCAAATTCCTTGAAATCCGAGATAGTGGGTTCAATGCTACTTAAAGTCATGACCTCTCCAATCCCACTTTTACCAAATTTAGCATCAAGATCTAAAAACTCCGAATTATTGGGACGCCTTCTAACTAAAGTTGACTCATCTCCAGTCCCATTATTATTAAGATTCATATTGCAAAACAAAGATCTAATAGGAGATACATTAATAACTTTAAGATATTCATCATTATTTTCACGGAAACTAGAAGAACACGCCTTTACAAAGCAATCTTTCTTAGCACGCAATCTAGCGTTTCTTTCCTTGCACTCATCAATGGAAATTCTCATGGCTTAGACTCATTGATATCATGCTTGGGAAGGGTAGATCTAAGTTTAAGAGAATCAACATCAAGCGAAAGTCTATGAACGTTCCTAGCCAAATCATCAACTTTGAGAAATTTTTCTTCTAGCAAGGCATTAAAATTCTTTTGAGAGATCATAAATTCTTTCACACTATTCTCAAAAATCAGAGGGCATCTTATTAAAATTACCATAAGAATTATTGTAGGAATTTCCATAATTATTAGAGGAATTACTAGGGAACGGTCTAGGATTAAAGTTTCCTCTATAAGCATTGTTTCCAAAACTATTCCTACCAACAAAATTCACATCCATAGATTCATTATTATTCTCAATCAAAGTAGACAAAGGCATATCATTGGGATCAAGAGGAGCATTCTTAGTAGCAAACAATTTCATAAGTCCATCCATCTTTCCACTCAAAACATTAATTTCTTCTATAGCATGCACTTTTTTACTAGTAGATCTTTCGGTGTGCCATTGAGAATAATTAGCCATAATATTATCAAGGAGTTTTGTAGCATCTCCTAACGCGATTTCCACAAACGTGCCTCCCGCGGCCGAATCTAAAAGATTTCTAGAAGCAAAATTCAATCCGGCATAAAAATTTTGTATGATCATCCATAAATAAAAACCATGAGTAGGGCAATTGCGAATCATCAATTTCATTCTTTCCCAAGATTGGGCAACATGCTCATGATCTAGTTGTTTAAAATTCATAATATCGTTCCTAAGAGTGATGATCTTAGCTGGAGGAAAATATTTAGAGATAAAAACATCTTTGCACTTGTTCCAAGAATCAATACTATTTTTAGGCAAAGACGAAAACCAAACTTTAGCACGATCTCTAAGTAAAAATGGAAATAACTTCAATTTAACAATATCATTATCTGTATATGTCTTCTTTTGCATCTCACACAAATCAACAAAGTTGTTTAGATGGGTAGCGGCATCTTCACTAGGAAGGCCGGCGAATTGATCTTTCATAACAAGATTCAAAAAGCAAGTATTGATTTCACAAGACTCAACATCATTAAGAGGAGCAATCGGAGTACTAAGGAAATCATTATTATTGGTATTGGAGAAATCACACAATTTGGTATTATCTTGCGCCATGGCAACAAGTAATCCAACACACAAGCAAACAGAAAAAGGCAAGCGAAAGAGAGAGGAGATTGGGAAAGAGAGGGAAAATAAAACGGCAAGGGTGAAGTGGGGGAGAGGAAAACGAGAGGCAAATGGCAAATAATGTAAATGCGAGGGAGATGAGTTTGTGATGGGTACTTGGTATGTCTTGACTTGAGCTAAGACCTCCCCGGCAATGGCGCCAGAAATCCTTCTTGCTACATCTTGAGCTTGCGTTGGTTTTCCTTGAAGAGGAAAGGGTGGTGCAGCAATAGTAGCGTAAGTATTTCCCTCAGTTTTTGAGAACCAAGGTATCAATCCAGTAGGAGGCTCCTCAAAAGTCCCACGCACCTACACAAACAAACAAAGAACTCACAACCAACGCAATAAAGGGGTTGTCAATCCCTTCACGGCCACTTGCGAAAGTGAGAGATAGAGATAGTATGATAAGATCAATATATTTTTGGTATTTTATAATATAGATAGAAAAAGTAAAGATGCAAATAAAAGTAGATTGAAAGCTTATATGTAAAAGATAGACCTGGGGGTCATAGGTTTCACTAGTGGATTCTCTCAAGATGGCATAAGTATTACGGTGGGTGAACAAATTACCGTCGAGCAATTGATAGAAAAGCAAATAATTATGAGATTATCTAGGCATGATCATGTATATAGGCATCACGTACGTGACAAGTAGACCGACTCCTGCCTGCATCTACTACTATTACTCCACACATCGACCGCTATCCAGCATGCATCTAGAGTATTAAGTTCATAAGAACAGAGTAACGCATTAAGAAAGATGACATGATATAGAGGGATAAACTCATGCTATATGATATAAACCCCATCTTATTATCCGCGATGGCAACAATACAATACGTGCCTTGCGACCTTTATTGTCACTCGGTAAGGACACCGCAAGATTGAACCCAAAGCTAAGCACTTCTCCCATTGCAAGAAAGATCAATCTAGTAGGCCAAACCAAACTGATAATTCGAAGAGACTTGCAAAGATAACTCAATCATACATAAAAGAATTCAGAGGAGATTCAAATATTTCTCATAGATAAACTTGATCATAAACCCACAATTCATCGGATCTCGACAAACACACCACAAAAAGAGTTACATTGAATAGATCTCCGCAAGAGAGGGGGAGAACATGGTATTGAGATCCAAAAAGAGAGAAGAAGCCATCTAGCTAATAACTATGGACCCGAAGGTCTGTGGTAAACTACTCACAACTCATCGGAGGGGCTATGGTGTTCATGTAGAAGCCCTCCATGGTCGATTCCCCCTCCGGCGGAGCGCCGGCGAAGGCTCCAAGATGGTATCTCGCAGATACAGAAGGTTACAACGGTGGAAATTGTTTTTTGTTGGCTCCCTGGATGTTTTCGGGGTACGTGGGTATATATATAGGAGGAAGAAGTAGGTCGGTGGCCGCCCGAGGGGCCCACAAGATAGGGGGGAGCGCCCTATAGGGGTTGGCGCGCCCTTCACCCACGTGGCCGCCTCGGCTGCTTCTTGGCTTGCACTCCAAGTCCTCTGGATCACGTTCGTTCCAAAAATCATGCTCCCGAAGGTTTCATTCCGTTTGGACTCTGTTTGATATTCCTTTTCTTTGAAATACTGAAATAGGCAAAAGAACAGCAATACGGGCTGGGCCCGGTTAGTAGGTTAGTCCCAAAAATGATATAAATGTGTAAAATAAAGCCCATAAACATCCAAAAGGGGTAATATAATAGCATGGAACAATCAAAAATTATAGATACGTTGGAGACGTATCACGTACCACCATTCGACTTTGTTCTTGAGAATTTGAGTTGTGGTTCTGTGTCCTATTGTGTTTCGGCTATATAGGTACGTCGCAACATCAATATCACCACCACTCATCTTCGCCGAGTACTCATCATTGCTAAGGATGGTAACCTCGACAACATCTTTGTCTATGCTTTGCCATTGCATTGATAACCACCGTAGCCTTACTTTTGCATTGCTTACCCATCGAGACTACCCTTTGAGTATTGTCGGCAATGTGACTTGTTGATGAGGACATCAATACCATTGTTACACCCACAGCCCCTGCTGCTATACATACTGGACCAATTACTAGAGCTCGCGCACGCCAACTAAATTACCAGGTACTTTCGTTTCTTGGTAATGATTCTAATGTTCATGAGAATATGATGCTGCCTAAATTGGATACATTTGTTTTGCTTACAAATGAAGGGCCTAGCTTGGAGAAGGATGAACATTGGAGCAAGAACAAGCATGGAGATGATGGCATGCGCAAGGGGACAAGAACGGAGTTACAAGTGATGATTTCGGGACTTTGAAGCCACCATAATGAGTGCATGAAGCCTTGGACGAAATATACAAGATGTCACTTCATAAATTTCGTCCAGAGGCTATTCTAGGTGTCTTTCGTCACCTTATTATTGGGCCAGGCCCATGTAATTTCGAAATACATAAGTATAGGCTATTTTTAGAGTCCGTATGTGTGGGGAAACAAGAGATAGGGTTAGTTTCGGACCCCTCCACCAAGGGCCACGAAATTCACCCCCTCTTCCTCCATATATACAGCCCTTAGGGCACCGTTTATACCTTGGGTTTTGTTTAGATTAAAAGTTCGCCATAGCTGCAACTTTGCGTACTTCGTTTGTGTTCAACGACTGACAAAGCGCCACGTAACCCCACCTTGATCAATAAAGCTTTCATCTTATATTCGCGATATCCAGATTGCAATCTCAGTTTCTTGCTTGTTCTTTGTTTGCTCGCAGAAATGACCCTCGTGGTCGTTGATCGTGCTCGCGTGGTCAATAACCTCTCGGAGTTGGTTTAGCGATTGCTAAGGCGCGACGTCCTCGCACGTTCGTAGTCGGATCGTCAAAGTCGACTTCCACCAAAGCGAAATCCACCATCTCATCGAAAAGACACCTTTGCTTTTATCAAGTGGTATCAGATTTCCAGGTTGCTCGGTGAGATTTTACAGTTTTTGGTAGTTTAGATCGAGTCTGTTCATCATACCTATAGTCCACGAAAAAGCCAAAAAAAATTAGGGTTAGTTCATCCCATCCGAACTAGTCTGAGCCTTCGCATAATCTTTTCTGTATTTGCTTTGTTGAATTTGCGGTTGCATCATCGTGTAATGTTGCTGGTCTTAGCGTCTAGTCTTTTAGAGTTTCAAGTTCTGTTCACAGGTTGTCACGTCGCTGCCGCCATATACCACCACCACATATTCACCGCCAATCCGAATCCATATATGCCACCACATATCCGCCGCCATCACGCCCATCCGAGTCCACCTGCAACATATATCCGCCACGAGTCCGAGTTCCACCAGATTCATCTCCGCCACCAACCACCAGATTCATCTCCGCCACCAGTCCGAGTTCCACCAGATTCATCTCCGCCCCAGTCCGAGTTCCACCAGATTCATCTCCGCCACCAGTCCGAGTTCCACCAGATTCATCTCCGCCACCAGTCCTAGTCCGAGTCCAGTAATTGTTGCATTGTTCTCGATTTCCAGATCACGCGATACTCCGAGTCGTGACAGCGGAGGACTTCCCAACTTCCGAGCCATCCGCAGAAGAACTACGTGCAGCCACCAGCACCACCACCAGCAGGTCGACCTCAGGTATATATTCGTAATGGTAGGCCTGCACCACCACCTCAGGTACGAGATGCTGTCCATATTCCTAAACTGAAATTGAATATTCCACCATTTGAGGGTAGATATGTTCCTGATATATATCTTACTTGGGAGTTAGAAACTGAAGAACGTTTTGCATGTTTACAATATCCCGAGGAGAGACGGGTTGTTCTTCTTTGTTTGTGCTTTCACTAGTTTTGCATGTGTATGGTGGTGCGAACATTGTAGATTATATCCTATTCCCGCTACTTGGGCTGCTTTGAAAACTGCTATGCGTACTCGCTATGCTCCACCATATTATCAACGTGAATTGCTTCAAAAATTGCAGTGTTTAAGACAAGGAAAAAATTCTGTAGAAGAATATTATCGGGAATTACAAACCGGCATGATTAGATGTGGTATTGTTGAGGAGAATGAAGCTATGCTTGCACGTTTTATAGGTGGATTAAATAGAGAGATTGAGACCATTCTAGAGTATAAGGAGTATACTAATATCACTCGCTTATTCCATCTTGCTTGTAAAGTGAACGTGAAGTGCAGGATCGACAAGCATTGGTGCGAACTAACTTTTCTCGCAGGTCGACTTTCATCATGGACACCGCGTGCATCCTCTACTTCCACTACACCAGCACCTCCATCATTTGCTACCTCCACCGTGATACAAGAAAGCGTGCACAACCTCCACTATCTCGCCAAGAGCGCACTCGCCGGGCCTACATAGAGCTCTTCTTCTTCCATGGCATCAACCGGGCACACCGGTGATATTATTTGTCGTCGTTGTAAGGGAAGAGGTCATTATGCGAGAGAATGCAAATCTCAGCGTGTGATGATTGCTCACGAGGATGGTGGGTATGAGTCCGCTAGTGACTATGATGAGGAGACGTTGGCTCTTATTACACGTGAAGAACACGGTGGAGATGATTACGATCATGAGACGCAATGCATGGCTCTGAAGACGCCGACAGTATGAATGTTTAGTTGCTCAACGTGTTTTGAGTGTGCAGGTCACACAAGCTGAGCAAAATCAGAGGCACAATTTGTTCCATACCAAGGAGTTGTGAACGAACGTTACGTGCGCGCCATCATAGACGGAGGGAGCTCCAACAACTTGGCTAGCATGGAGATGGTGCGAAGCTTTCTCTCACCACAAGACCACATCCACATCCTTACTACATCCAATGGTTCAACAACAGCGGCAAGGTTAAGGTAACACGCATCTTTGTTCGTGTGCATTTTAGTATCTCTACATATGCTGATTATGTTGATTGTGATGTGGTACCTATGCAAGCATGTTCCTTATTACTTGGTAGACCATGGCAATTTGATAAAAATTCTGTGCACCATGGTAGAAACAATCAGTATACTCTTGTTCATAAGGATAAAAATATTACTTTGCTTCCTATGACTCCAGATTCTATTTTGAAAGATGATATTTATAGAGCTAATAAAGCAAAACAGGAGAAGAATAAGAGCGAAAATCAGATTGTGGCAAAGGAATTTGATCAACAAATGAAGCCTAATAATAAACCATCTAGTGTTGCTTCTGAAATAAAATTGAAAAGTGCATGTTTATTTGCCACCAAATCCGATATTGATGAGCTAGATTTCAGCAAATCTGTTTGTTATGCTTTTGTGTGCAAAGAGGCATTATTTTCATTCGAGGACGTGCCTTCCTCTTTGCCTCCTGCTGTCACTAACATTTTGCAGAGTTCACGACGTCTTTCCACAAGACGTGCCACCGGATTACCGCCTATTCGAGGGATTGAGCATCGATTGACTTAATTCCGGTGCTTCATCGCCAAACCGCGCGCCATACCGTACCAATCCGGAGGAGACGAAGGAGATTATCGTCAAGTACAAGAGCTGCTCGACAAAGGTTATATACGCGAATCCCTTAGTCCTTGTGCTGTTCCTATTATTCTAGTGCCGAAAAAGTATGGTACATCACGTATGTGTGTTGGTTGTAGAGGCATTAATAATATTACTATTCGTTATCGTCATCCTATTCCTAGGCTAGATGATATGCTTGATGAATTGAGTGGCTCTATAATATTCTCCAAAGTTGATTTGCGTAGTGGATACCATCAAATTCGTATGAAATTGGGGGATGAATGGAAAACAACATTTAAAACTAAGTTTGGATTATATGAGTGGTTAGTCATGCCTTTTGGGTTAACTAATGCACCTAGTACTTTCATGAGATTAATGAACAAAGTTTTACGTGCTTTCATTGGACGATTTGTGGTAGTTTACTTTGATGACATATTGATTTATAGCAGATCTTTGGAGGAACATTTGGAACATTTACGTGCTGTTTTTATTGCTCTATGTGATGCACGTTTGTTTGGTAACCTTGGGAAGTGCACCTTTTGCACCGACCGAGTGTCTTTTCTTGGTTATGTTGTTACTCCACAGGGAATTGAAGTTGATAAAGCCAATATTGAAGCTATTGAGAGTTGGCCGCAGCCCAAAACGGTCGCACAAGTGAGGAGTTTTCTTGGCCTCGCTGGTTTCTATAGGCGTTTTGTGAGAGATTTCAGCACCATTGCTGCACCTTTCAATGAGCTTACAAAGAAGGATGTGCCTTTTGTTTGGGGTACTGCACAGGAAGAAGCCTTCACGGTATTGAAAGATAAGTTGATGCTCCTTTACTCCAACTTCCTGATTTTAATAAGACTTTTGAGCTTGAATGTGATGCTAGTGGAATTGGATTAGGAGGTGTGTTATTACAAGATGGCAAACCTGTTGTATACTTTTCTAAAAAATTGAGTGGGCCTAGTCCGAATTATTCTACTTATGATAAAGAATTATATGCTCTTGTTCGGACTTTAGAAACATGGCAACATTATTTATGGCCCAAAGAATTTGTTATACATTCTGATCATGAATCTTTGAAACATATTAAAAGTCAAGCTAAACTGAATCGTAGACATGCTAAATGGGTTGAATTCATTAAGACTTTCCCTTATGTCATTAAACACAAGAAGGGTAAAGAAAATGTTATTGCTGATGCATTGTCTCGTCGCTATACTATGCTTTCACAACTTGACTTCAAAATATTTGGTTTGGAGACCATCAAAGGTCAATATGTGCATGATGTTGATTTTAAAGATGTATTGCAGAATTGTAAACAAGGAAGAACATGGAACAAGTTTGTCGTTAATGATGGATTTGTGTTCCGTGCTAACAAGCTATGCATTCCAGCTAGCTCCGTTCGTCTTTTGTTGTTGCAGGAGGCGCATGGAGGAGGACTAATGGGACACTTTGGCGTGAAGAAGACGGAGGACGTACTTCCTACACATTTCTTTTGGCCAAAGATGAGACGGCATGTTGAGCATTTTATTGCTCGCTGCACTACATGTTAAAAAGCTAAGTCACGACTCAATCCTCATGGTTTATATATGCCTTTGCCTGTGCCTAGTGTTCCTTGGGAGGATATATCTATGGACTTTGTCTTAGGTTTACCTAGAACAAAGAAGGGGAGGGATAGCATATTTGTTGTCGTGGATAGATTCTCAAAAATGGCACACTTTATACCATGTCATAAAAGCGATGATGCTGTTAATGTTGCTGATTTGTTCTTTCGTGAAATTATTCGCTTGCATGGTGTGCCAAATACTATTGTTTCAGATCGTGATACTAAATTTCTTAGCCACTTTTGGAGATGTTTATGGGCTAAGTTGGGGACTAAAGCGCTTTTAGTACTACTTGTCACCCCAAACCGATGGACAAACTGAAGTAGTCAATAGAACATTGTCTACTATGCTTAGGGCTGTTCTAAAGAATAATAAGAAAATGTGGGAGGAATGCTTGCCTCATATTGAATTTGCTTATAATCGTTCGTTGCATTCTACTACTAAGATGTGCCCTTTTGAAGTTGTGTATGGTTTCCTACCTCGTGCACCTATTGATTTGTTGCCTCTTCCATCTTCGGAGAAGGTTAATTTTGATGCTAAAGAACGTGCTGAATTGATTTTAAAAATGCATGAGTTAACTAAGGAAAACATTGAGCATATGAATGCTAAATATAAACTTCTTTGGAGATAAGGGTAGAAAACATGTTGTGTTTGCACGGAGATCTTGTTTGGTTACATTCAGCGTAAGGATAGATTTCTGATTTGCGCAAATCAAAGCTAATGCCACGTCTGCTGGTCCCTTTAAGGTGTTGGAGAAAGTAAATGATAATGCATATAAACTTGAGCTGCCGGCAGATTTTGGGGTTAGTCCCACTTTTAACATTGCAGATTTGAAGCCTTATTTGGGTGAGGAAGATGAACTTCCGTCGAGGACGACTTCATTTCAAGAAGGGAGGATGATGAGGACATCAATACCATTGTTACACCCACAGCCCCTGCCGCTATACATCTTGGACCAATTACTAGAGCTCACAAGACGCCAACTAAATTACCGTGTACTTTCGTTTCTTGGTAATGATTCTAATGTTCATGAGAATATGATGCTGCCTAAATTGGATACATTTGTTTTGCTTACAAATGAAGGGCCTAGCTTGGAGAAGGATGAACATTGGAGCAAGAACAAGCATGGAGATGATGGCATGCACAAGGGGGACAAGAACGGAGTTACAAGTGATGATTTCAGGACTTTGAAGCCACCATAATGAGTGCATGAAGCCTTGGACGAAATATACAAGATGCCACTTCATAAATTTCGTCCAGAGGCTATTCTAGGTGTTGCGTCACCTTATTACTGGGCCAGGCCCATGTAATTTCGAAATACATAAGTATAGGCTATTTTAGAGTCCGTATGTGTGGGGAAACAAGAGATAGGGTTAGTTTGGACCCTCCACCAAGGGCCATGAAATTCACCCCTCTTCCTCCATATATACAGCCCTTAGGGCACCGTTTAGACTTTGGGTTTTGTTTAGATTAAAAGTTCGCCATAGCTGCAACTTCGCGTACTTCGTTTGTGTTCAACGACCAGACAAAGGCGTCACAGAACTCCACCTTGATCAATAAAGCTTTCATCTTTTATTCGCGATATCCAGATTGCAATCTCAGTTTCTTGCTTGTTCTTCGTTTGCTCGCAGAAAGCAGACACTCGTGGTCGTTGATCGTGCTCGGCGTGGTCAATAACCTCTCGGAGTTTGTTTAGCGATTGCTAAGGCGCGACGTCCTCGCACGTTCGTAGTCGGATCGTCAAAGTCGACTTCCACCAAAGCGAAATCCACCATCTCATCGAAAGACGGGACACCTTTGCTTTTATCACTTGTGCACATTAGTGATCATACTTCCCATAGCATACATACCATACCATCGTGGTGTGTATCTTGGTATCATCTCTGTGTCACAAAGTTGTCATCGCATACACAATTGCTATCTTGGTTCATGAAGTTTTGCATGAGAAAAGAGCTCACAGAAGAAATAGTCAAACAAGCTTTTAAGCAAAAGGAAACGATAAGCAAAGAGCTTATAAGCAAGAACCATAGCATCATACTACATTAAGATTGTCATACTCGGTCATCTTGGATCATACCACCGGAATACCATACATATAGCATACTTGGGATAGAAGTCGTTGCATTTTAGCTTAGTAGGTTGTGCACAAGTCTCGTATCCGCCTATTGTGCAATCGCCAGCGTCTCTCTAGTGTTGTGCAACAAGAGCATTTTCGTGGATTCCACATTTTGGCTCATTTTTGGTTTGCACAACCCCACTTATCTATTTGCGTGTGTGTTTCTGTGTACCGCTACTTGCTTGGTCTACTTGTTGCATTTGAGAATTTGCAAATCATTTTCAACATCGTTGAGTCTAGCTAACAATTGCATCAAATTTTATGCCACCATCCTAACCGAGCTCCACCATAAGCTTTTACTTGTGTAGGTGTGAGAACCGACAAGAATTGGTACCAATTGTGCTATTTCCTTGTTCCACATTTGAGTGATCATTGCTCCATCTTCAACATCGGTCAAGGTACATTTGGTATAAGTTCTTCTCTTTCTCCCACTCACATATTTGCTTGGAAAGATGGATAGGCCAAGTTTTTCTACCAACCCACTCTTCATCGAGCAAGAAGAAGACATGTCATCCTATGTCACCAAGAGCCACCTCTTTGGTGCACAACGAGCTTTGCATCAAGCAATGAGCGACCGCATCGACAATCTCGCCGCCGACTTGCGACTCTCCGAGCAACGAACAAGAGACTACTTCGACAACAAGCTCGACGCTCACAAACAAGAGAACGATGCAAGAATGGATGAGATTCATGCCTTGTTGGTGAACCGCCATTCTACCACTTCTTCCTACTCAAGACGGAGCCGTTCGAATCGACACACCGACGACACCTTCTCCAGCTCAAGTACACCGACATCGAACACTCTAAGTCGAGCCGCGCGTCAAGACCGTCAAGCATCTCGCAACCCTCTACATGGCAATCATCCACAAGAGCAATTCGACGAGCAACCACATCGTCATCGTCAACACCAATCTCCTCTCGCACAAGCACAAGAAAGGCCACGTCAATGTCTCCAAGATGAAGAGCGAGCACGACAACATCAAGACGAACAAGACGCCGAGGCTGAACGTCCAGAACAACGACTACGTGAAGCACAACTCTTGAGGCGCAACGTGCCTTTCAAGAATCAAGTCGAGCCATTGCGAACCGCAACTGAGATAGGCACAATCACGAGGAAGCACTTCGTGAAGAAATTCAAGAGCGACGCTACCAAGGTAGAGCGCATCGTCAAGTTCCTCAAGCTCCCCCACAAGTTCCTCAAGCTCCTCCACAAGCTCGACAAGCTCCTCCACAACCTCAAGTTCTTCAAGAGCAAGATGACTATGGAAATCCTCCACGCCAAGAGCAACATGAGATTGATAATCCTCCATGTCAAGGTGTCATCATCACCCTGGACCCCAACACAATGAAAGCAACGCTATGGCAAGCTCCAGTTCACCATGCCCAAGTTCAGTGGAATCAATGATCCCGAAGAGTACCTATCATGGGCATTGAAGGTCGACAAAATCTTTCGCTTGCACAACTATGAGGAAGAGAAGAAGATCGTTATGGCATCCCTTGAGTTCCAAGACTATGTGCTCATATGGTGGGTACAAGTCCTTGAACGCCGAGAAGCAAGAGGTGAACCACCAATCACCACATGGGAGGAAATGAAAGATGTCATGCAAGCATGCTTCGTGCCAACCTACTACAACTGTGATCTCTTCAAGAAGCTGCAACTCCTCAAGCAAGGAACAAAGAGTGTTGAAGAATACTATAAGGAAAAGGAGATTGCCATGATAAGAGCCAATGTCACGGAAGATGATGAGCAAACTATGGCATGTTTCTTGAATGGCCTCAATCATCCCATCAAGAAGATTGCTGACTTCCAACCCTACTCCAACCTCATTGAGGTCGTGCATCAAGCTACCAATGTGGAACGTCAAGTGCAAGATGACTTCAAGTACACCAAGTACTCGTCCAAGAGCTACGGCTTCTCCAACACCTAAGCTGCAACGACTCCAACAACTTCTACCTCAACCAAGACATCTACAAGCAACGGCGGCAAGTCAAGTTACAAGAAAACATCGACAACCTCGAGTCATCCTCCTCCTACTACAAGCACCTTCAAGCCGCACGCTTCAGCATCTACTCCAACCAATGAGACCGTCAAGACAAGCTCCATCAAGTGTTTCACTTGCGGTGGCCGAGGCCAGAAGTCCTTTGAGTGCACCAACAAGCGCACCATGATCCTCAACGACGACGGTACCTATGACTCCGAGTGAAGAGGAGATGGAAGCCCTTGAGCAAGTGGCCATGCACCGGCGCGTGATGAAGATGAAGATGATCGAGCCTTTTGTGATGAGGATTCGAGCCCCGCTCTCATTGTCTCCAAAGTCTTGACTCTTCAACATCAACAAGACGAAGACCAAAAATGCCACATCTTACACACAAAGGCCGGCATCAATGGAGGGTCAGTCAAGGTCATCATCGATGGCGGGAGTTGTCACAACTTGGCAAGTGAAGAACTATGCTCCAAGATACAATTGGTCAAGATGAAGCACCTGCACCCCTACAAGGTCCAATGGCTAAGCGATTCCGGCACTATACAAGTTGAGCATACGGTCAAAGTCTCCTTCAAAATTGGAGCATATGAAGACACTTTGGAGTGTGATGTCATCCCGATGTCCGTTTGCCACCTCCTTCTTGGTTGACCATGGCAATTTGACCGCAGCGTCATCCACAACGGACATACCAATCATTATAGCTTCAAGATGAAAGGAAAGGAGTATGTGCTACGACCTATGTCTCCAAGTCAAGTGATCGCCGACAACCAAGCCACCCATCATGGAGAAAAGAGTGAGAGAGTGATCCACCAATAAGAGAGTGAGCGCCACAAGCCAAAATCGAGTGCCTCCATGATGAGCGACAAGAAAAACTAACTCCGATTTGCCACCAAAAGTGAGATGAGAGAGGTGTGTGAGAACCCATCACATGTTATGCACTATGTCCTTGTGTGCAAGGACGAGGCACCAAAAACTAACAACTCTCACAATCTACCTTTAGTGTTGTCTTCTCTTTTGCAGGAATTCCAAGATGTTTTCCCCGATGAGCTACCTCCGGGTCTACCTCCACTACGAGGCATTGAGCACCGAATCGACCTCATCCCCGGAGCACCTCTTCCTAACAAGCCTCCCTACCGCGCCAACCCCGAGGAAACTAAGGAGATCCAGTGGCAAGTACAATTACTCGTCGATAATGGTCAAGTACGTGAAAGCTTGAGCCCTTGTGTCGTTCCGGTCATACTTGTTCCAAAGAAAGACGATACTTATCACATGGTTTCCGATTGCCATCCCATCAATGCTATCACCGTTCGATATCGTTACCCTATTCCACGCTTAGATGATATGCTTGGTGAGCTTAGCGGAGCCACCATTTTCTCTAAAATTGATCATAGGAGTGGCTACTATCAAATATGCGTCCAAGAAGGTGATGAATGGAAAACCGCATTTAAGACCAAATTTGGCTTATATGAATGGCTAGTTATGCCAATGGGTTTATCCGAAGCAGCTGGTAATTTCATGCGAGTCATGCACTTTGTTCTTCGTCCCTATATTGGTGTATTTGTTGTGGTATGTTTTGATGATATTCTTGTCTTTAGCAAATCTCTCAAAGATCATGTCACCCATCTTAGAACCGTGTTGCAAACCCTTAGGAAAGAGCGCCTTTATGCTAATGTGGACAAATGCCTTTTTGGTGTTGATAAGCTTGTTTTATTGGGTTTTTTTTGTGTCTTCTAAGGGTGTTCATGTAGATGAATCTAAGATCAATGTTATTAAAACTTGGCCCCAACCAACAAACTTGCAAGAAGTGCGTAGTTTTATTGGTTTAACCGGTTTCTATTGTCGCTTTGTGAAGGATGTTAGCACCATTGCTTCACCTTTACATTCTTTGAGTAAAAAAATGTGCCATTTGTTTGGAGACCATCTCAAGATACCGCATTTAATGAGCTTAATAATTTGCTTACTCATGCTCCCGTGCTTGCATTACCCAACTTTGAAAAACCTTTTGAGATTCATTGTGATGCTAAGTGGTAATGGCATAGGAGGTGTGTTAACGCAAGAGAAGCGCCCCATAGCATACTTTAGTGAGAAACTTTCCGGAGCGCAACTCAGTTACCCTCATGAAATGCTTAAGTACTTAAAAGGACAAACTAAGTTGAATAAGCGTCACACTAAATGGAGTGAATTCATCGAGTCTTTTCCTTATGTCATCAAGTACATCAAGGGTAAGGAAAATGTAGTGGAAGATGCCCTTTCCCGCATATGCATGCTTGTGACTAAACTTGAATTGAGTGTCATTGGCTTTGAGCACATAAAAGACTTGTATGCGCATGATCCTAACTTTGCTATTCCTTATGCCATATGTTTGACGCATACATCTTGGGAGCAATATTACATCAAGGACGATTATCTTATGAGAGCTAACAAACTTTGCATCCGCGAGTCTTCTCTTAGTTTGCTCCTTTTGCAAGAGGCTCATGGAGGCGGCCTCATGGGACACTTGGACGTGACAAGACATTCGCTACGCTCTTCAAGAACTATTTTTTGCCCAAGATGTTCCACGACGTCTCACGCTTCACCAACCGATGCTCTACATGTTGCAAAGCTAAGTCAAAATCTCAATCCCATGGTCTTTACATGCCTCTTCCTATTCCTTATCAACCTTGGGAAGACATTACCATGGATTTTGTACTTGGTTTGCCTAGAACACAAAGTGGAAAGGATTTTACAATCCGTGTTTGTTGTTGTGGACAAATTCTCTAAGATGGCTCATTTTATCTCATGCAACAAGATAGACGATGCTTCACATATTGCCAATCTTTTTTGTAGGGACATCTTGCGCCTCCATGGAGTGCCCAAGACGATTGTCTCGGACCGTGATGTCAAGTTCTTGAGTTACTTTTGGAAGACTCTATGCGCCAAGCTCGGAATCAAGCATTCTCGTCGTAATACCATCCACAAACCGACGACCAAGCAGAAGTGAAAAATCGAACACTCTCCACTCTACTACATGTGTTGATCAAGAGGAACATCAAGGAGTGGGAGGACTGTCTCCCCATCTCCGAGTACGCCTACAACCGCGCCAGACATTCGACTACCAGCAAGTCCCCTTTCGAGGTCATCTACGGTTTCAACCCGTTGTCCCCATTGGACATTCTACCTCTTCCACTACAAGAGCGCACCAACATGGACACGAGTGCACGAGCAAGCTACATCAAGAAGATGCACGAAGATAAAAGGAACACCATCGAGCACCAAGTACAATGACTCGCGATCAAGCTCAACATCAGCAAGCAACCCATGATATTCAACGTTCGAGATCTTATGTGGCTACGCCTTCGCAAGGACCACTTCCCCAACTAATGCAAGTCCAAACTTCTACCCCGAGCCGATGGACCCTTCAAGGTGCTAGCACGCTACAACAACAACGCTTACAAGATCGACCTCCCAAGCGACAAGTACAACGTGAGCGACATCTTCAATGTCAAAGACCTCTTGCCATACCATGGTCATGAAGCTTTCAATCTGAGGTCGGATCTTTCCCAAGGGAGGGAGATGATACGGAGCATCCCACGATCATACCCATGTACGCATCTACATCTCCTACAACACCACTTGGACCAATGACAAGAGTACATACAAGAGCTCTCGAAACCGAGGTGACATCACTCCTCTCACAACTCCCTTTCGAATCACACGAGACATGGCTACTACCTCAAACAGAGACGCTTTGCATACTCAGGTACCAAGGAGTTAACCATGGAGAAGCTAAGAAGAAAGGAGAATCGGAAGCGGAAGACATGCGTGAAGACGGAGAAGAAATCAGCCAAGTCCCAGGCTGGCCGGATGATCCGAACGAGGTCCTGGACGATCCAGACAGAGCCTGGACGATCCGGACCCCGATCCAGACGATCCAGACAATGCGCCCGAAGACACCCGAAGCTGGACCCCAAAGCCAGACCATCCAGACGAGCACTTGGATCATCCGGACCCCAGGCAGACATCCGGACCCCCCTCCGAACATCCGGGCCGTCGCCACCGCCGCCTGCCCCTTCAACTCATCCGGGCCATCCCCCGGATCATCCAGACACTGACCCGGATCATCCGGATCATCCAGACCCCTGCCTGCGTGCGTGTGTTGGGCCGAGGCCCATTTACCCCTTCGCCCCTTTGCCTATATATATGACTCCTCCACCTCTCTTCTAGGGTCAGCTTGTGATAGCTCATATTTGAGATAGAGCTTTGCTCATCCACTTGGTTACTTCTCCATCAGAGTCGAGCGCATCTACAAGGAATATCCCCCAAGCGGATTCAAGACCCCATCACGGGAAGACCTTCAAGACCTCCTCTCAGAGAAGAACTACCGCCACTTATATCGTCCCTTGTTGGATTTAGATCGTGTATCTCTTTGTGTTTCGAGGATCTAGCATATGTGTGACCATCTGTTGTTGGTTGAGTGATTTCTCTCGTGTTTCCCCTCATTTTCCCCCTGGTGTTCTTCGTGTTCTTCGTAGGATCCCCTCCAATCGTGAAAGATCGGGCATCTAGGGTTCTACCCTACATCAAGAACAGTTCTGTCAGTGAACACATACTCAAAATGTCTGGGTATCATAAACACTTGACTCAGCTAGGAGTTGATCTTCTAGTTGATAGTGTTACTGACAGAGTTCTTTGGTCACTGCCACCAAGCTACACAGGCTTCGTGATGAACTATAATACCCAAGGGATGAATAAAATGATTCCCGAGCTCTTCGCAATGCTTAAGGCCGCGGAGGTAGAAATCAAGAAGGAGTATCAAGTGTTGATGGTTAACAAGATGACTACTTTCAAGAAAAAAGGCAATGGAAAGAAAGGGAACTTCAGGAAGAATGGAAAGCAAGTTTCCACTCCCAGGAAGAAGCCCAAAGCTGGACCCAAGCCTGAAACCGAGTGCTTCCACTGCAAAGGTAATGGTCACTAGAAGCGAAACTGCCCCAAATACTTCGCGGATAAGAAGAATGGCAGTGTGAACAAAGGTATATTTGATATACATGTTATTGATGTGTACCTTCTAATGCTCATAGTAGAGCCTGAGTATTTGATACTGGTTCGGTTTCTCTTATTTGTAACTCGAAACAAGAGCTGCAGAATAAACGAAGATTGGCTAAGAACGAGGTGACGATGTACGTCGAGAATGGTTCCAAGGTCGATGTGATCGCCATTGGTACGCTACCTCTACATCTACTCTCAGGATTAGTTTTAGACCTCAATAATTTTTATTTGGTGCTCGCGTTGAGCGTGAACATTATATCTAGATCTTGTTTATTGCAAGACGGTTATTCATTTAAATCGGAGAATAATGGTTGTTCTATTTATATGAGTAATATCTTTTATGGTCATGCACACTTGATGAATGGTCTATTCTTGTCGAATCCCGATCGTAGTGAAACACATATTCGTAATATTGATGCCAAAAGATGCAAAGTTGATAATTATAGTGCAACATACTTGTGGCACTGCCATTTAGGTCATATTGGTGTAAAGCGCATGAAGAAACTCCATACGGATGGACTTTCAAAATCACTTGATTATGAATCATTTGATACTTGCGAATCATGCCTCATGGGCAAGATGACTAAAACTCCATTCTCCGGAACAATGGAGCGAGCGAATGACTTATTGGAAATAATACATACCGATGTATGTGGTCCGATGAGTGTTGAGGCACTGTAGCGACCCGACCCGAATGGATCAAGTCTCTGTGCTTAAGTGTCATCCCTGGATCGGTATGCTGACACACATAGTACTCGAGGATTTATAACAGAGGTAAATCACATGTATAAAGTAACGTAAATACTATTACCTCAATCCAAATAGCGGAAGTAACAAGGTTGTGGATTCCCATCAACACCAACGGCAAAGTTGAGTATAGGAAATCGTAACCCTAACGTATCACTTGCTCGTCGTAAGAAATCCTGCAACATGAGACGTTGCAGCCACAGAGGGTCAGTACATTGAATGTACTGGCAAATTCACACCATAGAGCAATGATGAATAAAGGATATCACTACATGCATATTTGGCTGGTGGAGGCTCTATGGTTATAATGTTTTTGCAAAAAGCCAATTTTTCCCTAGTGCAAAGGAATAAATTTATTTAGCTATCATGGTGGTTGTTAAACATTGAGAATGGTTGACAGCATTCTCAATCCCAATTAAAAGTACTCATTAACAACCCAACAATATTAATTAAAGTAACATGATGAGATTCACATGATATCCAAGTACTAGATACTCAAGATGTCCATAACCGGGGACACAGCTAACCATGATTAGTTTGTTACACTCTGCAGAGGTTGCGCACTTTTCCCCACATGACTCGATCTCCTCCGTTAGATTTCTCGCACTACATGCTGTTTGAGAAACGGATGACCGAGACATAGTCTTTCAGAAGCGCTAGCACCTTACGATGGGTAGACCGTACCAACCTACATTCCCCTACATCTGCTAGTCTACCGCTGTAAGAGTTCGCACAACTTAGTCAACTATGCTAGAGCCCATAATAGCATGTGGCTGCACACGGAAGTTTCTAGCATGAATAATCTTATGATCCCTTTGAGCCTGGGTGGCGGTCCGAAGAAGAACAGGCAAGTCCTGGAAACCCAGGTGCCTAGACAGGCAAGTCCTGGAGTAACCAGGTGCCTCGATCCACCCAGATGTGTGTTTAAGTTGCCACCTTAAATAAACCATTAATTAACAATCTCACATCTGTCATGGAAATTCACTCAAACCCAATCCACGTCTACTAGCATAGCATGGCATAAAGCAAATGTAGAAGTAACTCCCAAGGGTTTGAAAATAAAACAGGTAATAGGTACTAACTCAATCTACTTCCCAAAACCCACATATTAATCCAGATCCTAATCATGCAATTGTTTGAGGATTGAAACTAATGCAAAACAAAACTGGGTATGAAAGGGATATGATCAAAGTGTGAACTTGCCTGCAATGTTGATGAAGATGATTCGCACTCAAAACTCTTGATAGTTCTACTCGTCACACTCCGGTCAATCTATCGCGAGCAAGCAATAGTAACCACACATAAGCAATCACTCAAAAGATCGGAAAGAACGAAGAGAACAACTCGAAAAACATCAAAACCAAACAAATAACTCTTGCAGCATAAAACAATTTCTAACAGTACCAAAATTATGTGAATTTGGCCTTATCAGAAAGTTTAGTTCAAGAGCTTCGATTTGCAAAAAGAATCAACTCAAACGGAGTTATAAAACTCAAGTCACGATCAAACAAAGTTCAAATACAAATCTGTTCTAATTCAAATTTAAAACTTTCAAAAACATGTTTAAGTTGTTTTACTGGATAGAGGAGATCATAACGAAGAAGTGGGCGTTGGTTTCGTTAGATTTGGACTAACAAGTAAAAAGTAGTGAGGGTTTGAAAACTAGGGGCCAATTTGTAAATAAATATATTCACGGATAGGTCCCTGATGTAAATAAACAGAAAAAGAAAAGACTAAATAGTGAACGTTCGCTGCCGGACGCTAACTAACGAATCCGTTCGCTGTGAAGACCTAACTAGCGAACGTTCTCGAAATAACTAGTCTAAAAAGAAAAACCGACCTAATAAAATTAAACCGAACTAAAAGGAAAAAAACACACAAAAAATAAACCAGGTCTGTTTGTACCGGTTCATGGCGGCGGGTCGGCGGTTTAATCGGGGCGGCGGCGTCCGGCGAGACAGGACGGCGGCGGCGGCGGCTCGGATCCGCCGGGCGGGCGGCTCGCGATCGCCGAGGCCGTGAAAGTGGTCGTGGGCGGCGCTGGCGGCAGTGTCGATGGTGGCACCCGGCCGGTCGGCGGCAGTGGTGGAGTGCAGGCGGCGGAGGAGCTACGGCGGCGACAATGAACGGCGTGGTGGCGGCGGCGGATTCTGGTGTCGGCGGCGGCGGCGAAAACGGACCTGTGGGGTCGGGGTGGCCTTTTAAAGAGGGCAGGGGAGGGCTGTGGCGTGGGGAAGGGGCAGGAGAGGAGGAGTCCGGCGGGGAGACGGCTCCGGCGAGCCGTGGCGACGGCGGACTCGCACCGAGTCGGTCGCTGGGTGACGGGGGTGGCTGGCTGTGTCATGGCTGCCCTATTGGTTGGTGGGCCGCCCACCAAAAAACTTTTTAAGTTCCAGACAAACAAAATAAATAAAACCAAATAAAAAAATATATTATATAGGCATATAATATATCAATAATTTCAGAAAAAGATTTTCTACAGCATGAACATTAATCTAGCATCAAATAAAATCCTCAAAAATTCAAATAAATCAAACAGTGCTACTGCTCTAATAAAATCCATTAAAAATCATTTTAAAAATACCAAAATGATTTCAAATTTATTTCGCTCCAATTTTCTGATGTAGGGAATCATGTTACCCTATTTTCCATATATTTTATTTTTGGAGAAAAATAATTTGAATAAAACTCAAATAACTCCAAATTGAAAAATAAATTCAAAAGAACTTTGAATTTAATTATTTGAAACTCCCAACTCATATTTCATATAATTTGAAGAAGTCATTTTATCTTCTCTCATGAAAATCATTGAGTTGCATGAAGTTTATGAATTGAAATATTTCCAAATGAAATTCAAATAGTTTCAAATACCCTTTCATTTAAAAAAATGCAAGAATTCATGTCATCTTCTCTCCAAGGTTTTGTGGTGAAAAGAATTTGAATTCATGAATATCAGAAAAGAAAATGAAAGTTTGGGAAAGTCCTTTTATTCCCTCTCATTTAACTTTCAAAAAGTTTCGAACTCACTCACTTACAGTCAATTAATCAAACAATCAATCAAAACTATTTGTTTGTCTATAACATTCCAAAATTTAAAATTTTGGGTTGTTACAAACCTACCACCCTTAAAATGAATCTCGTCCTCGAGATTTGGAGAGGCTAGAAAGAATTAGGTTAGGTTTGGGGTCTTCTCAAAATCCATTGATCATCTCCAGGGTGTGGGGTGCTACCACCCTTAGAAACATTGTTACGGTTCCATCAAAACTCATATACTCCATCCTTATTCATGACTGTGTCGGTCTTCCCAGATCTCGAGAAATTCCATCTCTGGGCTCTTTTGGTGGTGGCATAACCTTTACCGCAATTCTTCTGTCCTTTCATCTTGGTAAGGTTATTTCATGACTGGGTCTTCTTAGCTGACGGGTCTGGCGCCAATACTAGACAACTATCGATATCTCATGGTGGTCAACAATTTATGGTTTCTCCTGCAGGAAACGGGTCTGGGTTGAACCTCACCGTATGACCTACGCTTGGCAACAACTGCCTTGTACAAGGGAAAATACTTATACCATTCTAAGGTTTAAACAAGGTTTTGATCGTTGTCTCTCTACTATAGGTAAGTCACTCAGATTTACCATCCCGTATAGCAAGGCGAATAAGAAGAGTAAGTCGGTATGGTGATCAATCCATCCCGCACCCAAATCATTACCTTGTATATGGTTTAGCGAATCTCGCATTCTAACACTCGGTCATACTCACAAGCATTGCAGAATTTCTCTTGTCAACGAACCAAGTTCAGATAAATCCATTTATTCTGCAAGCCAAACAAACATCTATCGGTCCTTCACAACTCTCAGGTTTTGCGTAAACTCCTATAAAATCGTCGGTTGATAAAGTCGTAACTTCCTCCGGGGTTTTTCCTTCAGCAAGAATGTGCTTGCTTCTTGGCAGGTCCTGGGGCCTGTGGGTTATGGCCCATCTCATCACTTGTAGTCCTTGAACTTATCATCGAGCAACTGATCATTTTCCCAACTTCTAACTTCCTAGCATTTCTTAAATCCATCCAATGATACTGTCTCCAGCTTCCTTCTATTGGCACCAAACTAAGACGTGATTACTCGGACTCATCACGGAATTTCCATTGATCCATATTTCCAACATCATACCTCCTTTATATCCAATAGTGATTCATCTCTTCATCCTCGTGGGATATCCCACATACCGAGATAAAAAGTTATACTTATGAAGTCCATACTTCACCTCGTGGAACATCATTATCCTTTCCAGGGTCAAGCGTCCTTAAAGGGTAATATTGGCCATCTCTGCATGGCACTTCTTCAACTGGGAAACGTGAAACACATCATGAACTCCTGACAGTCCTTCGAGTGACTCCAACTTGTTGGCCACTTCTCCCATACGCTCCAAAACTCGGTATGGTCCTACAATTCTTGGGGCTAACTTTCCCTTAACTCCAAATCGTTTAACTCCTCGCAGAGGGGACTCACAAAGACATGTTCTATCTCCAATTTCATAGACTACCTCCTTGCGTTTTTGAGTCTGCATAACTCTTCTGCCAGGACTCAGCTACCTCTAGTCTATCTCGAAGCAACTTAACATTCTCTTCTGAATCCTTGATCACATTTGGTCCAAACAATTGACGGTCTCCAACTTCATCCCACATCAACGGTGTCTGGCTCCTTCTTCCATACAAAGCTTCAAAAGGGGCCATCTTCAAACTAGCTTGGTAACTGTTGTTGTATTAGAACTCAGCGTAAGGTAAATTATCATCCCTACTAGATCCATAATTTAGCGCACACGCCCTCAACATGTCCTCCAGAATCTGATTGACTCTCTCAATTTATCCATCTATTTGCAGATGAAAGGCTGTACTGAACTCTAGCCTAGTACCCAAAGTCTGGTGCAGCTGATTCCAAAACTTTGAGGTAAACTGTGTTCCTCTATCTGATATGATGGTCCTCGGAACTCCATGCAGACATACAATCCTGGTCAAATATATCTTGGCCAACTTCACACTTGTATAGGTGGTTTTCATTGGGATAAAGTGAGCCACTTTGGTCAAGAGAATCAACTACTACCCAGATAGAATCATATCCCAATCGGGTTCTGGGAAATCCGGTAATGAAATCCATGCCAAGCTTATCCCCACTTCCATTCGGGTATCGGCATAGGTTGTAGTAATCCTTATGGCTTCTGATGCTCTGCTTTTACTTTCTCTGGCATACATCACCTATGACTACATACTCCGCAATATCCTTCTTCATACCAGTTCACCAGAAACACTCCTTCAAATCCAAATACATCTTGGTGTTTCTAGGGCGAATCGAGTATGGTGAGTCATAAGCCTCTTGAAGTATTTACTTCCTGATCTTTGCATTATTGGGAACATATACACGGTCCTCGAACCATAAGATTTCGTGCTCATCCTTACGAAAACCTTTGGCCTTTTCCTTTGCTCATTTTCTCCTTTACCTCAGCAATCTCTTTGTCATCCTTCTGAGCTTCACGGATCTTTCACAACTATGTAGACTGAACTTCCATTTCTACAACAAAACCTTTGGGAACAATCCCCAACTGAAGTTCCCTGAGATCCTCGGCTAACTCCTTTGGAAATCCTCCACTTATGAGGGTATTCATCCTGGTGTTCTTTATGGTTGTGTCCTATTTCTCCACAAAGCTTGCATGCACTTTCTCCATATCATTTCCATAAGGCTTCAACTTCTGGGACACAAGCCGAGAATTTAGCAAGGTCAACTTAAATTCCTTCCAAGTGGTTATTCTTTGCCATCCATTGATGTTTTGGTACATCCTCCACCAAAGTAGTAGCACCTCTTTCAAAGAACGGAAGAGCATGCTGGGCCATATCTGATGTAGGGTAGAACCCTAGGTGAAGATCTTTTCACACTTGGAGGGGGAAAATGGAGGGAAATCACAAGAACAACAAGAACACAAGGGTGAACACAAAGAGGAAATCACTCCAACAATTCCCAATTACACATCCACTAGAGTAACAACACAAGATCCACAAGTCTCAAACACAATCAAAGGAAAGATACAAAGGTAAAGTTCATCCCAAATCCAAAGGAAGAGGGGTCTTGGTGGTAGATAGTCTTCTCCTAGAAGGAGGTCTTGAAATCCTCAAGGATTCTTCCCTATGGGGTCTTGATCCTCAAAGAGGGAAGGTAATGGAGCAAAGCTCACCAAGATCTCATCTAATACTTTGCTAACCCTAAACATGGCCCTAGGTACGAATTATATAGGCTTGGGGTCGAAGGAGGAGAAGTGGAGCCGAAGTCATCATCATAGCCGTCCATCTTGGGAGGCCCGTGCGCACGGGGTAAGTTGGGCCCGTGGCCTGGGTCCGTGGGCACGGTACAAGCCCGGCGACGGGTGCTCCAAAGATCAACTCCTCGAGTAGCCCGTGGGCACGGGTTTCGGGGCCCGTGCGCACGGGTGGCCTGGAGCTTCTGTGGCTTCGCTGTTGTCCTTCTTCTTGATCCTCGTGGCCTTGGGGTGGTTCTCTTCTTCTTGGGGATGCTCCTGAGCTCCTTGGTGGTGTTCCTCTTCGTACTCTAAGGAGGCATAGCACATTTTGGTGAGGTAGTATACATGTTCCATTTGGGTTCATATGCAAGTCTAGTAGGAAGGAGTTCACCTTGGTTTCCAAAGCACGTGCTCTAGCTCTTGTCATGGGTCCTTGTGGGGTTGGATATGTTGATGTAGAGTCCATGGGGATGATGGAAGGATGCTCCGCATCATCTCCCCTCCCCTCGAAAGGATCCGACCTCGGATCAAGATCTTCATCACCATGGAAAGGCGAGAGGTCTTTGACGTTGAAGATGTCGCTCACGTTGTACTTGTCTCATGGGAGTTCAATCTTGTAGGCGTTGTTGTTGTAGCGTGCTAGCACCTTGAATGGTCCATCGGCTTGAGGTAGTAGTTTGGACTTGCGCTCTTTGGGGAAGCGGTCCTTGCGAAGGTGTAGCCACACGAGATCACCTATGTTGAAGATCATGGGTTGCTTGTTGACGTTGAGCTTGGTCGCTAGTCGATGTACTTGGCGCTCGATGATGTTCCTTGTATCTTCATGCATCTTCTTGATGTAGCTTGCTCGTTCACTCGCATCCATGTTGGTTCGCTCTTGTAGAGGTAGAGGTAGGATGTCCAATGGGGAAAATGGGTTGAAGCCATAGACGACCTCGAAGGGGACTTTCGGTAGTCGAATGTCTTATGCGGTTGTAGGCGCATTTCGGCGATGGGTAGACACGCCTCCCACTCCTTGATGTTCTTCTTGATCAACACGCGAAGTAGAGTGGAGAGAGTCCGATTCGTCACCTCCGTTTGGCCGTCGGTTTGAGGATGGTATGCGGATGAGAACAAGAGCTTGATTCCGAGCTTGGCGCATAGAGTCTTCCAAAAGTAACTCAAGGACTTGACGTCGCGGTCGGAGACGATTGACTTTGGTACTCCATGGAGGCGCAAGATTTCCCGTTGAATCTCCTTGGTTTCTTCGGGATTGACACGGTATGGAGCTTTGTTTGGAAGTGGCGCTCCGGGGATGAGGTCGATTCGATGCTCAATGCCTCGTAGAGGAGGTAGACCCGGAGGTAGCTCGTCGGGGAAAACATCTTAAAATTCCTGCAAAAGAGATTGAAACACCAAAGGTAGCTCGTGAGTAGTGTTAGTTTTTGGTTCTCCATCCTTGCACACAAGGACAAAGTGCATCACACTCGATGGGTTCTCACACACTTCTCTCATCTCATGTTTGGTGGCGAATAGGATGAGGTTTTTCTCTCTAGGAGAAGAGGCGCTCAAGTGTGGCTTGTTGCTCTCACTCATGTTTTGGTGGCTCTCTTTCTCACACTTCTCTCTATGGTGGGTGGCTTGCTTGTCGGCTATCACTTGACTAGGAGACATGGGTCGTAGCACATATTCTTTTCCTTTCATCTTGAAGCTATAGTGGTTTGTACGCCCATTGTGGATGGCGCCACGGTCGAATTGCCATGGTCGACCCAGGAGGAGGTGGCAAACAGTCATTGGGACCACATCACACTCCAAAGTGTCTTCATATGCACCTATTTTGAATGATACTTGGACCGTATGCTCAACTCGTATAGTGCCGGTGTCGCTTAGCCATTGAACCTTGTAGGGGTGCGGGTGCTTCCTCTTGATCAATTTAAGCTTGGAGCATAGTTCTTCGCTTGCCAAGTTGTGCCAACTACCTCCATCGATGATGAACTTGACGGATCTCCCAGTGATGCCGGCCTTTGTGTGGAAGATGTGGCATCGTTGGTCTTCCTCTTGTTGATGTTGAAGTGTCAAGACCTTGGAAACAACGAGAGCGGGGCTCGTATCTTCATCACAAAAGACTTGATCATCTTCATCCTCGTTCACGCGCCGGTGCATGGCCACTTGCTCAATAGCTTCCATTTCATCTTCACTCATTGAGTCGTGGGTGCCATCGTCGTTGAGGATCATAGTGCGCTTGTTGGTGCATTGGAAGGACTTATGGCCTCGGCCGCCACATGTGAAGCACTTGATTGAACTTGTCTTGATGGTCTCATCGGTCGGAGTAGAGGAAGTAGCACACGGCTTGTAGTTGCTTGTAGTAGGAGGAGGACGACTTGAACTTGACGAAGGTTTCTTGTATGTTGTCTTGTCGTCGATGCTTGGAGAAGGCTTGGTCGAAGTAGATGTTGGAGGAGTTGTTGAAGCTTGATTGTTGGAGAAGCCGTATGTCTTGGAGGAGTACTTGGCGTACTTGAAGTCATCTTGCACTTGACGTTCCGCCTTGGTCGCTTGATGTACTAGCTCGATGAGGTTGGAGTAGGGTTGGAAGTCGGCGATCTTCTTGATGGGATGGTTGAGTCCATTCAAGAACTGTGCCATTGTTTGCTCATCATCTTCCTTGACATTGGCTCGGATCATGGCTATCTCCATTTCCTTGTAGTATTCTTCAACACTCTTGGTTCCTTGCTTGAGGAGTTGTAGCTTCTTGAAGAGATCACGGTTGTAGTAGGTTGGCACAAATCGTGCTCACATGACATCCTTCATTTGAGCCCAAGTGGTGATTGGAGGGTCATCTCTTGCTTCTCGGCGCTCAAGGACTTGTTCCCACCATATGAGCACATAGTCTTGGAGCTCAAGTGATGCCATTGCGATCTTCTTCTCTTCCTCATAGTTGTGCAAACGAAAGATTTTGTCGACCTTCAATGCCCATGAGAGGTACTCTTTCGGATCATTGCTTCCATTGAACTTGGGCATTGTGAACTTGAGCTTGCCATAGCGATGCTCTTCATTTTGGTAGCAGTTGCGGTGTCGCTCTTGTCTTGGATGGTGCTCGAATTCTCGTTCCTCATGATGTTGCTCTTGGTGTGGAGGAGGGTCTTGAAGCACTTGTTCCGCTTGGTGTCGCTCTTGTTGCGCTTGAGGTTGAGGTGGAGCTTGACGAGCTTGTGGAGGAGCTTGAGAAACTTGATGGTGCACACGTTGTCGATAGTTCCTTTCTTGCATTTCTTCTCGAAGGGCTTCCTCTTGATTGCGCCGTTCGCGATTGCGGTTGGCAACGGCTCGACTTGATTCTTGAAGGGCACGTTCCGCCTCAATAGCTTGTGCTTCTCGTTGTTGTTGTTGAAGACGTTTGGCCTCGACGTCTTGTTCCTCTTGTTGTAGACGCTCTCGTTCTTCTTCTTCTTGACGACGAAGACGTTGTCGTTCTTGGGCTTGAGCAAAGACGACTTGATTTGCTTGATGACGAGGAACTTGCTCATCGACTTGCTCTTGTGAATGCTTGCCGTGGAGCGGATCTCGAGATGCATGTCAGTCTTGACGCGCGGCTCGTCGAAGAATGGTCGAAGACGGTGTACTTGAGCCGGAGCAGGTGTCGTCGGAGTGGCGACTTGAGTGGCTCCGTCTTGAGTAGGAAGAAGTTGAAGGATGCCGGTTGACCAACAAAGCTCGGATCTCGTCCATTCTTGCATCGTTCTCTTGCTTGTGCGCGTCGAGCTTGTTGTCGAAGTAGTCGCGTGTACGTTGCTCGGAGAGTCGCAAGTCGGTGGCGAGGTTGTCGATGCGGTCGTTCATTGCTTGTTGCTCTTGATGGAGAGCTCGTTGTGCGCCAAAGAGGTGGCTCTTGATGACGAAGGATGACATGTCATCGTCTTGCTCTATGAAGAGTGGGTTGGTAGAAGAACTTGGCCTATCCATCATAAGAAAGTGGTGGTGAGTAGGAAAATGAGAGAACAAAACCAAAGTTACCTTTTCCGAAGATTGTGTATGTAACAAGTACGATCCCACGTGATGTTACAATAGGGGAATTGGTACCGGGAATTGTTTCTCACACCTACAAGTAAATGGTCTATGGAGGAGCTTGGTTAGGAAAGACACAAATAATTTAAGCAAATGTTAGTCAAGATGTTGATAAAGTTGAGAAGATTCACAAATGGCAAATAAGACAAATAGATCAACCTCCCAAGATAACACTAGGAACACACACACGGAAGATAAATGGGATCCGCACAACCAAGGAGTGAGCTCGAAGATATCGAAACACGGGAAAAGCTCTTGTCGTACGGATACTAGAGAGACGCTAGCTCGATTGCACTAATGGGCTAGATACGCTAGTGCACCAACCTAATAGAGAATCTACTCGTCTCACTATCCCAAGTATGCTTATGTATGTGGTGACCAAGATGATGCACGAATGCGAAGGCTCGATGCTATTGCTTATAAGCTCTTTGCTTTTCTTCTCTTTTGTTTAAAAGCTTTCTCTTTTTTTTTCTTTTTTTTCAAGTATGCCACAATGCTTGATATGCGAGCCACACAATGAGGTAACAAGTAGTATATGCACGGGATGGACGGAACACTAAATGGTGCACTAAGACGTGGCCCGGCAATACTCAACAAGCTAGTCTCGATGGGTAAGCTACGCAAAATGGCTCGAGGCTATCAAGTTAATGGCAAGGGGTACAAAGTGTCGTCGAGGTTACCGTCCTTGCTTACGGTTGAAGATGATCTTGTCGAAGCCGAAGTGTTGTTCGAGTCGATGATTGGTGGTGATGACGATACCAAGTTGCGCCTAAGTAGCCGAAACACCTTAGGACACAAGAGAAATCGCAACCGAATACTCAGCAAACACGTGGAAAGGTGTGGAAGAAGTACAAAAGGTGGTGGTGAAACAAAATTGGAAAAACAGAAAAATGGCCGAAAGTCCCTGGATAGGCCGTGCGCACGGGGTAAGTGAGGCCCGTGTGCACGGGGTCCCGATGGCCCGTGTGCACAGGGTCTCCCGAGAGCGGATGAACTTCCTAGATTTCGTGGGGATTTCGAGTTTATGGCCAAATTCTAGTGGGGGATGGGTGGGGATGGTGGTGGAGGTGTAGATCCACTTGTCAAACACCAAATTCGTGGATCAAATCAACCAAATCTCACAAGATCAACAAATTGCAAGAAAAAATTTGGGGCTATTTTTGGTGGGGATTTTCGGATTAGAACGAAAAACAACAAAATCAAGCTAGAAAGTGGAAGGTAAGGACTCCAAGATGTGAATCAACGTGGCTCATGATACCATATGATGTAGGGTAGAACCCTAGGTGAAGATCTTTTCACACTTGGAGGGGGAAAATGGAGGGAAATCACAAGAACAACAAGAAGACAAGGGTGAACACAAAGAGGAAATCACTCCAACAATTCCCAATTACACATCCACTAGAGTAACAACACAAGACCCACAAGTCTCAAACACAATCAAAGGAAAGATACAAAGGTAAAGTTCATCCCAAATCCAAAGGAAGAGGGGTCTTGGTGGTAGATAGTCTTCTCCTAGAAGGAGGTCTTGAAATCCTCAAGGATTCTTCCCTATGGGGTCTTGATCCTCAAAGAGGGAAGGTAATGGAGCAAAGCTCACCAAGATCTCATCTAATACTTTGCTAACCCTAAACATGGCCCTAGGTACGAATTATATAGGCTTGGGGTCGAAGGAGGAGAAGTGGAGCCGAAGTCATCATCATAGCCGTCCATCCTGGGAGGCCCGTGCGCACGGGGTAAGTTGGGCCCGTGCGCACGGGGGTCCCGTGGGCACGGTACAAGCCCATGCGCATGGGGTGCTCCAGTGTCAACTCCCTGAGTAGCCCGTGGGCACGGGATTTCTGGGGCCCGTGCGCACGGGTGGCTGGAGCTTCTGTCTTCTTCTTTGTTGTCCTTCTTCTTGATCCTCGTGGCCTTGGGGTGGTTCTCCTTCTTTTTGGGGATGCTCCTGAGCTCCTTGGAGGTGTTCCTCTTCGTACCTAAGGAGGCATAGCACATTTTGGTGAGGTAGTATACATGTTCCATTTGGGTTCATATGCAAGTCTAGTAGGAAGGACTTCACCTCGGTTTCCAAAGCACGTGCTCTAGCTCTTGTCATGGGTCCTTGTGGGGTTGGATATATTGATGTAGAGTCCATGGGGATGATGGAAGGATGCTCCGCATCAATATCCTTTCTGACTATCGGGTTATTCTTCATGTGATCCTCCATGTTCTGAATCCATCGGTCCGTCTCCAATTGACTCGTCGGTCTAGATAATATGGGATTATCTCCATTTCATCCTCTATTGGGTCCACGGGTTTGGGGTGGGATAACAGAGATCGAGAGGGATGCACACAATACAAACAAAAGTTTTGAAAAGGCAGATTTTATTGTGGCTGTCGAAAAAAAACAACAAAAACAAATGACAGCTCCCAATCGTCGCATCTAACGTAGGTATACAATAGGGGTTGGGTCTTCTAATGGTCTATAGATCTCAATGTCATCCACTCTTCAAGTCTTGGTCATGCCTCCGATGACTTCTTCCGATCATGCTTGTCCTTCTCAAGTTCCTATGCCAGATCTCTGTTGACGCGAAGTCTCTAGTGACATCCTTTAATATTTCTGGAGTTGCATTCCAAACTTCTGGCTTTCAGCATCCTTGGCATGAACCATGGTCCTAATGTCCTTCAGTTCCTGAAAAATCTCCGGTATCTCGAGGTTTTGTTCCTCCAGTTTGGCTACTTCAGCTTCTGGTTCCTGAGTTCTTCACGAATTGTCTCCTTGTCAAATATGACTTCCTAAAGTCCATATTAAAATCCTTGATGTAATACTCCGGATCCTAGCGATACACCAGCTAAGGTTAAAACTGCATCCTTTGCTGACAGATGCTCCTTCAGTCTTCTACCATCCAATCTTTCCATGCATATGCATGCTTAACTCAGCACGGTGACAATAGCATAGGCGAATGATAACATCATGAATGTCCATGTTTCTGCTCTTGCCATTTCCATGAGCTATCATTCCATAGTTGATATCTCCTGTCTTAGGGTTTTCTTGACAAAAACTTTGAGTTCTAACGCTCCATGTTCCGGTCGTTTTCCAATACATCTTGATTTCGGGTATTGACAACTTTCCATAGTCTGTCAAGTTCCATAAGTGTAGCCTTCTTTGGTCATACCAAATCTGAAATTCTTCATAGCCTTCAAATTCTCCAAGTCTTCGGAGTCTTCAACTGTTGTAGTTTCCATCATTCAGATGCACGGCAAAATCTCCTTCATTCCGTAGTGGTCGTGGTTGTCCGATATCTTGTCTTTCTTGGAGTAGTCTCATCAGCCGAATCTTCGTGGTCAAAAGGGGGAAAGGGTATAGTCTCACTAAAAGAGAATATTTGAATAAGCTCAGAAGAGAAGAGAGGTAAAAGATCCCTTTTTGAAAAGAAAGTTGTAGAGGAAATCTTTCCTATGGGCTTGCCAGTTTCTAGGGTCACGTCCTACAGTCAACATGTGCTCTGATACCATCTTGTAGCGACCCGACCCGAATGGATCAAGTCTCTGTGCTTAAGTGTCATCCCTGGATCGGTATGCTGACACACACAGTACTCGAGGATTTATAACAGAGGTAAATCACATGTATAAAGTAACGTAAATACTATTACCTCAATCCAAATAGCTGAAGTAACAAGGTTGTGGATTCCCATCAACACCAACGGCAAAGTTGAGTATAGGAAATCGTAACCCTAACGTATCACTTACTCGTCGTAAGAAATCCTGCAACATGAGACGTTGTAGCCACAGAGGGTCAGTACATTGAATGTACTGGCAAATTCACACCATAGAGCAATGATGAATAAAGGCTATCACTACATGCATATTTGGCTGGTGGAGGCTCTATGGTTATAATGTTTTTGCGAAAAGCCAATTTTTCCCTACTACAAAGGAATAAATTTATTTAGCTATCATGGTGGTTGTTAAACATTGAGAATGGTTGGCAGCATTCTCAATCCCAATTAAAAGTACTCATTAACAACCCAACAATATTAATTAAAGTAACATGATGGGATTCACATGATATCCAAGTACTAGATACTCAAGATGTCCATAACCGGGGACACGGCTAACCATGATTAGTTTGTTACACTCTGCAGAGGTTGCGCACTTTTCCCCACATGACTCGATCTCCTCCGTTGGATTTCTCGCACTACATGTTGTTTGAGAAACGGATGACCGAGACATAGTCTTTCAGAAGCGCTAGCACCTTACGATGGGTAGACCGTACCAACCTACATTCCCCTACATCTGCTAGTCTACCACTCTAAGAGTTCACACAACTTAGTCAACTATGCTAGAGCCCATGATAGCATGTGGCTGCACACGGAAGTTTCTAGCATGAATAATCTTATGATCCCTTTGAGCCTGGGTGGCAATCCGAAGAAAAATAGGCAAGTCCTGGAAACCCAGGTGCCTAGACAGGCAAGTCCTGGAGTAACCAGGTGCCTCAATCCACCCAGATGTGTGTTTAAGTTGCCACCTTAAATAAATCATTAATTAACAAACTCACATCTGTCATGGAAATTCACTCAAACCCAATCCACGTCTACTAGCATAGCATGGCATAAAGTAAATTTAGAAGTAACCCCGAAGGGTTTGAAAATAAAACAGGTAATAGCTACTAACTCAATCTACTTCCCAAAACCCACATATTAATTCAGATCCTAATCATGCAATTGTTTGAGGATTGAAACTAATGCAAAACAAAACTGGGTATGAAAGGGATATGATCAAAGTGTGAACTTGCCTACAATGTTGATGAAGATGATTCGCACTCAAAACTCTTGATAGTTCTACTCGTCACACTCTGGTCAATCTATCGTGAGCAAGCAATAGTAACCACACATAAGCAATCACTCAAAAGATCGGAAAGAACGAAGAGAACAACTCGGAAAACATCAAAACCAAACAAATAACTCTTGCAACATAAAACAATTTCTAACAGTACCAAAATTATGTGAATTTGGCCTCATCAGAAAGTTTAGTTCAAGAGCTTCGATTTGCAAAAAGAATCAACTCAAACGGAGTTACAAAACTCAAGTTACGATCAAACGAAGTTCAAATACAAATCTGTTCTAATTCAAATTTTAAAACTTTCAAAAACATGTTTAAGTTGTTTTACTGGATAGTGGAGATCATAACGGTGGGCATTGGTTTCGTTGGATTTGGACTAACGAGTAAAAAGTAGTGAGGGTTTGAAAACTAGGGGCCAATTTGTAAAAAAATATATTCACGGATAGGTCCCTGATGTAAATAAACAGAAAAAGAAAAGACTAAATAGTGAACGTTCGCTGCCGAACGCTAACTAACGAATCCGTCCGCTGTGAAGACCTAACTAGCGAACGTTCTCGAAATAACTTGTCTAAAAAGAAAAACTGATCTAATAAAATTAAACCGAACTAAAAGGAAAAAGACACAAAAAAAATAAACCGGGTCGGTTTGTACTGGTTCACGGCGGCGGGTCGGCGGTTTAATCGTGGCGGCCGCTGCGGCTCGGGCGATTGTCGAGCCCGGCGAAGTGGTCGGGGAGGGGCGGCGCTGGGCGACGGTGTCGATGGTGGCACCCCATGACGCTCGACGGCAGCGGTGGAGGCGGGCAGGGCGGAGGAGCTGCGGTGGCAACGGCGAACCATGGCAGCAGCGGCGGCGGATCTGGCGTGGGGCGGCGGCGAAAACGGGGCCCAGGGGTCCCGGGGTGGCCTTTTAAAGAGGGCAGGGGAGGGCGGTGGCGTGGGGAAGGGGCAGGAGAGGAGGAGTCCGGCGGGGAGACGGCTCAATGAGCCAGGTGGCCGGCGGACTCTCACCGAGTCGGTCATAGGGGTGACGGGCTCACTGAAAAGAATTTGAATTCATGAAGATCAGAAAAGAAAATGAAAGTTTGGGAAAGTCCTTTTATTCCCTCTCATTTAACTTTCAAAAAGTTTTGAATTCACTCACTTTCAGTCAATCAATCAAACAATCAATCAAAACTATCTGTTTGTCTATAACATTCCAAAATTTAAAATTTTGGGATGTTACACGCACATGGCGGGTATCATTATTTTTTGACCTTCACAGATGATTTGAGTAGGTATGGGTATATCTACTTTATGAAACACAAGACTGAAACATTTGAAAAGTTCAAAGAATTACAGAGTGAAATGGAGAATCATCGTAACAAGAAAATAAAGTCTCTACGATCTGATCGTGGAGGCGAATATTTGAGTTACGAGGCTTCATTTAAAACAATGTGGAATTGTTTCACAACTCACTCCACCTGGAACACCACAGCGTAGTTGTGTGTCCGAACATCGTAACCGTACTTTATTAGATATGGTGCGATCTATGATGCCTCTTACCGATTTACCACTATTGATTTGGGGTTATGCATTAGAGAGAGATGCATTCACGTTAAATAGGGCACCATCTAAATCCTTGAGACGACACCGTATGAACTGTGGTTTGGCAAAAAACCTAAGTTGTCGTGTCTTAAAGTTTGGGGTTGCGACACTTTTTTCAAAAGGCTTCAGCCTAATAAGCTCGAACCCAAATCGGAGAAGTGTGTCTTCATATGATACCCTAAGGAAACAATTGGGTACACCTTCTACCACAGATCCGAAGGCAAGATCTTTGTTGCCAAGAATGGATCCTTTCTAGAGAAGGAGTTTCTCTCGAAAGAAGTGAGTGGGAGGAAAGTGGAACTTAATGAGGTAATTGTACCTTCTCTCGAATTGGAGAGTAGCACATCACAGAAAACCGTTCCCACGATGCCTACACCAACTAGAGAGGAAGCAAATGATAATGATCATGAAACTTCAGATCAAGTTACTACTGAACCTTGTAGGTCGACCAGAGCACGGTCCGCACCAGAGTGGTATGGTAATCCTGTCCTGGAAGTCATATTACTAGACCAGAGCGAACCTACAGACTATGAAGAAGCTATGATGAGCCCAGATTCCGACAGATGGCTTGAGGCCATGACATCTGAGATAGGATCCATGTACGAAAACAAAGTATGGACTTTGGTAGACTTGCCCGATGATCGGCAAGCCATAGTAAATAAATGGATCTTCAAGAAGAAGACTGATGCTGATGGCAATGTTACTGTCTACAAAGAATGACTTGTCGCGAAAGGTTTTCGACAAGTTTAAGGAGTTGGCTATGATGAGACTTTCTCCCGTAGTGATGCTTAAGTGTGTCCGAATCATGTTAGAAATTTCCGCATTTTATGATCTTGAAATCTGGCAAATGGACGTCAAAATAAAATTGCATTCCTTAATGGATTTCTTAAAGAAGAGTCGTATATGATGCAACCGGAAGGTTTTGTCGATCCTAAAGGTGCTAACAAAGTGTGCAAGCTCCAGCGATCCATCTATGGACTGGTGCAAGCATCTCGGAGTTGGAATATACATTTTGATGAGGTGATCAAAGCATATGGTTTTATATAGACTTACGGTCAAGCCTGTATTTGCAAGAAACTGAGTGAGAGCTCTGTAGCATTTCTGATATTATATGTGGATGACATATTGTTGATTGGAAATGATATAGAATTTTTGGATAGCATGAAAGGATACTTGAATAAAAAAAAATCAATGAAAGACCTCGGTGAACCTGCTTATATATTGGGGATCAAGATCTATAGAGATAGATCGAGATGCTTAATAGGACTTTCACAAAGCACATACATTGATAAAGTTTTGAAGAAGTTCAAAATGGATTAGTCAAAGAAAGGGTTCTTGCCTATATTTAAAGGTGTGAAATTGAGTCAGACTCAAAGCCCGACCACTACAGAAGATAGAGAGAAAATGAAATTCATTCCCTATGCCTCAGCCATAGGTTCTATCATGTATGCTATGTTGTGTACCAGACCTGATGTGTGCCTTGCCAAAAGGCTGGCAGGGAGGTACTAAAGTAATCCAGGAGTGGATCACTAGACAGCGGTCAAGAACATCCTGAAGTACCTGAAAAGGACCAAGGATATGTTTCTCGTTTATGGAGGTGACGAAGAGCTCGTCATAAATGGTTACGTCGATGCTAGCTTCAACATTGATCCGGATGACTCTAAGTCACAAACCGGATACGTATTTATATTGAATGGTGGAGCTATCAGCTGGTGCATTTTCAAGCAGAGCGTCATGGCGGGATCTACGTGTGAAGCCGAGTACATAGCTGCTTCGGAAGTAGCACATGAAGGAGTCTGGATGAAGGAGTTCATGTCCGATCTGGGTGTAATATCCAGTGCATTGGGTCCAATGAAAATCTTTTGTGACAACACTGGAGCAATTGCCTTGGCAAAGGAATCCAGGTTTCACAAGAGAACCAAACACATCAAGAAATGCTTCCACTCCATCCATGAAAAGGTCAAGGATGGATACATAGAGATTTGCAAAATACATACGTATCTGAATGTGGTAGACCCGTTGATTAAGCCTCTTCCGCGAGCAAAACATGATCAGCACCAAGACTCCATGGGTGTAGATTTATTACAATGTAATCTAGATTATTGACTCTACTGCAAGCGGGATACTGAAGAAAATATGCCCTAGAGTCAATAATAAAGTTGTTATTTTATATTTCCTTATTCATGATAAAGGTTTATTATTTATGCTAGAATTGTATTGATCAGAAACTTAAATACATGTGTGAATACATAAAGAAATACCGTGTCCCTAGTAAGCCTCTACTAGACTAGCTCGTTGATCAAAGATGGTTAAGGTTTCCTAACCATAGACATGTGTTGCCATTTGATAAAGGGATCACATCATTAGGAGAATGATGTGATGGACAAGACCCATCCGTTAGCTTAGCATATTGATCGTTCAGTTTATTGCTATTACTTTCTAGATGACAAATACATATTCCTTCGACTATGAGATTATGCAACCCCTGGATACCGGAGGAATACCTTGTGTGTTATCAAACGTCACAATGTAACTGGGTGATCATAAAGATGCTCTACAGGTATCTCCGAAGGTATTTGTTGAGTTGGCATAGATCGAGATTAGGATTTGTCACTTCAAATATCAGAGAGGTATCTCTGGGCCCTCTCGACAATACAAATCATAAGAAGCCTTGCAAGCAAAGTGAATAAGGAGTCAGTTGCAAGATGATGTATTATGGAACGAGTAAAGAGACTTGTCGGTAACGAGATTGAACTAGGTATGAAGATACTGACGATCGAATCTCGGGCAAGTAACATACCGATGGACAAAGGGAATTACGTCTGTTGTCATAAGGTTCGACCGATAAAGATCTTCGTAGAATATGTAGGGGCCAATATGAGCATCCAGGTTCTGCTATTGGTTATTGACCGGAGAGGTGTCTCGGTCATGTCTACAAAGTTCTCGAACCCATAGGGTCCGCACGCATAATGTTCTTTGACGACATAGTGTTATATGAGTTATATGATCTGGTGACCGAATGTTGTCCGGAGTCCCAGATGAGATCACGGACATGACGAGGAGCTCTAGAATGGACCGAAGGTAAAGATGGATATATAGGATGATGGTATTCGGACATCGGAAGTGTTTCGAAGTGTACAGGGTAGTCATCGGAATACCGGAGGGGGTACCAGACATCCCCGGGAGGGCAATTGGCCTATTGGGCCATTAGAGGGGAGCACACCGGCCCACAAGGGGCTGGCGCACCCCCTATGATAGTCGTCCAAGTGGGAGAAAGGAAAGGGGGGATTTGGCCTCCGCCTTCCTTGCCTCTCCCCCTTTCCCTTTTCCCCTCCAGCAAATGGAAGGGGGGAAAGCAACCAAGGGCAGGAGCCCAAGTAGGATTCAACCCTACTTGGGGCGCCCCTTGGCCTCTCCCCTCTCCCCCACCTATATAGATGTGGGAGGGGGTGCCACACATAACCACGACAATTTCTTATCTGTGTGCGGCGCCCCCCCTCCACCGTTTACACCATCAGTCATATTTTCGTAGTGCTTAGGCGAACCCCTACGGAGATAACTTCACCATCACTGTCACCATGCCGTCGTGCTACCGGAACTCATCCACAACATTGTTGTCTTGCTAGATCAAGAAGGCGAGGACATCACCGAGCTGAACGTGTGCTGAACGCGGAGGTGTCGTACGTTTGGTACTCGATCGGTTGGAGCGCGAAGAAATTCGACTACATCAACCACGTTAACAAACGCTTCTGCTTACGGTTTACGAAGGTACACACACTCCTCCCTCATGTTGCTATCCATCTCCTTAGATCTTGCGTGAGCGTAAATTTTCTTGTTTTCCATGCAATGTTTACCAACACTTGCCAGTAACAAGATTGAACTTGGTATGGAGATACCGACGATCGAATCTTGGGAAAGTAACATACGGACAGGCAAAGGGAACTAAGTATGTTGTCATAAAGGTTCAACCAATAAAGATCTTCGTAGAATATGTGGGAACCAATATGGGCATCCAGGTCTTGCTATTGGTTGTTGACTTCAGAGGCATGCCGGTCATGTCTACATCATTATCGAACCCGTAGGGTCCGCACCCTTAACGTTCGTTTATGATATGAGTTATGTGAATTGGTGACCGAAGGTTCTTTGGAGTCTCGATGAGATCACGGACATGACGAGGAGCTCCGAAATGGTCCGTGATGGGGAACGTAGTAATTTCAAAAAAATTCCTATGCACACGCAAGATCATGGTGATGGCATAGCAACGAGAGGGGAGAGCGTTCGTCCACGTACCCTCGTAGACCGTAAGCGGAAGCGTTAGCACAACGGGGTTGATGTAGTTGTACATCTTCACGATCCGACCGATCCAAGAACCAAACGTACGGGGCCTCCGAGTTCAGCACACGTTCAGCTCGATGACGATCTCCGTGCTCCGATCCAGCAAAGCTCCGGAGATGAGTTCCGTCAGCACGATGGCGTGGTGACGACGATGATGCTCTAGCGGCGCAGGGCTTCGCCTAAACTCCGCGATGATATGACCGAGGTGGAATATGGTGGAGGGGGGCACCGCACACGGCTAAGGAACGATCCGTAGATCAACTTGTGTGTCTATGGGGTGCCCCCCCGCCCCCGTATATAAAGGAGCAAGGGGAGGCTGGCGGCCCTTGGGGCGCCAAGGAGGAGGAATCCTCCTCCTAGTAGGAGTAGGATTCCTCCTTTCCTACTCCTACTAGGAGGGGAAGGAAGGAGAGAGGGGAAGGAAAGGGCGCGCCGCCTCCTAGTCCAGTCGGACCAGAGGGGAGGCGGCGGCCCATGCTTGGCCGCCTCTCTCCTTTCCCTAAGGCCCATAAGGCCCAATACTCTCCGGGGGTTCAGTAACCCCCTAAGACTCCGGTTTTCTCTGAAATCACCCGGAACAATTCCGGTGTCCAAATATAGGCTTCTGATATATCGATCTTTATGTCTCGATCATTTCGAGACTCCTCGTCATGTCTGTGATCACATCCGGGACAACGAACAAACTTCGGTACATCAAAACTTATAAACTCATAATAAAACTGTCATCGTAACGTTAAGCGTGCGGACCCTACGGGTTCGAGAACTATGTAGACATGACCTAGAACTATTCTCAGTCAATAACCAATCGCGGAACCTGGATGCCCATATTGGTTCCTACATATTCTACGAAGATCTTTATCGGTCAAACCGCATAACAACATACGTTGTTCCCTTTGTCATCGGTATGTTACTTGCCCGAGATTTGATCGTCGGTATCCAATACCTAGTTCAATCTCGTTACGCAAGTCTCTTTACTCGCTCAGAATGCATCATCTCGTAACCAACTCATTGGTCACATTGCTTGCTAGGCTTATAATGATGTGCATTACCGAGAGGGCCAGAGATACCTCTCCGACGATCGGAGTGACAAAACCTAATCTCAAATACGCCTAATCGAACATGTACCTTCGGAGACACCGTAGTACTCCTTTATAATCACCTAGTTACGTTGTGACGTTTGGTAGTACCCAAAGTGTTCCTCCGGTAAACGGGAGTTGCATAATTCTCATAGTTACAGGAACATGTATAAGTCATGAAGAAAGCAATAGCAGTATACTAAACGATCAAGTGCTAGGCTAACGGAATGGGTCATGTCAATCACATCATTCTTCTAATGATGTGATCCCACTAATCAAATGACAACACATGTCTATGGTTAGGAAACATAACCATCTTTGATTAATGAGCTAGTCAAGTAGAGGCATACTAGGGACTATAGCTTTGTCTATGTATTCACACATGTATCATGTTTCCGGTTAATACAATTCTAGCATGAATAATAAACATTTATCATGATATGAGGAAATAAATAATAACTTTATTATTGCCTCTAGGGCATATTTCCTTGAGCCTCCCACTTGCACTAGAGTCAATAATCTAGATTACATAGTAATGATTCTAACACCCATGGAGTCTTGGTGCCGATCATGTTTTGCTCGTGAGAGAGGCTTAGTCAACGGTCTGCAACATTCAGATCCGTATGTATCTTGCAAATCTCTATGTCTCCCACTTGGACTTGGTCCCGAATGGAATTGAAGCGTCTCTTGATGTGCTTGGTCCTCTTGTGAAATCTGGATTCCTTTGCCAAGGCAATTGCACCAAGATTGTCACGAAGATCTTCATTGGTCCCGATGCACTAGGTATGACACCTAGATCGAAATGAACTCCTTCATTCAGACTCCTTCATTTGTCTGCTTGAAGCAGCTATGTACTCCGCTTCACATGTAGATCCCGCCACGACGCTTTGTTTAGAATCGCACCAACTTACAGCTCCACCGCTTAATAAAAACATGTATCCGGTTTGCGATTTAGAATCGTCCGGATCGGTGTCAAAGCTTGCATCAACGTAACCATTTACGACTAGCTCTTTATCACCTCCATATCGAGAAACATATCCTTAGTCCTTTTCGTATTTCAGATGTTCTTGACCGCTGTCGATGATCCACTCTGGATTACTTTGGTACCTTCCCCTGCCAAGCTTATTGCTAAGCATACGTCAGTCTAGTACACAACATTGCATACATGATAGAGCCTATGGTGAAGCATAGGAACATCTTTCATTTTCTCTATCTTCTCATTGTGGTCGGGCATTGAGTTTGACTCAACTTCACACCTTGTAGCACGTAAGAATCCTTTCTTTGCTCGATCCATTTTGAACTTTTTCAAAATTTTGTCAAGGTATGTGCTTTGTGAAAGTCCTATTAAGCGCCTTGATCTATCTCTATAGATCTTGATGCCCAATATGTAAGCAGCTTCACCGAGGTCTTTCATTGAAAAACTTTTATTCAAGTATCCTTTATGCTATCCAGAAATTCTATATCATTTCCAATTAATAATATGTCATCTACATATAATATCAGAAATGCTACAGAGCTCCCACTCACTTTCTTGTAAATACAGGCTTCTCCAAAAGTCTGTATAAAACCATATGCTTTGATCACACTATCAAAAATTTTATTCCAACTCCGAGATGTTGCACCAGTCCATAAATGGAACGCTGGAGCTTGCACACTTTGTTAGCACCTTTTGGATCAACAAAACCTTCTGGCTGCATCATATACAACTCTTCTTCCAGAAATCCATTCAAGAATGCAGTTTTGACATCCATTTGCCAAATTTCATAATCATGAAATGCAGCAATAGCTAACATGATTCGGACAGACTTAAGCATCGCTACGGGTGAGAAAGTCTCATCGTAGTCAACTCCTTGAACTTGTCGAAAACCTTTTGCAACAAGTCGAGCTTTATAGACAATTACATTACCATCAGCGTCGGCCTTCTTCTTAAAGATCCATTTATTCTCAATGGCTTGCCGATCATCGGCAAGTCAACCAAAGTCCATACTTTGTTTTCATACATGGATCCCATCTCGATTTCATGGCCTCTAGCCATTTTATGGAATTTGGGCTCATTATCGCTTCCTCATAGTTCGTGAGGTTCATCATGGTCAAGTAACATGACTTCAGAATTGGATTACCGTACCACTCGGTGCGGATCTTACTCGTAGACCTGTGAGGTTCAAGAGAAACTTGATCCAAGTTTCATGATCAATATCATTAGCTTCCTCACTCGATTGGTGTAGTTGTCACATGAACCGGTTCTTGTGATGAACTACTTTCCAATAAGGGAGTAGATACAGTTATCTCATCAAGTTCTACTTTCCTCCCACTCACTTGTTTCGAGAGAAACTCCTTCTCTAGAAAGGATCCGATTTTAGTAACGAAAATCTTGCCCTCAGATCTGTGATAGAAGGTGTACCCAATAGTCTCTTTTGGGTATCCTATGAAGACACATTTCGATTTGGGTTCGAGCTTATCTGGTTGAAGTTTCTTCACATAAGCATCGCAGCCCCAAACTTTAAGAAACGACAACTTTGGTTTCTTGCCAAACCACAGTTCATAAGGCGTTGTCTTAACGGATTTTGATGGTGCCCTATTTAACGTGAATGCGGCCGTCTCTAAAGCATAACCCCAAAACGATAGCGGTAAATCAGTAAGAGACATCATAGATCGCACCATATCTAGTAAAGTACGATTATGATGTTTGGACACACCATTTCGTTGTGGTGTTCCGGGTGGCGTGAGTTGCGAAACTATTCCGCATTGTTTCAAGTGCAGACCAAACTCGTAACTCAAATATTCTCCTCCACGATCAGATTGTAGAAATGTTATTTTCTTGTTACGATGATTTTCCACTTCACTCTGAAATTCTTTGAACTTTTCAAATGTTTCAGACTTGTGTTTCATTAAGTAGATATACCCATATCTGCTCAAATCATCTGTGAAGGTGAGAAAATAATGATACCCGCCGCGAGCCTCAACATTCATTGGACCACAAACATCAGTATGTATGATCTCCAACAAATCAATTGCTCGCTCCATAGTTCCGGAGAACGGCGTTTTAGTCATCTTGCCCATGAGTCACGGTTCGCAAGTACCAAGTGATTCATAATAAAGTCATTCCAAAAGCCCATCAGTATGGAGTTTCTTCATGCGCTTTACACCGATATGACCTAAACGGCAGTGCCACAAATAAGTTACACTATCGTTATCAACTCTGCATCTTTTGGTTTCAACACTATGAACATGTGTATCACTACTATCGAGATTCAATAAGAATAGACCACTCTTCAAGGGTGCATGACCATAAAAGATATTACTCATATAAATAGAACAACCATTATTCTCCGATTTAAATGAATAACCGTCTCGCATCAAACAAGATCCAGATATAATGTTCATGCTCAACGCTGGCACCAAATAACAATTATTTAGGTCTAAAACTAATCCCGATGGTAGATGTAGAGGTAGCGTGCCGACCGCGATCACATCGACTTTGGAACCATTTCCCACGCGCATCGTCACCTCGTCCTTAGCCAATCTTCGCTTAATCCGTAGTCCCTGTTTCGAGTTGCAAATATTAGCAATGTAACCAAGATCAAATACCCAAGTGCTCTGCGAGCATTAGTAAGGTACACATCAATAACATGTATATCACATATACCTTTGTTCACTTTGCCATCCTTCTTATCCGCCAAATACTTGGGGCAGTTCCGCTTCTAGTGTCCACCGCTTGCGGTAGAAGCACTCGCCAGAGCTTAGGTCCGACTTGGGTTTCTTCTCTTGAGCAGCAACTTGCTTGCCATTCTTTTGAAGTTCCCCTTCTTCTTCCCTTTGCCCTTTTCTTGGCCGGTGGTCTTGTTAACCATCAACACTCGATGCTCCTTCTTGATTTCTATCTCCGCAGCTTTTAGCATTGCGAAGAGCTCGGGAATAGTCTTGTTCATCCCTCGCATATTATAGTTCATCACGAAGCTCTTGTAGCTTGGTGGCAGTGATTGGAGATTTACATCAATGACACTATCATCGTGAAGATTAACTCCCAGTTGAATCAAGTGATTATTATACCCGGACATTTTGAGTATGTGTTCACCGACGTAACTATTCTCCTCCATCTTGCAGCTATAGAACTTATTAGAGACTTCATATCTCTCAATCCGGGCATTTGCTTGAAATATTAACTTCAACTCTGGAACATCTCATATGCTCCATGACGCTCACAACGTCGTTGAAGACCCGGTTCTAAGCCGTAAAGCATGGCACAATCGAACTATCGAGTAGTCATCGACTTTGCTCGCCAGACGTTCTTAACGCCGTCGGTTGCATCAAGAATGGGGTTCGGCACCCAGCGGTGCTTCCAGGATGTAACTTTTACGTGCAGCAATGAGGATAATCCTCGAGTTACGGACCCGATCCGTGTAATTGCTACCATCATCTTTCAACTTTGCTTTCTCAAGGAACGCATTAAAATTCAACGAGCAACAAAGACGAGCCATCTATCTACAAACAAACATAGACAAGCAAAATACTATCGGTACTAAGTTCATGATAAATTTAAGTTCAATTAATCATATTACTTAAGAACTCCCACTTAGACAGACATCTCTCTAGTCATCTAAGTGATCACGTGATCCAAATCAACTAAACCATGTCCGATCATCACGTGAGATGGAGTAGTTTCAATGGTGAACATCACTATGTTGATCATATCTACTATATGATTCACGCTCGACCTTTCGGTCTCCGTGTTCCGAGGCCATATCTGTATATGCTAGGCTCGTCAAGTATGACCTGAGTATTCGCGTGTGCAACTGTTTTGCACCGTTGTATTTGAACGTAGAACCTATCACACCCGATCATCACGTGGTGTCTCAAAGACGAAGAACTTTCGCAACGGTGCATACTCAGGGAGAACACTTCTTGATTATTTAGTGAGAGATCATCTTAAAATGCTACCGTCAATCAAAGCAAGATAAGATGCATAAAGGATAAACATCACATGCAATCAATATAAGTGATATGATATGGCCATCATCATCTTGTGCTTGTGATCTCCATCTTCAAAGCACCGTCGTGATCACCATCGTCACCGGCGCGACACCTTGATCTCCATCGTAGCATCGTTGTCGTTCGCCATCTATTGCTTCTCGACTATCGCTACCGCTTAGTGATAAAGTAAAGCAATTACAGGCATTTGCATTTCATACAATAAAGCGACAACCATATGGCTCTGGCAGTTGCGATAACCGGTTACAAAACATGATCATCTCATACAATAAAATATAGCATCACGCCTTGACCATATCACATCACAACATGCCTGCAAAAACAAGTTAGACGTCCTCTACTTTGTTGTTGCAAATTTTACGTGGCTGCTACGGGCTTTAGCAAGAACCGTTCTTACCTACGCATCAAAAACCACAATGATAGTTCGTCAAGTTGGTGCTGTTTTAACCTTCGCAAGGACCGAGCGTAGCCACACTCGATTCAGCTAAAGTGAGAGAGACAGACACCCGCCAGCCACCTTTAAGCACGAGTGCTTGTAACGGTGAAACCAGTCTCGCGTAAGCGTACGCCTAATGTCGGTCCGGGCCGCTTCATCTCACAATACCGCCGAACCAAAGTATGACATGCTGGTAAGTAATATGACTTGTATCGCCCACAACTCACTTGTGTTCTACTCGTGCATATAACATCAACGCATAAAACCTAGGCTCGGATGCCATCGATGGGGAACGAGTAATTTCAAAAAATTCCTACGCACACGCAAGATCATGGTGATGGCATAGCAACGAGAGGGAGAGTGTTCGCCCACGCACCCTCGTGAGACCGTAAGCGAAGCGTTAGCACAACGCGGTTGATGTAGTTGTACGCCTTCACGATCCAACCGATCCAAGCACCGAACGACGGGGCCTCCGAGTTCAGCACACGCTCAGCTCGATGGCGATCTCCGTGTTCGATCCAGCAAAGCTCCGAGATGAGTTCCACAAGACGACGGCGTGGTGACGATGATGATGCTCTCATCGGCGCAGGCTTCGCCTAAACTCCGCGACGATATGACCGAGGTGGAATATGGTGGAGGGGGCACCGACACGGCTAAGGAACGATCCGTAGATCAACTTGTGTTTCTATGGGGTGCCCCCCGCCCCCGTATATAAAGGAGCAAGGGGGGAGGCCAGCCGGCCCCTTGGGGCGCGCCAAGGAGGAGGAATCCTCCTCCTAGTAGGAGTAGGATTCCTCCTTTCCTACTCCTACTAGGAGGGGGAAGGAAAGGGGGGCGCTGCCCCCCTCCTAGTCCAATTCGGACCAGAGGGGGGAGGGGGCTCGCGGCCCATGCTGGTCGCCCCTCTCTCCTTTCCCCTAAGGCCCATAAGGCCCAATACTCTCCCGGGGGGTTCCGTAACCCCCAAGACTCGGTTTTCTCCGAAATCACCCGGAACAATTCCGGTGTCCAAATATAGGCTTCCAATATGTCGATCTTTATGTCTCGATCATTTCGAGACTCCTCGTCATGTCCGTGATCACATCCGGGACAACGAACAAACTTCGGTACATCAAAACTTATAAACTCATAATAAAACTGTCATCGTAACGTTAAGCGTGCGGACCCTACGGGTTCGAGAACTATGTAGATATGACCTAGAACTATTCTCGGTCAATAACCAATAGCGGGACCTGGATGCCCATATTGGTTCCTACATATTCTACGAAGATCTTTATCGGTCAAACCGCATAACAACATACGTTGTTCCCTTTGTCATCGGTATGTTACTTGCCCGAGATTTGATCGTCGGTATCCAATACCTAGTTCAATCTCGGTACCGACAAGTCTCTTTACTCGTTCTGTAATGCATCATCTCGTAACCAACTCATTGGTCACATTGCTTGCAAGGCTTATAATGATGTGCATTACCGAGAGGGCCCAGAGATACCTCTCCGACGATCGGAGTGACAAAACCTAATCTCAAAATACGCGAACTCAACATGTATCTTCGGAGACACCTGTAGTACTCCTTTATAATCACCCAGTTACGTTGTGACGTTTGGTAGTACCCAAAGTGTTCCTTCGGTAAATGGGAGTTGCATAATTCTCATAGTTACAGGAACATGTATAAGTCATGAAGAAAGCAATAGCAGTATACTAAACGATCAAGTGCTAGGCTAACGGAATGGGTCATGTCAATCACATCATTCTTGTAATGATGTGATCCCACTAATCAAATGACAACACATGTCTATGGTTAGGAAACATAACCATATTTGATTAATGAGCTAGTCAAGTAGAGGCATACTAGTGACTATAGGTTTGTCTATGTATTCACACATGTATCATGTTTCCGGTTAATACAATTCTAGCATGAATAATAAACATTTATCATGATATGAGGAAATAAATAATAACTTTATTATTGCCTCTAGGGTATATTTCCTTCAGTCCGGAGGTAAAGATTGATATATAGGACGATAGTATTTGGTCTCCGGAAAGGTTTCAGAATGGATCGCGTATTCATCGTATCACCGGAAGGGGCTCCGGGAGACCTACGGGGAGTATATGGGCATAATGGGCCAAGGGAAGGAACACACCAGCCCACAAGGGGCTGGCGCACCCTCTCCCTGGCCGCTAACCCTATAGGGAAGGAAGGGGAGCTAAGGCAAGGAGCAGTCGGCCCCCCTCCTGCCTTCTCCTCGACCCCCTAGGAAGTAAAGGGGGCGCCATAGGGCAGGCGCCCAAGGGGGCCGGCCAGCCACGTTGGGGCTCGCCATGGCTGCCTCCCCTCCCCCACCTATATATATGAGAGGGAGGGGCGCCACACAACGCACGATAATCCCTTAGCCGTGTGCAGCGCCGCTCTCCACGTTTCATCCTCCGTCTAGTTTTTTCATAGTGCACGATGAAGCCATGCAGGAACAAAGTTCACGACCACCGTCACCATGACGTTGTCCTATCGGAACTGATCTACTACTTCGCCCGTCTTGTTGGATCAAGAAGGCGAGGACGTCATTGAGCTGTGCGTGTGCTGAACGCGGAGGTGTCGTACAGTTGGTGCTTGATCGGTTGGATCGTGAAGGTGTTCGACTACATCAACTGCGTTGATAAACAATTTTGCTTAATGGTCTATGAGGGTATGTAGACATACTCTCCCCTCTCATAGCTATGCATCTCCATGGATAGATCTTGCGTGTGCGTAGAAAATTTTTGTTTTCCATGCAACGTTCCCCTTCAAAAAGAGCCTAAGCTTGTGGATGCCCATGGCACCCTAAGGTAATATTCAAAGATTAGCAAGCAACTAAACTTGTGGATGCCCAGGAAGGCACCCCTCTTTCTTCTAACGACCATCAGTAATTTTACTTGGCGCTATATTTTTATTCGTCACATATCATGAGTTTTGCTTGGAGCGTCTTGTATTATATGATTCTTTGCTGGTTTTTCTTTTTAGTTGGCCACAATTATCCTTGCTGGACACACCTATTTGAGAGAGCCATAATGATGCTATGATATATTAGAATTGTTGTATGTGCTTCACTTAAATTTTTTGAATTAGGAATTGCTATAGTGCTTCACTTATATCTTTTTTTAGCATGGCGGTAGTTTAATTTTTTGAAGAAATCCTCTCATGCTTCACTTAGATTATTTTGAGAATTGAGAATTTTGAAGACATATTTATGCTCTCGTGCTTCACTTAAATTTAATTGAGAGCTTGAAAATTAGCAATTTTGATATATGAATTTAGTCCCACAGTGATAGATATTCAAGGGGGATATAATAAAAACTTTCATGAAGATCACTGGATGTTTTTAACCTGATTCCTTCTAATAGTTTGGACGAGATAGTAATATGTGAGTCATGTTGGTGAGTAATTATGCTTACTAAGAATATTGGTGTTAAGGTTTGTGATTCCCTATGCAAGCATGAAAGTCAATAGTTATGCAATGAAGTTATATCCAACTTGTGGTGCATTATTCGGTGTTTATGTTTAATGATCGTTTATGCTAGTTTTCATTTTTTTTGGTTGGTGAAAGTGCGTTATATCGACTAGAGGGGGGTGAATAGGCGATTATTATGAATTCTTCACTGAGGAATTTGTTGGTGAGGAAATTCCTTAGCGAAGAACTACTTGCAGCGGAATAAGTACTCAGAAGTAAACATAACAGGATACAAACATAGTCATCATGATGAAATGAAGACTAGCATAGAGTACAGAAAGCGTAAACTCAGGATAACAAGATGAAGACAAACAGACTGAAGAAATTGAACTGAGGAATTTGTGAAAGTCTTCAGTCAAAGTCTTCAAGCACAGATATGAACAACATACAACACAGTCATGAGGAAATGAAAGAGTTGAGGAAATAGAACCAGTTAGTTGGTGAAGACAATGATTTGGTAAACCAGTTCCAACTGCTGTCTCAGTTGTACGTCTGGTTGGAGCGGCTGAGTATTTAAACTCGAGGACACGCGATCCGGACACCCGATCTCGAGCCACAACTCGAGACACCCAGTCCTCACCGTATTCTCCTTGAACTAAGACCACGCAGGTCTCGTCCAATCACTCGTGGTAAGTCTTGGTGACTTCCAAACCTTCACAGACTTGGTCACTCGGCGATCCACAATTCCTCTTGGATGCTCTAGACCTTGACGCCTAACCGCGGAAGAAGCACGATCTTCAAAGGTAACAAGCGTCGGATCCATGCAGATCAATTTCTTGATGATGCTCAATCACTTGGGTTTGTGGGGGTTTGGTTTTGGGATTTTCCTCACTTGATGATTTTCGCTCAAAGTCCTCGGAGGATGGGTTGCTCTCGGATGACAAGTGTCAAGTTCTCTCGAGCAGCCAACCAACTAGTGGTTGTAGGGGCGGCTATTTATAGCCTAGGGAGCATCCCGACATGATAAGACATAAATGCCCTTCAATGATATGACCGTTAGGTGGATAAGATATTTTGGGACAGCGCCAAGAAGACAAGAACGATCGGAAATTTGACTCTCAAATTCCTCGGGGCTATCATGTTCCTCCATGTGTAGGCAATTAGACCTGGCGAATTCCTAACTCCTCGATCGAGCAAAGTCCTCAGTGACTGTAAGAACCGCGTCTCATCCATCAAGAAATTGATTGAATGTATGAGATTTCCAATGGCTTCACTCAAGGGATTGGTAGGTGTAGGATTTTGAGTTCAGCATCACATGGAAATTTTTCCTTAGTATTTCCTCGACCCCTTTAACGAAGACGGTGTTTCCTATGATCAAGAAAGAGAAAATGAAACTACGAAAACAAGAGTCATCACGCTTCATATTCCTCGAATGAATACCAAGTCTTCAAGGTCACACCAATTTCTTCACTTTCAAAGTCTTGAAAGTCTTGAGAATATCAAAGTCTTCATCGAAGAACTTCATTTTTAGGGTCGACTTTCTCTGTAAATATCAAACTCCTCATAGACTTATAGACCTGTGTACACTCACAAACGCATCAGTTACTTAACCTATAAGTCTTCAATACACCAAAATCACTAAGGGGCACTAGATGCACTTACAATTAGTCGCTCCTCAATCAATTTGCTAGCCTTCATTTGTACTAAGCGGGAATACTGCTTGTGCATCCAACTCCTTAAACCCAAAGTTGTGCCAAATGAGTCCACCATATACCTACCTATATGTGCTATTTCCATGCCGTTCCAAGTAAATTTGTATGTGCCAACTATAATTTTCAAAATGAATTTCCTTTTTGTGTGCCCATACTGCTCATGAAGCGGCAGGGGGTGGCTAATATTTTCCATGCTAGATATTTTATTCTCACGATGAGTATTTATTCACTTGTCATTGCACGAGAGTGTGGCTAGTAATAGGGATGCCTGGTCCTGAAATGAAAAAACAATTATTTATATGTTGTCAATAATAAATTCCATGGGAAGTGTTGGCCTGGAAGGCACCTGTAGATACGGCTAGCCATGGATTGTGAAAGAATGGTGTAAAAAGGAATAAACTTTATTTTGTGTGTGGGAACCGCCTATGATTTATCTAGCATGGAAAGTATTGGGAATTCTCGGTTGTTTTCGTTGACAGGAAAAGCATGCCTCTCAAAACAATTTAATCTCTCAATTTAAGCTATGAGCTCTTGCACCTCTACAAATCTTTGCTTTCCTCTGCGAAGGGCCTATCTATTTACTTTATGCAATTTTTATTTTTATTGAGTCTCCATCTTGTCTTATAAAGCACCAACTAGCGAACACTATTATCATACTTGTGCATTGGATATAGCTAATATTTGAGTGTCTTTCATGAATGGATCAATGATTGAGCATAATGGGCTAGGGATAGCTTTCTTTAGTGTTGATATTTTTAAATTACGGTTCCTTGTTGATATGCTTTAATATTGATGTCTTCATGTCAATTATAGACTATTGCTTTGAATCATCAAAAGTCCAAATGTCTATGCTACAAAAGAAAAGAATATATGATGAACATGTTAGGCATCATTCCACATCAAAAATTCTGTCTTTATCATTTACGTACTCGAGGACGAGCAAGAATTAAGCTTGGGATATTGAAATGTATCCAATGTATCTATAATTGTTGATTGTTCCATGCTGTTATAGTATCAATCTTGGATGTTTTGTATTCATTTACTAGCAACTTTATATCATTTTTTTGACTAACCTATTGACATAGTGCGCAGTGCCAGTTGCTGTTTTTTACTTTGCAGAATATCAATACCAAACGAAGTCCAAATGCCACGAAACTTTTTGGAGATTTTTTCTACCTAGAGGACACCCATGGAGCCAAAGAAGTGCATGGCAGGAGGCCCGTGGGGCCCACTAGGCACCAGGGCGCGCCTGAGGCCCCTATGCCACCCTAGTGGGTAGTGGAGCCCACGGGAAGCTTCTCCACCAACATCCACCTCTATAAATACTGTAAAATCCCCAAAACCCTAGGGAAGTCGAGGAAATATAGTTTCCGCCGCCGCAAGTTCCAGAACCACGAGATCAAATCTAGAGGCGTTTTTTGGCACTCTGCCGGAGGGGGCAACGATCACGGAGGGATTCTTCATCATCCTTGTTGCCCCTCTAATGATGCGTGAGTAGTTTACCACAGACCTATGGGTCCGTAGCTAGTAGCTAGATGGCTTCTTATCTCTTTTTGATCTTCAATACAATGTTCTCCTCGATGTTCTTAGAGATCTATTTGATGTAATGACTTTTTGCGGTGTGTTTGTTGGGATCCGATGAATTGTGGGTTTATGATCAGTTCTATCCATGAATATTATTTGAGTCTTTTCCGACTCTTTTATGCATGATTGTTATAGCCTCGCATTTCTTCTCCGAAATTTTGGTTCGGTTTGGCTAACTAGATAGATTTTTCTTGCCATGGGAAGAGGTGCTTTTATGGGTTCGATCTTGCGGTGCTCAATTTCAGGGATAGAAAGAGACATGACACGCATGTATCCTTTCTATTAAGGATAAAAATATGGGGTCTATTCCTACATGAATAGATCTTGTGTACATCATGTCATCGTTCTTATTGCATTACTCCGTTTTTCCATGAACTTAATACACTAGATGTATGTTGGATAGCGGTCGATGTGTGAAGTAATAGTAGTAGATCAGAAACATTTTGGTCTATTAATCTTGGACGTGATGCCTATATACATGATCATTGCCTTGGATATCGTCATGATTATTCGCTTTTCTATCAATTGCATGCCCAACAGTAATTTGTGTACCCACTGTATGTTATTTTCTTGAGAGAAGCCTCTAGTGAAAACTACGGCCCCGAGGTCTATTTTCCTATCATATTAAACCAAATATACCTTGTTGCATTTTTTGTGTGTGTTTGCTAGATCTATTTATCAAATCCCATACAATTTAATCTATCTCAATACCGAGGAGGGATTGAGAACCCCTCTTACCCGTTGGGTTGCAACTTTTTGTTGTTTGTGTGCATGTGTTGTTTGCATAGTGTTGCTTGGTTCTCCTACTAGATTGATAACCTTGGTTTCATAACTGAGGGAAGCACTTACCTTTGTTGTGCTGCATCATCCTCTCCTCTTCAGGGAAATATCAACACAGATACAAGCAATCACACTCCTCATAATCTAACGTTGAAATAATAACGTAGCAACATAAGAACATAACTTATGCAAAGGGAATACTTGCATGAATGCCAATAAGAAGCAAACACACTTCAAGCAAAGGTGTTTTAATTTGGTCAGGGTTTCGTTGAACTCAATTGGATTATTATGATTTAATACCTGAACTATATAGGTTCAACTCATGTTTGAGTCTTGGTTTGAATTAAATTGGGTTAAGGTTCACTCTAGATACAAGTACCTGGCTAGGTTCATCCAGGTTCATCATCTCAATTCAGTCTAATTTGAATTTGAACTAGGGTTCATCTAGTTTAAATTCAAATTGAATTTAATTGTGAATTAGGATTTGAGTTTGAATTGGCTTTAAATAATTTGAATTCCCTTTAAATACTTGCACCCAACGCAAACAAGGGGGTTGTCAATCCCCTCGGCGGTTATTTGCAACGATCAAATCTCGTAGTGGTAGGCAAATAAATAAATTGCAAAATAAAATAGAAATAAATAAAAGTGTAGCAAGGTATTTTTGGATTTTATATATGATAAAAGTAGACCCAGAGGCCATAGTTTTCACTAGAGGCTTCTCTCTCGAGCACATAAAGTACGGTGGGTGAAAAAAATTACTGTTGGGAAATTGAGAGAAAAGTGCATAGTTATGATGATATTCAAGGCAATGATCATTTATATAGGCATCACGTCTGAGACAAGTAGATCGAGTCCTACCTGCATCTACTACTATTACTCGACCCATCGACCGCTATACAACATGCATCTAGGGTATTAAGTTAATAAATCCAGAGTAACGCCTTAAGCAAGATGACATGATGTAGACAAAGTAAACCCAAGCAATATGAATAAACCACATCTTTTTATCCTTAATGGAAACAATACAGATATGTGTCATGTCCTTTTCTATCACTAATATTGAGCACCGCAAGATTGAACCCATCACAAAGCACCTCTCCCATTGCAAGAAAAATCAATCTAGTTGGCCAAACTAAATGGATAGATTGGAGACAAATAAAATGCTATAATAATCATGCATAAAATAATTCAGAGAAGTCTCAGTTAATGTTCATGAATAATCTGATCATAAACCCACAATTCATCGGATCCCGACAAACACACCGCAGAAGAAGATTGCATCCAATAGATCTCCAAGAACATCGAGGAGAACATTGTATTGAAGATCAAAGAGAGGGAAGAAGTCATCTAGCTACTAGATAAGGAACTGTAGGTCTGTGGTAAACTACTCCTCCATCATCAGATGGGCACCAAGGATAACGTAGAAGCCCTCCATGATTAGTTCCCCCTCCGGCAGGGTGCCAGAAAAGGCCTCCATATGGGGTCGCGGAAGAATAGAAACTTGCGGCGGCGTAAAAATTATTTCGGGTGTCTCTCTCATGTATTGGGAATATTTAGGAATTTATAAAGGTGGAATTAGGTCAAGAGGTGCCACGAGGGGCCCATAAGCCTGGAGGGTGCGCCCCTGGGCTTGTCGCTTCCTCGTGACTCCTGAGGTCTTCTCTCGAACCTTCTAGGGTCCCTTTTGGTTCAGAAAAAACTAATCCAAAGTTTTTTTTTGTTTTAACTCTGTTTGATATTGATTTTCTGAAAATCCAAAAACAACCGAAAAACAGCAACTGTCACTAGGCACTAGGTTAACTAGATAACACCCCGCGCGTGTTGCGGAATGTGTGCATCAATTAAATTGGTTAATGGTTGGAAGCTAGAAATATTGTTAGATTATAGTAAATATATTACGTTCTTTACAAATAATAATTTGAATTTGAAAACGAAAATAATGTTTAGTAGGAAACTACCGGAATTCAACAACACATAATGGGAGGTGATACAGTGCATTCATGGATGTATTATTTACATGTATACACCACACTCATCAGATTAATTGCACCTCCATGTCCAACATACTAATTCAGTAAATGCTTGTGTGAAGAAAGGTTCGGGAAGAAAATACAACCACAACAAAATCTAAGGTGATAATTACTAAGAAAACAGAACACGTATATAGAGAACATATCTATATATGATATTGGCGAGTTTAATTCTACACAAATAAATTAGAAAATAGATTGTTGACTGATAGCTACATCTCAAAATAGCTTTTATCAGTTTTGAGATACATATACATCGAGGTATAACAGAGTTCAAGGTGCTAATTTGTTTAGATACATCCAAAAAAATATTTATTTACATCTTTGATATTTTGCCACCGTAATTTTAAAAGGAAAGGATGGAACTATTCGATTCAATTTCTACTGGTACAATACAGTGTGCAAGCGTATATATATTCATGCAAGTAGCAAGTGAGTAGACCATACCAACTCTATGTCTGGTCAACTTCGGTATCTGCAATTAATATGCAATCACAAAACAAATGTTGCATCTAAGCATAACCAATTTTTATTCTTGATTCTTCCTTCTAACATCCAGTGAACCCAAACATTTGTTGATTCTTGATTTAATATTAACAAACAGGCTTATCAAAAGAGGTAGGAATGACAGGAACACCATCCCCTAAAAGTGAAATACCTTTCCCCTACAAAAGAATCTAAAATACATTACTGAGTTGTGAGGTTGGAGAAGGTATATGTAACATGTGAAAAAGACAGACCTGTTATATAAGACTGAAGTGTTTCTGTCATTTCCACCAGACCTAAAAAGAAGAATGAATTGTATGGGCAAAACCTAAGTACAACGAAATGGATTCAGAATCCAAAAGATGCTTCATTGTTGCCGTCAACGGTTGGTACAGTTAATGAATTCCATTAAGTCTATGACAACACAAAACGGTTCTTACCCAACAGGGTAAGTCGATGCCAGGCACCATGGCACAAGAGGAGGTGGTTGTTAAGACGTGCGGCAACGAAGAGTGGTGCGGCGACATCACACCGTAGATATGCATCTACGAGAAATTCTCCATGTCCTATTAAAGATCTAGAAAAACACAGTTATATGTCAGTATCATGAAGATTCATGAAAAACACAGTTATATGTCAACATGCACATGACAAAGAAAATGGAAACTACTTAAATTTGGGGACTAAGGATGAGATAACCATTGTCTGGTCTACATGGTCAGCCTTGCCGATGAGCTCCTTGTGGCCGAGCTTGGCAGCGACGGGTCATGGGCGGAGCTTCTTTTTGATGACTTGCACACTTGCATTCGCTCTACATATTAAGACTTCAAATCGTCGTCTCGTGGATCTGGAGGAGGCAAAGTGTTTACTTCGTTCGTGCTTGAAGTGGAGAAGGAGCACACATGAGGCGTTAGTATATAATTGCAGGAGACCAAGTAGAGGATGAAGAGGGTCAGAGGAGAAGCCATGGAGATTTGTAGAGGCAAGGAGACGCGATGCGCTAGTGACATTGGTGGGGAGAGGATGGGACATGGCCATTCGGTTAACTATAATGCTTTCTTCCATATTTGTTGGGTAGTGGACAAAGAGGTGTTTATTATAGCCGTTTCATGTGCATGAGAGGCTGCATTGTGACCGGGAATCGTGTCAATCGTGGCGGCTGCAAGTAGAAGATAAAGGGGCCAAGATAAGATTAGCAGCAGAGAAGATGAATCTCTTATGGGTAACCAAATAAGCCATTTGTTTTTAATAAAACATGATATGCGCATGCGGCAGACATGTGCTACCACCTACTACATGGTTGGGCCATGAATGACCAAGCTTACCAGGTGTCTCTTGCACTGCGGTTTTCTTTTTGAGTAAATATAACCAGGTGTCCAAGAAGATTAGTGATGATCAACCTGCGGTCAACAGCGGATGGGTGTGGTATGCATGCGCTTGTTTTTGGTGACGGAATGCATGTAGGATGGCAGATGCTGATGTGGCAGGATGTAGATGTGCTGATGTGGGTATGTTGCATGTTAAGATAATTAGGTTAGTGGGGATGTGAAAGCACATTTGCTCCCTAGGTGGTTTTGGTAATTAATGACAACATACTTTGTGGTTGGACTAATGCTTTTATCAAGTATGTCTCAGAAAAGTCAATCACTCTGGCATGGCAAAAGGACTAGAAAGGTGAACCCCTAAGATGCTAAGGAAAGGATTGGCAAAAGCTCAAGACTCCATTTTTGGTTTAGTGATCCAAGATCACGTTGAGTCCATAGGAAAGCCAATACTATTAAAAGGGGATGAGGTTATGATGATGATCTGGTTGCTCTAAGTGCTTAGTGATTTATCTCTCAAACGATCAGCAATCTTTCACTCCAACATAAACACATAAGTAATCTCGGTCCCACCGATTCCAAACCCAGTCACACCGAGATGAACCACCTCAGCCATATAGCCAAACCCTAATATTCTCGGATTTTCCGATTCCAAACTCGGTCATACCGAAATTGGTGTTGCCAAGCTTCTGTAACCTTCTGTACTCAAATCGGTGTCACCGAGATGAGAAAGTCGGTCCCACCGAGATTGGCAAACCCTAGACTTTGGAAGAATCGGACTAACCGAGATTGTATTTTCGGTCCCACGAAAATCCCAACGCTCACAAGATTTGAACTTTCGGTCTCACCGAGTTGTCAACTTCGGTCCGACCGAGATTGGTCAAATGTGTGTAACAGTTGGATTTTGTGTGGAGGCTATAAATACCCTCCACCTCCTCTTCATTCGTGGAGAGAGCCATCGAAAGAACTACCACTCCTACCTTACATTTTCGAGAAGAAAACTACCTACCCTTGTGTTGAGATCAAGTTGCTCCACTCCCACCATATGAAACTTGATTTCTAGCCTTCCCAAGTTGCTTTCCACTCAATCCTTTCTTCCACCACAGCAAAATCGGTGAGGAGAGTTGAGTGTTGGGGAGATTATCATTTGAAGCACAAGAGCAAGGAGTTCATCATCACCAACACCATCTATTACCTTTTGGAGGGTGGTGCCTCCTAGATTGGTTAGGTGTCACTTGGGAGCCTCCGTCATGATGTGGAGTTGAACCAAGGAGTTTGTAAGGGCAAGGAGATCGCCTACTTCGTGAAGATCTACCCCGAGTAAGGCTAGTCCTCCGTGGGCGTAAGCCATGATGGCATAGACAAGGTTGCTTCTTCATGGACCCTTCGTGGGTGGAGCCCTCCGTGGACTCTCGCAGCCGTTACCCTCCGTGGGTTGAAGTCTCCATCAACGTGGATTGACGATAGCACCACCTATCGGAACCACGAGAAAAATCTCCGTGTCTCCAAATTGCGTTTGCTCTTCACAATCTCTCCTTACTATTCGTGCAATTTACTTTCCGCTGCCCTATACTCTAGATTGCATGTTTAGTATGTTGCTCGACTTGTATGCATGATGCTTGACTTGATCTTCATTATGAACTTGCTAAGAACTTATGTTAATCAAAAGGCATAAACTTTTATCTTGTCGAGTTGTCTAATCACCCCCTCTAGACACTCTTGCCTTCAACGATCCTACAATTGGTATCGAGCTTTGGTCTCCATTGCTTTGGTTTGCACACCATTGGAGGAAGATGGGCGTGTTCACGTTTGGGAGTGTTAATCATAGAGTGCCTATTCTTGATGGAGCGTCTTATAACTCGTGGAGGATTGAAATGCTTGCTATCTTTAAGATGTACAACTTGCAAATATGTTGAAACCCCATATGTACCACCATTTGACCCCTTGCACCCTTCTATGGATGAAGAGCTTGATTTGCTTCGGTAACCTTAGAACTGTCAATCTTATCATTAGAGGCTTGCGGATAACTTGCTTAAGCTTGTCACAAACTTTGAGTGCGCCCATGCTATGTGGAAGTTCTTGGAAGAACTTTATCAGGACTACTCTTTGAGAGGTCTTGATGAAATTCTATACAAGACTGTTGAATTTGATATGTTGCGCCCCAATGATCCCAACTTTGATAAATGCTTCTTTGAGCTTCGTGATCTTATGAAACGGAAGGGGATTCGGACTTATCAATGTTCTAGTTAGAAATGCTCTTGTATTGCATTAGATGATTATTATCACATTGATAAAACTGATGCAAGTCATTGTCAAATTGACCTAGGTATTGATGATGAATTATCTATGGGTCAATATGATGATGAGCATGAGCATGATGACGATTCGGACACCGAGCTAGACAAGATCATGAAGAGTCTCGATCTTATGGCAAACTGAGAGACTACATATCCGTGGAAAAGAATGGATTCTTGATAGTGGATGCACCGATCACATGACCGGAGATGAAGACATGTTTCGAGAGCTTACAAAGAACGATGGTCCACGCAAGTATGTGACTTTTGGAGACAACTCCAAGGGTAAGGTGCTTGGCCTTGGTAAGGTGGCCATATCTCATGATAGCTCCATTAAAAATGTCATGCTTGTTGAATCGCTTGGATACAATTTACTTTCCGTGTCTAGATTAGCTGATTTTGGATTCAACGTGCTATTCACCAAAGTAGATTGCCAAGTTTTTCGAGTGACAATCATAACATGGTTTTCTTGGCATTCGAGAGGTGACCTATACATTGTCGATTTCACTAAGAAAGCTCAACCTAGAACTTGCTTTATTGCTAAATCTGCTAAAGGTTGGCTTTGGCATAGAAGGCTTGGACATGTTGGTATGCGAAATTTAGATAAGCTAATCAAAGGTGATCACATTCTTGGTGTTAAAGATGTTTTCTTTGACAAAGATAGACTCTGCAGTGCATGTCAAGCAGGAAAACAAGTAGGTGGAAGTCATCCCGTGAAGAATATCATGACCACAAGGACCGCTTGAGCTTCTTCATATGGATCTCTTCGGTCCCAATGCTTACAAAAGCCTTGGTGGTAACTCCTTTGGTCTAGTTATTGTTGATGACTTTTCAAGATTTACGTGGGTATTTCTTCTTGATGACAAATCGCAGGTTCAGAAAATCTTCAAAACCTTTGCTAGAAAGGCTCAGAATCAGTTTGAAGTAAAGATCAAGAAGGTTCGGAGTGACAACGGAACGGAGTTCAAGAACGCTCATGTGGACTCTTTTCTCGATGAGGAAGGGATTCTACATGAGTTCTCAGCTACGTACACACCTCAACAAAACGGGGTTGTTGAGAGGAAGAACCGAACGCTCATTGAAATGGCGAGGACAATGCTTGATGAATACAAGACACCAAAACACTACGGGGTGAAGCCGTCGAGACGACTTGTCATGCCATCAACAGACTTTATCTTCACAAGCTCCTCGGCAAGACTTCATACGAGCTCCTTACGGGTAACAAACCCCAAGTGGGATATTTTCGTGTCTTTGGTTCAAAGTGCTATATTCTTGATAAGCATCGTCGGTCTAAATTTGCTCCTAAAACTCATGAAGGCTTTTCCTCGGTTATGGATCAAATTCTCACACCTACCGTGTCTACAATAATTTCACCGAAAGGTTGAAGAGACGGTAGATGTGAAGTTTGATGAATCTAATGGCTCGCAAGTAGAGCAAATGCCTATTGATGTAGGAGACAAGGACCCATCGGAAGCCATTCAAGATTTATCCATTGGAAAGATTCGTCCCATGGAAGTGAAGGAGAGTACCTCATCTACATATGTGGAGCCCCTACCTCACGGCAAGGTGAACCTCAAGGCAACATGGAGGCTTCCACAAGTGGAACTCACCAAGATGAGGAAGTGCGACAAGAAGATCCACCACAACCTCCTTCTCCACCACCTCAAGACAACACGAACAACACAGATGAAGAAGAAGATGAGGATGATGAGGAAGCTCAGCCACGACCACGACAAAAGCTATCCCGAGTTCGAGCAAGAGTCAAGAAGGACCATCCCGTGGAACAAATGATGAATGACATCGACTCCGGGAGAATCACTCGCTCTAAAACTCGTTTAGCTAACTTTTGTGAGCATTACTCATTTATTTCCAGTCTTGAACCTATGAAGGTAGAAGAAGCGCTTGAAGACCCGGATTGGGTGAACTCTATGCATGAAGAGTTGCACAACTTCGAGAGGAACAACGTTTGGTCTTTGGTAGAGAAGCCCAATGATGACCAAAACGTCATTGGAACCAAATGGGTATTTCGGAACAAGCAAGATGAAGATGGACAAGTCATCCGCAACAAGGCTCGTCTCGTAGCACAAGGTTACACACAAGTCGAAGGTATGGACTATGGTGAGACCTATGCCCCCGTTGCTAGACTTGAGTCCATTCGCATTCTTCTTGCTTATGCCAACCACCATAACATTACTCTCTATCAAATGGACATTAAAAGTGCTTTCCTAAATGGTGAAATTGAGGAGGAAGTTTTGTGAAACAACCTCCGGATTTGTGAATCCTAAAAGCCCAATCATGTTTACAAATTGCACAAAGCTCTTTATGGTCTTAAACAAGCCCCTAGAGCTTGGTACAAATGCTTGACTAGCTTTCTTCTTGAAAAAGGATTTGAAATTGGTAAAATTGACTCAACGCTATTCACAAAAGGGTTGACGGTGAACTATTTGTATGCCAAATATATGTTGATGACATTATCTTTGGTTCAACTAACCCTGATTTTAGTGAGAAATTTGGAAAGCTTATGTCGGAGAAGTATGAGATGTCCATGATGAGTGAACTCAAGTTCTTCCTTGGGTTGCAAATCAAGCAATCTAAGGAGGGTACTTTTGTCTCACAAACTAAGTACACTAAGGATCTCTTCAAGAAGTTCAACATGCAAGAGAGCAAAGGTATGAGAACCCCCATGCCTACTAATGGACATAATGACTTGACTAAAGATGGAGAACCTGTTGATCAAAAGGTTTATCGATCCATGATTGGTTCTCTACTATATCTCGTGCTTCTCGTCCCGATATAATGTTGAGTGTATGCATGTGTGCTCGATATCAAGCTGCTCCTAAAGAATGTCATCTTAAAGCTGTTAAAAGAATTGTGAGATATTTGATACACACACCTAACTTTGGCATTTCGTATCCTAAGAGGGCCTCTTTCGATCTTGTTGGCTATTCCGACTCGGACTATGCCGGAGACAAGATAGATAGAAAGTCAACTTCGGGTACATGTCAATTTCTCGGTCGATCCCTTGTGTCTTGGTCATCCAAGAAACAAAACTCGATATCATTATCTCTGCGAAGCGAGAATATATTGCTGCTGGTTCGTCTTGTGCTTTCGATTGCTATGGATGAAACAAATGCTTAAGGACTATGGGATACATGCGAGACATGTTCCTTTGCTTTGTGACAATGAGAGTGCGATTAAGATTGGACACAATCCCGTGCAACACTCTCGCACGAAACACATTGAAGTTCGTCACCATTTTATTCGTGATCATATTGCTAAGGGTGACATTGATCTTAAGCATGTTCGATCTTGACAAACAGCTTGCAGATATCTTCACAAAACCACTTGATGAGAAAGTGTTTTGTCGCTGAGGAGTGAGTTGAACATCATTGATGCTTCAAACTTGGAGTGAAAACTCCATTGATGCATGCAAGGCATGAGCCTAATTGACTAATCCTTGATATTTCTCTTATGATGATGATCATATGTCTTGGACACATTTGCCCCCTTGTATTGCATCTAACTCCTTGCAGGTACTTGGATGGTCTACATTCTACAAGATTATCACACTCACTCAAATCATGAGTAATCTTGTCATTGACCAAGTATCTAGCTCTTTGGGATGTTGAGTTCAAGGAACAAAATTCCACATATCCTTTTTGACATCATACACTTCTAGTACTTCACTCATGTCATATTGGATATTCTTGAGTATTTCCTTGCTTGCCTAACCCATGTAGGAAGATGAACTATACAATTGGAATTGGTGCTCCAACTTCACATTCTATGAGCATCTACATCAAGTTCACCTACATGAGAACAAGCAACAATAAGCCCAAGGTATGTTTTTCACATCTTGAAAAAGCTTTGCTCAAAGACATGAGTACAAGCAGCTTCAAAAGATGTGATCACATCATATGATTAATCGAAAAATGGTAACCCCATTTTGAGCTTAAACGACGAGTATGACCTATGATCAAATGTTCTCATTTGACTCCTAAGTCAATATACTCAAACATAGGTGACCTAGTCGCCGACCCTTGTCTAGATGAAGTACATATGTTCTGGAGTTTTGCTTTTGTCTCTTTTGATTCTCTTGTTGAGTTTTTCCTTTAAAAAAAAACTTCATCTAGCAATCTTTTTCATTTTTGTTTCTTCTGTTCTTGTGTATATCCTTTAGCTCTGATAAATTCCCTGAAAATCATTTACAAATTCATTGCAAATCTTCTGAAACATTCTTTGCAAAGTGAGCTGAATTATTTCTGTAATTCCTTGGAATTAAACTCGAGTCACCGATTCAATCATTTGGTCGACCGAAAAGGATCTGCCCTAAGTCTCGACTTTCGGACTCACCGATCCATATCAATTGGTGTCACCGATTTACATTCACCAGGTATCATCTTCTACAGCTCATCTAAATGATTTCTTACGCATACTTAATTTGCTCGGTTGTGATTCTTAATGAACCCACTTCTTTCCTTCCATCCTTCCTGCCCTTTCCTGGATTACTGCCCTTTTCGGCACTTGATGTCAAAGGGGGAGAAGATTTAGGGGGAGCTGGGGAGCTTAAGGGAAGATTGGAGGATAAGGGGAGAAAAGATATTTTAAAGGAAGAAGAACAATCTTACCTTAAGGGGGAGAGGATCACATCAAAGCTTTGCTATATTTCACTGTGATAATACATTTGGCATTATTCTCTTGATTTTGCTTCTCTTGCTCTCACCATTGGTATCTTCTGTATAGTACAATTGGTATCTTATGAAAAGCAAAATTCTCTCAGAGGTCATTGAAAATCTTTTAGTCTTGGGAGACATGTTGGCTGATTCAAACTAGTGCTCAACATGAGACACTCTTTATACATGTCATCCCTGGCTTGGTACTCTTGATGTTCTTGCTATTGGTTGAAGAACTACTCTTGTGTTATCTAACCTTGTTTTCCCAAGTTTATTTCTTCAGGTACAATACCAAGGAACTCCAAGGTAAGTATATGCATCTTGCAGAATGTGCATGATGGTGACTTGCTTGTGAATACTTGTTTGCAAGAAATCACCATGCACATATGCATCATCTCTCATTTACCTTCATACGCTTTCGATGCATATAGCCAAGCTGCATGTAGCACATCTTGCTTTTCTCTCATGTGTGCTTGTGGTAGTCCAAAACCAAAATCTAAAATCTTGCACACTTGTAGGGGAGCTTGTGTACTACATGTTTGTCAAAGCTTTAATGATAATCCTGTCTTTCTTTCAAGAAGCTTTGATATCTTTTTTCGTGTGTTGCCATCAATTACCAAAAGGGGAGATTGAAAGCACATTTGCTCCCTAGGTGGTTTTGGTAATTAATGACAACATACTTTGTGGTTGGACTAATGCTTTTATCAAGTATGTCTCGGAAAAGTCAATCACTCGGCATGGCAAAAGGACTAGAAAGGTGAACCCCTAAGATGCTAAGGAAAGGATTGGCAAAAGCTCAAGACTCCATTTTTGGTTTAGTGATCCAAGATCACGTTGAGTCCATAGGAAAGCCAATACTATTAAAAGGGATGAGGTTATGATGATGATCTGGTTGCTCTAAGTGCTTAGTGATTTATCTCTCAAACGATCGCAATCTTTCACTCCAACATAAACCCATAAGTAATCTCGGTCCCACCGATTCCAAACCCACCACACCGAGATGAACCACCTCACCATATAGCCAAACCCTAATATTCTCGGATTTTCCGATTCCAAACTCGGTCATACGAAATTGGTGTTGCCAAGCTTCAGAAACCTTCAGACTCAAATCGGTGTCACCGAGATGAGAAAGTCGGTCCCACCGAGATTGGCAAACCCTAGACTTTGGAAGAATCGGACTAACCGAGATTGTATTTTCGGTCCCACGAAAATCCCAACGCTCACAAGATTTGAACTTTCGGTCTCACCGAGTTGTCAACTTCGGTCCGACCGAGATTGGTCAAATGTGTGTAACGGTTGGATTTTGTGTGGAGGCTATAAATACCCTCCACCTCCTCTTCATTCGTGGAGAGAGCCATCGAAAGAACTACCACTCCTACCTTACATTTCGAGAAGAAAACTACCTACCCTTGTGTTGAGATCAAGTTGCTCCACTCCCACCATATGAAACTTGATTTCTAGCCTTCCCAAGTTGCTTCCACTCAATCCTTTCTTCCACCACAGCAAAATCAGTGAGGAGAGTTGAGTGTTGGGGAGATTATCATTTGAAGCACAAGAGCAAGGAGTTCATCATCACCAACACCATCTATTACCTTTTGGAGGGTGGTGCCTCCTAGATTGGTTAGGTGTCACTTGGGAGCCTCCGTCATGATGTGGAGTTGAACCAAGGAGTTTGTAAGGGCAAGGAGATCGCCTACTTCGTGAAGATCTACCCCGAGTAAGGCTAGTCCTCCGTGGGCGTAAGCCATGATGGCATAGACAAGGTTGCTTCTTCGTGGACCATTCGTGGGTGGAGCCCTCCGTGGACTCTCGCAGCCGTTACCCTCCGTGGGTTGAAGTCTCCATCAACGTGGATTGACGATAGCACCACCTATCGGAACCACGAGAAAAATCTCCGTGTCTCCAAATTGCGTTTGCTCTTCACAATCTCTCCCTTACTATTCGTGCAATTTACTTTCCGCTGCCCTATACTCTAGATTGCATGTTTAGTATGTTGCTCGACTTGTATGCATGATGCTTGACTTGATCTTCATTATGAACTTGCTAAGAACTTATGTTAATCAAAAGGCATAAACTTTTATCTTGTCGAGTTGTCTAATCACCCCCCCTCTAGACACTCTTGCCTTCAACGATCCTACAGGATGAATCTCTTAGGTATATAGGTTAGGTTAGTCAAAAAAATAATGTATAATTGCATATAAAGCATCCAAGATTGATACTATAATAGCATGAAACAATCAAAAATTATAGATACATTGGAGACGTATCAATATATCCAACAGAAAAGTTTTTCCAATATAAGTAGTGAGCACATCAAAGACAAAGAAGAAAGACAGATATCAAACATGAGATTCCACAACTATATGACACATTAAAAGTCAGTATTTGAAGAAACATGACCACAATCAAATACATAAGAAATTGAAATCTTTTTTGACGAATCCATGCCTTTTTGCACCAAATATACTTCTACGGTTGTTGATATATTTGAAGGACTTTAATCTTTAAGTCAGAAAATAATCTCTTTGCTTTCCCGAATGAGATGGTGCTTAAAGGTCGACTTTCTATTTTTGAGAGAGAGCAAGATAAGAACAAACATGAACTAAGAAGAACAACAGAACAATGACATGACCAGTCATTTTTGCTTATCCGTTCTATAAGTGTAGACTCCTTTATGTTTTGTACTATTATGGGGCCCCGCGGAACAGGTATTGGACCCCACCCTAATAGGTATATCATCATGATATACGAATGCATTACACAGAAAAACGAAAATCAAACTCTATCTATACATAATCTAGTTCACGAATCTTGACGCGGACCAACGGCATAGGATCCGCGTGCCCCCAGACTTGTGTGCCATAAATCCTCTCCCTACTTCCCTTTTATGTATAAGAGAGCCTAAGGGTGCATGAACAAATGTGGCATCCATTTTTGCTTACAAAAGATAAGTTGTACTGCCTTGGTCACATCTATCTAATAACAAATTTTTTAGGTTAGTCTATCTGATAACAACTTTATATATAGTTCTCTTCCTCTAGAAAAGCCCGTCTTAGCATAGCCAAATGGTAATTTAGTGGGCTGCGACAAGATGTCATGCTTGCCCGATTGGCTTTCACTTCGGAGATGTAGTTGTATGTGCATTATTTTTCTTTCTAATCCTGTGACGCCCCCGATTCAATCGTACACTAATCATGCACGCAAATGTGTACGATCAAGATCAGGGACTCACTGGAAGATATCACAACACAACTCTAAAACATAAATAAGTCATACAAGCAACATAATACAAGCCAGGGGCCTCGAGGGCTCGAATACAAGTGCTCGATCATAGACGAAGTCGTGGAAGCAACAATATCCGAGTACGACATAAGTTAAACAAGTTTGCCTTAAGAAGGCTAGCACAAACCGGGATACATATCGAAGAGGCGCAGCCTCCCGCCAGGATCCTCCTAAACTACTCTCGGTCGTCGTCACCGCTTGCACGTAGTAGTAGGCACCTCCAGTAGTAGTAGTCGCCGCCGACGGTGCGCGTCGCCCTGGCTCCAAAGATCTGGTTGCGACAACCGTAAAGAAGGAAAGGGGAAAAGGGGAGAAAGCAACCGTGAGTACTCATCCAAAGTACTGCAAGCAAGGAACTACACTACATATGCATGGGTATATGAGTAAAGGGCCATATCAATTGGACCGAATCGCAGAATGCCGTAATAAGAGGGGATAGCTAAACACGTCAAGACTACGCTCGGGCAGCCTTCGTCTTGCAAAGATGTAGAAGAGAGTAGATTGAAGTCCTCCAAGTAGCATCTCCAAGTAGCGTCTCCAGGTAGCATCTCCAGTAGCATCGCATAGCATAATCCTACCCGATAATCCTCTCCTCGTCACCCTGTTAGAGAGCGATCACCGGGTTGTATCTGGCACTTGGAAGGGTGTGTTTTATTAAGTATCCGGTTCTAGTTGTCATAAGGTCAAGGTACAACTCCGGTCGTCCTTTACCGAGGGACACGGCTATTGAATAGATAAACTTCCTGCAGGGTGCACCACATAACCCAACACGCCGATCCCATTTGGCCGGACACACTTTCTGGGTCATGCCCGCCTCGGAAGATCAACACGTCGCAGCCCCACCTAGGCACAACAGAGAGGTCAACACGTCGGTCTAAATCCTATGCGCGCAGGGGTCCGGGCCCATCGCCCATTGCACACCTGGACGTTGCGAGGGCGGCCGGGATGCAGACCTAGCAACCTCCATTACAAAGGAAGTTGCGTTAACGCAGTCCAATCCGGCCGCCGCTCGTCGCCGATGTCAAGAAGGCTTTACCGATACCACGACGCCGGATACCCATAACTACTCCCACGTAGATGGTTAGTGCGTATAGACCAAATGGCCGACTCGGATCAAATACCAAGATCGCGTTAAGCGTGTTAAGTATCCATGAACGCCAAACAGGCCAGCCCACTGCCTCCTAGGTGGTCTCAACCTGCCTGCCGCTCCGCCACAAAGTAACAGTTGGGGGTCGTCGGGAACCTGTGCCCACCTCTCTAGGGATGGAGCCACTGTCCTTTCAGCCCCTCATCGTAATCACTTGTGGGTACTCAATGAGTGACCGACTTTAGTCACCATCTCAGTATAGTATGTATGTATGTATAGTATATACCGTGATCACCTCCCGGTGATCACGGCCCGATAGTATAGCAAGGCGATCGACAAGAATGTAGGGCCAATGATGATAAACTAGCATCCTATACTAATCATTTAGGATTGCGGTAAGGTATCAACAGATGTAGCAACAATGTCGGGCTATGCATCGAATAGGATCAATCGAAAGTAGTAACATGCTACACTACTCTAATGCAAGCAGATAGAGGAGAATAGGCGATATCTGGTGATCGGGGGGCTTGCCTGGTTGCTCGAGACAAGGAGGGTCGTCGGTGACGAGTCGCCCACATCGGCATCAAAGATCGCCACGGGCTACCGGAAAGAAGAGGGGAGAAATAGTAAATACATAGCAAGCATGTGCATAACAGTCAACAAGCGAGCTAGATGTGTTCTAACGCGGTATGAGGTGATACTGGGTGAAGGGGAAACATCCGGAAAGTATCCCGGTGTTTCGTGTTTTCTACGAGATGAACCGGAGGTGAAATGTTGCAGTTCTCTATGCTAGGGATGCGTGGCGGACGAACGGGTGCACAGATCCGGATTCGTCTCTTCGCTCGAGCAACTTTCATGTACAAAGTTTTTCCATCCGAAGCTACGGTTTATTTTATATTAATTTTAAAAGATTTAATTCATTTTAGGATTTATTTAATTATTTAAATTCAACATTATCGCACGCCGACGTCATCATGACGTCCAAGATCAATGTATGCTGATCGGGTCAAACCGACGTGTGGGTCCTGTCTGTCATTGACACGCTTAACTAAACATGATTAGTCAACTTAATCAAAGTGATTAGGTTAATTAATTAGGCTTAATTGATTAACTAACATGATTAATTAAGTTAAATAATTATCTTAATTAATTAATTATATTATTTTAATTGATTCCTTTTTTTATAAAACGTTCTGGGCTGGTGGGCCCGTTTGTCATTAGCCCTAGGGCCTTAGCGGCGGGCTAACTGCGCAGGGCGGCGCGATTATCGAGCGGTGCCGTGCGAGGCCACACCGCCCGAAGCGACGCGGAGGGCGCGCGAGCTCCAGCGTCGAGGCAGCGGGCATTGGCGGAAACAGGCGGCAGGCGGAGGGATGTGGCCGGCGCAGAGTGGCGGAGCAGTAGTAGCAGCAGCGCCAGGGTTGTTGATGGCGGCGGCGCAACTGTAGGCGCCAACCGTCTGGGACGGAGCTCGGGCGGCGAGGAGGGAAGGTGAGGCGAGGCACGCGGCGGGAGCGCGAAGGCTGCGGCGACGAGCTATGGCATGATCGTCGCCGAGCGGAACCCGAGAAGGAGGAGGAGAGGTGCCTGGGGCGCGAGGGTCGAGGCGGCGAAGCGAGGAGGAGGACGAAGACGGCGCGGCGAGGGAAGCAGCCGCGGGAGGTCCGCGAAGGCGCCCGGGACGTCGGCGTCGAGGTGGTGGGGCGATGGCGTGACGGGTCGGGGCATCGGTTGCCCCGATCCAGATCCACTGGGCGGGCGGCGGGACCGCCGCCGACGAGTCGGTGGGACGGGCAGGCGTGGCGAGTAGAGGCTTAGGGGCGCGCGCGAGGACGACGGAGAAGCTGCGTGGCGGCGGCAGTAGCCCAGACGCAGCGTGCTTCGCCGGGCCGTGGGGACACAATGACGCGACGACGCCGGCGCGACAGTGGTGGCGGAGGCGGGCACCGGTCGAGGCCGGACAGGGAGGCGAGCAGGTCGTCGGTGAGGGCAAATAGGGCGACGGCGGGCGGGCAGAGGAACGGAGGGAGGAAAGGCTGCGAGGGGGAGTTCGGGCGTGAGGCGCCGATGGGGCGATGGGATCGGGGGTTGCCTCGATCTAGATCGGGGAAGGACGAGAGGGAGGAGTGGGACGAGGGGGAAGGAGTGGGTGCGAGTGGGGGTTGCGTGTGTCGGTCGGGCTAGGGTTTGGGCACGGCAGGCCATATAGGCCAAGGAAGCTTAGGGTGGGCGGTGGGCGGCCGTTGGTCATGCCCGGTTGGCCATGGTTTTTTTTGTTTTCATTTTTATTTTGTTTAAGTTTTCATTTAGTTTGAAATAATTACCTAACTGGTTCCTATATCAGCCTAAACAAATATACTACTGCCACGTAACTCAGGGCATCTAAATAAATTAGCCTAATATTTTATTAATTGAAAAGGGCATTTAATTAATTGTTCCGGCTAGTGTTTATTTATGTTAGGACATTCAAACACCTCTAAAGATGTAGGGTTTCTCCATCATAATTACCTATGCATTATTTGGCTCACTCCGATCATTTTAGTTTTAACATTTGAATTTTTTTTAATGTTTGCTTGATTTTGAATTTGAATTCGAACTGGTTTCGAACTATCGGGAGATTAGCAACAGTAATCGAGGTGACGTGGCATCATCAGCATAGGTTTACTGTAGCTTGATTATCCGGGCGTCACAAATCCTATATATTTAAGAGAGTAATCCTCACTAACTTACTTATATCAACATGCAAGTATGCATGTCACTATATAATTATGGACGGATAGGCTCACCTCAACATGTAGCCATGCATGAGAAAAAACCCACCACCAACCATGCATGAAAACATATTTCTCAATATGTTATTCTACTTATATTCAAGTGGAGTGAAATGCTCAATATGGTCACTTGCTACAAACTAGAGCTGAATCATCGTACCCTGATGAGAAGTGGAATTTGATATGGAGCTTATAGTGCCCAACCAAGATCCAGATTTTTATTTGGAGAGTTCTCCATAGTGTTATTCCGAGTAGGGCAGTTCTGGCCTCGAAGCACATGATGAAAACACATTGTCCAGAATGCAATATGGGATCAGATAGCATCAAACACTTCCTTTTTGAGTGCCCAAGATCAAAAGAGGTATGGCGACAATTGGGGTTGATTGATGTTGTCAACAGGAGATGTATACAATTCAAATCAGGTTAAGAAGTGGTGCATGAACTGTTAAGCATGGAGTAAGCTGAAGTCCAGATTCTAGGTCTTCCCAAATTGAAGGAGGTTGTGGCCACTGCGGCATGGTACCTATGGTTTTAACACCGAAAAAATTACCATGGAGAGAACACCCAAAAACCCTTAGAAATTGCTCTTGCTATCCGAGGACTCTCAACTAACTTTACTATTGCTTGTTCCGTGAAGGCAAAGGTACGTGTTGAATCATGGGAGAAGCCGATACAGGGGTATATGATATTAAATGTAGATGTTGGCTTTGACCATGATCTTCTTGAGGGATTGGTGGGGGCAGTAATCGAAGATTACAACGGGAAATTTATTGCCGCAACTAATGAATGAGTGGACATATGCTATGATTCTTTCACAGCAGAAGCATTAGCGGCCATATTTGGCTTGAATCTAGCCAGAACCATTGGATGCAGCAAGATCATGATAAACTCGGATAGCATGCAGGTTGTCAAAGCTTTGAGAGAAGGCAACTCCTCTTCGATGGCAAGTGCAATTATTGATGGTTGCTATTTCATGTTGTCAGATTTTAATCATGTAATTTATGATAATTGTAATAGAGGGAGTAATAAAGTAGCTCATAAACTCGCTAGGATAGTTAAGTTTTCTCCTCCTTCTATCTGGATGGATTCGGCACCGAATGTACCATTACTTGTAACGATGCCACTATTTGGCTAAATGAATAAAGGAGGGGAAGTTCTGTATTTTTTTGAAACAAGTAGTATGTATCTTTAATTTTTGTTCACGTGTTATTAATCTAAATATTAATATTTCACACAACCAAATCTCTTTGAACTATATTACAACTGATTCCCGCAGCAACGCGCATGGTATCAGTTAGTGCCAACAACTCATATATCACTTCTGTTATCCTGCAGTGATTGAGAAAGAATACGATCAAAAGTTTTCCAATAAAAAGGAGAAATGGGCGGTGCTCCCATCTTTTCCATCAAATCAAGAAAGAAAGGACCCCAATAAATCCCAAACGTCTGGATTTTAAGCATATCATCCCGAATGGTTTTTCATGGCATCTTTAGTTGACGCGAGGTGGCAACTTTAGTTGCTAAAACAAGGCAACTTTGTCCAAGTTCATTTTTTGTCAAAAAATGGGCGCCGATAACGCATGCGTTCGGCCTGCAGACACCCCAGCCCGAACAAATCGTTCGGGAGGGCAGGGGCATCGATCGAGCGAATCGTTCGGAGGAGAACGACAAGAAGCGATGGAGGCGCCGCGCCATCCAGAAAGCCCAACCATGCCGCTCAACATCTTCCACGCCGGCGACCATCTCGGAAATCATGGTTTGCCGCTCGTCTCGGTGGGGATTTGGTCGTCGTCGACCTGCTCGGGATCCTAAGGAGTGAGATTCCTCCGGCCACGGCGATATCCTGTGGATGGCAAGTCCGCCGTCGGAGATGAGTCCCAATGCGCCGCCCCCCGTCGCAGACGCTTCCATGGTGCTGCACAGGAAAACTTGCAGTAGGGCCTCCGCCTCCCGTCGGGACTCGCCGGAGTCACCGCTCCCCCACCGTTGCACACGCTGGGAACCGCCCTCCCCGCTTTCCTCCGCCCGGCAACTCCTGCGTATCAAGTACCAGGGGTGTGCGGTTGTGGGTGTGGTTGAAGGAATGGATAAGGCAATGTGTGGTCCTTTCGTTCGGTCGCTCTCGACCCAGCCCGAACGACTGCAAAAAATGACGTGGCAGCCCTATGTGCAGCGATTCGTGCTGGGGAAATGAACGACAATGAGGCAGTTCGGGGCTAGAATAAAAAATTCAGACGTTCGGGACTTATCGATAGCGCAAAAATTGCCATGTTTATCTATCTCGCGTGTAAAACATTTGGGTTCCATGCTTAAAACCCGAACTTTCGGGATTTATCATTTCTGAAAAAGAAAAAAACCGTCGTAGCGCGTAAACACCGCGTCCGTACGTACGGTCAGAAAGAGGTGAGAAGATTTGCCGGGGCGGCCAGCCATCATGGTCTTTGTTTTTTGAGTGTAGCCAGGCAAGCCATCGTGGTCAGTCAATCGAAATTCGATGCCCATATGGCCATGGGAATGATTATCCATCATGCTCATAAAAATGATCCATCCTCACCTCTGCGCTCAGCCGAGCGGGGAAACGCCATGTTGGCATCAGGCCGATTCCCCGGCCGAAATAGCCAACGTGCAACAGGACACGAACCAGGCATTCGGACGTGGCGTAGCGTACGACGGCAGGGCAACGCAGGCCTGGGAAGCTTCGCGGAAGCTTCCCTGGTGTACCCCCCATCCCGCGAATCATAACTGCTCAAAACTCCACCGTATGTAGAGGCATCGTCGCATTGAAGCCGGCTAGGATCAAAATCCCCTTTCCCTTTCCCTTCTTAGATCCATCTACACACGTCGATCCCGTCCATTTAAACCATACTATTACATAAGTATATCCTTTTTCTTCTTCTTCGACTTATTTCGAAAACACCATCTCTAATCTGTATCTACCAGCCTCACTATCTCGATATATATACACACGTATTTCTCTCTCAAGATCATCAAGGAGATCTTATCATTGTGATGCTGGAGCTGGACGCTGGCTGTAACATGGAGGGATGGTTCAATAATTCATTCCTCCGGGAATAATTGCTCTTATGCCCACCCTTCTCTTCCTCCCACATAAATATGTGCTCCACCTCCTCTTGGTGTCTCGCACAGAATACAGCACGAGGTTCGTAAGCGCGCCGAATAGGCTCGTCGTGGCGCCGCACTAGCAGCACAGGTAGAGTCAGAGTCCAGATCGATCAATCTAACCTGGCCATGGATAGCCAGTCCGCGGTGACGATGGAGGCCGGCGCGCCCACGAGGAAGGAGTCCGGGCGGCTTCCCTCGCGGCACGGCGGCCACGCGCACGGCCACAGCGGCCTCGCCCGGACGGCGCACGGCATGTCCTCCTCGTCGCTGCGGAAGAAGTCGGATGCCACGTTGGTGCGCAAGGTCCCCGTGGCCTCGCTGCGCCCCGTGCTCGCCAACCTCCAGGAGGTCCTCCTCGGCACCAAGCTCGCCGTCCTCTTCGCCGCCGTGCCGCTGGCCGTCGCCGCGCAGTGCTTCCGCTTCGGCCAGGTAAATTCACCATATATACACTGTTTTTTTTTCTTTTTGTTCCGACATGCATGCTACTGCTCATGATCCTCGGTTCGGTTTGACCATCCCCTTGGATATATTCTATTGCTCTTCTCTTTTGCTTGCAAACAGTGTTGGATAGTAGTAATCTCAAACTGTGGTGATCAGGTGCCAGATTGAGATTACTACTATCCAACACTGCCTCTCTGCCGATCCTTAATTACAATTGTCCCTTGCGCGCTGTCCTCTAGCAGACATTATACCTCAATTAGCCACGTCAGTGTTACGGCCACATGGGGCATTGCACACAAACTGGCACGCACGAGAGCTGTACTGCTCTACTTGTTCAAAAACTTCAACTACTTTCCCTCGAACTCATCTGTCCACATTTATGTGCGACCGAGGTACAAAGTGGCAAACAAATTCGAGATTTAAATGGTGTGCTCTCTTGGTGAGTGGCGACAGCCTCTAGATGTGCTCTCCGTGTCGTCAGGTTTTAAAAACAAGGCACTGATCAGGTCGACTGCGTGTCTAAATCTTGATTAACGCGTATACGCATGTGAGATCATCTATTGGATCAATGAGATTGTGTCTTGCTCGTTAATTAGTACTAGTGGTGATCTAAGAGTACCTCTTCAGCAAAGTTGTTTATATTAGTCTGATCGTCATAATAACCGTTAATATTATGATTTAACGTCAAAATGACACTTTAATAGAATCGCCCTACGGCCTCAAGTCGCTATAATTTATGAACGGCGCTTCATATCATACGCGTGAGCAGCTGTATTTGAAGGTTGCGAGCATTGGTTTGGAGCGCGCACGCACTATGCGCCAATCGATCGCGGGAGTGAAGTTTCACCTCACTTCTCGTCTCTAGCGCGGGGCCATGGCAGTTTTACCAAAACGTGGGGCTGCACGCCCTGGAGTACTCTAGAAAGATGGTGTACTTTACGGAGCGAGTGCCATCTCGTAAACCTTGCTGCGACTAGCAGCCAAATGTGCACCGCCAAGACAAGAGTAGACGGACAAAAGTCGTGCGGGCACAGCGGCTAAGACGATGACGGAAACATCCCTGCTTGTGCTTGGGTGTTCACGAGTTGGCATTTGTGACCAGCCCGGTGGAGTATAGCCTCACGAGCTTGACGTGGATAATCTGATGCTAGTACACATGAACATGTGCCCTTGTATATTGAAGAAGACTATGGCGGGAAGCCAAAGTCAAGAGTGCAAGGCACACTAATTTGTGGAATGCTCCCGCAATTTAGTCTCAATTTTGGTGCTAACACAAAATCTAAAACTTGTGCACGTTGTCGTAAGTAGCCAGCAAATGTTGATGTGTTATAATTTTATTTCTATTTCTGGCAAAAAGGAATTTTAAGTGGATCTGAATCGGCAGGTATGGGTGTTCGCGCTTAGTCTAATCGGCCTCATTCCGCTGGCTGAGCGAGTCAGCTTCCTGACAGAGTAAGCATTTGCTCCTCTTTATCAAAATTCCCATTTACGGATGCCTTAACTTAGCTTTGTGTCAGTTCTGGATATACTTTAACGTGAAACCTTTTCATTTTCTGGTGTGGTAATTCTTGTAGGCAGATTGCGCTCTACACTGGCCCCACTAGTAAGTAACGCGGATCCACCCAAAACTATCTATATTCTACTCCCTTCCTTTCAGAATATAGTGTGTCCTCGGTTTCCGTGCTTCAACTTTGATCATAAATTTAGTCAACGAGACCAATCACGGCGGGGCAAAAATTATACCAATGAATTCATATTGAAAAGAATTTTTCAATTATATAATATTTGCTTTTGCCGCAGTCGGTCTCGTTGTTAATTTTAGGGTCAAAGTTGAACCTTGAAAAACTTGAACGTACTATATTTTGAAATGAAAGGAACATATACTACGTAGTGTTTCTGTCCCGCCGGCCGGGAACATCTAAGCGTTGTTAATTACTCGACTTGTGGTTTGCAGTTGGCGGGCTCCTGAACGCGACGTGCGGCAACGCAACGGAGCTCATCATCGCCGTGTTCGCGCTGGTGCAAGGGAAGATCGAGGTGGTGAAATGCTCGCTGCTCGGCTCCGTGCTCTCCAACCTGCTTCTCGTCCTTGGCACCTCCCTCTTCTGCGGCGGCATCAAGAACCTCGGGGCCGACCAGCCCTACGACCGGGTACGTACCCGGCCTCATTATATTATAGAGTCTTTCTATGACACATCTAGATGTGACATAATTATGTCACGCCTAATCTCATGTTCATTATGTTTGTGGTCTATTTTTTTGTTTCATTTTTTTTCCTTCCTTGTTGTTGCCTTATTTATGGGAGCTTAAATGTGACATCCTTAGAAAACATCTACTCCTTTCGTTTAAAAATAGATGACCCAACTTTGCACTAACTTTGTATATTATTCTCTCTTCATCCTAAAATTTTTGTCTTAGATTTGTCAGATACGGATGCATCTAATACTAAAACGTTACTTGATACATCTGTATTTAGACAAATCTAAGACAAAATTTTTAGAACGGAGGGAGTGCTGTATTAGAGCGTGCATGCATTTCTCAATCTCAGCACCGGATTGCAAGTTGCAACGCCTAATTTTAGACTGACTAGCTTCACCCACGACTACGTATGCGCATGCAGAAACAAGCGGACGTGAGCACGGGTCTGCTCACCCTGGGCGTGCTGTGCCAGTCTCTGCCGCTACTTCTGCGTTACGCCGTCAGCTCCGGGGAGCATGCTGTCGCCACTGACACCACGGTGCTGGAACTCTCTAGGGCCTGCAGCTTCATCATGCTCCTCGCCTACGTCGCGTACCTCTTCTTCCAGCTCAAGACGCATCGCCAGCTCTTCGAGCCGCAGGAGATTGAGGGCGGAGACGAGGAGGAGGAGGAAGCGGTGCTCGGCTTCGGGAGCGCGCTCTTCTGGCTCATCCTCATGACCGTCATCATCGCCGTGCTCTCTGAGTACGTCGTCGGCACCATCGAGCCGACCTCGCAGTCGTGGGGTCTCTCGGTGAGCTTCATCAGCATCATCCTGCTCCCCATCGTTGGTAACGCGGCGGAGCACGCCGGAGCCGTGATCTTCGCCCTGAAGAACAAGCTGGACATCACCCTCGGTGTTGCCTTGGGGTCGGCTACCCAGATCTCCATGTTCGTGGTGGGTACATTAACTCCCTTCCCTTGATTGTCTCCTTCGCTTCAACCAGCCAAATCATGCATGATGAATCTGCACTGTGTTGGTAGGTGCCATTGAGTGTCCTTGTCGCTTGGATCATGGGGATTCAGATGGATCTCGACTTCAAGCTGCTAGAGACTGGCGCTCTCTTCATCTCAGTGCTAGTGACGGCCTTCACCCTCCAGGTAAAAATCACCATTCAGACAAACATTCGTCGGTGAGGGAATTTTAGCCACATAAACTAAAAGAAAGGAAGTCGATTTCCAAGTGAGACAAAAGGGATTTCCTAACTACATGTTGTAATTTGGTTGCCATCTTGCTGTCTTGTCTTCACGTTTATGGTGCCAGAAAATACAAAAAGAATGGTCCTGATTAATCCAGTGATTTTGATTTGAAGGATGGAACGTCACATTACCTCAAGGGAGTCCTCCTCCTCCTATGCTACATTGTTATCGGCGCTTGCTTCTTTGTTACGAGACAACCATCAAGTACGTTTCCTTGACGACAGTAACAAGTCAAGATCTATTTATATGTGCTTGGTGTGCAGTCCACTTCTTGTTTCGATTCCACTTTAAGAATATATTCTCTTGTTTGACAGCTCACGCGAACGGCAACGGCATGCTGCTGGATGTCCCAACGGGTCCCATGATTGTCCAGGTCGCATAAGTACTGGTAAGCTTGCATTATCTTGTCCCAGCTAACCAGGAGACTATTCATTTAAGAAGGGCGAGATATCTTTGATTATTTTGACCAAGATGATTTTGTAACAGCTGGTGTGATTTACTCCCTCCGTTCCGAAATAATTGTCTTTCTAGATATTTCAACAAGTGACTACATACGGAGCAAAATGAGTGAATCTACACTCTAAAACATGTCTACATACATCCGTATGTTGTAGTCCATTTGAGATGGCTAGAAAGACAATTATTTCGGAACGGAGGGAGTAGTTAGGTGTCGTGTCTGATTCAGAGATTGATTGCTCATGTGTGGAGATAAATCTTAATATGTTAATACTACACTATGTTGTCTAGGATAGCATTTTGTCAGCCACGAGGGTTGCACCAATCAATTAACCATTTCAGCTTTGTTTCCATCCAATTGTTCTCCTGTTATTGTCTAAGTGTTAAATGTGTATACACTAGTACTTAGTTGCGGAAGATATTTTTCGGATCTTCGAGCAATGACCGGTTGTACATTATGCAGATTGCTTAAGAGAGCTGCCTCAGGAAACTGACATGCGTGCAAGACAGCGACCGAAGTGTTTGAGCCTGAAGCCACCAAATTCTGCCTATCATATCTGGGCATAACTGTGCCAAGGAAGATTCATGAAGAGAATTCCCTGTGTCAGAGTCGCCATCCAGAAGGAATCGGTTGATTAGTTGTTGCCAGAAAAAGCATGCAATTGTACCAGATATTTTCTTTATTTTCTTGAATCGTACGTAGCGCTAGCTATTTTTATTGCTTCTTGTATATTGTCTAGGCTGTTCGCCGTGCAATAAGCCTAGCTCATATGCGTCTAGCCAAATGTATACATCGGCATCAGTGGGTTGTTACAGTTATGCGGATCAGTACGATATATGTAATGATGCAGATGTTGTTTTCTGTGGGGGTGATCCATGTGTTATTAGACCCGACTTAAAACCTGTTCATCGGCGTGTCCCTCCAAATATCTCATGTGGCCTTCTGCATGCATGTTCGTGGAGCAATGAAGTTGTCAGGGCAACGCGGACCCTCTAAACCTCGGTCATTGTCCGGACCGAGTTGGTCAGACGCAATTTATCATCTAACACAGTCATGTATTAGAACTACTCTGCGGATGGCATTTCGTGCCTGATTTGGAGACGACAATTCATCCGGCGGCTGTGCAACACTTGCTCTGACGCATGCATGGTTAGGTTTATAGTGTCGTCCATAAATCGGTTGAACAATGTCGTCCAAATAGCAGCACTCGTCATGTATTTGTTCATGGGTCCATTTGTCTTTTTTCCGCAAACCGGAAGCAAACCTGTGAACTTTGCAGGAGTTTGGACCTCGTCTCGTAGGTCTCCAACACCTCCGGCCCACCCAAAACCACTGTGGAGCCAACACATTTGGAGTGGTTCGCCCTATTTTCGCGCCAAAACCCACACTTTCCCAATCCTCTCCGCTCCAATCATCGCCGCCCTACACCCCAATTCCCGAGCTTTTGGCTGTCTACCGCTGACGGTGTCCTGGACTAGGGAGTATTCACCACGTCGTCTCCCAGCCAGTTGGATCGGGCCGAGGACCCCCAAGGCGGTTTACCGAAAAAGGCTTTCGCCCCGCTTTATAAATAAAGCAAACCGCCACAAGACATACAACCACAAAGAGGTCCACACACACACACCACCCAAGTACCACAACAAAGTAAAGAGGTTCTCACGAGGCACAACTCAACAAGCCGGAAGAAAGAGAAAAACACAACATAGCAAAGCTCGCCCCAAGCAGTGATCTAGTCTGCTCGGCGGCGGGGCGGGGCGGCGGCGACAGTGGCTGGCCATCGAGCGAGATCGGCGATGAAGGCCGAGATGGCGCCCGATCCGGCGGCTAAGCGGCCGCCAAAGCTGCAAGAAACCCGAGAATTTGTAGAGAGCATCAGTAGCGCGACGAAGGGGAGAATGTTGGATCACAAGCTTATTGCGAATGGTCCACAGCGTCCAGGCAAGGACCCCAACCTCTAGCCACCTAATGTGGCGAGAGGACGCAGGGGACACTTGGAGTTCACCAAAAAGGTCCGGGAAATTGGTGTGGCACCAACTCCCATCGACAATCTCGCGAAAGCAGCTCCAAAGGAACCGGGCGGAGACGCATGCGAAGAAAATGTGATTGGAGTCTTCAGGAACATCGCAGAGGGGGCAGATACTAGTGCCCGGGCCATTGCGCTTGCGGACCTCCACACTGGATGGGACCCGTCCACGGATCCACTGCCACATGAAGATGCGAATCTTCAGTGGGACGCGGACGGACCACACCATCGAAAGGGGGAGGGGGCGGATGAGGGAGCAATGGCCAAGTAAAGCGATTTGGTGGAGAACTGGCCAGACGGCTCCAGACGCCAGCGCATAAGGTCTTGGTCGCCATCCACCAACGGCTCATGAAGAGCAACGCAGTCAAGTAACTCACGCCAGGCGGCGGATTCCGCCGGCCCAAAGGGTCGGCGGAAAGCAAGGCGCCCTAAGTCAAGAAGGGCCCTATCAACAGAGATCATAGGGTCGACAGTGATAGAGAAGAGGGGGGAAGCGGGCGCGAAGGAGAGTCTCCGCCCAAATGATCGAACCGTAAGAGTGTCGAGAGGCGGACCCCACCGAGATAGAGGTACCAATGCGAGCACCGGTAGGAGTTGGACGAGACCGCCAAAACCGAGATCCGCCCGATTTGGCGAAGGCAAGGGTTGACCACGCAGTACTTATTCCGGATAATGTCCACCAGAGGCCACCCCGACCTGTGCGACACGCTAAAGCCACCGGAGAGAAGGGCAATATTCATCCGCTTAGAGCACATGATGCCTAATCCTCCACGGTCCACAGGCTTGCGGATGTCGAGCCGGTGACCATGTGATACTTCCGCTTGCCTGCTCGCTTGACCCAAGAGAATCGGGACTGAATCTTGGCGATCTCCTTATGGAGAGATTCATGGAGGCTGTAGAAACTCATAAGAAACAAGAGGAGGCTGGATAGGGATGAGTTGATAAGGATAGTCCGGGCCGCCTTAGAAAGCCACCTCCCCTGCCAGGGCTCGCATCTGGTTTGGAGCTTGGTCACGGAGGGGCGCAAGTCAGCGACATAGAGACGCGAGTCACTAATGGGCGTCCCCAGATAGGTAGTGGGGAAAGAGCCCAGCCGGCAATTAAGCTTGTTGGCAATGGCCACAGACTCAGAGGGGGAGTAACCCATCACCATGACGTCACTCTTATCGAAGTTGATCTTGAGGCCCGACATCTGTTGGAAGCAGAGAAGGAGGAACTTGAGGTTGGTGATGTCCAACTCCGAGCCTTCGACCATGATGATCGTGTCGTCAGCATATTGGAGGACGTAGATCCCCGAGCCCCTAGAAAGTTGGGGGGTAATCCCTCGGATGTGGCCAGCGGCCTTTGCCTTATCCAGAATGGCGGCCAAAGCGTCTACGACCATATTGAAGAGGAACGGAGAGAAGGGGTCGCCTTGGCGCACCCCACATAAGGTAGGGAAGAAGGGGCCGATCTCGCCGTTGATATTGACCGCCATGCGACCGCAAGAGACCATTTGCATGACTCTTGTAATCCACCGGTCGTCGAATCCCTTCCGAAGAAGGACTTCCCTAAGGAAGGACCAGCTAACCGTATCATAGGCCTTATGGAAATCGATCTTCAGAAAGACTGCCTTCAGGCGCTTGGCCCGGACCTCATGAAGGACCTCATGAAGCACCAGGACACCATCCAGGATGTATCGGCCCTTAATGAAGGCCGATCGGTTAGGTTGGGTAATCCGATCCGCAAGCAGGGTCACCCTATTGGCGTACCCCTTGGCCAAGATCCGGAAGATCACGTTAATGACCGTGATCGGGCGGAACTGGCGGATGTCAGTCGCCCCAGGGACCTTGGGGATGAGGGAGATGGTCCCGTAGTTGAGGCGACTAAGGTCAATAGAACCCACAAAGAACTCATCAAAGATGGCCATGACCTCTGGTTTAATCACGTTCGGAAGGTCGGAAGAAAATGACCGGAAGACCGTCCGGCCCCGGAAGCGAAGGAGGAGTTCATCCCTTGATGGCCTCCTGCACCTCCCCGCCGAGAAGGGAGCTGTCGGGGACGCGTTTCTGCGTCGAGAGACTAGTTGGGCGCCGCCCAACAATCCGGCGAGGAGATGCGCCCAGGAGCGGGGAGAAGAGAGATCGATAGAAACCGTCGACATGGGTGCGAATGTCGCAGGATCCCTGAAGGGGCTGCCCCATCCCACAGCGGGGAATGGTGTTGCGTCTACGGCGACCGTTAGCAATCGCCTGGAAGTGAGCCGTATTCGCATCACCCTTCAGGACCCAACGCTGAGCGCCCCGAAGGCGCCAATAGGCTTCCTCATCGGTGTAAATCATAGAGAGCTGGTCTTCGAGGTCATAGAGGGAAATCCACTCCTCCGGGGAGAGGCCCACCGCGTCAGCCCGCAAGTCGAGCGCCTGGATCGCGGTGAGCAGCGCCTTCTTACGCTCCCTGGCGCCACGGCCCAGGTTGGCCCCCAGCCCTTCATAAATTGCCGGCCACGCTTCGGATAGAAGTGCCACGTGTCAATAGAAGAGGGGGGGCGAGGGGGGTGGGCCCGAGCCTCGATCCACCGATCACAGACGGCGTCGGTAAATCCAGCCTGGGAAAGCCAGAAGATCTCAAAGCGAAACCGAGGGGGGATCGGCGGACGCTCGTCCGCGGAGGAAAGGAGCAAGGGGACGTGGTCCGAGCTAATCGGGTGATGGCGCGGAGGGAGGCTAGAGGGCACCGGAGGTCCTAGTCCGGGGAAACTAGGACCCTGTCCAGGACGGATAGGGTCGGGGAGGCTTATCGGTTGGTCCAAGTAAATCGGGCCCCAACCCGATCGATCTCCTGGAGGGCGAGGTCAGCAATGAAGTCGTTAAACATGTCCATCCAGGCAAAGCAGACATTGCCATTGTTCTTGTCCTCAGCAACGCGCAGCAGGTTGAAGTCGCCCCCGACGACCACGGGGAGGGAGGCGGCCGAGATTTTTCGGTGGAGCTCCTCCAAGAAGGAGGCCGATCTACTATGATTGGCCGGCCCATAGACAATGATGATCTCCCACTTGAAGTTGAGCGACCTCTCGAACAGCTCCATGCTGACGAAGAATTCGCCCCTATCCATGCTACCCACCTCAAAGGTGGCATCCTTCACACCTAAAAGGATGCCACCCGAGTGGCCCGCGCTCCCACTAGAAGGGAGCCAGTGCCACGCAAATAGGTGAGAGTTCAGTCGTTCAAGCTCAGAGAGAGCAAACTCGCGACGCATGGTCTCTTGCACCGCCACGATGTCGATGTGCTCATCTCGCATGTATTCCACTAACTGGCGGCGGCGGCCATCATGACCGAGGGCCCGCATTAAGGGGCCATTGGGGGGCTGCTTGACCCCAGAACTCGGGAAGCGCTAAGCGCACGAAGGGCCGCCGTACGGGAGCGGGTGCGACCCCGAATCTCCTGCACGGCCACCAAGGGAGGAGGGGCCGTCGACAAGCAAAGCGCGAGGAGGTCCCCACCAGAGGCGGCTGGGGGAGCTAGGAGGGCTGCCCGGGCCTCCGCGAGCTTCCCATGGAGGACCTCACGGGCCCTGATGGCTGCGATCTGAGAAAGAGGAGGGCCAACTTCCCCTCGGAAAATGATTGCGGAGTCGGAGGCCACTTTGGCAAGGTGACCCTGGGGAACAGACTCAAGCGCAGAGAAAGAACAAGACGAAGCAGATGAAGGAAATATGCCCTAGAGGCAATAATAAAGTTATTATTTATTTCCTTATTTCATGATAAATGTTTATCATTCATGCTAGAATTGTATTAACCGGAAACATGATACATGTGTGAATGCATAGACAAAACAATATGTCACTAGTATGCCTCTACTAGACTAGCTTGTTAATCAAAGATGGTTATGTTTCCTGACCATGAACAAAGAGTTGTTATTTGATTAACAAGGTCACATCATTAGTAGAATGATCGATTGACATGACCCATTCCATTAGCTTAGCACACGATCGCTTAGTATGTTGCTACTGCTTTTATCCATGACATATACATGTTCCCGTAAACTATGAGATTATGCAACTCCGTTTACGGAGGAACACTTTGGGTACTACCAAACGTCACAACGAATCGGGTGATTATAAAGGAGTACTACAGTGTCTCCAAAGGCGATGTTGGGTTGGCGATTTCGAGATTAGGTTTTGTCACTCCGATTGTCGGAGAGGTATCTCTGGGCCCTCTCGGTAATACACATCATCAAGCCTTGCAAGCACTACAACTAATGAGTTAGTTGTGAGATGATGTATTACGGAACGAGTAAAGAGACTTGCCGGTAACGAGATTGAACTAGGTATTGGATACCGACGATCGAATCTCGGGCAAGTAACATACCGATGACAAAGGGAACAACGTATGTTGTTATGCGGTCTGACCGACAAAGATCTTCGTAGAATATGTAGGAACCAATATGGGCATCCAGGTCCCGCTATTGGTTATTGACCAAGAATAGTTCTAAGTCATGTCTACATTGTTCTCGAACCGTAGGGTCCGCACGCTTAAGGTTACGATGACAGTTATTATGAGTTTATGTATTTTGATGTACCGAAGAAGTTCGGAGTCCCGGATGTGATCACGGACATGACGAGGAGTCTCGAAATGGTCGAGACATAAAGATTGATATATTGGAAGCCTATGTTTGGAGTTCGAATGGTTCGGGTGAAAACAGAATTTACCGAGTACCGGAGGTTACTGGAACCCCTGGGGTAAATGGGCCTCGGTGGGCCTCGAGGGAGAAGAGGAAGGGCCGGCCGGGGTGGTGGCGCCCCCCCAGTCCGAATAGGACAGGAGGGGGGCGGGCCTCTTCCTCTTCCCTCCCCCAATCCTATTCCAACTAGGAAAGGGGGAGTCCTACTCCCTGAGGAGTAGGACTCCTCCCCGCCTCCTCTAGGGCGGCCGGCCTCCCCCTCCCTCCTTTATATACGGGGCAGGGGGCACCCTAGAACACACAAGTTTGATCTACGGATCGTTCCTTAGCCGTGTGCGGTGCCCCCTCCACCATATTCCACCTCGGTCATACCGTCGCGAAGCTTAAGCGAAGCCTCGCGCCGTGAAACATCAAGATCGTCACCACGCCGTCAGGTCGTGGAACTCTCCCTCGACACTCGGCTGGATCGGAGTACGAGGGACGCCATCGAGCTGTACGTGTGTCAAGAACTCGGGGCGCCGGAGTAACGGCGCCGGATCGGTCGGATCGCGAGGAGAACGACGACTACTTCCTCTACGCCAGATCGCTTCCGCTTGGTCTACAAGGGTATGTGGACAACACTCTCCCTCTCGTTGCTATACATCACCATGATCTTGCGTGTGCGAGGAAAATTTTTGAAATTACTACGTTCCCCAACAAGTGGCATCCGAGCCTAGGTTTTATGGTTTGATGTTATATGCACGAGTAGAACACAAGTGAGTTGTGGGCGATACAAGTCATACTACCTACCAAAGATGTCATACTTTGGTTCAGCGGTATTGTGAGATGAAGCGGCCTGCACCGACATTACGCGATGCTTACGCGAGACTGGTTTCACCGCCACGAGCACACGTTGCTTAAAGGTGGTGGTGGGTGCTGTCTCTCTCACTTTAGTTGAACTGAGTGTGGCTACGCCCGGTCCTTGAGAAGGTTAAAACGAGTCTATTTGACGAAGTATCGTTGTGGTTTTGATGCGAGGTAAGACTGGTTCTTGCTTAAGCCCGTAGCAGCCACGTAAAATTTGCAACAACAAAGTAGAGGACGCCTAACTTGTTTTTGCAGGCATGTTGTGATGTGATATGGTCAAGACGTGATGCTATATTTTATTGTATGAGATGATCATGTTTTGTAACCGGTTATCGGCAATCGGCAGGAGCCATATGGTTGTCGCTTATTGTATGCAATGCAATCATTCGTAATGCTTTACTTTATCACTAAGCGGTAGAGATAGTCGAGAAGCATAAGATTGGCGAGACGACAACGATGCTACGATGGAGATCAAGGTGTCGGCGTCGGTGACGATGGTGATCATGGTGGTGCTCCGAGATGAAGATCACGAAGCACAAGATGATGATGACCATATCATATCACTTATATTGATTTGCATGTGATGTTTATCCTTTATGCATCTTATCTTGCTTTGATTGACGGTAGCATTATAAGATGATCTCTCACTAAATTATCAAGAAGTGTTCTCCCAGTATGCACCGCTGCCAAAGTTCGTCGTGCCCGCACACCACGTGATGATCGGGTGTGATAAGCTCACGTCCATCTACAACGGGTGCAAGCCAGTTTTGCACACGCAGAATACTCGGGTTATACTTGACGAGCCTAGCATATGCAGATATGGCCTCGGAACACGGAGACCGAAAGGTCGAGCGTGAATCATATAGTAGATATGATCAACATAAGATGTTCACCATTGAAAACTACTCCATTTCACGTGATGATCGGTTATGGTTTAGTTGATTTGGATCACGTGATCACTTAGATGACTAGAGAGATGTTTTTCTAAGTGGGAGTTCTTAAGTAATATGATTAATTGAACTTGAATTTATCATGAACTTAGTACATGATAGTATCTTGCTTGTTTATGTTTGATTGTAGATAGATGGCTCGTGCTGTTGTTCCGTTGAATTTTAATGCGTTCCTTGAGAAAGCAAAGTTGAAAGATGATGGTAGCAATTACACGGATCGGGTCCGTAACTCGAGGATTATCCTCATTGCTGCACGTAAGAGTTACGCCCTGGATGCACCGCTAGGTGCCGTGCCTCTTCTTGATGTAACCGACGACGTAAGAACGTCCGCGAGCAAAGCTGATGACTACTCTATAGTTCGATGTGCCATGCTTTACGGCTTAGAACCGGACTTCAACGACGTTTTGAACGTCATGGAGCATATGAGATGTTCCAGAGTTGAAGTTGATATTCCAATGTAATGCCCGGATTGAGAGATATGAAGTCTCCAATAAGTTCTATAGCTGCAAGATGGAGGAGAATAGTTTCGTTAGTGAGCACATACTCGTAATGTCCGGGTACTACAATCACTTGACACAATTGGGAGTTAATCTTCCGGATGATTGTGTCATTGATGTAATTCTTCAATCAACGCCACCAAGCTACAAAGGCTTCGTGATGAACTATAATATGCAAGGGTTAGTAAAGACTATACCGAGCTCTTCGCAATGCTAAAGGCTGCGGAGGTAGAAATCAAGAAGGAGCATCAAGTGTTGATGGTTAATAAGACCACTAGTTTCAAGAAGAAAGGCAAAGGGAAGAAGAAGGAACTTCAAAAGAACAAAGCAAGCAAGTTGTCGCTCAGAGAAGAAACCCAAGTCTGGCCCTAAGCACAAATCGAGTGTTTCTACCGCAAGCGATCGGTCCTTTGAAGCGGAACTGCCCCAAGTATTTGGCGGATAAGAAGGATGGCAAGGTGAACAAAGGTATATGTGATATACATGTTATTGATGTGTACCTTACTAGAGCTCGCAGAGCACTGGTATTTGATAATGGTTCATTGCTAATATTTGCAACTCAAACAGGACTACTGATTGCTTAACTCGCAAAGGACGAGGTGACGGCGCGCGTGGGAAATGGTTCCAAAGTCGATGTGATCGCGGTCGGCACGCTACCTCTACATCTACCTTCGGATTAGTTTTAGACCTAAATAATTGTTATTTGGTGCTGCGTTGAGCATGAACATTATATCTGGATCTTGTTTGATGCGAGACGGTTATTCATTTAAATCAGAGAATAATGGTTGTTCTATTTATATGAGTAATATCTTTTATGGTCATGCACCCTTGAGGAATGGTCTATTTTGATGAATCTCGATAGTAGTGATACACATATTCATAATGTTGAAACCAAAAGATGCAAAGTTGATAATGATAGTGCAACTTATTTGTGGCACCGCCGCTTAGGTCATATCGGTATAAAGCGCATGAAGAAACTCCATCTTGATGGACTTTTGGAGTCACTTGATTATGAATCACTTGGCACTTGCGAACCGTGCCTTATGGGCAAGATGACTAGAACCCGTTCTCGGTACTATGGAGAGAGCAACAGATTTGTTGGAAATCATACATACGAGATGTATGTGGTCCGATGAATGTTGAGGCTCGTGGCGGATATCGTTATTTTCTCACCTTCACAGATGACTTAAGCGAGATATGGGTATATCTACTTAATGAAACATAAGTCTGAAACATTTGAAAAGTTCAAAGAATTTCAGAGTGAAGTCGAAAATCATCGTAACAAGAAAATTAAATTTCTACGATCCGATCGTGGAGGTGAATATTTGAGTTACGAGTTTGGTCTACATTTGAAACAATGCGGAATAGTTTCAAGAACTCACGCCACCGGAACACCACAACGTAATGGTGTGTCCGAACGTCAGAATCGCACTTTACTAGATATGGTGCGATCTATGATGTCTCTTACAGATTTACCGCTATCGTTTTGGGGTTATGCTCTAGAGACGGCCGCATTCACACTGAATAGAACACCATCGAAACCGCTGAGACGACACCTTATGAACTGTGGTTTGGCAAGAAACCAAAGTTGTCGTTTCTTAAAGTTTGGGGATGCGATGCTTATGTGAAAAAGCTTCAACTGATAAGCTCGAACCCAAATCGGAGAAATGTGTCTTCATAGGATACCCAAAGGAGACAGTTGGGTACACCTTCTATCACAGATCCGAAGGCAAGTCATTCGTTGTTAAGAATGGATCCTTTCTAGAGAAGGAGTTTCTCTCGAAAGAAGTGAGTGGGAGGAAAGTGGAACTTGATGAGGTAATAGTACCTTCTCCCTTACTTGAAAGTAGTTCGTCGCAGAAACCGGTTTCGAGACACCTACACCAAGTAGTGAGGAAGTTGATGATGTTGATCATGAAACTTCAGATCAAGTTACTACTGTAACCTCGTAGATCAACCAGAGTAAGATCCGCACTGAGTGGTACGGTAATCCTGTTCGAAATCATGCTACTAGATCATGATGAACCCACGAGCTATGAAGAAGCGATGGTGAGCCCAGATTCGCAAAATGGCTTGAGGCCATGAAATCGAGATGGGATCCATGTATGAAAACAAAGTATGGACTTTGGTTGACTTGCCCGAGGGTAGGCAAGCAATAGAAAACAAGTGGATCTTCAAGAAGAAGACCGACGCCGACGGTAATGTTATCGTTTATAAAGCTTGACTTGTCGCAAAAGGTTTTCGACAAGTTCAAGGGATTGACTACGATGAGACCTTCTCACCAGAGCGATGCTTAAGTCCGTCCGAATCATGTTAGCAATTGCCGCATTTTATGATTATGAAATTTGGCAAATGGATGTAAAGACTGCATTCTGAATGGATTTACGGAAGAAGAGTTGTATATGATGCAACCGAAGGTTTTATCGATCCAAAGGAGCTAACAAAGTGTGCAAGCTCCAATGATCCATCTATGGACTGGTGCAAGCATCTCGAGTTGGAATAAACACTTTGATAGTGTGATCAAAGCATTTGGGTTTGTACAGACTTTTGGAGAAGCTCAGATTTACAAGAAAGTGAGTGGGAGCTCAGAGCATTTTCGATATTATATGTAGATGACATATTGCTGATCGGAAATGATATAGAATTCTGGATAGCATAAAGGATACTTGAATAAAAGTTTTCAATGAAAAACCTCGGTGAAGCTGCTTACATATTGGGCATTAAGATCTATAGAGATAGATCAAGACGCTTGATTGGACTTTCACAAAGCACATACCTTGACAAAATTTTGAAGAAGTTCAAAATGGATCAAGCAAAGAAAGGGTTCTTGCCGTGTTACAAGGTGTGAAGTTGAGTAAGACTCAATGCCCGACCACCGCAGAAGATAGAGAGAAAATGAAAGATGTTCCTATGCTTCAGCCATAGGCTCTATCATGTATGCAATGCTTGTGTACCAGACTGATGTGTGCCTTGCTATAAGCCTAGCAGGAGGTACCAAAGTAATCCAGAGTGGATCATGGACAGCGGTCAAGAACATCCTGAAATACCGAAAAGGACTAAGGATATGTTTTCAGATATGGAGGTGACAAAGAGCTCATCGTGAACGGTTACGTTGATGCAAGCTTTGACACCGATCCGGACGATTCTAAATCGCAGACCGGATACGATTTACACTAAACGGAGGAGTGTCGGTTGGTGCAGTTCTAAACAAAGCGTCGTGGCGGGATCTACATGTGAAGCGGAGTACATAGCAGCTTCGAAGCAGCTAATGAAGGAGTGCGGATGAAGGAGTTCATATCCGATCTAGGTGTCATACCTAGTGCATCGGGTCCAATGAAAATCTTCGTGACAATATCGAGCAATTGCCTTAGCGAAGGAATCCAGATTTCACAAGAGGACCAAGCACATCAAGAGACGCTTCAATTCCATCCGGACTTAGTCCGTGGGAGACATAGAGATTTGCAAGATACATACGGATCCGAATGTTGCGGACCGCTGACTAAGCCTCTTCCACGAGCAAAACATGATCAGCACCAAGACTCCATGGTGTGAGAATCATTACTATGTAATCTAGATTATTGACTCTAGTGCAAGTGGGAGATCAAGGAAATATGCCCTAGAGGCAATAATAAAGTTATTATTTATTTCCTTATTTCATGATAAATGTTTATCATTCATGCTAGAATTGTATTAACCGGAAACATGATACATGTGTGAATGCATAGACAAAACAATATGTCACTAGTATGCCTCTACTAGACTAGCTTGTTAATCAAAGATGGTTATGTTTCCGACCATGAACAAAGAGTTGTTATTTGATTAACAAGGTCACATCATTAGTAGAATGATCGATTGACATGACCCATTCCATTAGCTTAGCACACGATCGCTTAGTATGTTGCTACCGCTTTTATCCATGACATATACATGTTCCCGTAAACTATGAGATTATGCAACTCCGTTTACGGAGGAACACTTTGGTACTACCAAACGTCACAACGAATCGGGTGATTATAAAGGAGTACTACAGTGTCTCCAAAGGCGGATGTTGGGTTGACGATTTCGAGATTAGGTTTTGTCACTCCGATTGTCGGAGAGGTATCTCTGGGCCCTCTCGGTAATACACATCATCGAAGCCTTGCAAGCACTACAACTAATGAGTTAGTTGTGAGATGATGTATTATTGAACGAGTAAAGAGACTTGCGTGAACGAGATTGAACTAGGTATTGGATACCGACGATCGAATCTCGGGCAAGTAACATACCGATGACAAAGGAACAACGATGTTGTTATGCGGTCCGACCGACAAAGATCTTCAGAGAATATGTAGGAACCAATATGGGCATCCAGGTCCGCTATTGGTTATTGACCAAGAATAGTTCTAAGTCATGTCTACATTGTTCTCGAACCGTAGGGTCCGCACGCTTAAGGTTACGATGGCGAGTTATTATGAGTTTATGTATTTTGATGTACCGAAGAAGTTCGAGTCCCGGATGTGATCACGGACATGACGAGGAGTCTCAAATGGTCGAGACATAAAGATTGATATATTGGAAGCCTATGTTTGGAGTTCGAATGGTTCGGGTGAAAACAGAATTTCTGAGTACCGGAGGTTACTGGAACCCCGGGGTAAATGGGCCTCGGTGGGCCTCGAGGGAGAAGAGGAAGGGCCGGCCAGGTGGTGGCCGCCCCCCCCAGTCCGAATAGGACAAGGAGGGGGGCGCCCCTTTCCTCTTCCCTCCCCCAATCCTATTCCAACTAGGAAGGGGAGTCCTACTCCTGTAGGAGTAGGACTCCTCCCGCCGCCTCTAGGGGCGGCCGCCTCCCCTCCCTCCTTTATATGCGGGGCAGGGGGCACCCTAGAACACACAAGTTTGATCTACGGATCGTTCCTTAGCCGTGCGGTGCCCCCTCCACCATATTCCACCTCGGTCATACCGTCGCGAAGCTTAAGCGAAGCCTGCGCCCGTGAAACATCAAGATCGCCACCACGCCGTCGTCCGACGGAACTCTCCCTCGACACTCGGCTGGATTGGAGTACGAGGACGCCATCGAGCTGTACGTGTGTCAAGAACTCTGGGCGCCGAGTAACGGCGCCGGATCGGTCGGATCGCGAGGAGAATGTACGACTACTTCCTCTACGTTGTGATCGCTTCCGATTCGGGTCTACAAGGGTATGTGGACAACACTCTCCCCTCTCGTTGCTATACATCACCATGATCTTGCGTGTGCGTAGGAAATTTTTTGAAATTACTACGTTCCCCAACAGCAGAGGGTGGAATGGAGGGCGTACCTGGCTCCAGGTTACGGGCGGCAGCACGGAGCTCCGCCCGCTCGGGGATGGGCAACGCCGGACTGCCCTCAGGGTGGGCCGCATCCAGCCGAGCACTCCGGCGGGAGGCCACCACCGGGGAGGAGGCCGACCGACCGCGACGGGAGTAGGCGGCGGACCGGGGGGGGGGGGCTGGGCCGCAAGCGGGGTGATGATCCGGGCCGCCCCCACCCCAGGAGATGGCGGAGGATATGGCGGCAGACCCGGCCCAGCACAGCCGAGGAAGAGCTGGGCCGAAGGAGCAGGATCGGCCGGGGGAAGGGGCAGCACACAGGGGGCCGGAGAGACAGTCTTCGTGGCAGCCCGCGGAGACGGCGGGGCCGGAGGGGCAGCAGGCTGCGGGGAGGAGATGGCGACGGGGGGAGGCGAAGCCGGAGCGGGGGGGACCACCACAGGAGGCGTCCCCCCAACTGCGGGCGCCGCCGAAGAGTCGGAGAGCAGGTCGCGGGGCAGGCCCACCGGGTCTAGCATAGGTGGCGGAGACGAGGCGGGGGAGCGCGGGGAGGAGGCCGGGCAGACCACCAGACCCACACTGGAGATGTCGTTCCCCTCGGATGGCGACGCCTCAGAAATAGACGGTGAAAGGATCGATATGGTTGACTAGAGGGGGGGGGGGTGAATAGGCAACTAACAATTTTTAGGCTTTTCTTTATCAAATTAAACTTTGCAACAAATAGGTTGTCTAGATATGCAACTACGTGAGCAACCTATATGATGCAATAACAACTAGCAAGCAAGCAAGCAAGAGATATAACAATAAGTAAGCTTGCAAAAGTAAAGGCACGAAATAACCAAGAGTGGAGACGGTGAAGACGAGGATGTGTTACCGAGTTCCTTCCTTTGAGGGGAAGTACGTCTCCGTAGAGCGGTGTGGAGGCACAATGCTCCCCAAGAAGCCACTAGGGCCATCAGATTCTCCTCACGCCTCACACAATGCGAGATGCCGTGATTCCACTATTGGTGCCCTTGAAGGCGCGATCGAACCTTTATAAGCAAGGTTGGGGCAATCTCCACAACAATCGGAGGCTCCCAACAACAACACCACCACGAAGCTTCACCACAATGGAGTATGGCTTCGAGGTGACCTCAACCGTCTAGGGTGCTCAACACCCAAGAGTAACAAGATCCGCAAGGGATAAGTGGGGGGAATCAAATATCCTTTGGTGGAAGTGTAGATCGAGCTCTTGTCACCCAATCCCGAGCAAATCAACAAGTTTGATTGGCTAGGGAGAGAGATCGAGCGAAAATGGAGCTTGGAGCAACAATGGAGCTTAGAGGTGGAAGAGGTGGTCAACTAGAGGTAGAAGACACCCCTTATATAGTCGGGGAAAAGATCCAACCGTTATCCACTAATTCTGCCCGCGACTCACGGTACTACCGCTCCAAGGGAGCGGTACTACCGCGGAGGCACGCGGTACTACCGTGCGTGACCACGGTACTACCGTGGAAGCTCCACAGGCCGGATCAAGCTCGAATCGAGCGGTACTACCGCCGAGCGGTATTACCGCTCCCCTTGCGGTACTACCGCAAGGCGGGAGGGTCACGGTTCGAAGGGCGCGACGAAATAAATTTCATCCGCGCCTACTTCCGCAGAAATTAGGGTGGTGCAAAACCCGACGCGGTACTACCGCCGTAGGGCGCGGTATTATCGTGGTAGGCACGGATGTAAAAATTACATCGCGCCTACTACTACCGCGACGCAGCGGTATTAGGCAGAGGGGCACGGTACTACAACTCAGGAGCGGTACTACCGTGAGCCCCAGGGTACTACCGCAGCAGAGCTAGCGGTATTATCAGGTGCCGCGGATGTAAAAATTACATCCGCCCCTACTACCAAGACCGGGCGGCACTAGGCAGAGGCGGCGGTACTACCGCTACCAAGGAGCGGTATTATCGTGAGGGGCGCGGATGTAAAAATTACATCCGCCTTCTACTACCGCTACTGGAGCAGCACTAGGTTAAGGTACCACGGTACTATCACGCTACCGAGGGGCGGTACTACCGCGGGTTCCTTGCAGATATTACGCTGGTACTTGCGGTACTACCGCAAGTACAGCAAAGAATCGATCGTCGCACAACCGTGATAACGATGGGCAGCTCCAAGGTGCAAGGGAAGGAGGGTAAGTGTACGTGTGATTCCACCCTACCTTTCCGACGCGACCCCTCTTAATAGTACGGCTTTCCTACGACTCAACTCTACCAAAGAGAACGAGAACAACGCCGCTTCACTAATCTCCGAGGGGCACCGAATCGCCTTGTGCCTAATGAAGAAATATCTGTGAGGACTCAAGGCACACGATTAGTCCAAGACAAGTATTGTCATCAATCACCAAAACACTTAGGGATAAATGAGCCCTTACAATCTCCCCCTTTTTGGTGTATTGATGACAACACGGGATTTGCACATAGATAAAGTAAAATATGTTTAAAGCAGTGGCAAACCCCACTTCTCTAAAATATAGACGAGTCTCCCCCTAGATGTGTGCACTATATGTGAATGCTTTGGACTGCATGGCACACAACCTAGGAACAACACTCCCCCTATATTTTAGAGACCAAGACATGATAATAAACCTAGCATAGCATGAAGGTAGCACAGTATAACACAAGCTAGCTAGGATAGATAGAGTGCATATGTCTTACACCATATGAGATAAGATAATCAAGGTTCTCACGATAAAAGCAACAAAGAGTTCAACTGGCAAACACACAAACGCGCAAATCCAAATCCCTATGCTCTCTCCCCCTTTGGCATCGAGACGCCAAAAAGGCAGAGAGGACACCTAAACACACAAGGGGTGGCTCAAGCAGAGAAACTGTCCCACTCCTCTTCGTCAGACTCCTCCACAGCTGGAATGGACTCCTCGGCCTCCTCCTCAGAATCAATCCACTTGAACCCTTGCTTCTTCATCCACTCGGTCTCAGGAGTGATGTGCTCCTCAGATCCGCCAGACACCTCCTCGCCATAGAGCCTCAAGACCTTGTTGTGCCGGCGACGACTCTCCTTGACTCCACATGAGCCTCAGATCGACCCTTGGCTTGCATGCAGAAAAGTGACTTCATCTTATCGGTCAACCTCTTGGCCCAAGATGGCCTAGAGTCACTCGAGAGGGCCTAGCGAACGGCCCCTGAAGCATCCTCGGCCCAAGAGCATCCTCATCAGCCAGAGCAGCTCTAGCAGCAGACGCCAAAGACGAGTAGCAGTGTTGGCCCGGTTGGGTTTGACCCTCAGAGAAATGGGCTCATGGCTAATCCATCTGGCGCCAGAACTCCTCCGTGGGGTACATCTTCTCCCAAGTCCTCGAGATCGCAGTAAATGTAAGGTCCATAGATGGGCACCTTACGGTTGAACACAAGAAATCAAGCTCGCACCACATGATGTGAGAGACATCAAGGGCTGAGTCTCGAGAAGAGCGAGCCTCCTCGCATGTAAGCATCATATCCACCATGTAGGCATGAACCTTGTCTTTGTCGCCGCGCGTGGGAACAGAGAGTTGCGGAAGATGCGGTACATGATATCCAGAAATGGGTTGAGGACCGATACTATCTTCCCAGTGGCGAGCTTCTTCTCAACCATGAAAGGAGCAAGCTTGTTCTTGTCAGCAGAGTCAGCATTGCCGTGAGGGCGAACACCAACAGGAGTGTCAAGTCCATCATCAGCAACTTGTAGCAGATCCATGAACTCCTTCGGTGTAGCGCATACCGGCGGCCATTGGTCATCCACGTCATCCTTCTCTCATCATTGGTGTGGAAGTACACGGAGGCAAAGAACTGACAAATGATCTCAGGGTCATAGTCCATGTGGAATGAGATCACATGCTCAATTCCAAACTGCTCCACCAAGTCCAGAGCCTCACCAAAGTAGTCACGAAACTTGTCCTTCCGCATGTGATGCATCTCAATCCACTTCACCTCTACATAGGTATTCTGCTTGTTCTTGATGACATCCAAGTAAATCTGGGCTTGAGTCTTGTTCCAGAACAGTTCACATCCTCTGATATTGGAGCGTGGTGTCGCATATGGATGGAGCTGCCTGATACGGACATACTCTTGAGCGCCGATCTCATCCATGCCCTTGGCGGGCTCCTTGTGCTTGCTGGCGGTGGACTTGACATTGCGCTTCGATGCAGATGATCCCTCAGGGACTTCGCCTGGATTGCGCAGACGCTTGGAACCAGTGTCACGGACGGGATTGGCCCGGCGAGAACCACCACCTAAAACACACACGCAAAGCACCAAAACAAGTCGAAAAGGATCAATGCAAAGGCTAAAAGACCACATATGAAACCCATAGAAGATAAACACGAAAGTTGGCATGCGATAGAGGTGAGCCACGGTAGAACTGCCATGGGGTGTGATACTAAGGTCGTACTATCGCCGCACGCGGTAGTACCGTGAGGGGTCACGGTAGTACCGTGGCTGGGGCGGTAGTACGTCGTTAGTACCGCTCGGAGCGCGGTAGTACCGCGCCATACGGGCGGTGGTACCGCGTGAGCGGTAGTACCGCGCCGCAAGAGCGGTAGTACCGCGTCGCGATGGATCGGCAGGATTTGAATCAAAAGACCCCAGCGAAGCCATGGCGGTGCTACGGTGACCAGATCTAGTGCAAGACAACAATACAAGCATAAATCCTATGCAATACTACACTCCTTCATCCTACCCTTGCCGAGATCTAGCCAATAAATCTCAAGAACATGCAAGTCTCCCCCAAAACCTAAAAGAACCAAATACAATCAAAACGGAGAGGGTTTGGGGAAAACCTTGGTCCATAGCAAGAGCACGTGGGGAACAATCCCACCGGACGGAATCATGGGAGGGTAGCGGTGGAGGAGATCCGCGATGAACGCCGGCCCGCTCGTGGGCTTGAGAGAGGAACGGTGTAGAGGAGAGAAGGGCGAATGGGTATGGGGAGTTAGAACTCCCCGCCCGACCTTATCCCGCGACCAACCGGCGCGGTAGTACCGCGTGTCATCGCGGTAGTACCGCCAGGGCGGAAGTACCGCGCCGTGGCGGTAGTACCGCTCCACCAGGCGGCAGTAAAAAATTACTGCCGCTTGGGTGCGGTAGTACCGTGCCCCCATAAGCGGTAGTACCGTGAAAGGCCGCGGTAGTACCGTGGCCGACCGCGGTAGTACCGTGAGCACACACCACCAAGGGTTTCGATCAAGAGAGAAAAGCACGCCTTTGCATCGAAAAACAGGTATAACTCAATGCAGCACAAAGTCACAAAGAATAAAAGCAAAACCCTCGGTAACAAGGTCTCTCGAGAAGAGAGAGTGCGGTGGCCGGAGCCACCTATGTTTGAGTTGGATGGTATGGCACCGCGAAGAATTATCCTTGGGCCCATGACCAAAACTCGTCTTTGAAGCACAAGTACCATCAAAATGGCTAATGTGAAAGAGGTGATCTATTTATGCATAATGGGGAGAGAGAGTTCATTGAGAGAACAACACTCCCCTATGTCCATGCCTACATCTAAACTAGACAACAAGTTGAGTGTGGTGGGGGTGCACGGTTCAAGTCACATTGCTCAAATCAATGATATTTAGCTCATGCCTTAACTCGCAAATCTTGCTTCATCCAATGGCTTCGTGAAGATATCTCGCAAGGTTATCATGAGTGTTGACATACTTGAGCTCGATCTCCCTCGCCTAATGTGATCCCGAATGAAGTGATATCGAATCTCAATGTGCTTCGCCTTGAAGTGTTGCACCGGGTTGAGTGAAATCTTGATGGCACTTTCATTATCACACCAAAGAGGCACTTTGTCACAAGTGACACCATACTCCTTTAAAGTTTGCCTCATCCATAGAAGTTGTGCACAACAACTACCGCCGCCACATACTCCGCTTCGTGGACGAGAGACACACAACTTTGCTTCTTGGAAGACCAACTTACCAAAGAGCAACCAAGAAATTGGCACCTCCGAAGTGGACTTCCTATCCACTTTGTCTCCGCCCAATCGAATCCGTGAAACCTTCAAGCTTGAAGTTTGCTCCTCTTGGGTACCATAAGCCAAAGTTTGGGGTATGAGCCAAATATCGAAGATTCGCTGACCGCCACAAAGTGACTTTCCTTTGGTGCGGCTTGAAAACGCACACATCCCCACACTCAACATGATATCCGCCTAGATGCACAAAGGTAAAGCAAGGATCCAATCATGGAGCGATATACCTTTTGATCCACCGCTTACCATTGGGATCGATGTCAAGTTGGCACTTGGTAGGCATTGGTGTAGTAGCCGGCTTGACATCACTTAGCTTGAATCTTTTAAGCATGTCTTGAGTATATTTGGCTTGGTTGATGAAGGTTCCTTCTCTTCTTTGCTTGATGTCGAAACCAAGAAAGAACTTCAACTCTCCCATCGAAGACATCTTAAACTTGGAGGTCATGAGAGCGGCAAATTCTTCATTGAAAGCTTTGTTAGGGGAACCAAAGATAATATCGTCAACATATAGTTGGCATACAAACAACTCCCCGTTGACCTTCTTAGTAAAAAGAGTGGGATCGATTAGCCCTACTTCAAACCCACGATCTTGTAGCAACTCGGTAAGGTGATCATACCACGCACGTGGGGCTTGTTTAAGGCCATAGAGTGCCTTATCGAGTTGATACACATGATCCGGAAAGTAGGGGTCCTCGAACCCGGGGGGTTGCTTGACATAGACCAACTCATTAATGGGACCATTAAGAAAAGCACTTTTCACATCCATTTGTTGCAACTTAAAGTTGTGATGGGAAGCATATGCAATCAACAAACGAATGGATTCAAGACGAGCAACGGGAGCGAAGGTTTCACCGTAGTCGATACCCTCGACTTGGGAGTAGCCTTGTGCTACCAATCTCGCCTTTGTTGTAATGATGTTCCCATGGGCATCTTGCTTGTTCTTGAAGATCCACTTGGTCCCAATGACGTTGTGGTTCCGGATGGTCTTGGTACCAATCTCCACACCTTGTTGTACTCGAAGTTGTTGAGTTCTTCATGCATGGCATTGAGCCAATCCGGTCTTCGAGCGCCTCATAGACCTTTTGGGGTTCAACACAAGAGACAAACGCGTGATGTTCACAATAGTTTGCCAATTGTCTACTGAGTGCTTACCCTTTTCAAGGCTTCCAACCACATTTTCCATGAGATGGCCTTGGTTGGTGAGCTTGAAGCAATCTTCACGGCACGACGCCTAATTCCTCCTCGGGTGTGGAAGGAGGAGGGTTGACTTGATGATCTTGAGCGCCGCCTTGAGTTTGTTCTTGATCTTGAGGTTGATCTTGATCTTGAACAAGCTCGAGGGGAGAACGTGACCTTGGGCATCATTTAGTGCTTCATCACCGCCTTGAGTTAGATCTTGCCCTTGGTCTTGTTCACGAGGTTGAGGGCCTTCACTTTGTTCTCTGAAGCGCAGGGTCTTGATGAGGTGATGGCTCTACTTGTGTAGAGCATTGTCCTTCTCCTTCGCCACAAGGGGTTCCTCAATGGGTAGGATGTGACCAATACCCATTCTTCTTATGGCTTGGGAGGAATTTCATCACCTATATCACAAGTACCACTTTGCTCCACTTGGGAGCCGTTATTTTCGTCAAACTCCACGTTACGTCTCCTCAATGAGTCCGTGGACTTGTTGAGGACACGGTAAGCATGAGAGTTTGTAGCATAACCAACAAATATGCCCTCATGAGCTCTAGCTTCAAATTTAGACAACCGAACACCTTTCTTGAGAATGAAACACTTACAACCGAACACCGGAAGTACTTGAGGTTGGGCTTGTTGCGGTGAGGATCTCATAAGGAGTCTTGTTCAAGCCTTTGCGAAGATAGAGCCGATTGGATGCATGACATTTGTGTTGATGGCTTCGCCCAAAAGTTGTATGGAGACTTGAACTCCGCCATCATGGTCCTTGCCGCATCCATCAACGTCCGGTTCTTCCTCTCCGCAACACCATTTTGTTGAGGGGTATAGGGTGCCGATATTGATGCTTGATCCCTCGTCACTAAGGAACTCATCCAAGGTGTAGTTCTTGAACTCGGTGCCGTTGTCGCTTCTTATTGTCAAGATCTTTGCATCATGTTGACGTTGAGCTTCATTTGCAAAGTTGATGACGGTTTGTTGGGTCTCACTCTTCCTCTTGAAAAATATACCCAAGTATATCTTGAATAGTCATCCACAATCACCAAGCAATACTTTCTTCCTCCAAGACTATCAAAGATGGAGGCCCAAAGAGATCCATATGAAGGAGCTCCAAGGGTCTCTTCGAGTAGATGATGGTTGAGGAGGGTGAGCCTTTCATGTAGCTTTCTTCGATACAAGCATCGCACGCACGATCTTTGGCAAAACTCACATTTGTTAGTCCACTAACATGGTCCCCTTGAGGAGACTTTGCAAAGATCTCATATTGACGTAATAACCGGCGATGCCAAAGCCATCCCACGCCAACTTTAGCCATTAGGCATGTCGCGGTCTTAGTGGGTTGCTCCAAAAGTTAACCACATAGAGACCGTTTCTACATGCCCAACAAAGGCTACTTTAAGAGTCTTGCTCCACAAGAGGGCCACAGTATCAATATCAAAGAATGTGGCAAAACCCATGAGTGCAAGTTGGCGAACGGAAAGTAAATTGAATGCGAGGGACTCAACAAGCATGACTTTCTCGATCGTTAGATCATGAGAAATGACAACCTTGCCGAGGCCCAATACCTTAGAATGTGATGCATCACCCCACTCGACATTGGTGGGCATAGATGGAGTCTCTTGCACATCCACCACCAAGTCCTTGCTCCCGGTCATATGATTTGTTGCTCCACTATCAAGCAACCATGATCCCCCACCGGAAGCAAACACCTACACGAGATCAATGCTTGGTTTTAGGTACCCATTTAGTAATGGGTCCTTTGATGTTAGTAACAAGGGCCTTGGGAACCCAAATAGACCATTCAATGTACTCATAAGGAGAACCAACAAATTTAGCATAAACATGTCCATCACTAGCACGGCACAACACATATGAAGGGTTAAAGTCGCCGGCTTTGTTTGAGGAAACGTTTTGCTCTTTTGAATATCAACTTCCTTCACTTTGTCCTTCTTCTTCTTGAAGCTCCGTCTCCCTCTTTCACAAAAGATTGTTTGAGGGAGGAGGACGGTTGGCCTTGTTGTTCTTCTTCTTCTTGCTCTTGGACTTGGGTGCAAACCCAATTCCTTCTTGCCCACAACTTCCTTTTGATTGCTCAAAAGGTCGTTGAGGTTTTTCTCACCTTGAATGCAAGTCACAAGGCCCTTCTCAAGTTGATCCTTCAACTTAGCATTTTCCTCCATAAGATGCTTATGCTCACAACAAGGGTTAGTAGCACATGCATTATCAATTAATACCATATGAGGAAAGGTGGCTTTTCTTTGATTAGCTTAACTTGGAGTTGAGCATGAGACTCTTTGAGAGTAGCATGAGTACCCTTTAAGACCTTGTGGGCCTTGTCAAGTATCTCAAACTCCTCTTTGAGTCTAGCATGATCAACCCCAAGTTTAGCCTTCTCGGAGGTTAGCACACGAGACAAGACAAGAGCATGATCAAGATCTTTCGTTAACTTAGCATGGGCATCATTGTGTGACTCCTCAAGAGTCAAACGATGCACACGCTCTTCCTCAAGAGCATTTGAGAGATCCGATATCTCATCGGCATAGTCACGACTATGACCTTCCATCTTGGAGATGGTTTCTTCGTGAGCCTCGATCATGTCATTGGCCTCACTAAGTTGTTCCAAGAGAGCAACAAAGTGCTTCTTGGACTTTCCCTTGAGCTTACTCATGAAGGACTCAAATTCATTCACTTCCTCATTAGACTCAACATGTCCATCAATGCAATCCTCCACGGAGGGATTCGAAATGATGGTGGTAGTGATGTTGGGGTTACCTTGTTTGAAGCCTTCGCCATGAGGCATCTAGCGGTGATGTTTTCATTGGGTGATTCGAAGAGAGACACCGAGGAGTAGCAATGGCAATGGATGCCATGGCCGTTGCTTCTTCATTCTCATCATCATCGTCATCCTCTTGATATTCTTCTTGAACCACCAACCCACGAGTGGGAGTCTTCTTGGCGAAGTTGTTCTTGTTGGGGATGGACTTGGCTTTGTCTTTTCGAATGAACTTGCCACCATTGTCTTCCCTCTTCTCGTAAGGACAATCCGCAACGAAATGGCTCACATTGCCACAGCTTGAAGCAAGTTCTAACTCGTTGCTTGCCCTTGACACCACTTGAGTTATTCTTGTTGAAGTTGGGTCTTGAGCTCTTCTTGCTCCAAAATTGTCTTGAAGCAAGGGCCATGTGCTCATGGTAGTCGAACTTGGTGTCTTCGGGGTTGCTTTCCTCATCTTCCACTTCTTCCTCTTCTTCGACAATGACCTTGGCCTTCAAGGCAAGGTTAGGCTTCTTAGCTCTTTGAGAACGGAGCACCGCATTTTCGGCGGTCTTGTCCAAGATGTTCATTGCAACGAACTCATCCAACACTTCACTTGAGGTCATGGTGTGGAAGTCCGATTCGTTGACGAATGACGGAGGACATGGCTTTGTTGTAGGGCATCATGGCCTTGAGGAACTTTCGCTGATCCAATTGTCATCCGTATCCTTGCTTCCATGATCTCGAAGTGCCACGGCGAGTTTGGTTACTCTTCGAAAGAGCTCACGAGGTTCTTCATCTTCTTTCATTGCAAACTCGTCGGCTTCATCTTGCACCACTTCATAGTTGGACCGTTGAATGCTAGCACTTCCACGATAGAGGCCCTCAACACATTTCCATGCTTCTTTAGCCACGACATGGGGTCGAAGGTGAGGGAGATCTTCGGGAAGAATTGCATCTTGAATGATGAAGAGAGCACTCTCATTGAATTGATTGTCCACGGCTTCTCGAGGGGTGAAGTTGCTTGGGTCATGAGGATAAAAACCTTCTTCAATAACTCTCCAAAGGTTAGTGTTCACATGTTTCAAATGACGCTTAAAGCGATAGACCCAATTATCAAAATCTACACCTTTTTCATACTTAGGAGGTGGACCGGCATGATTTAAATGAGTGGAGGGGATAGGCCCTCCATAGACCGGGGGTTCCACATGGGCAAAGATGCCGGTGCCATTTCTACCACTAGTAGAAGGACTCTTTTCAATGCTAGCTTCCCCCTTATCGGAGAAAGCATCCGTCGCCTTGTTAGTGGGATCACCCACTTTCATAGGTGCGGTAGATAGTTTAAGTCCCTCTAAGAAATCATTAAACATGCTTTTAACCTCGGCCGTCATGGAGGTTTTCAATGTGTCCAAAGCCACATTGAACTCCTCACGAGAGACCGAGGTTCCCTTCGTCAAGATGAGATGGGATTCACACCGAGTGTTCCTCCACACCATCGCTGGTGTCAACCATACTCTTGGACGGTAAAGTCCTTAATAAAGAGACGAGGCTCTGATACCAATTGAAAGGATCGATATGGTTGACTAGAGGGGGGGTGAATAGGCAACTAACAATTTTTAGGCTTTTCTTTATCAAATTAAACTTTGCAACAAATAGGTTGTCTAGATATGCAACTACGTGAGCAACCTATATGATGCAATAACAACTAGCAAGCAAGCAAGCAAGAGATATAACAATAAGTAAGCTTGCAAAAGTAAAGGCACGAAATAACCAAGAGTGGAGACGGTGAAGACGAGGATGTGTTACCGAGTTCCTTCCTTTGAGGGAAGTACGCCTCGGTTAGAGCGGTGTGGAGGCACAATGCTCCCCAAGAAGCCACTAGGGCCATCAGATTCTCCTCACGCCTCACACAATGCGAGATGCCGTGATTCCACTATTGGTGCCCTTGAAGGCGGCGATCGAACCTTTATAAGCAAGGTTGGGGCAATCTCCACAACAATCGGAGGCTCAACAACAACACCACCACGAAGCTTCACCACAATGGAGTATGGCTTCGAGGTGACTCAACTGCCTAGGGTGCTCAACACCCAAGAGTAACAAGATCCGCAAGGGATAAGTGGGGAATCAAATATCCTTTGGTGGAAGTGTAGATCGAGCTCTTGTCACCCAATCCCGAGCAAATCAACAAGTTTGATTGGCTAGGAGAGAGATCGAGCGAAAATGGAGCTTGGAGCAACAATGGAGCTTAGAGGTGGAAGAGGTGGTCAACTAGAGGTAGAAGACACCCTTATATAGTCGGGAAAAGATCCAACCGTTATCCACTAATTCTGCTCGCGACTCACGGTACTACCGCTCGGGGAGCGGTATTACCATGAGGCACGCGGTACTATCGGCGTGACCACGGTACTACCGTGGAAGCTCCACAGGCGGATCGAGCTCGAATCGAGCGGTACTACCGCCGAGCGGTATTATCGCTCCCCTTGCGGTACTACCGCAAGGCGGGAGGGTCACGGTTCGAAGGGCGCGACGAAATAAATTTCATCCGTGCCTACTTCCGCAGAAATTAGGTGGTGCAAAACCCGACGCGGTACTACCGCCGTGAGGGCGCGGTACTACCGTGGTAGGCACGGATGTAAAAATTACATCCGCGCTTACTACCGCGACGCAGCGGTATTAGGCGAGAGGGCACGGTACTACAACTCGGGAGCGGTACTACCGTGAGCCCAGCGTACTACCGCTACAGAGCGAGCGGTACTATCAGGTGCCGCGGATGTAAAAATTACATCCGCCTTACTACCGACCGAGCGGCACTAGGCAGAGTGCGGCGGTACTACGCTACCAAGGAGCGGTATTATCGTGAGGGCGCGGATGTAAAAATTACATCCGCCCTACTACCGCTACTGAGCAGCACTAGGTTAAGGTACCGCGGTACTATCGCTACCGAGGGGCGGTACTACCGGGTTCGCCTTGCAGTACTACCGCTGGTACTTGCGGTACTACCGCAAGTACAGCAGAGATCGCCGATTTCGACAACCGTGATAACGATGGGCAGCTCCAAGGTGCAAGGGAAGGAGGGTAAGTGTGCGTGTGATTCCACCCTACCTTTCCGACGCGGACCCCTCTTAATAGTACGGCTTTCCTACGACTCAACTCCACCAAAGAGAACGAGAACAACGCCGGCTTCACTAATCTCCGAGGGGCACCGAATCGCCTTGTGCCTAATGAAGAAATATCTCAGAGGACTCAAGGCACACGATTAGTCCGCACAAGTATTGTCATCAATCACCAAAACACTTAGGGATAAATGAGCCCTTACAGACGGGCCATCCACGGGGGGCGAAGCAACTGGCGGCCCTTGCCCCCCGCGGCAGGAGGGGGAGGCAAGGGGGAGGGGGAGCGGGAGTCCTCGGACGCCCCCTCCTAATCCGAGCGGTGAGAACAGGAGCGGTGGCGGCCATGGTAGTCTCCGCCGGCCCCCGGGTTGTCACCGGGGGGGCCGACGTCGAGGGAGCGGGGACGCCCAACGTGGTTGGGAGGCTCGGGGGCAATCCTGAGGTCGAAGCCCTGGTCGTTGAAGAAGACCCGGACCGAAGTGCGCAGCTTGGAGGAGTCGAGGCACTTGACCTTGACTCGCACCTCCTCCTCGTTGCGCAGTGAGAGCTCGTCGACCACCACCACCTTGCCCAAGAGGCGAGACATCTGGCGGATGACAAGCTCGGACCGCGCAATATTGGGGAGGCCGGAGATGAGGATCCAGGCGGTGTCGAGGACAGCCACGGCCTGGGCGTCGAGCACCGGCTCGGATATCTCGACAACCAGCTGGTTGAGAGCGAGAGTGATCCGCCACTACTCTGGCGTCAGAGCCGTGAGCCGACGGAGTCGGGGAAGACGACGGAGAAGACATGACCGGCGGTGGGGGTGACAACCCAGTCACACTGGTGCCGGTAGAGGTGGTTGAGCTCAGCCTCGATCATTTCAGGGGATGCAACCCCATCAACGACCGTGACAATCGCCTGAAGGGAGGGCGACGGAGGAGGGGCGTCCGGAACCTCGAGGTGGAAGAAACCCAACCCCTCGATCCCATGCCCATACATCATGAGCTCCGAGACCACCGGTCTATCCGGCATGTAGGGACGGGTGGCAGGATCCTTGCAGAGGTAGCAAGATCGGGGTTGACGACGCAACTGAATGCCCTCACCCCACAGCTTGAAGCAAGGGGGCGAGGGAGACCGAAGACGGGGCCTGGAGCGGAGGAGGACCCCGGACCCGCGGGGGGTGGCACGGCCGGAGTGACGCGAACACCACAGCGCTTCTTCTTCTTGGCAGGTCCAGGACGGCCACGGGTGGTGCCACCACCTTGGGCGGGAGCCGGGGCCGCGACCCCCGCGGAAGCCGCGTGCGGAGGGACATAGCGGCGAGTGTCCGGGGTCGGAGGATTCCATCCATGGACGAGGGAGCCGGCCGAGCCGGACGGGCGGGGATGGGGAGCAGCCCGCGGTGGGGACGGCGACGAGGAGTGCCGGCGGCGCGCTGATCACCCGACGACGCACAAGGCGACCGACTGGCCCGTCCTCCCGGGCGGGGAGCGGCGGCTGTCACGCAGCTCCCGGAGCTCAGGCCGGAGCTCCTCCTCGTGTCGCAGGAGTCGGGGAGGGGCGGACGAGTCGCGGATGGGCTCCCCGCCTCCGCTTCGACCGAGGAGCCGCATCGTGCCACTCCTGCGGCATGGCTGGCCGCGGCGGCGGGAGCCTGGCAGGACGGGGCGAGGGGAGCGGGCGGCGGAAGGGAGGTCGACCGGCCGGACGGGGGATGGGGAGCGGCGGAGGGCGCCGGAGGGGCGAGCAGAGGGGTGGGGAGGAGCAGGGGAGCGGATTGGAGGAGGGGAGAGGGAAAGGCGGCGCACTGGCTCGGGGGGAGGGGGAAGCCACGCGGGGGCCAGATTGATCCCGAGCTCCCCCCGCTGGGCCTAGGGCACGGGGGAGGCCCTCCCAAACTGGGTCGGCCTGCGAGGGCCCGACCCGAAGTGGGCCGCGCAGGAATCCCCGGGTGAGATGGGCCGAGGCCCATCAGACCAGACGGCCCAGCCGAGCGGCCAGCATCACAGGAGAGATCGGGGGGAGCGGGGGAAACCCTACCCTCGACGGCCACCGTCACCGCCGCCGCCGGCGGCGGACCAGCAAGGGCACCGGGGAGGGGCCGGGCGTCCCGGGCCGTCTGCACATGGATCCCGGAGGATCCGAAGTGTGCGATAAACGGTCGGAACGGCGCCGGACAGGGCGACGGAGTCAGGAGGAGGGGGGGAGGGAGAGGACAGCAGCGGGGGAGGAGGAGGGCGGCGGTCGGGCCCTTCCGCTGGCCGGCGCCAGGAGGAACGGGCGGTGCCTCGATCAGCGCGCCCGACCACGCCCCAGGCCGGCACACGGCGGCGGCGGGTAGCCCTACCTGCCAAGGCGGTTTACTGATGAGCCACTTCGGGCAGCCCATGCCGCATACAAGGGAGATCCCACAAAGACTTGGCGCACAAGAAGAGGACTCTCCTAAACCCTAGGCCTCTAGTGTGTTATATAAATTGAGGCCAGACTAGTCAATAGACAACATCTAATATTCATTAGAATAATCTCGTGGTAGATGCATGTACCCTGTACTACACCCATATCAATACAATCAAAAGCAGGACGTAGGATTTTACCTCCATCAAAAGGGCCCGAACCTGGGTAAAATCCGTGTCCATGTTACCATCGCTCCAAGACGCCTAGCTTAGGACCCCTACTACGAGATACGCCGGATATAGAACCGACATTGGTGCTTTCATTGAGAGCCTACTAGGTGATCGTCACAGTTCGGTGGGATAATCAGGTGATATTTTTTCAGTTACATCTGTTCCATGTAAATTATTTCTTTCACAAAATCATGTGGCACGTCGCTGCCGCATCGTGCTATTTTGTTTGCTATAAGATCAGGGCCGAGGAATTTTTTGACGACAGCGGCACCAGCCGCCTGGCTGTACCATGAATACGGACCGCGCTGCGGTGATCAACATCATGCACGCAGCAGCCTAGGGTTGCAAATTCATCACATGGATTATTGTTTGGCAATGCAACTATCAGTTGATTTGGGTGCATACACACACGTATATATTTACAATGAGTAGCCCACGGCCTCAACTATACATGGTAACTACGAGGCGGGGCAAGGTAGGAAATGATCCTACATATACACGTGATATACTGCCTATACAAAGGATATTCAACACCCCCCCGCAGTCGATACGTCATTGGTGACGCATAGACTGGACTGAAACTCCTCAAATGTGGTCATCGGTAACCCCTTGGTCATAACATCGGCAAACTGCTGAGCGGTGGGGACATGTAAGACCCGTATGTGTCCGAGAGCCACCTGCTCACGCACGAAGTGAATATCGAGCTCGATGTGTTTCGTGCGACGATGATGAACGGGGTTGGCGGAGAGGTAGACGGCGGAGATGTTGTCACAGTAGACAACAATAGCCTTGGCCACGCCAAGGTGCAACTCCTGAAGAAGCTGCCGTAACCAGGAGCACTCGGCAACGGCGTTAGCCACAGCGCGGTACTCAGCCTCGGCACTCGACCTGGACACCGTGGGTTGTCGTTTAGACGACCACGAGATGAGGGAGGGCCCGAGGTAGACGCAGTAGCCGGAGGTGGAGCGCCAAGTGTCAGGGCAGCCAGCCCAGTCGGCGTCGGAGTAAGCCACCAGATCTCTGGAGGAGGACGCCGTCAATGTGAGACCGAGACCCATAGTGTCGCGGATGTAACGAAGGATCCGCTTCACCAGGGACCAGTGAGAGTCACGGGGAGCGTGCATGTGGAGGCACACCGCCGAATCGCGTAATGCGTGTCCGGCGAGTGGGCGCTGGCATCAAGAGCCCCGACAATGGACCTGTAGAAGGCGGCATCCTGCGCCGGGGTTCCCTCAAGAGCGGAGACCTTAACCTTCATGTCGATAAGTGTAGGTGCGGGCTTGCAGTTAAGCATGCCGGCGCGCTCGAGTAACTCCTAGGCGTACTGCTGCTGATGAAGAAAGAACCCGTCCGCACGGCGCACTACCTCGATCCCGAGGAAGTAGTGTAAAGGACCGAGGTCCTTCATCGCGAACTCGGTGCCGAGGCGAGCCATGAGCTGACGGAGAAGCTCGGTCGTGGAAGCAGTCAGGATGATGTCGTCGACGTAGAGCAGTAGGTAAGCCGTCCCACTAGCGTGCTGGTAGACGAACAAAGAGGCATCCGAGCGGGTGGCCACGAAGCCAAGCTGCTGAAGGAAGGCATCGATCCGCTGGTACCAAGCACGATGGGCCTGCTTGAGCCCGTAGAGTGAGCATGAGAGCAGGGACACGTGATCCGGCTGGGTGGCGTCGACGAAGCGGATGGGCTACTGACAGTAGAACTGCTCGGCGAGATGGCCATGAAGCAATGCGTTGGAGACATCCATCTGGTGGACGGGCCACGTGCGAGAGACCGCCAGCTGGAGGACAGTGCGGATAGTGCCGGTTTGACAACCGGGGCGAAGGTGTCGGTGAAGTCCACACCGGCACGCTGGCGGAAACCGCGAACAACCCACCGAGCCTTGTAGCGCTCGAGGGTCCCGTCAGGACGAATCTTATGCCGAAAGACCCACTTGCCGCTGATCACGTTGGCGTGCGGCGGCCGAGGCACCAACTGCCAGGTGCGGTTACGCTGAAGAGCGTCAAACTCCTCCTGCATCGCGGCGAGCCAATGAGGGTCCCGAAGAGCTGCTCAAGCCGACGATGGGAAGGGAGAGGGCGCCGAGGTGGATGGCGCCGAGGAGGCCGCAAGGAGGTACTCGTCAGCAGAGTACCACTGGCTCGGGCGGAGTGCACCGGTCCGGGCACGAGTCACCATGCGGGAGGGTGGCGGGCGAGGGTGAAGAAGAGCCCGCCGAGACCGAGCTGGTCGAGAGCGCGGAAGAGCCCGGCACGGGCCCTGGAGAACCAGGCGCTGGAGAGGCCGACGGGAAATCCGCGGCCGAGCTCGCCGGAGATCCGGAAGTGGTCGGCGTGGGCGAGGCCACTGTAGAGCCCGACGCGGGAGCCCCGGCGGAGGGCGCATGTGGCGAGGAAGGCGCCGACGTGACGGGCGTCGCGGAGGACGGGGACGGTGGGGGCACCGCGGCGTCGATCGAAGCAGCGGGTCTAGAGGCCGAACCGGCAGCCGCCGAGTGGAGCGCCGGGCCTGCCGAATCTGCAGCCGCCGAGCGGGGTGCCGAGCCTGCAGCCCGCGAGGGGGGCAGGGGGCCGAAGCCAGGAGGCGGCCCGAGGGAGGCCCGAGGGCGTGGGGGCGCACCAAGGGGGCCCGAGACCGAGCTGCCAGGAGCGGGTGGTAAAGGCGATGGCAAGTCGGTCGGTGGTACCTGCTGAAACGGAAAAACACTTTCATCAAAGTAAACGTGTCTAGAGGTGAAAACGCGGTGAGAGATAGGGTCGTAGCAGCGGTGGCCCTTGGTGTTGGTAGGGTAGCCCAAGAAGATGCACGCGAGAGAGCGAGGAGCAAGTTTATGAGGAGTGGTAGAGGCAATGCTGGGGTAGCAGAGGCACCCGAAGATGCGAAGATCGTCATAGGATGGGGGGCTCCCGAAAAGAAAGTGGTGCGGTGCAAAGTTGTCGCGAACGCGACAGGGCCGAATGTTGATGAGACGTGATGCGGTGGCGAGGGCGTCGGGCCAGAAGCGGGGTGGCACATTAGCATGAAATAATAGGGTGGGGACGCAGTCGTTAAGAGGGCGTAAGACCCGTTCCGCCCGCTCGGTTTGGATGGCATGGATGGGGCGACCAAACTGGGTGGTGACATAGGAGTAAAAAGCGGTGAGAATGGATATGACATCGGATTTCCGCCGCAACGGGAAGGTCCACACATAGTGCGAAAAATCATCCAAAATGATGAGATAATAAATATAGCCGGTATTACTCACAACTGGAGAAGTCCACACGTCACTATGAAGTAGTTCAAACGGATACGATGCAACCAAAGAGGAAGTGCTAAAGGGAAGCTGAGTATGTTTGCCTAGACGACACGCATAACAAGTGTGACCGTCGGTCTTATTACAAGTGAAAGAAAAACTCCGAAGAATATGACGAAGGGTTTTGTCGTTCGGATGTCCCAAGCAAGCGTGCCAAAGATCCACACCGACGGAGAGGGCGACCGGAGAGGTGTTAGTGGAGGTGGGTGGGTGGACCGGGTAAAGCTCGTCGGGGCTATCACATCGGTGGAGCACCATCCGGGTACGGGCGTCCTTGACAGAAAAACCACACATGTCAAATTCAACGGTGACAGGATTATCACGAGTAAGAGAACGAACGGAAACAAGATTGGTAATAAGGTCGGGAGACACAAGTATGTTAGATAATGATATCGGTGTGGATGTAGACGGAAAGTAAGCATGGCCTATGTGTGTAATGGGAAGTGATGATCCATCACCGACGGTAATGCGATTGGGGATAAGAGGAATGGAGAGTACTGGGGTTGGCAGCCATGTGAGAGGTGGCGCCGTTGTCCATGTACCAATCGCCGCCACCCGTGTAGTTGGCCGGTGAGGGGGCGGACTGGAGCGCCGCGAGAAGGGCCGGATCCCATGGAGCCGGCGGGAGCGGCGGCGCCGACGATGGCAGCGCGGCGTAGGGCGCCGCGGCATAAGGCATCGGCGGTGGCGCGGTGTACGGCGCGATGGCATAGGCTCCTGGAGAGGGCGCGGTGTACGGCGCTGGTGGAGGCGCAGCGTTCGGCGCCTGTGGCGCGGCGAGCAGCGCCTGGTGCACCGCGGGGCGTGGCCCCAGGAGGCCAGGAGCGGGCGGGCGAGGCACTAGCATGTTGTACGCATGAACCAGGCCCGTCCACGGGTTCTGGGCCGTGGCCCAAGGCGCGTGGCTCGCTGCCGACGGTAGCCGCCACTCGTTGCCCTTGCGACCGTGACGCCCACCACGGCGGCGATCGGAGGAGGCAGGCGGGGGTGGCGGCCCCTGCAAGAGGCCCGCGGGCGGCGGGTACTGCCTGTAGGAGGCCGCCGAAGGAGGGAACCGCGGCACGGCGGGCGCCTGCGGAGTCAGCGGGGGCGGGCCACCGCGGGAGGTCCCGGCAGCGAGAGCGACGTGGGTAGCCCTGGTTTTCGCCATCTTCATGCGATGTTCCTCCAGACGTAAGTAAGCCACGACCTTGGGAAAGGTTGGCTCCGGGATCAAGGTGAGGTTCGAGGCAGCGTTGCCGAACTCCTCATTGATCCCGGCGATGAGGGTGCTGAGGAGGAGATCGTCGGAGATGGTTTCGCCAAGATCACGAAGCACATCTGCAAGTTTCTTGAAACGCATGCAATAATCATCGATAGATGAATCAAGTTGATGAGAACCAAATAATTCTTACTGAAGAAAAACCCGGCGTTGGAGTTGGTTGTCGGTGAAGAGCCCGTTGAGTTTGGTCCAAACGGCGAGGGCGTCGTCCCCGTCAGTGACCACCGTGTGAAAGAGATCTTTGGAGATGGTGAGGTAGAACCAACGGATGAGGGTAGCATCGATGGTCATCCACTCTGCATCACCGAACATGAGGCTGGAATCCACGGAACCGTCGACGTGATCATGGAGATGATACTCGTGGAACACTAGAGAGAAGTATGTTTTCGAGGCGTAGTAGGTGGAGGTGGAGTAATCAAGACACACGGGGACACGACGGTGGATGTCGAGGTCGCGGATGAGCACGGGATCGGGTCCGGCGAATGGGTTGGGGATGGTGGAACCAGAGGCGGAGGAGACGGGTGAGGACATGGCGATTGCGGGAGGTGGCTAGGTGTGTGGGAGAGGGAAGAGGGTGCGGCGGCTGTAGGGAGGCAGCGGCGGCAGGGAGAAGGTGCGGCGGCGGCGCAGCTAGGAGGCGGCGGCGGCGGTGAAGCAGCGGCGGCGGCCTAGGGCACAGCGGCGGCGGCCTAGGGCGCAGCGGCGGCAGGAGCGGAAGCGTTAGGAAGAGGATCGTGTGAGGGAAACTGATACCATATTGTTTGACGAATGCATGGATAAACTGCCTATACAAAGGATATTCAACATGGATCAACGCAAAAAAAGACGCAATCTGGCCTGCTGACGATCCATCCGAAAAGACGAGGCGGAGCAATGCGCTGACAAGAACTCTGTTCGATGGCAGCATATTGAAAATCATTCATTACTTTTCCTATTTTTTAATTTAGCCTCTAGTCGGCCACAGGATCTTCACTACCTTTCTGAGAAAAGTGCTTAGATCAAAAGTAGTACTAACCCATTTAGTATTAGAGGATGCTTGGATCCAAGGGATTTATTTTAGTCCGACTAAAAATAGTCTTTTTAAGAGCCTAAAGTTCCAAGCATCCCTTACTAAAGAGGAGCCAAAACTAGTCTTGAGATTAAAATATTTTAGTCAGGAGTACCCCTACTAAAATGTGGATTAGTCCTCTCTCTCCTCATTTAACTCCTCTCCTTTAACACAGGCGAGTTCTGGATTGAAAGGTTTGGAGGATAATAAATGCTCATTAACTTGATTTTAGTCTCTTTAGTATTTGGATCTAAGCATGGATGAGGCTAGCAAGTTTTAGTCCCACTATTTTTAGTCATGGGACTAAAACGTATCCAAGCACCCTCTTAATTTGCAGCAGCGGCAACGCAGTACCCAAAACCTAGTCAATGACTCTACTAGTTCAACTAGCACTACTCACGTATGGGTGAATCTTCATGGGAAGATCAAAGCCATCCGGTACTAGACTACTAGCCCAGTATGAATTGATTCCTTCTACTTTGCTTTGGTCAAACAGATATTTTGTTGACGCATATACATGCATTTTCCGTCTACGTCAATCTGACAAGCCGACCTACACGTCGGAACCTTCGTCAAACCAACCTTCCTGTTCGGATCGGCCGTGCCGTATATTGGTCGGCCCGACGCAGTCGAGAGGCACTCCGGCCAGGACATCCCTCGTCCATAATCACCTTATCCGCCATCAGTTTGGACGTTGTCGAATAAATCACCAGGTGCAATTGTTCTAGTTATTCGCGATGTGCGTATTAATAATATTTCAAAGAGTATTTTCTGCTCGTTAATGATTTTTGGTGTTGCAGTCTGGTCTACACCGAGGCCGTCGTTTTAGGGCGATCTGGTATGTCGTTGCTGTCCCGCGCGCATTGTGTCCATAACTCGGGCGACCTTGCGAATTCGGATTTTTTTCAACTCGTCGTGCGACGCCGTGTGTCGACATCGGCCTCGCTCCAGGCCAAATCTCTTTTAATAATTTATTTCGCATAAATAATTTTGTATTTTTTCTTCATTTTGTTATTATTATCTGGCTTGTGCTACTTCATGCATGTAGATAATCAACCTCGGCTAGGCCACGCCGCTGGCAAGCCGACGTCATCATCCTGCCTCCGCCGACCAAGTCGTGGGGTAGCCTCGGATGCGGCACATGGACCTTGGCACTCCGCCGGGTCAACCTCGGCGCTCAAGCCATATTCCTTTAATTATTTACTTCACTTATGTCAATTAAGTAGAAGATCTTTTTGGATTGCACTATTTTACTTGTGTAGGTAATCGACTTCGACTGCATCACACGGTCACTTCGGCAAGCCAATGTCGTCACCCCAATCGGCATAAATCGGCTCGTGTGATCGCCTTGTTGGTCGAATTGCCATACCGACATGTTCGGTTGCCTCGGAGACTTCGGCATCGCTGACAGAGCTCTACCTCATCGAGTGTTCGGCACACGGGCCATATTTCTTCTATTACTCACTTTGCATAAATTATTTATTATGCTAAAATTTTTTAATTTATTATTATTACTATTATCTCCGACTGGCACTATATTCTATGCACAGGTAAATGATCCGGGTTGGACAACGCTGTCACCTCGGCGTACCGACGTACCACGTCACCTTGGCTGGACCAGGGGCTTCATCATCACTTCATTAACCCAATGCCGGGGACTTCGGCGTCATACTGTCGGCCTGCTGCGTCGCCTCGGTCGGACTGGGGGTTCCACCTCGCCACATTGGCCGTGCTATGTCGCCACTTCGGAGTGCCGGGCTCTTCGCTCTGCCACCTCGGGACCGGCTTGGGGGCTGGGACCTCGCCCTGCCGTAAGCTCAGACCGCGTCATCAATGCCGAACACATTAACCAGCTAAGTCGCTTTCATGCTCAAAGTTTTAAATTTTTAATTTGTGTCCGGTTCGACCATGCTCACATACATTGTTTGTTAAAAGAAACTCCCTTTACCCGTGTAAACTAGGGGCTCTAAAAATTTATATGAGTCGTTATATAGTAAATGTGTTTTCTTCTTGGTCGTTGCAAAGTCTTTTTCTGCCACTCCTTATTCGACTCGAGTGTATGGTCAATAGCCGGATAGCTTGGCTTCTCTCTAAAGCCGCTCGAGTTTAGTTCCCTAAACTGGCCTCGGAGAAGCACTCCGTCTTCGGGATAGGGAGATTGAAGCTGATGCAGACCTACTTGCAGTTTAGAGATGGGATGTGTCATGTTAAAGCACGACAGAAGCACAAAAAACATTAAGACCAATTTTAGGGTTGGCACCAAAAACTTGGTTTAGTTCGGACTTAAAGTTTTTACTGAAGTCTTTTGGTTTTCCAAGCTTATGCCACTTTTAACCTATTTGTGTGTTTCCAACATAAGTCTTGCAGTACGATGTCGGACACCTCTAAAACTTCGGCAATATCAGCGGGGGGCTGCAACTAGAGCCGAACCCATCAAAAGCCAAGGTAATTCATGGAGTCCTTGGCAAAAATATTCTCGGATATTGCTTTATATGCATCGGTTTCGAATTGTGTCTTCGGTCCATAGTTGGGTTGCCCGGCTCCTGTGCTTGCCTCCTATGTTCTGCTTTGTTCGGCTAGGTGTGCAAAGGAAGAGCCAATGTGATTGTGCTTCCAGGTCGAATGGTTAAGCACCTTAGTGGAGAAAGCCGAAAACTGACTGTCACAATGGGCGTAAACTGGTCAGCGATCCGATGACGGTATCACACTATAGATTGGTACTGATTACCCCATGTTAAACGATGGGCCTTTCATAACATTGGCCGTAGTGTTAATGGCTAGACTTCAGTCGGTGCCGAATACTAACCAGGGGCTCGTAGCTAGCTACCCCAGTTTAAAGCTCCTATGACTAAGTGAAAGTTATAAAGCCCGCATATCTGATTGCCTCGTTTCTGCTAACACAACCACCTTCGGGCACCGAGACGTCGGCTAAGAGTTGTTTTTGTTATTGCGGAAACACCCTGCATAGCATCTACAAGGGGGTGGAAGCCGACGATGGGCCACTTTCAACTGATAAACTGTCGCAATAGAGTCAAAATAAAGATGTCATCGGCGTTTGTATTTCATATACGAGGGCTGCCTTCCGTAATCATTGTTATAAAACCATAAATATGCATCAATTTGACTTAAGACTTTGGCCAAGCTGGGTTGTCTGGCTCCTATGCTTACCCCTATGTTCCCGATTGTTCGGCTAGGTGGTAAAGGGAGCACCTCTGTGATTGTTACTACCGGGTAATCCGAGTTAGTACCTCATACTGGGTGAAGCCAAAAGTTTGCGAGCTTAAAGGATATAATTGGTCGGCAACAACGAAGTGAAAATTTAGGTTCACTAAAGACCATAGTTCGGTAACTTTCCCCAAACTAAATCCTCAATATTTTTCTCCCGCATTGATCGGAGGTGAGGTTTCATGATCATGGTCGGCATGACAACCCAAAGAAATGAACAGATAGCGGGACAATTTTCTTTGAAAGATGTTTCTTACATTAAATAGTAATATAACATTCTCTCCGCATACCTTTGTTTAGAAAACCGTATGACCTAATTGCGTTGTTTGTCGTAAATCTTTGCCTTAATAAATGCTTTATAAAGTGGGACAAACACTCCCCGGCTACTGGCCGAGGAGGTTGAAGCCGATGGTCGGTCAACAAAGTTTTGTACAGTGCGGATCCAAGCATTAATGATGTAGAGTGCTTGGTACATAGAATCATTACACATAATTTGTAATTTTACTCTTGATATTGATCCTTAATTCGGCCACTCATGCCCACATTAAGGCTCGGGGATACTGGGCTTTAGGCTTATCATTTACTAATATTAAAGGGGCACATCGATCCCCTGATATGGTGTTGCCACCCGACCAGTGTCTCGGGGGCTACTGCATTGCCTATTCAATACAGAAAAATTCAAAGTGCTCAGTGTTCGGCTTGACTGAACTATGGGCAAACGCATCTTCGGATAACAATACGAACTATCTAGGACATATCTGGCGTCAAGCTAATATATTACGGCGACTTCTCGAGACCCTCTCTCAAGGGCCCATCCGCCAATCACTATCTCCTCTAATGTGCATCTCGGATTTTAGGCCGACACACACACCTTGAGGGCTACTGGCTATATATTGTGTCAGTAAATAGATTGCATTAATCGGAAATAAAATCCACAAACAATCAGCCCAAGCCCGAGGTGGTGCATCACCTCAGAAGCAGTCTGGCATAAAACTCAGATGCAAGTGGCTGGCTGTATAGAGGGCATTTCCGGCATTATAGCTCGGCTAAACTCCTTTGACTTTTTTGAGCCAAGGTGATCTATAACATCTTGGATACAGTCTAGCGTTGGACTTTGGATATAGTCCGGCGTTGGAGCTCGGATGCAGTCCAACATTGAAGCACAGACGCAAGAGGACACCGCCACACGGGAACAAGTTCAAACCGAGGTGTGGCGTGAAAAATAACAAGGCATTGACAAAGGCCGATAACTTAAAGGGCTTTTCGAATACCTGACGTGTGAACTCTTCAGATTCACTTCGTCGATCCTCAAGATCCAAGATGAGAAGATTTGTTGAACCAGTTTTCAAGACCGATGACCGAAGATGAAGAACAGTTCGGAAGAATCGAGGAGCGTCCCCAACTTAAAGACCGGTTTAGGGGGCTACTGACAGTGTCCTGGACTAGGGAGTACTCACCACGTCGTCTCCCGACCAGCTGGATCGGGCCGAGGATCCCCATGGCGATTTACTCATGTGCCACTTCGGGCAACCCCTAGCGCATACAATGGAGATCCCACAAAGACTTGGCATGCAAGACAAGGACTCTCCTAAACCCTAGACCTCTAGTGTGTTATATAAACCGAGGCCAGGCTAGTCAATAGACAACATCTAATATTCATTAGAACAATCTCGTGGTAGATGCATGTACTCTGTACTACACCCATATCAATACAATCAAAAGCACGACGTAGGGTTTTACCTCCATCAAGAGGACCCAAACCTGGGTAAAATCCGTGTCCATGTTACCATCACTCCAAGACGCCTAGCTTAGGACCCCTACTATGAGATACGCCGGATATAACCGACAACCGCCGCATGGACCCATACAAAGACTGTTGCAGCCAACGGAACGGGAAGATCTAGAGAAGGTGTGATAGCGGCAAAGGTGTCCCGATGTTTCGATGAGAGGGTGGCTATCATTTTCTGTGGGAGTCGACCTTGACGATCCGACTACAAACGTGTGAGACGTCGCGCCTTAGCAATCGCTAAACCAACTTCCGAGGGGTTATTGACCACGCCAGAGCACGATCAACCTGACCACGAGGGTCTGTTTCCTGCGAGCAAATGAAGAACAAGCAAGAAACTGAGATTGCAATCTGGATATTGCGAATATAAGATGAAAGCTTTATTGACGAAGGTGGGGTTCTGAGACGTCTTTGTCTGGTCCTTGAACACAAACGAAGTACGCGAAGTTGCAGCTATGGCAAACTTTAATCTAAACAAAACCCAAAGTCTAAACGGTGCCCTAAGGGCTGTATATATGCAGGAAGAGGGGGGAATTTCGTGGCCCTTGGTGGAGGGGTCCGAAACTAACCCTATCTCTTGTTTCTCCACACATACGGACTCTAAAAATAGCCTATACTTATGTATTTCAAAATTACATGGACCTGGCCCAATAATAAGGTGGCGCGGCACCTAGAATAGCCTCTGGACGAAATTTATGAAGTGACATCTTGTATATTTCGTCGAAGGCTTCATGCACTTGTTATGGTGGCTTCAAAGCCCTGAAATTATCACTTGTAACTCCGTTCTTGTTCCCCTTGCGCATGCCATCATCTCCATGCTTGGTCTTGCTCCAATGTTCATCCTTCTCCAAGCTAGGTCCTTCATTTGTAAGCAAAACAAATGTATCCAATTTAGGCAGCATCATATTCTCATGAACATTAGAATCATTACCAAGAAACAAAAGTACCTGGTAATTTAATTGGCGTGCGTGAGCTCTAGTAATTGGTCCAGTATGTATAGCAACAGGGGCTGTGGGTGTAACAATAGTATTGATGTCCTCATCATCATCCCCTTCTTGAAATGAAGTCGTCCTCGCCGGAAGCTCATCTTCCTCACCCAAATAAGGCTTCAAATCTGCAATGTTAAATGTGGGACTAACCCCAAAATCTACAGGCAGCTCAAGTTTATATGCATTATCATTTATTTTCTCTAACACCTTAAAAGGACCATCAGCATGAGGCATTAGATTTGATTTGCGCAAATTAGGAAATCAATCCTTACGCAAATGTAACCAAACAAGATCTCCAAGTGCAAACACAACATGTTTTCTACCCTTATCTCCAGCAAGTTTATATTTAGCATTCATACGCTCAATGTTTTCCTTAGTTAACTCATGCATTTTAAAATCAATTCAGCATGTTGTTTAGCATCAAAATTAACCTTCTTCGAAGATGGAAGAGGCAACAAATCAATAGGTGCACGAGGTAGGAAACCATACACAACTTCAAAAGGGCACATCTTAGTAGTAGAATGCAATGAACAATTATATGCAAATTCAATATGAGGCAAGCATTCCTCCCACATTTTCTTATTATTCTTCAAAACAGCCCTAAGCACAGTAGACAATGTTCTATTGACTACTTCAGTTTGTCCATCAGTTTGGGGGTGACAAGTAGTACTAAAAAGCAGTTTAGTCCCCAATTTAGCCCATAAACATCTCCAAAAGTGGCTAAGAAATTCAGTATCATGATCTGAAACAATAGTATTGGGCACACCATGCAAGTGAACAATTTCACGAAAGAACAAATCAGCAACATTAACAGCATCATCGCTTTTATGACATGGTATAAAGTGTGCCATTTTCGAGAATCTATCCACGACAACAAATATGCTATCCTTCCCCTTCTTTGTTTGAGGTAAACCTAAAACAAAGGCCATAGATATATCCTCCCAAGGAACACTAGGTACAGGCAAAGGCATATATAAACCATGAGGATTGAGTCGTGACTTAGCTTTTTGACATGTAGTGCAGCGAGCAATAAAACACTCAACATCCCGTCTCATCTTTGGCCAAAAGAAATGTGTAGCAAGTACGTCCTCCGTCTTCTTCATGCCAAAGTGTCCCATTAATCCTCCTCCATGCGCCTCCTGCAACAACAAAAGACGAATAGAGCTAACTGGAATGCATAGCTTGTTAGCACGGAACACAAACCCATCATTAACAACGAACTTGTTCCATGTTCTCCCTTCTTTACAATTCTGCAATACATCTTTAAAATCAGCATCATGCACATATTGATCTTTGATGGTCTCCAAACCAAATATTTTGAAGTCAAGTTGTGAAAGCATAGTATAGCGACGAGACAATGCATCAGCAATAACATTTTCTTTACCCTTCGTGTGTTTAATGACATAAGGGAAAGTCTCAATGAATTCAACCCATTTAGCATGTCTACGATTTAGTTTAGCTTGACTTTTAATATGTTTCAAAGATTCATGATCAGAATGTATAACAAATTCTTTAGGGCATAAATAATGCTGCCATGTTTCTAAAGTCCGAACAAGAGCATATAATTCTTTATCATAAGTAGAATAATCCAGACTAGGCCCACTCAATTTTTTAGAAAAGTATGCAACAGGTTTGCCATCTTGTAATAACACACCTCCTAATCCAATTCCACTAGCATCACATTCAAGCTCAAAACTCTTATTAAAATCAGGAAGTTGGAGTAAAGGAGCATGTGTCAACTTATGTTTCAATATCATGAAGGCTTCTTCCTGTGCGGTACCCCAAACAAAAGGCACATCTTTCTTTGTAAGCTCATTGAGAGGTGCAGCGATGGTGCTGAAATCTCTCACAAAATGCCTATAGAATCTAGCGAGGCCAAGAAAACTCCTGATGCGGAGCATCCCACGGTCATCCCCATGTACACTCCGACTACTCTCCATACCCCAAGAGGACATATGACAAGACCTCGAACATACACCATTAGAACTAAGGTGAACCCGCTCTTCTTCGAGAACATCATGAATATCCATTGGACTTGCTTGCTACCTCACCAAAGTGCTCTATGTGTCCTTAGGTACGAAGACCGACGACCACAAGCTGGTGAGGGACACCCCAAAGGAGTTGGAGAAGGACCACAAGGCCATGAGGAAGAAGAGGGAGCCCAACAGGAGCTGGACAGGAGGTCCCAGGCGACCCCGTGCAAGACGGGCCCCGAGACCCGTCGGCGCACGGACTACTCGAGAGTTTGCGCTGAGCACCCTGCGCGCACGGCCTGTACTGTGCCCACGGGACCCCATGCTTGACGGGCCCAACTTACCCCGTGCGCACGGGCTCATCAGGATGGACGGCCATGATCTCCACTCCGAGCCCACCTTCCTCCACTTCGTCCCCAAGGCTATATATTCCGTACCTAGACCATTTGTTAGGGTTAGCAAAGGATATGTTAGACATATGAGAGCTTTGCTCCATGGATCCACTCCACTAGGAGATCAAGACCTCCTCTTGGAGTGACCTAGCTCAAGACCCCCTTGTGGGAAGGATCCCAATCATAGGATCATCAAGCCCTCATCTCCTTCATAGGATTTGGGATGAACTCTACCATGTATCTTATTACCGAAAAAGGCTTTCGCCCCGCTTTATAAATAAAGCAACCGCCACAAAGCATACATCCCACATAGGTCCACACACACACACGAGTCTCACGGAAAGGTACAAAGGTTCTGCTGAGGGCACAACTCAACAAGCCCTAAAAAGAAGAAGACAACAACAACACAACGCACCCAACACGGGGTGGCTAATCTGGCTCTGGCGGAGGCGGCGGCGGCGGCGGAGAAAGGCGGACGGCCATCGATCGAATGTCGGCGATGAAGGCGGAGATGGCGTCTCGGTCCACGGGGCGACTAAGCGGCCGCCAAAGCTGCAAGAAACCCGAGAATTTATAGAGGGCGTCAGTAGGGCGACGAAGGGGAGCGCGCTGGATCACAAGCTTATTGCGAACAGTCCACAATGTCCAAGCAAGCACCCCAACTTCCAGCCACCTAATGTGGTGAATGGAGACGGGGGACAGTTGGAGTTCAGCAAAAAGGTCCGGGAAGTTAGTGTGGCACCAATTCCCACCGACCACCTCGCGAAAGCAGCTCCAAAGGAATTGAGCGGAGATGCAGGAGAAGAAGATGTGGTTAGAGTCCTCCGGGACGCCACAGAGAGGGCAGACACCGGAACCGGGGCCATTGCGCTTCCGAACCTCCACACCAGACGGAAGCCTACCACGGATCCATTGCCACATGAAGATGCGAATCTTCATAGGAACTCGGACGGTCCAGACCAACGATAAGGGGAGGGGCGTGGAGGAAGGGGCGATGGCCAGATAAAGCGACCGAGTAGTGAACAAGCCCGATGGCTCGAGCCTCCACCTGGTATAGTCCGGCCCATCCTCCACAAGAGGTTCGTGCAACGCGACACAATCAAGCAACTCACGCCAGGCGGCGGATTCCGTCGGCCCAAACGGACGGCGGAAGGCGAGGCGCCCGAGATCAAGAAGGGCCCTATTGACCGATATCAAATGGTCCACTGCGATAGAGAAGAGGGAAGGGAAGCGGGCTGCGAAGGGGGAGTCACCAGCCCAGCGGTCATACCAGAAGAGAGTCGAGAGGCCAGAGCCAACCGAAATAGAAGTCCCAATGCGCAGCACTGGAAGAAGCTGAACAATGGATTGCCAGAACTGGGAGCCGCCCGACCTCTGGCAGAAGGCAAGGGGTTGGCCCCTTTGTTGTTTCCCTTTGTTGTTCATGTACCTTGTGGATCTTATGTGTTTGATTGTCTAGTGGATGTGTGCTTTGACTTGTTCTTGAGTGTTCCTCTTGTTTTCCCTCTTTTGTTCATCTTGTTCTTGGGGTTTCCCCTCCAATTCGTGAAAGATCTCCCCATAGGGTTCCACCCTATATCATTATGGTATCATGAGCCATGGTTTCTCACGAAATTGGAGCCCCCCTCTTAGTTTTCTAGCTTGATTTTGTTGTTTTTGTCCTAAATTCGAAAATCCCCACCAAAAATAGCCCCAATTTTTTTTCGTGATTTGTTGGTTTGATGAGATTTTGTTGGATTTGGTCCATGAATTTGGTGTTTAGCAAGTAGATCCACCCCTCTACCATGTTCCCCTACCTTCCATCGTTCGATTTTGCCCTCAAATTCGAGTTTCCCCACGGAGCCGGAGCAGTTCGTCTACTCTCAGAGGACCCCGTGCACACGGGCCATCGGGCCCCCGTGCACACGAGCCAGCCAGACCCCGTACGCACGGCCCTTCCAGTGTGTTTCTTCCACCTCCCTTCGTCCTCCATACCACCCCCTACCCCCACCTCAACCCCATCCACGAGATGTATCCATTTGGAGCCCAAATCGCCAAGAAATCCGCCAAACCCGAGAGTCCCAGGTGACCCCGTGCCCTCGGTACATGTAACGTGCGCACGGGACCCCATGCCCATGGCCCCTAGACCCTGTGCGCACGGCCCCCCTACAGCAGCCACGTGTAGTCCACCGTTTTGCCCATAACTTCCATATATGTAGTCCGATTTTCGCGTTCTTTAGCTCGTCGAGTAGCTATTGACATCCCCCATCCACCTAGTTAGGTTCCAACACCATTTGAATCCATCAATTTTTTTACATTTTGGCATCTTTGCCTAGGCCTTCCACCATATCATCCGCAAAACCACCATAGCCTTCCGCAACCTAACCCATTTTGCTACATTTAGCATTTGTGGTTGTTTGAGTGGCGACGTGTGTCTCCTAAGGTGTTTCAGCTACTTAGGGACAATTGCTTCTTCACATACCACCACCGCTTTCCGCTACCACCATTTTGACATTTGTCATTTGAGATTTTGAGTTTGCGGTTTTTACCGTTTCCTAAGGTGTTTCGGCTACTTAGGGATGGGTCTACATCATCTTGGTATCTACATCAAGAACACCGCTACTCATCATTGCAAAGGACAGTAACCTCGACGACACCATTGTATATTCCCCTTGCAATTGCATTGTTAACCCCTAGCCCATTTTGCGTCACTTACCTATCGAGACTAGCCATTGGAGTATTGCCGGCAACGTTACTTGTGCACATTAGTGATCCACCATTCCATTGCATACATACCATATTATATTGCTATCATATCATCTCTTGTGTCACTAGTTTCTTCCCGCATATATACAATTGCTATCTTGGTTTGTGCATTGTGCAAAAGTGGCCATTGAGAAAAAATAACTTTTAAGCAAGAAAAAGAGAGCAAAGAGCTCGTGAGCAAGTGCCATAGCATCATACCCCATTGCACATAAGAGCCATACCAAAATCTACATCATATGCTATCATACTTGAGAGAAACACCGGGAACCATACATACATAGCATGCTTGGGATAGAAAGTTTACCCATCTTGCATCTATAGGTTGTACACAAGTGTCGTATCCGCCTATTGAGCAATCGTGCTAGCATCTCTCTTGAGTTGTGCAACACGAGCGTTTTCCGTGGACTCCACATTTTGTGCTCATTCCTTGGTTGCACGACCCCATTTATCTATCTGTGTGTGTGTTTCCGTGTACCACATTTGCTATTGGTCTACTTGTTTCACTTGCGAATTTGTGAATCTTTTCCAACATTATTGACTCTTGCTAACATTTTCCATCAAATTTTTGTGCCACTATCCTCACCGAGCTCTACCATAAGCTTTTACTTGTAGGTGTGAGTGAACAAGTCCGGTACCAATTCCACTATTCTTTCATTTCACATTGAGTGATACAAGATACATCCTCAACTTTGGGAAAAGGTAGCTTGGTATTGTTTATCTCATTTCCTACTCACCTTTGCTCGAGTCTTGTGATGGATAGGCAAGGCATTTCCTCTCCGGTCTACGACAACAATGACGGCGTGAATGACTACATCACCAAAGCGTCCATCTTCAATCTACAACGACAAATGCAAGGCGCACAATCAAGATTGCGAGAGCGCATCGAGAACATCTCCATCGCCATTCATCACTCCGAAGAAAGGAAAAGGGACTACATCGACAAGAAGCTTTCCGCACATAAAGAGGAGCAAGATGCAAGGATGGAGGAGATTAGAACCTTGATCAAGTCTTCTTCCCCTTCGTCATCTTCAAGACGGCGACATTCAAGCCACAAGTCTTCGGAGCGCGGCCACGATGCAAGTGCAAATCGTCCTCGTCCACATCTACATGGCGACCACCATCACGTTCGTGATCAACATCGTCATGAAGGGCAAGTCACCTCCAAGCATCATGTGCACGACGACGATGAACAACATCTCCTACGAGCTCATGCACGACAATGACATCATCATCATGAAGATGCTCCACAAGCGCAAATGAACAAGTCCCAACAAACCCTACTTCACGCCAAGTCCAAGCTTCAAGAGCACAAAAGAATACCGCGAGACGACCACCACCAAGACGGCGCTACGGCTACAACAACCACTATGGCATCTTTGCCAAGTGCTATCAAGGCATCTTCGCCTTTGGACGTACGACATCTTCGCCTACTTCCCACGAGTACGCCTACATCGACTTCATCAAGTCCAAGGCGACTACCTACGAGTGAGGGTGACACTTCCATCTTCGGAAGCCCCTCAAGGAAGATGGCCGAGCATGGGAAACTCCCTTCGGTCATGGAGACGAGCTACGAGGTGCCACATCATATGGGCCTCCAACACCAAGACGGCGACAAGAAGGTCGAGCACGGGCAATCCCCTTCGACCACGGCGATAGGAGTTGAGCATGGAGACATTTGCACCTACTTCTCTCCGACACCCACATATGTCGAGATGCCCCAAGTGCCATGTGAGGAGAGCCACCACCACATGAGTGACATGAGTGACTCCACCATACGTGACATTGAGAGCATTTCCTATGAGAGGAGGAGTGTGACCACCACTAGCCCCACACATGAGGGCATGCCACACATCCTATGTGAGGTTGAGCGCCATTTGAGTGACTCCACCAACCATATGAGTGAGAGCATCCTTGAGGGAGTGAGTGAGCCACAACACTTAGAGAGTGAGGTAGTTGACACGGCATGTGAGGCCACTATGATTTCTAACGACTTACCCTCTACTCCTTGTGTGTTTTCTCCTTTGGTGCTAGGTCTCCTACATGACGACACGCCTACCATTGATGAGTCCATACCTCCTATGGAGACGACGATGGCCGTGATGGACGATGATGCACCCCCACATGGTTCCATCAACATGAAGATGACGACGAGACGATCTTTAACACCTCACCTACAACACATGAGCGACGCTCCAAAGGTAACATAGGTGATGGTACTTCTCTTGTCCCACTAGTGGACGCTCTTGATAATGATTGCTCCTGAAAGGATCGATATGGTTGACTAGAGGGGGGGGGGGTGAATAGGCAACTAACAATTTTTAACCTTTTCTTTACCAAATTAAACTTTGCAACGAAATAGGTTGTCTAGATGTGCAACTAGGTGAGCAACCTATATGATGCAATAACAACTAGTACACAAGCAAGAAAGGGATGTAACAACAAGTAAGCTTGCAAGAGTAAAGGCACGAAATAACCAAGAGTGGAGCCGGTGGAGACGAGGATGTGTTACCGGAGTTCCTTCCTTTTAAGGGGAAGTACGTCTCCATTAGAGCGGTGTGGAGGCACAATGCTCCCCAAGAAGCCACTAGGGCCACCATATTCTCCTCACGCCCTCACACAATGCGAGATGCCGTGATTCCACTATTGGTGCCCTTGAAGGCGGCGACCGAACCTTTACAAGCAAGGTTGGGGCTATCTCCACAACAATCGGAGGCTCCCAACAACAACAACAACACCACGAAGCTTCACCACAATGGAGTATGGCTTCGAGGTGACCTCAACCGTCTAGGGTGCTCAACACACAAGAGTAACAAGATCCGCAAGGGATAAGTGGGGGGAATCAAATTTCTCTTGGTGGAAGTGAAGATCTGGGCCTTCTCAACCAATCCCGAGCAAATCAACAAGTTTGATTGGCTAGGGAGAGAGATCGGGCGAAAATGGAGCTTTGAGCAACAATGGAGCTTTGGGGAAAGAGGTAGGTCAATTAGGAAGAAAAAGACCCTTTATATAGTGGGGAACACATCCAACCGTTATTCCCACCGAGAAGCCTCAGACAGGCGGTACTACCGCTAGGGAAGGCGGTACTACTGAGAGCGGTACTACCGCTCCTACCTAGTGGTACTACCTGCTACCGACGAGGAGTCAAGCCATCGCCCAGAGCGGTACTACCGCGGGAGTAGGAGCGGTACTACCGCTCGGAGCGGTACTACCGCTTCTACTACCGCTTCTAGTGCCGCAAAACCCGACACGAGAAAACATCGTCTCGAATCGAGGCGGTAGTAGGCGCGGTACTACTGCGGTACTACGGCTAAAACTCATGAAGGTACTACCGCTCATGAGCGGCATTATCTGCCGAGAGCGGTACTACCGCTCGGCGGAGCGATAAGATTATCACTGGGGGCTTCGCGGTACTACTCATCAGAGATCGTGGTACTACGGCGGCACAGTATAAGTAGGTTACTAAGAGAAGTGCAGCTCCAAAGATGCGAAGGGAAGACGACGGGTGTGATAAGTATGTGTACGTGTTGATTCCACCCTAATCTTACCAAAGCGGATCCCCTCTTAATAGTACGGTGACTCCTACGAAACTAGTCCACCAACAACGAAACGCAGGAGCTACACCGTCTTGAATAAAATACCGAGGGGAGGAAATCGTCTCGTGCTAATGGACGATTCTCTGAAAGAACTTAACGCACACGATTAGTCCGCAAAAGCATTGTCATCAATCACCAAAACCACTGGGGAATAAATATGCCCTTACAATCTCCCCCTTTTTGGTGGATTGATGACAATACGGGATTTGCATAAACACGATATATAGTAAGCATACAAACCCCACGGTCCTAACATGTAGATGGGCTCCCCCCTAGATGTGTGCTATTTAGATAAGTGCTTTGGACTGCACAGCACACATACTAGGACCAAAGCCCCCCCCTACATTTTAGAGACCAATAATCTAAGCATGGTGTATGAGAGCAGCATAGATGATATAACAAGAAAAGCACGCAGCTCATAAGCTAGATAGACATAGATAATGATACTGGAAGTGAAGGTAGCATATGTCTTACACCATATGACTCGAACTTAAGTCTCACTCGAACTTAGGTCTCACAGACAAACCAACCAAAGAAAATGCGAGGAAAACACGAACAAGACACGAATAAGAGACGAAAGACACACTTGCAAATCCCTAAACTCTCTCCCCCTTTGGCATCGAGACACCAAAAAGGAGAGGGAGTGTTGCTACCGCTCCAGGTGAGAGCAAATGAGGGACACACGCATCAGAGCCCAGCGGAATCATCGGCACCACCGTCGTCAGTCTGGAAGTGCTCGGCCTCAGAATCGGTCCATGGGCAGTGCTGCTGAATCCACTCCTCCTCCTCAGTAAGCTGGTCCTCAGATCCACTCTGGACAGTAGCACCCAACTGGCGCATGAGCTCCTTGTGACGACCTCGAGCCTTCTTCTAAGCCACATGAGTCATGTACTGATCGTGAGCCTCCATGCAGAACAGCTTCTTCATCTTAGACTTGAGCTTCTTAGCCAAAGAGGGCTCTGCCTCAGAAGGCATGTAGTCATCATCCTCATCATCATCAGCTGCAGGCTCCTCCTCTGTCTCCATGGCCGTAGAAGACGAAGGGACTCCAGTCTTAGGGGCCTGAGTGCCCCAGTTATCCTTCTTCCTCAGACGCTTGACATCATGGGAGATCAATTCTCCACACTCCAGTGGCACATTAGGATATATATGATCCCAGGCTTTCTCAATGAGCAGCATGATGAAGGGACCATAGATCGGGCACTTGCGCTCGGAGATAGCAGACAGCAGCTCAGACCACATCACATGAGAAATATCCAAAGACTCTCCGGTGGGATTTTCCTTCTCACGCTGGCAGAAAAGAAGCATGTCCACAAGATAAGAGTGAACCTGGTCCAGATTCCCAATGTGAGGGAAAAGAGTCTCTCTGAAGATGCGGTGAAGGATATCCAGAAAGGCAAGCAGCTCATAGGTTTCCTTCTTTGTCTCCTGGTTGACCTTGAGTGCGAGAGGGCGAGAGCTTGCTTGTGGGTGCAATGGGCGTGGGCGTGAGGGCGAAAGCCAACAGGAGACTCAAGTCCAAGATCTTGCACCCCAATCAACAGCATAAACGCTCTCCACTTGACGAAAAGCAACTTGCCATTGGTCATCCAGGTGAGTGTCCAGTCCTCATCAGTCCCATGGTGAACCGTGGCATAGAATTGGGCCACAATATCAGCATCAAAGTCCTTGTTGAATTTCATGACCCCAAGAATGTTCGATTGAGTGCACATCCAAGAGCTTCACCAAAGTAGTCAGGATCTTGCTCCATATGGTCAGTGTCGATGGAGTGCACGTTGACAAAGAAATTCTTCTTGGCTTTGAGAACATCAAAGAAGATGGCAAACTGGAACTTGGTCCAGAACGGACGGTTGACCAAAGTGGGTTCTTGGTCAGCTTCATACGGGTTGCGGCGGCGCCTTGCCCAGAACTCCTTTGGCGGCATTTCTGGCAATGTCTTGCCAGGCTTGGGCTTGACCCCTGACTTCTTCTGGAGTTGAGGTGGAGGTGGAGGTGGAGGTGCAGCACTTGAGGATCCTCCGGCAGGCTCGGTGGTACGGTAGCGCTTGGACGTGGCACGTCCGGGATTGACACGACGAGCCTGATGCTCAGGGACCTCATCACCTGGAACCACACACAAGAACACACAAACAACCAGAAAGCACAAGCATAAGCCACGAAACACGGGCAAAAAGATCACTGAAAGGTAGAAGTAGAGTGGAATTTGGTAGAGAGCGGTAGTAACGCGATCTCCTAGCGGTAGTACCGCCATGAGCGGTAGTACCGCCCTGGGAGGGTGGTAGTACCGCTCGGGGCGGGGAAATAGCAGTTTCCTACTACCGTGGTCAGATCCGGCACTAGCGTCCTACCAAATTCAAAAATACTCCAACCAAACATCAATCCACACTGCCTAGAAGCATTCTCCATCCAACTCAAGCCTAGATTTGGCCAAAAATCGAGAGATGCAACTGCTACTGCCCCTAACATGCTAGATTGGAAACCTAGACAAAAAGAACAAGATAACGGGGGCAATACCAGCCTCCATGGCAAGAGGACAAGGTGGGGATCATCTCCACGACAAGGTGGGGATCATCTCCACCGAAGGGAATGGAGAGGGATGGCCCGGAGAGGGAGATCCGTCGGAGCCCTCCCGCGGCGCCGGTTGCTGGTGAGAGAGAGGAACAGGCGTGGGGGTGAGAGATGGGTATGGGGGAGAAGAAACTCCCCCTGCCCCCAATATAACCCTCGCCCGTGCCTCTCAGCGGTAGTACCGCGCTGGGGAGCGGTAGTACCGCTTGGAGTGGTAGTACCGCTCGCTAGCGGCGGTAGTACCGCCAGCAACCAAAAACTTCTTCTAGACTCAAGAAAAATGCACGAAAAGAACGGGAAGGCAAAGAAACTCAAAACAAAGATCAACAAGACACCATAAACACGAGCAACAAACCGGAACCCACTCCTTCGAGGCAACCAAACAAAAGAGGAGCGGGCTCTGGCCTCTCTCAAGAGAGGGCGGTGGCCGGAGCCACCTATGTTTGAGTCAATTGGTATGGTACCGCGAAGAATTATCCTTAGGCCCATGACCAAAACTCGTCTTTGAAGCACAAGTACCATCAAAAATGGCTAATGTGAAAGAGTTGATCGTTTTATGCATAATGGGGGGAGGGAGAGTTCATTGAGAGAACAACACTCCCCCTATGTCCATGCCTACACCTAAACTAGACAACAAGTTGAGTGTGATGGGGGGTGCACGGGTTCAAGTCACATTGCTCAAATCAATGATATTTAGCTCATGCCTTAACTCATGAAATCTTGCTTCATCCAAGGGCTTCGTGAAAATATCGCAAGGTTATCATGAGTGTTGACATACTTGAGCTCGATCTCCCTCGCCTAATGTGATCCCGGATGAAGTGATACGAATCTCAATGTGCTTCGTCTTGAAGTGTTGCACCGGGTTGAGAGAAATCTTGATGGCACTTTCATTATCACACCAAAGAGGCACTTTGTCACAAGTGACACCGTACTCCTTTAAAGTTTGACTCATCCATAGGAGTTGAGCACAACAACTACCGGCCGCCACATACTCCGCTTCGGTGGATGAGAGAGACACACAACTTTGCTTCTAGGAAGACCAACTTACCAAAGAGCAACCAAGAAATTGGCACCCTCCGGAAGTGGACTTCCCATCAACTTTGTCTCCCGCCCAATCGGAATCCGTGAAACCTTCAAGCTTGAAGTTTGCTCCTCTTGGGTACCATAAGCCAAAGTTTGGGGTATGAGCCAAATATGAAAGATTCGCTTGACCGCCACAAAGTGACTTTCCTTTGGTGCGGCTTGAAAACATGCACACATCCCCATAGTCAACATGATATCCGGTCTAGATGCACAAAGGTAAAGCAAGGAGCCAATCATGGAGCGATATACCTTTTGATCCACCGCTTTACCATTGGGATCGATGTCAAGTTGGCACTTGGTAGGCATTGGTGTAGAAGCCGGCTTGACATCACTTAGCTTGAATCTTTTAAGCATGTCTTGAGTGTATTTGGCTTGGTTGATGAAGGTTCCTTCTCTTCTTTGTTTGATGTCAAAACCAAGGAAGAACTTCAACTCTCCCATCGAAGACATCTTAAACTTGGAGGTCATGAGAGCGGCAAATTCCTCATTGAAAGCTTTGTTAGGAGAACCAAAGATAATATCATCAACCTATACTTGGCATACAAACAACTCCCCGTTGACCTTCTTAGTAAAAAGAGTGGGATCGATTAGTCCTACTTCAAATCCACGATCTTGTAGCAACTCGGTAAGGTGGTCATACCACACACGTGGGGCTTGTTTAAGGCCATAGAGTGCCTTATCGAGTTGATACACATGATCCGGAAAGTAGGGGTCCTCGAACCCGGGGGGTTGCTTGACATAAACCAACTCATTAATAGGTCCATTAAGAAAAGCACTTTTCACATCCATTTGTTGCAACTTAAAGTTGTGTTGAGAAGCATAGGCAATCAACAAACGTATGGATTCAAGACGAGCAACGGGAGCAAAGGTTTCATCGTAGTCGATACCCTCGACTTGGGAGTAGCCTTGTGCTACCAATCTTGCCTTGTTGCGAATGATGTTCCCATGAGCATCTTGCTTGTTCTTAAAGATCCACTTGGTTCCAATGACATTGTGGTTCCCCGATGGCCTTGGCACCAATCTCCATACTTTGTTGTACTCGATGTTGTTGAGTTCTTCATGCATGGCATTGAGCCAATCCGAGTCTTCGAGCGCCTCATATACCTTTTGGATTTCAACACAAGAGACAAACGCGTGATGTTCACAATAGTTTGCTAATTGTCTACGAGTGCTTACCCCCTTTCTTAGGCTTCCAACTACATTTTCCATGAGATGGCCTTGAGTGGTGAGCTTGGAAGCAATCTTCGCGGCGCGACGCTCTAATTCCTCCTCGGATGTGGAGGGAGGAGGGTTGACTTGATCATCTTGAGTGCCGTCTTGAGCTTGTTCTTGAGCTTGAGTTTGCTCTTGATCTTGAACTTGCTCGAGGCAGAGAACTTGACCTTGGGCATCATTTTGAGGTTCTCCACCATCTTGAGGTTGATCTTGCCCTTGGTCTTGTTCACAAGGTTGAGGGCCTTCACTTTGTTCTTCGGAAGCGTGTGGGTCTTGATGAGGTGATGGCTCTACTTGAGTAGAGCATTGTCCTTCTCCTTCGGCCACAAGGGATTCCTCAATGGGTAGGATTTGACCAATACCCATTCTTCTTATGGCTTGGGGAGGAATTTCATCACCTACATCACAAGTACCACTTTGCTCCACTTGGGAGCCGTTATTTTCATCAAACTCACATTACCGTCTCCTCAATGAGTCCGTGGACTTGTTGAGGACACTGTAAGCATGAGAGTTTGTAGCATAACCAACAAATATGCCCTCATGAGCTCTAGCCTCAAATTTAGACAAACGAACACCTTTCTTGAGAATGAAACACTTACAACCGAACACCCGGAAGTACTTTAGGTTGGGCTTGTTGCCGGTGAGAATCTCATAAGGAGTCTTGTTCAAGCCTTTGCGAAGATAGAGCCGATTGGATGCATGACATGCGGTGTTGATGGCTTCGGCCCAAAAGTTGTACGGAGACTTGAACTCCGCCATCATGGTCCTTGCCACATCCATCAATGTCCGGTTCTTCCTCTCCGCAACACCATTTTGTTGAGGGGTATAAGGTGCCTCATATTGATGCTTGATCCCCTCATCACTAAGAAACTCATCCAAGGTGTAGTTCTTGAACTCGGTGCCGTTGTCACTTCTTATTGTCAAGATCTTTGCATCATGTTGACGTTGAGCTTCATTTGCAAAGTCGATGACGGTTTGTTGAGTCTCACTCTTCCTCTTGAAGAAGTATACCCAAGTGTACCTTGAATAATCATCCACAATCACCAAGCAATACTTTCTTCCTCCAAGACTATAAAAAGATGGAGGCCCGAAGAGATCCATGTGAAGGAGCTCCAAGGGTCTCTTCGAGTAGATGATGGTTGAAGGAGGGTGAGCCTTTTCATGAAGCTTTCCTTCGATACAAGCCTTCGCAAGCACGATCTTTGGCAAAACTAACATTTGTTAGTCCACGAACATGGTCCCCTTGAGAAGACTTGCAAAGATCTCATATTGACGTGGGCTAAACGGCGATGCCAAAGCCATCCCACGTCAACTTTAGCCATTAGGCATGTCGCGGTCTTAGTGGGTCGCTCCGAAAAGTTAATCACATAGAGACCGTTCTCAACATGCCCAACAAAGGCTACCTTAAGGGTATTGCTCCACAAGAGGGCCACGGTATCAATATCAAAGAATGTAGCAAAGCCCATGAGTGCAAGTTGACGAACGGAAAGTAAATTGAATGCAAGGGACTCAACAAGCATGACTTTCTCGATCGTTAGATCATGAGAAATGACAACCTTGCCGAGACCCAATACCTTAGAATGTGATGCATCACCCCACTTGACATTAGTGGGCATAGATGGAATCTCTTGCATGTCCACCACCAAGTCCTTGTTCCCGGTCATATGATTTGTTGCTCCACTGTCGAGCAACCATGATCCCCCACCGGAAGCAAACACCTACACGAGATCAATGCTTGGTTTTAGGTACCCATTTAGTAATGGGTCCTTTGATGTTAGTAACAAGGGTCTTGGGAACCCAAATAGACCATTCAATGTACTCATAAGAAGAACCAACAAATCTAGCATAAACATGTCCATCACTAGCACGGCACAACACATATGACGGGTTAAAGTCGCCGGCTTTGTTTGAGGAAATGCTTTTGCCCTTTTGTACATCAACTTCCTTCACTTTCTCCTTCTTCTTCTTAGGAGCACCCTCTCCCTCTTTCACTTAACGTTTGTTTGAGAGGAGGAGGACGATTGGTCTTGTTGTTCTTCTTCTTCTTGCTCTTGGACTTGGGTGCAAACCCAATTCCTTCTTTGGCCACAACTTCCTTTTGATTGCTCAAAAGGTCGTTGAGGTTTTTCTCACCTTGAATGCAAGACACAAGGCCTTTCTCAAGTTGATCCTTCAACTTGGCATTTTCCTCCACAAGATGCACATGCTCACAACAAGGGTTAGTAGCACATGCATTATCAATTAATACCATATGAGGAAAGGTGGCCTTTTCCTTGATTAGCTTAACTTGGAGTTGAGCATGAGACTCTTTGAGGCTAGCATGAGTACCCTTCAAGACCTTGTGGGCCTTGTCAAGTATCTCAAACTCCTCTTTGAGTCTAACATGATCAACCCCAAGTTTAGCCTTCTCGGAGGTTAGCACACGAGACATGACAAGAGCATGATCAAGATCTTTCTTTAACTTAGCATGGTCATCATTGTGTGACTCCTCAAGAGTCAAACGATGCACACGCTCTTCCTCAAGAGCATTAGAGAGATCCGATATCTCATCGGCATTGTCATGACTATGACCTTCCATCTTGGAGATGGTTTCTTCGTGAGCCTCGATCATGTCATTTGCCTCACCAAGTTGTTCCAAGAGAGCAACAAAGTGCTTCTTGGACTTTCCCTTGAGCTTACTCATAAAAGACTCAAATTCGTTCACTTCCTCATTAGACTCAACATGTCCATCAATGCAATCCTCCAAGGAGGGATTAGTAATGATGGTGGTTGTGATGTTGGGGGTTACCTTGTTTGAAGCTTTAGCCATGAGGCATCTAGCGGTGATGTTTTCGTTGGGTGATTCGAAGAGAGACACCTGGGGAGTAGCAATGGCAATGGACGCCATGGACGTTGTTTCTTCATTTTCATCATAATCGTCATCCTCTTGGTATTCTTCTTGAACCACCAACCCACGAGTGGGAGTCTTCTTGGCGAAGCTGTTCTTGTTGGGGTAGGACTTGGCTTTGTCTTTCCGAATGAACTTGCCACCATTGTCTTACCGCTTCTCGTAAGGACAATCCGCAACGAAATGGCTCACATTGCCACAGTTGAAGCAAGTTCTAACTCATTGCTTGCCCTTGACGCCACTTGAGTTGTTCTTGTTGAAGTTGGGTCTTGAGCTCTTCTTGCTCCAAAATTGTCTTGAAGCAAGGGCCATGTGCTCATGGTAGTTAAACTTGGTGTCTTCGGGGTTGCTTTCCTCATCTTCCACTTCTTCCTCTTCTTCCATAGTAACCTTGGCCTTCAAAGCAAGGTTAAGCTTCTTTGCTCTTTGAGAATGGAGCACCGCATTGTCGGCGGTCTTGTCCAAGATGCTCATTGCAACGAACTCATCCAACACTTCACTTGAGGTCATGGAGTGGAAGTCCGGTCGTTGACGAATGACGGAGGACATGGCCTTGTTGTAGGGCATCATGGCCTTGAGGAACTTCCGCTTGATCCAATTGTCATTCGTGTCCTTGCTTCCATGATCTCGAAGTGCCACCGCGAGTTTGCTCACTCTTCGAAAGAGCTCACGAGGTTCTTCATCTTCTTTCATTGCAAACTCATCGGCTTCATCTTGCACCACTTCATAGTTGGAGCGTTGAATTCTAGCACTTACACGATAGAGACCCTCGACACATTTCCATGCTTCTTTAGCCATGACATGGGGTCGAAGGTGAGGGAGATCTTCGGGAAGGATTGCATATTGGATGATGAAGAGAGCACTCTCATTGAATTGATTGTCCACGGCTTCTCGAGGGGTGAAGTTGCTTGGGTCATGAGGATAAAAACCTTCTTCAATGATTCTCCAAAGGTTAGTGTTCACATGTTTCAAATGACGCTTAAAGCGATAGACCCAATTATCAAAATCTTCATGTTTCTCATATTTAGGAGGTGGACCGGCATGATTCAAATGAGTGGAGGGGATTGGCCCTCGATAAACCGGGGGTTCCACATGGGCAAAGATGCCGGTGCCATTTCTACCACTAGTAGAAGGACTCTTTTCATTGTTAGCTTCCCCCTTGTCGGAGATAGCATCCGTCACCTTGTTAGTAGGATCACCCACTTTCATTGGCGCGGTAGATAGTTTAAGTCCCTCTAGAAATTCATTAAACATGCTTTTAACCTCGGCCGTTATGGAGGTTTTCAATGTGTCTAAAGCCACATTGAATTCCTCACGAGAGACCGAGGTTCCCCCCTCGGCCGAAGACGAGATGGGATTCACACCGGAGTGTTCCTCCACACCATCGTTGGTGTCAACCATACTCTTCGGACGCCAAAGTCCTTAATAAAGAGACGAGGCTCTGATACCAATTGAAAGGATCGATATGGTTGACTAGAGGGGGGGTGAATAGGCAACTAACAATTTTTAACCTTTTCTTTACCAAATTAAACTTTGCAACAAAATAGGTTGTCTAGATGTGCAACTAGGTGAGCAACCTATATGATGCAATAACAACTAGTAACAAGCAAGCAAGGGATGTAACAGCAAGTAAGCTTGCAAGAGTAAAGGCATGAAATAACCAAGAGTGGAGCCGGTGGAGACGAGGATGTGTTACCGGAGTTCCTTCCTTTTAAGGGGAAGTACGTCTCCGTTAGAGCTGTGTGGAGGCACAATGCTCCCCAAGAAGCCACTAGGGCCACCGTATTCTCCTCACGCCCTCACACAATGCGAGATGCCGTGATTCCACTATTGGTGCCCTTGAAGGCGGCGACCGAACCTTTACAAGCAAGGTTGGGGCTATCTCCACAACAATCGGAGGCTCCCAACAACAACAACAACACCACGAAGCTTCACCACAATGGAGTATGGCTTCGAGGTGACCTCAACCGTCTAGGGTGCTCAACACCCAAGAGTAACAAGATCCGCAAGGGATAAGTGGGGGGAATCAAATTTCTCTTGGTGGAAGTGTAGATCTGGGACTTCTCAACCAATCCCGAGCCAATCAACAAGTTTGATTGGCTAGGGAGAGAGATCGGGCGAAAATGGAGCTTTGAGCAACAATGGAGCTTTGGGGGAAAGAGGTAGGTCAACTAGGAAGAAGAAGACCCCTTTATATAGTGGGGGAACACATCCAACCATTACCCCACTAAGCAGCCCCGCACAGGGCGGTACTACCGCTAGGGAAGGGCGGTACTACCGCTGAGAGCGGTACTACCGCTACCTACCTAGCGGTACTACTGCTACGACGAGGGAGTCAAAGCCATCGCCCAGAGCGGTACTATCTGGGAGTAGGAGCGGTACTACCGCTCGGAGCGGTACTACCGCTTCTACTACCGCTTCTAGTGCCGCAAAACCCGACACGAGAAAACATCGTCTCGAATCGAGGCGGTAGTAGGCGCGGTACTACTGCGGTACTAGGGCCGAAACCCGCGAGCGGTACTACCGCTCTGCGGAGCGGTACTACCGTTGAGAGCGGTACTACCGCTCGGCGGAGCGGTACTACCGCTGGGGGGGCTTTGGCGGTACTACCGCTGTAGATCGCGGTACTACCGCTGGCACAGGCGAAGTAGGTTACGGAAGAGAAGTGCAGCTCCAAAGATGCGAAGGGAAGACGACGGGTGTGATAAGGATGTGTACGTGTTGATTCCACCGTAGTCTTACCAAAGCGGATCCCCTCTTAATAGTACGGTGACTCCTACGAAACTAGTCCACCAACAACGAAAAGCAGGAGCTACACCGTCTTGAATAAAACACCGAGGGGAGGAAATCGTCTCGTGCCAGTGGATGATTCTCTGAAAGAACTTAACGCACACGATTAGTCCGCAAAAGCATTGTCATCAATCACCAAAACCACTGGGGAATAAATATGCCCTTACAGCTCCCATGATGTTGACCCACCTATTGCCATGCTTCATGCTAGTGAGACTTCTTCATGCCTTGACTTACCTATTTATGATGAATATGATGATGAGCATGTTGAGTTGCCTAGTTGTGATGCTATGCTTCATAGGATATCTTGTGAATATTCTATTGGTCACGTCATGTTTGACAAACCATTGAACTTGTCATATGCTATGAGTGAGATCAACCATATTGCATCATTTCAATCTCAACATAGTAACTATGCATGCCCCATTAAAATAAATCCCATTTGCACTTATGGCATAGATGACGAGATGATGGCCATTGGCTTTTGCTTCTCTTGTGATGATATTGCCATGCTTCCTTTACATGATTTTCGCAATTCATCTACTATGCCATGCCATGATCACATTGCTCCAAATATGCATTGTTTTGAATGTTGTCAATATTCTCCATGTGATGTTTCCACTATTGCTCATGAGGAGACCCCCATAGTTTCCTCATACATTTTAGGAGATTTTGATCCATCCCATCCATTGCATGATCCCAATACTTGTGTGCACCACATGCTCCCCATGAATAACAATGCTCTAGATATTACTCGTGATGCATTACATCCTTTGAGTCTCCATTATGACATACATCATAACAAACCTATCATGATGGATGGCATGTTTCTATATCACGCATCTCATTATTTGAGCATTGGATATTTGGTGCTAACCAACACAAGCACGTATGTATCATGATGGATGATGTGTACATCTACCACGCACACACAATTTTCCCTTTGCCTTTGTTTTGTGTAGGTACTCATGTATACTTGTCAACCTCACAATCCCACGAGTTGACAAAACGAGCTCTAGAGAGCAATGATGACTTGGGATCCCATGGACTATCCTTACCACCGTTCCCTTCGCGCAAGGACTACGCGCAACTCCTCTACTTGGCTCTGACACGGCTATGGGCCATTTACCACTTGTCACATTATGCTCATTTTACCGTGTTCACTTTGCATGCTATGCTTGCTTCTATGCCTTTGCCATGCAATTGTGACCCTTGCTTGTATCTACCCATGTTTCATCATTATGCTACTTCTATGTGTATTTTCATGCTTGGTAGAGATCATTGTTGCTATTGCCATGTTTATCATGTGCCCCACGCTATTGACCTCATATCTTGCTTTCATGCTTGTGCTATGACATGTGAATTATTCATACCCACTAGTTGCACCAATGACATGTTTGCCATGATTCTTCCTAGTATGTTGCATCTTCGCACTACTAGCTTGCTTGACTTTATTGCTATGTGCTTGCTATGTTGCATCACCCATATTCCACTATTACTTGCTTTCTTGGGTTGATGACATATATGTTCATGCCTCTCACATGATATATCTTGATCATTGTCTCTTGTGTCCATTAGTTGCCTCTTTCATATCCACTTGTATTGAGTGCAACCATACTATGCTTATTGATCTTGGAGACTTTGACACCTTACTTGTGATGCATGCTTGTTTGATTGAGCCTATTGCATTTGGTTGTTCTCGTATCATATGCCTACATTACTATGCAATATTCTCTTGTCATTTCTTATGATGAACATGATACATACACTTGTTGGGTATCTTACCACACGAATGTTAGGTTTTGCATTTACGCTAACCTCATTTGTTTTTCCGAGTGTTTGTCATGTTCGTTCATTTTGAAGGAGTCACAAGGCGATACCATCATGAGACATATTGGTTATGTGAAGGCATACATGATGTACGACTCCAACATCTTTGGGAACTTTCTTGAGGTGAACTCCTTCTCTTTGAGCCATCCTCAAATACGCATATTGGATGGGTCACTCTTTCATTGTTGTCTCCTTCTTGTTGTCTACACGATACATCTCGTGAACGGAGGAGCGACATTGGAGATTGGCTACATGCACCTTCACATTGAGGAGCGCTCCCACTTATTGGATGCACCTTCGGCACTCCACTCATGCCTCGACATCAAGCTTTGGTACACCAACGCCTTCATATTTGTTGATTGTGCTCATACATGTCATGCTCGATGGACATATCATACTTACCACAAGTTTGCACCTCATGCATGGATTGACTCACATTATGATTGCCTTGTTGCATCTTGTATTCCCATGTCATCCATGATATATGAGCTTGTGCATTTCCTTAGCAAATTTGTTGTGATCTACCTCGATGGCATATTCATACATCATGATCATATTGTCCACCATCAATTGCATGATAACATATACATGTTGAGCATGCATTGCCATATTCATGCTATTGATAATCCGTCTCACTATGACATCATTTTGCACCGTGGTTGCATTGATCGTATTTACAACACATTTGTCTGCACAATGATTACATGTCCTCCCATGAATGCTTTGCATCTCATTCTACATAATCTTCATAAGCTTCATGCGCTTTGTCACGACCAATCTTGTCGCACGGACTCATTCTTACATGATGGACACTTTGTGTGACCTAACCATTGTATTTCCGAGTGTTGCTTGTGTTTGCTCTTTTTGCATGTCTATCACTCCGGTGACACCTTGGACTACTTGGATGGCGCCATGTCTTCAACTTCGTCCAACTACAAGTCCCTCTACGACAACCGTTTCCATGGTGATGAGGATCACAATCCAAGGTCGGATCTTTCCCAAGGGGGGGAGATGATGCGGAGCATCCCACGGTCATCCCCATGTAGACTCCGACTACTCTCCATACCCCAAGAGGACATATGACGAGACCTCGAACATACGCCATTGGAACTAAGGTGAACCCGCTCTTCTTCGAGAACATCATGAATATCCATTGGACTTGCTTGCTACCTCACCAAAGTGCTCTATGTGTCCTTAGGTATGAAGAACGACGACCACAAGCTGGTGAGGGACACCCCAAAGGAGTTGGAGAAGGACCACAAGGCCACGAGGAAGAAGAGGGAGCCCAACAGGAGCTGGACAGGAGGTCCCAGGTGACCCCGTGCGCACGGGCCCCCGAGACCCCGTGCGCACGGACTACTCAGAGAGTTTGCGCTGGAGCACCCCGTGCGCACGGGCCTGTACCGTGCCCACGGGACCCCCGTGCGCACGGGCCCAACTTACCCCATGCGCACGGGATCATCAGGATGGACGGCCATGATCTCCACTCCGAGCCCACCTTCCTCCACTTCGTCCCCAAGGCTATATATTCCGTACCTAGACCATTTGTTAGGGTTAGCAAAGGATATGTTAGACATATGAGAGCTTTGCTCCATGGATCCACTCCACTAGGAGATCAAGACCTCCTCTTGGAGTGACCTAGCTCAAGACCCCCTTGTGGGAAGGATCCCAATCATAGGATCATCAAGCCCTCATCTTCTTCATAGGATTTGGGATGAACTCTACCATGTATCTTATTTCCCTTTGTTGTTCATGTACCTTGTGGATCTTATGTGTTTGATTGTCTAGTGGATGTGTGATTTGACTTGTTCTTGAGTGTTCCTCTTGTTTTCCCTCTTTTGTTCATCTTGTTCTTGGGGATTCCCCTCCAATTCGTGAAAGATCTCCCCATAGGGTTCCACCCTATATCAACTCCTCACTTGTGTGACCATTTGGGCTGCGACCAACTCTCAATAGCTTCAATCTTGGCTTTGTCAACTTCAATTCCCTGTGGAGTACCTACATAGCCAAGAAAAGATACTTGGTCGGTGCAGAAGGTGCACTTCCCAAGGTTACCAAACAAACATGCATCACATAGAGCAATGAAAACAGCACATAAATGTTCCAAATGTTCCTCCAAAGATCTGCTGTAAATCAGTATATCATCAAAATAGACTACCACAAATCGTCCAATGAAAGCATGTAAAACTTCGTTCAATAATCTAATGAAAGTACTAGGTGCATTAGTTAACCCAAAAGGCATGACTAACCACTCATATAATCCAAACTTAGTTGTAAAGGCTGTTTTCCATTCATCCCCCAATTTCATACGAATTTGATGGTATCCACTACGCAAATCAACTTTGGAGAATATTGTAGAGCCACTCAATTCATCAAGCATATCATCTAGCCTAGGAATAGGATGACTAACGAATAGTAATATTATTAATGCCTCTACAATCAACACATATACGCGATGTACCATCCTTTTTCGGCACTAGAATAATAGGAACAACACAAGGACTAAGGGATTTGCGTATATAACCTTTGTCGAGAAGCTCCTGTACTTGACGCATAATCTCCTTCGTATCCTCTGGATTGGTACGGTATGGCGCACGGTTTGGCAGTGAAGCACCGGGAATTAAGTCAATCTGATGCTCAATCCCTCGAATAGGCGGTAATCCCGATGGCACGTCTTGTGGAAAGACGTCAGTGAACTCCTGCAAAATGTTAGTGACAACAGGAGGCAAAGAGGAAGGCACGTCCTCAAATGAAAATAATGCCTCTTTGCACACAAAAGCATAGCAAATAGATTTGCTGAAATCTAGCTCATCAATATCAGATTTAGTGGCAAGTAAACATGCACTTTTCAATTTAATTTCAGAAGCAACACTAGATGGTTTACTATTAGGCTTCATTTGTTGCTCAAATTCTTTTGCCACAATCTGATTTTCACTCTTATTTTTCTCCTGTTTTGCTTTATTAGCTCTATTAATATCATCTTTCAAAATGGAATCAGGATTCATAGGAAGCAAAGTAATATTTTTATCCTTATGAACAAGAGTATACTGATTGTTTCTACCATTTTTATCAAATTACCATGGTCGACCAAGTAATAAGGAACATGCTTGCATAGGTACCACATCACAATCAACATAATCAGCATATGTAGAGATACTAAAATGCACACGAACGGTACGTGTTACCTTAAACTTGCCGCTGTTGTTGAACCATTGGATGTATTAAGGATGTGGATGTGGTCTTGCGGTGAGAGATAGCTTCTCCACCATCTCCATGCTAGCCAAGTTGTTGCAGCTCCCTCCATCTATGATGACGCGCACAGAACGTTCCTTCACAACTCCGTTTGTATGGAACAACTTATGCCTCTGATTTTGCTCAGCTTGTGTGACCTGCACACTCAAAACACGTTGAGCAACTAAACGTTCATACCTGTCAGCGTCTTCAGGAGCAATGTATTGCGTTTCATGATCAGAATCATCTCCACCATGTTCTTCACGTGTAATAAGAGCCAAAGTCTCCTCATCATAGTCACTAGCGGACTCATACCCACCATCCTCAGTAGCAATCATCACACGCTGAGATTTGCATTCTCTCGCATAATCACCTCTTCCCTTACAACGACGAAAAATAATATCACTTGTGTGCCCTGTTGATGCCATGGAAGAAGAAGAACTCTGTGCAGGCCCGGCAGGTACGCTCTTGGCAGATAATGGTGGTTGTGCCTCCTTTCTTGTATCACGGCTGGAGGTGGCACCTGATGGAGGTGCTGGTGCAGTGGAAGTAGAAGATGCATGTGGTGTCCATGATGAAGGTCGACCTGCAGAAAAGTTAGTTCGCGCCAATGCTTGTCGATCCTGCACTTCACGTTCAGCTTTACAAGCAAGATGGAATAAACAAGTGATACTAGTATACTCCTTATACTCTAGAATGGTCTGAATCTCTCTATTTAATCCACCCATAAAATGTGCAAGCATAGCTTCATTCTCCTCAACAATACCACATCTAATCATGCCAGTTTGTAATTCCTGATAATATTCTTCTATAGAATTTTTTCCTTGTCTTAAACGCTGCAATTTTTGAAGCAAATCACGTTGATAATATGGTGGAACCCAACGAGTACGCATAGCAGTTTTCAAAGCAGCCCAAGTAGCTGGAATAGGATATAATCTACAATGTTCAGACCACCATACACATGCAAAACTAGTGAAAGCACAAACAAAGAACAACCCGTCTCTCCTCGGGATATTGTAAACATGTAAAACGTTGTTCAGTTTCTAACTCCCAAGTAAGATATATATCAGGAACATATCTACCCTCAAATAGTGGAATATTCAATTTCAGTTTAGGAACATGGTCATGATCTCATACCTGAGGTGGTGGTGCAGGCCTACCATTGTGATTATATACCTGAGGTCGACCTGGTGCTGGTGGTGCTCGTGGCTGCACGTAGTTCTGATTTTGATCAACCTCATCCTCATAATCGCCCGCATACTCATCTTCCTCCTGGGTACCAGCAGCAGCAGTAGCAGGAGCCAAAGAAGCATCAACAACAGGTACAGCAGCACCAGAAGTTTGGCCTGGCTCAATGGGAAAACACTGTGCTCGCCCTACTATATCGCGGCGTAGAACTGGTTGTAGGAGACATTTGAGTAATTCATCGAACTTGGCGTCCAACTTGGTGTCAATTGTCTTCTCAATGTCATCCATCCTCTCCAATGCCTTTCCAAAGCTGGCCATCACATCTTCCACCTGTTGACCCAACATTTGATGAAACTTATCATGAAGCTCCTTGTTCGTCATGTTCTCCCAGTCAATCGCGTCGGCTTGTGATCCTGCCATGGTTAGTAGCAATAGAAACACAGAAGAATATGATCCTACAGACTACTAAGAAGTGGTGGTGATGGTGGTGTGTCACAAATCCTTCAAGCGAATCTCAAATTCTTACCAGTTCTTACCCAGCAACAGGTGGTGATTGGCAACCGTTGTATTCAGAAGTCTAAAAGCTTGGATAGAGCGATTACCAGGGAAAGTCAAACGCACGACGTAGATGTATGTGGAGCTGGGAAGGCTTATAATATGGTAGCAAAAGCGTCAGCAATAATCAATTCAGAGATGTAAAGTGGAATAAACGCTCAACGACGGTACTGTGCTGGTCCTAGGCTAGACTGTGCTAGAGACACGAGCCTAGAACACTAACAAAATCACGGCGCTGCATGTAAACAAGGGAGGAGCACGCTCTGGATTTTTTTTCCTTTTTTTCACTTTTTTTTGCACTTTTTCCCTCCTTTTTTTGCTCCGCAACAATTTTTTTGAAAAAGTCTACAAATGGCCTAAAAACTGCCTAGCCAGAATTTTCCAGACTTAGTTTTTTTAAACTGGAACTGTTTTTTCTACTGCGGGTAGCACGAAAGTTCGGGAGTCCTACTCTGTCCCGACTCGGAGTATGTGATGCGGAGCATCCTTCCATCATCCCGATGGACTCTACATCAACACCTCTAACCCCACAAGGACCTATGACTCGAGCACGTGCAAGAGCTCTTGAAACCGAGGTGACATCACTTCTCTCACAATTCCCTCTCGATTCACATGAGACATGGTTACTACCTCAAACAGAAACACTATGCATACTCAGGTACCAAGGAGTCAACCATGAAGAAGCTAGGAAGCAAGGAGAACCGGAAGCGGAAGACATGCATGAAGACGGAGAGGAAAAATCACCAAGGACCAGGATGCCCGGATGATCCGAACCCCGGCCCGGACGATCCGGACAGAGCCCGGACGATCCGGACCCAGGCCCGGACGATCCGGCTAAATCACCCGAAGACTCCCGAAGCTCAAACCTGAAGCCCGATCATCCGGACCCCGTCCCGGATCATCCGGACCCCTCCCGGACATCCGAACCGCCAGCCAGACATCCGGCCCGTCGCCGCCACCAGCCGAGCCTCCAACTCATCCGGGCCACCACCCAGATCATCCAGACCAGCCCGGATCATCCGGACCCCCGTCCGGATCATCCGGCCAGCGCCTGTGTGCGCGTGTTGGGCTGAGCCCATGTACCCCTTCGTCCCCAAGTCTATAAATAGGACCCCCTCTCCTCACTTTGAGACTTAGCATTGCATTAGCTCATATTTGTGTGAGAGCCTTTGCTCATCCACTTGGTTACTTCTTCTCGGAGCTCAGGACCTCTTCGGAGAAGATCCCCCAAGCGGATTCAAGACCCCTCTTTAGGGAAGAACATCAAGGCCTCCTCTTGCAGATGAACGGTTCCTTTGTATCCTTACCTTAGTTGACTTTGTATCTTGTGGATCTCATATGTGTATGGTGATCTAGCACTTGTGTGATTGATTCCTTGTTGGTTGAGTGTTTCTCTCTCGTTTTCCCCGTGTTTCCCCTTGTGCTTCCGCGTGTTCTTCGTGATTCCCCCCGTAGGATCCACTCCAAACGTGAAAGATCGACGCTATAGGGTTCCACCCTACATCATATGGTATCATGAGCCATGTTGACCACGTTTTTGGAGCCCCTACCCTGTGATTTCTAGCTTGATTTTGTTGTTTTCGTCCTAAATCCGAAAATCCCCACCAAAAATAACCCCCAATTTTTTTTGTGATTTGTTAGTTTTGATGATGTTTTGTTGATTTTGATCCGTGGATTCGGTGTGTAACTCGTGGACCTTGCTTTTCCCCACCTTCTCCCCCTCGAAATCCATCCAAAATCCGCGAAATCGTCAAATTTCTCCTTGTTTTTGTGTTCTTCCCGAGCAGTTCCGGTGCGAGATTGACCTGCCCGGATCATCCGGACCCTGACCCGGATCATCTGGACACGCCCGGATCATCCGGCTCCTGGCCCGGATCATCCGGCTTCCTCTGCCGAAATTGTAGTTGTGCAGTCCTCCTCCACCACCACCACCACCTACACCTACATACCACCTCCCCACTACAACCAACACCACTTCCACTTGCCAAAACCCCACGACACAACCTCCGTACTACCATTCGAATTTGGGTTCGAGAATTTGAGTTGAGATTTCCGTGTCCTATTGTGTTTCGGCTATTTAGGTGCGGTGAGACATCAACAACAAACGCTCATTTTCGTCGACTACTCATCTTCGCTACGGACGGTAACCTCGACGACATCTTTGTCATACCTTGCAATTGCATTGATAACCATCATAGACCATCTTTTGCGTTGCTTACCCATCGAGACTAGCCTTTGAGTATTGCCGGCAACAAGACTTGTGCACATTAGTTACATACATCATATCATACATACCTTCGTGGTGCATATCTCAGAATCAACTTGTGTGTCACAAAGTTGTCATAGCATACACAATTGCTATCTTGGTTCGTCAAGTTTGCATAAGAAAAGAGCTCAAAAGAGAAAGAGCCACTCAAACTTTTAAGCAAAGAGGAAAGATAAGCAAAGAGCTTATAAGCAACAAGCATAGCATCATACAACATTAAGATTGTCATATAAGATCATCTTGGATCATTGCACCGAAATACCATACACATAGCATACTTGGGATAGAGATCGTTGCATTTTTGCCTAGTAGGTTGTGCACAAGCTCCGTATCCGCCTATTGTGCAATCGTGCTAGCGTCTCTCTAGTATTGTGCAACAAGAGCATTTTCGTGGATTCCACATTTTGGCTCACTTTTGGTTTGCACAATCCCATTTATCTATTTGCGTGTGTGTTTCCGTGTACCACTACTTTCTTGGTCTACTTGTTGCATATGCGAATTTGCGACTCTTCTTCAACATTTTGAGTCAAGCTAACGATTGCAATCAATTTTGTGCCACCATCCTAACCAAGCTCCACCAAAAGCTTTTACTTGTGTAGGTGTGAGAATCGACAAGGATCGGTACCAATAGTGCTATTTCATTGTCCACATTTGAGTGAACTTGATTCATCTTCAACTTTGGTCAAAGGTACATTGGTATTAGTTCTTCTCCTTCTACCACTCACAATTTGCTTGAAATGATGGATAGGCCAAGTTCTTCTACAAATCCACTCTTCATCGAGCAAGACGACAACATGTCATCATACGTCACCAAGAGCCACCTCTTTGGCACACAACGAGCTCTCCATCAAGAGCAACAAGCAATGAGCGAACGCATCGACAACCTCGCCACCGACTTGCGACTCTCCGAGCAACATACAAGAGACTACTTCGACAACAAGCTCGATGCGCACAAGAAAGAGAACGATGCAAGAATGGACGAGATCCGCGCCTTGTTGGTGAACCGGCATCCTTCTACATCCTCACACTCAAGACGAAGCCACTCAAGTCGCCACTCCGACGACTACTTCTCCGACACAAGTACACCGTCATCGAACATTCTTCGACGAGCCGCGCGTTAAGACCGTCATGCATCTCGCAACCCGCTACACGACAAGCAGTCCCAAGAGCAAGTTGATGAACAAGTTCCTCGTCCTCAATCAAATCAAGTAGCGTTTGCTCAAGCTCAAGAACGACAATGTCTTCGTCGCCAACAAGAACAAGAACGAGCGCGCCTACATCAAGAGCAACAAGACGCCGAGGCCCAACGTCTTCAACAACAACAACGAGAAGCACAAGCTCTTGAGGCGGAACGTGCCCTTCAAGCATCAAGTCGAGCTATCGCCAACCGCAATCGCGAAAGGCGCAATCAAGAGGAAGCCCTTCGAGAAGAAATCCAAGAGAGGAACTACCATCCGCGTGCGCAACGTCAAGCCCCACAAGCTCCTTCACAAGCTCCTCAAGCTCAACCCCAACCTGAAGGTCAACAAGAGCAAGTTGATAATGGACTTCCTCCATGCCAAGAGCAACATGAGGATGATTACCCTCCACGTCAAGGGCATCATCATCACCATCGTCCACAACACAATGAAGAGCAACGATATCGCAAGCTAAAGTTCACAATGCCCAAGTTCAATGGAAGCAATGATCCCGAAGAGTACCTCTCATGGGCATTGAAGGTCGACAAAATCTTTCGTTTGCATAACTATGAGGAAGAGAAGAAGATCGCTATGGCATCACTTGAGTTCCAAGACTATGTGCTCATATGGTGGGAACAAGTCCTTGAGCGCCGACAAGCAAGAGGTGAACCTCCAATCACCACTTGGGCTCAAATGAAGGATGTCATGCGAGCATGCTTTGTACCCACCTACTACAACCGTGATCTCTTCAAGAAGCTCCAACTCCTCAAGCAAGGAACAAAGAGTGTTGAAGAATACTACAAGGAAATGGAGATTGCCATGATTCGAGCCAATGTCACGGAGGACGATGAGCAAACAATGGCACGATTCTTGAATGGACTCAACCATCCAATCAAGAAGATCGCCGACTTCCAACCCTACTCCAACCTCATTGAGCTTGTGCATCAAGCTACAAAGGCGGAACGACAAGTGCAAGATGACTTCAAGTACGCCAAGTACTTCCCCAAGACATACGGCTTCTCCAACAACCAAGCGTCAACAACTACTCCAACTTCGACATCAACCAAGCCTTCTCCAAGCAACGACGACAAGTCAAGTTACAAGAAAACTTCTATAAGTTCAAGTCGTCTTCCTCCTACTACAAGCAACCTCAAGCCGCGTGCTTCATCATCTACCCCAACCGATGAGACCGTCAAGACAAGCTCCTTCAAGTGTTTCACTTGCGGCGGCCGAGGCCACAAGTCATATGAATGCACCAACAAGCGCACCATGATACTCAACGACGATGACACCTATGACTCAATGAGTGAAGATGAAATGGAAGCTATTGAGCAAGTGGCCATGCACCGACGCGTGAATGAAGATGAAGATGATCAAGTCTATTGTGATGAAGATACAAGCCCCGCTCTTGTTGTCTCCAAGGTCTTGACACTTCAACATCAACAAGAAGAAGATCAAAGATGCCACATCTTTCACACAAAGGTCGGCATCAATGGACGATCCGTCAAGGTCATCATCGATGGAGGTAGTTGCCACAACTTGGCAAGCGAAGAACTATGCTCCAAGCTCCAATTGGTCAAGAAGAAGCACCCGCACCCCTACAAGGTTCAATGGCTAAGTGACTCCAGCACTATACGAGTTGAGCATACGGTCCAAGTATCCTTCAAAATCGGTGCATATGAGTACACTTTGGAGTGTGATGTGGTCCCAATGACCATTTGCCACCTCCTCCTTGGTCGGCCATGGCAATTCGACCGTGGTGTCTACCACAATGGGCGTACAAACCACTATAGCTTCAAGATGAAAGGAAAAGAATACGTACTACGACCCATGTCTCCTAGTCAAGTGATTGCCGACAAACAAGCCACCAACCAAAGAGAGAAGAGTGAGAAAGTGAGCCACCAAAAAGTGAGTGAGAGCCACAAGCCAAATTTGAGCGCCTCTTCGCCTAGACCACCAAAAGTGAGATGAGAGAAGTTGTGAGAACCCATCGCGTGTGATGCACTTTGTCCTTGTGTGCAAGGATGGAGATACAAAAACTAACACCATTCACAAGCTACCTTTGGTGTTTCAATCTCTTTTGCAGGAATTTCAAGATGTTTTCCCCGATGAGCTACCTCCGGGTCTACCTCCTCTTCGAGGCATTGAGCATCGAATCGACCTCATCCCCGGAGCGCCACTTCCAAACAAAGCTCCATACCGTGTCAATCCCGAAGAAACCAAGGAGATTCAATGGCAAGTACAACAACTAATCGACAACGGTCATGTACGTGAAAGCTTAAGCCCCTGTGCCGTTCCCGTTATACTTGTGCCTAAGCCCGATGGAAGTTTCCTGATAGAGGTGGGGTGTCCCGATCTTTCGATGAGATGATAACTATCGATTTGGTGGAGACGACTTTGACGATCCGAGTACAAACGTGCACGACGTTGCGCCTTAGCAATCGCTAAACCAACTCCGAGAGGTTATTGACCACGCCGGAGCACAATCAACCTGACCACGAAGGTCTATTCCTGCAAGCAATCAAAGAACAAGCAAGAATATGATAAAAGCAATCTGAATATTGCGAGTATATATGAAGTATTGATAAAGGTGGGGATCCGTAAACGGTCTTGGTCTGGTCGTTGGACACAAACGAAGTACACGAAGTTGCAATGGCTAACTTTTAACTAAACAAATCCCCCAGGAAAAAGCTACTAGATGGATCTACTTATATAGGAGCAAAGGGTGGCGGCCAAGGAGGTGGGAGAACGTCCCAAGGCAGCCTAAAACTAACCCTAGGTCATACAAGGCCAATGGGCCCAAGTGGAGGTGACGTAACACCTTTGGACTTGTAGTTTGACTCGGATTCTGGTGCAACGTCAGATTGTTTCGTCTATAACTCAACGCTCCGGACGTATTTTGAGGTGATTCCAATTGTGCTGGAAAGAGCATGAAATCTACTTTCCAACAAAAAAAGAATCACCCAATTCGGAGTCCGTATGAAAAAGTTGTTGGCGCTTTGAGTCAGGTATGTCTGTGCAGTCCGAATCTGAATCCAGACCGTGAGAGACTTGGACTCTATCTTCTCTTGGCCCAAAAGTGACGTGAGAAAACTTTTCGAACAGCACCTAAACTTCTCCTTTTCCCTTATCTTCATATGTGGATTTTACAAATGTCCCATACACCTGCAATTAGACAAAACACAAAAGTATGTGAAGTATTTTTGTTCTGGATAACATAAATATATTATTGAATAGTTTGCACTAGAAATCACCTGACAAATATGCATGTATGCAATATTTTTGGTCTTATCCAACGTAGTCATGTCCTCATCATCCTCCCCTTCTTGAAAACAAAGCCGTCCTCGGCGTTGCTTAATCTGAAATGTGGCTAACAAAAGAGACAAGGTGTACATGTTGTATATGTATACGTCATCCATTTTTACTTCCCTTGACTTTTGCATATATGACACATGAATAGATGAGTAAGTTGCATAGTTCATAAAATCTAAAGCCAACAAATTAGCACAAGAACTAGAAGGCATGAAAATATTGCAACTCAGTTTGCACATATAAGTGAAACTCTTATTTATTTCAAAAGATTGACAATGTTCATCATTAAACCATCCCAACGTAGGTGAATAAACCTTACTTGCATCAAATTGATATGCTACAACATGCTTAGATAAGCAAACATGCAATGAGTCATTCGACACAGAATCATCACCAAGATTAGAGGTCATATCAAAATGATTAAACATTGATTCTTTTGCATCAACAGTTAATTCAATGGGTGCACTCAAAATTGTTGGTATTTCAGTTGTTTGATCACATGACGCATTCATGACAGATCAAGATTCTCTAAAATAGGTGATGTGCTCAAATCACAGGTAACTCAACACATGATGCATTCAAGTTAACTAGGGATGCATCATTCTCATGTGAATTTATATCATCAATACCTTTTTGTTACCTTATGCATAAAGGCGTAGCTGATGTAGGTACAGAGCGTAGACAATGCACCATACTCTTGAGATGATGTCGCTCACAATCCGAGGTGGGGCTGCTCTAGTAGGTGCAGCGGTGGAGGAACCAACCGGCGGTGGTGAGCATGAACTGAAATAGTACTTGTTGTAGTCACCGAATGCATCCTCCTGTAACTGTCTCTCAAAGGTACAAGCACGAACATACATACCAGTAATGCAACGAGGAATATACTGAAATCTTGCCTGAATATCATGGTTCAAACCACCAAAAAATCTATTCATTGTATCATCCTTAGATTCTTCTATGTCACAATGATGCATATAAGATTTGAACTCTTTGTAGTAAGTTTGAACAGTGTTGTTGCCTTGTTTAAATTGTTCAAATTTGCGAAGCAATTCACGATGATAGTAAGGAGGGAAAAAATGTTGTCTCATTACATCTTTCAAATCTTTCCAAGTTGTGGGTTGGTTATCAATATTTTTCTTACAATGCACACTCCACCAAACTGAAGCAAAACCAGTAAATGCTCTAGTGGCAGCTCGTACTCGCTCAAGTTCAGAAAAGTCATGGTTACTAAAAACTTGTTCTACTTCAAACTCCCAAGCTAGATAAATAGCAGGATTAAATCTACCCTCAAATGACGGTAAAGAGATAACCTGACCATGTGGTTGTGTGTGTTGTCCCAACTCTCGTGATGGTGAAGATGTGTCCATCGTCCAAGAACTTCTATCTCCGAAACCTGTCATGATTAGTAGAAACAAGAAACAAAATTCCAGAATAATGTTCCTATGAACTACTAGGATGTGGTTGTAAAGTGCTCACATAAAGCAAATATCAATATCTTACAAGTTCTTACCATGCGGCGGTGGTGACAGGCAACCAGCGGTGTCAAGTAACTCTGAAGATTGTGTAAAGTGATTGCCGGGGAACGACGATACACGGTGTAGAAATATGTGGAGCTGGGTTGGCTATATATGGTAGCAAAAATTTAGCAATAATCAATTTAAAGATGCAATGTTGAATAAGCGCTCAACGACGGTCTGTGCTGGTCCTAGGCTAGACCGGACTAGAGACGCGAGCCTAGAACACTAATGAGGTCACGGCGTAGCACAACTAGCATCAATGGAGGATACTAAGTAGCTCTTGACAGCAAGATATAAGTGAAGATCACAACGGCGGTGAAGATAATGATGAAAAACAAGCGCCAAGCAGGACATACAACAACTCTCTCTCCAACTTTCCTCTTGAAAAGTTTGAGCCAATTTTCTGATAAATTCTTTCAAAGAATGCTACTAACTCAAGCTTTCCAATGCAAAAGAATCACTCAATTCCGAGTTGATATGAGGAGTCAAAGAATTCTAAAACCGGCCTGAAAAATTGGAACAAGCTGTGTTCACGAACTTCAGAGGGCAAAAACACCTATTTAGAAGCCGATTTTGAGGTGTCAAATATTGAACTTGCTTCTGCAACTATTTAGATGCGGCTCGTCTCTAGCTTCAATTTGAGTACTCACGGAGTCAAAACGGACTTCGTATGAGGAAGATACACCTGTTTTACTGAACAGTACGCAAAACAGATTCCAATCCGAATGCAGGTACGAGATTGATTCTAGATAGATCCGATTTTTTTCCTCTCTCTTTTTTTCTCACGCTTTCTTTTTCTTTTTCTTCTCTCTCTTTCTCTTTTTTTCTTTCCTTTTTCTCTTTTTTTCTCTATCTTTTTTTTTCTCCCTCTTTCCAAGACAAACTAGATAAGATGCAGATTGGATCAGGCGAAGATGTGAATGACCTCAACTATGATTATGACAATGAACAGCGCGTAGCACGTGGTGGAAATTAATAGATGGGATGGTGGACAGCGGAAGGGATAATGATGCAGCGGCGGTGTGACTAATGTGAACAGAACTCGAAACTCTAAAGGAACTAGACACTAAGACCAGCAACTGACACGACGATGCAACCGATAATTCAACTATGCAAGCAATGAATTGAAAATTGCAAAGGCTCGGTGGCTTGGATAAAGGATGAACAGATCTAACTTTTTGTGGCTTTTCAAGGACTATAGGTATGAATGACAGATGCGATCTAAACTATGAAAACTGTAAAATCTCACCGAGCAACCTGAAAACTGATACCACTTGATAGAGGTGGGGTGTCACGATCTTTCGATGAGATGATAACTATCGATTTGGTGGAGCGACTTTGATGATCCGAGTACAAGCGTGCACGACGTTGCGCCTTAGCAATCGCTAAACCAACTCCGAGAGGTTATTGACCACACGGAGCACAATCAACGACCACGAAGGTCTATTCCTGCAAGCAATCGAAGAACAAGCAAGAATATGATAAAAGCAATCTGAATATTGCAGTATATATGAAGTATTGATAAAGGTGGGGATCCGTGGCGGTCTTGGTCTGGTCGTTGGACACAAGCGAAGTACGAAGTTGCAATGGCTAACTTTTAACTAAACAAATCCCCAGGAAAAAGCTACTAGATGGATCTACTTATATAGGAGCAAGGGGTGGCGGCCAAGGAGGTGGGAGAACGTCCCAAGGCAGCCTAAAACTAACCCTAGGTCGTACAAGGCCAATGGGCCCAAGTGGAGGTGACGTAACACCTTTGGACTTGTAGTTTGACTCGGATTCTGGTGCAACGTCAGATTGTTTCGTCTATAACTCAACGCTCCGGACGTATTTTGAGGTGATTCCAATTGTGCTGGAAAGAGCATGAAATCTACTTTCCAACAAAAAAAGAATCACCCAATTCGGAGTCCGTATGAAAAAGTTGTTGGCGTTTTGAGTCAGGTATGTCTGTGCAGTCCGAATCTGAATCCAGACCGTGAGAGACTTGGACTCTATCTTCTCTTGGCCCAAAAGTGACGTGAGAAAACTTTTCGAACAGCACCTAAACTTCTCCTTTTCCCTTATCTTCATATGTGGATTTTACAAATGTCCCATACACCTGCAATTAGACAAAACACAAAAGTATGTGAAGTATTTTTGTTCTGGATAACATAAATATATTATTGAATAGTTTGCACTAGAAATCACCTGACAAATATGCATGTATGCAATATTTTTGGTCTTATCCAACGTAGTCATGTCCTCATCATTTCCGCTTGTGTTCCGATTGTAGACCTATAAATGCTATCACCGTGCGCTATAGGCATCCCATTCCTCGCTTAGATGATATGCTTGATGAACTTAGTGGAGCCAACTTTTTCTCAAAAATTGACCTTAAAAGTGGCTATTATCAAATCCGCATTCATGAGGGTGATGAGTGGAAAACTGCTTTCAAAACCAAATTTGGCTTATATGAGTGGTTGGTCATGCCTATGGGTTTGTCGGAAGCACCCGAAACTTTTGTGCGTCTCATGCATCATGTACTTCGTCCATACATTGGAATCTTTGTTGTGGTTTACTTCGATGATATTCTTGTGTTTAGCAAAACCATGAAAGAGCATCTTGATCATGTTAAGCTTGTTTTGCAAACACTTCGAAAGGAAAGTCTTTATGCCAACTTGAAAAAATGCACTTTTGGCGTCGACAAAGTGGTTTTCTTAGGTTTCGTTGTCTCTTCCAAGGGTGTCCATGTTGACGAAACTAAAATTAAAGCAATTAAAACTTGGCCCCAACCCACCAATTTGCAACAAGTGCGAAGTTTCCTTGGTCTTGTAGGTTTTTATCGTCGCTTCGTGAAAAACTTTAGCACTATTGCAGCTCCTTTGCATGCTTTGAGTAGGAAGAATACTCCTTTTGTTTGGGGATCTTTGCAATCCAACGCTTTTGATGAGCTCAAGTCTTTGCTTACTCATGCTCCGATTCTTGCTTTGCCCAGTTTTGACAAAACTTTTGAGGTTCATTGTGATGCAAGTGGTACCGGAATTGGCGGAGTTTTAATGCAAGAAAAACGAGCCATTGCTTATTTTAGTGAAAAACTCTCCGGTGCTCAACTTAACTATCCCGTATATGACAAGGAATTGTATGCTTTAGTGCGTGTACTACATGTTTGGGAACATTATCTTAGACCTCACGAGTTTGTCATCCATACCGATCATGAAACGCTTAAGTACTTGAAAGGTCAAACTAAATTGAACAAGCGTCATGCCAAATGGAGTGAATTTATTGAATCTTTCCCATATGTGATCAAGTACATTAAGGGTAAGGAAAATGTAGTTGCCGATGCCCTTTCACGCATATGCATGCTTGTCACACAACTTGAGTTGAATGTTATTGGCTTTGAGCACATCAAAGATTTGTATGCTAGTGATCCATCTTTTGCACCTCATTATGCTAAATGTTTGACGCATACATCTTGGGAACAATATTACCTCAAGGATGGTTATCTTATGAGAGCTAACAAACTATGCATTCCTGAGTCTTCTCTTCGTTTACTCCTTTTGCAAGAGGCTCATGGAGGTGGACTCATGGGACATTTTGACGCGACAAGACCTTGCACGCTCTCCAAGAACTACTTTTGGCCCAAGATGTTTGAGGCGTCTCACGCTTCACCACCCGATGCTCTACATGCCGCAAAGCTAAGTCAAAAGCTCAATCTCATGGTCTTTACATGCCTCTTCCAATTCCATATCAACCTTGGGAAGACATTAGCATGGATTTTGTACTTGGTTTGCCAAGAACTCAAAATGGAAAGGATTCCGTGTTTGTTGTTGTGGATCGATTTTCTAAGATGGCACATTTCATTCCTTGCAACAAGGTAGACGATGCTTCACATATTGCAAATCTCTTTTGTAGGGAAATCTTGCGCCTTCATGGAGTACCAAAGACAATCGTCTCCGACCGCGACGTCAAGTTCTTGAGTTACTTTTGGAAGACTCTTTGCGCCAAGCTCGGAATCAAGCTATTGTTCTCATCCGCATACCATCCTCAAACCGACGGCCAAACGGAGGTGACGAACCGGATGTTATCCACTCTCCTTCGCGTGTTGATCAAGAAGAACATCAAGGAGTGGGAGGCATGTCTAGCAATCACCGAGTACGCCTACAACCGTGCAAGACATTCGACTACCGGCAAGTCTCCCTTCGAGGTCGTCTACGGCTTCAACCCATTGTCCCCATTGGACATTCTACCTCTTCCTCTACAAGAGCGCACCAACCTCGATGCAAGTGCACGTGCAAGCTACATCAAGAAGATGCATGAAGATACAAGACACACCATCGAGCGCCAAGTACAACGACTAGCGACCAAGCTCAACATCAACAAGCAACCCATGATCTTCAACATAGGCGATCTCGTGTGGCTACACCTTCGCAAGGAACGCTTCCCCAACGAACGCAAGTCCAAACTTCTACCTCGAGCCGATGGACCCTTCAAGGTGTTAGCACGCTACAACAACAATGCGTACAAGCTCGACCTACCAAGTGACAAGTACAACATGAGCAACACCTTCAACGTCAAAGACCTCTCGCCTTTCCATGGTGATGAAGATCTTGATCCGAGGTCGGATCCTTTCGAAGGGAGGGGATATGATGCGGAGCATCCTTCCATCATCCCCATGGACTCTACATCAACACCTCCAACCCCACAAGGACCTATGACTCGAGCACGTGCAAGAGCTCTTGAAACCGAGGTGACATCACTCCTCTCACAATTCCCTCTCGATTCACATGAGACATGGTTACTACCTCAAACGGAAACACTATGCATACTCAGGTACCAAGGAGTCAACCATGAAGAAGCTAGGAAGCAAGGAGAACCGGAAGCGGAAGACGTGCATGAAGACGGAGAGGAAAAATCACCAAGGACCAGTATGCCCGGACGATCCGGACCCCAGCCTGGACGATCCGGACAGAGCCCGGACGATCCGGACCCAGGCCCGGACGATCCGGCTAAATCGCCCGAAGACTCCCGAAGCTCAAACCTGAAGCCGGATCATCCGGACCCCGTCCTGGATCATCCGGACTCCGCCCGGACATCCAGACCGCCAGCCGGACATCCGGCCCGTCGCCGCCACCAGCCGAGCCTCCAGCTCATCCGGGCCATGAAACGCCCTCGATGCGGCTATATCTCCCACGTGTCGAAGCACGACTTAGAGGCATAACCGCATTGAAAGCAATGTCGCAAGTGAGGTAATCTTCGCACAATCCATGTAATACATAAGGGAAAAGAGATACATAGTTGGCTTACAATCGCCACTTCACACAATTACATGAATAAAGCATTACATCATCCAGATACAATCAAGGTCCGACTACGGAACCAAAATAAAAGAAGAACCCCAAATGCGACAAAGGACCCTGATCGACCCCAACTGGGCTCCACTACTGATCAACTGAAACGAAACAACACAATGAACAAGATCTTCATCGAGCTCCCCCTTGAGCTGGGTTGCGTCACCTGCTCGGTAACATAGGCACCTGCAAACTGGTTTTGGAAGTATCTGGTGAGCCACGGGGACTCAGCAATCTCAACCCGCGAGATCAAGACTATTTAAGCTTATGGGTAAGGTAAAGGCATGAGGTGGAGCTGCAGCAAGCGACTAGCATATATGGTGGCTACAATCGCAAAAGAGAGCGAGAAGAGAAGGCAAAGCACGGTCGATAAAAGTATGATCAAGAAGTGATCCTATAGCAACCTGCGTCAAGCATAACTCCAACACCGTGTTCACTTCCCGGACTCCGCCGGAAAAAAAGACCATCACGGTTACACACACGGTTGATGTATTTTAGTTAAGGTCAACTTCAGGTCTTCTACAACCGGACGTTAACAAATTCCCATCTGCCCATAACCGCGGGCACGGCTTTCGAAAGATCAAATCCCTGCAGGGGTGTCCCAACTTAGCCCATGACAAGCTCTCACGGTCAACGGAGGAATAGACCTCCACCCAAGACACTCCGATCAGACTCGGTATCCCGGTACAACAAGACATTTCGACAGGGTAAAACTAAACCAGCAACACCGCCCGAATGTGCCGACAAATCCCGATAGGAGCTGCACATATCTCTTTCTCAGGGCACACTCAGATGAGTCTAGCTACGAGTAAAACCAACCCTCAAGTTTCCCCGAGGTGGCCCCGCAGGTATCTCGGTTCGGACCAACACTCAGAGGAGCGGCGGGGGGGGTTAAAATAAAGATGACCCTTGAGTCTGCAGAACCCAAGGGAAAAAAAAGGGCTAGGTGAGGCAAATGGTAAAACCAATGTTGGGCATTGCTGGAGAAGCTTTACTTAAGGCGAACTGTCAAGGGGTTCCCATTATAGCCCAACCGTGTAAGGGACGCAAAAATCCGGGAACATAACACCGATATGACGGAAACTAGGGCGGCAAGAGTGGAACAAAACACCAGGCATAAGGCCGAGCCTTCCACCCTTTACCAAGTATATAGATGCATTAATTAAATAAGATATATTGTGATATCCCAACAAGTAAACATGTTCCAGCCAGGAACAACATCTTCATGTCCCAACAAGGAACAATCTTCAATCTTCACCTGCAACTAACAACGCTATAAGAGGGGCTGAGCAAAGCGGTAACATAGCCAATCAACGGTTTGCATAGGAAAGGTGTCAAAGGTTAGGGGTTCATGACAATTTGGGAGGCTGACAAGCAAATGGTAGGCATCGTAGCATTGGCATAGCAAAAGAGCGAGCAAACTAGCATAGCAAAGATAGTAGTGATTTCGAGGGTATGATCATCTTGCTTGAAATCCCGCAAGGAAGAAGAACGAGTCCAAGAAGAAGACAAACGGACGAAGTCGAATGGATCCTCACAACTCCGGAGCGAAACCGAAGCTAACGAGAGAAGCAACCCGGAAAGAAGCAAACAACATGGTAAACAACCATCACATAACATGGCATGATGCGCAAACAAGTATGATGTATGTCCGGTTTAATGAAACATGGCATGGCAAAATGCACAAAACTACCTTACAAATTAAGTGGAGCTCAATATGCGACGAGTTGCATATTGACGAAACACCACATCGAATTATTTAGTTCTCTCTCGGTTATGCTACCCAACAATATTAAATGTTGATTAACATGGCAAGGGGTGAAGCATAACAAAAACTAAACCATCTAAACAATTTAAATGGGGCCGGATATAAAAACAACAAATCCGGTAAATCCCCATATGCATTTAGCAATTTAATGCAACAAGTTTTAAACATTTTAATGTTGTTATCATGATGCGGATGACATGAACAAGTTTTATGCAATTTTTTATAAAAAATGTTGGCATGAGCATGTTATGAAGCATTAGTAACCGTGGCGGAACGAAAAGGGTGCCACAGCGGCGAAACGAAAAGGGTGCCACGGCGGCGAAATCCGAAAATGACGCCACGGCAACATATCAGTGATCCGACAACTCCTCGAGATGTCGGTGCAAAAGAAAGGTGACGGGAGCGTGTGATGCAAACGATGGTGGGGTGATCCCGGATACCGGGTTCCCACGTGTCGGTGGCATGGCAAAAGAGGGGCGTCGCAAGGACAATTCGATCACGGTGCAAAACTCGAGCATCTCATAACCAAGCATGCATTCGTTCACGGACGGTCGTTTCGGTGGTATACCTTTGAAGCGTGTGTTTCGGGAGGAACGCGTTTCGTAGAGGAAGTAGTCGTTCCCGCGATGATCGTCGAGGGAAGTAGTCGTACACGCGTAGTGGAAGTCGTTGTTCACGGGTCGTCGTGGAAGTAGTTGTACACGGCGGCGGCGGTAGTTGTTCAGGGTCTTGGCGGGTCGTCGTGGAGCCGTACATGATCGTCGTGGTACACCGTTCGTAGATGTTCGGGCGGCGGTAGTTGTACATGTTCGTCGTGGTACTTGCGGTCTCGGCGACGGTAGAGGTACTTGACGCGGTCGTCGAACTTGACGATCCGAGGGGGTACTTGTGGTCAACGCGGCCTCTAGTGTACTTGTCGGTCCAGCAAGCGGAAGCAATTCGGGGCGGTCACGGTCTCGACAACAAGTCTTGGCGTCCCAAAACTTCAGGAGCGGAGGTACACACAAGCAACAACAACACCAACGCTGGGGTCTCGGTCATGGCCATGCCAGGAGACAACAGTGGCATAGCCGGCTTGGTGTGTTTGAAGTGGGCAGCTCGGGGCAACAGGAGGCCGGGGCTCGGCGTGGCTCCTCGGGGCGCCGGCGGCAGGAAACGACGACGGGGTTGCGAGGCGGACGGCGAACTCGCCAGGACGGCGGCGGCTTGGAGAAGACCGGGCGCGGGCGCGTCGGGGTCACCACCTCCGGCAGGGCCGTGGCGGGAGGAGACACGGGAGGCGGGCGACGGAGCAAGGCGGCACGGCGGCCGGTCTTGGCGCAGGGAGGCGCGCCATGGCGGAGGACGGCGATCCGCAGCGAGGGGACAAGCCTGGCGGGCGGCGCTGGATGCGCAGGCGCGGCGTCGGAGGTTAGCGAGCTCGGCGGTGGCGGCGCTGGAGGACGGAGCAGGCGAGCGAGCGAGGCGGTTCTGTGGTGGCGGCGGGCGCGGCCGAGGGCGGAGCTCAGCGCTGAGGCCGGCTGATGGGCGGGGCGAACCGAGGCGAGGTGGCGAAGGAGCGGCGGCGCTTGGCGGCGAGGAGGAGGTTGGGCGGGGCAGCCGGAGCAGATCGGGCACGGGTTCTGGTGGAGCTCGTCGCGACGAGGACTTGGCGAGGAGGAGCGGGAGACGAGCGAGAGGAGGAGGAAGATGGGATCGGGAGAGGGATTGCGGTATTGTGGGAGCGAGGGAGGCGAGGGGATCGAGAGGATCGGGCTAGGGTTAGTAGGTAGGGGCCGGCTGGGCCTAGGATTAGGTGGGTTAGTGGGCCGGCCTGGTTGGTTAGCACCCAGAGGCCGGCTGGGCTCTCTCTCTCACTCTAAAGCAAAATAAAAAAAAACAAAACAGAGAAATAAGAGAAAAGGAGAAAGAGAGAAGAGAAGGTTAGAGGAAGAATTTGGGCACGAGGACAATTTTCCCGGGCTCACAAAAATATGAAGAATTTAACAAAAATGGCCCGAGGATTTTTGGTGGATCTCCGGAAAATGATAGAATAAAAATGGCAAGGTTTTGAGGTCAACTCGGAGTAGAAAAGGCATGGGATTTAATATGCAAGTGTGTTCTGGTGAATTCCAAATCAATGGAATATTTTAAATATAGCTCCACTAATATCGGGAGGGTATGTTATAAAGAGAATCACCACGTGAATTCCCTCGATTTAAATAGATCAAAAGATCTATGCAATTTATTTAGTTGAGTTTTTTAAAAAATAATGATATGATAGCATGATGACATGATGCAATGCAAAAACAAATACATCGCACGGCGAAACTCGGAATAGCTGGAAGGCATCTGAAGCTCCGGTCTTGGGGCGTTACAGGCCACCACCCGGATCATCCGGACCAGCCCGGATCATCCGGACCCCCATCCGGATCATCCGGCCAGCGCCTGTGTGCGCGTGTTGGGCTGAGCCCATGTACCCCTTCGCCCCCAAGTCTATAAATAGGACCCCCTCTCCTCACTTTGAGACTTAGCATTGGATTAGCTCATATTTGTGTGAGAGCCTTTGCTCATCCACTTGGTTACTTCTCCTCAGAGCTCAGGACCTCTTTGGAGAAGATCCCCCAAGCGGATTCAAGACCCCTCTTTAGGGAAGAACATCAAGGCCTCCTCTTGGAGATGAACGGTTCCTTTGTATCCTTACCTTAGTTGACTTTGTATCTTGTGGATCTCATATGTGTATGGTGATCTAGCACTTGTGTGATCGATTCCTTGTTGGTTTAGTGTTTCTCTCTCGTTTTCCCCGTGTTTCCCCTTGTGCTTCCGCGTGTTCTTCGTGATTCCCCCCGTAGGATCCACTCCAAACGTGAAAGATCGACGCTATAGGGTTCCACCCTACATCAGTATGGCATGATCCCGAAATCCAAAACAGAGTAACAAAATACTGGACTCGGACTAGGACTGGTGGTGGAGATGAATCTGGTGGAACTCGGACTGGTGGCGGATATATGTTGTAGGTGGACTCGGATTGGCGTGATGGCGGCGGATATGTGGTGGCGTATATGGACTCGGATTGGCGGTGAATATGTGGTGGTGGTATATGGAAGCGGCGATGAAGTTGATGCGGTGGTGGCATATGGCAGCAATGATGATGATGATGCGGTGGTGATATATGGCAGCGGCGAAGTGACAACGTGTGAACAGAACTTGAAACTCTAAAGGACTAGACGCTAAGACCAGCAACTTGACACGACGATGCAACCGCAAATTCAAAAAAGCAAATACAGAAAAGATTATGCAAAGGCTCAGATTGGTTCGGATAGGATGAACTAACCCTAACTTTTTTTTGGCTTTTTCGTGGACTGTAGGTATGAAGAACAGACTCGATCTAAACTATGAAAAACTGTAAAATCTCACCGAGCAACCTGAAAATCTGATACCACTTGATGGAGGCGAAGGTGTCCCGATGTTTCGATGAGATGGTGGCTATCGTTTTCTGTGGGAGTCGAACTTGATGATCCGACTACGAATGTGCGAAACATCGCGCCTTAGCAATCGCTAAACCAACTTCCGAGGGGTTATTGACCACGCCAGAGCACGATCAACCTGACCATGAGGGTCTGTTTCCTGCGAGCAAACGAAGAACAAGCAAGAAACAGAGATTGCAATCTGGATATTGCGAATATAAGATGAAATCTTTATTGATGAAGGTGGAGTTCTGAGACGTCTTTGTCTGGTCGTTGAACACAAATGAAGTACGCGAAGTTGCAGCTATGGCGAACTTTAATCTAAACAAAACCCAAAGTCTAAACAGTGCCCTAAGGGCTGTATATATGGAGGAAGAGGGGGGAATTTCGTGGCCCTTGGTGGAGGGGTCCGAAACTAACCCTATCTCTTGTTTCTCCACACATACGGACTCTAAAAATAGCCTATACTTATGTATTTCGAAATTACATGGGCCTAGCCCAATAATAAGGTGATGCAGCACCTAGAATAGCCTCTGGACGAAATTTATAAAGTGGCATCTTGTATATTTCGTCAAAGGCTTCATGCACTCGTTATGGTGGCTTCAAAGCCCTGAAATCATCACTTGTAACTCTGTTCTTGTTCCCCTTGCGCATGCCATCATCTCCATGCTTGGTCTTGCTCCAATGTTCATCCTTATCCAAGCTAGGTCCTTCATTTGTAAGCAAAACAAATGTATCCAATTTAGGTAGCATCATATTCTCATGAACATGAGAATCATTACCAAGAAACAAAAGTACCTGGTAATTTAATTGGTGTGCGCGAGCTCTAGTAATTGGTCCAGTATGTGTGGGTGTAACAATAGTATTGATGTCCTCATCGAGGTGGTTGCCCGCAAGATCAACTCGGCGACATGGCAAACCTCTGCCACATCAAAAGGAAGGCAAAGCTCTGGGCTTGACAGGTGTAGGGGCAGGTTGGGGGTAGGGCCATGGGGTTCCACCGCCGTAGTCCCCTAGCGAGAGCAATATTAGCCGCCCTACTTCTACGCGGCCAAGAAGCTCGGCCGGTAGTCCCCAGCCTCACAAGGCGGAGGTGAAGGCAGCTTCGAGGGCGAACAAGTGGATGACTCGTAGACGCGGGCATACGCCCAGCAATCGGGCACATATGCTGGACAGTCAGGCATGTACACTAAACATCATGTCATGTACACCTAGCAACTTGGTGTCTTTTAGAGGTTTATGATATTGTTCTTGCAAGGTGATGCAAAGCAAAGCAGAAACAGAGGCTTGAAATATTGCAAGGTTGTCATGAACAGAGTGATAAAATGCAAGAGCAAAATAAAACACCGCAAGATTTCGAATAATAGTTGATGGAATCAATTTGGCTAAAGAGTCCTCGGGGAGTCAGGATTTCCTTTTAGTATGTATCTAACGTGACCTAAGCTTAAGCATATTTTGAGGTTTAGATTCCTACTCCAATTTCCATGTTTCTATAAGTGGGTGGAGCCAAGTACAACTACGTGCATACATGCCACATCCCCATATCACATACGCCATCATCGTTCATCCCCAATCCGGTTACAGTATGATGATTAAGGGTTTCCCCATGGACACAACTAAGGTTGTCTCCATTCCCCCTATTGCAATTATCAGGGAAGGAGGGAGATAGGCACTATCACTACCAATCTCCGCAACCCACCATCGCACCAATAGTAATGGCCCTCCATCCGAAGGGGCATATGTTGGATGGTCGAGTTCACCCAACATCCGGAATACCATTAACGTAAACATATAAAGAGGATATCAAATCCTATCAACATTCAATTCCTAATTATTTTAGGGTTCCTCCATATCGCCACGAACTAGGGAGATTACTTGCACATCAAGGCCATAAGCATTACGGGATGAAGAATGGTAAACATGGATGAAGTACCAAAGTAATAAAAAATGGAACCAGATGCACTAATGTATTATAGAGAGATGGAGATGAGATGGTGATGACGTAGACGGATGACGATGCCGCAGTCACTACACCATGGTAGAACTTAGGTGACACACTTCTGTGGGCAAAGGTCTATTAATCTCTACAGGAGAACTGTCGGCGTAGCTCTGAAGCTTTGTAATCCGATAATCGGTCGGCCAATGTACATCATTATAGACAAACTATGTGTCGGAAATCACATAACAACAATGTATATGTCGGGAACCACTTAGTGGCATATCATCTGTCAGTAGATGTGCGCACCCTGATAGTTTTTCAGTCGGCGTAGGTATGTACTTGGCGGCAGATTAAGAGTCGGCGTAGGTAGGGTGTATAGACACAGATTAACTGTCGGCGTATGTGGACATGTGTCAAACAACGAAAGGCCAAAAAATTGCCGCGCGAATTAGGCACGATAGCCCAAATTTTTTACTACGGGCGGCCCAGTTTTCACCTCACTTGGCCGAGTACCCCCAAACATTCTAAAAAAACTACCCCCAAACAATCCCGTAGCCTCACATCCACTCGCGTGAACCCTACCCGCCGCCGCCCCTGCCCAAAATTTCCACCGCCGCCGCCGTCCTCGGGGTCTCCGTCCGGACCCGTCCCTGCCGCCAGCGGCGCCCATAGCCCTGAGCTCCCGGCCCCCTCCGTCGCCTGCCTTTCCCGGCCCCTTCGCTGCCACAACATGGGCATCTTCGCTGGCCCGAGTTTCCACCGACGGCGGTGAGCATATCCCAGATCCCCTAACCCCATCCACTCATGCCTTCCCTAGTGCCTTGGCCAAGGACAGCTCCGTCCGCCGGGACCTTCACAAACCACCACTGGCCCTCACGAAGGACCAAGTTAGTGTAACGACCCTGCCGGATCGAAGCAAGGGAGGAAGGGGATCGGGAGGAATCAGATGAGCTTGAGGGAGAAGAAAGAGCAGGTGAAAGCTGGAAGAAGAGGAACGATACATGATTCAGAATATTTGATTACAATCACTGCCTGGCCTCTGGCCGCACACCAGCCTATATCTCTCTCGGTGGCCTAGTGCCCCACATGCCATACACACACACCTACACAAAGACTAGTCTTCCCTCACTGGTTGTGGCCCCTTTTGTTCTCCTCAGGTCGTCGCACCAGCAGTGCCTCACTGTCCGCCTTCTCCACTGTTGTGGCAGCAGGGGAGGAGGGCATGACATTTGCCCCTTCTTGGGATGGAGCTCCGTCGACGAGGTCAATGTCGGGGAAGCGTTGGCGCAGAACATTGTAATTTTCCCATGTCGCACTTGCCGGTGATAGCGTGCGCCAATGAACCAGAACCTGTGGGATTGCCGCATTGCCTTGCTTGACCAGACGGCGTTACAGGATGGCCTGCGGCACCAAGTTGCCAATTGTGAAGTCTGGAGGAGCTGGCAGGTGATTGAAGACCGGTGAATAGTCCGCTGTGAAGGGCTTCAGCTGTGACACATGAAAAACAGGGTGAATTTTGCTTTCCGGTGGCAATTCAAGCTTGTATGCCGTCAATCCCACCCGACTGAGTATCTTGTATGGGCCAAAGAACTTGTAAGCAAGCTTCGGGCAGGGCCGGCTGACAATAGAGGACTGCACATATGGCTGTAACTTCAAGAGGACTTGTGCACCCACGCTGAATTCCCATTCAGTACGTTTGCGGTACGCGTGATGCTTCATGCGTTGCTGGGCATGTAGGAGGTGTGCTTTGAGCATTTCAGTGAATTGTTGATGCTCAGCGGCCAGTTCCAGGATGGAGTCTGGTGTCTTGACAGTGAAGAGGTTGGGTAGAGCTCCAAAATTTGGTTCCACTCCATAAAGAGCCTTGAATGGAGTACACCCCAGGGCACTATGATGGCTGGAATTGTACCAGAATTCCGCCATGGGCAGCCAGCGCTTCCAGCGGTGCGGTGTGTCATGGACGGCACAACGTAAGTAATGCTCCAAACACTGATTGACACGCTCGCTCTGCCCATCTGTCTGCGGATGATACGCCGTGGTGTATAGCAGCTTAGTGCCGACGAGTGCGAACAATTCTCTCCAGAAAGCACTCGTGAAGATCTTGTCGCGGTCAGAGACGATAGAGTCCGGCACGCCGTGGAGCTTGACGACGTTGTCGAGGAACACCCGAGCCACATGTGGTGCTGTGAAAGGGTGGTGTAATGCCATGAAGTGGGCGTATTTGGTCAGACGATCCACCACCACGAGGATGACATCTGCACCTTCTGATCGTGGCAACCCTTCGATGAAATCCATGGTGACATCGCCCCAAGCTCGAGCAGGTATGGGTAATGGTTGTAGGGTACCTGAAGGATGTGTGTGTTCATGTTTGGCATGCTGACAAACGGCGCACTGCTTGACAAATTCCTGCACCTGCAGTTTCATCCCTGGCCAATAGAATAGATTCTTCAGTCTGAGATAGGTTGGTCGTATCCCCGAATGGCCCCCCACGGTAGCTGAGTGTAGCTCGCTGATTAGTTTTGTTTGGAGGGTAACATTTGCACCAATCCATAAGCGGCCCTTGTACTTGATCATGCCCCTGTCCAATTCATGGCCTTGATCGTCCGGGCTACGAACAGTCAATGCTTGTAACAACTCATTTGCTTTGGCGTCAGTCTGATAGGAATTACGAACCTCTTGTATCCAGGAAGGCTGACAAGTCGAAGACGTGGTCACAGAGAACAAATGGCCTATACGGGACAATGAATCAGCCGCGGTATTGTCAATGCCATGTCTGTATTTGAATTTAAACTGAAGGCCCCCCAATTTGGCCATGGCCTTGCGCTGAACTTCCGAGCTAAGCTGTTGTTCCCCAAGTGTGCATAGGCTCTTATGATCCGTCAGGATAGTGAATTGCCCTTGCTGTAGGTAGTGGCGCCAACGATCAACGGCCAGCATTACTGCAAGGAATTCTTTCTCGTACACTGATAGCTTCAAATTGTTGACACCGAGTGCGCGGCTGAGAAAAGCAATTGGGTGACCCTGTTGGGACAACACCGCACCAATCCCTGTGTCACACGCATCCGTCTCCACAGTAAATGGCAATGAAAAATCAGGGAGGGCAAGCACTGGTGTTGTTACCATGGCCTGTTTCAGTTTCTGAAAAGCTGCTGTTGCTTCATCAGTCCAAGTAAAACCTTTCTTGCTCAAGAGAGATGTGAGAGGTTTGGTGATAATGCTGTAGTTCCTAACAAACTTGCGATAGTATCCAGTTAAACCAAGAAATGCCCGGAGTTCTATGGGAGAGGATGGTTGTCGCCAGTGTTGAATAGCATCCGTCTTGTCGGTTTCAGTGGCGACTCCCTCAGCTGAGATACATGACCCAAATAACTGATCGAAGGCTGAGCGAAAGAGCACTTTGAAAGTTTTGCATAGAGTTGGTGCCTATGTAAGGTAGTAAACACTTGTCGCAGGTGCTGTAAGTGCTCATCAAATGAGGGGTTGTAAGTCAATATGTCGTCCAGGAAAACGATGACAAACTTACGCGTTGTTGGTGAAAGGACGAAATTCATCAAGCACTGAAAAGTTGGTGGTCCATTCGTCACCCCGAATGGCATCACGCGAAACTGGAAATGGCCATGGTGGGTCTTGAATGATGTTTTTGGTTCATCTTCAGGGCGCATCCGAATTTGATGGTAGCCCGCCCGTAGATCAATTTTGGAGAAAAACCGTGCGCCAGCCAATTCGTCAAGTAGCTCGTCAATGACCGGCAATGGGAACTTGTTCTTTATAGTGATGTCATTTAGCTAGCGATAATCGATACAGAAACGCCAGGTACCGTCTTTCTTCTTTACTAGTAGCACCGGGGCAGCAAAGGGACTGATGCTCGTGGTAATGAGGCCAGCTTTTAACATCTCTGCAACCTGGCGTTCAATTTCATCCTTCTGCAATGGCGAGTAGCGGTACGGTCTGACATTGGGTGGAGAGGAACCGGGCGTGAGATGAATTGCGTGATCAAACTCACGATGTGGCGGTAGCGTGGTTGGTTCCTGAAAAATGTCAGCAAATTCTTCGAAGTGCTTATGGCGAGGAGGCACGAGTCATCAGAGGACTCGGATTTTTGTTCATGTTGAATGACTGCAAGTGCCCACACTTCATTGCCCTGATTCCATTTATACAGCTGATCTGCATGCATCTCAGTAAGTGCAGGCTCTGTTGGAGTACGCACGCCCTGCAACTTGATGTTCATATTGGCTTGTCTGAATTCCATGGTTTTGAGTCCCCAATGACAGTTCATAGGACTGAATTGAGCGAGCCAATCGACTCCCAAAACTGCATCATAAGCGCCAAGCTCAAGCAACCGCATATCAGTGCTGAAAGTGTGGCCCTGACACCACCACTGTAATTGAGACACTTGTTGCTTGGACTGCAGGGTTTCTCCGTTGGCTACCCTCACTATGACAGGATCGACGTCCTGAATTTTATAGCCGGCACGCTCTGCAAATGCTGAATCGACGAACATGTGGGTACTGCCCGAATCCACCAGCAACAACATTACCTGATTGCCAACAAATGCTCTTAACCTCATTGTACCCGACGACTCCGTTCCTGCGATGGCATGCACGGAAATTTGACAGCAAACTGCTTCTTCTTCTGTATTTTCATCCAGCAACTTCAGAGCACATATGGCATCATCCGATAGAAGCTCACCATGATCGCCAACCTGAATGGTCAGAAGCTGACCCACCTTGTTACACTTGTGGTCCCGGGAATACTTATCGCTGCACTTAAAACACATGCCATTGGCTCGCCTGAATTCCCGCAGTTGTCGTTCGCGGCAAAAATCATCCGGGCCGCGCTTAGCACCATCAATGCGGGGTTGTACTGGTCCAGGAGCCATTGCAGGCACCAGGGGTGGAGGAATGGCGCGAGTATACACCGGTGGGCGACCCCGCGGCTTACTGTGCTCAGATTCTTCCTCCTGAATCCGAGCAAGTGCCGCTGCTCTGGAAACGCTCGTCGGCGCGTGCAGGCGCACTTCTGTGCGGACCTCATCCTTGAGACCGATGATGAACTGTGAGACAAAGAATTTCTGATTTAAGGATGGGTCCAGAGCAATCAGATGGTACATAATTGCCTCAAAGGAGAGTCTGTATTCAGAAACAGTGGAGGTATGCTTGAGATGATGCAGGCGATGCAGCAAAGCATCGAATTCATCCTGACCAAATTCAGTCTTCACTGCCTCCATGAATGAGAACCAATCACCGAGACCATGGACACGCTTGTGAGCTTGACACCAGAGCGCGGCGTGTCCCTCCATGTACAGCACCGCCGTGGACACCCACTGCTCCGGAGGTGTTTGATAGAGCTCAAAATATGTGTGACAGAGATCGAACCATAGCCGTGGTGCATCGCCACTGAAACGAGGGAAATCGTGCTTCGGCGGCTTGTGTCTGTAGTTGTCGCGCTCCTGGTGTTCCTCTCGATGCAGTGGAGGAGGCGGGGCGTGGTGGCGCTCCTGGTGTGCCTCCCGACGGGGTGGAGGGGGCGGTGGTGGGTTGATCAGTGGAGGCCCTTTGTTCACCAGCATCGCTGCGGTGGGTGCCGTCGAGGACGACGCGGCCACACGCGCCGCCGCTTCCGTGGCTTGCGTCCGCTTGACCGCATCCAGGCCGTCGCCGAACTCGGTCACCTGACTGCTCAAATGCTGAACCTCGGTCGACAGCGACGAGAACTTGGTCAGCAACTCTTCCAGCATCTTCTGGATTCCCTCCATGGCCTGGAGCACAAACTTAGTCTGCGCGGACGGAGTGGATGACGGCGCCGTTGCTGCCGCCCCAAATCAAACCTACCCCGCTTAGGATTTCGCGTCGGATCGCCGGAGCAATCCAACACCTTTCACGGTGGATGTTATGGCCGGATCGAGGGATTGAAGCGCGGCGGCGGATCGTAACCAGTCTCTGATACCAAGTTGTAACGACCCTGCCGGATCGAAGCAAGGGAGGAAGGGGACCGGGAGGAATCAGATGAGCTTGAGGGAGAAGAAAGAGCAGGTGAAAGCTGGAAGAAGAGGAACGATATAGGATTTAGAATATTTGATTACAATCGCTGCCTGGCCTCTGGCCGCACACCAGCTTATATCTCTCTCGGTGGCCTAGTGCCCCACATGCCATACACACACACCTACTAGTCTTCCCTCACTGGTTGTGGCTCCTTTTGTTCTCCTCAGGTCGTCGCACCAACAGTGCCTCACTATCCGCCTTCTCCACTGTTGTGGCAGCAGGGGAGGAGGGCGTGACATTTAGCGCCCTCCTCTTCCTCCTCTCAGGAAAAAAATCTCGTCTCCAACAAGCTCGGCGACGCTGCCACCAATGGGGCGATGTCTCATGAAAGGTTTCTGCAAACTTCGTCTGTTGTCACCAACAGCAATTTGTGCTATGTTGCGTCCCAGGAAAATTATCTTCTGCCACTCGCAGATGCCTACCTAGTTGGTTTTATCTATTAGTTTGGCTGACAAGCTCTAGTCTGTTATGTGATGCTTTATTTCTCTAAAAATGCTATGGATCTGAAAATTTTCAGGTATTCTGTTATGGATCTGGTGTGACTCTAATGCTGCTGTACTATTGTTATCATTGTAGACTATTAATGCATTTATTTCTCTGTGAAAATGGTTATGAGTTCTATGTGAAAATGATTATTATTTATCATTAACTATGTTTCTTACTTCCTGTGAAAATCTAGATCAAAACTCTCTTTGAATTAGTTTGTTATGCTTTAGTTAAGGAACGATATTTGTAGTAAGACAATGTAAATTGTGACCAGTTTTTATTTTTGGACTCTAGAGCTGCTTGTTCCTGGCAAACAACATATTTGTAGGTAATTATATTTGAACTGGAAACAAAGAAACAAAACCATTTGTTAGCTGAAGTGTAGATCATTCTTGTCCAGTTTTTTTGTTCTAAAGGCTGTCCAGCGTTGTTAAGTGTTTAACTATGGTCGTGTTGGCACAATTAATCATTCTCCACATGCTAAAAAGACAATTCCCTCTTGACCAGGTCGTTCCCATGTGTTGACATAATTAACTGTGGTCGTTCCCATGTGTTTGGCCAATCTGAATAGCAGAACAAAAACATAACGTTCTAAACCTTTAGATTCAGTATGTGGATCCATGCAAGTTTCATCACTGGCATCTAATAATATGATGATAAGCTTTGTTGTTTTATTTTCAGCTTGTTCTAGAGGCATGCCGCTGGCACCGGTGGGCCTTCACTGATCTTATCCAAGCCATTTGAGGATATGCCGTGGTAAGTCAGCAAATGGAATGGATGGATCCATCATTTTGCCATCCTGATGCTTCTCCAGGGTTTCCTTTTTGTTGACCACTTCAACTAATCCACATCTTGCAGTGCTAGTGCTTTCTGATTTCCACTTTTTTTCTCATGAGAAGTTTTAGTGGGAATACTAATACGTTCTGGTCATCGAATTATCTTAAACTAGGCCCGAGAAATGAAGGTTGGTTTATCACAAACAATATAAATATGTATTAGCTTACTATCTTGGAACATGAGCTATTTTCAGTCAATGCGTGGCGAGTCCACTTGGAACTTAATACGCACTGGTTCTTCTTCTTACTCTCCATGAGCCCCTTATATTACTGCTATATATGGTTTATGTGCCTACTTTTAACTCCCTCGACTGAAATTGGGCGTCTTTGTTTTAGCTGATCTGATACTGTGGGTGGGATCTACAGAACAACCTTGACATGTGTCTGCAATCAGTCCACATTCTGCACAACTCCCACAACTTGAACATTAAGCTCTTTGTCCTTCCGGGTGCATGGACCAACGCGGACTAGCTATAATGTGAAAATTTTGCCCAATTAACTACCAACATTGTTGCACTATAATTCGAGTAATTAGAACAATACGAGGGTACAGTAATTAGAACAATACAAATTGTAAAATGTTTGTCCACTCAAGCTTTTGCTGATATTTATTATACCTTGTATCAAGATGGATGAGTGCGACAACGTGTGCCTTTATGGTCTAGCATTAGAGTAAACCAAATGGTGTGGACGAAGAAAACACCGCACACATAGCTCTCTAGTCTATCTGAAATTAGAACTTATTTGTGAGTCAAGTTTGGCTGGAGCATTACGTGCTGACATTCTCTTGCCTTTGTTTGTAATCAAGATTCTATGCTTGGTCTTCTTGGTTTGACATCCAATTCAAAAATCTGTTCACTTCCCTGCAGCAGTCATAGTGGCAGTGGTGGAGCGTGACAAGCAACCAAGTGGCACCAAATTCAAACTAAAAGAAAAATATGTGTGATAAATTGAAAACAGGTGCGGCTTAAGTAAGGTGCGGCTTAAGTACTTCAATCTGAATCAAGTTTCTTTAATTGATACAATAATAGCTTGGCTGACCGAGTCGTAACATTTGAATTAAGCTCAGATGGATCACATCTTTTTACATGGCGCGCAGATGCAGCAGCAAGCCACCAGTGATGATCGGTGGTGCACAATACGGGTGGAGCATTAGATGACGAGAAGGGCAACATCGGTGCTGGCGTGCAGATGCAGCAACAAGCCATTGGTGATGATCGGTGGCGCACATGTCAGGCCCAAACTCTGAAGATCCCCTGTTCCTGCGTGCCAGTTTAGTCTACAGCCGTTCATCGCTCATCGGAGGGTCACCAAGCAAAGATAACGGTTCGCGGGTCTACATCGCTCTCCTTCGTCGATCGCCCATCCGACGGTTGTGTGGCGCGGGAAAAGGCTATTCATCGCCCGACAACGCCATGTGCCTTTAGCTTTCTGCTTTTTGCTTTCTAGCTCTGTAATGGCTATATAAGCCAGCCATCTCTTCCATTGGGAGGCATGTAATAGAATTATTGGGTGTGAACCCTAGCCGCCGGTGGCGTGCTACCACTTTCCCTTCCACTTGCAATGAAAACCCTAGCTAAATTCGCCCAATTCCTGTCTGAATTCTGCTAGTTCTTGCTTAAATTCAGTACAAACGGACTCTGGTCCTGACAATTGGTATCAGAGGCCAGTCCCTCCTCGGCGGCGGGGTTGATTGGAGCGCGGTAGGGGTTGGCTTCGGCTGTAAAATCCCTCTTCTAGCTCCGATCTGGCGGCGGAGGCAGTTGGCAGCGGCCGGAGTGGCAGTGTTCCGGTACAGTTAGAGAGACAGTCTGGTTGCCTGAGAGCACTTCTCTGGTGGTAAAATCCCAGCTCCTATGTTCTGACCGTGTACCATCGGAGGCAGGCGCAGGCGACGGCGTCGGCGGCGGTGACAAGCAATCCCACCCTCCCAACCCTCTATGGTGGTGATCGCAGACGGCGAAATCATGACGGGCCATGGTAACTCGGTGACCACGGCGGAATTGCAGCTCGAATCCCTCGAGTTGGACATTAAGACACTGCAGCGGAACCAAGAGGAGGATCGCAAGGAGTTCCAGCAATTTCAAGCGACAGTTACCAGGAATTTTGCTACGATGCAGAAGAACTTCGATAAGATCTAGGACAATTTCAGGCGCTTACTGCTAGATTCGGAACCAGCTCAAGAAGATGGGGAAGAAGGACATGGCAGTGTACAGGTGAAGGACAACCAGATCAACTCACCACGGGTGGCGCCTAGTCGACCCAAACAGCTACAAGCACCTACTCCTCCTTCAGTGGCAATGCCTGAAAAAGCAGCACCTTTGCCAATTGGAACAGCTGTTCTGCGTGATCAGACAGGTAAGGAGCTGAACTTGGATGGAACTCCCAAAATTCCCTACAGACACCCACACTATGGGCAAAACAAGAAAAAAGAACAGTTTCAGACAATGCAGAGAGATGTAGTTCGGCCAGAGGAGATGCAAGAAGATGAAGGGGCTGAGAATTATTACAGAAGAAGGAATGTTCTTACTGTCAAACCTGCTAAGCTGAACATTTCTAAGTTTGATGGGCAAGACCCGGAGTCATGGATACAGAATTTGGAGCAATATTTTGCTGCAGCAAGAACTCCAATTGAGCATAGAACAGAGCTGGCTATTTCATATCTTAAAGGCCCTGCCATTCAGTGGTGGAGGGGTACTTGATATGCACCCTCCAATGTGCCATGGCATAAATTCTGTTCTTACCTATTTGATAGGTTCTCTGTCGAATCAGCTTGTGATGTGGTCAGTAACTTTCATGCTGCACATCAAGCAACAACAGTGGCTGCTTATGTGGAACAATTTGAGCAACTGGTCAATGGAATGAGGAGAGAAAACCCTGCTATACGATGATTATTATGTCTCGGTTTTGTGTGGGGCCTCAATCCATATATAAGAAGCTTAGTGGAATGTTTCAAACCAAAGGATCTACAAACTGCTGTGTGGTATGCCAGAAGGATGGAGAAATCCCAGCCTCTGCCTCAATCAGTGCAAAGTAAGCAGTATGTGCCTCAACCAAAAAGGCAGGTCATGTTTGAACAGCCTAAAGCACTGGTTACAAATACAGTTCCCAACAGAAATGTGATAATACAACAGGCTAAGCAGAATCAAGTGTGTTATAAGTGTAGAGAGCCTTGGGTGCCTGGTCATAGGCAAGTGTGCAAAATGAGTCAGAGAGCACAAGTCCAAGCTCTACAGGCCCAGGAAGAAGGAAATCCTGAAACAATTTATGTGGCAGACTATGATGACACTGAGCTGGAGAGTCTAGAGCAGTTAGCAGATGACACTGTATTAAAGGTATCCATGCATGCAGCCATGGGAATTGGAGCTGCAAAAAATACCTTCATATTAACAGTGAAACTGGGAAGTACTCTGGCTATAGCACTAGTAGATAGTGGTAGTACTACTACATTCATATCTCCTCAAATGGCTAGCAAACTGAATGTCACTCCCAATCCCACTCCAAAAACTAAAGTAGTGGTTGCTAGTGGAGGTATTCTCTACAGTGAATTTCAGGCCAAGAATTGTCGATTATGAGATCTGAGGCCATGCCTTCCTTGACAGATTTCAGTCTTTGAAACTAAAGGATATGACATTATATTAGGAGTTGATTGGTTGAGGAAATATAGCCCCATTCAAATGGATTTTGTTAAGATGGAAATGAAGATATCCAGTCTTGCAGGCCAGTTTATAACATTTGTGGATGAAACAGTGCCTCCCACTCCTGTCACTGAAACTACTGACAACACAGAGAAACTAGTAGAACAAGCAGTGTGTGGTTTCTTCTTGTTCACTACTGCAGGCCCTCACATGGTAGCAGTTGCTCAAGAAATACCTGCTCCATTGAAACCCTTACTAGACCAATATGAGCAGCTGTTTCAGGAGCCTACTGAACTTCCACCTAGTAGGCCTTGTGACCACAGGATTCCTCTGGTGAAGGGAGCAAAAATAGTAAACCAAAGGCCATATAGAATTCCTCAGCATCAAAAAGAAATTCTGGAGAAAATCATACTAGAGCTACTCAAAAATGGAATTATCAGACCCAGCACTAGTTCCTTTTCTTCTCCTGTATTGTTGGTCAAGAAAAAGGATGGCTCATGGAGGCTCTGTACTGATTACAGGAAACTAAATGCTATTACCATAAAGAACAAGTACCCAATTCCTGTTATTGAGGATCTGTTGGATCAGCTAAAAGGGGCAAAAGTGTTCTCCAAAATTGATCTGAGAAATGGATATCACCAGATCAGAATGGCTGAGGAGGATATTCCTAAAACTGCCTTTGCTACTCACATGGGCCTGTTTGAGTATTTGGTTATGTCCTTTGGGCTTACTAATGGACCTCCTTCCTTTCAGGCTTTGATGAACCACTTGTTTGGTCTCCTTAAGTTTGTGGTAGTGTTCTTTGATGACATCTTGGTATTCAGTTTTTCCATGGAAGAACACATTAAGCACCTTAAGCAAGTATTTGACATACTGCAAACAAACAAGTTGTATGCTAAGTTGGAAAAATGCTCTTTTGGTCAGACAGAAATTGAATATCTGGGCCATGTCATTAATGCTGAGGGAGTTTCTACTAATCCTGCAAAGATTGAGGCTATTCAAGCATGGCCTGTCTCCACTATAGTAACAGAACTAAGGAGTTTCCTTGGATTAAGTGGATATTACAGGAGATTTATCCAGGGCTATGGGATAATTTGCAGGCCTCTCTTTGATTGCTTGAAGAAAGATGCCTTTGCTTGGACACAAGATCAGCAGAATGCCTTTGAAACATTAAAACATAAACTCACTCACACTCCTGTCTTGGCCCTGCCAGACTTCAAGAAACCATTTGTTTTAGAGGCTGGTGATTCTGGATATGGTTTAGGAGCTGTTCTGATGCAAGAGGGAAGACCACTGGCTTATTTCAGCAAAAGCATAGGCCCTAAAGCTGCTGCATTAAGTACCTATGATAAAGAAGCCCTAGCTATCATTGAAGCTGTTAAGAAATGGAGACATTACTTTTCTGCAATCGCCCTCATTATAAGAACAGATCAAGAGAGTTTGAAATACATACAAGAGCAAAAAATTACTGAGGGTATTCAACACAAGTTGTTACTAAAGTTACTTGGATACAACTTCACTATTGAATACAAGAAAGGAAAAGAGAATAAGGCTGCTGATGCATTATCCAGAGTTAAACATGCAGTTTCTGCCTTGTTTACTATAGCTGCATCTCCTACATGGGTTAAAGAGGTAGTTAACAGTTACAAGAATGATGACAAGGTCAAGGAATTAATTGCTGCATGCTCTGTGGATAGAAACAATAGTAGTGCTTATTCCTTTAAGAATGGCATACTGAGGTTTAACAACAAAGTTGTAGTGGGCAAGACCACCAAGTTGAGGCAGGAAATTCTAGCAACTTTTCATGCATCTGAGCTAGGAGGACATTCTGGGGAAAGAGCCACTTGTCACAGAGTCAAATTGGTATTCCATTGGCAAGGCATGAAGCAGGATGTGATCACATTTGTAAAAAACTGTCCTGTGTGTCAGTTGAACAAGGCTAAACATACACCTTATCCTGGTTTGCTGGAACCCCTTCCTGTACCTGATTTTGCATGGGCTCATATCAGCATGGACTTTGTAGAGGGCTTGCCTACTTCAGAGAACAAAAACTTAATTCTAGTGTAGTTGACAGGTTCACTAAATACTCTCACTTCATTGCTATGAAGCACCCCATTACAGTGCAATCTGTAGCAAGAGCCTTCTCTGACAATGTATTTAAGTTGCATGGCATGCCCTTGGTGATTGTGACTGACAGAGATAGGATTTTCACCAGCAATCTATGGCAGAGGTTGTTCAAGTCACTCAACATCAAGCTACACATGAGTACTAGCTACCATCCACAAACAGATGGGCAAACAAAGAGGGTCAACCAGTGTTTGGAGAACTATTTGGGATGTATGTGCTTTCAGCAACCAAGGAAGTGGCATGGGTGGCTGTCATTAGCTGAGTGGTGGTATAATACTTCTTTCCATACATCTTTGAAAATGACCCCCTTCCAAGCCCTGTATGGTTTTCCTCCCCCAATGGTAGCTGAATCTGCTCTACCTGACACTATTTGTGAGGATAATGAGAATCTACTGCAGAACAGAGAGCTAGCAGTGGAAGTGATCAAGCAAAACCTCTTGAAAGCACAATCAAGAATGAAGTTCTTTGCTGATAGAAACAGAAAGGAAAGGGAGTTAAATGTGGGAGAAATGGTCTATCTTAAGCTCCAACCTCACAGACACACTTCTCTCAGTTTACACAGGCACATCAAATTGCACTCCAAGTTTTATGGACCTTTCAAAATTCTGAACAAGGTTGGAAAGCATGCATACAAACTGCTTTTGCCTGAAGACTGTCAGTTGCATGACACATTCCATGTGAGCCAGCTAAAGAGGCATATTGGTCCCAAAGTAGTGCCCTCCTCCAATCTTCCCCTGGTTGGTCCTGATGGTCTCATAAGAATGGAACCTGAGGCTGTGTTGGAAAGAAAGCTCATTCCTAGGAAACAGGGCAGTATAAGCATTCCGGTGGTCAGATGGTTGGTTAAATGGGCAAATCTACCTCCAGAGGAAGCTACTTGGGAGGATTCAGCTTTCATACAGAAAGTTTTCCCTGCGTTTAGAGCTTGAGGACATGCTCCAGCTCAATCGGGGGGTATTGTCAGGCCCAAACTCTGAAGATCCCCTGTTCCTGCGTGCCAGTTTAGTCTACAGCCGTTCATCGCTCATCGGAGGGTCACCAAGCAAAGATAACGGTTCGCGGGTCTGGATCGCTCTCCTTCGTCGATCGCCCATCCGACGGTTGTGTGGCGCGGGAAAAGGCTATTCATCGCCCGATAACGCCATGTGCCTTTAGCTTTCTGCTTTTTGCTTTCTAGCTCTGTTATGGCTATATAAGCCAGCCATCTCTTCCATTGGGAGGCATGTAATAGAAGTATTGGGTGTGAACCCTAGCCGCCGGTGGCGTGCTACCACTTTCCCTTCCGCTTGCAATGAAAACCCTAGCTAAATTCGCCCAAATTCCTGTCTGAATTCTGCTAGTTCTTGCTTAAATTCAGTACAAACGGACTCTGGTCCTGACAGCACAATATGGCAGGAACATGAGATGACGAGAAGGGCAGTAGCAGTGCTGGCATGCAGATGCAACAACAAGCCGCTGGTGATTATCGGTGGCGCACAATATGACAGGCATTAACATTCGTGGCGTGCAGATGCAGCAGCAAGCCGTCGGCTGATGCTTAGTGGGGCGCAGCACGACATGATAAATTGATGACAGAGAAGGTGGTGTCACACCCCTGTTTGTCCTCCATGAGCCTCCGCCAGTGCATAGAGGTACTACAACATACTGCATACATCAAGTTTACTGTTTTTGAACTTCAACACATACTTGACAAACTTGTGTATATGTGTTTTATTTCTGAAACTATACTGCAAAAGTTGTATTTTAATTGATTATTCTCATAATTTACTGAGACAACATGGGTATGATTCTAATCCAGTCAAATGTAAGTGGCATGGCTTGCCTCATATTAGTTGGCTTCAGTGTTCTCCCATCCTCTGATCTGCTAGGTTTCTCCATTGATGCATTTAAGTGATTTTTGATGTCCTGCTATTAAGTAAATAGTCTGTGCTAAAACTTGTGTATATGTGCATCGGATGAATTCATTAACTTCTCAATGGCTTGTCATGCAACTTCCAATGAAATAACCATGCAAAAGAAACATTAATAGACACAACAATCAGCACATTAATTCAATGCCATCGGGGACTAGTTTGTAGTTGTATCTTTCTGTTTCTGTGAGTATTCACATAAACAATCAAGTACAACTTAGCATGCGCCTCTCTAGCCTGCCAATCTTCATATGAGTTTTGAACGACTTCTGGGTTGATTGCACTTTCTTGACAAATTTGTATGGAATATTTTCAGGTACGTAGCCACCTAGCGCTTGGATGTGAGGACTTGGAGTGTCATGGAGCATTTGGCTGTTTGCCGTATTTTGGATCAGCCTACTTCCATTGTATCATGAATCTTATGTGTGTTTTGGACCATTTGGTGCTTCAAGTCTTTTGGATTAGAAACTTTGTGCTCATGGATGTAACTTGTGTGTGAACTCTTCCGGACCAGCAAATAGTGGTCCTTATGTCACTTATGTGTTCTGGATGGTCATACTACGCTTATTGTTGTGTTTGTGAACCTATGTGAGTATATATGTATGATTTTTAACTTATCGTCACTGTTGTGCAATATGTGTTCATCTTGATGCTATTTGTGGATAACATTTGAACACTGTGTATGCATATGTATCAAATTATTGTTTTGGCTTTATGCTACCTTACCAACAATTAATCTGTTGGTAAACACATTCTTGCAGAGCAATTGTCGGCCAAGGTAAATACCTAGGTAGACAGAATAAGTGTCGACGAAGGTATATACCTAGCTGAACAGAATAACTGTCGGCAAAGGTATAGACCTAGAAGGACAATCCATGTGTTGGCCAAAGTAGGGTGTATGTTCACACACCAACTGTCAGCGGAGGTAGGGTGTATGTCCACAAACCAACTGTCGGGAAAGGTAGGGTGTATGTACGCAGGCAATGTGTCGGCATAGGTAGGGTGTATGCCGACTGAAAATGTGTCGGGAAGTAAATAACTGTCAGCAATACTTTCGCCCACAGCAAGTCCTCCAACTGTTTTACCTTCTGTCAGCATTGGTGTTGGCTACCGTTTTTATGTCGGCAAAGGTACCCTATTCCAACAGATTGATGTGTCGCCAAAGCTCTACCGTGGTGTAGTGAGTGGAGCCCTTATATCAATTCCCCCTCCGGAATCCTATCAGAGGCTAGGGTTATTTGTTCTAAGGGACAATTCCATTTTTTCCCTAACTTTGGCCCGACCTCATCTTTACCCCTAAATAAACATAGTTTTCAACTATACACCTCTTCCGTTAGATGGTGTTATGGAAATACCCCTCCGCTCTGTTTTCGTCTGGTCAAAGGGGTTGGACCGTGAGATGGACGTTTTCTAGACATAATTGCCCTTGTGTGCATTGCCACTAACATGTGGGGCCTCCCCTTGGAAAAAATAAAAATAAAAAACTCTTGATCTCACCCATCTCTCTGTCAATTACATGGGGGACCCTCCCAATAAAAATAAGAAAACCTACCCACTATTGCACGTGGGACCTACCCTTGATCTAGATCCACCTCCCACCCCGGATCTAGCAGGCCGCCCCTGCCATCCCTGGTACAGCCGATGGTGCTCCACCCTGACCTGCCGCCCCTAGCCATGCATCTCTGTGCTCCCTCTCTTCTCTATCTCTCTCCCATCTTCTAGCCCACTCCGACGTGCATGCCCGAGAGCGCCCATCGCCATCGTCAATCAGGCACATGCTCGCCTGAACCCTTCCAAGAGCACGTGCTCGCCGCCATGCACCACCCGCATGGCCAGCGAGCTTCCTGAGCTACTCCACCTTCCCCAATCCAACCTCTATGACGCCTTAGCCCCTTCTGCTTGTAGATTAAAGTCGGGATGCCCGAAATTGATGTCGTGCTAGTCTTCCCGGTCATAGACGGTTGCCACCTCATTTGATTCCCCGTCGTCAAGCCGTATCCGAGCTAGCTGACCTACCCTGTCGCATCACCGTGATCCCCTAGTCATCTCCCCTCTCCTTCCATGCTCGAATTCGTCAAGCGGCCTCCATTCCCGGAAGCTCCAATAGTCGTCGCCGTTGTCACAAGAGATCAAACATGTCAAGTCTGAGCATGTAATCTTGCTCCTAACACTGCCAGGAGGCCGACGCTAGCCCTGGCCCACTCTGGTTCACTTTCTAGCACCGCGCCTGTCGAACATGTGCCACGGTCGCCTCCAAACCTCACCGTCGGCCCTGTTTTCTATGAGCCGTGCTACCAAAACCACTACCAGAATATGTGGATCAAGCCAAGCTATCTCTAGAGACCATCCACACCCCCTTTGGTTCTCTGGAGCGAGCATATGGAGCACGTGAAACGTCGGTTTTGGCCTTCGCCGGCTAATTGATACGTCCATTTTGCATCATGCTTTCCTACTGTTATTTATAGTGTTTTTAATCAGTATAACACTTTGTGGAGCAATTCTAATGCATTTTCCCTCATAATATGCAAAGTTTACACGAAGAGGGAGATTGCCGGCAGCTGGAATTCTGGACCTGAAAAAGCTATGTCAGAGATACCTATTTTGCAAATCTCCAAAGGAGCTGAAATTTTACAGAGATTTATTTTGGAATAAATAAAAAAACTGGAGCACAAAAGTACCATAGGGGGCCACCCAGGTGCCCACAAGGCACCAGGGCGCGCCTGCCCCCTCCCTAAGGCGCACCCTAGTGGGTGGTGGGGCCCCTGGCCAGCCTCCAATGCCTATCTTCTGCTATATAGGCCCATTTGACCTAGAAAAAAAATAAGGAGAGGACTTTCGGGACGGAGCGCCACAGTATCGAGGCGGAATTTGGGCTGGAGCACTTTTGCTCTCCTGTGTAGCAATTCCGTCGGGGATACTTCCCTTCGGGAGGGGGAAATCGAAGCCGTCATCATCACCAACAACCCTCTCATCCTGGAAGGGCCAATCTTCATCAACATATTCAATAGCACCATCTCATCTCAAACCCTAGTTCATCTCTTATATTCAATCTTCGGATCAAAACCTCAGATTGGTACATGTGGGTTGATAGTAGCGTTGATTACATCTTGTAGTTGATCGTAGTTGGTTTATTTGGTGGAAGATTACATGTTCAGATCTACTTTGACGCCCCCGATTCAATCGTACACTAATCATACACGCAAACGTGTACGATCAAGATCAGGGACTCACGAGAAGATACCATAAGACAACTCTAAAAACAAATAAGATCATACAAGCTTCAGATTACAAGCCAGGGCCTCGAGGGCTCGAATACATAAGCTCGATTAAAAATGAGACAGAGGAAGCAACAATATCTAAGTACAAACGTAAGTTAAACAAGGTGCCATAATATGGCTAGCACAAACTGGGATACCGATCGAAAGAGGTGCATGCCTCCTGCCTAGGATCCTCCTAAACTACTCCTGGTCGTCGGCGGCCTGCACATAGTAGTAGGCACCCTCGGTCTAGTAGGGGTCGTCGTCCACAGTGGCGTCTGGCTCCTGGGCTCCAACATCTGGTTGCGACGTCTGAGAAGAATGGAAAGGGGGAAAAGAGGGAGCAAAGCAAGCGTGAGTACTCAACCAAAGTACTCGCAAGCAAGGATCTACACTACATATGCATTGGTATCAATGAAATGTATAGTATTTGTGGACTACACTGCAGAATGCCGGAATAAGAGGGGGATAGCCAGTCCTATCGAAGACTACGCTTCTGGCAGCCTCCATCTTGAAGCATGTAGAAGAGAGTAGCTGCTAAGTTCACCAAGTATCATCGCATAGCATAATCCTACCCAGCGATCCTCCCTCGTAGCCCTGTGGGAAAGCGATCACCGGGTTGTCTCTAGAACTTTTCTGGGTGTGTTTTATTAAGTATCCGGTTCTAGTTGTCATAAGGTCGAAGTACAACTCCGGGTTGTCCTTTTACCGAGGGACATGGCTATTCGAATAGATGAACTTCCCTGCAGGGGTGCACCACATTACCCAACACGCTTGATCCCTCTGGCTGGACACACTTTCCTGGGTCATGCCCGGCCTCAGAAGATCAACACGTCGCAGCCCTGCTTAGGCCTAACAGAGAGATCAGCACGCCGGTCTAAATCCTATGCGTGCAGGGGTCTGGGCCCATCGCTCATTGAACACATGCACGTTGCGTCCACGACCGGTGAGCAGACCTAGCAACCTCCATTACAAAGGAAGTTGTTTAACGCGGTCCAACCCGGCGCGCGCCGCTCAGTCGCCGACCTCTCGGAGGCATCGGCTGATACCACGACGTCGAGGGCGCATAACTATTCCCGCGTAGTTGGTTAGTGCGTATAGGCTCGTAGCCAGACTCAGATCAAATACCAAGATCTCATTAAGCATGTTATTTTGAAGTAACTGCAGACGCCTACCAGGGACCAGACCCACCTCTCACCTAGGTGATCTCAACCTCCCTGTCGCTCCGCCACAAAGATCCACTCAGAGGGCCATCGGGACAAATGCCCTTTCAGCCCCCAATCCATGAATCACTCACGGGTACTCTACGTGCCAACCCGACTTTAGTCACCACCTGTATCATGTATAATATGTATGTAAGTATAAACCCGTGATACCTCCTGAGTGATCACGACCCAGTAGTATAGCATGGCAGGCGGACAAGAATGTAGGGCCACTGATGATAAACTAGCATCCTATACTAAGCATTTAGGATAGCATCTATAGGTATCAACAATTCTAGCAACAATGACAAGCTATGCAACGGATAGGAGCTATCGAATCAACAAAAGTAGCAAATCTAATGCAAGAATAAGAGAGAAGAGACTGGGCGATATCTGGTTGATCAAAGGGGGTTTGCTTGCCTGGTTGCTCTCGCAAGAAGGAGGGGTCGTCATCAATGCAGTCGATCACAGGGGTATCGGCAGCGGTCTCGAGGTCTACCGGAAAGAAGTAACGGAGGGGAAACACAATAAATAACAGAGAAATCAAAGCATCACAAAGCATAACATGGCAATACGCAGTGCTAGGGGTGACCTAACGCAACACTAGGTGCTACCGGCGAAGGGGGAAAACATTCGAGAAAGTATTCCCGGTCTTGGGCATTTTCGGACAGATGAAACGGAGGGGGACGGTTCCATGTTCGTTATGCTAGGGACGTGTGGTAGACGAACGGAGTACGTATTCGTGTTCATCTCGTTTTTTGTGCAACTTTCATGTATAAAGTATTTCATCTAAGTTACAGATTATTTTATGTTAATTTATAAAGATTTAATCATTTCTGGGATTAATAGAATTAATTTAAATCAAAATACGTATAATGCGTCAGTATGACATCAGTGGTCAACATTGACCGTTGACTTGGTCAACTGATGCGTGGGGCCCATTCGTCATTGACTGTTATCCTAATTAATATATTTAATTAGTCTAATTAGGTGGTTAGCTTAAATAGCTTAATTAAACCAAATTAATTAAGTTAACTAATTATTTTTATTTTCATTTTTGTTCTCTGTGGCGGGGCCCCACCCGTAGTGACCTATATGGGGCTACTTGGGCATCTGGCCTTCATGATTCTGGCTCTGGCGCCAACCGTGGTGCCAGCGCTTTGGACCGAGGCGGACCAGTGCCACAGTGCGAGGCCACCGATCGGGCGAGGAGGGGCATGGCGAGGCACAACTGCTGCTGCAAGCGGAGCGGCAAAGGCGCGGCCTTGCGAGGCAGCGAGCGAGCAGCCGCGGGTTGCGTCGGCGATGCTTGATCGAGGTCGGGCGTGCGAACCAGCGGCAACAACAATGGCTATGAGCACTGGGCGAGGCGGGAACACAGTTGCGGCGGAGTGGGCGCGCGGCCAACACTACAAAAACATACACTTCCGTGATGATACGTGTTTGTCACAGTAGGTCACATTTTCTGTCATGCATGTACATCCATGACGATTTTATGAAAAAATCAAGATAGTCATGCGTGTGCTGTCTTAGAAGTGTTCCATGACATTACCAAAATTATCATCACGGAAGTGTCCACTTCCATGATGATAAATCACGCGTCATGGAAGTGCTTTCGTCAAGGGTGAACGACACGTAGCATCCATCGTAACGGGTCGTCGTTAAGCTGTCGGGTCCGGTTTTGGATCCGATAACCCGCTAACAACCACGACCAATGGGGATTTTCCACGTGTAAATTTCTCATTGGCCAGAGGAACCACGTGTCAGCTCACCGCTGGGACAGATGTCATCCACTCATTGGACCGAAGGCGCCTATGATATGGGGACACGTGGCACGGCCCAATAGAGGCCCATTCCGGTGAGAAGGCCAGCCTGTTTAACTTGGTCAAAAGGTAGTGAGCCGGCCCATGGAAAGCCTGTTCACGGGCTGTTCGCATATAGCCCATTTACAGCCCGCGAAGTCACGACCCGTTATGGCCTCTCCGAATTAGGCCTAGTAGCATCATCTGGGTCATCCAATATGATTCCCGCCTGTTGTAACTTCCGGCCCATGTATGGCACATGACGTCTTTCGTCCCATATGAGGCCCTTTGTAACTCTTGGCCCATTAACGACCCGTGGTGAAACTGGCCCGTAATGAAAAGTGTATCGCTTTATACCCATTAACGGCCCATTACTCCATTGGGCCGTTTCTAGCCCATGTTATCTTTCATTCTTCACATGGCCCATTTATTCTTGGGCTGGCCTTTTCTGCTTGTGGGCCAAATTCAACCCATAGTTACAGTCGGCCCGTTTGTGGCCCATTAATTCGTTGGCCCGTTTTCATAGCATCATCAAATACGGCTGATTAACGATGGCCCGTGCTGGTCGTCCCATGAACGGATGATTCCAACTCTAGCCCGTTTATGTCCCATAATGCGGTCCATTATTGGCCCATGTTTGGCCAATCGATCATACGACCCGTAAAAGGCCCATTGATGCTATGCCTCGTAGAAGACCCGTTGTTTCTATGGCCCATAGAAGGCCCCTTGTTTCTATGGCCCACGGGAGGCCCATGGTCAGTACAATAAATATGTAGCCCATGGTTATTGTGGTCTAGTTTTAAAAAATAAGTTATTGCGGCCACTAAAAAACCGTGGAAAAAGAACTACACTGACTACAAGCAAACTAATAAACAAGACAACAAGGAAATACATAAGCAAGCAACTTATGCTAGGCTATTACACATATTACATCCACTGAGCATCAAAGTTTGCCAACAGTGCAAATATAGGGAACAAAGCGGCATATCACATACACTAGTTGTCAAAGTTAGCGACCAGTGCAAATAAACGCTGCAACAAAACAAGTCCAGAACTGAAACCACTTCAGAAAAGCTCAAGAAACAATATCCTGGGTACCCGTAATGCTGGCAAGACTCTTATCAAGCTTATTAACTTTGTCTTGTTTGGCACTTAAATCCTCCAGCGCTTCCTGTTGCACCAGAAAGTATGCATCTGAATTCTGCAGGGACTTCCTTAGTCCTTCCGCTTCCTATCGTAGAACATCTAATCGACGTCTTTCAACTTGAAGTTGAGACTCAAGAAGCCGAACTAATTCAGGCAGCGAGTTCGAAGTGCTGGTGCCAGCAGTAGGCCAGTAACTCGAACACTACATCAAAACAAGACTTTGGGGTTGTCTCAGTGTCTTCAATATAGTTTTTATCAGCTTTCTTGGAGACCAACATTGATGTCTCACTATCTTGAACCTTATCTGCATTACTTCCTTTACTATTGCATAACGGGGTACTCTTCTACAATATTTTATCCGCATTCTAAAAGAGAAACAAACAGACACATCACAGGTTTACCATGTTGTATATGAAACTCATTTTGGTAAACTAGTTCAGTAGTAAGGTGGACAGGATAACAACATGAAACAAACATGTATCTATGTAGTATGGTCACTGTATGGTCTATATCATTCTAGTTTATGTTGCCAAATCAAGATAGAGACCGTTCAAATCACATGTATTTAAGACAAAGCAGCATAGGAAGAATATAAGTGTGGGAAACTACACAACAATAACAACACTTGTAATGTGCATGGCATGATAACATAACTGTTTATTCAATTGAAACTAGAATCAACATAGAGCAAGTTACAACAGCAAACACGTTAAAGAAACAGGTTTAAAACATACCTGTTGTGACATTAGACTTTCAATTGCATCCTTCAAATTTGAAATTAGTTGGAATGAGTAAATACAGTGATGCAAGAGCAAAGGAGTATGAACCATTGCTACAGAACCTAACCTGAGAACAATTCTTCTTCTGCTTTGAGCATTGACTTGGGGTTTGGAGTGGTGGTCCTCGTGCTTTGGGCACTACAGTTGCCTTACTAACTGCTCGTCTTTGGGTGCTCTGTGGTGGAGATGGTGCTGTGTCAACTGGAACTGGCTTACTATCTACTGGGGTTGGGGTTAGAACGGGTGTAGCTGGTTCTCTGTCCAACTGGGTAGGGGTACATTCTGCGTGAGTCTGGGTTATGTGTGGTGGGGCTAGTTCTTGGGCAAGTACAACCGTGGTTCTATCTACATCGACAGGTAGCACGATCTTTTCCGAAGACCGTGTTTTTACTCCCACATATACTGCCATCACTCCCTCCAATTCAAAGGGCTGATAAACAAGAAAAGTAATTGAATGTACAGACATTGTAAGATAGACACATGCAACGGATAGTAGGTAAGAAAACAGGGCATGAAATAATTCACATTTATGTTTTCTAACCAAACAGAATAGCATGACATAATTTCACATATATGATGGTTAATTAAACAGGATAGCATGACACAACTTCACATGTATGATGGCTAACTAAACATGATAGAATGACATAGTTCAAAATATGATAACTATGTAAACATGATGACATGATATAACTATACGATGTGTCTATTAAAGTGGTTGGCATGCCATAATTCACAAACATGCCGTCGATGGAAAAATGATGACACGATATACTTCACGGATAGAATGACATAATTCAAAATATGATGGCTATATAAACAGGATGAAATGACATAACTATATTATGTCTTTAGAAAATGGGTTGGCATGCTATAATTGAGATACATGTTGTCTATGTAAACATCATGGCATGATATAGTTAAAATATATGATTTATATACTAAGCAAGTGAGCAGAGTGCAATCGCATATATGATGTGTCAACTAAGGAGATGGCATTCAATATTGTGTATATGATGTAAAAACTAAGCATTGCAAGACAACATGTGCATGATATGAGTAATATAACCCTGGCAAGTTTGAGCATACACCTCAGGGGGATAATAGGACTGGTCATCTTCCTCTGAATCTTCCTCTGAGAAGCTATCTGTAACCAACAAGATATCTGCTTTAGCAGGTAGGATTGTCTGGTCTGAAGACCTTGTTTTTACTCCAGATACTTCCATCACTGCTTCAAATGGCTGATGCATAGGAAGGGCAGTTGAATATACAAAAGTTGTCAACAAATGCAATGAGTAATACAAAAAAAGGACGGCATGATATAATTCACATATATGACGCTTGGCTAAACAACATGGCATTGCATAATTCACATACAAAATGCCTTGCAACAAGATAACATTGCATAATTCACATATATAATGTCTTGCAACAAGATGGCATTGCCAAATTCACATACATGGTAACCAGATACTAAAGAGGTGGGATTCACACAAAGCATGTCTAAACTAAGCAAATGACATACCAATGCATGACACCATATGCATGATATGAGCAATATAAACCTGCCAAGTTATAGCATGCACCTCGGCAGGGGGAGGATAGGACTGGTCATCTGTCTCTGAATCCTCCTCTAAGGAGCTATTCGTATCCATCAAGACACGCGCTTCGTCAGATAGCATTGTCTGCTCTGAAGACCTTGTTTCCACTCCAGATTTTTCCATGACCATGTCGAATGGCTGATGCATAGCAAGAATAATTGAATGTACTAAAACTATTGACAAATTTAATACTTAATAAAAAATGATGGCATGATATAATTCACATATAAGATGACTGGCTAACCAGGGTGGCATTGCAAAATTCACATATATGATGCCTGGCTAAACAAGATGGCATTGCATGATTCACATATACGATAAAGAAACTAAACAGATGGCATTCACACAAAGCATGTCTAAACTAAGCAGATGACATATATCATGTATAAATTAAGCAATGCAAGGCACCATATGCATGATATTACCAACATCAGCATGCCAAGTTAGAGCGAAGACCCCAAGGGGTAAATAGGAGTGGTCTTCTCCTTCTGGATCCCCCTCAGAACAATTATCTTCCTCTTGATTACAATCTAAAATGGGTGGAGGGGGGGCTGCCTTTGCGCCCACCATGGAGCGACGTCTGCATGAAATTTTATTGCCACACAAGGCTCGTCTCCTTTGCTCTACTACATGTAACTCATTGCTTGCTCTGACATGTTTATGCTTTCACATTCTCTTATGATCTATCTTCACATGATTGCATACATGTAGGGGGAGCTAATGCATGTTGCATGTCCTTCCAAAGCTTTACTGGTTATACTTCATATCTTTATCTAAAGCTTTGATGTATGTTGTCATCAATTACCAAAAAGGGGGAGATTGAAAGAGCAAGTGCTCCCTGGATGATTTTGGTAATTAGTGTCAATATATCTCTTGTTGGACTAATACTTCTACCTAGTATATTTCAGATGAGTTCAACATTGGAGTGGCAGGACAAGAGGATGTGGAACCCCTTCAAGATGCTAAGGACAAACATTGGCAAAAGCTCAAGACTCTACATTTTCATTTTAGTGATCCAAGATCACATTGAGTCCTTAGGAAAGCCAATACTATTGAAAGGGGATGATGTGTTGCTTAATAGCTTGCTTGCTCAAAGTGCTTAGTGATATGCTCCAAAGCCCTCAACCACTTTCTCATTTCCACATATGTCCTAAACCTAAAGTCAAACTTGGCCCCACCGGTCTGATTCATCCAGCGCCACTGAGTTCACTTGACATAGCCACCGCCATAGCTTCGTGACCTTATGCGTGCCAAAGGAGATGTTGGAATCATTAGCAATATCATTTCCGAAGTCATTAGAATTCAAAGAGATGCACATTGTCCTGATAAAAAAAACTAATAAATCACTCTCTCTAGGAAACGATCGATCATAAGCTGATGTTGAACATGGATACTATGATGAGGATGATGATAGTGACTATGAACTCGATGAGTCTATGAGACACTTTGGTCTTATGGCTAACCTTCGCGGCTACATGGCTGGAGGAAAGGAATGGGTTCTTGATAGTGGATGTACTGATCACATGACCGGAGACAAGGATATGTTTCGTGAGCTTGCTGAAAACGACGGCCCTCGAAAGTATGTCACTTTTGGTGATAACTCAAAGGGTAAGGTGGTTGGCCTTGATAAGGTGGCCATCTCACATGACAACTCCATACAAAATGTTATGCTCATTGAATCTCTTGCTTACAATTTACCTTCTATATCTATAGTAGCCGACTTCAGTTTCAATGTCCTATTTACTGAAGGATATTGCCAAGTGTTTCGAAGAGATAATCATAATATGGTCTTTACCGGCATATGTAGAGGTGATCATACATTGTTGATTTCACTAAAAAGGCTCAACCTAGAACTTGCTTAATTTCTAAATCCTCTATAGGCTGGTTGTGTCATAAACGGTTAGGTCATGTGTGCATGCAAAATCTTGACAAGCTTATTAAAGGTGATCATATCCTTGGTGTTAAAGATGTTATATTTGAAAAGGATATACTTTGTAGTGCTTGCCAAGCAGGAAAACAAGTTGGAGGTAGTCATCCCGTGAAGAACACCATGACCACGAGAAGACCACTTGAGCTACTTCACATGGATCTCTTCGGTCCCAATGCCTACAAGAGTCTCGATGGTAACTCATTCGGATTGGTCATTGTTGATGAATTTTCAAGATTTACGTGGGTGTTCTTTCTTGATGATAAATCACAGGCCCAAAAGATCTTCAAAACCTTCGCTAGGAAGGCCCAAAATCAATTTGAAGTGAAGATCAAGAAGGTTCGTAGCGACAACGAAACGGAGTTCAAGAACGCCAATGTGGACACCTTTCTTGATGAAGAAGGGATTTCACATGAGTTCTCGGCTTTGTACACGCTTCAAAAAAATGCAGTTGCTGAGAGGAAGAACCGGACGCTCATTGAAATGGCGAGAATGATGCTTGATGAGTACAAGACACCAAAACACTTTTGGGTGGAAGCGGTTGAGACAACTTGCCATGCAACGAATCGTCTATATCTTCACAAGCAACTCAACAAGGTGTGAATACATCAGAACACTTAAATGAAAAATGGCAACCCCATTTTGAGCTTAAACAATGAGTATGACCTATGATCAAGTGTCTTCACTTGACTCCTAAGTCAATATACTCTAACATAGGTGACTTTGTCGCTGACTAATTCTAGATGAAGTTCTCTTGTGTTTTTCTGTGTTCTTGCCTTTGTTTCTTGCATGCATTTTCCCCTTTCAAAAAAAACTTCATCTAGATTTTATTTTCTGCATTCCTTGCATTTAATTAATTGCAAATCCTTTCGTTAATTCCCTGCAAATCTTTATGAGAAGCTATTTGCCTAGTGAGCTGAGATGAAAAAGTCCTTTCTCTGTGATGAACTCGGCCTCACCAATCGTTTCTTTTCGGACAGACCGAAACCACTCGGTGTCACCGATGAAAAAGGCTCGGTGTTACCGATTTCACCACAGTGGAAACATTTTGCCATTTGCATCACGCTTTTCAAATCCAGCTCCACTCGATGATTCTTATCCTCTACCAGCATCACATTTTTTTCTGCTTTGCCATGTGACTTGAGGACGAAACCTATTTGACTTACGCTCCAAAAGAACCTGTAACACCCCGGATACAACTTTCCACATTCGTAACTCCAACTCTTGCCTTTTCCGGAGATGCGATATATTATTTCCTTCGTGGTTGGGTTTTGTCTTTTGTTTTGCATTTTGTTCATGTCAGGCATTTCATTTCATCGCATCATCCGCATTGCATCCGCATGTTTTCACAAAATTTGCATCCGTTCGTAGCTGCCGCGACCCCCCTTGTCTTCGTCGACCTCTCTCAGACCCCTCGCATGCGTCCGAAACTTGCCCGAACCCGAACCACTCGATCATGACCAATGGGTCAGGATCATCTCCAAATATCTATAAAACATCTCCGTTTTTTTATTTGGACTCCCTACCTTTTATTTTCTCGACCGTCCGATTACGATCGGAGGGATGAGATAGTCCCTAGCCTAATCCACCTGCTATATATACACGGGATCCAACCCTAGAAATTAGGCAGCTTGTTCCATCCTCCTCATTCCGCCTAGCTGCCGCCACTCTCTCCCTTGGTTTCAGTGCCGAGCCAACCAGCCACCCCTGATCCTCTTCCTTGGGATCCATCCCTTCGATTCACTCCACCCACAACCGCAGCCGCCTTGCCTCGTCGCCCGCCCGCATGCTCAAGGAAGCCCGAGGCCGTGCCTCCTCTTCTCTTCTCTGCTATATCCCGAGTGGATCGTGAGCACCAGTGCCTCCCCGCCACCTTGCCCGCCCACGCCGCCGGCGACAACAGCAGCAGGTCATGCCGTCGGTCTCGTCCTGCTCCTTTCCTTTCTTCCTCCTCTCTCTCTGTGTCTCACCTCTGTCTCTCTCACTCAGTTTTGGACCAGGGGCCTCGCCATGGATCTCCAGCCGCCGGCAAGACCTGGCCTCGTCGGATCCACCCCCCACCGCCGGGAATCGGTTCCCCTCGACTTCGCGCCCATGCCCGCATGATTGTGCAGCAACATCGCCGGAGACCAGTGTCGCTCCACCTCGTCTCCAACTCCGGTCATGGCTCCGCCCCGCTCGCTGCTTCTCCTTCCCGTCTCTTCCCCCATTCCCTCTGGATCACGCTCTCACCTACTCTCTCTGTTCGTGCAACAGGGAGCCCTCGAGGAGTTTGCGCCGGCCATCCTCGCCTCCCGTGCCCGGACGTCGTCGTCCTCGAGCTCCTCGACCCATTCCTGCCTACCTCGCCGTTGGTGAGTTGCCGCCGTTCAGCAAGGCCCCCTCGTGACCTCCCCGTTCCCTTCCCTGATTCGCTTCTCTCTCTGAAACTCCCTCGGTTTTCTCTGGGCAGCATCACTGTCAGAGCTTCTTGGCCTCGCCTCTTCTTCGAGCAGCGCCGTCGCTGGAGTTCCTCGTCGCCGGGAACCAGCGCCCCGACCCTCGGACTGCCTGAATCTGCCGCGCCGCTTCGTCTCTGGCCCCTGCCCGTCAGAGTCGCGCCTCCCTGTGCCCCGCAGCCCCACTGCATCACGCCTCTGCTTTTGTTCTTCAGAAACGAGTGCCCGCCAAGCCTGCTTCCCCCGCATTAACCGCATCCCTCTGCTTCGCAGAGCCTCCAACGCCCTCCAGATCGGGCCCGAGCCAAGGCCCAGCTCGCTCGTGCCGCCCCTCAGCCTGCTGCCTTCACCGAACCGGGCGAAGCCTTTGGGTGAGCCCACATCAGCGCCTCCTTTTTTCCTTACATTGGGCTGCACCAGCCAGTTTTGGCCCGTGACACGTTTTTTCCTGTTGGGCGAATTTTGCTAAATATCACGTGCATGCGTAATTCAGAAAGTGCCCCTGTTTTTAATTGTTAATAACTAATAACCGTGCATCGGATTTAAACATGTCATATATGTAACTTGCTTATTTTTTCATGTACTTTCATAATATCCCACTTTCATCCATGTTTGAAATGTTTAAATTGTTGTTTGCATTAATTTGCTTAAATGCCATGTTAAAATGATTTATTTCATAACTAAATAACTGTAGCTCGGTTTTAAATAAACTTTATATGTAAATGGGGTGGAAAAATGCCTAGTTTAACATGGTGCACTCATCTTGCATGTTTAACAACTCTAAAATATGTTTTAGGGCAGAACAGTACCAAATTCATAAATTGCACATGAGGATTTTCCGGAATTGTTGTTTGTTGTTCCGGCCTCATTTAAACTTGCCTATTGCCATGTTTAACAACATTTAACATTGTTGTGTACCTAAATGAGAGAGAACTAAGTAATTGATGTGGAGTTTTGTCAATATGCAACTCGTTGCATATTGAGCTCCACTTAACTTGTAGTGTTGTTTGTGCATATTGCCATGCCATGCCTCATTAAACTGGACATGCATCATACTTGTTTGTGCATCATGACGAGTTTATGCTTGTGTGTTTACCATGTTGTTTGTTTCTTTCCGGTGCTGCTTCTTAGTTCCGGTAATGTTGCGTTTGAGAGGATTCGTTCGACTACGCCCGTTTGTCTTCTTCATGGACTCGTTCTTCTTCCTTGCGGGATTTCAGGCAAGATGACCGCTACCCTGGATCTCACTACTATCATTGCTATGCTAGTTGCATCGTTCTATCGCTATGTTGCGCTACCTATCGCTTGCTCTTCAAGCCTCCCAAATTGCCATGCCACCTCTAACCTTTTCACCCTTCCTAGCAAACCGTTGCTTGGCTATGTTACCGCTTTGCTCAGCCCTCTTATAGCGTTGCTAGTTGCGGTGAAGTTGAAGATTTCTCCATGGTGGACAGGATTTTGGTTGGGATATCACAATATCTCTTATATTATTAATGCATCTATATACTTGGTAAGGGTGGAAGGCTCGGCCTTATGCAGTGTTTTGTTCCACTCTTGCCGCCCTAGTTTCCGTCATCTTGGTGTTATGTTCCCGGATTTTGCGTTCCTAACGCGGTCGGGTGATTTATGGGACCCCCTTGACAGTTCGCTTTGAATAAAACTTGTCCAGCAAGGCCCAACCTTGGTTTTACCATTAGCCTCACCACCACCTATTCCCTTCCCTTGGGTCGGCTAACCCGAGGGTCATCTTTATTTTAGCCCCCCGGGCCAGTGCTTGTCTAAGTGCTGGTCGAACCGAAATGAACTCAGGGGCCCCTCGGGAAACTTCGAGTCTGGTTTTACTCGTAGGATGTCTCATCCGGTGTTGCCGAGAGCGAGATATGTGCAGCTCCTATCGGGATTAGTCGGCACATCGAGGCGGCTTTGCTGGTCTTGTTTTACCATTGTCGAAATGTCTTGTAAACCGGGATTCGAGGCGATCAGGTCTTCTGGGAGAAGGAGAGCTTATCATGGGCTAAGTTGGGACACCCTGCGAGGTATAAACTTTCGAGAGCCATGCCCGCGGTTATGTGGCAGATGGGAATTTGTTAATGTCCGGTTGTAGATAACTTGACACCAGATCCGAATTAAAATGCATCAACCGTGTGTGTAGCCGCGATGGTCTCTTCTCGGTGGAGTCCGGGAAGTGAACACGGTTTTGGGTTATGTTTGACGTAAGTAGGAGTTCAGGATCACCTCTTGATCATTGCTAGCTTCACGGCCATTCCGTTTGCTGTCTTCTCGCTCTCTTTTGCGTATGTTAGCCACCATATATGCTTAGTCGCTGTTGCAACCTCACCACTCTACCCCTTCCTTTCCCATTAAGCTTTGCTAGTCTTGATACCCATGGTAATGGGATTGCTGAGTCCTCGTGGCTCTGATTACTACAACAAGATTGCGAGTACAGGTTATCACGATGATCATGACGCGAGAGCGATGTTTGCTTGTTTTGGAGTTCTTCTTCTGCTTCTTATTCGATCAGGGGATAGGTTCCAGGTTGGCAGCTTGGGCTAGCAGGGTGGATGTCATTTGAGCTTCTGTTTGTGTTTCATCCGTAGTCGGATGTTGGTCTTATGTATGATGTGTTGGTGTATTCATGTGGCATTGTATGCCTCTTGTATGTATCCCTATCTATTATGTAATGTTGATGTAATGATATCCACCTTGCAAAAGCATCTTCAAGATGCGCTTCTATCCTTGGTGGGACCTTCGAGTTCCTTTAGGATAGGGTCGCATCTTGGGCGTGACAAGTTGGTATCAGAGCCTCGACCGACCATAGGAGCCCCTTTGATTGTTGGCCGTTGTTGAGTCTAGAAGAAAACTATTTTGAGTCTTAGGATTATATATATCGGAGGGTAGGATTCTTTTTACTCCTCAGCCCCCTTCGTCGCTCTGGTGAGGACTCTCGACGTAGATGTTTTGTCTTTCCTCTCCTCAAATTTTCATAATTTTTTTTAGGATCACGCGGGTATCTTGGAATCGTTCCGATAGTCTTGTGACGAGAACATTGTTCTTGGTGCCTCCTGACATTTAGGGGTTGTGGCAGTGTCCCGGGGAGTTGAGCTCCGAGGTGTTGTCGTCATAATTTTAGCGTTGCAGTTCTGGAATACCTGAGTTTTACCGACATCGAAAATCTCTCTTATGCAGTTGTAGGTGAGATAACCTCGACGTCACCCAGTACTGGGGAGTTCGGGAGTATTGCCATAGCTCGTATAACGGATGCTTTTCGAAGGTTGAGGTACACGATTTCCGGAGTTTTCTTGCTTATGTGTTGACGGATGGATACAGCTGGATGTAGGGATTGTTAGTTTGGGTGAGATATATTGCTTCCCCTGTATCCCCAACACCAGATTGCATAACTAGAAAGTTTCGGGAGTTTATAGGTGGGAATTCAAGTAGCTCCTAGAATATCTTTCCGACAAATGCATGATATTGGATTGGGTAAATCTCTATCATATGTATTTGTTCTGGCTTATTCTGCAAGCCAAATCCTTTGTTTTGTTTTATTTATGGTATTCGAGTTGCTTCGAAGTCAAATGTTGAATCCATACCTTTCCTAAACGGTGTTCTCATATTTCTATGTGAATACTAATCCTTTTTGATCATTGAGGTTGTCATGTTAATTCTTTTCCAACCGGTGCGCTTCTCTTCGAGATGATCCCATCATTCTCCCCATCCGCAAGATCAATTCTAAGTTTTCTCAATGGTGTTTGTTTCGTTCATCCCTAGTTGTCTTTGTTTTTCCCCACCCTCCCACCCTTTTCTTCAAGGACTCATTTATTTTAATCAAGTATCTATTTATTCATGTGAAGTCACTTCACTCTTTTCAATCAATGTTCTGATCCGGTGATCCCTCGTGAAGATGCTCACGAGCCTCAAGTTCATCATCCTTCGTTCTTTTTTCTTCTCCGGTGGATCCAATCCAAGCTTTAGATATTCATCATATTCCTTTCCTCGTTTCTAATGCTTTCTCATGCCGGTGCATCTCATAATCGTTCCCCTCTCTCTATTCGTATCCGGAGTGCTAAAGATATCTCAGAAGATTTGTGTTTCCATTCTTAATCCGTTCAAGTTATTTTGAGGCTCTTATCTCATTCAAGCCATTTAATTCAACCGGTGCAACCTCTCTTTAAAATTGTTCAACGGTGTTTTCTTTTGAGTGGGCCCTAACCCACAGGTCTTTTCCCAGAATCTTACCTGAATCTTCTAATTTTCCCGGAGTCATTCCCAAATTCTTTTCAAAGTTTGACGTAAGAATGGGTTATCATCAGTCATATGTCTTTCTCCAAGATCTTTCAAATTCTTTTCATCGTTGGTTCAACCTTTCTAATTTTCTCCCAGAGTATCTCAACAATTCATGGTGGTGGTTCTCATCTTCATTCTCAATATTTGAAGACCGAAGAAGGATTTCTCTTAAATCTTGGTCCATTCCCTTGAATATTCATGGTTCTAGCTTCATGCCATCCTCATAATTGTTTTCGATTGTGAGAATTCTTTTCAACCATTCAGAGCATTTCATGAGTTGTTTCCATTTCTTTCCTCCGAAGGCATCATGTCAAAATTCTTCATTCTCAGCATGTAGCTATCGTTCTCCAAATCTTATCGGTGAATCGTTTAAATATCCTCTAATCAGTTCATGATCTCTTCGTTCTCATGTATCTAAATCCCCTCAAGTATCTTCATTCGTTTTCCAATTCTTCCCGGTGAATTGTGCCTTTGCTACGTTCATTTATAATTCTTACAGTCGTTCGTTCAAGATTTCTCTTCCTTCATTATCGTATCAATTCATTCATTCTTTCGTTGTTTCAATTCCACCGGTGGTCCCATCAATAACTTCTTCAAGTTGGCACTATATCTCTTTTCAATCCCTCAAGAAGAATAAGTAGTATGCCAAATCTATTGCTTGTCATCAATTTAAATTGGTGAAGGATACGCATAACGTAATTCTTATTATTGTTTCATCCAAGTGATCTAGTTTCTTCTTTCCATCGTTGTTCATCATGTCACATTTCTCGGTTCGAGATGCTTCATCTTTTCTTTTCCGGAGTTCCAAGTTTTCTCGGTTATATCGTCGCGAAGCTCCATCTAAATCATTGCAAGGTTTCACCTTGTGTTTTCAACCTCTCTTTCTTTCTATCATCTTTTTATTAATGGAGTTCTTCATGGAGGCTCTACATGGTGGTTCGTCAAGGATTCTTTCATTCTTCAATTGTTCCTCAAGATGTCTCTTGGAGTTAAGATCCGCCAAGCTATACTCAAAATTAAACATGGTGCCCAACACATGTTTTTTCTAAGGAGTTCAAGTATTCTTCTTCTTGCATTTCGAAGTGCAATTCTTTCTACCTTATCTTTTGAGATGGTGAAATGTCATTCTTGATAATTTCCATTCATGTTTTGTGATTCACATGTTGTCAAGAATGAGGTAATTTAAATCCATCAATCTCTTCGTGGGAGTTATCTTGGTAAAGATTTCACCTAAAGCCTTCCCTTAGGAATGTTGCTATTATGGTGTTTATCAATGATCCAAGTTATCTCTCTATCATCTTGGTGGAAGAAGTTTTTCATCTCTTCGGTGCTCTTAATCAAATCAATTGTTTCTGTTAGTGGACGGTTGTCACCTCTTCATTTTGAGATGTTTGCCATAAGCCCACAAGGATCATATCCTTTCATATTGATCTTCCAACAACTCCGTTATAACCTTCTTGGAAGGGTGCTTTCCAAGCTCATTTGTGGCAGAAGTTGGCATTTTCTACTCCATTATGTTATTCCAATGATCTATCTTCTATTCTTTCTTCCGAAGACATTGTGATATTGCTCTTTTCACTCATCATCTCGATTGTGAGGATCGTGTTCTTTTCATGCTTATCCATTTAACCGGAGAGTTATGTCATCTCTTCAAGTTCTTTTCATCTTATCAAGTTTTCCTTCTTCTTTCAGTCGGAGCGCTGCCCAAATTATATCAATCTTATTCCTTCTCTATCTAGTTTTATCCGGAGTGGTTTCAATATCTATCTTATCACTAAACCTCTTGGTTCTCATCGTATCCCTTGTTCCTCTTTTCTAATGGAGTGTTTTCAACTTTGTTCATCTTTGTTGTTTTCTTTATTTCATTTTGCTCGACCTCTCAAGGTTCACGGTTTCACTCGTTTGTCGAAGAAGCAACTTAGTTTATCTCTTATCTTCCTCTTCCTTTTCCCTCCGGTGCCATCCTAGATCTCGGGACGAGATCCTCTCGTGGTGGTGGAGTGTTGTAACACCCCAGATACAACTTTCCACATTCGTAACTCCAACTCTTGCCTTTTCCGGAGATGCGATATATTATTTCCTTCGTGGTTGGGTTTTGTCTTTTGTTTTGGATTTTGTTCATGTCAGGCATTTCATTTCATCGCATCATCCGCATTGCATCCGCATGTTTTCATAAAACTTGCATCCGTTTGTAGCTGCCGCGACCCCCCTTGTCTTCGTCGACCTCTCTTAGAGCCCTCGCATGCGTCCGAAACTTGCCCCGAACCCAAACCACTCGGTCATGACCAATGGGTTCGGATCATCTCCAAATATCTATAAAACATCTCTGTTTTTTTATTTGGACTCCCTACCTTTTATTTTCTCGACCGTCCGATTACGATCGGAGGGACGAGATAGTCCCTAGCCAAATCCACCTGCTATATATACACGGGGTCCAACCCTAGAAATTAGGCAGCTTGTCCCATCCTCCTCATTCCTCCTAGCCGCCGCCACTCGCTCCCTTGGTTTCAGCACCGAGCCAACCAGCCACCCCCGATCCTCTTCCTTGGGATCCATCCCTTCGATCCACTCCACCCACAACCGCAGCCGCCTTGCCTCGTCGCCCACCCGCATGGTCAAGGAAGCCCGAGGCCGTGCCTCCTCTTCTCTTCTCTGCTCGATCCCGAGTGGATCGTGAGCACCAGCGCTTCCCCGCCACCTTGCGCGCCCACGCCGCCGGCGACAACAGTAGCAGGTCATGCCGTCGGAATCGTCCCGCTCCTTTCCTTTCTTCCTCCTCTCTCTCTGTGTCTCACCTCTGTCTCTCTCACTACGTTTTGGACCAGGGGCCTCGCCATGGATCTCCAGCCGCCGGCAAGACCTGGCCTCGTCGGATCCACCTCCCACCGCTGGGAATCGGTTCCCCTCGACTTCGCGCCCATGCCCGCATGATTCTGCAGCAACCTCGCCGGAGACCAGTGCCACTCCACCTCATCTCCAACTCCGGTCACGGCTCCACCCCGCTCGCTGCTTCAACTTCCCGTCTCTTCCCCCGTTCCCTCTGGATCCCGCTCTCACCTGCTCTCTCTGTTCGTGCAACAGGGAGCCCCCGAGGAGTTTGCGCCGGCCATCCTCGCCTCCCGCGCCCGGACGTCGTCGTCCTCGAGCTCCCCGACCCGTTCCCGCCTACCTCGCCACCGGTGAGTTGCCGCCGTTCAGCAAGGCCCCCTCATGACCTTCCCGTTCCCTTCCCTTCGCTTCTTTCTCTGGGCAGCAGCACCGTCAGAGCTTCTTGGCCTCGCCTCTTCTTCGAGCAGCGCCGTTGCTGGAGTTCCTCGTCGCCAGGAACCAGCGCCCCGACCCTCGGACTGCCTGAATCCGCCGCGCCGCTTCGTCTCCGGCCCCTGCCCGTCGGAGTCGCGCCTCCCTGTGCCCCGCAGCCCCGCTGCATCGCGCCTCTGCTTCTGTTCTTCAGAAACGAGCACCCGCCAAGCCTGCTTCCCCCGCGTTGACCGCATCCCTCAACTTCGTCAGAGCCTCCAGCGCCATCCAGATCGGGCCCGAGCCAAGGCCCAGCTCGCTCGTGCCGCCCCTCAGCCTGCTGCCTTCACCGAACCAGGCCGAAGCCCACTGGGTGAGGCCACACACCCCAGCGCCTCCCTTTTTTTCCTTCTGTTGGGCCTGCTCCAGCCAGTTTCGGCCCGTGACACGTTTTTTCCCTGTTGGACGAATTTTGCTAAATATCCTGTGCATGCGTAATTACAGAAAGTGCCCCTGTTTTTAATTGTTAATAACTAAATAACCGTGCATCGGATTTAAACATGTCATATATGTAACTTGCTTATTTTTTCATGTACTTTCATAATATCCCACTTTCATCCATGTTTGAAATGTTTAAATTGTTGTTTGCATTAATTTGCTTAAATGCCATGTTAAAATGATTTATTTCATAACTAAATAACTGTAGCTCGGTTTTAAATAAACTTTATATGTAAATGGGGTGGAAAAATGCCTAGTTTAACATGGTGCACTCATCTTGCATGTTTAACAACTCTAAAATATGTTTTAGGGCAGAACAGTACCAAATTCATAAATTGCACATGAGGATTTTCCGGAATTGTTGTTTGTTGTTCCGGCCTCATTTAAACTTGCCTATTGCCATGTTTAACAACATTTAACATTGTTGTGTACCTAAATGAGAGAGAACTAAGTAATTGATGTGGAGTTTTGTCAATATGCAACTCGTTGCATATTGAGCTCCACTTAACTTGTAGTGTTGTTTGTGCATATTGCCATGCCATGCCTCATTAAACTGGACATGCATCATACTTGTTTGTGCATCATGACAGGTTTATGCTTGTGTGTTTACCATGTTGTTTGTTTCTTTCCGGTGCTGCTTCTTAGTTCCGGTAATGTTGCGTTTGAGAGGATTCGTTCGACTACGCCCGTTTGTCTTCTTCATGGACTCGTTCTTCTTCCTTGCGGGATTTCAGGCAAGATGACCGCTACCCTGGATCTCACTACTATCATTGCTATGCTAGTTGCATCGTTCTATCGCTATGTTGCGCTACCTATCGCTTGCTCTTCAAGCCTCCCAAATTGCCATGCCAGCCTCTAACCTTTTCACCCTTCCTAGCAAACCGTTGCTTGGCTATGTTACCGCTTTGCTCAGCCCTCTTATAGCGTTGCTAGTTGCAGGTGAAGTTGAAGATTTCTCCATGGTGGACAGGATTTTGGTTGGGATATCACAATATCTCTTATATTATTAATGCATCTATATACTTGGTAAGGGTGGAAGGCTCGGCCTTATGCCTGGTGTTTTGTTCCACTCTTGCCGCCCTAGTTTCCGTCATACTGGTGTTATGTTCCCGGATTTTGCGTTCCTAACGCGGTCGGGTGATTTATGGGACCCCCTTGACAGTTCGCTTTGAATAAAACTTGTCCAGCAAGGCCCAACCTTGGTTTTACCATTAGCCTCACCACCACCTATTCCCTTCCCTTGGGTCGGCTAACCCGAGGGTCATCTTTATTTTAGCCCCCCGGGCCAGTGCTTGTCTAAGTGCTGGTCCGAACCGAAATGAACTACGGGGCCCCTCGGGAAACTTCGAGTCTGGTTTTACTCGAGGATGTCTCATCCGGTGTTGCCCTGAGAACGAGATATGTGCAGCTCCTATCGGGATTGTCGGCACATCGGGCGGCTTTGCTGGTCTTGTTTTACCATTGTCGAAATGTCTTGTAAACCGGGATTCCGAGACTGATCAGGTCTTCCTGGGAGAAGGAGAGCTTATCATGGGCTAAGTTGGGACACCCCTGCAGGGTATAAACTTTCGAGAGCCATGCCCGCGGTTATGTGGCAGATGGGAATTTGTTAATGTCCGGTTGTAGATAACTTGACACCAGATCCGAATTAAAATGCATCAACCGTGTGTGTAGCCGCGATGGTCTCTTCTCGGTGGAGTCCGGGAAGTGAACACGGTTTTGGGTTATGTTTGACGTAAGTAGGAGTTCAGGATCACCTCTTGATCATTGCTAGCTTCACGGCCGTTCCGTTTGCTCTCTTCTCGCTCTCTTTTGCGTATGTTAGCCACCATATATGCTTAGTCGCTGCTGCAACCTCACCACTCTACCCCTTCCTTTCCCATTAAGCTTTGCTAGTCTTGATACCCATGGTAATGGGATTCTTTGAGTCCTCGTGGCTCCTGATTACTACAACAACATTGCGGTACAGGTTATCACGATGATCATGACGCGAGAGCAATGTTTGCTTGTTTTGGAGTTCTTCTTCTGCTTCTTATTCGATCATGGGATAGGTTCCAGGTCGGCAACTTGGGCTAGCAGGGTGGATGTCGTTTGAGCTTCTGTTTGTGTTTCATCCGTAGTCGGATGTTGGTCCTATGTATGATGTATTGGTGTATTCGTGTGGCATTGTATGCCTCTTGTATGTATCCCTATCTATTATGTAATGTTGATGTAATGATATCCACCTTGCAAAAGCGTCTTCAAGATGCGCTTCTATCCTTGGTGGGACCTTCGAGTTCCTTTAGGATAGGTTCGCATCTTGGGTGTGACAGAACCCTTCTTGGAAATTGATGTCAAAGGGGGAGAGAGAGATCACATCAAAGCTTAATCACAAAAGGGAGAGAGAGACTCTATGGGAAAGAGAGACCTCTTAATCTTCCCAGATGCTTGGTAAACAAATAGGAGAGAAGCCACATGTCTTTTAGAGGGGAAAGACATGCTAGTTGAAGATATTTCTTTGCGCCTTTGCTCTATTTGTCATTTGCTTTTCATTTTTTCTGATTTTCTATTACCCTATCTTCTCCCATTATCCAATGTCAGATTCAGGGGGAGAAAGACATCTAAGGGAAGAAAATCTTTGGAATTCATTGCATATATTTATTCTTGGGGCATGTCAATATCCAACTAAGAGTACTAAGTGCTCACTCGCTACATGTCATCCCAGTCTTGGTAATCTTGTGGTCTTTCGTTCTTGCTCTGTGTACTAGATGTTCCTGTGTTATCTAACCCTGTTTTCTCAGGTTCATCTCTTCCAAAGTTAGCTCAAGACCACAAGGTAAGTATATGCATCATACTCATGTGCACGAGGATCTCTTGCTGATGTATATATTGTTTGCAAGAAGGACTCATGAACATGTAGGTACATTCTCTGCATTTCACATCAATTGCTCTGATGCATATAGCCAAGACACATGTAACTCATTGCTTGCTCTGACATGTTTATGTTTTCACATTCTCTTATAATCTATCTTCACATGATTGCATACATGTAGGGGGAGCTAATGCATGTTGCATGTTCTTCCAAAGCGTTACTTGTTATACTTCATATCTTTATCTAAAGCTTTGATGTATGTTGTCATCAATTACCGAAAAGGGGGATACTGAAAGCACAAGTGCTCCCTGGATGATTTTGGTAATTAATGTCAACATATCTCATATTGGACTACTACTTCTACCTAGTATATTTCAGATGAGTTCAACATTGGAGTGGCAGGACAAGAGGATGTGGAACCCCTTCAAGATGCTAAGGACAAACATTGGCAAAAGCTCAAGACTCTACATTTTCATTTTAGTGATCGAAGATCACATTGAGTCCATAGGAAAGCCAATACTATTAAAAGTGGATGAGGTGTTGCTTAATGGATTGCTTGCTCAAAGTGCTTAGTGATATGCTCCAAAGCCGTCAACCACTTTCTCATTTCCACATATGTCCTAAACCTAAAGTCAAACTCGGCCCCACCGATTTGATTCATCCGGCGCCACCAAGTTCACTTGACATAGCCACTCCCACAAACCCTAATCAGTTGGGTCTTACCGATGAGATATCGGTCTCACCGAGATGGCCTTTCAAACTCTCTGTTACCTATTGCAGTTATTTCGGTCTCACCGAGATACGTAGTCGGTCCCACCGAGTTTGCTTGACCAAGCCTCTGTTTGCTTATTGCTGAAACCGGTCTCACCGAGTTCACGCAATTGGTCTCACCGTGATGAGGTTTTGCCCTAACCCTAGCACATCGGTCTCACCGAGTTGACCTTGTCGGTCCCACCGAAATGCCTAACAGTCACATTTTGAACCAAGTCGGTCTGACCGAGTTTAACCATTCGGTCCCACCGAGTTTGGGAATTTGTGTGTAACAGTTAGATTTTGTGTGGAGGCTATATATACCCCTCCACCCCTTCTCCATCTGTGAGAGAGCCATCAGAACATGCCTACACTTCCACTACTCATTTTCTAAGAGAGAACCACCTACTCATGTGTTGAGACCAAGACATTCAAATCCAATCACAAGAATCTTGATCTCTAGCTTTCCCCAAGTCGCTTTCCACTCAAATCATCTTTCCACCATAGCCTAATCTGTGATAGAGAGTTGAGTGTTGGGGAGACTATCATTTGAAGCAAGAGCAAGGAGTTCATCATCAACACACCATATATTACCTTTTGGAGAGTGGTGTCTCCTAGATTGGTTAGGTGTCACTTGGGAGCCTCCATCAAGATTGTGGAGTTGAGCCAAGGAGTTTGTAAGGGCAAGGAGATCGCCTACTTCGTGAAGATCTAACCTAGTGAGGCAACTCCTTCGTGGGCGATGGCCATGGTGGGATAGACAAGGTTTCTTCTTCATGGACCCTTCGTGGGTGGAGCCCTCCATGGACTCGCGCAACCGTTACCCTTCGTGGGTTGAAGTCTCCATCAACGTGGATGTACGATAGCACCACCTATCAGAACCACGCCAAAAATCTCTGTATCTCCAATTGCGTTTGCACACTCCAATCCCATCCCTTTACTTTGTTGCAAGTTGGATGCTTTACTTTCCGCTGCTCATATACTCTCTGCATGCTTGCTTGAATTCTATTGCGAATGCTTGAAATTGTGCTAATTTGCAACCACAACTTGAAAAACCTAAAAACTTCTATCTTAACTTGTTGAGGGTCTAATCACCCCCTCTAGACACCTGTTCTCGATCCTTTCAGTAATATTAAGCGATGCATAACATAAGCAGACACAAAAGAGTGTGACCTCTCTTGTGGACCCGTGTAGTCCTCGAGGTTATCTGCTTGGCTGATGATGGTAATCTAGTTGTCGTGGCTGCCGGTGGCGGGGAAGAAGATCTGAGGTGGCGAAAGATAGTCTGGAGGGTGGACCCCTGCTGTGGTGAACCTTTCCATCGTTGGAGCAGCCGAGCTGAGGTGGAACACATCACAGCAGGAGCGGGACAAACCACATAAGGTTTTCTTCGACACATATCTGTAACAGAAGTAATTGTGTAAGGGATTGTTTGAATTTGAGGATTGTGACAATGCAGGAATTGGAAATACACAGGAATAGGATAGGAATGCACGTGCAAAAACAGAGAATTTATAAACATTGGATTTTCTACCAATCTGGGTGTTTGGTTCACAAGAATTGGAAGATCACACGATGCAAAGAAGCATGGTGAGATTAAGTCAAACCACATAGAAAATGTACGGTTATAATGCTATTATGCTACTATCTCTTAGTCTTGTAATTCATGAATAGGAATTTGGAAAAGGAGGACAAGTGGATATTAAAATTCCTACGGTTTTTATTTCAAGGAGACACTAAAGGAACAAATCCTACAGTTCAAGAGAGTCCATCATGGATAGCTAAGTTGCCTGGTACCTCACTGCTTGTCATATAGTAGGAAAAACAAATCGTATTTCATGTTACTACGTGTGCTCAGTGGACAATATATATAACATGTAGAGTAAAAAAGCGATGCAACAAGTGTATGACCTCTTTGGCGAAGCCATGTCGATCTTAGCGTGATTGGGTTGGTCGGTGAGGATGCTCCTGTTGGGGAACATAGCAATAATTCAAAATTTTCCTACGTGTCACAAAGATCAATCTAGGAGATGCTAGCAACGAGAGAGAGGGAGTGCATCTTCATACCTCTTGAAGATCGCGCAAACGAAAGCGTTACAAGAACGCAGATGATGGAGTCGTACTCGCGGCGATTCAAATCACGGAAGATCCGATCTAGCACCAAACGGACGGCACCTTAGCGTTCAACACACGTATAGACCGGGGACGTCCCCTCCTTAATACATCAAGGGGAGAGGAGAAGTTGTGGGAGAGCTCCGGCAGCATGACAGTGTGGTGGTGGAGCTTGTCGATTTTCTGCAGGTCTTCGCCAAGCTCTACGGAGGAGGAGGAAGTGTTGGAGGAGGGAGGGGCTGCGCTAGGGAAGGGGTGCAGCAGCCCTCCCGCCCCCCACAATTTATAGGGGCAAGGGAGAGGGGGCCGGCCCCCTTAGATCCCATCTAGGGGGGGGGGCGGCCAGGGGGGAAGTCTTGCCCCCCAAGCTAGGTGGGGCCCCTCCTTTAGGGTTTCCCCCAACCCTAGGCGCATGGGCCCTTGGGGGAGTTGGCGCCCAGCCCATCTAGGGGCTCGTTCCCCTCCATATTCAGCCCATAGGGACCTCCGGGGCAGGTGGACACTCCCGGTGGACCCTCGGAACCCCTTCGGTGGTCCCGGTACAATACCGGCAAACCCCCGAATACTTCCGGCAACCGAATAAGGACTTCCCATATATAAATCTTCATCTCCGGACCATTCTGAAACTCCTCGTGACATCCGGGATCTTATCTGGGACTCCGAACACATTCAGTAACCACATACTATTTCCCATAACAACTCTAGCGTCACTGAACCTTAAGTGTGTAGACCCTATGGGTTCGGGAATCATGCAGACATGACCGAGACAGCTCTCCGGCCAATAACCAACAGCGGGATCTGGATACCCATGTTGGCTCCCACATGTTCCACGATGATCTCATCGGATGAACCATGATGTCGGGGATTCAATCAATCCCGTATACAATTCCCTTTGTGATGCGGAGCATCCCACGTTCATCCCCATGTACACTCTGACTACTCTCCAAACCCCAAGAGGACATATGACGAGACCTCGAAGATACACCATTGGACACAAGGTGAACTCGCTCCTCTCCGAACCTTCACTTCCCACATGTGAGACATGGCTACTACCTCAATCGTGTGTGCTATGCATGTCCAGGAACCAAGAGGAAGGCCATGGAACAGCTACGAGCATTGGACAAGACGGCGAGGACACCAAGCGCGAGGAGGAAGAGGAAGAGCTGCTTTGGGAAGCTTCTGGACAGACGTCAAGCGACCACCGGACGACCGAGCGATCTCCGGACTTCCGGCGCTGGAGACTCCACGAGCGGATCGGCAGCCGAGAGGCAACCTACAGCGCCCGGACGACCGCCAGACACCGGACGTCCGACACTCTCCAGCGCTCGGACGACCGACGCCGACTGGACGTCGGACCCCTCCTGTCCCGAGCCAAAACGTCGGACGTCCGACATGCACCGGACGACCGGACCCTCGCGAGCCATCGGACGTCCGGTACCTGTCGGACGTCCGACGCCTGTGCGTCCGCCCGTGTGTTGGGCCGAAGCCACTTACCCTTTCATTCACCTAGACTATAAATAGCGTCTCCCACCTCCTAGCTAGGGTTAGCGTTGATTTAGCTCATTTGTGAGATAGAGCCTCGCTCATCCATCGGATCTCCTCCTCGTGAGAGACCGCGGCCTCTTCGGAGAAGATCCACTTGGATTCAAGACCCCTTTACGGGAAGATCCCCTCGTGGATTAAAGACCTCCTCTTGGAGAAGAACGGCTACCCTTGTATCCTTCCTTTGTTGATTTTGAATCTTGTGCTACCTTATGTGTTCGGTGATCTAGCACTTGTGTGATTGATTCCTTGTCGGTTTCGTGATTCCCCTTGTTTTCCCCGTGTTTTTCCTGTGTGCTTCCGCGTATTCTTTGTGATTCCCCGTAGCATCCACTCCAAATGTGAAAGATCGTCACCATAGGGTTCCGCCCCACATCATCTTGGTATCAGAGCCACGTGATCACGTTTTTGGAGCCCCTACCCCTCTTTTTCTAGCTTGATTTTGTGTGTTCTTGCCTAAATCCGAATATCCCAACCAAAAATAGCCCCCAATTTTTTTTTGTGATTTGTTGGTTTGATGATGTTTTGTTGATTTTGATCCATGGATTTGCTTGGTTTGAAGTGGATCTAGCATCTCCCCAAGTTTCCCCATCTTTCATCCACGAAATCTCGTCAATTTTGACCCCGAAATCTCCATTTTCCGCTCAAAATCGCGCCCAGGATCTCGGATTTTGCGTTGACCCCGATGCACCGGACGACCGGCGTTTTACGGACGTCCGGAGCCCCAGGAATGACGGGACGTCCGACCTTTCCCGGACGACCGGAACACCTAACCCGAGCGAAATTTACGGATTTCCGACTTTCCCGGACGTCCGACGCCCCGGACATCCGACCTTCCCGGACGTCCGCAACCTGTAGGTTTTGACTTCGGCTGATTCTTGTTTCGGCCATAACTAATTCATCCGAACTCCGATTTTGACGTTCTTTAGCTCGTTTTGAAGCTCTTGATATCCCCCATCCCACAAAAATATCACCAACACCATTTGACTCCATCAAAGTTTGTGAATTTTGGCATCTTTGCCTAGGCCATCCACCACATCATCTGCATAGCCACCACCGACTTCCGCAACCTAACCCATTTTGTTCACCATAGCATTTGTGGTTGCTTGAGTAGTGATTCGAGTCTCCTAAGGTGTTTTGGCTACTTAGGGACAATTGCTTCTTCATCAACCACCACCACCACTTCCACATAGGCGTGCCCACCATACACTTCCGCCACCCCCCAACTTAACCCAATAGTTGTTTGAGCTTGTTTGAGTTGTGGCTTGTGTCTCCTAAGGTGTTTCGGCTACTTAGGGACGACAACTTCAACGTCGACACGTGTATAGCCCATCTTCCCACTTCCGCATTGCCAAGTGCAAACCACCACCGATTTCCGCTACCACCATTTGTCATTTGTCATTTGAGATTTTGAGTTTGCAGTTTTTCCATTTCCTAAGGTGTTTCGGCTACTTAGGGACAAGTCTCCATATTCTTGGTATCTACATCAAGAACACCGCCACTCATCATCGCAAAGGACGGTAACCTCGACGACACCATTGTATTTTCCCCTTGCAATTGCATTGATAACCCCTAGCCTATTTTGCGTTACTTGCCTATTGAGACTAGCCATTTGAGTATTGCCGGCAACGTTACTTGTGCACATTAGTGATCATACTTTCCATTGCATACAAACCATATCATATTGGTATCATATCTTGTGTCGCAAGTTTGTTCCCGCATATACACAATTGCTATCTTGGTTTGTGCATTGTGCAAAAGTGGCCATAGAAAAAAAAAGAGAACAAGCTTTTAAGCAAAGAAAAAGAATGAGAGCAAAGAAGCTTGTAAGCAAGTGCCATAGCATCATACCACATTGCATATAAGATTGTCATATCCGATCATCTTCGATCATCTTGAGAGAAACACCGAGAACCATACATACATAGCATACTTGGGATAGAAAGTTTATCCATTTTGCATCTTATAGGTTGTGCACAAGTGTCGTATCCGCCTATTAAGAAATCGTGCTAGCGTCTCTCTTGAGTTGTGCAACACGAGCATTTTCCGTGGATTCCACATTTTGTGCTCATTCCTTGGTTGCACGACCCCATTTATCTATCTGTGTGTGTGTTTCCGTGTGCCATTCTTTGCTATTGGTCCATTTGTTTCACTTGCAAATTTGTGAATCTCTTTAAACATTATTGACTCTTGCTAACATTTTGCATTAAATTTTTGTGCCACTATCCTCACAAAGCACCACTATAAGCTTTACTTGTGTAGGTGTGATAACCGACAAGGATTGGTACCAATAGTGCTATTTCATTGTCCGCATTTGAGTGAACTTGATTCATTGTCAACATCGGTCAAGGTACATTGGTATAAGTTCTTCTCTTTCTCCCACTCATATTTTCTCGAGTCTTGTGAAGGATAGGCAAGGCATTTCCTCTCCGGTCTATGACAACAACGATAGAGTGAACAACTACATATCCAAAGCGTCTATCGTCAATCTCCAACGACAAATGAAAGGCGCACAATCAAGATTGCAAGAGCGCATCGAGGACATCTCCATCGACATTTTCCACTCCGGAGCAACGAAAAGGGACTACATCGACAAGAAGCTTTCCGCACATAAAGAGGAGCAAGATGAAAGGATGGAGGAGATTAGAGCCTTGATCAAGTCTTCTTCCCCTTCGTCATCTTCAAGGCGGCGACATTCAAGACACAAGTCTTCGGAGCGCGAAAAAGATGCAAGTGCAAATGGTCCTCGTCCACATCTACATGGCGACCACCGTCACGTTCGTGATCCACATCATCATGAAGGGCAAGTCACCTCCAAGCATCATGTGCACGACGACGATGAACGACATCTACTACAAGCTCAAGCACGACAACGACATCATCATCATGAAGATGCTCCACAAGCGCAAGTGCACAAGTCCCAACAAGCCCTACTTCACGCCAAGTCCAAGCTTCAAGAGCACAAAAGAAGACCGCGAGACGACCACTACCAAGACGGCGCTACGGCTACATCAACCACTTCGGCATCTTCGGCAAGTGTTCTCAAGGCATCTTCGCCTTTGGACGTACGGCATCTTCTCCTACTTCCCACGAGTACGCCTACAACGACTTCATCAAGTCCAAGGCAACCACCTACAAGCGAGGGCGACACTTCCATCTTCGGAAGCCCCTCAAGGAAGATGGCCGAGCATGGGAAACTCCCTTCGGTCATGGAGACGAGCTATGAGGTGCCACATCATATGGGCCTCCAACAACAAGATGGCGACAAGAAGGTCGAGCAAGGGCCATCCCCTTCGACCACGGTGATAGGAGTTGAGCATGAAGACATTTGCACCTACATCTCTTCGACACCCACATATGTCGAGATGCCCCAAGTGCCATGTGAGGAGAGCCACCACCACATGAGTGACATGAGTGACTCCACCCTACGTGACATTGAGAGCATTTCCTATGAGAGGATGAGTGTGACCACCACTAGCCCCACACATGAGAGCATGCCACACAACCTATGTGAGGTTGAGCGCCATTTGAGTGACTCCACCAACCATATGAGTGAAAGCATCCTTGAGGGAGTGAGTGAGCCACAACACTTAGAGAGTGAGGTAGTTGACACGGCATGTGAGGCCACTATGATTTCTAACGACTTAACCTCTACTCTTAGTGTGTTTTCTGCTTTGGTGCTAGGTCTCCTACATGACGACATGCCTATCCTTGACGAGTCCATCCCTCCAATGGAGAAACCGATGGCCATGGTGGACGATGATGCGCCCCCACATGGTTCCATCAAGATGAAGATGACAACAAGACGATCTTCAACACCTCACCTACAACACATGAGCGACGCTCCAGAGGTAACATAGGTGATGGTGCTTCTCTTGTCCCACTAGTGGACTCTCTTGACATCGATTGCTCCCATGATTTTGACCCACCTATTCCCATGCTTCATGCTAGTGAGACTTCTTCATGCCTTGACTTACCTATTTATGATGAATATGATGATGAGCATGTTGAGTTGCCTAGTTGTGATGCTATGCTCCATAGGATATCATGTGAAAATTCTTTTGGTCACATCATGTTTGACAACCCATTGAACTTGTCATATGCTATGAGTGAGATCTCCCATATTGCATCATTACAATCTCAACATAGTAACTATGCATGCCCCATTAAAATCAATCCCATTTGCACTTATGGCATAGATGACAAGATGATGGTCATTGGATTTTGTTTTTCATGTGATGATATTGCCATACTTCCTTTACATGATTTGCGCAATTCATCTACTATGCCATGCCATGATCACATTGTTCCGAATATGCATTGTTTTGGATGTTGTCAATATTCTCCACGTGATGTTTCTACTCTTGCTCATGAGGAGATCCCCATAGTTTCCTCATACATATTAGGAGAACTTGATGCATTCCATACTTTGCATGATTCCCATGATTGTGTGCACCTTATGCATTCCATGAATAACAATGCTCTAGATATTGCTCGTGATGCATTACACAATTTGAGTCTCCATTATGCTATACATAATAACAAACCTATCATGATGGATTACATGTTTCTATATCACGCATCTCATTTATTTGAGCATTGGATATTTTATGCTAACCGGCACATTCACGTGCGCATCATGATGGATGATGTGTACATATACCACGCACACACAATTTTCCCTTTGTCTTTTTTGTGTAGGTACTCATGTATACTCATTAACCTCTCAATCCCAATAGTTGACGAAAGGAGCTCTTGAGAGCAACGATGCTTTGGGATCCCGTGGACTATCCTTACTACCGCTCTTTTCGTGCGACGACTACGCGCATCTCTTCTACTTGGCTCTCACACGGCTATGGGCTATTTACCACTTATCACCTTATGCTCATTTTCCCGTGTTCACTTTGCATGTTATATTTATGCCTTTGCCATGCAATTGTGACCATTTCTTGCATCTACCCATGATTCACCATTATGATACTTCTATGTGTATTTGCATGCTTGGTGGAGATCCTTGTTGCTATTGCCATGTTTATCATGTGCCTCATGCTATTAATGCTTGTTGTGTTGGGAGAGTCAAGATGCCCCATTGCTATTTACATATGGCTTCTCACCAATACGTTGATGATATTTTTCTCATATCTTGCTTTCATGCTTGTGATATGTCACGTGCATTATTCATGCCCACTATTTGCACCAATGACATACTTGCCATGATTCCTCCCTAGTATGTTGCATCTTCGCACTACTAGCTTGCTTGACTTGATTGCTAGGATTGCTTGCTTGGTTGCATCACCCATGTTCCACTCTTACTCGTTTTCTTGGGTTGATGACATATATGCTCATGCCTCTCACATGATATATCTTGATCATTGTCTCTTGTGTCCATTAGTTGCCTCTTTCCTATCCACTTATATTGAGTGCAACCATATTATGCTTATTGATCTTAGAGACTTTGACACTTTACTTGTGATGCATGCTAGTTTGATTGAGCCTCTTGTTTTTGGTTGTTCTCACATCATATGCCTCCATACTATGAAATGCTCCCTTGTACTTTATTATGATGAGCATGATTCATACACTTGTTGGGTATCTTACCACACGAATGATAGGTTTTGCACTTCGGCTAACCTCATTCGTTTTCCGAGTGTTTGTCATGTTCTTTCGTTTTGAAGGATTCACAAGGCATTACCGTCATGAGACATATCGGCTATTTGAAGGCATACATGATGTACAACTCCAACATCTTTGGGAACTTTCTTGAGGCAAACTCCTTCTTTTTGAGCCATCCTCAAATATGCATATTGGATGGGTCACTCTTTCATTGTTGTTTCCTTCTTGTTGTCTACATGATACATCTCGTGAACAGAGGAACGACATTGGAGATTGGCTACATGGACCTTCACATTGAGGAGCGCTCGCACTTATTGGATGCACCTTCGGAACTCCACTCATGCCTCGACATCGAGCTTTGGTACACCAACACCCCCAAATTTGTTGCTTGTGCTCATACATGTCATGCTTGATGGACATATCATACTCACAGCAAGTTTGCACTCCATGCATGGATTGACTCACATTATGATTGCCTTGTTGCATCTTGTATTCCCATGTCATCCATGATATATGAGCTTGTTCACTTTCTTAGCAAATTTGTTGTGATCTTCCTTGATGGCATATTCATACATCATGATCATATTGCCCATCATCAATTGCATGATAACATACACATGTTGAGCATCCATTGCCATATTCATGCTATTGACAAACCATCTCACTATGACATCATTTTGCACCGAGGTTACATTGATCATATTTACAACACATTTGTGTGCACAATGATTGCATTTCCTCCCATGAATGCTTTGCATCTCATTGTACATCATCTTGATAAGCTTGATGCGCTTTGTCACGACCTATCTTGCTGCACAGACTCATTCTTGCATCATGGACACTTTGTGTGCGCTAACCATTGTCTTTCCGAGTGTTGCTTGTGTTTGATCTTTTGCATGTCTATCACTCCGGCGACACCTTGGACTACTTGGATTGTGCCATGTCTTCAACTTCGTCCAACTACAAGTCCGTCTACGACAACCGTTTCCATGGTGATGTGGATCACGATTCGAGGACGGATCTTTCCCAAGGGGGGGAGATGATGCGGAACATCCCACGTTCATCCCCATGTACACTCCGACTACTCTCCAAACCCCAAGAGGACATATGACAAGACCTCGAAGATACACCACTGGACACAAGGTGAACTCGCTCCACTCCGAACCTTCACTTTCCACATGTGAGACATGGCTACTACCTCAATCGTGTGTGCTATGCATGTCCAGGAACCAAGAGGAAGGCCATGGAACAGCTACGAGCATTGGACAAGACGGCGAGGACACAAAGCGCGAGGAGCAAGAGGAAGAGCTGCTGGGAAGCTACAACTCTTGGACGTCCGACAGACACCGGACGACCGACGATCTCCGGACGTCCGACGCCTGGAGACTCCACCAGCCAGATCGACCGCAGCCGAGGCAACCTACAGCGCCTGGACGACCGCCAGACATCGGACATCCGACACTCTCCAGCGCCCGGACGACCGACGCCAACCGGACGTCCGACCCCTCCTGTCCAGAGCCAAAACACTGGACGTCCGACATGCACCGGACGACCGGACCCTCGCGAGCCACTAGACATCCGGTACCTGTCGGACGTCCGACGCCTGTGCGTCCGCCCGTGTGTTGGGCCGAAGCCACTTACCCCTTCATTCACCTAGACTATAAATAGACCTCTTCCACCTCCTAGCTAGGGTTAGCGTTGATTTAGCTTATTTGTGAGATAGAGCCTCGCTCATCCATCGGATCTCCTCCTCGTGAGAGACCGTGGCCTCTTCGGAGAAGATCCACTTGGATTCAGGAGCCCTTTACGGGAAGATCCCCTCGTGGATTCAAGACCTCCTCTCGGAGAAGAACGGCTACCCTTGTATCCTTCCTTTGTTGATTTTGAATCTTGTGCTACCTTATGTGTTCGGTGATCTAGCACTTGTGTGATTGATTCCTTGTCGGTTTCGTGATTCCCCTTGTTTTCCCCGTGTTTCCCCTTTGTGCTTCCACGTGTTCTTTGTGATTCCCCATAGGATCCACTCCAAACGTGAAAGATCGTCACCATAGGGTTCCGCCCTACATTACTTTGTCCATCGGTATGTTACTTGCCCGAGATTCGATCGTCGGTATCCCAATACGTCGTTCAATCTCGTTACCGGCAAGTGTCTTTACTCGTTCCGTAACACATGATCCCGTGACTAACTCCTTAGTCACATTGAGCTCATTACGATGATGCATTACCGAGTGGGCCCAGAGATACCTCTCTGTCATACGGAGTGACAAATCCCAATATCGATTCGTGCCAACTCAACAGATACTTTCGGAGCTACATGTAGTGCACCTTTATAGCCACCCAGTTATGTTGTGACGTTTGGTACACCCAAAGCATTCCTACGGTATCCGAGAGTTGCACAATCTCATGGTCTAAGGAAATGATACTTGACATTAGAAAAGCTCTTAGCAAACGAACTAAACGATCTTGTGCTATGCTTAGGACTGGGTCTTGTCCATCACATCATTCTCCTAATGATGTGATCCTGTTATCAATGACATCCAATGTCCAAGGTCAGGAAACCATAACCATCTATTGATCAACGAGCTAGTCAACTAGAGGCTTACTAGGGACATGTTGTGGTTTATGTATTCACACATATATTACGGTTTCCAGTTAATACAATTATAGCATGAACAATAGACAATTATCATGCACAAGGAAATACAATAATAACCATTTTATTATTGCCTCTAGGGCATATTACCAACAGTCTCCCACTTGCACTAGAGTCAATAATCTAGTTCACATCACTAATGAATCCAACACCCTTGGGGTTTGATCATATCTTGCTTGTGAGAGAGGTTATTAGTCAACGGGTCTTAGATCCGTGTGTGCTTTACAAATCTCTATGTCATCTTGTAGATGCAGCTACCACGCGCTATTTGGAGCTGTCCCAAATAACTGTTCTACTATATGAATCCGATTTACTACTCATAGTCATCCAGATTAGTATCAAAGTTTGCATCGACGTAACCCTTTACGACGAACTCTTTTACCACCTCCATAATCGATAAAATTCCTTAGTCCACTAGTTACTAAGGATAATTTTGACCGCTGTCCTGTGATCCATTCCTGGATTACTCTTGTACCCCTTGACTGAGTCATGGCAAGGCACACTTCAGGTGCGGTACACAACATAGCATACTGTAGAGCCTACGTCTAAATCATAGGGGACGACCTTCGTCCTTTCTCTTTCTTCTGTCGTGGTCAGGTCTTAAGTCTTACTCAATACTCACACCTTATAACACAGCCAAGAACTCCTTCTTTGCTGATCTATTTTGAACTCCTTCAAAATCTTTTCACGGTATGTATTCATTTGAAAGTACTATTAAGCATTTTTGATCTATCCTTATAGATCTTGATGCTCAATGTTCGAGTAGCTTAATCCAGGTTTTCCATTGAAAAATACCTTTCAAACAACCATATATGCTTTCCAGAAATTCTACATCATTTCTGATCAACATATACTCATCAAAATTTTCGTAGTGCTCCCACTCACTTCTTTGGAAATACAAGGTTCTCATAAACTTTATATAAACCCAAAATCTTTGATCATCTCATCAAAGCATATATTCGAACTCCGAGATGGTTACTCCATTCCTTAGAAGGATTGCTGGAACTTTGCATACTTGTTAGCATCTTTTAGGATTGACAAAACCTTCTGGTTGTATCACATACAACCTTTCCTCAAGAAAATCATCGAGAAAACAATGTTTTGACATCCTATCTGCAAGATTTCATAAATAATGCAGTAACTACTAATATAATTCCAACAGACTCTTAGCATCGCTACGAGTGAAAAAATATCATTGTAGTCAACTCCTTGAACTTGTTAGAAAACATCTTAGCGACAAGTCGAGCTTTCTCAATGGTGACACTTACCATCATTGTCCGCCTTCCTTTTAAAATCCATCTGTACCCAACAGCCTTATGACCATCAAGCAGTTCTTCCAAAGTCTACACTTTTAGACATGGCTCCTCTCTCGGATTTTATGGCCTCGAGCCATTTGTCGGAATCCGGGCCCACATCGCTTCTCCATAGCTCGTAGGTTCATTGTTTTCTAGCAACATGATCTCCAAGACAGGATTACCATACCACTTTGAAGTAGTACGCATCCTTGTCGACCTACGAGGATTGGTAGTGACTTGATCCGAAGTTTCGTGATCACTATCATCAGCTTCCACTTCAATTGGTGTAGGCGCTACAGGAACGACTTCCTGTACCCCTGCTACACACTAGTTGAAGTATTGGTTCAGTAACCTCATCAAGTTTCCACCATCCTCCCCCTCAATTCTTTCGAGAGAAACTATTCCCCGAGAAAGGACCTATTTCTAGAAATAATCACTTTTGCTTCCGGATCTGAATTAGGAAGTATACCCAACTGTTTTGGGTGTCCTATGAAGATGCATTTATTCACTTTGAGTTCGAGCTTATCAGGCTAAAACTTTTCCACATAAGCGTGTAGCCCCAAACTTTAAAAAAACGACAGCTTAGGTTTCTCTAAACCATAGTTCATACGTTGTCATCTCAACGGAATTACGTGGTGCCCTATTTAAAGTGAATGCAGTTGTCTCTAATGCCTAACCCATAAACAATAGTGGTAATTTGATAAGAGACATCATGGTATGCACCACACCCAATAGGGTGTAGCTATGATGTTCGGACACACCATCACACTATGGTGTTCCAGGCGGTATTAGTTGTGAAACAATTTCCACAATGTCTTAATTGTGTACCAAAATTCGTAACTCAGATATTCATCTCTATGATCATATCATAGACATTTTATCCTCTTGTCACGACAATCTTCAACTTCACTCTAATATTACTTGAACCTTTCAATAATTCAGACTTGTGTTTCATCAAGTAAATATACTTAGAATCTACTCAAATCATCTGTGAAGTAAGAGCATAACGATATTCACAGTGTGCCTCAGCACTCATTGGATTGCACACATCAAATGTATTACTTCCAACAAGTTGCTCTCTTGTTCCATCTCACTGAAAACGAGGCCTTTTAGTCATCTTGCCCATGTGGTATGATTTGCATGTCTCAAGTGATTCAAAATCAAGTGAGTCCAAACGATCCATCTGCATGGAGTTTCTTCACACGTATGTACCAACAGACATGGTTCGCATGTCTCAATCTTTTCAAAAACGAGTTAGTCCAAAGATCCATCATGGAGCTTATTCATGCATTTTATACCAATATGACTCAAATGGCAGTGCCACAAGTATGTGGTACTATCATTACTATCTTATACCTTTTGGCATGAACATGTGTATCACTACGATTGAGATTAAATAAAGCATTCATTTTAGGTGCAAGACCATTGAAGGTATTATTCAAATAAATAGAGTAACCATTATTCTCCTTAAATGAATAATCATATTGCGATAAACATAATCCAATCATGTCTATGCTCAAGGCAAACACCAAATAACAATTATTTAGGTTTAACACCAATCCCGATGGTAGAGGGAGCATGCGATGTTTGATCACATCAACCATGGAAACACTTCCAACACATATCGTCATCTCACCTTTAGCTAGTCTCCGTTTATTCCGTAGCCTTTTATTTTTAGTTACTAACACTTAGCAACCGAACCGGTATCTAATACCCTGGTGCTACTAGGAGTAGTAAAGTACACATTAATATAATGTATATCCAATATACTTCTGTCGACCTTGCCATCCTTCTCATCTACCAAGTATCTAGGGTAGTTCTACTTCAGTGACCGTTCCCCTCATTACAGAAGCACTTAGTCTCGGGTTTGGGTTCAACCTTGGGTTTCTTCACTAGAGAAGCAACCGATTTGCCATTTCATGAAGTATCCCTTCTTGCTCTTGCCCTTCTTGAAACTAGTGGTTTTACTAAGCATCAACAATTGATGCTCCTACTTGATTTCTACTTTCGCGGTGTCAAACATCGCGAACAGCTCTAGAATCATCATATCTATCCCTGACATGTTATAGTTCATCAAGAAGCTCTAGTAGCTTAGTGGCAGTGACTTTGGAGAACCATCACTATCTCATCTGGAAGATTAACTCCCACTCGATTCAAGCGATTGTAGTACTCAGACAATCTGAGCACATGCTCAACGATTGAGCTTTTCTCCCTTAGTTTGCAGGCTAAGAAACTCGTCGGAGGTCTCACACCTCTTGATGTGGGCACAAGCTTGAAATCCCAATTTCAGTCCTTGGAACATCTCATATGTTCTGCGACATTTCAAAACGTTTTTGGCGCCTCAATTCTAAACCGTTTAGCATTACACACTGAACTATCACGTAGTCATCAAAACGTGTATGTCAGATGTTTGCAACATCCACCAACGACGCTCGAGGTTCAGCACACCGAGCGGTGCATTAAGGACATAATGCTTCTGTGTAGCATTGAGGACAATCCTCAGTATACGGACCCAGTCCGCATAATTGCTACTGTCAACTTTCAACTAAATTTTCTCTAGGAACATATCTTAAGCAGTAGAACTAAAGCGTAAGCTACGACATAATTTGCAAAGACCTTTTGACTATGTTCATGATAATTAAGTTCATCTAATCAATTATTTAGTGAACTCCCACTCAGATAGACATCCCTCTAGTCATCTAAGTGATACATGATCTGAGTCAACTAGGCCGTGTCCGATCATCACGTGAGACGGACTAATCATCGGTGAACATCTTCATGTTGATCGTATCTACTATACGACTCATGTTCGACCTTTCGGTCTCTTGTGTTCCGAGGCCATGTCTGTACATGCTAGGCTTGTCAAGTCAACCTAAGTGTTTTGCATGTGTAAATCTGGCTTACACCCGTTGTATGCGAACATTAGAATCTATCATACCCGATCATCACATGGTGATTTAAAACAACAAATTTTTGCAACAGTGCACAGTTAGGGGGAACACTTTCTTGAAATTTTAGTGAGGGATCATCTTATTTATGCTACCGTCGTTCTAAGCAAATAAGATGTAAACATGACAAACATCACATGCAAATCATAAAGTGACATGATATGGCCAATATCATCTTGCCCCTTTGATCTCCATCTTTGAGGCGCGGCATGATCACCTTCGTCACTGGCATGACACCATGATCTCCATCATTGTGTCTTCATGAAGTTGTCTCGCCAACTATTACTTCTACTACTATGGCTAACGGAGAAGCAATAAAGTAAAGTAATTACATGGCGTTTTCAATGACACGCAGGTCATACAATAATATTAAGACAAGTGCTATTGCTCCTGCTGGTTGTCATACTCATCGAAATGCAAGTCGTGAATCCTGTTACAAGAGCATGGTCAATCTCATACATCACATATATCATTCATCACATTCTTTTGGCCATATCACATCACATAGCATACCCTGCAAGAACAAGTTAGACGTCCTCTAATTGTTATTGCATGTTTTACGTGGCTGCTATGGGTTTCTAGCAAGAACGTTTCTTATCTACGCAAAAGCCACAACGGTGATATGCCAATTGCTGTTTGCCCTTCGTAAGGACCCTTTTCATCGAGTCCGATCTGACTAAAGTGGGAGAGACAGACACCCGCTAGCCACCTTATGCAACAAGTGCATGCTAGTCGATGGAACCTGTCACACGTAAGCGTACGTGTAAGGCCGGTCCGGGCCGCTTCATCCCACAATGCCGCCGAACCAAGATAGGACTAGTAAATGTATGCAAATTAAACATACCAACGCCCACAACTACTTGTGTTCAACTCGTGCATAGAATCTACGCATAGACCTAGCTCACAATGCCACTGTTGGGGAACGTAGCAATAATTCAAAATTTTCCTATGTGTCACCAAGATCAATCCAGGAGATGCGATCAATGAGAGAGAGGGAGTGCATCTTCATACCTCTTGAATATCGTGCAAATGGAAGCGTTACAAGAACGCGGATGATGGAGTCGTACTCATGGCGATTCAATCATGGAAGATCAGATCTAGCCCCGAACGGACAGCGCCTCCGCGTTCAACACACGTACAACCCAGGGATGTCTCCTTCTTCTTGATCCAGCAAGGGGAGAGGAAAAGTTGAGGGAGAGCTCCGGCAGCACGACGGCGTGGTGGTGGAGCTTGTGGATTTTCTGCAGGGCTTCGCCAAGCTCTACGGAGGAGGAGGAAGTGTTGGAGGAGGGAGGGGCTGCACCAGGGAAGGGGTGCAGCAGACCTCCCACCTGCCCACTATTTATAGGGGCAAGGGAGAGGGGGCCGACCCCCTTAGATCCCATCAAGGGGGGGGGGCAGGGGAAGTCTTGCCCCCAAGCTAGGTGGGGGCGCCCCCTTTAGGGTTTCCCCCAACCCTAGGCGCATGGGCCCTAGGAGGGAGTTGGCGCTCAGCCCACCTAGGGGCTGGTTCCCCTCCATATTCAGCCCATAGGGCCCTCCGGGGCAGGTGGACACTCCCGGTGGACCCCCGGAACCTCTTCGCTGGTCCCGGTACAATACCGGCAAACCCCTGAATACTTCCAGCGACTGATTAGGTCTTCCCATATATAAATCTTCATCTTCGGGCCATTTCGGAACTCCTCGTGACGTCTGGGATCTCATTCGGGACTCCGAACAACATTCGGGAACCACATACTATTTCCCATAACAACTCTACCATCACCGAACCTTAAGTGTGTAGACCCTATGGGTTAGGGAATCATGCAGACATGACCGAGATAGCTCTCCGACCAATAACCAACAGCGGGATCTGGATACCCACGTTGGCTCCCACATGTTCCATGATGATCTCCTCGGATGAACCACGATGTCGTGGATTCAATCAATCACGTATACAATTCCCTTTGTCCATCGGTATGTTACTTACCCAAGATTCGATCGTCGGTGTCCCAATACCTCGTTCAATCTCGTTACCAGCAAGTCTCTTTACTCGTTCCATAATGCATGATCCCGTGACTAGCTCCTTATTCACATTGCGCTCATTATGATGATGCATAACCCAGTGGGCCCAGAGATACCTCTCCGCCATATGGAGTGACAAATCCCAGTATCGATTCATGCCAACTCAACAGATACTTTCGGAACTACCTGTAGTGCACCTTTATAGCCGCCTAGTTACGTTGTGATGTTTGGTACACCCAAAGCATTCTACGGTATCCGGGAGTTGCCCAATCTCATGGTCTAAGGAAATGATACTTGACATTAGAAAAGCTCTTAGCAAATGAACTACATGATCTTGTGCTATGCTAAGGATTGGGTCTTGTCCATCACATCATTCTCCTAATGATGTGATCCCGTTATCAATGACATCCAATGTCCATGGTCAGGAAACCATTACCATCGATTGATCAACGTGCTAGTCAACTAGTGGCCTACTAGGGAAATGTTGTGGTCTATGTATTCACACATGTATTAGGGTTCCGAGTTAATACAATTATAGCATGAACAATAGACAATTATCATGAACAAGGAAATACAATAATAACCATTTTATTATTGCCTCTAGGGCATATTTCCAACAACTCCGACTGTTTTGGCTGTCAAAGGAGGGGAAGAATATCTTGGGTGTCTGGAGATGGAGCCCGGGATACTGCTCCACTGTGATGGAGGGTTTGATCGTTGGAGCAGCTCCGATGAGTTGTACGACGGGGAGGCTGAAGCAGGACAAGAGAGACAACGCTAACCCGAGTTGAATTCTAATAGCATCTCCAATAGATGACGTAAAATACATTACCACAAAGTGCTAGATGTAAAATACATCAGCCGCTCATATCAGAACTTAATTGTCGAACCCGAATTTAACTGTTGAAACTGAATTTTGCCATCGAAACTAAATTTAACTTTCAAAACTGAATTTTGATGTCGAAACTAAATTTTACTGTCGAAACTGAACGCACTAGTAGCAGCAAAGCAGTAGTAGCAGCAGCGGCCGGAGCAACAGTACGTGCAAGAGCCGGGGCAGCTGGTCGTGTAGCAGCATCTCGGGTAGCAGCTGATGGATTCATGTACCTAGGGTAGGGTCATAGGCCTGACCTAAACGTCCTACCCAAGGGCACTCTTAGAAGAGATCACCTTCCAGTCGACCAACGAGGAACCCACTCGACTGACTAGAAGGACTCGACCATGGAGACTCACTCGACCATGAAGATACACTCGACCACCAGAAGGTCAAGACACTCCATAGCATAGCGACCTGTAATTGAATAGACTTCATGATAGTTAAGGCACTTTATGAGGGGCGTTACCTGCCCCAGGCTTAATGTACTTTAACCCCTCCATTATGTGGGTTGGCTGGGGTCCTGGCGCACTCTATATAAGCCACCCCCTCCACAGTGCGAGAGGGTTCGCACTCTTGTAACACCCATACACATAATCCACTCGACCGCCTCAGGGCTCCAAGACGTAGGGCTTTTACTTCCTCCGAGAAGGGCCTGAACTCGTACATCGCTTGTGTTTGCAACCTCTCCATAGCTAGGACCTTGCCTCTCCATACTTACCCCCCTACTCTACTGTCAGACTTAGAACCACGACAGTTGGCGCCCACCGTGGGGCCGGTGTTTTAGCGATTTGTGGAGAAGTTGCAGTACTTCCGAGTACTTTCATCATGATGACTGCTGGAGTTTTGGTCGAGGGGCGCGAGATCCGTCTCGGTGCTCTCACCTTTGTCGCCGACGACTCCGCATGGCTCCAGGAGGCTCCACTCGACATCGGCGCTCCCGTCCATGATGCGACGCATTTCCGCGCATGTGTCTGCGGCGTTCTGCTGCGGCAACCGTCGACCCCATATCGGTCGACTCCTTTATCGGTTGCTCACCAAGTCTCCCACCAGCGCAAGCGCTCTGGTCGGTCGAGACTCCAGCGGTGGGTGAAGCACGCGGTGGCTCGCCAGACAGCCATCGCCCAGGTCGCGACAATTGAGCCCGACGAGTCCCTCTACAGCTTGTTCGATCTGTCGACTGGCTCCGTAGAGACTGCATCCGAATGCGATAGCAGTGATCCAGCAGCGGAAATCCTCATGCTCGACGGTCCCTCGATCCTCCGGCCGCCCATGGGGGCGGAGCAGGGTGGAGGTGATCCCGCAAGACCACGAAGAATACCACCCGAGACACTCGACTCTGCAGAGAGAAGAGCCGCCCTTGCAGAACATGGATGCCTGCATACTCCCATCGCGGAGAAACCCCGAGGCTCGTGCCTTGGAGGAGGCACGTTTGGCCAATGTTCTTGAGCAACGCTCGCTTGGAGAACCTTCGGCGAGCACTCGGCAATCTTGGCGGCAACGAGTCCTCGAAGCGGTCGGCGTCGACTCTTCCCGCCGACTCAGGTATACCGTCGCCAATTCAGAATTTAGCAACTGCAACCCGTATAGCAGAGTCCATCCAGCCTTCTCGATCGGAAGCCGGGAGGGCTTGATCAGATCGAGATTTACTCCGAGCAGCGGAGACCGAACTCAGCCGTGTCGCGATCGCAAGCAGCGAAATTCACGGTCGATCCGTCGCTGCGAATACTATTGATCGGCTCCACAGCCCCAGATCGCCTTCGGCGGCGGGAAGAAGCGCGACAACCGCGAGATCGATATGGAGACCGACACGACCGGGATGACAGCGCCGAGTGTCCGTTTCCCCTCGAGGAAGGGTCTTACGCTCCTCGGCGTCGGGATGACAGCGTCAATTCGAGACGGGCGAAGAGTTCGGTCGACCCGAGGAACCGAGCTTCGACGCGATCCATTATCATGCAAGGCTTGGTCGACCGAGCAGAGCCCATCGAGGCGGACCGAGAGGGATGCACCTGACAATCGAGTGCATGTTTGAGTTCGGAGTGTTTTAGCAGGCTATCGAGCCGCGATGATTCCCCCAATTTCAGGTTGGCAACAGTCGATAAATTCTTCGGGGAGTCAAGCACAAACTTGGCTTGAAGATTACCAGTGGCTGTTCAGATTTGTGGTGGGAATGACGAGGTGGCCATGAAGCACTTGCCCTCATGTTGGAAGGTTACGCCAGGCATGGCTGAATCGATTACCTCCTAGCAGTATATACACTTGGGAAGATTTGTCCCGAGTGTTCGTCAGAACTTTTGAAGGAACCTGCAAACAACCGGCTGGCTTGACAGAGCTGCAAGTCTGTGTGCAGAAGACCAATGAGACTCTCCGAGAGTACATTCAGAGGTGGATCACTCTGCACCATACTGTGGAAAATGTGTCGGACCATCAGGCAGTTTGCGCCTTCAAAGATGGCGTCAAGAACAGAGAATTGAGTCTGAAGTTTGGTCGAACCGGCGACATGACCTTGAGTCGAATGATGGAGATTGCTACCAAATGCAACGGCGCGGAAGAAGACCGACCAAGCGGCAAGTACAAGCCAAGTCGATCGGAGAAGGAAACTCGATCGGAAGCAAGCGGAAGCCGAGCCGGCAGCTCACGGAGAGGCTCGCCGTGACTCGGGGAAGTTCAAGGGAAGCCAAAGGATCCTGGAATCCTAAGAAAGTGAAGGATAAAGAAGGAAGCGGCGTGATGGATATGCCATGTCATATTCACGAAGAAAGACGAAGAGGGCAACATCATTTACCCAAAGCACACCACTTGCCGGTGTCAACTGCTGATCCAAAGAAGCCAGGGAAAACGATCTAAGGACAAGGAGAAGGAGCCGACAAGGCGGAGACAAAGAGGACGGTGAGGAAGAATATCCGCATGTCAACTCCACTCGATGATTTTCGCTGATGTGGAAAGCAAGAGCCGGTGAAAGTCATTAACCGTGAGGTAAACATGGTTGCTCGGCAAAACCAAGTTATGTGAGATGGTCGTAAACACCCATCACATTCGACCAATCGATCACCGACTCACATTGCCACCCCGGGAGGCAAGCTTTGATGGTCGATCCGGTTGTCGAAGGCACTCGACCGACGAAAGTGCTGATGGATGGTGGTAGTGGGCTGAACTTGTTATATGCGAGATCGTTAAAAGGAATGGGCATCCCGATGTCGATTGAGCGCCAAACAACATGAGTTTCCGCGAGTCATACCGGGAAGAAGGCCAACTCACTCGGCAAATAGCTCGGCGTGGTTTTGGTGATTCAAGCATTTTCGCAAGGAAAAGTTGACCTTTGAGGTCGTGGATTTTTAGAGTCGTATCACGCCATTTTGGGAGGCCCGCCTATGCACGGTTCATGGCTCGACCATGTTACGTGTACCTCAAACTGAAAATGCCAGGTCCCAAAGGTGATCATCATCCTGGTGATCGGAAAAAGCGTAAGAGTGCTTTCGGAAGGGCTCAAGATTGCGATTCGGTGACAGCGGTCGAGTTCGAAGAATACAAGCAAAACGCAGATCCGAGTGATTTGTTGCGGTCCAAGAAGCCCGCCACAGAATCTGCATTTCAGTCGTCTGGTGAGACGAAGCCAGTTCACACCCACCCGACTGACCCCAATGCAGCCCCGACCCACATCTCCACGACACTCGACTCGAAATAGGAAGAAGCGCTCATCCGGTTCCTCCGTGAGGCGGGACATTTTGCATGGAAGCCGGTGACATGCCGGTGTTCAGGGGATGGCTGAGCATCGCCTCAGAGTCGACAAATCAGCAAAACCAGTCAAAGAGCATCTTCGGCGGTCCGCCGTTCAGAAGAGAAAAGCTATTGGTGAGGAAGTGGCTCGACTGTTGGCGGCAGGATTTATCTGAGAAATATTCCACTCCGAGTGGCTCGCTAATGTCGTCATGGTTCCCAAGAAGGACAACTCACTCCGCATGTGCATTGATTTCAAGCACATCAATCGGGCCTGCCCGAAAGATCATTTTCCTCTCCCTCGCATAGATCAAATTGTTGACTCGACCGCGGGATGTGAGAGATTGTCTTTTCTATACGCATATTCCGGGTATCATCAGATCCGTCTGTATGGACCCGACGAAATAAAAATAGCTTTCATCTCTCCATTCGGGTGCTTCTGCTATATCACCATGCCATTCGGCCTCAAGAATGCCGGAGCCACATTTATGCGGATGATTCAGAAGTGTCTTCTCACTCAAATCAGTCGGAATGTGGAAGCGTATATGGATGATATCGTCGTTAAGTCGCGAAATGGTTCCAACCTGCTTGCTGACCTCACCGAAGCATTTGCCAACCTCAGAAGGTAAGATATCAAGCTCAATCCGTCAAAGTGCACATTCGGAGTTCCTGGTGGAAAGTTGCTCGGTTTTCTCGTTTCCGAACAAGGGATCGATGCTAATCCAGAGAAGATCGGCACTATTCTCCGAATGAAAGCATACGTCGCGAGTGCTCGGCGTCCGAAGCTTCTTTGGATGCTTGGCGCATTAAGTCGATTCATCTCATGACTCGGTGAAAAGGCATTGCCTCTTTACCGACTGATGAAGAAGGCCGACAAGTTCGAGTGGACTCCAGAAGCTGATGCAGCATTTGCCGAGCTAAAAGCTCTGCTCTCCACCCAGCCGGTGCTTGCTGCTCCAATCAGCAAAGAGCCTCTGTTGCTCTATATCGCATCCACAGGACAAGTTGTCAGTACAGTGCTTACGGTCGAGCGGGAAGAGGAAGGAAAAGCCTTCAAAGTTCAACGCCGGTGTATTATTTATGCAAGTCTTGACTCCATCCAAGCAGCGATATCCGCATTATCGAAGCTTGTGTATGGAATATACATGACCACGAAGAAGGTTGCTCATTATTTCTCGATCATTCTATCACGATCGTCGCCGACGCCTCTATCGAGAGATTACACTGTGAGAGCGCAACCCGTCGAGTGGCGAAATGGGCGATTGAACTTCTTCCCTTGATATCAAATTTGAGGCAAAAAAGCCATTAAGTCCCAGGCTATAGCGGATTTCCTTGCCGAGTGGATTGAACAACAAGAGCCGATTGAAGTTCACTCGGAGCATTGGACCATGTTCTTTGACGGCTCTAAAATGTTGAATGGTTCCGGTGCTGGGGTTGTTCTGGTTTCCCCCAGAGGAGATAAGCTTAGGTATGTGCTCCAGATTCACTTTGATTCCTCCAACAATGAGGTAGAGTACGAGGCCCTCTTATATGGATTGCACATGGCCATCTCACTCGGCGTCCGTCGCCTGATGGTCTATGGCGACTCAGATTTAGTGGTCAACCAGGTGATGAAGGAGTGGGACGTGAGAAGCCCACCATATTTGGATCTTTGCAATGCAAAGTGAGGAAGCTGGAAAAGAAGTTCGAGGGGTTGGAGCTCCATCACATCCCCGGTGAAAAATCAAGCAGCAGATGATCTGGCCAAGATAGGTTCCAAAAGAGAAGCCATTCGAGTGGTGTGTTTTGGAGCATATACACACTCCGTCGATTAAAGAAGATCCTTCACGAGGAAGCTCCACAGCCCAAGAGTGCCACAGACCGATCGAGGTTGAGGTCCCAGCGGTGGTCGACTTGGTCATGGAAGTTTTAGTGATCACTCCCATTGGACAATTCCATACATCGCATATATTACGAGAAAAGAGCTCCCGGAAGATGAGGAAGAGGCTCGACAGATCGTCCGTCGATCCAAAGCCTTTACCGTTATCAAAGGACACAGATAGAGAAAGCCCGACCGAGTTGGTCGAAATGCATAACGGCAGAAGAAGGTCGAGTCATACTCAATGACATCCACTCGGGGACTGTGGTCACCATCGTCCTCTTGGACCATTGTAGCCAAAGCATACCGAGCCGGATTTTACTCGCCAAGGGCGAATGAGATGGCGAAAGAAATAGTGGACAAGTGCGAAGGATGTCGGTTCTATTCAATATGTCACACAAGCTGCGTCAGCTCGAAGACCATTCCACTCGTCGGCCTTTCGCGGTATGGGGGTTGGACATGGTCGGTCCCTTGCGAACAGGTCGGAGCGGTTTCACGCATGCGTTGGTAGCGATCGACAAGTTCACCAAGTGGATTGAAGCTAAACCAATCAAGAGTCTTGGCCTTGCATCGCTGTTTCCTTCATCGAGAGCCGGCGTTCGGATATGGGGTCCCGCACAAGCATTATCACGGATAATGGGTGAATTTTGACTTGGAAGAATTCAAGGATTTACGCAGCGCTCAAGGCACGCAAGTCGACTACGCTTGATCGCCCATCCACAATCGAATGGACAGCGAGCAGGCCAGCGGCTTAATCCTCAAGGGTTTGAAGCCCGATCGATGCGAGATCTCAAGCATGCGGTGGAGCATGGGTCGGCGAACTCCCTTGATGCTTTGGGGATTGCGGACCACGCCTAATCGGTCGACGGAAGAACTCCATTCTTCTTGGTCTATGGAGTGAAGCAGTCCTGCCGGTGATCTTCTTCACAGCGCTCCCGAATTGAACTTTACAACAAGCGAAGCGAGCAAGCGTGTCAGACGCTTGATCGACCTTCTAGAGGAGGAAAGGGAGATGGCTCGATCCGCTCGACCATCTACCAAGCAAGACTTGCGTCGCCTTTACGCCGTAAACGTGAGGGGTCGGGCTTTCGGGAAGGAGATCTAGTTCTCGAGTAGATCAGTGAAACAACATAAACTTCGCTCCTTCTTGGGAAGGACCCTTCATCGTCACCAAGGTTCTCCACAGCAGGGCATATCGTCTCTACAACGTCGAACACAATATCGAAGAGCCCCGAGCTTGGAATGCGGATCTGCTCCGCCCGCTTTACACTTAAAGTTTTCACTCGGATGAGTTGTAATAAAATATACGTAGTTCATGGATTTGAAATAATAGTGTCATAATTCCTTCATAATTTTTGTCACTTTTTATTTTTGCCCAGTGGGTGGCTTAGCCGCGAATCCGTTTCGCCTAAGTTTGTACAAATCCTACCGAGTGGTAAGCCAGACTTCCACTCGCGGGCTTAGCCGCGAATCCGTTTCGCCTAAGTTATAAAAATCCTACCGAGTGGTAAGCGGACTTCCACTCGGGGCTTAGCTGCAGTCCAAGACTCGCCTAAGTTTGAAAAAATCCACCGAGTGGTAAGCCGACTTCCACTCGGGGCTTAGCTGCAGCCAGTGCTCGCCTAAGTAATTAAAAATCCACCGAGTGGTAAGCCGGACTTCCACTCGGGGCTTAGCTGCAGCCAGTGCTCGCCTAAGTTATTAAAAATCCTACCGAGTGGTAAGCCAGACTTCCACTCGGAGGCTTAGCTGCAGTCCAAGTACTTGCCTAAGTACAAAGTACGCTCGCAAGGGGGACGAGGAGTAGGTCGACTGCGACCCTCTCCTCCGAGCTACGCCATAAGTACAATGTGTGCTCGCAAGGAGGACGAGGCGCAGGTCGACTGCGACCCTCTCCTCTGAGCTTCGCCAGAAATACAACGTGGAAACCCTACCAAGTGAAGAGCAAACCTCTCACTAGGAGGCTTAGCTGCAGCCCAGTGCTTGCCTAAGGTATAAAATATCCTACCGAGTGGAGAGCAAACCTCTCACTCGGGGGCTTAGCTGCAGCCCAGCGCTCGCCTAAGGTATAAAAACTCCTACCGAGTGGAGAGCAAACCTCTCACTCGGGGGCTTAGCTGCAGCCCAGAGCTCGCCTAAGGTATAAAAATCCTACCGAGTGGAGAGCAAACCTCTCACTCGGGGCCTTAGCTGCAGCCCAGTGCTCGCCTAAGGTGTAAAAAAAAATCCTACCGAGTGAAGAGCAAACCTCTCACTCGGGGGCTTAGCTGCAGCCCAGTGCTCGCCTAAGGAATAAGTCGACTGCAGTGAGCATCTTGCTGTGAACCTGCAAAAGACAATTCGAGCCAAAAGCAATCATATCCAAACATCAAATCCAAGTTTAGGTCGATACCTAAAGGAACCGAGAGTGCTCAGGCACTAAGCCTGTTAAGGTTTATCGGTTACAATTCCACTCGGCATACCGAGGCAAATTTAAAGTGTCGGGTTTAAAGGAAGTTTTTTACCCCTCCTGTGGAGGGCTGGAAGGAGCAACGAACTCATTGAGGTCGATCCCGTCTGCGATCCGGGTAGCAGCAGCGATGAAAGTTTCCATGAAGGACCCGAAGTCGTGTTTCTTGGTGTTGGCCACTTGGAGAGCCGCCAGCTTCTCTTCTCGTGCATCCTTGCAGTGGACTCGGGCCAGGCATAGGGCGACATCTGCGCCGCACCGAGCCGAGGATTTCTTCCACTCCTGCACTCAGTCAGGGACGGCGTTCCGTCGAGCCATCAGCGACTCGAGGTCATTTTGGAGTGTCGCCCTAGGCCAGAGCGTCGAGTCGATGCGGGACGTAGCAACCTTCAGCCTTGCGAGGTAGTCCACGACAGCTGCAACACGGGACTCCAGTCGGAAGACATTCATAGCAACTTCATCATTCACGGAGAATTGACAGGTCAAGGTTCGGCCCAAGCGGCTGGTTTCTTCTTCAAAGTTTCGACGAATTCGCAAAGACAAAACTCCGAGTCAAGATAATGGTCGAATGAGAGCATCACGGTTGGAAATGTTTGTCGAGTGTAAAAGATTACCTTGAGCATAAGGAACAATTTGTTAGCAAGACCACCGGAAGCCTTCGGTCATTCTTCTTCCCGATCAACTGGTTGATCTTCTCGGTCGAGTGGTCTTGTCGGTTTTCAATCGGTCGACATCCTTGGTGGCAATTGCGAGCAGCTTTCAGATTGGTATTGTCTGTTCGAGCTTGGTGGTGAAGCTAACTTCGTCGACAAGCTTGGTCTTCTCGGATAGCTCAAGATCCTTCTTCTTACGGGCCTCCTTTACCTTGCACGCAAATTACAGAGAAAGTCGATCTTGAAACAAATGGGAGGAAAAAGGAGTCGTCGAGGTCTCACCGAACATACCTTTGGTCTCCTCCTTCGCCTTCGTCAGATTTTCTTGCACTAGCTTCAAATCCAGCTCGAGCTGAATGTGCTTCTGCTCCAGTTCAGTATAACGCGCCACAAGATCACAGGATTTCTATGAAGAACCAATAGACAAAATGTCAAAGATGATTCACTTCCGAGTGAATAGGGAAAAATCATACGTTTCTAAGACCACAGTCGAATGCAAGCATTCGACCATAGTCTCGGGGACTACACCCAGTGGGTGCACTCAGCGTGCCCTCACTGGTCCTATTCAAAAAAAAAACTTCTTCAGACGGTAATCAACTGCCAGCAGTCGACCACAGTCTCGGGGACTACACCCAGTGGGTGCACTCAGCGTGCCCCCATTGGTTTCAGAAACCCATTCGCCCTAGCCGAATGATGACCAATCTTTACTTATAAAGCCTAAGGCCGACTGCAAACAGTCGACCTTAGCCTTGGGGACTACACCCAGCGGGTGCACTCAGCGTGCCCCCGCTAACATAGAGTTTTCATCAACACACCCAGTGGGTGATTGCTATGAATTTTAGAAAGGAAAAAGTTTTGATAGCATATCCTAACAGAACAGGCGGTGGTCGACTGACATGAACATTGCTTTGAAGAGCGGAGTTGGCGTCATAAGCTGCTTGGCTTGCATCCCGGATGATCTTCACCTGCTCCATCATGATCCCTGCTTGGCGTATCGCCTCCTTAGCAGCGCTAGCTTGGTCCTCCGGGGCGTGGTGTGTGGTGAAGAGCGAAGGTTGCCCAAAGACTCGGCGAAGTGGGGCGAGCACTCGTCAGCGGCATCATGAAAGACACGGTGGGTCGAGTGGTGTTCTCCCCTCCGTGGCAACAGTCTCGGCGCCGTCACATCTTGGGCTGCTTTGCGGTGGCGCCTTCTGCTCCTCCTATACCTTAGTGGTTCTTCGTCCTCATCATCATCATCAGGAAGGGTGATAATGTCATTGGATGGAGCTTCAGAGAAGAATCAAAGTTAGAAACCATGAGTCAGTCGATTAAGGACAGAATTAAGGGTATAGTACCAGGATTTGAGGTTGCGCGTCCTCCATCTCATGGTCCTCGGCCTTGCCTAAGGTTTGAAGTTGCAAGACCTTGAAGTTCGAAGAATCATCGATTAATTCAAGTATCAACCAGAGATAAAGCTTGTACAAAACAGGAAGACTTAAGTAATATGTTTACCCCGATATGGTGGGGATGGACACCTTCATTTTCGGCGAGGGCTTGGTTGGTCTCGACGGAGCTACCTTCGACCGCTTGGCGCCTTCTCGATCGGCACCGGAGAAGCGGTCCGAGGCGTTTCGATCGGCGAGGCGATCGCAACCCCTTACCGCGTTGATCGCGAGGTCATGAACGAGTTTCGACTGCCTTTCCGAGCGTGGTGGTGCAACCTCCTCCTCCTCCTCCTCCTCTACTTCGTCTTCATCATCGTCGTCATCGTCATCATCATCTTCAGCAGCGTCTGAATCCCACTCTTCTTGGCTCTCACCCCATCGGCTTCTCCTCCTCGGCCGAACTGAGCACCGTTGGGCATTGAGTACAGCTCGGTAAGGGCCTGGAAGACGTCAAGACAGAGTTCAATCGACCAGATTGCAGAACATACAGAAACAAATTCAACAGACATACAATGGAAAGCATAGCAGATTTACCTTTTCTGGAACGCTATGATGGTCGAGTGGGGAAATCCTCCTGGATCCACGAGGATTATCCTTGTTCCCAGTGATCGCGGCCATCCACCTTTCCACGATGGCGTCGTCGACCCCCTCCGGGTGGACTCGAGTCTCGTCTTCGGTTTGAAGATACAACCACATGCAAAGTGGCTCGGAATCAAGAGGCTGGATTCGCCGAAGGAAAACCTCGGAAGGTCCATGCGACCACGCCGTCCGAACCAACCGCACCACGCGATCCATCAACATCTTCACATCAGCTCTCTCCTCCGGAACCACCTTCAGAGAGGAAGGTTTGTTCACTCGACTCATGGTGAATGGAGGAAGTCCACTGATCGTCTGGCGTCGGCTCATTCAGCGAGAGAACCAGGTCGACTGCCAGCCCCTGACCGACTCGGGAAAAGACATAGCTGGGAAGGTGCTCTTATTCCTCACTTGGATTCCTAGGCCCCCGCACATCTGGACCACTTGGGTTTTCTCATCGCCTAGACTCGCCTTCTTCACAGTCTGAGAACGACATGTGAAGATGTGCTTGAACAAGCCCCAGTGCGGTCGACAACCCAGGAAGTTCTCACACATGGATACAAACAAAGCAAGGTACGCGATGGAGTTCGGAGTAAAGTGGTGAAGCTGGGCTCCAAAGAAGTTCAAAAAACCACGAAAGAAAACGCTCAGTGGCAGGGAAAATCCTCGATCGACATGAGTGGCCAGGAGCACACACTCGCCCTCCTCCACCGAGGTTGCCACTCCTTACCAGAAGTCTTGCGGCGCCGTGGGGATCAGCCGTCGTCGGCCATGTCGAGGAGATCCTTCTCCTCGATGGTCGATCGATCCAATCTCCCTGGACCCAGCCCTTCGGCAGGCGGGATCTCGACGAAGACCCGCTGCAGCTGGTGGATCTCCCCTTCGCCTTCTCCGCCGCCGATGCCTTCTCCGCCGTCGACGCCTTCTTTGCATGCTCTAGCACCGCCGTCTTCTCCTTGCCCATGGCCGCCGGCGAAATGCGCAAGGGAGAGCGTTGCAGAGGCGACAGCGGTTGCGTTGGGCGGAGACGAGGAGAGCAGAGGAGGAAGAATGGAGTACTCTGCAGAAACCCTCACAAGTCGCATTTATAACATCCCTTCCGAGTGGATGACAGGTGGACCCGAGCAATCCAATCATATCCCGAAACAGTTGCATTGCATGATACGTGGCAGAAAAAGCAGCGTGGAGATCGAGGCGTCCATGTCCTGTCCCGTCCGAGCGCCGCGGTCCGTTCCGCTTCGCGCGCTTCCCCAAATTTCGTATCCCGCGGAATCCACGAGCGGCAGATCGGTCTGTCAAGTGCGAGATTTCCTGTGATCCGTCGCTCGGGAACAGCGAAGTATAAAAGATCACTCGACGAAAGAACAAGAATGGACCGAGTCGACTGAAGAAAAGTTGCTCGTTATCAACAAAGAAGATCTTGATCCAGAACAACGCATAGCCAGTATGCAAAAGACAATCGGAAACAACATCAACTCCTTCCTCACTCAAGCCTCAATCCATTCGGGGGCTAATGATGGATTCATGTACCTAGGGTAGGGTCATAGGCCTGACCTAAACGTCCTACCCAAGGGCACTCTTAGAAGAGATCACCTTCCAGTCGACCAACGAGGAACCCACTCGACTGACTAGAGGGACTCGACCATGGAGACTCACTCGACCATGAAGATACACTCGACCACCAGAAGGTCAGAAGACACTCCGCAACGCAACGGCCTGTAATTGAATAGACTTAATGATAGTTAAGGCACTTTATGAGGGTGTTACGAAGAACGCCTGTGCTTAATGTACTTTAACCCTCCATTATGTGGGCTGGCTGGGGTCCTGGCGCACTCTATATAAGCCACCCCCCTCCACAGGCAGAGGGGTTCGCACTCTTGTAACACCCATACACATAATCCACTCGACCACCTCAGGGCTCCGAGATGTAGGGCTTTTACTTCCTCCGAGAAGGGCCTGAACTCATACATCGCTTGTGTTTGCATCCTCTCCATAGCTAGGACCTTGCCTCTCCATACTTACCCCCCTACTCTACTGTCAGACTTAGAACCACGACAGCAGCCGCAAGGGCTTGAGGGAGAGCAGGATCTGCTGCTCGTGCAGCAACAATGCACGCAAGAGTAGAGCAGAACCGCAAGCAAGAGCAAGAGCGAGAGCAGCAGCGCAAGCAAGAGCAACAACGCGAGCAAGAGCAGACCAGGAAGGGGACCGAGAGCAAGAGCAGAGCAGCAGTGTGAGCGAGAGCCAAAGCAGCAGAAACTCCTACTGATGTGGACGTCGCCACCGAGGGAGCAACGTTGTGGAGGAAGTGGCCGGTGACACCACCGTGGATGGAGCCGCGCCATGTCGGCTCGGGATCGAGCGTCGGCAACACTGTGAGATCGAATCAAGAAGAAAATGCGGCGGTTAGTGTAGTACCTCTCTGGCGGTGCCAATTAGGCCTCAGCTTCATCTGAAGAATCGGTGATGATGATGCTCTTCCAGTGGTGTAGGTGAAGACGGCGGTGTGGAAATGGAGGTGGCGCGAAAGACGAGGGGAATGTCGGGGCAGCTCCTTGGAAGTGGAGGGCAGGGTGGCTGAACCGGTGGGACGACAAGGTCGACGACGGGTCCTCATCCGGTGGTGTGGATGAGGGACGTCGAGGTGTTGCTGTGGATAACATCGTCGGGGAAGAGGCTCCGACTGGGTGGCGGACGGAGGAGAGTGTGGGGCTTCACGGGTTCTCGCGGCCTTGGTGTACAAATGGATCAGCGGATGGGATGGGAGGGGGAACCAGGGCTTAGGGACGCGCTTGTCCAAAATGTGGGGTAAGTTACAAAAGTACCCCCATCGATTGGAGCTAGGCAATTCTTTTGGTCCAGGGGTATCACGGGCATTTCGCATGTTGAGATTTCACAGGAGGTGGGAGTTTTGGCGCGCGTTGTAATTTTGGGATAGCAAGGCGCGGGTTGAGATGGAGGGAGTTTTCGGAGCACAACGAGATAAAGATATATCCTAAATATTTCGGGGGTAACAAGGTGCGGGTCGAAGAGGCGGGAGTTTCGCAGCACGATAGACAGAGATGCTAGCTTGAAATTTTGGCATAACAAGGCGGGACATGAAATTTCGGGAGAACAAGCTTAACGTGTACAAAAAATGAAAATTCGCACCTCATCACTAGAGAGAGCCATGTCCCGTTTTACTATATTACCTGAAATGCATTCAAATACAACAACAAAAAAACTATAAAAATCGGGACAACAAACATAACATGTACAATACCAAAACAATTTGCACTTCCCTCAACAATAAAAAAACAATTTGTGTTGTCTAGCATATGGACTAAATTTGAGTACATTTTCCCTATTTGAATAGGATTGTACTCGGGTTAGTTATACAACCATCTAAATATTATCTTCACAACACATGCCATGAATATAGGAGTAGTAAATTCCTATATAAATACGAACTACATTTACATACGATCTCAAATTCAAATATATGTATCCATTTTATGTTGAATTCAAATCATAGTACATGTATGCTCTAGCTAGATGTTCGGAATCTAAACCATGTATGATACTACGTACAATGTGTTTAACACGCACAACACACACACAACCACCATTTAGACTAGTAAGGTACACGTGCATTGCACGCTTGAGATTTGGCAACCAAATTATAAATAAATACCACATTATAGCATGTAAGCTTTGAGTCATATATGCATGATGTAGATGTTTGTTTAATTCTTATAGTTCATCTCATTCAAAATCAATTAGTTCTTATAAAAAAAGCTAATATAATTTAAGATTCATGGAATTGTGCATTGTAAAGCATAAAGTAAAAACAAATAATGTCAATTCATGTAGAATTGTTTTGGCCAATTATGATACGTAAGATTCTAGAACAAAGGAGAAGTGCTTGTGTTTGGAGGTTCGTGCATTATGCTTAAGTTCAACCATGGAGTCCTCTAGATTGTACATGTGGTAAAATCTGTTGCATTGTAGATGATATGCAACGACCAGTAGTGCTAGGATGAAGGCTCCAAACCTTCCCTTTTTCATGTAAATTTAATGATAATAAAACCTTGGCTTCTTATGCTAATGGTATATATGATTACTGTGACGTGGAACAAATAGAAGAATTCATTGCTTTTAAGGGTTCTTATGAAATTGAATCTTTGTTTGAAAAGAGTGAAAATTATGATGATGATGTTTACAGACCTGAAAATTATGCTTAACTTAAATGTTGATATGAGAATTATGAATGTAATTCTGATATAGATGCATTTTATTGAGAAAGTCTCCGTTGTCCAACAAGAGACTAATATTTTGCAGGAATCTATGGAAGAAGAAATACATGACACTGTGAGCTCATTAGATGAAAAAGATGACAAGGAGAGGGAAGAACAAAAGGAGGAAGATCAGATTAGCTACCCGTGCCCTTCTAATGAGAGTAACTCTTCAACTCATACATTGTTTAATTTACCTTCGTGCTTACCGAAGGATGATTGCTATGATCCCTTGGATTTGTTTCAAATATCCCTTTTTGATGAACTTGATGCTTGCTATGCTTGTGCCCATGATGCCATTATGAATTATGCTTATGGAGATGAACTTACTATAGTTCCTTATGTTAAGAATGAAATTGTTGCTATTGCACCCACGCATGATAGTCCTATTATCTTTTTGAATTCTCCCAACTACACTATATCGGAGAAGTTTGCGCTTATTAAGGACTATATTGATGGGTTGCGTTCTACTTGCACATGATGATTTTGATAAATATAATATGCATGTGCTTGCCGCACCTTCTTGCAATTATCATGAGAGAGGAACTACATCTCCTCCTCTCTATGTTTCCAGTACGATAAAATTCCAATAAAGTGTTTATACAATGCATTAGCCTTTACTTTGTGCCTGAATTGTTCTTTTATTGCATGCCGATGCATAAGAAGAGAGTTAGACTTCATTTGTGCATGATATATGTTACTTTGTGCTCACTGCTAAATCACAAATCATTGTTAATTAAATTTGGCTTTGATATACCTTGGGATCTGGGTGGATCCATTACTTGAGGACTATATGCCTAGCTTAATGGCTTTAAAGAAAGCACTGCCAGGGAGACAACTCAGAAGTTTTAGATAGTCATTTTTTTTCTGTTGTGTGCTTTTAAAAAGTTTATAAAAACAAAAAAAAATATAGAGGGGAAGCTAAAAATTTTCAAAAAGAAAAGCGAAAGTGAGAAAGGCGAGGATTGTTAAAGTGGGAGCTAGCCTTGAACTTTGTTCATGCCCATGGAAACTTTGTAAACCTTGATTACAGAAACTTTTCAACAAAAATAATTATCCCCTTGTACAAATCCTTTGTACTATAGAAATAATGTGCCAAGATTTGCCTTTAGGATGATTAGATTGCTTGTTTGGTTTGTGCAGTGCAAAAACAGAAACTTTGGCTGTAGTGCTTGAATTTTGTTAGTTAATTTTTTGGTCAAAAATTGGCACAAAATAAAAAGGGGGCAAATAAACCAGGACGCAGGCAGGATGATCAATTTTTGCCTGGGTTACTGTTGCTTTCCTTTGTACTACTCCCTCCATATCTTTTTAGTTTGCATATAAGATTTGGTCAAAGTCAAACTTCATATAATTTGACTAGCTTTGTAGGAAAAGATATCAACATCCGCACTATGAAATCAATAATATTATATGCATGATGAAATTAATTTTCATAACATATAATTTTAGTATTGGAGCTGTTAATATTTTTTCTATAAAATTAGTCAAACTTTACAAAGTTTGACTTTGACCAAATCTTATGTGCGGACTAAAAAGAAACGGAGGGAGTATTTAAATATGGATGGAGTGGAGTAGTACTATCTTTATCTTAGCCTCGTAGGGCTCTCCCATCGCCTATGCTCGCCTCCCCACCTTGCCCACCGGATTCCGCCATGCAGGATCCTGCCATGGATAATCCCTTAGATTCCAGGATCATGCGGGCTGCCCTCTCACTGCGGCCCACAACACTACCGCCTATGAGAGAAACCCACATGTGTTTCAGAGGGGATCCATTGCTCTGGAATCACAGATCGGTGGTGCCGGAGGACATGCCAGGGCTGCATTTATGTGGTGGGAAGCAAGGGAAAATCAGATCGAGGAAGGGTCACATCGATTGGAGACAAGTTCGAAGGAGCTACGCCTGGCGAAGCACAAGGCGGATGCGCAAGTCGATCTCAGGGGAGAGATGATGAGGGATGTCAGCATCTGGCAGCATCGCATTGATTTTGAGATGGGGCTAATGGCAGAGATCATAATCATGGAGTTGACGGCGGAGGAAAGAACGCACATACCTGCAGAATGGCATGAGCAACTAGTGCAACTGTTCAAATGGGCAGGAGCAGCCAAATCCGAGACCAGCTGTGGCGACGCCGCTGGGCATGCATCGTAGTCGAGGTGAGCTGGCTTACTTCCCCGCCAGCGATGCAGTGACCTACTCGGTTGCTGCTGCAGTGAACTTGAACGCCATGTCAGTTTGCAACCTACAATCACTCCATCTATATGTATTGTATTCCTGTGAAAATACTTAGTCATTTGGAAAATGATGGTAATTAATTTATCACTAGTTTTTGAATGCTTGGTCGTGACAATCACCCGAAGCCACAACCAGAAGTCTCCATCACGTAATACTTACGGTTGGTCGCACCAATAGACGGCCGGTCGGACCCGCGTCTCACAGACGGGACACGCATCGGCTTGGTCTGACATGTACGACCAGTTACATCACTGATTTGTGCGACCGCATTTGAGCAGTAGTTCTTGAAATTTATGTTCCACTAAGCTCATCGGGAGCCGTTTCGGGCCTCGAAAACAAAACCATCAATTAATCTTTAGCTTGTTCCCATCACATTCCAAAGTACTAGTACTACCATGCTATAATTAAGTGCAAACCTGCTCACACCTACTACCTCCGTCCTGGTTTATTAGTCCTATTTGTAATTTATGCTAATTTTTAACTGATGAAATGTTAGTGCATGTTAATAAAATTATATCGTTGGATTCTTATTTGAACATAATTTTTAATGATATAATTTTTATGACATGCATGAATATTTTGCTAGTTATATTTATGGTCAAACTTTGGCACATATTACAATGGACACATGTAGTAGTATGTATCAAACCTGAACGTGTTCCCACTATGCAGGTTTGAGTACTATTGCTAGTACTAGGTTATAAAAAGGGGAACTACCTAGCCGAAAATTACTCTACATTCCTCATGATTAAGTCTTTCTTGTTCGTCCATCCTTGCCATGGCCGGTGTGCACAGCTCTAGGTCGAGTACTACTCATAAAAAGGCAGCGGCGACCAGGGCCGCGGAAAAAAAGAGAGGGCCCACTGCCTCGCAGAGACCTTGAAAGATCTCTCACGGGCAGGCAAGGGCTCCCAGGAGTGTCCTAGCCGCGGAGGCGAAGATGCCAAGCTAGCGGCGCTGGAGTCGTTATCTCTCGACGACATGCCCGATCGGCTCAATAAGTAGAAGGAATTCATCGACGACTTGGTGGAGCCGCTGAAGGAGAGCCTCGACGACATGCCTGTTGAGCTCAATGAGCAGGGGGAGTTGACCGCCGGCTTGGTGATGCTGCTGAAGAAGAGCATTGCCTCGGAGAAGAAGGCGACCGATGAAATCCTGCAACCTTAGCAGGACAATGTGAAGCTCCGCTACAAGCTCGACCTGGTGAAGGAGGAGAACGCCGGCTGGAAGATGCTGCATGAGAAGAGTAGTTCCTTGGTGAAGATGCTATACGCCCTCATCAAGGAACATAAGGAGGAGTTGGTGAAGCTCCACATCGAGCACCCAGCTGCTGTCAAGGTACGTAATGCGGCCGTGGAAGAGATGATGAAGGCTCGCGTCGAGAAATCCAGCGTCATGGATGCTACCTCTTGAGCATGTGTTGGTTTTCCCTTGAAGATGAAATGGTGATGCAGCAAAGTAGCATAAATATTTCCCTCAGTTTTGAGAACCAAGGTATCAATCCAGTAGGAGACGACACACAAGTCACCTAGTACCTGCACAAACAATCAAGAACCTTGCAACCGACGCGATAAAGGGGTTGTCAATCCCTTCACGGTCACTCGTAAAAGTGAGATCTGATAGAGATAGTAAAATAAATATTTTTGGTATTTTTGGTGTATAGATTGGAAAGTAAAGATTGCAAGATATTAAACAAGATGCTGTGTAAATAAAAGAGATGTTATATGATAGAAAAGACACCCGGGGGCCATAGGTTTCACTAGTGGCTTCTCTCGAGATAGCATGTATTATGGTGGGTGAACAAATTACTGCCGAGCAATTGATAGAAGAGTGCATAATTATGAAGACATCTAAGACAATGATCATGAACATGGGCATCACGTCCGTGTCAAGTAGACCGAAACGATTCTGCATCTACTACTATTGCTCCACACATCGACCGCTATCCAGCATGCATCTAGAGTATTACATTCATAAGAACGGAGTAACGCATTAAGCAAGATGACATGATGTAGAGGGATAAACTCAAGCAATATGATATAAACCCATCTTTTTATCCTCGATGGCAACAATACAATACGTGCCTTGCTACCCCTACTGTTACTGGGAAAGGACACCGCAAGATTGAACCCAAAGCTAAGCACTTCTCCCATTGCAAGAAAGATCAATCTAGTAGGCCAAACTAAACCGATAATTAGAAGAGACTTGCAAAGATATCAAATCATGCATATAAGATTTCAGAGAACAACCACATAATATTCATAGATAATCAAGTTCATAAATCCATAATTCATCAGAACTCGGCAAACACACCGCAAAAGAGTATTACATCGAATAGATCTCCAAGAACATCGAGGAGAACTTTGTATTGAGAATCAAAGAGAGAGAAGAAGCCATCTAGCTAATAACTATGGACCCGAAGGTCTATGTTAAACTAGTCACGCTTCATCGGAGAGGCAATGGTGTTGATGTAGAAGCCCTCCGTGATCGATTCCCCTCCGACAAATCATCGGAAAAGGCCCCAAGATGGGATCTCCTGGGTACAGAAGGTTGCGGCGGTGGGAAAGTGGTTTCGTGTCTCCCTCTGATGTTTCTAGGGTATAAGATTATATATAGGCGAAAGAAGTACGTCGGTGGAGCTCTGAGGGCCCCAGGAGGGTGGGGGCGCGCCTACCCCCCGGGCATGCCCTCCTGCCTCGTGGCCTGCGCGTAGAGTCCCAGACTTCAAATCCAAGTCTTCTGGATTGCTTTTGGTCCAAGAAAGATCCTCACGAAGGTTTCATTCCATTTGGACTCCATTTGGTATTCCTTTTCTGTAAAACTCTAAAATAGGCAAAAAAAACAAAAACAGGCACTGGGCCTGCGGTTAATAGGTTAGTCCCAAAAATAATATAAAAGAGCATATTAAAGCCCATTAAACATCCAAAATAGATAATATAATAGCATGGAACAATAAAAAATTATAGATACGTTGGAGACGTTTCAATGGACAGAATGAACAAGATGGCGGAGGAGATGCGCGACCAGATGGAGGTCGTGGAGGCGATAGAGAAGCAGTTACGACTCCGCGGCCAGCAACCCTTCATGTAGTAGAGGGCAGCGCCCCAGACTTTGTGTGTGCGTCTTCCTTCTTTTTTGGGGGGAATAATCTTCCTTCTTCTTTTGCTCCTATGTTTCTTCTTTTGCTTCGGGTGTTTCGCCGCACGTGTCATGTTCTCTACGAGGCATGAATAGAACAATGCTAACGATCAGCGGTGCCGTGGGATCGATGACTAGCAAATTAGATCATTTTTATCGCCATATTGCACTGCGCTGCCGTGTTTCGTGCTCCTTCATCGTACTAGTACTCTAGTGGAAAACTTGAGTATACCGCACGGTTCTTTGCTCCTCCTCAGGTCGTCGGCAACATTTATATGAGCCGTCAAATCACAAGGCCCCACCTTCCAGCAGTAATGAGCCGTCAAATCACAAAGGCCCTCGCCTCCCGTGAAACCGACCAAGCGAGACTGCCCCGCCCTCTAGCCTTTTAAATGTATACTTTTGTACAGTAGTAGTATTGATGGATTGCGCCATGGAGCAAAACTAACAAGATGAAATTAAAGAAAAAGGCGGTACATATAGAGAGCACTCATCGCCAAATTATGCATATAGTACTATTAAAAAAGCTAGTACGTGCTTAGATGGGATGCTAAATTCTATTAAAGAAATTAGCATACCTATTTAATTCTTGGGTTTTTATTATTTATGCCACTAGTTTTATCTCACTACTCAGTTTTGCCATTGGAAGTTACAACTACTCAAAAATGTCATCGATCCGTGAGATGCTTGCTGAAAAAAAATGCAATTAGATATCTCAAAAATGCCATCGTCCCGTTAGACGTTTGCTCAAAAATGCCATTAGACATTGTTATTTTCACGTCAAACCCGTTGACCACGTTATATAAAAAATAAGCCTAGACCCATATGTCGATTATCTCTATCTCACAATGATAAGTGTGGTCCCGCTTGTCAGGAGTAACCAAGCAAATAATTTTACAGGAAAATAAGAATGTTGTTGGGATCAAGTAGGCCCCACACTTTATTGTAATGTAGTGAGATAGAGGGAGAGCTAGCATATTGGTCCATATGTATTTACTATGTCATTATAACATGGCAAAAGAGATTTGAGTTGCAATAATGGTGTCCAGCACAACACACCCCTCAAATAAAACTAAGCACCCTGAAATTCTTTGACAGCTAAACTGCTGGATATATGATGTTGCCCATATATATTGTATGTATATAATGTGAAGAAATGAGTGGTAGTACTACCAACTACAAGATGAACTATAAGAAATACTAGTATGTACATACTGAAGAGTTAAAGTAACGAGAAGGAACATAACATAGTTCTGCTGGGGGCTCAGCACAACACACCCTCAAATAAAACGAAGCACCCTGAAATTAAACTAAGCAACTAATCTGGTAGACATTGCATTACAACCACCATGAGCAACGACACTACCACTTTACTCGGACTCCTTGTCCAAGTGCTCGACTTTGTCCTTGTACCTCTTCCTCTTGGTCGATACTTCTTTGCTTGAACCACACACTTGGCTCTCGCTCTTCGTCCAACCCTTGTAGATATTGAAACAAAGGTAGGCATCCATTGCAGTGCAATTGATGTGCTCTCTATCTAGTACATTACACTCCCATGCACGATGAAACTTGTGCGGAGGTTTCGTCAGTCTACCGTATGAAGGATCAACCATGGCTGCTGCCAGGGTCAGCATTGAAGGCTAACGGGAGGACACCAAAACATTCCTATGGAGGTCGAAGGGCTAGCCTACAACGAGGCCTATCCAACCTAGGACTTTGTTGTCGTTCGTAAAGTCTACATAAATGAATTTGACCAGGCCGCCCGCGAGGAGGTTCTTAAATTCCTCACACTCAACGCCGGCATGGCATATGTGGTAGACCAAGCACAAGTTATGCACGCAAACCTAGATCACGGCGGGCTTCTTCTTCTCTTCCTCCTTTAGATTCTTCTCTTTTCCCAGGACTGTGGTGTACTCAACATCTAGCCCAGCGACCCACTTTGCCTTTGAGTTGTCGAACATGCGTCTGAAGCGAGTAAGGCATCCTTTCACCATCGCGGAAGAACGGGTGTAGATGACGTTGAACTCATCGCCGGTGATGGTTCTAACCTTGTACTCACCGCCAATCATGGAGATTTGGGACGCCATGGATTTGGGAGGAGGGTTAGGATTAGTGGAACTGCCTTAATGTGAAAGGACGGGACGACTAGGAGCTAACTGCCGTAATGTTAAATGACGTCCGGGGACGAGTAGGAGCAATCTGCTAGCGGTTTTTCGATTGTAAAAATGCTGAGTGGGGCGTGCAAACGGTAGGGTAGTGGTTTGCCTGGTGGATAAATGGATTCATGGACAGTACTATGGGGGCCCAATTAGATGTCATGTCTACTCGACGCCCAATTAAATGGCTTTCGATGTCATGTCAAGCATCGGGAAAATTACAGGTGATACGAAGCTTTCCATTCTCCCATGATACGGGCTTCCGAGAGCCTTGGATCTGAGATCGAATGGTTGCATGGCGTGATTCTAGACCTATGGGTGAATATCCTATCCTGGAGGGTTATTCTACAAATTTTCAACAACTTAGCATGCGACCGTTCGATCTCATATCCAAGGGCTGCCAGCAGCCCGTATCATGGTCGCCCCTACCACGACCATCGCGTCGCTCACGCGGTCGCGCCCTTGGAGATTTAACACGGTGCATTAGGCTATCTGATGTTGACATGTCATACATAGTCATCACTTAGTCACTCATACTACAACAAGGTTAGCTATAAGGTTGGCTATAAGAGTATTTTTTTACTTCTCTCTATCTCTTTCTTCGTAGTATTTATTGCATTTGCCAAGGAGTGACCTCTTCCAATGAAATGGTGCTTAGATGAGGTGCTAAGGGCATTAAATGGCTTAGCAATCAAGTCCCCAATGCATAGGTGCTTAGTTTTCTGTTGCTAAGTTTGCTTCATTTAATTAGTTATAGACTCAAAATTGTATTTTCACCTAGGTACACGCGCTTAGCACCGTTTCTTCCTTGGGTCACCAAACTAGTCTCTCTCATCTTAATTAACTTGCCACATTAGACTTTATGCCTATGTGGCAAGCTTAGCACCTATAGGAGCAAGTAAGTACAATAGTGGGATATAAGCCTGCTTTACATGGCATTTTTGCATACATGGAGGAAAGAGGCAAGGAAAAAGTGGAGGTGTGGGCTCTCATGCAAGAGCCAGCCTCTACATGGTGGAGAATTGGGAGAGGCACCTGCCAGGGTCAACATTGAAGGCTGACCACGGGAGGGCAGCAGCCGATTCTTCTAGAGGTCGAAGGGGTTGCCTACAACGAGGCCTATCCTACCCAAGACTCTTTTGTCATTCGTAAAGTCTACAATAACGAATTTGACTAGGCCGCCCTTGAGGAAGTTCTTAAATTCCTCGCACTCAACGTCGGCATGGCATATGTGGTAGACCAAGCATAAGCATGCACGCAAACCTGGATCACGACGGGCTTCTTCTTCCCTTCCTCCTTTAGATCCTTCTCTTGTCCCAGGACTGTGGTGTGCTCAACATCTAGCCCAGCGACCCACTCATCATTTGAGTTAACATGCGTCTGAAGCGAGCAAGGCATCCTTTCACCGTTGCGGAAGAACGGGTGTAGATGACGTCGAACTCATCGCCGGTGATGGTTCTAACCTTGTACTCGCCGCCAATCATGGAGATTTGGGAGGCCATGCATTTGGGAGGAGGGTTAGGATTAGTGGAACTACTGTAATATGAAAGGACAGGACGACTAGGAGCGAACTGCTGTAATGTTAAAGAACGGCCGGGGACGAGTAGGAGCGAACTGCTAGCGGTTTTTTGATTGTAAAAATGCTGAGTGGGGCGTGTGAACAGCAGGGCTTCCATTCTCCCATGATACGGGCTTCCGAGAACCCTTGGATCTGAGATCGAATGGTTGCATGGCGTGATTCTAGACCTATGGGTGAATATCCTATCATTGAGGGTTATTCTGCAAAATTTCAGCAACTTAGCATGCGACCATTCAATCTCAGATCCAAGGGCTGTCAGCAGCTCGTATCATGGTTGCGCCTAACACGACCGTCGCCTCGCTCGCGCCCTTGGAGATTTCAGACGGCTATAAATGAGCATTTTTTGCCTACTTCGCATACATGAAACTACTTCCTTTGTCCAGGTGGGTTAGTGATGTATGGTAGAACCCTAGATGCCCGATCATTCACGTTTGGAGGGAATCCTACAAGAACACGAAGAACAAGAGAGGGGAAATGAGGGGAACACGAGGGAAACACAAGAGAAATCACTCAACCAATGAGAGATAGTCACACATATGCTAGATCCTCGAAACACAAAGAGTGATACACGATTCAAAGTCAATAAGGGACGATACAAAGGTCTTCTCCCTGAGGAGGTCTTGAAGGGTCTTCCCGTACAGGGGTCTTGAATCTTCTTGGGGGATCTTCTCCAAAGAGGCGCTAGACTCCAATGGAGAAGTAACCAAGTGGATGAGTAAAGCTCTATCTCAAATAAGAGCTATCACATTGCTGACCCTAGAAAGAGGGTGGAGGAGGTCTATTTATAGTCTAAGTGGATGGCTTCGGCCCAACACATGGGTGGTCACACAGGCGTCGGACAAACGACGGTCACCGATGGTCCGAAGGCTCGCGAGGGTCTGGACGTCGGTGCCGGTCGGGCGTCCGATGTTTCTGCTCTTGTCAGGACTTGTCGGTCGTCCGGTCGGGGTCGGTCGTCCAGTCGTTTGGTCGTCCGGAAGTCTCCATTCTTCCGATGGTTTGGCTCGGGTGTGGTGGTGCCGGTCGTCTGGAGAGGCTCGGTCGTCCGGGCGCTGGGAGGTATCGGACGTCCGGTCGGCGTCGGTCGTCCGGCCGCTGTAGCGTGCGAAGGCTGGGACTTGGCTGGTTGGTCGGAGCCTCCAGGCGTCGGACGTCCGAGAAGCATCGGTCGTCTGATGATTGGGAGTTTCGAGCGGTCCTTCTTCTTGTCCATTGAACTTGGTGTCCTCGCCGTCTTGTCCGTTGGGTGCAGCTGGTCCATGGCTTCCCTCTAAATACTTGATCACACATAGGGTCTCTGCATGAGGTTGTAGCCATGTCTCATAGGTAGAAAGTGGTAGTTTGGAGAGGAGCGAGTTCACCTTATCTTCGATAGCCTTTGCTCGAGCTCTTGTCATTGGTCCAAGTGGTGTCGTGGGAGATGTAGATACGTCCATGGGGATGATGATGGGATGCTCCGCATCATCTCCCCCCTTGGGAAAGATCCGACTTCGGATCGAAAGCTTCATCACCATGGTATGGTGAGAGGTCTTTGACATTAAAGATGTCGCTCATGTTGTACTTGTCGCTTGGGAGGTCGATCATGTAAGCATTGTTGTTGTAGCATGCTAGCACCTTGAAGGGTCCATTGGCTCGTGGGAGAAGTTTGGACTTGCGTTCGTTGGGGAAGCGGTCCTTGCGAAGGTGTACCCACACAAGATCTCCGATGTTGAATATCATGGGTTTCTTGTTGATGTTGTACTTGGCGCTCGATGGTGAGCCTTGTATCTTCATGCATATTCATGAGGTAGCTTGCTCGTGCATTCGCGTCCATGTCGGTGCGCTCTTGTAGTGGAAGAGGAAGAATGTCCAATGGGGACAACGGGTTGAAGCCATAGACGACCTCGAAGGGGGCCTTGCCGCTAGTCGAATGTCTTGCGCGGTTGTAGGCGTACTCGGCGATGGGTAGGCACTCCTCCCACTCCTTGATGTTCCTCTTGATCAACACGTGAAGTACAGTGGAGAGTGTTCAGTTCGTCACCTCCGTTTGGCTGTTGGTTTGAGGACGGTATGCCGAAGAGAACAAGAGCTTGATTCCGAGCTTGGCACATAGAGTCTTCCAAAAGTAACTCAAGAACTTGACATCGTGGTACGAGACAATCGTCTTTGACACTCCATGTAGGCGCAAGATTTCCCTACCAAAAAGATTTGCAATATGTGAAGCATCGTGATGTAGGGCGGATCCCTATGGGGCCGATCTTTCACGTTTGGACTGGATCCTATGGGGAAACACGAAGAACGCGCAGAAAACACAAGGAAAACACGGGGAGAAACGAGAGAATCACTCAACTGACAAGTAAATGATCACACAAGGGCTAGATCACCGAACACATGAGGTAGCACAAGATTCAAAATCAACAAAGGAAAGATACAAAGGTAGCCGTTCTTCTCCGTGAGGAGGTCTTGATTGTCTTCCCTTGAAGGGGTCTTGAATCCGCTTGGGGGATCTTCTCCGAAGAGGTCGTGAGCTCCGAGGAGAAGTAACCAAGTGGATGAGCAAGGCTCTCACACAAAATATGAGCTAAACCATCGCTACCCTAACTAGGAGGAGGTGGAGGAGTATATATAGTGATGGGCCACAAAGGGGTAAGTGGGGGATACATGGACTTGGTCCAATACACTGTGCGCAGATCGGCGTCGGACGTCCGGTGGGTTCCGGTCGTCCGGAGGCTCAGGAAGGTCCAGACGTCTGGGAGTCGGACTTCCGTAAATTCGGTTCTATTGGTAAAGTGTCGGTCGTTCGTAGGGTCTCAGTCGTCCGGCGCCTGGGAGCTGTCGGACGTCCGGTACTTGCCGGTCGTCCGACTGCTGTAGCCTTCATCGGCTGGCCCTTCTGGCTGGCTGAGTGTCCAGGTATCGGACGTCCGGCGTTGTCCGGTCGTTCGGCCGCTGTAGCTTTCGTCGGCTGCTTCTTCTTGATTCTTGTAGTTGGCGTCCTCGCAAACTCTTCCGTTGGATGTGGTTGCTTCGTGGCTTTCCTCCAAGTACCTGATCATGCATAGAACACAAGTTGGAGGTAGTAGCCATGTCTCACATGTAGAAAGTGAAGGTTCGGAAAGGAGCGAGTTCACCTTGTGTCTAATGGCGTCTAGTTGAGGTCTCATCATAAGTCCTCATGGGGTTTGGAGAGTAGTCGGAGTGTACATGGGGATGAACGTGGGATGCTCCGCATCATCTCCCCCCCCTTGGGAAAGATCCGACCTCGGATCGTGATCCTTATCACCATGGAAACCGTTGTCATAGACGGACTTGTAGTTGGACGAAGTTGAAGACATGGCGCAATCCAAGTAGTCCAAGGTGTCGCCAGAGTGATAGACATGCAAAAAGAGCAAACACAAGCAACACTCAGAAATACAATGGTTAGCGCACACAAAGTGTCCATCATGTAAGAATGAGTCCGTGCGGCAAGATTGGTCGTGTCAAAGCGCATGAAGCTTATCTAGAACGAGATGCAAAGCATTCATGGGGGGAAATGCAATCATTGTGCACACAAATGTGTTGTAAATATGATCAATGCAACCACGATGCAAAATGATGTCATAGTGAGACGGTTTGTCAATAGCATGAATATGGCAATGGATGCTCAACATGTGTATGTTATCATGCAATTGATGATGGGCAATATGATCATGATGTATGAATATGCCATCAAGGAAGATCACAACAAATTTGCTAAGGAAGTGAACAAGCTCATATATCATGGATGACATGGGAATACAAGATGCAACAGGGCAATCATAATGTGAGTCAATCCATGCATGGAGTGCAAACTTGTGGTGAGTATGATATGTCCATCGAGCATGACATGTATGAGCACAATCAACAAATATGGAGGTGTTGGTGTACCAAAGCTCAATGTCGAGGCATGAGTGGAGTTCCGAAGGTGCATCCAATAAGTGCGAGCGCTCCTCAATGTGAAGGTCCATGTAGCCAATCTCCAATGTCGCTCCTCCGTTCACGAGATGTATCATGTAGACAACATGAAGGAAACAACAATGAAAGATTGACCCATCCAATATGCGTATTTGAGGATGGCTCAAAGAGAAGGAGGTCACCTTTAGGAGTTTCTCAATGATGATGGAGTTGCACATCTTGTATGCCTTCACATAACCAATATGTCTAGTGGTGGTACCGCCTTGTAAATCCTTCAAAATGAAAGAACATGACAAACACTTGGAAAAACAAATGAGGTTAGCGAAATGGCAAAACCAATCATTCGTGTGGTAAGATACCCGACAAGTGTATGTATCATGCTCATCATAAGAAATGACAAGGGAGTATTGCATAGTATGGAGGCATATGATGCGAGAACAACCAAATGCAATAGGCTCAATCAAACTAGCATGCATCACAAGTAAGGTGTCAAAGTCTCCAAGATCAATAAGCATAGTATGGTTGCACTCAATACAAGTGCATATGAAAGAGGCAACTAATGGACACAAGAGACAATGATCAATATATATCATGTGAGAGGCATGAGCATATATGTCATCAACCCAAGAAAGCGAGTAATAGTGGAACATGGGTGATGCAACATAGCAAGCAATCATAGCAATCAAGTTAAGCAAGCTAGTAGTGCGAAGATGCAACTTACTAGAAGGAATCGTGGCAAGCATGTCATGTGTGCAAATAGTGGGCATGAATAATGGACATGACATATCACAAGTATGAAAGAAAGATATGAGAAAAATATCATCAATGTATTGGCGCGAGGCCATATGTAAATAGCAATGGGGCATCCTGACTCTCCCAACACAACAAGCATCAATAGCATGGGGCACATGATAAACATGGCAATAGCAACAAGGATCTCCACCAAGCATGCAAATACACATGGAAGTAGCATAATGGTGAATCATGGGTAGATGCAAACAAGGGTCACAATTGCATGGCAAAGGCATAGAAACAAGCATAACATGCAAAGTGAACACGCTAGAATGGGCATAAGGTGACAAGTGGTAGATAGCCCATAGTCGTGTGAGAGCCAAGTAAAAGAGATGCGCGTAGTCCTTGCGTGAAGGGAACGGTGGTAAGGATAGTCCACGGGATCCCAAAGCATCGTTGCTCTCAAGAGCTCGTTTCGTCAACTCTTGGGATTGAGAGGTTTATGAGACACAAAATAAAGACAAAGGAAAAATTGTGTGTGCATGGTATATGTACACATCATCCATCATGATGCGCACGTGCACGTGTCGGTTAGCACAAAATAGCCAATGCTCAAATAAATGAGATGCGTGATATAGAAACATGTCATCCATCATGAGAGGTTTGTTATTATGTATAGCATAATGGAGACTCAAATTGTGTAATGCATCACGAGCAATATCCAGAGCATTGTGATTCATGGAATTCATATGATGTACACTATCATGGGAATCATGCAAAGTATGAAATGCATCAAGATCTCCTAATATGTATGAGGAAACTATGGGGGTCTCCTCATGAGCAAGAGTAGACACATCACGTGGAGAGTATTGACAACATCCAAAACAATGCATATATGGAACAATGTGATCATGGCATGACATAGTAGATGAATTGCGCCAATCATGTAAAGGAAGCATGTCAATATCATCACATGAAAAACAAAAGCCAATGACCATCATCTCGTCATCTATGCCATTAGTGAAAATGGGATTGATTTTAATGGGGCATGCATAGTTACTATGTTGAGATTGTAGGGATGCAATATGGGATATCTCACTCATAGCATATGACAAGTTCAATGGGTTGTCAAACATGATGTGACCAAAAGAATTTTCACATGATATCCTATGGAGCATAGCATCACAACTAGGCAACTCAACATGCTCATCATCATATTCATCATAAATAGGTAAGTCAAGGCATGAAGAGGTCTCACTAGCATGAAGCATGGGAATAGGTGGGTCAACATCATGGGAGCAATCAATGTCAAGAGAGTCCACTAGTGGGACAAGTGAAGCACCATCACCTATGTTACCTTTGGAGTGTCGCTCATCTGTTGTAGGTGAGGTGTTGAAGATCATCTCGTTGTAATCTTCATCTTTATGGAACCATGTGGGGGGTGCATCATCGTCCACCATGGCCATCGTTTTTCCCATTGGAGGGATGGACTCATCGAGGATAGGCATGTCGTCATGTAGGAGACCTAGCACCAAAGAAGAAAACACACTAGGAGTATAGGTTAAGTCGTTAGAAATCATAGTGGCCTCACATGCCGTGTCAACTACCTCACTCACTACATGTTGTGGCTCACTCACTCTCTCAAGGATGCTCTCACTCATATGGTTGGTGGAGTCACTCAAATGGCGCTCAACCCCACATAGGATGTGTGGCATGCTCTCATGTGTGGGGCTAGTGGTGGTCACACACATCCTCTCATAGGAAATGCTCTCAATGTCACATATGGTGGAGTCACTCATGTCACTAATGTGGTGGTGGCTCTCCTCACATGGCACTTGGGGCATCTCAACATATGTGGGTGTCGGAGACATGTTGGTGCAAATGTCTCCATGCTCAACTCCTATCGCCGTGGTCGAAGGGGATGACCCTTGCTCGACCTTCTTGTCACCGTCTTGGTGTGGGAGGCTCATATGATGTGGCACCTCGTAGCTCGTTTCCATGATCGAAGGGAGTTTCCCATGCTCAGCCATCTTCCTTGAGGGGCTTCCGAAGATGGAAGTGTCGCCCTCGCTCGTAGGTAGTCGCCTTGGACTTGATGAAGTCGTTGTAGGCGTACTCGTGGGAAGTAGGCAAAGATGCCATACGTCCAAAGGCGAAGATGCCTTGAGAACACTTGGCGAAGATGCCGAAGTGGTTGATGTAGCCGTAGAGCCGTCTTGGTGGTGGTCGTCTCGCGGTCTTCTTTTGTGCTCATGAAGCTTCGACTTGGCGTGAAGTAGGGCTTGTTGGGACTTGTGCATTTGCGCTTGTGGAGCATCTTCATGATGATGATGTCATTGTCGTGCTTGAGCTCGTAGTAGATGTCGTTCGTCGTCGTCGTGCACATGATGCTTGGAGGTGACTTGCCCTTCATGACAATGTTTATCACGAACGTGATGGTGGTCTCCATGTAGATGTGGACGAGGACGATTTGCACTTGCATCGTTTTTGCGCTCCGAAGACTTGTGGCTTGAATGTCGCCGCCTTGAAGATGACAAAGGGGAAGAAGACTTGATCAAGGTTCTAATCTCCTCCATCCTTGCATCTTGCTCCTCTTTATGTGCGGAAAGCTTCTTGTCGATGTAGTCCCTTTTCCTTGCTTCGGAGTGACGAATGTCGATGGAGATGTTCTTGATGCGCTCTCGCAATCTTGATTGTGCGCCTTGCATTTGTCGTTGTAGATCGAAGATTGACGCCTTGGAGATGTAGTTGTTCACGCCATCATTTTTGTCGTAGACCGGAGAGGGAATGCCTTGCCTATCCATCACAAGACTCGAGCAAATATGAGTGGGAGAAAGAGAAGAACTTATACCAATGTACCTTGACCGATGTTGACGATGAATCAAGTTCACTCAAATGCGGACAATGAAATAGCACTATTGGTACCAATCCTTGTCGGTTCTCACACCTACACAAGTAAGGCTTTGGGTGGAGCTCGGTGAGGATAGTGGACCAAAAATTTGATGCAAAATGTTAGCAAGAGTCAATAATGTTGAAAGAGATTCACAAATTCGCAAGTGAAACAAATGGACCAATAGCAATATGTGGCACACGGAAACACACACACGGATAGATAAATGGGGTCATGCAACCAAGGAATGAGCAGAAAATGTGGAATCCACGGAAAATGCTCGTGTTGCACAACTCAAGAGAGACGCTATCACGATTGCTCAATAGGCGGATACGACACTTGTGCACAACCTATAAGATGCAAAATGGATAAACTTTCTATCCCAAGTATGCTATGTATGTATGGTTCCCGGTGTTTCTCTCAAGATGATCCAAGATGATCGGATATGACAATCTTATGTGCAATGTGGTATGATGCTATGGCACTTGCTTACAAGCTTCTTTGCTCTCTTTCTGTTGCTTAAAAGCTTTATTTATTTTTTCTATGGCCACTTTTCCACAATGCACAAACCAAGATAGCAATTGTGTATATGCGGGAACAAACTTGTGACACGAGATATGATACCAATATATGCACCACGATGATATGGTATGTATGATATGGGAAGTATGATCACTAATGTGCACAAGTAACGTTGCCGGCAATATTCAAATGGCTAGTCTCGATAGGCAAGTAACGCAAAATTGGCTAGGGGTTATCAATGCAATTTGCAAGGGGAATATACAATGGTGTCGTCGAGGTTACCGTCCTCTGCGATGATGAGTGGTGGTGTTATTGATGTAGATACCAAGATGATGAGACTCGTCCCTAAGTAGCCGAAACACCTTAGGAAACGTAAAAAAACCGCGAACTCAAAATCTCAAATGACAAATGTCAAATGGTGGTAGCGGAAAGCGGTGGTGGTTTTGCACTAGGCAATGCGGAAGTGGGATGATGGGTTATGCGAGTCAATGTTGAAGTTGCCGTCCCTAAGTAGCCGAAACACCTTAGGAGACACAGGCCACAACTCAAACAAGCTCAAACAAAATTGGGTTAAGTTTGGGGCGGTCGGAAGTGTATGGTGGGTAAGCCTATGCAAAAGTGGTGGTGGTGGTGGTTGATGAAGAAGCAATTGTCCCTAAGTAGCCGAAACACCTTAATAGACTCGAATCACTACTCAAGCAACCACAAATTCTATGGCAAGCAAAATGGGTTAGGTTGCGGAAGTCGGTGGTGGCTATGCGGATGATATGGTTATAGCCCTAGGCAAAGATGCCAAAATTCACAAAATTTGATGGAGTCAAATGATATTGGTGGTATTTTTCTGGGATAGGGGATGTCAAGAGCTTCAAAACGAGCTAAAGAACGTCGAAATCGGAGGTCGGATGAATTAGTTATGGCCGAAACAAGAATCAGCCGAAGTCAAAACCTACAGGTTACGGACGTCCGGAAAGGTCGGATGTCCGGGGCGTCCGACGTCCAGGAAAGTCGGAAATCCGTAAATTTGGCTCGGGTTAGGTGTTCCGGTCGTCCGGAAAGGTCGGACGTCCGGTTGTTGCTGGGGCTCCGGATGTCCGTAAAACTCCGGTCGTCCGGTGGGTCGGGGTCAACACGAGATCCGAGATCCGGGGCGCGATTTTCAACAGAAAATGGAGATTTCGGGGTCAAAATTGAAGAGATTTTATCGAGGAAAGATGGGAAAACTTGGGGAGATGCTAGATCCACTTGAAACCAAGCAAATACATTGATCAAAATCAACAAAACATCAGCAAACCAAGAAATCACAAAAAATTTGGGGCTATTTTTGGCGGGGATTTTTGGATTTAGGCAAGAACACACAAAATCAAGCTAGAAAAAGAGGGGTAGGGGCTCCAAAAACGTGATCAACGTGGCTCTGATACCAAGATGATGTAGGGCGGATCCCTATGGGGCCGATCTTTCACGTTTGGAGTGGATCCTACGGGTAAACACGAAGAGAAACGAGAGAATCACTCAACCGACAAGTAATTGATCACACAAGGGCTAGATCACCAAACACATGAGGTAGCACCAGATTCAAAATCAACAAAGGAAAGATACAAAGGTAGCCATTCTTCTCCGTGAGGAGGTCTTGATTGTCTTCCCTTGAAGGGGTCTTGAATCCGCTTCGGGGATCTTCTCCGAAGAGGTCGTGAGCTCCGAGGAGAAGTAACCAAGTGGATGAGCATGGCTCTCACACAAATATGAGCTAAACCATCGCTACCCTAACTAGGAGGAGGTGGAGGAGTATATATAGTCATGGGCCACGAATGGGTAAGTGGGGGATACATGGACTCGGTCCAATACACTGTGCGCAGACAGGCGTCGGAGGTCCGGTGGGCTCCGGTCGTCCGGAGGCTCGGGAAGGTCCGGACGTCCGGGAGTCTTTGGACTTCCGTAAATTCGGTTCTGTTGGGGAAGTGTCGGTCGTCCGTAGGGTCTCGGTCGTCCGGCGCCTGGGAGTTGTCGAACGTCCGGTACTTGCCGGTCGTCCGGCCGCTGTAGCCTTCATCGGCTGGCCCGTCTGGCTGACTGAGTGTCCAGGCGTCGGACGTCCGGCGTTGTCTGGTCTTCCGTCCGCTGTAGCTTTCGTCGGCTGCTTCTTCTTAATCCTTGTAGTTGGCATCCTCGCTAGCTCTTCCGTTGGATGTGGTTGCTTCATGGCTTTCCTCCAAGTACCTGATCATGCATAGAACACACGTTGGAGGTAGTAGCCATGTCTCACATGTAGAAAGTGAAGGTTCGGAAAGGAGCAAGTTCACCTTGTGTCCAATGGCGTCTAGTTGAGGTCTCGTCATAAGTCCTCTTGGGGTTTGGAGAGTAGTCCAAGGTGTCGCCAGAGTGATAGACATGCAAAAAGAGCAAACACAAGCAACACTCAGAAATGCAATGGTTAACGCACACAAAGTGTCCATCATGTAAGAATGAGTCCATGCGCCAAGATTGGTCGTGACAAAGCGCATGAAGCTTATCTAGAATGAGATGCAAAGCATTCATGGGAGGAAATGCAATCATTGTGCACACAAATGTGTTGTAAATATGATCAATGCAACCACAATGCAAAATGATGTCATAGTGAGACAGTTTGTCAATAGCATGAATATGGCAATGGATGCTCAACATGTGTATGTTATCATGCAATTGATGATGGGCAATATGATCATGATGTATGAATATGCCATCAAGGAAGATCACAACAAATTTTCTAAGGAAGTGAACAAGCTCATATATCATGGATGACATGGGAATACAAGATGCAACAAGGCAATCATAATGTGAGTCAATCCATGCATGGAGTGCAAACTTGTGGTGAATATGATATGTCCATCGAGCATGACATGTATGAGCACAATCAACAAATATGGAGGTGTTGGTGTACCAAAGCTCGATGTCGAGGCATGAGTGGAGTTCCGAAGGTGCATCCAATAAGTGCGAGCGCTCCTCGATGTGAAGGTCCATGTAGCCAATCTCCAATGTCGCTCCTCCGTTCACGAGATGTATCATGTAGACAACAAGAAGGAAACAACAATGAAAGATTGACCATCCAATATGTGTATTTGAGGATGGCTCAAAGAGAAGGAGGTCACCTTTAGGCGTTTCTCAACGATGATGGAGTTGCACATCTTGTATGCCTTCACATAACCAATAGTCTCGTGGTGGTACCGCCTTGTAAATCCTTCAAAATGAAAGAACATGACAAACACTTGGAAAAACAAATGAGGTTAGTGAAATGGAAAAACCAATCGTTTGTGTGGTAAGATACCCGACAAGTGTATGTATCATGCTCATCATAAGAAATGACAAGGGAGTATTGCATAGTATGGAGGCATATGATGCGAGAACAACCAAATGCAATAGGCTCAATCAAAAAAGCATGCATCACAAGTAAGGTGTCAAAGTCTCCAAGATCAATAAGCATAGTATGATTGCACTCAATACAAGTGTATATGAAAGAGGCAACTAATGGACACAAGAGACAATGATCAAGATATATCATGTGAGAGGCATGTGTAATGCCCTCGATGCGGCTATATCTCCCACGTATCGAAGCACGACTTAGAGGCATAACCGCATTGAAAGCAATGTCGCAAGTGAGGTAATCTTCACACAACCCATGTAATACATAAGGGAAAGAGATACATAGTTGGCTTACAATCGCCACTTCACACAATTACATGAATAAAGCATTACATCATCCAGATACAATCAAGGTCTGACTACAGAACCAAAATAAAAGAAGAACCCAAAATGCGACAAAGGTCCCCGATCGACCCCAACTGGGCTCCACTACTGATCAACTAGAACGAAACAACGCAAAGGGCAAGATCTTCATCGAGCTCCTCCTTGAGCTTGGTTGCGCACACCTTTCGGTAACATAGGCACCGCAAACTGGTTTTGAAGTATCCGTGAGTCACGAGGACTCAGCAATCCCATTACCATGGGTATCAAGACTAGCAAAGCTAAATGGGAAAGGAAGGGGTAAAGTGGTGAGGTTGCAGCAGCGACTAAGCAAGTATGGTGGCTAACATACGCAAAGAAGAGCGAGAAGAGAACAAGCGGAACGGTTGTGAAACTAGCAATGATCAAGAGGTGATCCTAAACACCTACTTACGTCAAACATAACATAGAAACCGTGTTCACTTCCCGGACTCCGCCGAGAAGAGACCATCACGGCTACACACTCGGTCGATGCGTTTTAATTCGGATCTGGTGTCAAGTTATCTACAACCGGACATTAACAAATTCCCATCTGCCACATAACCGCGGGCACGGCTCTCGAAAGTTTATACCCTACAGGGGTGTCTCAACTTAGCCCATGACAAGCTCTCGCGATCATCGAAGGAATAGACCTTCACCCAAGACACTCCGATAGACTCAGTATCCCGGTACATCAAGACATTTCGACAATGGTAAAACAAGACTAGCAAGACCTCCCGGCATGCCGACATCCTGATAGTAGCCGCACAGATCTCGTCTCGAGCCACGACCGGATGAGCAATCCGCATAACTAAAACCAGACCTCAAGTTTCCCGAGGGGGCGCAAAGGGTTTCTAGTTTGGACCAACACTTAGACAAGCATTGGCCGGGGGCTGTAATAAAGATGACCCTTGGGTTAATTACTCCCAAGGGAAAAGTAGGTGGTGGTGAGGCAAATGGTAAAAGGCAATGTTGGGCCTTGCTGGACAAGTTTTATTCAAAGCCAACTGTCAGGGGGGTCCCATAAATCACCCGACCGCGTAAGGAACGCAAAATCCGGGAACATAACACCGGTATGACGGAAACTAGGGCGGCAAGAGTGGAACAAAACACCAGGCATAACGCCGAGCCTTCCACCCTTTACCAAATATATAGATGCATTAATAATATAAGAGATATTGTGATATCCTAACATAAACCCTATCCACCATGGAGAAATCTTCAACTTCACCTGCAACTTGCAACGCTATAAGAGGGGCTGAGCAAAGCGGTAACATAGCCAATCAATGGTTTGCTAGGAATGGTGTCAAAGGTTAGAGGTTCATGGCAATTTGGGATGGCTTGAAGAGCAAAAGATAGGTAACGCAGCATAGCGATAGAGCGAAGCAACTAGCATAGCAATGATAGTAGTGAGATCCAGGGTAGCGGTCATCTTGCCTGAAATCCCGCAAGGAAGAAGAACGAGTCCATGAAGAAGACGAACGGGAGTAGTCGAACGAATCCTCACGATCGCAACGAAACAGGAACTAACAAGAAGAAGCACACAACATAGGTAAACACACCACACATGAACAAGGCATGATGCACAACACGCATGATGCATGACAAGGCTACATGAAGCTACTCATGGCAAGAGATGATGCAAACAAGAACAACGCATCAAGGCAAGTTTAAATGAGGCCGGAAACAACATATAACAATTTCGGTAAGCCTCATATGCAAATTTCGAAATTGGTCCAGAACTGAATAAACCTTATGTTTAAGTTGTTAAACAGCAAGTTAAGATGCACCAAGATGATCTACACGAAATTCTAGTCAAGTTACATATAAAGTTCATTAGATTCGGAGCTACGGTCTAGAAGATATGAGCAAAACAAGTTAAGCATGGCATCGATGCAAAATGCATACAAACATCAAGCAAACACCTCAAAACAAGGATGCAACATGATAATATGAAGCTACATGCAAAAACAAGCAAGTTTCATATAGAACACACTCAAAACGGAGCAACGGTTCAACACATGCACACTATACAAGTCATAGCAACAATCTGTTCATAACAGCAACTAGCCATCTTACAAGCATCAAAACAATACGCTACAACATCCCAACATAATAACAAAATGCATGGGCATGAAGTACACGTAAAGCATAACAAAACATGAACACCGAGCTATCTCCAGAAACAACTAGAACATGCTCAAAAACACATGGAGATATTGCAAATAATAATAGTTTCAGGCTTTAGCAGAAATAACATCAGGTTGCAATGTTTAGAGCTATCAAACAACATGTTACAGGAAGCTATCATGGCAAACAAAGGCATGGCATGAATCTACTAATTGCATAGATCAAAAGACCCTTACTGACCATGAGCCAAAAAGGCATAGAAAATATGATGGCACCCATATAAACATGGCAAGTTATATTACAGATTCATAACATGGGATGAACAACAATAAGTAGGCATGTTCGTGAGCTTGAACCACTCACCACAGAGCAATACATGGCATGGCAAGGCAACCAACAGTAAGAAGGCATGTTTATGAAGCTAAGCATGGAAAGAGAAAGTTCATAGGGTGCATGGATCACTAGGAAAACACATGGGCACAAGTGAACTTAATGTTAACAGGTTGACAGCAATATTTTCAAGCAACTTTAGAGCCAGAAATGAACATGTTCCAGCAGGCTATAGTTGCAGCCAAGGGCATGAATGGATAGAGCATGACATGTAGTTCAAAACATGTTTATAGAGCATCTCTAGATTATGCATAGAATGATTAGTGGAAGCACGTTAACATAGCAACAAAATATAACAAAATCTGCCAGGAAAACAACAGCAACTACCCTACTTAACAAGCTTGATACACTCAGCACACAAATCACAAAAATACATGGTTAACACCCCTGGAAAGATGGCATGGCATAGTTCAACATTCATGTATACATCAACCTCATAGGATGCACACATCAATCATGGCAAAACGATAAAACAACAAGTTATAACAGCCAAGCAGATTAACATCAACATGCACTCTTCCAACAAAGATTTCGCATCAAGATGAGCTCAAATGAAAATGATGCAATGGAATGAAATGATCTACTCGTCGAGGCGAACAATTTTACATATTATACGCGCAAAACGGAGCTACGGATGCAGAGATGTGATGGCATGAACATGGCATGAAAATAACTGAATCTGGGGACTTGGTGGTTTCGGGGTCAACCTCGTTGCACGGATCTGGATCTCGGGCTCGGGTCGAGGCGGGCCGGGCTCGCTGGAGCTGGATGGCGCGGCGGCCGGACGGAGGGTGGCCGGGGAGGGTGGCTGGCGGCGAAGGGGCGATGGGCGCGGCTCGGGCGGCGCCGGCCGGGCGCCTGGGCGGCGCCGGCGGAGGGCAGCCGGGCGGCACGGCAGCAGAGGGCAGCCGGGCGGCGCCGGCAGATGCGAGGCGGCAAAGCGGAGGTCGGGCGGTGGAGGCGCGGGCCAGGAGGCGGCGGCGGCGTCACAGGTTGTGGCTGCGGGTGAGGCGGCAGGAAGGCGGGCGGCGAGGCGCCGGAGGCGGGCACGGGCGGCGGCGGCTGGCGGCGGGCGGCGCCAGGCGCGAAGACAAGTGAGGCGCTGGGCGCGAGGGATCGGGCCCGGCGGTTTTCGGCGGGCTACCGGGCCCCAGGGGCATGGCGGGGGCAGGCGCGGGATGAGGTGGCGGCGTGCGGTTGGTCCAGGAGGCGGCGGGGGTGACGTGGCAGCCCGTGATTGGCCGGAGCGACGTGGTCAGCGGACGTGTCCGGTGCGGGCGGACACGTCCGGCGGCGGAGAGGGGAATTTTAGGGTTTCGGGGGAAATCATCCGCGAAAATGGAATGGGGGTGTATAAATAGGCATAGAGGGAGCTAGGAGAGTCCAAATGAGGAGCGGTTTTCGGCCACGCGATCGTGATCAAACGACCGAGAAAATGGAGGGGAGTTAGATGGGTTTTGGCCACTTTGGAAGGGGTGTTGGGCTGGAAACAAAAGAGGGCTTTGCGGTTACCCGGTTAACCGTTGGAGTATCAAACGACCTCCAAATGGCACGAAACTTGACAGGCGGTCTACCGGTGCTATACCAAGGCCGCTTGGCAAACCTCGGGTCATTCCGAGAAAGTTTAATACCCGCATAAGAGAAGGGAGAAGAGGGAGACGCCGGAGGACATAGGAGCGCCGGATTGCAAAACGGACAACGAAGAAAATGCTCGGATGCATGAGACGAACATGTATGCAAAATGAAATGCACATGATGACAAGATATGAAATGCATATGATGACATTGCAAAGTGCAACACGCAAGCAAATGACATGGCAACGACGACGAACAACTGGCGGACACCTGGCGCATCGGATCCGGGGCGTTACAACACTCCACCACTACGAGAGGATCTCGTCCCGAGATCTAGGATGGCACCGGAGGGAAAAGAACGAGGAAGAGGAGAGGTAAAACTAAGTTGCTTCTTTGACCAATGAGTGAAAACCACAGAACCTTGAGAGGTTGAACAAATTGAAAGAAACGAAACAACGGAGATGACCAAGATTGCAAACAATCCGTTAGAAAAGAGGAACAATGAGTATTATGGGAACTTGAAGGTTGCAAAGACATGAATCAAGAGTTTAATGGACAAGATAGAATTCGAAACCACACCGGTTAAAACAAGATGAGAGGGAAAGAATTCGGATAGCACTCCGGTTAAACATGGAAGGAATAGAACATGAACTTGAGAAGATGGGATGATACTTGAAGGGATTTAGATACCTGATAACAAAGAGATCATGAACTGATTAGAGGATATTTGAACGATTCACTGGAAGAATTCGAGAACGAGAGCTGAACGCTGAGAATTAAGAATTATGACATGATGGCCTTCGGAGGAAAGAAATGGAAACAACTCATGAAATGCTCCGGATGGTAAGAAAAGAGTTGTCTCAATCGAAAGCAATTATGAAAGGATGGCATCAAGCTAGGACCATGAATATTCAAGAGAATGGACCAAGATTTAAGAGAAATCCTTCTTCGGTCTTCAAATGATGAGAATGACAACGAGAAACACCACCAAGAATTATTGAGGCACACCGGAAGAATCAAAAGCGAAGAGGTTGAGCCAACTATGAAAAGAATTTGAAAGACCTTAGAGAAAAGCATTTGACTGATGATAACTCATTCTTACGTCAAACTTGGAGAAGAATTAGGAATGGCTCCGGAATAATTAGAAGAGTCAGGTAAGGTCCTGGGAAAAGACCTGTGGGTTAAGGCCCACTCAAAATAAAACACCGTTGGAAATGATTTTAAAGAGAAATTGCACCGGTTGAATTAAATGGCTTGAATGAGATAACAACCTCGAAATATCTTGAAGTGACTGAGAATGGAAACGCAAGTCTTGTGAGATATCTTCAGCACTCCAAAACAAATGAATAGGAAGAAGTGAATGATTAAGAGGTGCGTCAGTATGAGAAAGCATTAGAAACGAGGAAAGGAATATGATGAATATCGAAAGCTTGAATAGGATCCACCGGAGAAGAAACAACGATGGAGGATGATGAACTTGAAACTGTTGAGCATCTCCACGAGGGATCACCGGATCAGAACATTGAAAGCAAAGAATGAAGAGACTTCACATGACTAAATGGATACTTGATTAAAATAAATGAGTCCTTGAAGAAAAGGGTGGGAGGGCGGAAAAACAAAGACAACTTGGGACGGATGAAACAAACACCGTTGAGAAAACTTAGAATTGATCTTGCGGATGGAAAAAATGATGGGATCCACTTGAAGAGAAGCACACCGGTTGGAAAGGAGTTGACATGACAAAATCAATGATCAAAAAGGATTAGTACTCTCATAGAAATATGAGAACACCGTTTAAGAAAGGTATGGATTCAACATTTGACATCGAAGCAACTCGAATACCACAATAAAACAAAACAAAGGATTTGGCTTGCAGAATAAGCCGGAACAAACATATGATAGAGATTTACCCAATCCCATATCATGCATCCGTCGGAAAGATATTCTAGGAGCTACTTGAATTCCCACCTATAAAACTCCCAAACTTTACGGTTATGCAATCTGGTGTTGGGGATACAGGAAGCAATATATCTCACCCAAACTAACAATACCTACATCCAAGCAGTATCCATCCGTCAACACATAACCAAGAAACCTTCGAAATCGTGTACCTCAACCTTCAAAAGCATCCGTTATACGAAGTCATGGCAATACTCCGTACTCACCTCAAGATTGGGTTAGCGGGTTATCTCACCAACAACCTGCATAAAAGAGATTTTCAATGTCGGCGTACTAAACTCAGGTATTCCAGAACTGCAATGATAAAATTATGACGACAACACCTCAGAGCTCAACTCCCCGGGAGACCTCCACTAAACCCCTGCTGATGGGAGGCACCAAGACAATGTTGTCATCATAAAACCATCGGAACGATTCCAAGATACCCGCGTGATCCTAAAAAAAATTTTAGTGAAATTTGAGAAGAGAAAAGTCAAAACTCTACGTCAGGATGCCTTACCAGAGCGACGAAGGGACTGAGGAGTAAAAAGAATTCCTAACTCTCCGATATATATAATCCTAAATGACTCAAAACATTTTTCTAGACACAACTCGCCGCTAAAACGATCAAGCGGTGGGGCTCCTAAGGTCGGGAAGGCTCGATTACCAACTTAGCGCCCTCGATGCGGCTATATCTCCCACGTGTCGAAGCACGACTTAGAGGCATAACCGCATTGAAAGCAATGTCGCAAGTGAGGCAATCTTCACACAACCCATGTAATACATAAGGAAAGAGATACATAGTTGGCTTACAATCGCCACTTCACACAATTACATGAATAAAGCATTACATCATCCAGATACAATCAAGGTCCGACTATGGAACCAAAATAAAAGAAGAACCCCAAATGCATAAAGGTCCCCGATCGACCCCAACCGGGCTCCACTATCGATCAACTAGAACGAAACAACGCAAAGGGCAAGATCTTCATCGAGCTCCTCCTTGAGCTTGGTTGCGCCACCGCCGTAACATAGGCACCGCAAACTGGTTTTGAAGTATCCGTGAGTCACGAGGACTCAGCAATCCCATTACCATGGGTATCAAGACTAGCAAAGCTTAATGGGAAAGGAAGGGGTAAAGTGGTGAGGTTGCAGCAGCGACTAAGCAAGTATGGTGGCTAACATACACAAAGAAGAGTGAGAAGAGAACAAGCGGAACGGTCGTGAAACTAGCAATGATCAAGAGGTGATCCTAAACACCTACTTACGTCAAACATAACACAGAAACCGTGTTCACTTCCGGACTCCACGAGAAGAGACCATCACGGCTACACACTCGGTTGATGCGTTTTAATTCGGATCCGTGTCAAGTTATCTACAACCGACATTAACAAATTCCCATCGCCACATAACCACGGGCACGGCTCTCGAAAGTTTATACCTGCAGGGTGTCCCAACTTAGCCCATGACAAGCTCTCGCGATCATCGGAGGAATAGACCTTCACCCAAGACACTCCGATCGACTCGGTATCCGGTACATCAAGACATTTCGACAATGGTAAAACAAGACCAGCAAGACCTCCGGCGCGGCCGACATCCCGATAGTAGCCGCACAGATCTCGCCTCGAGCCACGATCGAATGAGCAATCCGCATAACTAAAACCAGACCTCAAGTTTCTTGAGGGGGCGCCAAAGGGTTTCTAGTTAGGACCAACACTTAGACAAGCATTGGCCCGGGGCTGTAATAAAGATGACCCTTGGGTTAATTACTCCCAAGGAAAAGTAGGTGGTGGTGAGGCAAATGGTAAAAGGCAATGTTGGGCCTTGCTGGACAAGTTTTATTCAAAGCGAACTGTCGGGGGTCCCATAAATCACCCGACCGCAGAAGGAACGCAAAATCCGGGAACATAACACCGGTATGACGGAAACTAGGGCGGCAAGAGTGGAACAAAACACCAGGCATAAGGCCGAGCCTTCCACCCTTTACCAAATATATAGATGCATTAATAATATAAGAGATATTGTGATATCCCAACATAAACCCTGTCCACCATGGAGAAATCTTCAACTTCACCTGCAACTAGCAACGCTATAAGAGGGAATGATTAGTGGAAGCACGTTAACATAGCAACAAAATATAACAAAATCTGCCAGGAAAACAACAGCAACTACCCTACTTAACAAGCTTGATACACTCAGCACACAAATCACAAAAATACATGGTTAACACCCCTGGAAAGATGGCATGGCATAGTTCAACATTCATGTAGACATCAACCTCATAGGATGCACACATCAATCATGGCAAAAACGATAAAACAGCAAGTTATAACAGTTTCAGCAGATTAACATCAACATGCACTCTTCCAACAGCATTTCTGGCATCAAGATGAGCTCAAATGAAAATGATGCAATGGAATGAAATGATCTACTCGTCGAGGCGAACAATATTACATATTATACGCGCAAAACGGAGCTACGGATGCAGAGATGTGATGGCATGAACATGGCATGAAAATAACTGAATCTGGGGACTTGGTGGTTTCGGGCTCAACCTCGTTGCACGGATCTGGATCTGGGGCTCGGGTCGAGGCGGGCGGGCTCGCTGAGCTGGATGGATGGCGCGGCAACGGACGGAGGGTGGCTGGCGGAGGGTGGCCGCGGCGGCGGCGGGCGGGCGCGTTCGGGCGGCGCTGGCGGGCGCCGGGCGGCGCTGGCGGAGGGCAGCCGGGCGGCACCGGCAGAGGCAAGCTGGGCGACGCCGGCAGATGCGTAGGCGGCGCGCGAGGTCGGTGGAGGAGGCTGGGCTGGAGGCGGCGGCGGCGGGCGTCTTGTGGCCGCGGCGAGGCGGCAGGAAGACGGCGGCGAGGCGCCGGAGGCGGGCACGGGCGGCGGCGTCGCCGCGGCAAGCACGGGCAGAGGCGTGGGGCGCGGGATCGTGCCCGGGCGGCTCGGGCGGGCGGCTTGGCCCTTGGGCCCGGGCGCGCGGGGGGCGCGCGGGATGAGGTGGTGGCGGCGGTTGGTCCAGAGGCGGCAGGGTGACGTGGCAGCCCGTGATTGGCCGGGCGACGTGGTCACGGACGTGATCGGGCGCGGCGGACACGTCCGTGATGGAGAGGGAATTTTAGGGTTTCGGGGAAATCATCCGCGAAAATGGAATGGGGGTGTATAAATAGGCATAGAGGGAGCTAGGAGAGTCCAAATGAGGAGCGAGCTGCCACGCGATCGTGATCGAACGACCGAGAACATGGAGGGAGTTAGATGGGTTTTGGGCCACTTTGGAAGGGTGTTGGGCTGGAAACAAAGAGGGCTTTGCGGTTACCGGTTAACGTTGGAGTATCAAACGACCTCCAAATGGCACGAAACTTGACAAAGCGGTTACCGGTGCTATACCAAGGCCGCTTGGCAAACCTCGAGCCATTCCGAGAAAGTTTAATACCCGCACAAGAGAAGAGAGAAGAGGGAGACGCCGGAGGACATAGGAGCGCCGGATTGCAAAACGGACAACGGAGAAAATGCTCGGATGCATGAGACGAACACGTATGCAAAATGAAATGCACATGATGACAAGATATGAAATGCATATGATGACATGGCAAAGTGCAACACGCAAGCAAATGACATGGCAACGACGGTGAACAACTGGCGGACACCTGGCGCATCGGATCCGGGGCGTTACAGCATGAGCATATATGTCATCAACCCAAGAAGGCGAGTAATAGTGGAACATGGGTGATGCAACATAGCAAGAAATCATAGCAATCAAGTTAAGCAAGCTAGTAGTGCGAAGATGCAACTTACTAGAAGGAATCATGGCAAGCATGTCATTTGTGCAAATAGTGGGCATGAATAATGGACATGACATATCACAAGTATGAAAGCAAGATATGAGAAAAATATCATCAATGTATTGGCTAGAGGCCATATGTAAATAGCAATGGGGCATCATGACTCTCCCAAGACAACAAGCATCAATAGCATGGGGCACATGATAAACATGGCAATAGCAACAAGGATCTCCACCAAGCATGCAAATACACAAGGAAGTAGCATAATGGTGAATCATGGGTAGATGCAAACAAGGGTCACAATTGCATGGCAAAGGCATAGAAACAAGCATAACATGCAAAGTGAACACACTAGAATGGGCATAAGGTGACAAGTGGTAGATAGCCCATAGTCGTGTGAGAGCCAAGTAAAAGAGATGCGCGTAGTCTTTGCGCGAAGGGAACGGTTGTAAGGATAGTCCACGGGATCCCAAAGCATCGTTGCTCTCAAGAGCTCGTTTCGTCAACTCTTGGGATTGAGAGGTTGACGAGTATACATCAGTACCTACACAAAACAAAGATAAAGGAAAAATTGTCTGTGCATGGTATATGTACACATCATCCATCATGATGCGCACGTGCATGTGTCGGTTAGCACAAAATAGCCAATGCTCAAATAAATGAGATGCGTGATATAGAAACATGTCATCCATCATGAGAGGTTTGTTATTATGTATAGCATAATGGAGACTCAAATTGTGTAATGCATCACGAGCAATATCCAGAGCATTGTGATTCATGGAATTCATATGATGTACACTATCATGGGAATCATGCAAAGTATGAAATGCATCAAGATCTCCTAATATGTATGAGGAAACTATCGGGGTCTCCTCATGAGCAAGAGGAGACACATCACGTAGAGAGTATTGACAACATCCAAAACAATGCATATATGGAACAATGTGATCATGGCATGACATAGTAGATGAATTACGCCAATCATGTAAAGGAAGCATGTCAATATCATCACATGAAAAACAAAAGCCAATAACCATCATCTCGTCATCTATGCCATTAGTACAATTGGGATTGATTTTAATGGGGCATGCATAGTTATTATGTTGAGATTGTAGGGATGCAATATGGGAGATCTCACTCATAGCATATGACAAGTTCAATGGGTTGTCAAACATGATGTGACCAAAAGAATTTTCACATGATATCCTATGGAGCATAGCATCACAACTAGGCAACTCAACATGCTCATCATCATATTCATCATAAATAGGTAAGTCAAGGCATGAAGAAGTCTCACTAGCATGAAGCATGGGAATAGGTGGGTCAACATCATGGGAGCAATCAATATCAAGAGAGTCCACTAGTGGGACAAGTGAAGCACCATCACCTATGTTACCTTTGGAGTGTCGCTCATGTGTTGTAGGTGAGGTGTTGAAGATTGTCTCGTTGTCATCTTCATCTTTATGGAACCATGTGGGGGGTGCATCATCGTCCACCATGGCCATTGTTTTTCCCATTGGAGGGATGGACTCGTCAAGGATAGGCATGTCGTCATGTAGGAGACCTAGCACCAAAAAAGAAAACACACTAGGAGTAGAGGTTAAGTCGTTAGAAATCATAGTGGCCTCGCATGCCGTGTCAACTACCTCAATCACTACATGTTGTGGCTCACTCACTCTCTCAAGGATGCTCTCACTCATATGGTTGGTGGATTCACTCAAATGGCGCTCAACCCCACATAGGTTGTGTGGCATGCTCTCATGTGTGGGGCTAGTGGTGGTCACACTCATCCTCTCATAGGAATGCTCTCAATGTCACGTATGGTGGAGTCACTCATGTCACTAATGTGGTGGTCGCTCTCCTCACATGGCACTTGGGGCATCTCAACATATGTGGGTGTCGGAGAGATGTTGGTGCAAATGTCTCCATGCTCAACTCCTATCGCCGTGGTCGAAGGGGATGGCCCTTGCTCGACCTTGTTGTCACCGTCTTGGTGTGGGAGGCCCATATGATGTGGCACCTCGTAGCTCGTCTCCATGATCGAAGGGAGTTTCTCATGCTCGCCATCTTCCTTGAGGGGCTTCCGAAGATGGAAGTGTTGCCCTCGCTCGTAGGTAGTCGCCTTGGACATGATGAAGTCATTGTAGGCGTACTCGTGGGAAGTAGGCGAAGATGCCATACGTCCAAAGGCGAAGATGCCTTGCGAACACTTGGCGAAGATGCCAAAGTGGTTGATGTAGCCGTAGCGCCGTCTTGGTGGTGGTCGTCTCGCAGTCTTCTTTTGTGCTCATGAAGCTTCGACTTGGCGTGAAGTAGGGCTTGTTTGGACTTGTGCATTTGCGCTTGTGGAGCATCTTCATGATGATGATGTCATTGTCGTGCTTGAGCTCGTAGTAGATATCGTTCGTCATCGTCGTGCACATGATGCTTGGAGGTGACTTGCCCTTCATGACAATGTTGACCACGAACGTGATGGTGGTCTCCATGTAGATGTGGACGAGGAGGATTTGCACTTGCATCGTTCTTGTGGCTTGAATGTCGCTGCCTTGAAGATGACGAAGGGGAAGACTTGATCAAGGTTCTAATCTTCTCCATCCTTGCATCTTGCTCCTCTTTATGTGCGGAAAGCTTCTTGTCGATGTAGTCCCTTTTCCTTGCTTCGGAGTGACGAATGTCGATGAAGATGTTCTCGATGCGCTCTCGCAATCTTGTTTGTGCGCCTTCCATTTGTCGTTGTAGATCGAAGATTGAGGCTTTGGAGATGTAGTTGTTCACGCTGTCGTTGTTGTCGTAGACCGGAGAGGGAATGCCTTGCCTATCCATCACAAGACTCGAGCAAATATGAGTGGGAGAAAGAGAAGAACTTATACCAATGTACCTTGACCGATGTTGACGATGAATCAAGTTCACTCAAATGCGGACAATGAAATAGCACTATTGGTACCAATCCTTGTCGGTTCTCACACCTACACAATTAAGGCTTTGGGTGGCGCTCGGTGAGGATAGTGGCACAAAAATTTGATGCAAAATGTTAGAAAGAGTCAATAATGTTGAAAGAGATTCACAAATTCGCAAGTGAAACAAATGGACCAATAGCAATATGTGGCACACGGAAACACACACACGGATAGATAAATGGAGTCGTGCAACCAAGGAATGAGCTCAAAATGTGGAATCCACGGAAAACACTCGTGTTGCACAACTCAAGAGAGACGCTAGCACGATTGCTCAATAGGCGATACGACACTTGTGCACAACCTATAAGATGCAAAATGGATAAACTTTCTATCCCATGTATGCTATGTATGTATGGTTGCCTGTGTTTCTCTCAAGATGATCCAAGATGATCGGATATGACAATATTATGTGCAATGTGGTATGATGCTATGGCACTTGCTTACAAGCTTCTTTTCTCTCTTTCTTTTGCTTAAAAGCTTTATTTTTTTTCTATGGCCACTTTTGCACAATGCACAAACCAAGATAGCAATTGTGTATATGCGGGAACAAACTTGTGACACGAGATATGATACCAATATATGCACCACGATGATATGGTATGTATGATATGGGAAGTATGATCACTAATGTGCACAAGTAACATTGCCGGCAATACTCAAATGGCTATTCTCGATAGGTAAGTAACGCAAAATGGGCTAGGGGTTATCAATGCAATTTGCAAGGGGAATATACAATGGTGTCGTCGAGGTTACCGTCCTTTGCAATGATGAGTGACGGTGTTATTGATGTAGATACCAAGATGATGAGACTCGTCCCTAAGTAGTCGAAACACCTTAGGAAACAGAAAAAAACCGCAAACTCAAAATCTCAAATGACAAATGTCAAATGGTGGTAGCGGAAAGCGGTGGTGGTTTTGCACTAGGCAATGCGGAAGTGGGATGATGGGTTATGCGAGTCAATGTTGAAGTTGCCGTCCCTAAGTAGCCGAAACACCTTAGGAGACACAAGACACAACTCAAACAAGCTCAAACAAAATTGGGTTAAGTTTGGGGTGGTCGGAAGTGTATGGTGGGTAAGCCTATGCGGAAGTGGTGGTGGTGATTGATGAAGAAGAAGCAATTGTCCCTAAGTAGCCAAAACACCTTAGGAGACTCGAATCACTACTCAAGCAACCACAAATGCTATGGCAAGCAAAATGGGTTAGGTTGCGGAAGTCGGTGGTGGCTATGCGGATGATATGGTGGTAGCCCTAGGCAAAGATGCCAAAATTAACAAAATTTGATGGAGTCAAATGATATTGGCGGTATTTTTGTGCGATAGGGGATGTCAAGAGCTTCAAAACGAGCTAAAGAACGTCGAAATCGGAGTTCGGATGAATTAGTTATGGCCGAAACAAGAATCAGCCGAAGTCAAAACCTACAGGTTACGGACGTCCAGAAAAGTCGGATGTCCGGGCCGTCGGACGTCCGGGAAAATCGGAAATCCGATAATTTGGCTCGGGTTAGGTGTTCCGGTCGTCCGGAAAGGTCGGACGTCCGGTCGTTCCTGGGGCTCCGGACGTCCGTAAAACTCCGGTCGTCCGGTGGGTCGGGGTCAACACGAGATCTGAGATCCGGGGCGCGATTTTGAGCGGAAAATGGAGATTTCGGGGTCAAAATTGAAGAGATTTTGTCGAGGAAAGATGGGAAAACTTGGGGAGAGGCTAGATCCACTTGAAACCAAGCAAATCCATTGATCAAAATCAAGAAAACATCATCAAACCAACAAATCACAAAAAATTTGGGGCTATTTTTGGCTGGGATTTTCGGATTTAGGCAACAACACACAAAATCAAGCTATAAAAAGAGGAGTAGGGGCTCCAAAAACATGATCAATGTGGCTCTGATACCAAGATGATGTAGGGAGGATCCCTATGGGGCCGATCTTTCACGCTTGGAGTGGATCCTACGGGGAAACACGAAGAACGCGCGGAGAACACAAGGGAAAACACGGGGAGAAACGAGAGAATCACTCAACCAACAAGTAATTGATCACACAAGGGCTAGATCACCGAACACATGAGGTAGCACAAGATTCAAAATCAAAAAAGGAAAGATACAAAGGTAGCCGTTCTTCTCTGTGAGGAGGTCTTGATTGTCTTCCCTTGAAGGGGTCTTGAATCCTCTTGCGGGATCTTCTCCGAAGAGGTCGTGAGCTCCGAGGAGAAGTAACCTAGTGGATGAGCAAGGCTCTCACACAAAATATGAGCTAAACCATCGCTACCCCTAACTAGGAGGAGGTGGAGGAGTATATATAGTCATGGGCCACGAAGGGGAAAGTGGGGGATACATGGACTTGGTCCAATACACTGTGCGCAGACAGGCGTCAGACGTCCGGTGGGTTCCGGTCATCCGGAGGCTCGGGAAGGTCTGGACGTCCGGGAGTCTTCAGACTTCCGTAGATTCGGTTCTATTGGGGAAGTGTCGGTCGTTCGTAGGGTCTCGGTCGTTCGGCGCCTGGGAGTTGTCAGACGTCTGGTACTTGCCGGTCGTCCGGCCGCTGTAGCCTTCATCGGTTGGCCCTTCTGGCTGACTGAGTGTCCAGGCGTCGGACGTCCGGTGTTGTCCGGTTGTCCGGCCGCTGTAGCTTTCGTCGGCTGCTTCTTCTTGATCCTTGTAGTTGGCGTCCTCGCTAGCTCTTCCGTTGGATGTGGTTGCTTCGTGGCTTTCCTCCAAGTACCTGATCATGCATAGAACACATGTTGGAGGTAGTAGCCATGTCTCACATGTAGAAAGTGAAGGTTCGGAAAGGAGCGAGTTCACCTTGTGTCCAATGGCGTCTAGTTGAGGTCTCGTCATAAGTCCTCTTGGGGTTTGGAGAGTAGTCGGAGTGTACATGGGGATGAACGTGGGATGCTCCGCATCACATCGTCTATCTTATTGCATGGGATAAAATGAGCAATCTTATATAATCGGTCCCCAACAACAAACACGGAATCCTTTCCATTTTGAGTTCTTGGCAAACCAAGTAAAAGTCCATGCTAATGTCTTCCCAAGGTTGATAAGGAATAGGAAGAGGCATGTAAAGACCATTGGATTGAGCTTTTAACTTAGCTTTGCGACATGTAGAGCATCGGTTGGTGAAGCGTGAGACGTCACGGAACATCTTGGGCCAAAAATAGTTCTTGGAGAGCGTAGCGAATGTCTTGTCGCATCTAAAGTATCCCATGAGTCCGCCTCCATGAGCCTCTTGCAGAAGGAGAAAATGAAGAGAAGACTCGGGAATGCAAAGTTTGTTAGCTCTCATAAGATAATCATCCTTGATGTAATATCGTTCCCAAGATGTATGCGTCAAACATTTGGCATAAGGAATAGCAAAAGTAGTATCTTGCGCATACAATTCTTTTATGTGCTCAAAGCCAATGACATTCAATTCAAGTTGAATGATAAGCATGCATATGCGGGAAAGATCATCCGCCACTACATTTTCCTTACCTTTGATGAACTTGATGACATAAGGAAAAGACTCAACGAATTCACTCCATTTAGCATGACGCTTGTTCAACTTAGTTTGACCCTTTGAGTACGTAAGCATTTCATGATCGATATGAATGATAAATTCATGAGGGCGAAGATAATGTTCCCATTCATGCAAAACTCTCACTAAAGCATATAGCTCTTTGTCATAGATGGGATAATTGAGTTGCGCTCCGGAAAGTTTCTCACTAAAGTATGCTATGGGGCGCTTTTCTTGCGTTAACACACCTCCTATGTCGTTACCACTAGCATCACAATGAATCTCAAAAGGTTTGTCAAAGTTTGGTAATGCAAGCACGGGAGCATGAGTAAGCAAATTTTTAAGCTCATTAAATGCAGTATCTTGGGATGGTCCCCAAACAAATGGCGCATTTTTCTTACTCAAAGAATGTAAAGGTGAAGCAATGGTGCTAAACTCCTTCACAAAGCGACGACAGAAACCGTCTAAACCAAGAAAACTACGCACTTGTTGCAATTTAGTTGGTTGGGGCCAAGTTTTAATAGCATTGATCTTCGATTCATCTACATGAACACCCTTAGAAGACACAACAAAACCCAAGAAAACAAGCTTATCAACACCAAAAAGGCATTTGTCCATATTAGCATAAAGTTGCTCTTTCCTAAGGGTTTGCAACATGTTTCTAAGATGGATGACATGATCTTTCAGGGATTTGCTAAAGACAGGAATATCATCAAAATAGACCACAACAAATACACCAATATAGGGACGAAGAACAAAGTGCATGACTCGCATGAAAGTACCGGGTGCTTCGGATAAGCCCATTGGCATAACTAGCCATTCTTATAAGCCAAATTTGGTCTTAAATGCGGTTTTTCATTCATCACCTTCTTGGATGCGCATTTTATAGTAGCCAGTCTTAAGATCAATCTTATCGAAAATGGCGGCTCCGCTAAGCTCATCAAACATATCATCTAAGCGTGGAATAGGGTAACGATATCTAATGGTGATAGCATTGATGGGACGACAATCAGAAACCATGTGATATGTACCGTATTTCTTTGAAACAAGTATGACCGGAACGACACAAGGGCTCAAGCTTTCACGTACTTGACCATTGTCGATGAGTTGTTGTACTTGCCGTTGGATCTCCTTAGTTTCCTCGGGGTTGACATGGTAGGGAGCCTTGTTAGGTAGAGGTTCTCCGGGGATGAGGTCGATTAGGTTTTCAATGCATCGTAGTGGAGGTAGACCCGTAGGTAGCTCATCTGGGAAAACATCTTGGAATTCCTGCAAAAGGGAAGACAACACTAAATGTAGATCGTGAGAGGTGTTAGTTTTTGGTGCCTCGTGCTTGCACGAGGACATAGTGCACAACACTTGATGGGTTCTCACACACTTCTCACATCTCACTTTTGCAGGAAAATAGGACTAATTTCTTCTTGTCGCTCATCATGGAGGCACTCGATTTTTGGCTTGTGGCGCTCACTCTCTTTTGGGTGGGTCACTCTCTCACTCTTTTCTCCGTGATGGGTGGCTTGCTTGTCGGCGATCACTTGTCTTGGAGACATAGGTCGTAGAAAGTACTACTTGTCTTTCATCTTGAAGCTATAGTGATTGGTATGCCGTTTGTGGATGATACCACGGTCAAAATGCCATGCTCGACCAAGAAGGAGGTGGCAAACGGACATCGGGACGACATCACACTCCAAAGTATCTTTATATGATCCAATTTTGAAGGAGACTTTGACCGTATGCTCAATTTGGATAGTACCGGAATTGCTTAGCCATTGAACCGTGTAGGGGTGCGGCTGCTTCATCTTGACCAATTGGAGCTTGGAGCATAGTTCTTCACTTGCCAAGTTGTGGAAACTACCTCCATCGATGATGACCTTGACGGACCTCCCATTGATGCCGTCCTTGGTGTGGAAGATATGGCATCTTTGGTCTTCGTCTTGTTGATGTTGAAGAGTCAAGACTTTGGAGACAACGAGGCCCGAATCCTCATCACAAAAGACTTGATCATCTTCATCTTCGTTCACGCGCTGGTGCATGGCCACTTGCTCAAGGGCTTCCATTTCCTCTTCAAACATGGAGTGTGACGCCCGGATAATTAGACTACAGTAATCCCGCGTTAATGTCGCCACGTCACCTTGGATACTATTGCTAATCTCGCGCTAGATCAAAACCGGTCCAAAACATTCAAAGTTAAAATCAAGTCAAACAGTTAAAGTTTTCAAAAGTCAAAACTAAAATGTTCTTAACATGACAATTAATTCATAAGGCATATTGGTGGAGAAACCAACGCTTTACAAAATGTTTAAATGTACTAAACTAATTAAATCATTAGCTAAAACCATTAATTAAATGCCTTTTATGTTTTGAAAATTTCTAAACTAAATTATTTTGGGTTGAAACCTTTTGTGGTTGTGACATAAGTTGTAACATCAATTTAGGAGCCACTTTGGTATTTTGTTAATACTAAGATAATTAGGAACTAAATGAAAACAGAAAGTAAAAATACAAAGGGGGGAATTCAAAACCAAAAACAAAAAGAGTAAAGGCGCTCCCCTGGCTTGCCCACCAGCCGCCACCCGGCCGCCCACCCACAACCCCCGGCCTATATGGCCTCACACCAAACCCTAGCCCCCACGCACCACTCCCCGTCGCCCCCGTCCCCCACTCCCCTCCCCTTCCCCGATCGAGAAATGGGATCGGGCGCTGACGCCGCCGCCACTCGAGGCGCCCAACTCCTCGCCCGGCCGCGCCTCCGTCCGCCCCTGCCGGCTTCGTCGCTCGTCCTCGCCCCTTTCTTCGCCGGACGCCGTCCACGCACGCCGCCGCCGTCCTCTTCGCTCGACGCCGTCGCCAAAGGCCAACACGCCGGCCTGCTTCCTCCTCCCCATCGGACTACCTCCCGTCGTCGGCCGTCCCGTCTCCTCCTCACGCCACGCTGCCTAGTCCCTACGACCAGCCGTGAGCCCCTTTCTCTCCTCTTCCCCACGACGCGCCACCGCGGCCGACGACTGCCACCGCCCCACGCGCCCATGGCCGCCAAGCGCTGTCCGCGCTTACTGATGCTGCGTCGCTTCCGCTCCCGTGGTCACCCCCGACGCTGCACGCCCGTTGGCGCCCATCGCAAGACACGCCAAGACCACCCGGCGCCGCAGAACGTCCGGACTGCAGCCACCCGCCTGCTGGCTGCACTCATCGCCGCAGCCCCGCAGCCTCACCTCCTCTCGCAGCCCTCCGCCGTTCGCTGCCCCCACCTGCTGGCTGCGCTTCTGCCGGCGCCTGCCGCCAGGCCAAGGCCGGCCGTGCCGAGGCCAGCTCTCGGGTTCCCCCGATCGGGCGCCCGCAGCGCCCAGCGCCCCTGCCCGTTTGGGTTGCGCCCGTAACCTGCACACCCGCAAAGGCCCCTGGGGCCTATGACAAGTGGGCCCCTGCCCAGAACGTTTTAGCTAAAAGAAAAAAATTAAATTAAAAATTAATTAAAACAATAAATATATAATTAATTAATTAATGAGTTAATTAAGTTAATTAATCCTGTTTAATTAATCTAATTAACTAGTTAGTTTAAATAAAGACTAATTAGACTAAACAGAGAATGACGAATGGGACCCACACGTCAGGTCAACTCCCTGTTGACTGCTGATGTCATGCTGATGTCATGATGACGTCGGCAAACACTATTTTGGATAATGTTAGAATTAAATAGTTAAATAAATCCTAAAAATGATTTGAATCTTTTAAAATTAAAATAAAATAAACCGTAGCTCAGATGAAAATACTTTCTACATGAAAGTTGCTCAGAATGACGAGACGAATCCGGTTACGCAGCCCGTTCGTCCGCTACACACCCCTAGCATACCGAACACGCAACTTTCCTCTTGGTTCGCCGTCCGAAACGCGAACACCGGAATACTTTCCCGGATGTTTTCCCCCTTCGTCGGTATCACCTACTACCGCGATTGGGCACACCTAGCATCGTTACTTGTCTTGTCATGCATCGATATGCATCTGTTTGCATGGTATTCATTGTTTCTCCCCTCCTCTTCTCTCCGATAGACTACGAGACCGACGCTGCTGCCTTGAAGACGACTACGGAGTTGACGACCCTCTCTCTTGCCAGAGCAACCAGGCAAGCCCCCCCCTTGATCACCAGATATCGCCTATTCTTCTCTATACTGCTTGCATTAGAGTAGTGTAGCATGTTACTTCTTTCCGTTAATCCTATTCTGATGGATAGCCTGACATTGTTGCTACAGTCATTGATACCTTACCCGCAATCCTAAATGCTTAGTATAGGATGCTAGTTTATCATCATTGGCCCTACATTCTTGTCAGTCTGCCTTGCTATACTATCGGGACGTGATCACTTGGGAGGTGATCATGGGTATATACTATACATACATACATACTATACAGATGGTGACTAAAGTCGGGTCCGCTCAAAGAGTACCCGCGAGTGATTCACGGATTGGGGGCTGAAAGGACCTTTGTCCCAACGGCCCTCTGTGTGGATCTTTGTGGCGGAGCGACAGGCAGGTTGAGACCACCTAGGCGAGAGGTGGGCTGGCCTGGTCGGCGCCCATGGTTGCTTCATAATAACACGCTTAACGAGATCTTGGTATTTGATCCGAGTCCGCCATTTGGTCTATACGCACTAACCATCTACGTGGGAGTAGTTATGGGTATCCCGACGTCGTGGTATCAGCCAAGCCTTCGTGACCTTGGCCGATCGAGTGGCGCTACCGGATTGGACCGAACGCCACTAGGCTAGGTCTGCTTCGGCGCAGACGCAACGTGCGTGTGTGCTCGGGTGATGGGCCTGCCCTGCGCGCTTAGGTTTAGACCGGCGTCGGTGACTCTCTGTTGTGCCTAGGTGGGGCTGCGACGTGTTGATCTTCCGAGGCGGGCATGACCCAGAAAGTGTGTCCGCCAAATGGGATCAAGCATGTTGGGTTATGTGGTGCCCCGCAGGAAGTTAATCTATTCAATAGCCGTGTCCCTCGGTAAAAGGACGACCCGAGTTGTACCTTGACCTTATGACAACTAGAACTGGATACTTAATAAAACACACCCTTCCAAGTGCGGATACAACCGGTGATCGCTCTCTAACAGGCGACAAGGAGAGGATCGCGGGTAGGATTATGCTATGCAATGCTACTGAAGACGCTACTTGGAGATGCTACTTGAGGATGCTACTTGGCGATGCTACTTGGAGGACTTGAGATACTCTCTTCTACATGTTTGAAGACGGAGAGGCTGCGAAGCGTAGTCTTGACAGATTAGCTATCCCCTCTTATTACGGCATTCTGCGATTCGGTCCTCGATATGGCCCTTTACACATATACCCATGCATATGTAGTGTAGTTCCTTGCTTGTAGTACTTTGGATGAGTACTCACGGTTGCTTTCTCCCCTTTCCCCTTTCCTTTCTTTCGGTTGCCGCAACCGGATGATGGAGCCCAGAGCGACGCCACCGCCGACGGCGACTACTACATTCGAGGTGCCTACTACTATGTGCAGGCGGCGACGACCACTGGAGTAGTTAGGAGGATCCTGCAGGAGGCTGCGCCTCTTCGATCTCAGATCCCGGTTTGTGCTAGCCTTCTTAAGGCAAACTTGTTTAACTTATGTCCGTACTCAGATATTGTTGCTTCACGACTCGTCTATGATCGAGAACTTTTATTCGAGCCCTCGAGGCCCCGGGCTTGTATTATGATGCTTGTATGACTTATTTATGTATTTAGAGTTGTGTTGTGATATCTTCCGTGAGTCCTCGATCTTGATCGCACACGTTTATGCATGATTAGTGTACGATTGAATCGGGCGTCACAAGTTGGTATCGAGCCATTGCTCAGGAATCCTTTCCAACTCCTTGGCGAAGTTGAGTCTAGTCATTGCAAAACCTTTACTAACATGGCTGTGTGGCCTATAGGCCCACGCCGCCATTTGGGTGGTGTTAGGATCTTTTATTCCTTGATCTTTACTCGGGACTCGAGCTCTCTTCTATTCGGGTTAAATGATTTTGCTAAAAACAAAATTAACTTTAGGTTCTCGCAAGTACTTTCTCCCGGAGAGCCCCTTGTTACCGATGACCGCCTGCTGCACCAGAAGAAGAAGATACTCTTCGATTTCTCTCGAGACTTTGTGCCTGTTGCTTTTGCAATTCCCTACCACCGAAATATCCCTATGGATAAATACATACACCTGTCGTTCTTACTTTTATCCCGAGTTGATCTTGCTCTCTATTGATATGAGAATACCTTGTGTCTACTACCTTGCAGTTCCTTGCCACATGAGTACCCCCTACGGATAATTCCTCGCACTTACCGAGTATCCGCTCAACCCCACTGATCAAGTGTTTTGCAAAAGACTTCGAAATACCATTCGATCTTCCGAAATTCCTGAGCAACCTATTGCTCTTGAAATTCTTGCTTGCTTTTATGGTTAATCCCATAAGTCTCGTAATCCTATTGGCATCCCTTTAATTTATCATTTTAAGTCTGTTGATTCAATATGTTGAGGATGCTCGCATTCCTCCGTCGAATCCTGTAATTCATCCTTCCGGCTCAATGTCAGTTTGAACATGAGTTGGATCTCAACCAATTAAATTGCCGTCGATTGTACCCCTAAGTTTATTCAACTTATCCATCCTTGATCAGAGCGTTTTCTCCTGATCCTTTATTTGAAAATCATAATTCCTTTGTTATTTAAATGTTGAATTATTCGGATGTTCTATAAACCGATGCATTTGCATTCTTTCTTCCTTTGATTGGGTATCGATACTCACATCAACTCCATTTTGATCGCCATATCCTTTGTTGGATTATTATCCAACAAATGTCCTTCATAATTAATCACCTTGTGAGTTCTTTCTTCGATACATAATGCCTTTGGAAAATTGTATCCTCTCCTTTTGCCAACCATGCTCTGCTTTCGAGCTGGTGATATTTACTCTTGAAGCTTGTGGTATATGTTCCTAAGATGCCCTGATAGATTGAACCTATGCCTTCCTTACTATGTGTGAACTCGGAAGTTTTCACGAGTCATACTCATCTGGTATTTCACCAGGTAAAAACTTTCAACACTAATGCCTTTATCAAAGCAAGAAGTGAATGGAAGGTTATACATTGAAGAAGTGGGAGTCGACCTTGAACTTTGTGTTCATGCCCATGGACACGATGTAGATCCTATCATGGAAGCTTCTTGTAATAATAAATTTCCTTGTTATAATATCATTTGGAATATGTGAATTGAGCCTTTGCAATCATGGATCCGACCATATTTTCTACTTGATTCCATTTCTCGGACAAGTTAAATCACTTGTCCTCTCTGCATCAATACACCCATCCAACCTCTATTTTGATCTACCTTTGAGTACTAACCCCCTAGTATCTCGAGGATATCAACCGATTGCACTACATCTTATGCATTTCTGATGAAGTAGTGCCTTTCCCCGTCGTAGTCACTCCACGGGTTCTGGGTTGTCGTCAACCGAGAACACCGATTAGCGAATCGAATCGCCCCTGTGATTCAGTACTCCTAGTACATTGTGGATGAGAAGTTTAATACTCCATCACGTCATTCATAGCCTGATCGGCTATATCATTTTTACTAAATTTTAACTTTGCTACCTGGTCCTTTCTTCCTGGAGCCCAATTTTTGATGATGAGCTAAGCTTACGTCGATCTTTCCTCATCATATCATTTTGCTTTGGACAGCAAGCTTGCTTTGGAGTTTGTGTCCTAACCGTGGTCCCAATAACCTTTTGCTTCATCATTCGTTTGACTTGATGTCATCGTCAATCAATTACATCTTCGTGTAACCTCTCGACAAATGTGTCGTGATCATCATCAACCTTATGAGCTCTTCCAGGATATCAATCGGATTCGTGATGAGAAATACCATCTTTGCCTCGATGATTTGTGTTATCATCAACCACTTTACTGCCTTCCCTCCAACACAAACTTGTTCGTGTTTTGTGTTATACCTTCAGTTCCTTGCTACCCAACCTTGTTCTTCTTTACCTTGGAATATTACCACCTTTTATGTCAAGAATGTCGTGGGAATTTCACCACCTCTTAAGAATTCTTGGTATGGTGATACTTCTCATCATCACCATTCTTTCATGGTCCTCGTGTTGATTCCAACCGGGTACCCACAAGTGAACAGTGCTGTTTGGACCTCGCACTTCTAGCAACCCTATTGCTTTGAAGTTAATGATCGGCCGCTCATTCTTAGACTATTGATTATTGAATCACCATTCTGACATTGCTCGTGCAACCCAACCCATATTTCGGGCGCACCTCTCAACCAATGTTAATTGTGTATGTTTCCCTCGAGCATACATCAATATATCATTTTGGTCTGACAATTGTTATCTCCTTGTTCACATAATTGTGGAAATCCATCCTTTGGAAATTTTGATGAATTGTCACGGAGTTCATCAGCCACCTCCTTGTCCTCTCCTTGGGTTAATGATGAACTCTTGTTAACGGAAATTACTTCATAGTTCATTTCCTGAGAATCTTGCAATGTCATTTCGTCGATTTGTGTTGCACCTTTTTTTCTCGGACATCCTGAGTCTGAGGTATCATGACACCAATCGGATCTGAATCTCGGTCAGATATAATGGTTGGGACAACTTTCCAGTAGTTATGATGTTGGTCCTTTGATGACCCGGTAACATGATGTCATGCCTAGCACCCCCGCCCCTGCTGGAGGACCTATCATTATAATTTCTTTTGTAGTGATAACCATTCTTCCCGGAGGAAATTGTAAGACCTATTTTATAAGTTGCCCCTGATGGATCATTTGTGTTTCTAAAGTCTGGCCCTTGATTGAAACACCATGCATTGCTATCTCGAAGCATGTTCGTGGTACTCCGCTTTTCAACAAGGACATTTGAAGCCCAATGCTAAATGTTTCCTGCTCAATTATCCAAACACCGCTGTATGGAAAATTTCTCTCCCCTCACCTAGAGGCTTTTCTACCTTATATCCTGTCAAGGATATCATTCTCTACTTGTCCTTGGTAAGGATATACCCTTGAAATATGTGTTTAGACACATTTTCCTTTCCATTGTTCTGTTTAAACCTGATAATCACTTTTCCTTTCCATTGGTTTGTTTGACCTCTCTTGTGATCTATATAATCTAAGCAGTAATGATTCACTGCTTATGTAAACACCTCGGTGCGCAATTTCGTCAGCAAAACCCTATTACTATTGTTGATGACATTTTCAAAATACACCGATGAACGGGAACCTTGCCTATTGGTCCGCCTCGTTCAACGAGCGGGAAAAATGGTTCTCTTCATCCCTCGCCCTTGGTATCGATGTTGTTGCCGACATAACTGACATGCTACTCTCTGACATGCCTTGCTATCATGATCTTGCAAAACGTCACCGCCCTTCCTACTGTTAATCCACATGGTGGGCCTATAACCCACAGTTACACAGGATCGAAACCTGACTCTCCTGTACACCCCCTGTTCCCAAAGTTATTCCTCGCGAGTGGACTTGTATGTAATTCACGGACCACCGTCCCAAGTGATCTATTTTGGTATCAGACGCAATACTTATTCTCGTTGCCATGAACCCTTTTCACCTGCTGATTAGGCATTGAATGCTTGCCTATCCATTTGAAACTTCTCATGGTACCTCCTTACTTTGCTCTCGATATTTTCTTAAGATTCAATTCGAGAGTAACTTCCGCCACCTTCCTCGGTGTTATCGACCAGATAGTCAACCTTGTAGAGGTCTGTCCTTTTGAAGCTACCCCTTATCCTTTCCGTAAGTACGATGAAGATCCCCAAGGAAGGACGATAACTTCATCATGATGGCCCGAAGCGGAGAACTGAAGACATCAATGTAATGGATCGACCTCTTTGAGAAGAGCAACCAAAGACTAGAAGATTCATTAGGATTTCGTAACCAGACCTTTCCCCCTAGTCCCCCTCTTAAATCTCGGGACGAGATTTCTTGTAGTGGAGGAGAATTGTGACGCCCGGATAATTAGACTACAGTAACCCCGCGTTAATGTCGCCACGTCACCTTGGATACTATTGCTAATCTCGCGCTAGATCAAAACCGGTCCAAAACATTCAAAGTTAAAATCAAGTCAAACAGTTAAAGTTTTCAAAAGTCAAAACTAAAATGTTCTTAACATGACAATTAATTCATAAGGCATATTGGTGGAGAAACCAACGCTTTACAAAATGTTTAAATGTACTAAACTAATTAAATCATTAGCTAAAACCATTAATTAAATGCCTTTTATGTTTTGAAAATTTCTAAACTAAATTATTTTGGGTTGAAACCTTTTGTGGTTGGGACATAAGTTGTAACATCAATTTAGGTGCCACTTTGGTATTTTGTTAATACTAAGATAATTAGGAACTAAATGAAAACAAAGAAAGTAAAAATACAAAGGGGGATTCAAAACCAAAAACAAAAGAGAGTAAAGGCGCTCACTGGGCTTGGCCCACCAGCCGCCACCCGCCGCCCACCCCACAACCCCGGCCTATATGGCCTCACCTCAAACCCTAGCCCCACGCACCACTCCCGGCCGCCCCATCGTTCCCACTCCCACCCCCTTCCCCGATCCAGAAATGGGATCGGGCGCTGACGCCGCCGCCGCTCGAGGCGCCAACCGCGCCGCCCCGCGCCTCCGTCCGTCCCTACCGGCTTCCGCCGCTCGTCCTCGCCCCTTTCTTCACCGGACGCCGTCCACGCACGCCGCCGCCGTCCTCTTCGCTCGACGCCGTCGCCAAAGGCCAACACGCCGGCCTGCTTCCTCCTCCCCATCGGACTACCTCCCCGTCGTCGGCCGTCCCCGTCTCCCTCCTCACGCCCGCTGCCTAGTCCCTACGACCCGCTGTGAGCCCCGCTTCCTCTCCTCTTCCCCCCACGATGCGCTCACCGCGCCGACGACGCCACCGCCCAGCGCCCATGGCCACCGCGCTGTCCACGCCCACCAGCGCGTCGCTTCCGCTCCGTGGTCACCCCGACGCTGCACGACGTTGGCGCCCACCGCAAGACATCGCAAGACCACCCCGGCGCTGCAACGTCCGGACTGCAGCCACCGCTCTGCTGGCTGCACTCTCGCTGCTTGCGCCCCCCCCCCGCTGCCTCACCTCCTCTCGCAGCCCTCCGCCGTTCGCTGCCCCCACCGCGGCTGCGCTCTGCCTCGCCCGGCGCCAAGGCCGCTGGCCGTGCCGAGGCCAGCTCTCGGGTTCCCCGATCGGCGCCCATGGCGCCAGCGCCCTGCCCGTTTAGGTTGCGCCAGAACACAGACACCGCAAAGGCCCCAGGGCCTATGACAAGTGGGCCCCTGCCTGTAACGTTTTAGCTAAAAGAAAAAATTAAATTAAAAATTAATTAAAACAATAAATATATAATTAATTAATTAATGAGTTAATTAAGTTAATTAATCCTGTTTAATTAATCTAATTAACTAGTTAGTTTAAATAAAGACTAATTAGACTAAACAGACAATGACGAACGGGACCCACACGTCAGGTCAACTCCCTGTTGACTGCTGATGTCATGCTGACGTCATGATGACGTCGGCAAACACTATTTTGGATAATGTTAGAATTAAATAGTTAAATAAATTCTAAAAATGATTTGAATCTTTTAAAATTAAAATAAAATAAACCGTAGCTCAGATGAAAATACTTTCTACATGAAAGTTGCTCAGAACGACGAGACGAATCCGGTTTCGCAGCCCGTTAGTCCGCTACACACCCCTAGCATACCGAACACGCAACTTTCCCTCTCCGGTTCGCCGGTCCGAAAACGCGGAACACCTGGAATACTTTCCCGGATGTTTTCCCCCTTCGTCGGTATCACCTACTACCGCGATTGGGCACACCTAGCATCGTTACTTGTCTTGTCATGCATCGATATGCATCTGTTTGCATGGTATTCATTGTTTCTCCCCTCCTCTTCTCTCCGATAGACTACGAGACCGACGCTGCTGCTTCCCAGTACGACTACGGAGTTGACGACCCCTCTCTCTTGCCAGAGCAACCAGGCAAGCCCCCCCTTGATCACCAGATATCGCCTATTCTTCTCTATCCGCTTGCATTAGAGTAGTGTAGCATGTTACCGCTTTCCGTTAATCCTATTACGATGCATAGCCCGACATTGTTGCTACAAATATTGATACCTTACCCGCAATCCTAAATGCTTAGTATAGGATGCTAGTTTATCATCATCGGCCCTACATTCTTGTCAGTCTGCCTTGCTATACTATCGGGCCGTGATCACTTGGGAGGTGATCACGGGTATATACAATACATACATACATACTATGAGATGGTGACTAAAGTCGGGTCCGCTCAAGAGTACACGCGGGTGATTCACGGATTGGGGCTGAAAGGACCTTTGTCCCAACGGCCCTCTGTGTGGATCTTTGTGGCGGAGCGAGCAGGCAGGTTGAGACCACCTAGGCGAGAGGTGGGCTGGCCTGGTCGGCGTCGCGTTGCTTCATAATAACACGCTTAACGAGATCTTGGTATTTGATCCGAGTCCGCCATTTGGTCTATACGCCTAACCATCTACGTGGGAGTAGTTATGGGTATCCCGACGCCGTGGTATCACCAAGCCTTCATGACGCTGTGGATCGAGTGGCGCGCGCCGGATTGGACCGAACGCCACTAGGCTAGGTCTGCTTCGGCCACAGACACAACGTCGTGTGTGCTCAGGCGATGGGCCTGCACCCTCAGGCGCTTAGGTTTAGACCGGCGGTTGACTCTCTGTTGTGCCTAGGTGGGGCTGCACGTGTTGATCTTCCGAGGCTGGGCATGACCCAGAAAGTGTGTCCGCCAAATGGGATCAAGCGTGTTGGGTTATGTGGTGCACCCCGCAGGAAGTTAATCTATTGAATAGCCGTGTCCCTCGGTAAAGGACGACCGGAGTTGTACCTTGACCTTATGACAACTAGAACTGGATACTTAATAAAACACACCCTTCCAAGTGCGATACAACCCGTGATCGCTCTCTAACAGGCGACGAGGAGAGGATCGCCGGGTAGGATTATGCTATGCGATGCTCTTCAAGACGCTACTTGGAGATGCTACTTGAAGATGCTACTTGGCGATGCTACTTGGAGGACTTGATCACTGTCTTCTACATTTGCAAGACGGAGGCTACGAAGCGTAGTCTTCGACTGGATTAGCTATCCCCTCTTATTCGGCATTCTCGCAGTTCACCCACCGATATGGCCCTTTACACATATACCCATGCATATGTAGTGTAGTTCCTTGCTTGCGTAGTACTTTGGATGAGTACTCACGGTTGCTTTCTCCCCCTTTCCCCTTTCCTTTCTTTACGGTTGCGCAACAGATCCGGAGCCCAGAGCTGACGCCACCGTCGACGACGACTAGTACATTGGAGGTGTGATGTAGGGTGGAACCCTAATTCGTCGATCTTTCACGTTTGGAGGGGATCCTACGGAGGGAACACGAAGAACGCGTGGAAGAACGAGAGGAAACAAGGGGAAAACGAGGGAGGAACACTCAACCAACAAGGATCAATCACACAAGGTCTAGATCATCGAAGCACGAGTGATACATGGTCCAAAATCAACAAAGGAAAGATACAAAGGGTAGCCCTTCTTCTCCCGGAGGAGGTCTTGAATCCACGAGGGGATCTTCCCGTATAGGGGTCTTGAATCCGATGGATCTTCTCCTAGACGGAGGTCCTGATCTCCGTGGAGAAGTACCGGTGGATGAGCAAAGGCTCTCACACACAAATATGAGCTAATCCAATGCTAAGTCTCAAAGTGAGGAGAGGGGGTCCTATATATAGAGTCCGGGGCGAAGGGGTACATGGGCTCAGCCCAACACACGCGCACAGGCGCATGCCGGATGATCCGGACGAGGGTCCGGATCATCCGGACCGGTCCGGATGATCCGGGTGGCGTCCCGGATGAGCCGGAGGGTCGGCTGGTGGCGGCGACGGGCCGGATGTCCGCTGGGGTCCAGACGTTGGCGGGTCCGGATGATCCGGCCTGGTCCGGATGATCCGGCTTCAGCGGAGGTTCTGTTGCCTTCGGTGGAGTTAGCGGATCGTCCGGACCGGGTCCGGATCATCCGGCTCGTCCGGATCGTCCTGACCTCTGTCCGGATCGTCCGGCCTCCACGGTACTTGTGGCTTTCTCCTCTCCGCCTTCACGCATGTCTTCGCTTCCGATTCTCCTTGCTTCCCAGCTTCTTCATGGTCGACTCCTTGGTGCCTGAGTATGCAAAGAGTTTCCGTTTGAGGTAGTAACCATGTCTCATGTGAATCGAAGGATAGTTGTGAGAGGAGTGATGTCACCTCGGTCTCAAGAGCTCTTGCACGTGCTCGAGTCATCGGTCCTTGTGGTGTTGTAGGTGTTGATGTAGAGTCCATGGGGATGATGGAAGGATGCTCCGCATCATATCCCCTCCCTTCGAAAGGATCCGACCTCGGATCTAGTTCTTCATCACCATGGAAAGGCGAGAGGTCTTTGACGTTGAAGGTGTCGCTCACGTTGTACTTGTCGCTTGCTAGGTCGAGCTTGTAGGCGTTGTTGTTGTAGCGTGCTAACACCTTGAAGGGTCCATCGGCTCGGGGTAGAAGTTTGGACTTGCGTTCGTTGGGGAAGCGTTCCTTGCGAAGGTGTAGCCACACTAGATCGCCTTTGTTGAAGATCATGGGTTGCTTGTTGATGTTGAGCTTGGTCGCTAGTCGTTGTACTTGGCGCTCGATGGTGTTCCTTGTATCTTCATGCATCTTCTTGATGTAGCTTGCACGGGCACTTGCGTCAATGTTGGTGCGCTCTTGTAGAGGTAGAGGTAGGATGTCCAATGGGGACAATGGGTTGAAGCCGTAGACGACCTCGAAGGGGGACTTGCCGGTCGTTGAATGTCTTGCGCTGTTGTAGGCGTACTCGGCGATGGGTAAACATGTCTCCCACTCCTTGATGTTCTTCTTGATCTACATGCGAAGTAGAGTGGAGAGCGTCCGGTTCGTCACCTCCGTTTGGCCGTCGGTTTGAGGATGGTATGCGGATGAGAACATGAGCTTGATGCCGAGCTTGGGGCAAAGAGTCTTCCAAAAGTAACTCAAGAACTTGACGTCGCAGTCGGAGACGATTGACTTTGGTACTCCATGAAGGCGCAAGATTTCCCTACAAAAGAGATTTGCAATATGTGAAGCATCGTCTACCTTGTTGCAAGGAATAAAGTGTGCCATCTTAGAAAATCGATCTACAACCACAAACACGGAATCCTTTCCATTTTGAGTTCTAGGCAAACCAAGTACAAAGTCGATGCTAATGTCTTCCCAAGGTTGATAAGGAATAGGAAGAGGCATGTAAAGACCATGAGATTGAGCTTTTGACTTAGCTTTGCGGCATGTTGAGCATCGGGTAGTGAAGCGTGAAACGTCTCGAAACATCTTTGGCCAAAAGTAGTTCTTGGAGAGCGTGGCGAAAGTCTTGTTGCGTCCAAAGTGTCCCATGAGTCCACCTCCATGAGCCTCTTGCAAAAGTAGCAAACGAAGAGAAGACTCGGGTATGCAAAGTTTGTTAGCTCTCATAAGATAACCATCCTTGAGGTAATATTGTTCCCACGATGTATGCGTCAAACATTTAGCATAATGAGGTGCAAAAGATGGATCACTAGCATACAAATCTTTTATGTGCTCAAAGCCAATAACATTCAACTCAAGTTGGGTGACAAGCGTGCATATTCGTGAAAGTGCATCGGCAACTACATTTTCCTTGCCCTTAATGTACTTGATCACATATGGAAAAGATTCAATAAATTCACTCCATTTGGCATGACGCTTGTTCAATTTAGTTTGACCTTTTAAGTACTTAAGCGTTTCATGATCGGTATGGATGACAAACTCATGAGGTCTAAGATAATTTTCCCAAATATTTAGCACACGCACTAAAGCATACAATTCTTTGTCATACACGGGATAGTTAAGTTGAGCACCGGAGAGTTTTTCACTAAAATAAGCAATGACTCATTTTTCTTGCATTAAAACTCCGCCAATTCCGGTACCACTTGCATCACAATGGACCTCAAAAGTTTTGTCAAAATTGGGCAAAGCAAGAATTGGAGCATGAGTAAGCAAAGACTTGAGCTCATCAAAAGCGTTTGATTGCAAAGGTCCCCAAACAAAAGGAGTATTCCTCTTACTCAAAGCATGCAAAGGGGCTGCAATAGTGCTAAAGTTTTTCACAAAGCGGCGATAAAAACCTGCAAGACCAAGGAAACTTCACACTTGTTGCAAATTGGTGGGTTGGGGCCAAGTTTTAATTGCTTTGATCTTAGTTTCATCAACATGGACACCCTTGAGGAGACAATGAAACCCAAGAAAACCACTTTGTCAACTCCAAAAGTGCATTTCTTCAAGTTGGCATAAAGACTTTCCTTTCGAAGTGTTTGCAAAACAAGCTTAACGTGATCAAGATGCTCTTTCATGGTTTTGCTAAACACAAGAATGTCATCGAAGTAAACCACAACAAATATTCCAATGTATGTGCGAAGTACATGATGCATAAGACGCACAAAAGTTCCGGGAGCTTCCGACAAACCCATGGGCATAACCAACCACTCATATAAGCCAAATTTTGTTTTGAAAGCAGTTTTCCATTCATCACCCTCATGAATGCGGATTTGATAATAGCCACTTTTAAGATCAATTTTGAGAAAAGTTGGCTCCACTAAGTTCATCAAGCATATCATCTAAGCGAGGAATGGGATGCCTATAGCGCACGGTGATAGCATTTATGGGTCTACAATCGAGCACAAGCGGAAACTTCCATCGGGCTTAGGCACAAGTATAACGGCACGGCACAAGGGCTTAAGCTTTCACGTACATGACCGTTGTCGAGTAGTTGTTGTACTTGCCGTTGAATCTCCTTGGTTTCTTGGGATTGACACGGTAGGGAGCTTTGTTTGGAAGTGGCGCTCGGGGATGAGGTCGATTCGATGCTCAATGCCTCAAGAGGAGGTAGACCCGAGGTAGCTCATCGGGAAAACATCTTGAAATTCCTGCAAAAGAGATTGAAACACCAAAGGTAGCTCATGAGTGGAGTTAGTTTTTGGTTCTCCATCCTTGCACACAAGGACAAAGTGTATCACACTCGATGGGTTCTCATACACTTCTCTCATCTCATGTTTGGTGGCGAATAGTATGAGGTTTTTCTCTAGGCTAAGAGGCGCCAAATTTGGCTTGTGGCTCTCACTCACTTTTTGGTGGCTCACTTTCTCACTCTTCTCTCTTTGGTTGGTGGCTTGTTTGTCAGCTATCACTTGGCTAGGTGACATGGGTCGTAGGACATATTCTTTGCCTTTCATCTTGAAGCTATAGTGGTTTGTACGCCCATTGTGGTAGACACCACGGTCGAATTGCCATGGCCGACCAAGGAGGAGGTGGCAAACGGTCATTGGGACCACATCACACTCCAAAGTGTCTTCATATGCACCGATTTTGAAGGATACTTGGACCGTATGCTCAACTCGTATAGTGCCTGAGTCACTTAGCCATTGAACCTTGTATGGTTGCGGATGCTTCTTTTTGACCAATTGGAGCTTGGAGCATAGTTCTTCGCTTGCCAAGTTGTGGCAACTACCTCCATCGATGATGACCTTGACGGATCTCCCATTGATGCGGCCTTTGTGTGGAAGATGTGGCATCGTTGGTCTTCTTCTTGGTGATGTTGAAGTGTCAAGACTTGGAGACAACAAGAGCGGGCTTGTATCTTCATCACAAAAGACTTGATCATCTTCATCCTCGTTGATGCGCCGTGCATGGCCACTTGCTCAATAGCGCCCATTTCGTCTTCACTCATTGAGTCGAGGTGCCATCGTCGTTGAGTATCATGGTCCGCTTGTTGGTGCATTCATATGACTTGTGGCCTCGGCCGCCGCAAGTAAAGCACTTGAAGGAGCTTGTCTTGACGGTCTCATCGTTTGGAGTAGATGATGAAGCACGCGGCTTGGAGTTGCTTGTAGTAGGAGGAGGACGACTTGAACTTGTAGAAGTTTTCTTGTAACGTGACTTGTCGTCGTTGCTTGGAGAAGGCTTGGTTGATGTCGAAGTTGGAGTAGGTGTTGAAGCTTGGTTGTTGGAGAGGCCGTATGTCTTGGATGAGTACTTGGCGTACTTGAAGTCATCTTGCACTTCTCGTTCCGCCTTTGTAGCTTGATGCACGAGCTCAATGAGGTTGGAGTAAGGTTGGAAGTCGGCGATCTTCTTGATGGGATGGTTGAGTCCATTCAAGAATCGTGCCATTGTTTGCTCATCATCTTCCTTGACATTGGCTCGAATCATGGCAATCTCCATTTCTTTGTAGTATTCTTCAACACTCTTTGTTCCTTGCTTGAGGAGTTGTAGCTTCTTGAAGAGATCACGGTTGTAGTAGGTGGGCACAAAGCGTGCTCGCATGACATCTTTCATTTGAGCCCAAGTGGTGATTGGAGGTTCACCTCTTGCTTGTCGGCGCTCAAGGATTTGTTCCCACCATATGAGCACATAGTCTTGGAACTCAAGTGATGCCATAGCAATCTTCTTCTCTTCCTCATAGTTGTGCAAACGAAAGATTTTGTCGACCTTCAATGCCCATGAGAGGTACTCTTCGGGATCATTGGTTCCATTGAACTTGGGCATTGTGAACTTGAGCTTGCCATAGCGATGTTCTTCATTGTTTTGAGGTCGATGTTGATGATGACGTTCTTGACGTGGAGGGTAATCATCCTCATGTTGCTCTTGGCGAGGAGGAAGTCCATGATCAATTTGCTCTTGTTGACCTTGAGGGTGAGGTTGAGCTTGAGGAGCTTGTGGAGGAGCTTGTTGAGCTTGACGTTGCGCACGTTGATGGTAGTTCCTCTGTTGTATTTCTTCTCGAAGTGCTTCCTCTTGATTGCGCCTTTCGCGATTGCGGTTGGCGAGAGCTCGACTTGATGCTTGAAGGGCGCGTTCCGCCTCAAGAGCTTGTGCTTCGCGTTGTTGTTGTTGAAGACGTTGAGCTTCGGCGTCTTGTTGCTCTTGGTGTAGGCGCGCTCGTTCTTGTTCTTGTTGGTGACGAATACGTTGTCGTTCTTGAGCTTGAGCAAACGCCATTTGGCTCGATTGAGGACGAGGAACTTCTTCATCAACTTGCTCTTGGAGATTCTTGTCGTGTAGCGGGTTGCGAGATGCATGACGGTGTTGACGCGCGGCTTGACGAAGAATGTTCGATGACGGTGTACTTGTGTCGGAGAAGGAGTCGTCGGAGTGGCGACTTGAGTGGCTCCGTCTTGAGTGTGAAGAGGTAGAAGTACGCGGTTCACCAACAAGGCGCGGATCTCGCCCATTCTTGCATCATTCTCTTTCTTGTGCGCTACGAGTTTGTTGTCGAAGTAATCTCGCACGCGTTTCTCGAGAGTCGCAAGTCGGTGGAGAGGTTGTCGATGCGTTCGCTCAATGCTTGTTGCTCTTGATGGAGAGCTCGTTGCGCGCCAAAGAGGTGGCTCTTGGTGACGTATGATGACATGTCGTCGTCTTGCTCGATGTAGAGTGGATTTGTAGAAGAACTTGGCCTATCCATCATTTCAAGCGAATTGTGAGTGGTGGAAGGAGAAGAATGAATACCAATGTACCTTTGACCGAAGTTGAAGATGAATCAAGTTCACTCAAATGCGGACAATGAAATAGCACTATTGGTACCGATCCTTGTCGATTCTCACACCTACACAAGTAAAAGCTTTTGGTGGAGCTTGGTTAGGATGGTGGCACAAAATTGATTGCAATCGTTAGCTTGACTCAAAATGTTGAAGAAGATTCGCAAATTCAGATATGCAACAAGTAGACCAAGCAAGTAGTGGTACACGGAAACACACACTCAAATAGATAAATGGGATTGTGCAAACCAAAAGTGAGCCAAAATGTGGAATCCACGAAAATGCTCTTGTTGCACAATACTAGAGAGACGCTAGCACGATTGCACAATAGGCGGATACGGAGCTTGTGCACAACCTACTAGGCAAAAATGCAACGATCTCTATCCCAAGTATGCTATATATATGGTATATCGGTGCAATGATCCAAGATGATCTTATGTGACAATCTTAATGTTGTATGATGCTATGCTTGTTGCTTATAAGCCCTTTGCTTATCTTTCCTCTTTGCTTAAAAGCTTGAGTGGCTCTTTCTCTTATGCAAACTTGACGAACTAAGAGAGCAATTGTGTATGCGATGACAACTTTGTGACACACAAGTTGATTTTGAGATATGCACCTCGATTGTATGTATGATATGGTGTATGCAACTAATGTGCACAAGTCACGCTGCGGCAATACTCAATGGCTAGTCTCGTGGGTAAGCAACGCAAAAGATGGTATGTGATGGCTATCAATGCAATTGCAAGGTATGACAAAGATGTCGTCGATGTTACCGTCCAGAGCGAAGATGAGTAGCCGACCAAAATGAGCGTTTGTTGTTGATGTCACACCGCGCCTAGATAGCCGAAACACAAAAGGACACGGAAATCTCACTCAAATTGTCGAACTCAAATTCGAATGGTAGTACGGAGGTTGTGTCTTGGGGTTTGGCGATTGGAACTGGTGGTGGATGTGGTGGGGAGTATGTATGTATGTGTGGGTGGTGGTGGTGGAGGATGGGGCTGCAGAATCTGCAGTTTCGGCAGAGGAAGCCGGATGATCCGGGCCAGGTGCCGGATGATCCGGGCGAGTCCGGATGATCCGGGACTTGGTCCGGATGATCCGGGCAGGTCAACCACGCACGGAACTGCTCGCAAGTAACAACAAAACGGGTGGAATTTGATGATTTCGGGGATTTTGGGTGGATTTCGAGGGGGAGAAGGTGGGGAAACACAAGATCCACGAGTTACACACCGAATCCACGGATCAAAAACAACAAAACATCATCAAAACTAACAAATCAAAAAAAAATTTGGGGGTATTTTTGTGGGGATTTTCGGGTTTTTAGGACGAAAACAACAAAATCAAGCTAGAAATCACGAGGTAGGGGCTCCAAAAAGTGATCAACGTGGCTCATGATACCATATGATGTAGGGTGGAACCCTAATTCGTCGATCTTTCACGTTTGGAGGGGATCCTACGGAGGGAACACGAAGAACACGCGGAAGAACGAGAGGAAACAAGGGGAAAACGAGGGAGGAACACTCAACCAACAAGGATCAATCACACAAGGTCTAGATCATCGAAGCACGAGTGATACATGGTCCAAAATCAACAAAGGAAAGATACAAAGGGTAGCCCTTCTTCTCCCGGAGGAGGTCTTGAATCCACGAGGGGATCTTCCCGTATAGGGGTCTTGAATCCGATGGATCTTCTCCTAGACGGAGGTCCTGATCTCCGTGGAGAAGTACCGGTGGATGAGAAAAGGCTCTCACACACAAATATGAGCTAATCCAATGCTAAGTCTCAAAGTGAGGAGAGGGGGTCCTATATATAGAGTCCGTGGCGAAGGGGTACATGGGCTCAGCCCAACACGCGCGCACAGGCGCAGGCCGGATGATTCGGACGAGGGTCCGGATGATCCGGACCGGTCCGGATGATCCGGGTGGCGTCCCGGATGAGCCGGAGGGTCGGCTGGTGGCGGCGACGGGCCGGATGTCCGGCTGGGGGTCCGGACGTCCGGGCCGGGTCCGGATGATCTGGGCCTGGTCCGGATGATCCGGCTTCATATGAGGTTCTGTTGCCTTCGGTGGAGTTAGCGGATCGCCCGGACCGGGTCCGGATCATCCGGCTCTGTCCGGATCGTCCGGCCTCGTCCGGATCGTCCGGCCCCCGGTACTTGTGGCTTTCTCCTCTCCGCCTTCACGCATGTCTTCGCTTCCGATTCTCCTTGCTTCCTGTGTTCTTCATGGTCGACTCCTTGGTGCCCGAGTATGCATAGAGTTTCCGTTTGAGGTAGTAACCATGTCTCATGTGAATCGAAGGATAGTTGTGAGAGGAGTGATGTCACCTCGGTCTCAAGAGCTCTTGCACGTGCTCGAGTCATCGGTCCTTGTGGTGTTGTAGGTGTTGATGTAGAGTCCATGGGGATGATGGAAGGATGCTCCTCATCAAGGTGCCTACTACTACGTGCAGGCCGCTGACGACGACCAGGAGTAGTTAGGAGGATCCAGTGCAGGAGGAGGCTGCGCCTCTTCGATCAGATCCCGCTTTGTGCTAGCCTTCTTAAGGCAAACTTGTTTAACTTATGTCTGTACTCAGATATTGTTGCTTCCGCTGACTCGTCTATGATCGAGCACTTGTATTCGAGCCCTCGAGGCCCCTGGCTTGTATTATGATGCTTGTATGACTTATTTATGTATTTAGAGTTGTGTTGTGATATCTTCCCGTGCGTCCCTGATCTTGATCGTACACCTTTGCGTGCATGATTAGTGTACGATTGAATCGGGGGCGTCACATGGAGTCATATGTTCCGTCATTGTGGAGGATTAGTACACTCAAAGGACTTGTGGTCTCGGCCGCCGCATGTGAAACACTTGATAGAACTTGTCTTGACGGTCTCATTGGTTGGAGTAGATGATGAAGCGTGCGGCTTGAAGTTGCTTGTAGTAGGAGGATGACTTGAGGTAGAAGTTGGTGGAGTCGTTGAAGCTTGGTTGCTGGAGAAGTCGTAGCTCTTCGAAGAGTACATGGCGTACTTGAAGTCATCTTGTACTTGACGTTCCGCTTTGGTAGCTTGATGCACGAGCTCAATGAGGTTGGCGTAGGGTTGGAAGTCGGCAATCTTCTTGATGGGATGATTGTGGCCATTCAAGAAACGGGCCATAGTTTTCTCATCATCTTCCGTGACATTGGCTCTTATCATGGCAATCTCCATTTCCTTACAGTATTCTTCAATGCTCTTTGTTCCTTGCTTGAGGAGTTGGAGTTTCTTGAAGAGATCGCCATTGTAGTAGGTTGGCACGAAGCGTGCGCGCATGACATCTTTCATTTCCTCCCATGTGGTGATTGGTGGTTCACCTCTTGCTTCTCGGCGCTCAAGGACTTGTTCCCAGCATATGAGCACATAGTCTTAGAACTCAAGGGATGCCATAGAGATCTTCTTATCTTCCTCATAGTTGTGAAAGCGAAAGATTTTGTCGACCTTCAATGCCCATGAAAGGTACTCTTCGGGATCATTGCTTACATTGAACTTGGACATGGTGAACTTGAGCTTGCCATAGCGTTGCTCTTCATTGTGTTGGGGTCGAGGGTGATGATGACGCCTTTGACGTGGAGGATTTTTAACCTCATGTTGCTCTTGGCGTGGAGGGTTTCCATTGTCATCTTGCTCTTGATGAACTTGAGGTTGTGGAGGAGCTTGTCTAGCTTGTGGAGGAGCTTGAGGAACTTGACGGTGAACTCTTCCTTGGTAGTGTCGCTCTTGAATTTCTTCGCGAAGTGCTTCCTGTTGATTGCACCTATCTCAGTTGCGGTTGGCAATGGCTCGACTTCATTCTTGAAGGGCACATTGTGCCGCAAGAGTTTGTGCTTCACGTTGTTGTTGTGGAAGACGTTGAGCCTCGACATCTTGTTCGTCCTGATGTTGTCGCGCTCGCTCTTCCTCTTGGTCACGTTGACGTTGTCATTCTTGAGCTTGTGCAAGAGGAACATGGTGTTGATGATGATGATGTGCTTGCTTGTCGAATTGCTCCTGTGGATGATCATTGTGTAGAGGATTGCGAGTTGCTTGACGGTCTTGACATGCGGCTCGACGTAGAGTGTTCGATGCCGGTGTACTTGAGCCGAAAAAGGTGTCGTCGGAGTGTCGACTCGAGCGGCTCCGTCTTGAGTAGGACAAAGTGGTAGAATGACGATTCACCAACAAGGCATGAATCTCGTCCATTCTTGCATCGTTCTCTTGTTTGTGAGCATCGAGCTTGTTGTCGAAGTAGTCTTTTGTTCATTGCTCGGAGAGTCACAAGTCGATTGCAAAATTGTCGATGCTGTCACTCATTGCTTGTTGTTCTTGATGCAAAGCTCGTTGTGCATCGAAGAGGTGGCTCTTGGTGATATAGGATGAAATGTCATCGTCTTACTCGATGAAGAGTGGGTTGGTAGAAGAACTTGGCCTATCCATAATTCCAAGCAAATGTATGAGTGGGAGAAAGAGAAGAACTTATACCAAATGTACCTTGACCGATGTTGAAGATGGATCAATGATCACTCAAATGTGGAACAAGGAAATAGCACAATCGGTACCAATTCTTGTAGGTTCTCACACCTACACAAGTAAAAGCTTATGGTGGACCTCGGTTAGGATGGTAGCACAAAATTTGATGCAATTGTTAGTGAGCCTCAATAATGTTGGAAAAGATTCACAAATTTGCGAATGCAACAAGTAGACCAAACGCAAGACATGGTACACGGAAACACACACAAATAGATAAGTGGGGTCGTGCAACCAAGGAATGAGCCAAAATGTGGAATCAACGAAAATGCTCTTGTTGCACAACACTAGGAAGACGCCAGCACAATTGCACAATAGGCGGATACAGAACTTGTGCACAACCTACTAAGCAAAAATGCAACGACTTCTATCCCAAGTATGCTATATGTATGGTATGCCGGTGATATGATCCAAGATGATCGAGTATGACAATCTTATTGTAGTATGATGCTATGGTTCTTGCTTATAAGCTCTTTGCTTATCTTTCCTTCTTGCTTAAAAGCTTGTTTGGTTCTTTCACTTTTGAGCTCTTTTCTCATGCAAAACTTCACGAACCAAGATAGCAATTGTGTATATGCGATGACAACCTTGTGTCACAAGAGATGATACCAAGATATGCACCATGATGATATGGTATGTATGCTATGGAGAGTATGATCACTAATGTCCACAAGTCACGTTGCCATCAATACTCAAAGGCTAGTCTCGATGGGTAAGCAACACAAAAGTAAGGTGATAACCCACAAGTATAGGGGATCGCAACAGTTTTCGAGGGTAGAGTATTCAACACAAATTTATTGATTCGACACAAGGGGAGCCAAAGAATATTCTCAAGTATTAGCAGTTGAGTTGTCAATTCAACCACACCTGGCTAACTTAATATCTACAACAAAGTATTTAGTAGCAAAGTAGTATGGAAGTAACGATAACAGTGGCAAAAGTAACAGCAGTATTTTTGTAGTAATTGTAACAGTGGCAACGGTAAAGTAAATAAGCAAAGATCAATATGTGAAAAGCTTGTAGGCATTGGATCAGTGATGGATAATTATGTCAGATGCAATTCCTCATGCAATAGTTATAACATAGGGTGACACAGAACTAGCTTCAATTGATCAATGTAATATAGGCATGTATTCCGAATATAGTCCTACATGCTTATGGAAAAGAACTTGCATGACATCTTTTGTCCTACCCTCCCGTGGCAGTAGGGTCCTATTGGAAACTAAGGGATAGTAAGGCCTCCTTTTAATAGAGTACCGGACCAAAGCATTAACACTTAGCGAATACATGAACTCCTCAAACTACGGTCATCACCGGGAGTGGTCCTGATTATTGTCACTTCGGGGTTGCGGGATCATAACACATAGTTGTTGACATAATAGGTTCATATCTGAAATCTTGGCACTCGGGCCCTAGTGACAAGCATTAAGCATAGCAAAGTCATAGCAACATCAATCTCAGAACATACTGGATACTAGGGATCAAACTCTAACAAAACTAACTCGATTACATGATAAATCTCATCCAACTCATCACCTTCCAGCAGGCCTACGATGGAATTACTCACGCACGGCGGTGAGCATCATGAAATTGGTGATGGAGGATGGTTGATGATGACGACAGCGACGGATTCCCCCTCTTCGGAGCCCCGAAAAGACTCCAGAGCAGCCCTCCCGAGAGAGTTTAGGGCTTGCCGGTGGCTCCATATCGTAAAACACGATGAATCCTTCTCTCTGAATTTTTGCTCCCCGAACGTGAATATATGGAGTTGGAGTTGAGGTCGGTGGAGCATCAGGGGGCCCACGAGGCAGGGAGGCGCGCCCAGGGGTGTAGGGCGCGCCCCCACCCTCGTGGACAGGATGTGGTCCCCCTGATCTTGATTCTTTCGCCAGTATTTTTCACTAATTCCAAAAATAACTTCCGTGGAGTTCCAGGTCATTCCGAGAACTTCTATTTCTGCACAAAAATAACACCATGGTAGTTCTGCTGAAAACAACGTCAGTCCGGGTTAGTTCCATTCAAATCATGCAAGTTAGAGTCGAAAACAAGGGCAAAAGTGTTTGAAAAGTAGACACAATGGAGACGTATCAACTCCCCCAAGCTTAAACCTTTGCTTTTCCTCAAGCAGTTTAGTTGACAAACTGAAAGTGATAAAGAAAAACTTTTACAAACTCTGTTTGCTCTTGTTGTTGCAAATATGTAAAGCTAGCATTCAAATTTTCAGTTAAGATTATGAACTAACCATATTCACAATAACACTTAGGTCTCATGTTTACTCATATCAATGGTCTAATCAACTTGCAAGCAATAATAATAAATCTCGGATGACAACACTTTCTCAAAACAATCATAATATGATATAACAAGATGGTATCTCGCTAGCCCTTTCTGAGACCGCAAAACACAGAGCACCCCTGAAGATCAGGGACTGACTAGACATTGTAATTCATGGTAAAAGAGATCCAGTCATAGTCATACTCAATATAAATTAATAGTAATGTATGCAAATGACAACGGTGCTCTCCAACTAGTGCTTTTTAATAAGAGGATGATGACTCAACATAAAAGTAAATAGATGGTCCCTTCGCAGAGGGAAGCAGGGATTTGTAGATGTGCCAGAGCTCGAGTTTTGAAACAGAGATAAATAATATTTTGGGTGGTATACTTTCATTGTCAACATAACAACCAAGAGATCTCGATATCTTCCATGCTACACACATTATAGGCGGTTCCCAAATAGAATGGTAAAGTTTATACTCCTCCACCACCAACAATCATCAATCCATGGCTTGCCTGAAACAACGGGTGCCTCCAACTAACAACAATCCTAGGGGTGTTTTGTTTGCAATTATTTTGATTTGAGCATGGGACTGGGCATCCCGGTTACCAGCCATTTTCTCGTGAGTGAGGAGCAGAGTCCACTCCTCGTGAGAATAACCCACCTAGCATGGAAGATATAGACAACCCTAGTTGATACATGAGCTGTTCGAGCATAAAAAGCAGAATTCATTTGAAGGTTTAGAGTTTGGCACATACAAATTTACTTGGAACAGCAGGTAGATACCGCATATAGGAAGGTATGGTGGACTCATATGGAATAACTTTGGGGTTTATGGAAGTGGATGCACAATCAGTATTCCCGCTTAGTACAAGTGAAGGCTAGAAAAAGACTGGAAGCGACCAACTAGAGAGCGACAACAGTCATGAACATGCATTAAAATTAATCAACACTGAGTGCAAGCATGAGCAGGATATAATCCACCATGAACATAAATATCATGAAGGCTATGTTGATTTTGTTTCAACTACATGCGTGAACATGTGCCAAGTCAAGCCACTCGAATCATTCAAAGGAGAATACCACCCTATCATACCACATCATAACCATTTTAATAGCATGTTGGCACGCAAGGTAAACCATTATAAACTCCTAGCTAATTAAGCATGGCATAAGCAACTATAATCTCTTATCGTCATTGCAAACATTTTTATTCATAATAGGTTGAATCAGGAACAATGAACTAATCATATTTACAAAAACAAGATAGGTCGAGTTCATACCAGCTTCTTCATCTCAATCAGTCCATCATATATCGTCATTATTGCCTTTCACTTGCACGACCGAACGGTGTGGTTAATAATAATAGTGCACGTGCATTGGACTAAGCTGGAATCTGCAAGCATTCAATTCAAGGGAGAAGACAAGGTAATATGGGCTCTTGGTTAAATCAATAATAATGCATATGAGAGCCACTCAACATTTTCATCATGGTCTTCTCCTCTCGACCCCCAAAGAAAATAAAAGAAATAAAACTATTTACACGGGAAAGCTCCCAACAAGCAAAAGAAGAACAAGAAATCTTTTTGAGTTTTCTTTTAATTACTACTATACGAGCATGGAAAGCAAACTACTAATTTTTCTGTTTGTTTTTCTTAAGGTTATTCAAACACATAAGAAGAAAGTAAGAAAATAAAATAAACTAGCATGGATAGTACAATGAAGAAGTATGAGCACCGACAACTAACATGTGTGTGTGAACATGAATGTAATGTCAGTGAGTAATACGTACTCCCCCAAGCTTAGGCTTTTGGCCTATGTTGGTCTACGCCCATGGATTAAAGCTACTCTCCGGTGTACTGAGGAGTGTCATCTGAGTGCCACTGGTTGGCGATCTCTTCCGGATCCGACTGATAAATGGACTGTCGACAAGGGTCAAGTGGTGATTCCGGCTCAGGCTTTGGAGCTGGTGTCAGGCCCCGGTATGCGTAAATGGCCTCCGGCAAGATGAGGTACGTGCCTGAAGATATGTCAAACAAAGAGGGTGCAGGCAAAATAATAGTATCACTGTGAGTTTTATTAAATCTCAAATTATACTTAAGCATCATCTCATTATTTTTAACAATAAACTCATGTGCTACCATACTCTTATAATCTAGAAAAATAGAGGGCAGTAACTTTTCCTCTTTCTCATAATGCCTAATAGGTATCCTAAAGTGTTTAGCAAGGCATGAAAGCAAAGATGCCTCCAAAGATGGGGCCCTTTGTACGGTTCAGACTTAATCATTTAGCAATAATAACGCCTAATCTAAAAGTGTTATCGCGAAACAAAGCATGGCACAAAATAAAAATATCAGGGGCACTAAGGTTACCACAGTTCCCGCGACAAATTAAGCATCTACTAGCAAATATTGCAAACTAACGTAGAACAGGAAAGTGTATGCTAGTAATTCTTGCATCGGAAACCTTCCTCGTCTCCCCAACAGCAAACATATCAATAAATCCTTCCACATCACCACGATGTGGTTCCTCTATGCTGCCCGCAAAGGGTATCTTGCAGACCCCACAAAAATCATATAGTGACATCTCCTTAACCTCATCATATAAATGAAACTCCACTAAAGGTGGTGATTTCTTCGCATGAAAGTAAAAAATTTGCACGAAAGTATTAGTGAGTAGGAGATACTGATCGAGCTGGTCGTGGAGGAAGTCGGTGAGGCCTGCATTATCAGCCAAAGAGTAAAAATCATCATGAATCCCGGCTGCTCTCAAGAACTCATCACAAGGCCATTCACACGGCGAAACCTCCGCGATGTGAGGGAGATTATACTTGGGCTTTTTATTCTCCTTATTTTGTTTATCCTTCGAGCTTTGGCTCAAAGAGCTCCTCAAAAATCTCATCATCATTTTCCGGAAATTTCCGAAATTTTTAGTAACTCAAAATAAAAGTGAACCAAACTCAACAAAATTGATAGCAACTACTCCCACTAAGTGCCTAAAGACTATATCATGCATTAGAACTACTTGGGACCAAATAAATTTGACATGCAAGCTCAAGAATAGGGTCACCTTAGCAGTAAAAATTTGCAATGAATAAAGCACTAGAACAAAAACTAATTGGACCATTGGAGGAGTCACACACCAAAGAACAATCCCCGAAAGCAGTTTTGTGAGTGGAGCTTTCAGCAAGGAGATCGAAAATGGCAGCAAGATGAGCTAGAACTCGTGCTTGAGCTGGTTGGTGATTTTTTTGGGAGGAAGGAGTGTGTGGGTGCAGGAATGAGTGGAGGGGGGCAACCAGGGGTCCACGAGGCAGGGGGCGCGCCCCAGGGGGGTGGGCGCGCCCTGGACCCTCGTGGCCAGGTGCTGGCTCCCTGATGTGTTCTAAGTGCCAAATATTCTCAAATATTCTAGAAAAAATCATATTTCATTTTCAGGGCATTTGGAGAACTTTTATTTTCAGGGTATTTTTTTATTGCAAGGATAAATCAAAAAGCAGATAGAAAAATACTATTTTTGCTTTATTTAATCTAAATAACAGAAAGTAAAAGGAGGGTACAGAGAGTTGTGCTTTCTAACTTCATCCATCTCATGCTCATCAAAAGGAATCCACTAACAAGGTTCATCAAGTCTTGTTAACAACTCATTTCGAATCACATGAAACCGAAGAAATTTCGTATAACATTAAGTTACCTCAACGGGGATATGTACATCCCCAATAATAAGAATATCATATTTCTTTGACAGTAGGAAGAGGAAATTCAAAACCTCCAATACTAATCGATGGTATTTTTCCAATAGAATTGATACAGTGAACTTGAGGTTGTTTCCTCAGAAAGTGTACCGTATGCTCATTACCATTAACATGAAAAGTGACATTACCCTTGTTGAAAGCAATAACAGCCCCTGCAGTATTCAAAAAGGGCCTACCAAGGATAATCGACATACTACTCAAGAATAACAAAGTCTGTTAAAATAGAAACATTTGCAACCACAACAGGCACATCCTGGCAAATACCGACAAGTATAGCGGTTGATTTATCGGCCATTTGCAAAGATATTTTACTAGGTGTCAACTTATTCAATTCAAGTCTATGATATAAAGAGAGAGGCATAACGCTAACACCGGCTCCAAGATCACATAAAGCAGTTTTAACATAGTTTCTTTTAATGGAACATGGTATAGTTGGTACTCCTGGATCTCCTAGTTTCTTTGGTATTCCACCCTTAAAAGTATAATTAGCAAGAATGGTGGAAATTTCAGCTTCCGGTATCTTTCTTTTATTTGTAACAATATCTTTCATGTACTTAGCATAAGGATTCATTTTAAGCATATCAGTAAAACGCATACGCGAAAAGATAGGTCTAATCATTTCAGCAAAGCTCAAGATCCTCATCAACCTTTTTCTTGGATGGTTTAGGAGGAAAAGGCATGGGTTTCTGAACCCATGGTTCTCTTTCTTTACCGTGCTTCCTAGCAATGAAGTCTCTTTTATCATAACGTTGATTCTTTGATAGTGGGTTATCAAGATCAACAGCACGTTCAATCTCTACATCATTGTTATTGCTAGGTTGAGCATCAACATGAACATTATCATTAACATTATAACTAGGTTCATGTTCATCACCAGATTGTGTTTCAGCATCAGGAATAGAAATATCATTGGGATTCTCAGGTGTGTCTACAACAGGTCTACTAGAAGCATGCAAAGTCCTATCATTTTTCTTTTTCTTCTTTTTAGAAGGACTAGGTGCATCAACGTTAGTTCTCTGAGAATCTTGCTCAATTCTCTTAGGGTGGCCCTCAAGATACAAAGGTTCCTGAGTCATTTTACCCCCTCTAGTCATAACTCTTACATCATTATCATTTTTCTTATTATTTAATTCATTGAGCAAATCATTTTGAGCTTTAAGCACTTGTTCTACTTGAGTGGTAACCATGGAAGCATGTTTACTAATAAGTTTAAGTTCACCTTTAACTCTAGACATATAATCACTCAAGTGTTTAATCATATAAGCATTATGTTTCAATTGTCTACCAACATAAGCATTGAAGTTTTCTTGTTTAGCTATAAAGTCATCAAACTCATCCAATCATTGGCTAGCAAACTTAGTAGACGTGATTTCAACTTTATCATATCTATAGAGAGAATTTACCTTTACTACCTGTGTCGGGTTATCAAGACCATGTTTTTCTTCAATAGGTGATAAATTCTTAACATCTTCAGCTTTAATGCCCTTTTCTTTCATTGATTTCTTTGCCTCTTGCATATCTTCAGGACTGAGAAATAGAACACCTCTTTTCTTCGGAGTTGGCTTAGGAGTTGGTTCAGGAAGTGTCCAATTATTTTCATTAGTCAACATATTATTCAATAGCAATTCGGCTTGATCGATAGTTTTTCCCCTGAAAACACAACCAACACAACTATCTAGGTGGTCTCTAGAAACATCGGTTAGTCCATTATAAAAGATATCAAGTATTTCATTTTTCTTGAGAGGATGATCAGGCAAAGCATTAAGTAATTGGAGAAGCCTCCCCCAAGCTTGTGGGAGACTCTCTTCTTCAATTTGAACAAAATTTATATTTCCCTTAAGGCAGCTTGTTTCTTATGAGTGGGGAAATATTTAGTAGAGAAGTAATAAATCATATCCTGGGGGCTACGCACACAACCAGGAATTGAACAATGTTTTAGCATCACCCTTCAATGAGAACGGAAATAACTAAAGGATATAGTAGTAGCGAGTTTTCTCATCATTAGTGAATAGGGTGGCTATATCATTTAATTTAGTAAGATGTGCCACAACAGTTTCAGATTCATAGCCATAAAAGGGATCAGATTCAACCAAAGTAATTATATCAGGATCGACAGAGAAATCATAATCCTTATCAGTAACACAGATAGGTGAAGTAGCAAAAGCAGGGTCATGTTTCATTCTAGCATTCAGAGACTTTTCTTTAAGCTTAGCTAATAATTTCTTAAGATCGGATCTATCATTGCAAGTAAGAAAATCTCTAGCAGTTTCTTCATCCATAACATAACCCTCAAGCACAACAGGCAATTCATATCTAGGGGGAGAACCTTCATCATCACTTTCATCAATATTATCAGTTTCAATAATTTCATTCTCTCTAGCCCTAGCAAGTTGTTCATCAAGAAATTCACCTCATGGCACAGTACTATCAAGCATAGAAGTAGTTTCATCATAAGCATCACACATAGCAGAAGTGGCATCATCAATAACATGTGACATATCAGAATTAATAGCAGAAGCAGGTTTACGTGTCGCAAGCTTACTCAAAACAGATGGTGAATCAAGTGCAGAGCTAGATGGCAGTTCCTTACCTCCCCTCGTAGTTGAGGGAAAAATCTTAGTTCTTTCGTCTTTCAAGTTCCTCATAGTGATTAGTAGATATAAATCCCAAGTGACTCAAAGAATAGAGCTATGCTCCCCGACAACGGCGCCAGAAAATAGTCTTGATAACCCACAAGTATAGGGGATCGCAACAATTTTCGAGGGTAGAGTATTCAACCCAAATTTATTGATTCGACACAAGGGGAGCCAAAGAATATTCTCAAGTATTAGCAGTTGAGTTGTCAATTGAACCAAACCTGGCTAACTTAATATCTGTAGCAAAGTATTTAGTTGCAAAGTAGTATGGAAGTAACGGTAATGGTGGCAAAGGTAACAACAGCAGTTTTGTAGTAATTGTAACAATGGCAATGGTAAAGTAACTAAGCAAAGATCAATATGTTAAAAGCTCGTAGGCATTGGATCAGTGATGGATAATTATGTCGGATGCGATTCCTCATGCAATAGTTGTAACATCGGGTGACACAGAACTAGCTCCAATTCATCAATGTAATGTAGGCATGTATTCCAAATATAGTCATACATGCTTATGGAAAAGAACTTGCATGGAATCTTTTGTCCTACCTTCCCGTGGCAGCGGGGTCCTATTGGAAACTAAGGGATATTAAGGCCTCCTTTTAGTAGAGTACCGGGCCAAAGCATTAACACTTAGTGAATACATGAACTCCTCAAACTACGATCATCACCGGGAGTGGTCCCGATTATTGTCACTTTGGGGTTGCCAGATCATAATACAGAGTAGGTGACTATAGACTTGCAAGATAGGATCAAGAACTCATATATTCATGAAAACGTAATAGGTTCAGATCTGAAATCATGGCACTCGGGCCCTAGTGACAAGCATTAAGCATAGCAAAGTCATAACAACATTAATCTCAGAACATAGTGGATACTAGGGATCAAACCCTAACAAAACTAACTCGATTACATGATAAATCTCATCCAACCCATCACCGTCTAGCAAGCCTAAAATGGAATTACTGAAGCATGGTGGTGAGCATCATGAAATTGGTGATGGACGATGGTTGATGATGACGACGACGACGGATTCCCCTCTTTGGAGGCCCGAACGGACTCCAGATCATCCCTCCCGAGAGAATTTAGGGCTTGGTGGCGGCTCCATATCGTAAAATGCGATGAATCCTTCTCTCTAATTTTTTTCTCCCCGAACGTGAATATATGGAGTTGGAGTTGAGGTCGGTGGAGCATCAGGGGGCCCACAAGGCAGGGAGGCACGCCCCCCACCCTCATGGACAGGGTGTGGCCCCCCTGACCATGATTCTTTCGCCAGTATTTTTCATTAATTACAAAATTAACTTCCGTGGAGTTTCAGGTCATTCCGCGAACTTTTATTTCTGCACAAAAATAGCACCATGGCAGTTCTGCTGAAAACAACATCAGTCCGGGTTAGTTCGATTCAAGTCATGCAACTTAGAGTCCAAAACAAGGGCAAAAGTGTTTGGAAAACTAGATACGATGGAGACGTATCATAAGGCTATGGTGGTTATCAATGCAATCACACGGAATGTTCCATGAAAATATATCATGATACCAAAATGATATGGAGGTTTCCGTTCTTGCTTACGGCCGAGGTGTCAAAATTGTGTAGCAGTCGATGCCGATGATGAATATGAGCGGCAGTGTTGTCGTTGTTGAAACGTCCCTAAGTAGCCGGAACACGTTAGGAAACAGAAACCGCAACTCAAAACTCAAAGGCCAAAACGAGTCAAAACTTGTCGGAGTGCGAAACGGGTGAGCGATGGTGGTTGCGGAAAGCAGTGGTGGCATGCAAGTGCGTATGCGGAAGTGGCGGTGGAACGATGGGGGAAGTCAAACTGAAAATATTCAGTTTCGTTAGCGATGGTCGGACGACCGATGGTGATCGGACGACCGTTGCTGGTCAGACGTCCGGTGCCTGGACGATTTCGAGCACGGGATGAACTCGGGATTTCAAGGTGGAGATGGCGAAAAATGTCAAATCCGAGCAAATTTATGGATGGAAATGGTGGAGATGATGGGGGAAAGCTAGATCCACTCATGGCAATGTAAATCCATGGATCAAATCCAACAAAACTTCATCACACCAACAAATCACAAAAAATATTGGAGCTATTTATGGTGGGGATTTTCGAAATTGGGGAAGAACACAACAAAATCAAGCTAGAAAACAAAGGGTAGGGGCTCCAAATACATGATCAACGTGGCTCATGATACCAAGATGATGAAGGGTAGAACCCTAGATGCACGATCTTTCACGTTTGGAGGGAATCCTACAAAGAACACGAAGAACACGAGCGGGGAAACAAGGGGAACATGAGGGAAACACGAGAGAAATCACTAAACAAACGAGAGATAATCACACATATGCTAGATCCTAGAAACACAAAGAGTGATACATGATTCAAAGTCAACAAGGGATGATACAAAGGTCTTCTCTGTGAGGAGGTATTGAAGGGTCTTCCCGCAAAGGGGCTTGAATCCGCTTGTGTGATCTTCTCCGAAGAGGCGCTCGACTCCTATGGAGAAGTAACCAAGTGGATGATCAAAGCTCTATATCAAATACGAGCTATCACATTGCTGACCCTAGAAAGAGGGCGGAGGAGGTCTATTTATAGTCTAAGTGGACGAAATGGTAAGTGGCTTTGGCCCAACACATGGGCGGTCACATAGGAGTCACACGTCCGATGGTCACCGGTCGTCCAAAGGCTTGCGAGTGTCTGGATGTCTGGTGCAAGTCGGGCGTCTGATGTTTCGGCTCTGGTCAGGATTTGTCGATCGTCCGGTCGGGGTTGGTCGTCCGGCCGTTCGGTTGTCCGGAAGTCTCCATTCTTCTGATGTTTTGGCTCGGGTGTGGTGGTGCCGGTCGTCCGGAGAGGCTCGGTCGCCCGGGCGCTGGGAGATGTCGGATGTCCGGACGGCGTCGGTCGTCCGGCCATGATACGTCTCCAACGTATCTATAATTTTTGATTGTTCCATGCTATTATATTACCCGTTTTGGATGTTTATGGGCTTTAATTTACACTTTTATATCATTTTTGGGACTAACCTACTAACCGGACGCCGAGCCCAAATTGTTGTTTTCTTGCCTATTTCAGTGTTTCGAAGACAGGAATATCAAACGGAGTCCAAACGGAATGAAACCTTCGGGAGAGTTATTTTTGGAACGAAAGCAATCCAGGAGACTTGGAGTAGACGTCAGGGAAGCCTCGAGGTGGCCACGAGGCAGGGATCTCTCAACAATAATAACATAACTGGATAATATCATTATCCCTCAACATGCAACAAAGAGTCACTCCAAAGTCACTAATAGCGGAGAACAAATGAAGAGATTATTGTAGGGTACGAAACCACCTCAAAGTTATCCTTTCTGATCGATCTATTCAAGAGTCCGTAGTAAAATAACACGAAGCTATTCTTTCCGTTCGATCTATCCTAGAGTTCGTACTAGAATAACACCTTGAGACACAAATCAACCAAAACCCTAATGTCACCTAGATACTCCAATGTCACCTCAAGTATCCGTGGGCATGATAATACGATATGCATCACACAATCTCAGATTCATCTATTCAACCAACACAAAGAACTTCAAAGAGTTCCCCAAAGTTTCTACCGGTGAGTCAGATTTACGGCGTGTGCCAACCCCATGCATAAGTTCACAAGGTCTTTGAACCCGCAAGTTGATCACCAAAACGTATATCAAGTAGATCACGTGAATATCCCATTGTCACCACAGATAAGCACATGCAAGACAAACATCAAGTGTTCTCAAATCCTTAAAGACTCAATCGGATAAGATAACTTCAAAGGGAAAACTCAATCCATTACAAGAGAGTAGAGGGGGAGAAACATCATAAGATCCAACTATAATAGCAAAGCTCACGATACATCAAGATCGTACCACCTCAAGAACACGAGAGAGAGAGATCAAACACATAGCTACTGGTACATACCCTCAGCCCCGAGGGTGAACTACTCCATCCTTGTCATGGAGAGCGCCGGGATGATGAAGATGGCCACCGGTGATGGATCCCCCCTCCGGTAGGGTGCCGGAACAGGGTCCCGATTGGTTTTCAGTGGCTACAGAGGCTTGCGGCGGCGGAACTCCTGATCTATTGTGCTCTCGGATGTTTTGGGGTATATGGATATATATAGGCGAAAGAAGTCGGTCAGGGGAGCCACGAGGGGCCCACGAGGGTGGGGGCACGCCCAGGGGGGTAGGGCACGTCTTGGACCCTCGTGGCCACCTTGTTGCTTCCCTAACATCTACTCCAAGTCTCCTCGATTGCGTTTGTTCCAAAAATAACTCTCCCAAAGGTTTCATTTCGTTTGGACTCCATTTGATATTCCTTTTTTGCGAAACACTAAAATAGGCAAAAAAACAACAATTTGGACTGGGCCTCCGGTTAATAGGTTAGTCCCAAAAATAATATAAAAGTGTATAATAAAGCCCATTAAACATCCAAAACAGATAATATAATAGCATGGAACAATCAAAAATTATAGATACGTTGGAGACGTATCAAGGGTCTCCGCATGAGGTAGTAGCCATGTCTCATAGGTAGAAAGTGGTAGTTCGGAGAGGAGCGAGTTCACCTTATCTTTGATAGCCTTTGCTCGAGCTCTTGTCATTGGTCTAAGTGGTGTCGTCGGAGATGTGGATACATCCATGGGGATGATCGTGGGATGGTCCGCATCAGTTAGTATATCTGATGTTGGCATTTCATACATAGTCATCACTTAGTCACTCATACAATAAGGTTAGCTCTAAGGTTGGCTATAAGAGTAATTTTTTTTACTTCTCTCTATCTCTTTCTTCGTACTCTCTCCATTTCAGTTTACAATTCCTGTGTGTATATCTAGGTTGTCAATTTCATCACCGTAATATAAACTATATAACACAAAAATTACACCGTTTGAAAATAGAACGTCTGAAATTTATAATGGTATGTTTTATGTAATACTGTATATGAATTCTATTAGGTTGGTCAAATTGATGACCTAGGGGTACGCGCACACCTTGTAAACTGAGAGAGTGGGAGTAGTATTTATTGCGTTTTCCAAAAGGAGTATACAGTACTTGGCACATGTATACCATGGAGGTGGTCAGGAATCGGGAGACTCACGCCGGTTGTAGCGCCGCAGTTAAAATGATAATGACAAGTCAAATCACAGGGCCCCACATGTCCAACAGTAATTCACCATCAAATCACACAGCCCTACGTTCGCAACAGCCTACTCCCTCATCTTCTCGCCTCTCTGTCAAACCGACTAGGCGGAACTGCCCCGCCTACCGCATGGGAACAGCCCCGCCCTCGACTTTTAAATATAATTTTGTATCCATGGATTGCGCCATGGAGCAAAGCCTCAAGAAAAATGTAGGTACACATGTATACAGCACGCACATCGCGTTCGCGTCGCACCCCAGACGGTCGGTCGGTCTGGCATGCCACTCTTCGATAATATAATTTCGTATCCATGTTATACGTTGCAAAAGTAATATAATTTGGAAGTACATTCGGATACGAACCAAACGATACAATTTTTGGTGACATGCATTCACATTTTGCTTCAAATACAGTACGTGGACAAACTTTGACCCAAAATACGCAAAACAAAATAATACTTCCAGGACTAGCGCCGCTCCTCTCCTCTTAAACCACCGCCGCTCCTCTCCTATTCCAATCCAAATCCAGGGTTGTTCCTCTCCTCTTCCATTTCAAAACCACCGCCGCTCCTCTCCTCTTCCAATCCAAAACCAGCGCCGCCCCTCTCCTCTTCCATTTCAAAACCACAACCACTCCTCTCCCGTTCGAGTCCAAAACCAGCGCCGCTCCTCTCCTCTTCCATTCAAAAACTACCACCAGCGAGTGAAGGTGCTGCGGAGAAGTAGACCGATGGAGGAGTACAACCGATACATGTGGCTCGTAGTCGGCGACCCTGTGAAGCTAGCTAAGATGTTGGAGAGACAGTCTTGGTTTGACAACCCAGAGCAATTAGCAGCGACGGCGAAAGCGATGGCCAAATATCTGGAAATAAGCTAAAAGGAGGCGATACACTGGCAGGGAGTCACTCTGGAGTCCATAGAGCTGCTCCTCTGGGCATGGAGCAAACACATTCACCCGATCCGATCGTGAGGCTGCGGTGGTGGGAGTATGGATCAAAGATGGAGCATCCACCCGAGATTGAAGGATCGAGCATCTACACAGTGTCATTTGCGAGTATTTCGTGGCAGAGCGAGCCGGTGGAGTCTTCGTCGAGCGAACCCAACTACAAGAGGAGAAAACAGTTGGCACGACGACACTTCCCCGCCATCCTCTCCCTCGCCGTTCACCTTGTCCCATGGGGTAGCTGTCTGCCCCCAAATAGTCTGAGGAGGAGCTTAGGGTTGTCAGTATTTGCAGGTTATGTTTTTTCTTTTAGATTTGAGAGTACTTTCAGATATGAATGTCTTTTGAATTTCCGATTTGCAGTATTGAGCATATGAAGTATTTTATGTATTCTATATATCTATTTTTAGAACTTAACGAAATGTAGTTTCCTATAGAAGTGCAGACAATGTGATTCTCAGAGAAGAAACTGCAAGTTTCAGTTTCAGAGAAGAAACTACAACTTTCATAGGCAGAGCATTTATATTAACACGCCCTTTTCAAATAGGGATAACATCATGTTGGAAGTTTTATTCATGGTCGAAAATGGAACCACCAGCCCATTAACATCATGCTGATCAACATTCATGCATAGCACATCTTCATATGATGCACAGTCAAAAAGATATGCTATTTCAAAATTCCCACGCAATGTCGAGTGTGCGAGAAATAGAGAAAACCAGGGACGAAGTTTTGGCAACTGTTGGACGTGGTGTGAGTAGATGACAATGGGGACCCACATGTCAAGAATGGAAGAGGCAAAAAATAGTCCGACAGATTGTGAATTGTCAGGAGGAGCTTAGGGTTGTCGGTATTTGCGGGTTGTGAATTGTGTTTTGTGTTGTGTATTTTGAGAGTACTTTCGGATATGAACGTCTGTTGAATTTCAGATTTGCAGTATTGAGCATATGAAGTATTTCATGAATTCTAGAGATCTATTTTTAGCACTTAAAAAAGTAGTTTCATATAAAAGTGCAGACAATGTGATTCCCAGAGAAGAAACTGCAAGTTTCAGTTTCACATAAGAAACAACAAGTTTCAGAGGCAGAGCACTTATATTAACACACCCTTTTCAAACAGGGATAACATCAGGTTGGAAGTTTTATTCATGGTCGAAAATGGAACTACCAGCCAGTTAACATCATGCTTGTCAACATTCATGCAAGCACGTCTTCATATGATGCACAGTCTAAAAGATATGCTATTTTCCAAATGCCCACATAATGTCGAGTGTGCAAAAAATAGAGAAAACTAGGGACGAAGTTTTGGCAAGTGTTGGACGTGGTGTGCGTAGATGACAATGGGGACCCACATATCAAGAATGGTAGAGGCAAAAAATTTGGAGATATTTTCACTGCATCAGGTGGAATCGAACCTGGGCAGAACAGCGGTCGTGTACTGTCACTTGGCCGGTGGGCTAGTTCAGTTCTTTCGGTAGAGGTAAGGCACAACATCTACCATTACTGTATCATGCCTTCCCCGGCTCTGGTGGTTCATTCTCGTCCTCTTCCTTTGTGCGCTGGCTGCGGCGCCGCTGTCTACCATTGTGAACATGCTAAACAAACGAGAGGAATCTGGAGAGGACTGTACGTGGAGAGGCGGACAGTCGGGACCCATCAGGTCTATGGTCGTATGCAAGCTAGTGCCTCATTGAAAAAATACTTCCTCCTAATGCTATACTGATGTAGGGGCACACGGTTTTGTCAACATAGTTAATTTTTTTGAGGTGCTTCAACGTAGTTACTATAGGAGATAAATTTACAACGAAGCCGAGGAGCTGGCAGGTATCATTTATTATTAGTGGGCAAGCAAATATCAACTGGTTGTGGGCTGCCCCGTCTAGGCTTTCTTTTTTAAGGTGCACAGCCCACGACATGCCGGTTTGTATTTTCTTGAGGGCCATCATGTATGGACGGGCTTATGGTCTTTCCATCCTAGGTTTTATTTTTCCGGAAACATCCACAGCCCAACTTATGTATTTTTTTAAGAGAACACCGAGTTCTGTTTTATTTTTCTATATAAGAATAGGAACGCCAGGTCCAACTTATGTTTCGCTTCTAACTATATTATATATATTTATATTATTTTATATGTTCTTATATATTATTGTTATCATCATACATTTAACAGATACTTATATATAAGAAACCAATATCCCACTTCTTATTAACTTACAAAAATAATTTTTTAACAATAAAATCCTGGATTATTTTACATTAAGGCAACCAAAATCCTGGTGATTGCATACAAAAGCTTGCTAACATTTAAGGACCAATGTAATAATAAAGGACTTATTATTTAAATATATTTAATACAAAATGCTCAGCCCTATTTATTTTTTAATAATATTGTTGCGCCCAACCTAACATTATAAATAGAACCAGCCCAGCAAAATCGTGTATTTCGAGAAAGTGCAAATGGGCTATAATTTTTTAGGAAAAATAAATGGGTCGCATATACGCTACATTATTTGTTCAGCCAGCCCTGCAAATTCATGTATTTCGAGAAAGTGAAAATGGGTTGTAGTTTTAAAAAATGGGCCGCATGGACACTACATTATTTGTTCACCCAGCCCAGCAAATGGATTGTAATTCTAAAAAAAGATCAAATGGACTGTAAATTGTAAAAAAAGGGTTGAACATGTGCCACATTTTTGGAGGCTGAAATGTGGGAAAATAGGTCGAAGCCAACACAAGTCGTTGTCAACTTAGTCAACAAATGATTCTGACATCGACAGCCGTTGGATTTATATCCAACGACAGGCATCCATCTTGAATCTCTCGTCTTCTTCCTCCAGTATCGCCTGGACCACCTACTCCCACTACCTGCTGCTAGCAACTCTGCTTAGCACGCTTCGCTTTGAAGGGCTACCCCACCGCTGGCCAGGCCATCCCTCCACCCCTCCACACCTCCCGTTCTTGTACACCGACTACCAAACCACTCCGCACCAGAACTAGTTAACCCTCGTACTGTCAGGACCCCGGCTCAATGCCACATCGATCTAGCATGTAACACCTCATATCACTTTGCGGCCTCACGCACGGTATTCCCACGGGTGTCGCCTTACCTTTGCCCGGGACCGTTTGCGCCTTTTGGCACACGTATATGATAGTGTCGCTAGCATCCATATGATAAGGAGCCGGGCTGACATGGCTAGTCGTAAACCCAAAGTGGCACAAACTTACGAGGACAGGCATCCATGACCCAAACATCGAGCGTGTCGGTCATCGCCGAGTGAATCCAGTGTAGCACTTTGGGCTAGCAGACTCGGTGAACCGGCTGTAGCGGGCTAACAGGACTCCAGTATTCATCGCGTGACATTTCCCCGAAGGGACAGACACAGGAACGAAGAAGGACACATGCCGGCCAGCCTAAGTGTTCCGGAGCAGTAGTAAGCTACCATGTGGAAACACTAGGAGACATTTCCCGGTAAGAGAGGCTACTAAGGATAAACAACTAGATAGTCAGATCCCACACATACCAAGCATTTCAATAACATACACACAATATGCTCGATATGTGCAAATACAACATGGCATCACAACATGACTCTACGACTCAAGTATTTATTCATTAGGCTCCGAGGAGCAAGATATTACAAACATGGGTCTCACGACCCAGCATTGAAGCATACAAGTCAAAGCACAAGCGGAAGCTTAACATGTGCAGGTGCAGACAACTACAAATGAAAAGGCCGAGAAGCGACTATCTACCGAGATCTGCCGAGGGCACAAGATCGTGGCTGAGGTATCAAGCTAAGCGTCGAAGTCCAAGCGGAACTACTAGCGAGACCAAGTCCTCTGCAAAAACATAAAATAGGCAAGCGTGAGTACAAATGTACCCACAAGACTTACATCGAACTAACTACATATGCATCATTATCAACAAAGGGATGGTGGAGTTTAACGACAAGCCAGCTTTGACTCGGTGGCTATCCCGAACTATGACTGCATGTAATTCTTTTGAGGTGGCGCTACGAGTCCACATATTCACCATATCAATACTCCACTATGGATCCGCTCCGTCTACCCACGAGAACGCAATCCATAGCACTCACACTATCTTGCGCATTTTAGAGTATCCACTTTCACTTGTCTATGAACTATGCAAGGGTCCAAGTTTCCATATCCGAGGAATCCGGCTATTGAATAGATAATGATAACCTGCAGGGTGTACTTCTTCACACGCTCTCGCCACTTATCGCCAGACCGTCATGTACCTCGGCAACCTTCAAGCGGAAGCCGAGGCGAGGGTGTCGGCCACGGCCTACCTAAACACTCAAGTCTCTCGTCCGGGTTTATCGCCTATTCGGGTTCCATCCGCAAGGAGATCCGGCCGGGTGTCGCTCACGGCCCCAAACAATGTGTGCAGGGTTCCCAAGCCCACCATCCGGGTGCCACTTGGTACACCAGGCCACTGTGCCTAGTCTGTCCCAAGCCCACCTGTACGGGTGCCACTTGGTAGACTACTAACACTACCTACAAACACGAAACTAGTTGCAACTCACGGACAGAGAACAAGGGTGATTAAGAAGCCGAGAGGGTCAATTAAGGATCCCAATGTGTGGTAGTAGCTATTCATGGATCACAAACCCAGAACTCAGTTCCTGAGGACGGCTGCAATGAGACAACCCACCATGTACTCCTACATGGCCTCTCACCGCTACCTTTACCAAATCGTGTTCACACACTTAGCTCTCAATAGTAGGACATGTTCACACACCTCCGATTCATTCCCGATGAATCAACCCTGACACAACTCTAAGCAATAGCAGGCATGACAGACAACCATGAATGAGTAGGCACATCAGGGCTCAAACAACTCCTACTCATGCTAGTGGGTTTCATCTATTTACTGTGGAAATGACAGGTCATGCAGAGGATAAGGGGTTCAGCTACCGCAGCAAATAATAGTTGTATCGTTGTTATCCTAATGCAGTAAAATAGAGCAGGAGCGAGATAGTGGGATTGTATCGGAATGAACAAGGGGGTTTTGCTTGCCTGGCACTTCTGAAGATAATATAGTTTCTTCATCGGTGTCATCGATCTCATCGTCGGAACCACGTCTACTGAGAGGGGATAATCACCGGCAAACAAGGAAGAACACAATCAATGCAGTGCACAATATGATGCATGATCATGACATGGCAATATGCTGTGATTTGAGCTAATGCAACTAGCAACAGATTAAATGAAGTTGGTTTGAATACAAGATTCAAATTCAAACTCCATATGTGATTATTCAAATGCCATTCATTTCATTTGTCCTAAACAGTAGTGATAAGTTGTTCTAACATGCATGAAAATGGTACAGATGGATAGATTGGATTTTTCTGATCATTTTTCATATATAATTTATTTCATTCTGAGCTACGGTTGAATTTCTATGATTTTTAGAAGTTTATACTATTTTCTGGAATTTCCTGATTTATTTTAAAACCAGAAAATGATTTATTGCGTCAGCACTAGGTCATGCTGACCTAAGCAAGTCAACAGCAGCGGTCTAGGTCAAACCTGACCAATGGGGTCCACTGGTCAGTGTAACAAGGCAGGAGCAGAGGTCGACCGGTGGGGCAGTCAAAGCCGGTCGGGCGGTCAAACCGACGACCTCGGCCCACTGGAGTTAATCTAATCCTGGTCAGAAACTAATCCTGGTTAATTAAGGGCTGTGGGGCCCGTCTGTAAGTGAGCTAGGGGGTTAAGTGGTGGGGGATTAGCGCCTAACTAGATGGCCACGTCGACGGTCGCCGGAGCGTCGCCGACGGTGACCTCGAACCGCGGTGGAGTTCGCTCGGACCTCGCCAGAGGCGACGGATCGACGCGCCAGGGGCACCAGAAGGTAGCCCGTGCCCGTGCGCATCTGGGGAGACCAACGGGAGGTGCGGGGGTGGCCGGGGTTTGCCGGAAGCGAGCTCGCGGCGGCGGGCGGAGCTCGGCTTCGAACGGAGTGGGGCTGCGGGGTGCGGAGAGGCCAAACGAGGAGATAAGCGGAGTCCTGGGGCAGCTAGGAGCTCGCTAGGCTCGTGGGTCTGAGCGCAGCAGCACGGCAACGCCATGCCCGGCGTCCATGGCGGACTGCGGCGCTCGGCACGGTGGCTAGCACGATTACAACGGGGAAGAACCACAGAGAGAGAGGGGGAACGTAGGAGAGCTCACGGCGGGGCTGGCGGAGGCGACGGCGAGGTCGGGGAAGCTCTGGACGCGCCGAATCGGACGGTGGAGATCGCCGGCAGAGGCGGCGATGAGGACGGCGGGGACGACGTTGCAGGGCTCCTGCGGTCGCGTGCGTCGGGTGTGTAGCTCCACGGGGTCGTGGCGGAGCTCGGGACGCGGAGAGGAAGCGAGGGCGAGGCGGTGGCCGCGGCAGCAGCAAGCGGCGGCGGGCTCCGCTCGGGCACCTGAGGGAGAGAGAGCAGAGGAGGGGGAGGAGCGAGGGAGAGCGCGAGGGGTTCCAGGGAGAGTGAGAGAGAGGCCAGGTGTCGTGGCGTCTCGAGCGATCGAGGAGGAGAGGCCAGCGGGAGGTGGCCAAGCTGCGACGGCGGTGCTCGCCACCGAGAGCTGCTTCGTCTTGTTGCGGGAAGAAAACGAGCATGCCCACGGTGGTTGGGCTGCATGGTGTTCGGTTGTCGAGTGGGCTTCGGTGAGCGCCAGGTAAGTTTCCAGGTAAGTTTCTGTTCCTGTTTTCTATTTTGTTTAATTTGTTTTGATTTGATTTTATACCAAATCATTTTATATAAATCCTGAAATTAAATATAGGCAATAACAGAATTATCTCAGAGGCCCTTAGATATTTCCAGAATTATTGGAGCATTTAATAATATTATTAGCAATTAAATGCCCCAATTCAAATATTTATGACTTAAATTCAGTGCCCAACTTGTTCCCTAAAAATGTTCATTATTTTTGGTATGGATCAAAACCATTGCCAAAAATATCAAACATCAAAGAAGAGCATTTTGGGTTCTTGAATGCAGTTTATTTAAGTTGGACCTATTTGGATTTCAAGGTGCTAGGGTTTGATCATCCCCCATTTCAAAGTTTCATAGAATTTAAACATGATGCACAAAGAAGCTACCCTAGTGCATTGCTAGAAGCTAGGGATGTGACAACTCACCCCCACTAAACAAGAATCTCGACCCGAGATTCAAGACGTGAGGTAAGAAGACAGAGGGGACACGAAGCTAGCACAATCTTCACGATCCAGGTTGCACTCCATAAGAACCTTGATTCGATCATCATCTTGTCTCGGCGTCTTCCTCGAGAACTCCAACTAACATGACAAGAAGAGAACGGTGAAACTTTAGAAGGATCGATCTTCTCGAAGATCGAACAACTTAGGATCAACTCATGGAATGAGGCATAGCAACACCACTCGGTGAGACACAAAACACACAGCTAGAGGGATGGGGTGGAGCAGATGGCGGAGGTTTACTGTAGACATCAAATCCACGCTTAACAGGGTGGTGAACGGTTGTCAACGTGGCGAGGAGTTGAGTTGCCATGATACCATATCGAGACACCTTAGGGATGGTGACTCGTAGATGTACCCCCTTAAGTGGCAAAAAGAATTACCTTTGATTCAAAGATCATTGAAAAACTCTTTATACCAGCTTAAGGCAAATCACAATAGATCATTTGGAGGAGTTCGGTAGGATAACATACTCGGACTAAAATGGATGATGTGGACTACCGTGTTGAAGACAACGCAAGGGATGATTTTGCTTGCGCGTGCTCTCCAGAAGTTGAGCATTTCCATAATCATCAAGGTTTTACCAACATCCAAGTCAAGGGTGCTGACAACACAACATACTACCATGATGAATAGCGATGGACGATGCAAATGCAATGGAAGATAACACTTTCTCAGATTTCACCTTAGCGAGACCAAGGGGATAGAATCTGGATGATCGACCGAGAGACATTTAGCACTCCGCTTCTAATGTTCTCCTTGATGTACCAGCTTAACCCAATACCGATCGGTATCCGGAACATCAAGTAAAGGTCGACCGGGGAACAAAGGATCCATAAGGAACAACTTCTAAAATAAGTCATACGACATCCTTATGGAAAGGATGGTCAACTTGCTCGATTAAGATGCTACAATAATAGATCTTCGGAGGGTGTGTTGGCCACGATATCCACTTTACGGTTATCGCGAGACCGATATTATATTTCTTGGGAAATGTCCCAACCATCATAACTGCCTGAGATTCAGATCTGGTTGGTGTCAGAATAATTCAGACTCATCGAGTCTAGAAAGTAAAATGAAAATTTGCAACACAAATCGACGAGATGACGTTGCGAGAATCTCAGGGAATGAACTACGATAGCAAGCTCCAAAACATGAGCTGGTTCTGCTACAAACATGTGAACACGTTGTCCCAGACAAGCATGACCACGTAGTAGTCTTACAATAAAATACTACCGAGTTCAGGTTGGGAACCATCATCGAGGATAACGAAGTCCTAACATAAGTCATGACTAGTTGTTATGAAGGAACTCCTTCTCCTTGAACAAATCAATCAGTGGCTTGGTGTGCTACGGAATTCATATAGAATGAAGATGATCAGTCTAACAGACCACAGAATACTTCGCACGTGCATAACTGACTTGGGATGGTTCCAGAGGAGGTAAAAACATGCTTTCTCAAATTCACGGCGGCAACTTACATCAAATGCACGTGAATCAAAGGAAGTCACTTCTTTCATCAGATCATATACCTCAGAGACGGAACTCGAAGGCATTGTTTACAAAGTTTCCAACACTAGCTTAATGTCCAACACGGATCATGGAGAAGATAACAATGTTGTTGATGGGCTCAACCACAATTCATCTATGTTTCCATATGAATGGAGTTCCACAATTATGTGAACAATGTGATAGTATTGGTCAGACCAAAGGATGTAATGGTGTATGCTCGAGGAATCAACCACGAGTAAGACAACATTACGAATATCATTGGTTCTAACTTGATTTGACAATGGCCCATACTCAAATCAAGGTTTGGGCAAGACGATAGGTCCAACAACTGATCACGAGGACCAATCGATGAAGAAATCATCTTCCTACAGCAAACACACAAACATAAGATATCCCTTTTGGAAAAGAACTAAGTTAGACAAGCTTTATCTTCCAACTCTCCAAGTTGTTGTTTAGCTTAACCAACTAGCTCGGGGTATCCGACACGGATTCTTGGAGAAAGGGTGGTTTACACGAAAACCAACTTGATCACAAACTCAACATAGCGGTCAGGTGACAACCTGGTAATACTTCCGAGAAGATATACGGAAAATCACGAACCACCGATATGTCACTAAGCTCGAGAACAATCTTGCTTTTCAGGGCAAGATGATATGGTGAAATAAGCAAGGAATTGGATAATCCTAACTCATTGATCGAAGAGTGCACCAGGAAATAAGGACTAGGTAGCACAATCAGTCTTAGAATGATGATTCAAAAATCAACACGCTAAGAATGAGGTTATCGTCCATTTAACTACCAAGCAACGGAGTTGCTAGCAGTATTGATTTCACACACCACGATTCACTTGTCGGCATTCCGGTACAATATCACGGAAACCGAGGAATGAACAACGATGGCGAGAGGTATCACTGTATCAAGAATTCATAAGATGGTGTGCAATTCCCATGACATTCTTGACATAAGGCGGTAATACTTGAGGTAGAAACAGAATCAAAAGCTGGATTGGCATTTTGATCTGCGAGATACAACTACTTTGACCCAATCACGGACATGGATGAAGTATCGAGTTTGTTTCTCCTAGTCATCTGAATAGAATGACTTGACGGACCATAAGAATATTACGCATCGGAGAACACGAATGCATAACTACTCCTTACTATCAATTGATAGACGGGGTCACAATACAACTAAAGAGGGACAACTCAGAAGAACATATGATTTTCTGAGTTGTGGACGCATGGACTAGCATGTCGAACGAGTTCAACATATTTCTTCCAGACAATCCATGCGGAAAAGTAGAACTGCCAGAGCCACAATATAGAATCGAGAACTCATCAAGAGCACTCTTATTGTAATCTTTCGGTTCAGCAAGGAACTTCTGCTATAAGCAGTTCATGGTATTTGGAAGAACGATATACCACGAACCTCGAGAGCTATCGCGAGGTTACTAATAACCTAAAGGAACTATCAAACACTATCAACATGAAGTAAGTAGGGTGAATCTCGGGTTCAAGAACCCAGGAATAGAAAGCCTACTAACTAAATGGCATCACGGGATGCTTTCGAGATTGGTGGCCAGAATCATCACACTGGGAACACAAAACATGGCTGGATTACTAGGTGACTCCCTAAAACACCTAGGGTCATAATACTAACTCCAACATATATGTCGAGGTAGTTCATACCTCAACTTAGCAATTGGTGTGATTAACCTGGCCCAAAGGAACATCAAAACTAGAGGGAAAGGATTTGCAAGTGCATCAGATTATTTAGATACCTGGGATGACTCAGATAGCATAACGGCTGTAAATGCTCAGAAAAAATTGGAGACATGCTACAAAAATGGTGGCATAGCCACTCCGAAGCACAATATCAAGATTTCGGGATCAACAGTTATGAACATACGGAAGTAGTAAAACTGCACTGAAGCTTAAATCCATCAATCCTATAAGTCTACGGATTAGTAACACGTGATCCTGATAGAAAGAAGAGAAGGCCTAGTTCCTTAACCCCGTAGGAAAAGATAAGATGACTCAGATCAGAAGAGCATAGGGTAAAGGAGTAAAAGGAGCCTTACGTTCCATCCCACAATCAATTCCCCTACATATAACTAAAGCATTTCTAGACTCAACTTCGACCAGTTTGGCTTGGTAATCCTCTGAGCGATCAAGCTCGATACCAAAGCTGTCGGGACCCGGCTCAATGCCACATCGATCTAGCATGTAACACCTCATATCACTTTGCGGCCTCACGCACGGTATTCCCACGGGTGCCGCCTTACCTTTGCCCGGGACCGTTTGCGCCTTTTGGCACACGTATATGATAGTGTCGCTAGCATCCACATGATAAGGAGCCCGGGTGACATGGCTAGTCGTAAACCCAAAGTGGCACAAACTTACAGGACGAGCATCCATGACCCAAACATCGAGCGTGTCGGTCATCGGCGAGTGAATCCAGGCTGTAGCTTTGGGCTAGCAGGACTCCGGTGAACCGGGCTGAAGCGGCTAACGGGACTCCAGTATTCATCGCGTGACATTTCCCGAAGGACATACTGAGAACGAAGAAGGACACATGCCGCCAGCCTAAGTGTTCCGGAGCGATAGTAAGCTACCATGTGGAAACACTAGGAGACATTTCCGTAAGAGAGGCTACTAAGGATAAACAACTAGATAGTCGGATCCCACACATACCAAGCATTTCAATAACATACACACAATATGCTCGATATGTGCAAATACAACATGGCATCACAACATGACTCTCGACTCAAGTATTTATTCATTAGGCTCGAGGAGGCGAGATATTACAAACATGGGTCTCACGACCCAAGCATTGAAACATACAAGTCAAAGCACAAGCGGAAGCTTAACATGTGCGGGTACGAGACAACTACAAATGAAAAAGGTGAGAAGCGACTATCTACCGAGATCTGCCGAGGGCACAAGATCGTGGCTGAGGTATCAAGCTAAGCGTCAAGTCCAAGCGGAACTACTAGCGAGACCGAAGTCCCTCTGCAAAAACATAAAATAGGCAAACGTGAGTACAAATGTACCCAGCAAGACTTACATCAGAACTAACTACATATGCATCATTATCAACAAAGGGGATGGTGGAGTTTAACATGACAAGCCAGCTTTGACTCGGTGGCTATCTGAACTACATTGCATGTAACTCTTTTGAGGTGGCGCACACGAGTCCACATATTCACCATATCAATACTCCACTATGGATCCGCTCCCGTCTCCCTACGAGAACGCCATCCATAGCACTCACACTTATCTTGCGCATTTTAGAGTATCCACTTTCACTTGTCTATGAACTATGCAAGGGTCCAAGTTTCCATATCCGAGGAATCGGCTATTGAATAGATAATGATAACCTGCAGGGTGTACTTCTTCACCTGCGCTCTCGCCACTTATCGCCTACAGACACGTCATGTACCTCGGCAACCTTCAAGCGGAAGCCAGGCGAGGGTGTCGGCCACGACCTACCTAAACACTCAAGTCTCTCGTCGGGTTTATCGCCTATTCGGGTTCCATCCGCAAGGAGATCCGGCGGGTGTCGCCACGGCCCCAAGCGATGTGTGCAGGGTTCCCAAGCCCACCATCCGGTGCCACTTGGTACACCAGCCCTTGTGCCTAGTCTGTCCCAAGCCCACATGCAGGGTGCCACTTGGTAGACTACTAACACTACCTACAAACACCGAAACTAGTTGCAACTCCCGGACAGAGAACAAGGGTGATTAAGAAGCCGAGAGGGTCAATTAAGGATCCCAATGTGTGGTAGTAGCTATTCATGGATCACAAACACGAACTCAGTTCTGAGGGACGGCTGCAATGAGACAACCCACCATGTACTCCTACATGGCCTCTCACCGCTACCTTTACCAAATCGTGTTCACACACTTAGCTCTCAACAGTAGGACATGTTCACACACCTCTGATTCATTCCCGATGAATCAACCCTGACACAACTCTAAGCAATAGCAGGCATGACAGACAAGCATGAATGAGTAGGCACATCAGGGCTCAAACAACTCCTACTCATGCTAGTGGGTTTCATCTATTTACTGTGGAAATGACAGGTCATGCAGAGGATAAGGGGTTCAGCTACCGCAGCAAATAACAGTTGTATCGTTGTTATCCTAATGCAGTAAAATAGAGCAGGAGCGAGAGAGTGGGATTGTATTGGAATGAACAAGGGGGTTTTGCTTGCCTGGCACTTCTGAAGATAATATAGTTTCTTCATCGGTGTCATCGATCTCATCGTCGGAACCACGTCTACTGAGAGGGGATAATCACCGGCAAACAAGGAAGAACACAATCAATGCAGTGCACAATATGATGCATGATCATGACATGGCAATATGCTGTGATTTGAGCTAATGCAACTAGCAACAGATTAAATGAAGTTGGTTTGAATACAAGATTCAAATTCAAACTCCATATGTGATTATTCAAATGCCATTCATTTCATTTGTCCTAAACAGTAGTGATAAGTTGTTCTAACATGCATGAAAATGGTACAGATGGATAGATTGGATTTTTCTGATCATTTTTCATATATAATTTATTTCATTCTGAGCTACGGTTGAATTTCTATGATTTTTAGAAGTTTATACTATTTTCTGGAATTTCCTGATTTATTTTAAAACCAGAAAATGATTTATTGCGTCAGCACTAGGTCATGCTGACCTAAGCAAGTCAACAGCAGCGGTCTAGGTCAAACCTGACCAATGGGGTCCACTGGTCAGTGTAACAAGGCAGGAGCAGAGGCTGACCAGTGGGGCCAGGTCAAAGCTGACTGGGCCGGTCAAACCTGACAGCCTCGGCCCACTGGAGTTAATCTAATCCTGGTCAGAAACTAATCCTGGTTAATTAAGGGCTGTGGGGCCCGTCTGTAAGTGAGCTAGGGGGTTAAGTGGTGGGGGATTAGCGCCTAACTAGATGGCCACGTCGACGGTCGCCGGAGCGTCGCCGACGGTGACCTCGAACCGCGGTGGAGTTCGCTCGGACCTCGCCAGAGGCGACGGATCGACGCGCCAGGGGCACCAGAAGGTAGCCCGTGCCTGCGCAAGATCTGGGAGACCAACGGGAGGTGCGGGGGTGGCCGGGGTTCGCCGGAAGCGAGCTCGGGGCGGCGGCCGGAGCTCGGCTTCGGGCGGAGTGGGGCTGCGGGGTGCGGAGAGGCCAAGCGAGGAGATAAGCGGAGTCTGGGGCAGCTAGGAGCTCGCTAGGCTCGTGGAGTCGCAGCGCAAGAAGACGGCAACGCCATGCCCGGCGTCCATGGCGGACGGCGGCGCTCGCACGGTGGCTAGCACGATTACAACGGGAAGAACCACGAGAGAGAGAGAGAGCGAGGAGAGCTCACGGCGGGGCTGGCGGAGGCGGCGGCGAGGTCGGGAAGCTCGGACGCGCCGAATCGGACGGTAGAGATCGCCGCAGAGGCGGCGATGAGGACAGCGGGACGGCGTTGCGCAGGCTCCTGCGGTCGCGTCGTCGGGTGTGTAGCTCCATGGGGTCGTGGCGGAGCTCGGGGCGCGGAGAGGAAGCGAGGCGGCGGTGGCATGGCAGCAGCAAGCGGCGGCAGGCTCGCTTCGGGCACTGAGGGAGAGAGAAGCGGAGGAGGAGGAGGCGAGGGAGAGCGCGAGGGGTTCCAGGAGAGTGAGAGAGAGGCCAGGTGTCGTGGCGTCTCCAGCGATCGAGGAGGAGGCAACCAGGCGGGAGGTGGCCAAGCGCGACGGCGGTGCTCGCCATCGAAGCTGCCGTCTTGTTGCACGGAAGAAGACGAGCATGCCCACAGTGGTTGGGCTGCACTGGTGTTGGGCTGTCGGTGGGCTTCGGTGGCGCTTGAGTAAGTTTCGAGTAAGTTTACATTCTGTTTTCTATTTTGTTTAATTTGTTTTGATTTGATTTTATACCAAATCATTTTATATAAATCCTGAAATTAAATATAGGCAATAACAGAATTATCTCAGAGGCCCTTAGATATTTCCAGAATTATTGGAGCATTTAATAATATTATTAGCAATTAAATGCCCCAATTCAAATATTTATGACTTAAATTCAGTGCCCAACTTGTTCCCTAAAAATGTTCATTATTTTTGGTATGGATCAAAACCATTGCCAAAAATATCAAACATCAAAGAAGAGCATTTTGGGTTCTTGAATGCAGTTTATTTAAGTTGGACCTATTTGGATTTCAAGGTGCTAGGGTTTGATCATCCCCCATTTCAAAGTTTCATAGAATTTAAACATGATGCACACATGAAGCTAGCCTAGTGCATTGCTAGAAGCTAGGGATGTGACACGTACACCTCTTCGTCAGCGACTCCAGTCCCGCGTCTTCCCATCTCTGGCTCATTGCTGTCCGGGGCCTCGCCGTCGTCCACCACCTTGGATGCACTCGGCGCGGCGTGGTCAACACACAAAAAAATTAATACTTCCCCTGCTAGCTGGGACCCACCATGGTGGGAGGCTGACTTGAGGGCCTACTAACTTGACATGGACGAGGGCTTTGACAACTTAGTCAATATGAACGATTCTAGTTCTAGTGACCGTACGATGTCCATCCAATAGCCGTAGTGCTTTTTCAACCTCTGGTCTTCTTGCTCCAGCCGCCCAAAGAGTGACGGTCGTGCCGCCTGCTCCTGCCTTTCGTGGTTGGCTCTGCTGCCGCGCAGGGCTGACCGCCTACCCTACTCCAACCTCTGGCCAGGCCATCCCTCTACTCAAGCACAACCCCTATTATTATGCAGCGACAGCAGCCTCACACCGCAGCCAAACCCGTCAACCCTCATACTCCTCTCCGCGTGGGCATCCACTGCCGCCTCTTCCCCGGCTCCGTGTTGTCCCCTTCCTAGGCCTAGCCGTCATCCACCGGCTTGGTGCTCTCGGGGTGGCGTGGTCAATGTGGTCAAGGAACGACTTCCATCGGAAGAGTACTGTACGTGGAGAGGCTGATAGCTGGGTCCATGGCCGCAACAAGGAAGTGCAACTTTATTACACGAAAACAAATTATTCCTCCACCTGATAGCAGGGACCCACCGGAAGGGCCTCTGTATTTCATGGAACAAAATGTTCCCCCCGCTGACATCTCGGACCCACCAGTTGTATCTTTGCACACAAGGAAGTGCCTCCTTACTACACACAAAAAAATGAAGACCCCCCTGCTAGCTGGGACCCACCATAGTGGGAGGCTGACTTGTGGGCCTACTAAGTTGACGCGGACAGAGGGCTTTGTCAACTTAGTCAATATGAACGATTCTAGCTCCAGTGACCATATGAGGTCCATCAAACGGCTGTAGTGCTTCTTCAACCTCTGGTCTTCTTGCTCCAGCCACCCAAACGAGCGCCGGTCGTGCCGCCTGCTTCTGCCTCCGGTGGCCGGCTCTGCTGCCGCGCAGGCCTGACCGCCCCACCCTACTCCAACCTCTGGCCAGGCCATCCCTCTACTGGCCCACAACACCTGTTATTCTGCGGCGACATCAGCCTCACATTGTAGTCAAACCCGTTAACCCTCGTACTCCTCTCCACGTGGGCATACACTACCGCGTCTTCCCCGGCTCCGCGTCGTCCCGTTCTAGGCCTCACTATCATCCACCGCCTTGGTGCTCTCAGCGCGGCGTGGTCAATGTGGTCAAGGAACGACTTCCATCGAAAGAGTACTGTACGTGGAGAGGCTGACAGCTAGGTCCACGACCGCAGTAAAGAAGAGCAACCTTATTACGCGTAAAATAATTATTCATCCACCTGACAGTGGGGACCCACCGTACGGGCCACCATATTTCGCGTAAAAAATGTTTCCCTCTAACTGCTGGGACCCACCAGCTACATCTTCCCACGCAAGGGAGTGCAGACATATTACGGGCAAAAAAAATGATTCTTCCCCTGACAGCTGGGACCCACCAGCAATAACTTCGCACACAAGGAAGTGCCTTCTTATCCTCCCTGATAGTCGGGACCCACCTCGTCAAAGCGTACGTAGCATTGTCATTCTGGTCGCGAACGTGTATGTACATACTGGTCGATCGTTGTGTCTGCAGGCTGCGGCGAAGAACCATGGCCGAGTAAGGAAGGGCATGTGTCGTAGTAGAGGAGCAGACGTAGCTTGTCACGCAGTCCCGTCAATATCGTGTACACGTATGTACAACCAGGGTGCAAGAATGTAAATACGACCACATATGTACATACGGGTGGGGTCTCGAACACCTACTCGCGCATACGTAAGACTAGGGTCCGTGTACATGGAGAGGAAGCAGAGAGCGGCGACGACGTCCTGTTCATCGGCAGCCAACCGGCTGGGTCGGAACGAAGAAACTGGATTGTCATGTTCATCAGGAGGCAACGGAATGCCTTGTGTTCATCCGGAGCCAACCAGCTTGGACGGAACGGCCGAAACGAGGCCTGCCATACCATAGAACGGAGGAAACGGCCTTCTGTTCGACTGCCTACGGTCGAAACAGGGTCCTGTTCATCGGGAGGGCTCTGGCGTACCGCAAAACGGAGGAAATGAACTTGTGTTCGAGCTCCTACGGTCGAAACAGGGTGTTGTTGATCGGGAGCGGTGTGGCGTACCGCAAAAAGGAGGAAACAGACTTCTCTTCAACCTCCTACGATCGAAACGGGGGTCCTGTTCATTGGGAGGGGTATGCCGTACCGCAAAACGGGACTCCACGGGCTACTATTCATCCACCGTCTACTACCTAGCTCCAGCCTCCACGGGCTACTGTTCATCCACCGTCGACCACCTCCAGCCTCCACGGGCTACTGTTCATCCACCGTCGACCACCTCCAGCCTCCACCAGCGGCTCCTGTTCATCCAGCCTCCACCGACTACTATTCAACCACCCCTCCATGGGCTACTGTTCATCCAGCCCTCCACCAGCTACTGTTCAACCATCCCTCCATGGGGTCCTGTTCATCCAACCCCAGCCGGCTCGATTGGGCTCCTGTTCATCCAGCTGCAACGGCCTGTACCCCCATGGGATCCTGTTCATCCAACCACCACCGGGAACTGTTCATCCAACCCCCAATAGCACTCACTATTCATCAAGAGGCAGCAGGTCGATCGACTTTAGTTAGCAGCAGTAGCGAAGGAATCGCTTGATCAAGTTCAGTTAACAGCCAGGGATCGATCGATAGCTTGGGTTCAGTAGTGCGTAGCCAGTGCAATCGGTCGGGTTTAGTAGGAAAACGCCTCACTCAGGTTCAGTTAGAGCCCAACGTCTCGCACCCACACGCGTACGTGTATGAGAGAAACACACAAACCTCCGTGCATCGCTCGGCCCCGACCACCCGCCGTAACCGGGAACTCCCCGAAGTTTTCCTCGCCCTCACTTCTACCATGATTTTTTCCTTCATGGACGGCCTAAAGAATGTCATGCAGGTGCATCTCCGGCCTGCCCAGGACGAAAAGCCCATTTTCTGTCATGATTTTTTGTAGTAGAAGTAGGAGCCCACCACATCTATGATGATACCTGGTTTTGTCATAATTATCGTCATAGAAGTGTCATAAGTATGACCGAGAAAATTTCGTTCCGCCCAAAATGTCAAGGATGTGTGTTTTTTTGAAGTGCAAGGGCCGGTAAGTGCGCGCGGGTGCGCGGTTGGCTCTAGTGGCGCGTGTGGTGGAGGAGCAGCAGGAGCTACGTGGCGAGGCGGTGTGCGTGTGCATGCTCACGAGGACAGGGGGAGAGGAGGAGAGGCTGGGGGCCTCACTACGGGGCCGTAGGGGAGATGGCAGTTTGCTCGGAGAGGACGATGGGAACGACGACAAGTGCCGACGGGGACGAGGCGATGAGGTCGGGGGCTGGTCAGCGATAGAGAGGACGACGACGATGGCGTCCGACGATGTGGTCCTCTAGGCGGCGTCAGGGGCGATGGGCGATGGCGTCGAGTTGCAGGGGGACGGGCAGCACGGTCGGCGTGGCGAGCCATGATCCAGATCTAGATCAGGCGATGGGGGAGATAGCAAGGTGGGGGGGTGGAAGTGGGTGCGGTCGGGTTAGGTTTTCACCCCGGGTGGGGCATATGTAGTAGGGGAGTAGGGCGTCGGCTGGGCCAGCCTGGCTAGCCCAGTGGCCAGCTGGGCCGAGCCCTAGCGAGGGTGGTTCCTTTTATTTCTAACTTATTTTTTCCTTTTCTTTTTATTTATTTTACCTATTGCTGGTTTAGTCATTTTAGAGTATTTAAGCATTTTCTAAAAGTGTGTTTTCTTCACCATAATTACCTATGCATTAATTGGCACACTCTAAACATTTAAGCTTTATCGTTTGAAAACTTTTGTTGTTTGCCTTTATTTAAAATTTAAATTTGAATCGTTTTGAACTAATGCGAGTCTATCAACAGTAATCGTGATGACGTGGCATCATTAGCATAGGTTCACTGTAGCATAATTATCCGAGTGTTACAATTCTCCTCCACTACAAGAAATCTCGTCTCGAGATTTAGGAGGTAGAAGAAAGAGTGCAGGGTATTCTTCGCATAGACAATCCTCGCATTCCCAAGTGGCTTTCTCTTTAGAGTGATGCGACCACTAGACCTTGAGGAACTTGATCGCCTTCTGACATGTGCGGCATTCAGCTTGGTCGAGCACTTCATGATCCACTGCTCGGATTGGGCCCTTGAAGCAACGGCGGAGCTGTAACACGTGGAACACATCATGAACCTGAGAAAGGTCTGATGGAAGCTCCAGTTGGTATGCCACTTTTCCACGCCTTTCCACAATAGTGAAAGGACACATATAGCAAGGAGCTAGCTTGCCCTGGATCCTGAAACTGTGAACACCCTTCATTGGTGTGACTCGGAGATAAGCCTTTTCGCCAGGTTGATGGACCATATCTTTATGATGACGGTCATGAAGACTTTTCTGATGTGCTGAGCAGTCTTGAGATTCTCGCGAATAATGCGGACTTGTTTGCTAGCATTTTGGATAATATCAGGACCGAAGAGTGGACGTTCCCCAGGTTCTAACCAGTTTAGAGGGGTTCGGCACTTTCGTCCATATAACACTTCGAAGGGGGGCCATCTTCAGACTAGCTTGATAGCTATTATTATAAGAGAACTCAACATATGGGAGAGATTCGTCCCATTTCTTGCCAAAGGAAATAACACAAGCTTGAAGTATGTCTTCGAGAACTTGGTTGACTCGTTCAAGCCCTTGCGACTGAGCATGAAATGCAGTGCTGAATGGTAAGGGAGTTCCCATAGGTTCTTGGAAACTTGCCCAGAATCTGGAAGTGAATAAGCTGCCACGGTCCAAACTGATTACCAGTGGAATACCGTGAAGTGAAATAATTCTGGACATGTAGAGGGTTGCCAGTTGACTAGCAGTGATAGTTTCTTTCGCAGCCAGAAAATGTGCAACTTTAAAAAGCCAGTCAATGACGACAAGAATAACATCACTACCTTTCTATGATTTGGGAAATCGAGTGACGAAGTCCATTTCAACATGGTCCCATTTCCACTCAGGAATAGAGATAGGTTGCAGGGGTCCAGCAAGCCTTAATTGCTCTGCTTTGAGTCAGCAACATAGCGAGCAATATCTTGCTTCATTTGACCACCAGAATCTCTGACGAATGTCTTGGTATATCTTCGTGCTACCAGGATGAATAGACAGAGGCGTATCATGAGCTTCTTTCATAACCTCCTGAGTCATATCCAGGTTTTTCTGCTTACTTGGCACCACTAGGCGGCCTTTGAATAATAAGGTTTCATCATCTTCAACAGTGAAATATGAGGGCCTTCCTTCTGCGAGGTAGCTCTTAATCTTGTGGGCTTGAGAGTCATATTTCTGCAGCATCTTGATGATGTCCATGAGATCTGGTTTAGCAACCAGGGTATTGAGAGAACCCTGGGAAACAACATGGAGGTTCATTTTGCGGCACTCTAGAGGAGGGCAAGCGAGTGCACCAGGAGGAACAATATGGAGGTTCAGCTTCCTGAATTCTTCAACAAGCGAGGGCTGAACTTTGTGAACCTGGAAGTGGTTGTAATATGACTTGCGGCTCAAGGCATCAGCCATTACATTAGCCTTGCCTGGCGTATAGTAAATACCCAAGTCAAAGTCTGCAATAATCTCCATCCATCTCTATTGATGGAGGTTCAGGTCTGGCTGAGTAAACAGATACTTCAGACTTTTGGGGTCAGTGAAGATCTCGCAACGATTGCCGAGAAGGTAATGTCGCCACTACTTCAGTGCATGAATGACAACAGCAAGCTCGAGGCCGTGAACTGGGTAGTTCTCTTTGTGAGGTCACAATTGACAAGAGGCATAAGCAATCACTCTACGCTCTTGCATTAGGACACAGCCTAATCCTTGACGGGAAGCATCACAGTAAATGACGAAGTCCTTCTTAATATCAGGTGGAGCAAGCACTGGGGCAGAAGTCAACCTGTTTTTGAGTGCCTGAAAACTTTCCTGACATTTGTCTGTCCATTGGAACTTGACGCCCTTATACAACAGGTTAGTTAGAGGTCTGGCAATCTTGGAGAAGTTCTCAATGAATCGACAACAATAGCTGGCGAGTCCGAGAAAACTTCTGACTTGCTTGACATTCTTTGGATAAGTCCAATCAAGAATAGCCTGAACTCGCTCGGGGTTGACGCCAATACCATCCTTGGAGATGACATTCCGAAGATAGGTTACTTCGGGAAGCCAGAATTCACACATGGAATACTTAGCATAGAGTTGATGCTCTCTAAGCTTTTCCAAAACAAGTCGAAGATGTTCAACATGTTATTCTTTATTCTTTGGATATACAAGGATATTATCCAGATAAACCACGACAAACTTGTCGAGGTATTCCATGAAGATATAGTTCATCAGACGAGAGAAGGTGGCTGGAGCATTAGTTAAGCCAAAAGACATGACGGTGTACTTGTATGAACCATAGCGAGTCATGAAAGCTGTCTTTGGGATATCCTCTTCACGCACATGGATCAGGTAGTAACCCAACCTTAAGCCGAGTTTGTAGAACACTGATGAGCTAGCCGATTGATCATACAGATCATTGATCCGAGGAAGAGGATATTTGTTCTGAATGGTAGCTTGGTTAATATGACGGTAGTCTTGGACCAATCGGTTTGTCCTATCCTTCTTCTTGACAAAGAGAGAAGGTGCACCCCAAGGAGAGCAACTGGGCGAATGAAACCACTACGAAGAGATTTTTCAACCTCCTCCTTAAGCTCAATGAGGTCATGTGGCGGCATCTTGTAGGGTCGTTTGGCTATAGGAGAGTGTCTGGTTTCAAGTCGATGATGAATTCGACAGCTCTAGCAGGGGGAACCCTTGGAAGTTCTTCAGGAAAGACGTCGAGAAATTCGCGCACGACGGGAATGTTTTCAATGCCCTTGAGGGGTGCTGCGTTCAATGCATTCAAGGCATAAAGCCTTGCCTCGGCATTCTGAACCAGACAAGCATTGTAGCTTATTATTTCATCGGAAGGGTGCAACAGATGGACGACCTTATTGGCGCAAATTATAGAAGCAGTATGCGCTTTCAACCAATCCATACCAAGAATGTGGTCGATGTTAGACGACTTCAGGATAATGGGAGAGGCATAGAATTCCAACCCTTCAATTTCAACGGGAACAATGTGACTAACCATAGAGGTTTGACACTGTCCGGCGGGTTTTTTTACCCCGAGTGGACTGTTAATGACCTCACATTTAAGGTCATTAATGAATGCGATGCTCCTATATCAAATAAAACAGATGCTGGTACTGAATTTATGAGAAGTGTACCCATCACGGTAGCAGGCTGGTCTTGAGCTTCGTTCAGATCAATGTTGTTGGCATGAGCTCATTTTGGCATTTGTTGTTGCGGGGCTGGTTGCTTCCACGGCGTGCTGCGGGAAGAGCCAGTTGATTCTGGTTCTGATAGCAGTTCCTGGCAAGGTGACTTGGTTGACCACACTTGTAGCTCAGACCATTATTGGGAGTGGGAACAGGAGCTCGGGGTGGTGAAGCTGGAAGCCTTGGCTGCCTAGGTGGTGGAGGAGGCAGACGAGGTGCAGCATAGGACTGCCTTGGAGCAGGTGCACTTGGATGGTACATGCCGTTGGGAATCCAGATCCTACGTTTCTACGAGGGCGGGCCCGAGATGAGCCCTTGGCACGGTTGCGCCTGTGAGATCTCTGGTGTTCCTGCAGACTAGTTTCGACATTGATGGCCTTGTTCAACAAGGTGGTGAAATCGGCAAAGTCATGCACTAGTAGTGCGAGCTTGATGTCAACTTGTAGTCCATCACGGAAATTCTCCTGTCTGTGAGCATCCGTTGCAATGTCCTCTTCAACATAGCAGGATAAGTCTAGAAACTCCTGCTGATAAGCTTCCACAGTTTCATTGCCCTAGGTGAGGCTGCGGAACTCACGCTTCTTCCAGTCCATGACTCCCTGAGGAATGAAGCGGGCACGAAAAGTAGCTTGGAATTCTGGCCAGGTGATGATTGTTCTGGCTGGCAGAGTACGCCTGTTGTTGTCCCACCATTGAGCAGTAGGTCCCTTCATGAAGATGGAAGCAAAGGTGACATTGCTGGCAGGGCTACATCAGCAGACTCCATCTCATAGGTGATGTCACGGAGCCAGTCATCAGCATCCAGAGGCTGAGTTGAGCTGCGGTAGATGGTTGGGTTGAGGCACATGAAATCCTGCAGAGTTACTGGGGCGGGCTACTGGTTCATACTGGGGCGAGGAAACTGAGCCATCATATTCTCCATGAACTGGCAATTCAGCTCAAACTGTTGGATCATACCAGCCATGTACTCAAGCGGTGGTGGGGCCACGACCATGACCACCTGGTCTAACCATCCTTCTATTATATAACAGGGGTATTTCAGCATTGAGAAATTTGCAAAGACAAGAATCATTCGTGATGAAACATTCATAATGAAAAGGAGCACGATATTTACTACATAGTAGTCGACATATCTTACAAAAGGGGTCATGCATAGAGTTCAATACATAGACTAAGGACATCATAGGCGGCACACAGGCTCGCGATGAATGCATCTAATACTAATAAGCAAGACTACATCAGTCCCAGGAGGAACTTTGGAGGTAGGTGTAGCCTGGCAGCTGGTAGTGACACGATGGGAGGTCCTCCACGTCAGTAGCTTGCGGTCCATGAAAACTCTGGTGTAGAACCCGACGTCCAGGTGGATAAAGAGGACAAAGTGCGGGAGTGTAGCCTCCCACATCTGGCCAACTGACACCATGGTTCATCACAGTCCTAGCTGGGTAGATCGCAGAACGTGGTAGCTCTCCAGATCGGACAAAGGGGTGCAACAGCGTCAGAACACTGTTAAGGTGCTGACGGGTGGTGTACAACTCGTGGCGAAGAGCTCGGTTAGCTCAATCCAGCCCATCAGCATGCAGAACAAGGTTCTGATGGTGGAAGGGCTCTCGGGTGATGGTGGAGTAGGCAGCAGTGTAGTATCCCTCCTCACCATCGTTGGATGCGATAGCAATGTGCCTAAAAAGGGAAGTGTCCAACGCCCGATACTCCCTACAGAGACGTGTCAGAGCAGCATAAGCAGCATCATGGACTGCCGCATCGATAATCACTCCAACACCATGAGCAGTGTGCAGGACAGTAGTGGAGTCATACTCCTGCGATTGGAGGTGGACGATGGCACGGTACTGCTCCTAGTTAAAGTCCTGGTACTTCTCGTATACAGTGTACTCAGGGTGCCAGCGATAACCTAGATAGGTCATCATCTCAGCTAGCACAGCAGGTGATGCTGAGACTCCAATAGTCATCGTGTGGTGCACGACTTGCCACGTGGGTTTCATCTGAAAACAAAGATGCTTCAATGGAGTCAAATGATAGTGTGGGTATTATTCAAAATACTATTCTTAGGAATACTTATGGCTTATCCGACTTTGGGGTGAATGTGGTCACGGGTTCCTAATGTTAGAGTTACTAAATTCGTTTATCCCAAGTAGAAGAGAGTTCAGAGTCCCAGAGTAAAGATCGGGATGTAAAAGATCCTAATACCACCCAATGGAAACTTGGGCCTATAAGACACATAGCCATGTTAGTAAAAGTTTTGTAGTGACTAGACACGACTTCGGACAAGGAGTGTGGAAGGGGGATTCCTACAGGCAGTCGGCTCTGATTCTAACTTGTGATGCAGCCGATTCAATCGTACACTAATCATACACGTAAACGTGTACGATCAAGATCAGGGACTCACGACAAGATATCAAAACACAACTCTAAAAACAAATAAGATCATACAAGCTTCATATTACAAGCCAGGGGCCTCGAGGGCTCGAATACATAAGCTCGATAAAAAATGAGTCAGCGGAAGCAACAATATCTGAGTACAGACATAAGTTAAACAAGGCGCCATAAGATGGCTAGCATAAACTGGGATACAGATCGAAAGAAGCGCATGCCTCCTGCCTGGGATCCTCCTAAACTACTACTGCTCATCAGTGGCCTGCACGTAGTAGTAGGCACCCTCGGTGTATTAGGGGTCGTCGTCCACGGTAGCGCCTGGCTCCTGGGCTCCAACATCTGGTTCCGACATCCGAGAAGAATGGAAAGGGGGAAAAGAGGGGGCAAAGCAACCGTGAGTACTCATTCAAAGTACTCGCAAGAAAGGATCTACACTACATATGCATTGGTATCAATGAAATGGATAGTATGAACCGAATAGATAAACTTCCCTGCAGGGGTGCACCACATTACTCAACACACTCAATCCCTCTGGCCGGACGCACTTTCCTGGGTCATGCCTAGCCTCGGAAGATCAACACGTCTCAACCCTGCCTAGGCCTAACAGAGAGGTCAGCACGCTAGTCTAAATCCTATGCGCGCAGGGGTTCGGGGCCATCGCCCATTGCACACCTGCACGTTGCGTACACGGCTGGTGAGCAGACCTAGCAACCTCCATTACAAAGGAAGTTGCGTTACGTGGTCCAACCTGGCGCGCGCCGCTCAGTCGCTGACGTCTAGGAGGCTTCGGCTGATACCATGAGGTCGAGTTCCCATAAGTGTTCCCGCGTAGTTGGTTAGTGTGTATAGGCTCGTAGCCAGACTCAGATCAAATACCAAGATCTAGTTAAACGTGTTAATTTGAAGTAACCGCAGACACCGACAAGGGACCATGCCCACTTCTCACCTAGGTGATCTCGACCTGCCCTGTCGCTCCGCCACAAAGATCCACTTAGAGGGCCGTCGGGACAAATGTCCTTTCATCCCCCAATCTGTGAATCAATCGCGGGTACTCTACGAGCCGACCCGACTTTAGTCACCACCTGTATCATGTATAATATGTATGTAAGTATAAACCCGTGATCACCTCCCGAGTGATCACGACCCGATAGTATAGCATGGCATACAGACAAGAATGTAGGGCCACTGATGATAAACTAGCATCCTATACTAAGCATTTAGGATAGCAGCTAAAGGTATCAACAACTGTAGCAACAATGACAGGCTATGCAACAGAATAGGAGCTATCGAATCAACAAGAATAGCAAATCTAATGCAAGAATAAGAGAGAAGAGAGTGGGTGATATCTGGTTGATCAAAGGGGGTTTGCTTGCCTGGTTGCTCTGGCAAGAAGGATGAGTCGTCGTCGATGTAGTCGATCATAGGGGTATCGGCATCAGTCTCGAGGCCTACTGGAAAGAAGTAACAGAGGGGGAACATAATAAATAATAGCACCACAAAGCATAACATGGCAATACACAGTGCTAGGGGTGACCTAACACGATACTAGGTGCTACAGGCAAAGGGGGGAAACATCCGAGAAAGTATTCCCGATGGGTGATATCTGGTTGATCAAAGTGGGTTTGCTTGCCTGGTTGCTCTGGCAAGAAGGATGAGTCGTCGTCGATGTAGTCGATCATAGGGGTATCGGCATCAGTCTCGAGGCCTACTGGAAAGAAGTAACAGAGGGGGAACATAATACATAATAGAGCAATCAAAGCACCACAAAGCATAACATGGCAATACACAGTGCTAGGGGTGACCTAACACGATACTAGGTGCTACAGGCGAAGGGGGGAAACATCCGAGAAAGTATTCCCGGTGTTAGGCATTTTTGGACAAATGAAACAGAGGGGGACGGTTCCATGTTCGCTATGCTATTGACGTGTGGCAGATGAACGGACTGCATATTCGGGTTCGTCTCATTTTTCTGAGCAACTTTCATGTACAAAGTATTTTCATCCGAGTCACGGATTATTTTATATTAGTTTATAAAGATTTAATCATTTTTTGGGATTAACAAAATTAATTTAAATAAAATAGCAAAAAGCCCGTGCGTTGCAACGGGAGAAAACAAACACCATACATCCTAACTCGACCAATTGAGCATGGCGTAAGACCTCATCTCCATGCCCTAACCAAATCAACATGACTAAGACCACACCCTATGGTCAGCATCCTCTATTTGAACATGACACCGGAATCAAGTTTCCGCTTATCCACTTTTCCACCCTCGTCGTCGATAGCCGCCTTGCCAACTGTTACTAAGCAAGGTTGGCCAGGTCCAAGAACTGGATGGTTTAGCATCCTTCATGTTCGGCTAGACTAAGAACGTTGGGCAAAGATTTATCATCATTCACCTACTAATATAGTAGGAAAAATCGAGTAGTCTGTGTTGGACACACCATGAAATTTGAGTTTGACTCCTCATGTGTTTTGATTGGTGGCACTGGACTGAGCAAGGTTGGCTTCTACGTGACGATGTCCAGCAGAGGAGCATGTAGGTGACAGGCGTCGGTTGGTCGATGCGGTCATACTGAAGACGTAGTGGAGAAAAAAAACATCCAATATAGCCGTGGACATAACTTTATTCTTAAGGTTTGAACATATATTCGATTGGCGCGCTTCAAATATTATTCAGTCTTAGGAATCTATTTAATTAGCAGCCACCATGTATAGGCATGATTTTCCGGGGGTGGTTCTCCATTGGTGCTAGCAAAAATGCCCGTGCGTTGCAACGGGAGCAAACAAACAACACAAGTCCTAACTCAACCAATTGCGCATGGTATAAGACCTCACTTCCATGCCCCTAACCAAATAAACATGACTAAGACCGCACCCTTAGGTTGGCGTCTCTATTTGAACATGACACTGGAATCAAGTTTTCGCTTATCCACTTTTCCACCCTCGTCGTCGATAGCCGCCTTGCCAATTGTTACTAAGCAAGGTTGGCCAGGCCCAAGAACTGGATGGTTTAGCATCCTTCGTGTTCGGCTAGACTAAGAACGCTGGGCAAAGATTTATTATCATTTGGCTAATATAGTAGGGAAAATCAAGTAGTTGTGTTGGAAACACCATGAAATTTAGTCGACTCCTCATGCGTTGTATTTGGTGGCCTTTGGGCTGAGCGAGGCTGGCTTCTATGTGACGATGTCTAGTAGAGGAGCATGTCAGTCACCGGCATCTGTTGTTCGACTCGGTCATACCAAAGACGCAATGGAGAAAAAAACATTCAATGTAGTCGTGGACATAACTTTCTTCTAAAAGTTTGAACATATATTCATTCCCGGCATTACGTCGGCGCTTTCAATATTAGCCCACCACTTAAATACAGTAGAAGATTAGCCTCCACATACGGATATCATGGAAATTTGGCACAATTTTCCCTCAATTCTGGTTCCTTCCTTTATTATTTCTCTCAGTCTATATTATTGACTTTTCCCTCAAATTCCCGTTCCTTCCTTTATTATTTCTCTCAGTCTATATTATTTACTTGTCCTCAATTCGCAATCCTTCCTTGAATTAACTTTCTTATATTTCTGTCCCTAATTTTCTCAAGAATTCTCAATCCTTCCTTGAAGGATCCCTCCTGTATTTCTCTATTTTTTGAGAGATCTTGAGTCATTAGGCGATTGTGTGCATGAGTTTTCTCATTACGGCAATATAATCCATCGAGCAGCCGGGTTCCACGTAGGTGCAGTTTTCACACACATATTTTAAGCGGTGATATGGGATGTACTAAAGCGAGGTGGTACTAAGCGAAACATTGTCTAGCTCGATTGGTTGCAGCCTTAGAAATTTCCTAGGAGGTTGTGAGTTCGATCCTGGTAGCGACATAACGCGCTTTGTTTTGCCTTTCCCTTTGTAGGTGGGCGGCTTCATGAGGCCCAAGCGGGTGCGGGGCGGATGGGTGCAGGCCAAAAAAACGCAACGCAGGGCGTACGCTCAACAGCGGCGGCAGGGGAATAGTACCACCTCGTAGAACCGATCAAAGAGGCCACGTACGGGAGAGTGAAAAAAAAGAGGATGAAAGAGTGAAAAAAAAAGAGGATGACGGTGAACCCGGAGACCCAATCCGTGCTTTATTATTAGGGAGAGATTTAATGAGCAACCACCATGTATAGGCATGATTTTCCGGGGGTGGTTCTCCTAGTTTAGGAATCTATTTAATTAGCACAATCTTCCCTCAATTCTCATTCCTTCCTTTATTGTTAGCTTCCACGTACATACGTATCAAAATTTGGCACAATTTTCCCTCAATTCTCGTTCTTTCCTTTATTATTTCTATCGGTCTATATTATTGACTTGTCCTCAATTCTCAATCCTTCCTTGAATTACCCTTCTTATATTCTCCCTATAATTTTCCGATAATTCTCAATCCTTCCTTGAATTATCTTCCTGTATTTCTCTATCAAACTGCCAGCTTCCACATAGGTGCAGTTTTCACCAACATATTTTAATTAGTGCTAGGACATGTACTAAAGCGAGGTGATTGTAAACACAAACGTTGTTTAGCTCGGTTGGCGGTGGCCTTCGAACTTCTGGGAGGTTTTGAGTTTGATCTCGTAGTAGTAGCATACAGTTTTAGTTTTTTTCCTTTCCCGGCGTAGGTGGGCGGCTTCATGAGGCCCAAAGCGAGCTGCTGAAGGCGATGGGTGCAGCCGAAAACGCGTGGAGGGCGACGCGCCCGGTGACTTTCACTTGGGCTTGCTCATGTGGGTGACTCCCAAGTGGGCCAAGTCGTTAATTAGTACCACCTCGGATATATGTTTAAAATTTAAACTGAAAGCGTAAATTCATAGAAAGAAAACGTATTGTGACGGTGAACCCGGAGAGTCAATCCGTGCTTTATTATTAGGGAGAGATATGTACATTGCATCAACATGACATCAGTATGACGTCAGCGGTCAACATTGATCGTTGACTTGGTCAACTGACGCGTGGGGCCCATTCGTCATTGACTGTTATCCTAATTAACAGATTTAATTAGTCTAATTAGGTGGTTGGCTTAACTAGTTTAATTAAAACAAATTTGTTAAGTTAATTCATTTACTTATTAGTTTTATTTTCATTTTCGTTCTCTATGGCGGGGCCCCACTAGCAGTGGCCCATATGGGGCTAATGGTGCGGCGGCGCTTAGCGATTACTGTCGCAGCGCCAACCGTGGTTGCCCGTCTCGATCGGGGCGAACGACGCCACGGCGCACGGCCGGTCGATCAGAGAAGGAGGGGCCGCAGCAGGGCACGGTAGCTATGAGTGGAGCAGGCAAGGGGCGCAACACGCGAGGCAGCGGGCGGACAGGCGTGGGGCGCGGGACAGGCGCGGGGCGCCCGGAGCAGCTACAACAGCAGCGTCTGCGAGCGATGGGCGACGCGAGGACGTAGTCGCAGTGGAGTGGGCACGTGACCAATGGCCAGTAAGTACACGCAGGTGTGCGGTCGTCGCGAGTGGCTCATGTGGTGGAGGAGGAGCACTTGCTGTGTGGCGAGGTGGATTGCGCGTGCGTGCGCACGGGGACAGGGGAGAGGTGGAGATGTCGAGGGCCTCACCGCGGGGTCGTAGGGGAGATGGGAGTGGGCTCGGAGAGGAGGAAGGGGACAACGGCGAGCGACGACGGGGATGAGGCGACGAATTCAGGGGCGGGTCGACAATGGAGAGGACGTAGACGATGCCGTCTGGCAATGTGGTCCTCTAGGTGGTGTCAGGCGCGATGGGCGACGACGGCGAGTCGCGGGAGGACGGGCGGCGCCGTCGGTGCGGCGAGCCCCAATCCAGATCTGGATCGGGGGAGGGTGTTGTAGGGTGGAACCCTAAGTGAAGATCTTTCACGAATTGGAGGGGGAATCCCCAAGAGCAAGATGAACACAAGAGGGAAAACAAGACGAGCACTCAAGAACAAGTCCAAATCACACATCCACTAGACTAACAATCACACAAGATCCACAAGGTACATGAACAATCAAAGGGAAATGGGATACATGGTAGAGTTCATCCCAAATCCTATGAAGGAGATGAGGGCTTGATGATCCTATGATGGGGATCCTTCCCCAAGGAGGAGGTCTTGATGTTTGGTCATTCCAAGAGGAGGTCTTGATCTCCTAGTGGAGTGGATCCATGGAGCAAAGCTCACAAATGTCTATCAAATACTTTGCTATCCTCTAAATGAGCTAGGGAAGGGGTATATATAGTCTAGGGACCCAATAAGAGGAGAAGGGGGATACAAGGGTAAAAACCCAAAGAGGCACGCAGGCCCTCGGAGAGGTGCGGGCACCCGGGGTCCAACCGGTCGGGCACCCGGGGCAGAAGGGCCGGGCCCCCGGGCCGGTCAGGGAGCCTTGGCCGAGGCGCTGTAGAGGGCCGGGCACCCGGGGGTTGATAGCCGGGCGCTGGTGGGGGGGCTGAGCCGTGCCAGAGGAGGCCGGGCACCCGGGGGTGATGGCCCAGCACCGGAGTGGTCTTGGCGGGGCGGGCACCGGGGTGGGCAGCTCAGCCAGTGAGGGCGGGCCGGGCACCGGGGCCTCTGGCTGGGCACCCGGGGTGACCAGGGCCTTGGCCAGCCTGCGGCTGGTGGCCGGGCACCCGGGGGTGTTGGTGACCGGGCACCCGGGGTGGTCCGCGACCACTCTTGCTTTACTCCTCGCGCGTCCTTCTTCCTTCTCCTTCACCATAGGTGCATGTGTCTCCGTCCTCGCCTCTTCACGGTTCTCTTCTTGGTACCTACAAGTGCATAGAGTTTCTATTTGAGGTAGAATCGGACTCTCGAGTGAATCCAAATGAAACTCGAAGTGGAATGAATTAACCTTGGGTTTGACGGTGTGTGCACGTGCTCTTGTCATCGGTCCTCGAGGTGCTTGACGAGTTGTAGTAGAGTCCATGGGGATGAGCGAGGGATGCTCTGCATCATCTCGCCCCTTGGGAGAGATCCATCCACGGACCGTGATCTTCATCACCATGGGAAAGAGAGGGCGTCGCCGTGGAGAAGTTGACAACCACCAAGTACTCATCATGTTGAAGCTCGAAGTGGGCACTCTCCAATGTCGCACCATCTTGTAATCCCTTCAAAAGGAGCAAAGATAACAAGCACTTGGAAAAACAAATGTGGTTGGCATTAAAGCAAAACCAAGCATTCAAGAGGTGATTCACCCAACAAGTGTTGTCATCAAGCATAGCATATGGTGTGACAAGGGAGTGTGGCATGGCATGTAAGCACGTAACTTGAGCACAATCAAGGACATCATGGAAACAAGCATGTAAATGTGAGGTAAAGATGCTAAAACGGTTGACAAGAGAACAAGCATCAACCTCAAGATCATAGCAAGCATGCATAAACTGCTCGATAAATGGTCTATGGTATGCATAAGAATCATCCACAACACCAAAGAAAATGATATGTCTAAACACATGCAAGTGCAATACAATCCAAGCATAATGTGCATATGGTGTAGTGAAGAAAGTGTGGCACTCAACACAAATGATATAGCAATTGTTCATCATGTGTGAGGCAATCAAATCAATCATGTGACAAGCAATGGGACATGGCATATGTGAAATAATGTCAATGTTGCAACCAAACATAAGATAGGAGCAAGTAATCCAAGAATTGGATGCAACATGAGCATGCATAGAAATCAAGCCGTGCAAACTAGTGGAGCAAAGATGCAACACACTAGAGGAAATCATGGCAATCATGTCATGTGAGTAAATAGTAGGCATAGGCAATGCACAAGGCATATCACAAGCATGATTGCAAAGCGAGATATCATCATAGGAATGGAGCACATAGCAAACATGGCAATAACAAGCAATATCTCTACCAAGCTTGCAAATACATATGCACGTAGGAGAATCAATCATCATGTGTAATGCAAAGCATGGTTCACAAATGCATGGAAAAGGCATAGGAATGAGCATATCATGCAAAGCGAACATGGCAATATGGGCATAAAGTGAGAAGTGGTAAATAACCCATAATCAAGTGAGAGCCATGTAGAAGAAATGCGCGAAGTCCTTGCGCGAAAAGAGCGGTGGGAAAGACACTCCATGGAATCCCAAGTCATCGTTGCTCTCTACAGCTCGTTTTGTCAACATATGGGATTGTGAGGTTGACAAGTATTCATGGGTACCTACACAAAAGAAACACAAACCAAAGAAATTGTGCGCGTGGTAAATGTACACATCATCCATCATGATGTGTATGAGCACATGTGAGTTAGCACAAGATAAGCATCGCTCAAAGAAATTTGATGCATGGTATAAGAACATGTCATCCATCATGAAATAATAGTTATTGTGTATGAAATGATGGGGATGCAAATTTAGCATAGAAGTATATGGCACATAAATAGCATGTATATTCATGGGAAGCATATTGTGCACACAAGTATTGGAATTATGCAAAGGATATGATTTATCAAAATCTCCTAAAATGTATGAGGAAACTATGGGGGTCTCCTCATGAGCAATAGTGGAAACATCATATGGAGAAAATGGAGAGCATCCAAAATAATGCATATCCAAAGCTAGGTGGTCATGGCATGGCGTATGAGATAAATGATGCAAAGGAAAAATATCAATATCATCACAAGAAAAACAAATGCCAATAACCATGGGCTTGTCATCTATGCCATATGTGCAAATTGGGTTTATGTTGATGGCATATGCATAGTCACGATGAAGAGATTTCAAATATGACATATGGTTGATCTCATGCATAGCATATGACAAGTCAAGCGGATTGTCGAACATGATGTGACCAAGAGAATTATCACAAGAAATCCTATGTAACATGGCATCACAACTAATAGACTCCTCATCGCTATCATCAAACTCATCATAAATGGGTAAATCATTGCATGGGGAAGTCACACTAGCATGAAGCATGGTAATAGATGGATCAACATCATGCAAGCAATCAATGTCTAGAATGTCCACTAGTGGGACAGGAGCATCACCGTCACCTATGTTATCGATGTCATTCCACTCATGTTGTGTAGGTGAGGTGGCAAAGACCAAATGGTAGTCATCATCTTCATCTCGATGGAACCATGTGGGGGTGCATCATATTCCACCATGGCTATCGTCTTGTCCATAGGAAGGACGAAGTCGTCGAGGATCGGCGCGTCATCATACATGGGATCTAGCACCAAATGAGACGACACAATAGAGGTAGAGGTTAAGTTGTGAGAAATCAAAATGGCCTCACATGCCGTATCAACTACCTCACTCTCTCTATGTGGTGGTGGCTCACTCACTCCCTCAAGGTAGGTGCACTCAATGTCACATATGGTGGAGTCACTCAAATCACTCAAGTGGTGGTGTTGGTGGCTCTCCTCACATGGGAACTGTGGCAACTCGTCATATATGGGGCTAGTGATGAAGTCACTCTCACTCTCAATATGGTGTCTCAAGTCACTCAAGTCATCATATGTCGCCGTGGTCGAAGGGAAAATCCCATGCTCAACCATCTCGTAGTTGTCGCCGTGGATGAAGGCCGAAGATGGCACATCATCACTCTCGTCGTGGATGAAGGCCGAAGATGGCACAACATCTCTCTCGTCATGGATGAAGGCTGATGTAGGCGTACTCGTCATAACTAGGCGAAGATGCCGTACGTCCAAAGGCAAAGATGCCTTGAGAACATGTGGCGAAGATGCCGAAGTGGTCATAGTAGTCGTAGCTCCGTCTTGGTGGTGCTTGTCTCGCGGTCTTCTCTTGTGCTCATGAAGTTTGGCCGTAGCTTGATGTAGAGCTTTTTGGGACTTGTAGGTGTACGCATCACGAGCATCTTCATCTTGATGGTGTTGTAGTGTTTGAGCTCGATGACGTTTCGAAGATTGGCCACTTGAGCGTCGTCACCTTGAAGATGACGAAGGGGAAGAAGACTTGTAGTTGTCCAACATGTCGCGTACTTGATCCCTTTGTTCGGCCAACTTGGTGTCAAGGTAGTCTCTTGTCCATGCTTCAAGTTGATGAATGTCGGCGGTGAGTCGCTCAATGCCTCGCGTTGCTCGTTGTAGTCCGAAGATGGGCATTTTCATGATGTAGTTGTTCATGCCGTCGTTGTCGTGGAAGACCGGAGATGAAATGCCTTGCCTATCCATCACAAGACTCGAGTAGAGGTGAGTAGGAAATGAGATAAACAATACCAAGTTACCTTTTCCCAAAGTTGAGGATGTATCCCGTTTCACTCAATGTGAGATGAAAGAATAGTGGAATTGGTACCAGACTTGTTCACTCACACCTATCAAGTAAAGCTTATGGTGGAGCTCGGTGAGGATAGTGGCACAAAAATTTGATGCAAAATGTTAGCAAGAGTCAATAATGTTGGAAAAGATTCACAAATTTGCAAGTGAAACAAGTAGACCAATAGCAATATGTGGCACACAGAAACACACACACGGATTGATAAATGGGGTCGTGCAACCAAGGAATGAGCACAAAATGTGGAATCCACGGAAAATGCTCGTGTTGCAAAACTCAAGAGAGACGCTAGCACGATTGCTCAATAGGCGGATACGACACTTGTGCACAACCTATAAGATGCAAATGTATGAGCCTTCGATCCCAAGTATGCTATGTGTATGATGTTCCCGATGCTCTTCTCAAGGTGATCCAAGATGATCGGATATGACAATCTTATGTGCAATGTGGTATGATGCTATGGCTCTTGCTCACAAGCTCTTTGCTCTCTTTTCCTTTTGCTTAAAAGCTTATTCTCTTCTTTTTTTGATATGGCCACTTATGCGAAATGCACAAACCAAGATAGCAATTTTGTGTATGCGGAAACAATCTTGTGACACAAGGGATGATATGATGATACCAAGATGATACCAATATGATATGGTATGTATGCAATGGAAGGTATGGATCACTAATGTGCACAAGTAACGTTGCCGGCAATACTCAAATGGCTAGTCTCGATAGGCAAGTGACGCAAAATGGGCTAAGGGGTTAACAATGTAATGGCAAGAATGTACAATGATAGGATACCACAATACCATGATGATATAGAGGGTATCGTTCTTGCTCACGGTAAGGGTGTCAAATTGGTGAAGTGGTCGATGTCGATGACGACCTCGCGGCGATGATGAGTGGCAGTGTTCTTGATGTAGATACCAAGATGATGTAGACCCGTCCCTAAGTAGCCGAAACACCTTAGGAAATGGTAAAAAAAATGCGAACTCAAAATCTCAAGGAAAATGTCAAATGGTGGTAGCGGAATGCGTTGGTGGTTCCGAAGTTAGCAATGCGGATGTGGTGGTGGTGGCTGATGATGAAGCAACCATCCCTAAGTAGCCGAAACACCTTAGGAGACTCAAGTCACCACTCAAGCAACCACAAATGCTATATGGAACAAAAATGGGTTAGGTTGCGCAAAGCTATGGTGGTTTGGCAGATGATATGGTGGATGGCCTATGCAAAGATGCCAAAATTCCAAATGTTTGATGGAGTCAAATGATGTTGGAACCTATCTAGATGGATGGGGGATGTCAATAGCTACTCAACGTGCTAAAGAACGTCAAAATCGGACTCCGGGAGCGAAAGTTATGACCGAAATGGTGATGGTGTTGGGCTGTTTGAAGTGCGGGCACCCGGGTGGAGGTGCGGGTGCCGGGGTGGGCAGGGCAAACAGCCAGGGGTGCGGGTGCCGGGCCTCGGGTGCGGGCAGCACCCGGGGTCACGAGGTTGCACGGGGGGTCCGGTGCGGGTTTGAGGTCCGGGTGCCCGGGGTTGACGGATTTGGGCGGAAATTCGTGGGAAAGTGCAAAAAATTGGTGGATGACTGCTCTTCGTTTGTACGAAAATTTTGTAACCCGCCATGACATCATCCTCTGGATATGTGGTAACTCGCCATGACGTCATCTGTCTTTAATTCACACTTTGTCCAACATATCTCAATGGATCCTTATCTTAATGACCATCCCGAAGATCGAGGCGTCCTAGTAGCTGGATAACCATATTTTCGGCCTCCTCGTTTTTCGCGCCCACTTATCAGTCTTTCCCTTATAAATAGGCACGACTGGTCTTTCTTCATTCTCCTCCTTTCCATCGTCTTCTTCCTCTCGCGACCTTCTGCCGCTCAAGCTCCGCCGCCACCGCAGTGTGCACCGTCGTCCTCGTCCCAGGCCGCTGCATCACCCTGAACCGAACCAGAGAATGACGGCGACCCTCCACAGTAGATCTGCACCTGTAAGTTTTTGACTTCCCGCACCTTAGATCCGCATTAGGGTTTCTGCTTGTTCTTCGTGTTTTCACGGTTTCTTCATAGTTCCTCCACCGCAGCCTGTTTTGATCCAAAAGTAATATAAAACTCATGCAGTGGTTGTTTTGCTTCCACATTTGATACTAGCGGATCCCCTTTTTCTGAAAAGAAACCTCATTAGAACTCACTAACTCATATGTACTGGTTCTTTAGGTCTAGATTATTTCCTTTTTCTGAGCATCCGTTGATCCAAAATAATGATTGCAATCTGTGAAACTTGTTTGTATGACACATAGCCAAACATCTGTGTTTTGATAGATCCACCTAGCCCTGGCGGCTCTAATAACTGACTAAAATTGCAATGCTCAATAAATAACAACAACCACACATGGCGGCTTAAGTAACTTGACTGCTCGTGGCGGTTTAAATAACCTGATATAATCAGCCATATACCATTAGGCCCTTTCATAAGCCGCCATTTTGAATATGTACTGTAACACTTTCTCTCCGGCTTAAATTTGAACCGGAAATTTTACTCTTTGTTAGGCTTCCTTCTTCAGAATGCCACCCAAACCACCCACTTCATGCTATTAGGTCAAACCCATCGTCACGGATAGTACACTCGATGACTTTGTGAAGACTGGCTATTTGCCAAAGAAGGAAGTCATGTCATATCGTGCTCCTGACCCAACAGAGGAAAAGCCTCAGCCCAAAGAGGGGGAAGTCATCGTCTTCACTGACCACATGAACTAGGGCTTTTCACCACTTGGCTCAAAGTTCTTCAGAGACGTCCTGCACTTTTTTGACCTCCATCCTCAAGACATCGGACCCAACTCTGTGTCTAATATTTGCAACTTTCAAGTGTTCTGTGAGGTGTATCTTGGAGAAGAACCCAGCTTACTACTCTTTAGAGAGTTATTTTATTTGAACCGCCAGAATGAATGTGCCAATGGACCTAGTTTGGAGCTGGGCGGGGTCTCAATCCAACGACGGAGAGATGCCATTTTTCCCTATGCAAATCCACCAAGTCACCCCAAAGATTGGAACCAGACATGGTTCTATTGCCAAGACACTTCTCCGGCTGATGAGAACCCTCTGCCCGGCTTTCGCGCCCTGCGCCTCGTGTCTAATCATCCTCTTCTAGACAAGTTGTCAGCCGCTGATCGCCAGAAACTCGCCCCCACCATGGCTAAAGTCAAGGCTCTTTTGGGGAATGGTTTAAATGGTATCGATTTGGTCCGAGTTTGGCTTGCCTGGCTGATCATTCCATTGAGCTGTCGCTCTGGTTTGATGTGCACCTACACGGGTGAGAAGAATGATCCTCTGCGGCATAGTCCTAATAATTTACCTGAAGACATCATCGATGATATGACAAAATTGCTCTTGAACGAGAGCCTAGCAGATTATGGCAAGGTGGGCTTAAGCCCTTTCTGCAAAGCTAACCCGACTCTAGTGGTAAGCCGCCAAATTGAGTAACTTTACCTTCATCCTTGATGTTTTTTCTTTAATCAAAAATTTGCTGATTTTTACAGGCCGACGACGAATTTTGGAAGAAAAAGTATGATCATGAAGCTGCAAAGAGAGCCACCAGGAAAGCCCCCGCCAAGAAGAAAGGAAAGAAGATCAGCGCCTCTGACTTGCTTCGACTAGAATATACCTCTGAGTCGGAGGTAGCTCTTGACTCTCTTGGCTCCTTTTTAACCACCTTATTGACAATGATTATCATCAGGAGGACACGGGAACGAGTCATGGAGTGGATAAAGAGGTAACTATTATTTCCTCTAACACCGAGCCTTTGCCAAGACCGAAAATCCGAAGAGTAACCCGGAAAGTAAGATTTTCACATCCCTTAGCTTATCAAGATCCTCAATTTCTTTTGAAGCGACAGATTCGTGAGAGCCGGAGGCAGAATCGGACCAGCAAGGACGCGGAACTCTCCTACGTCTTACCAAATACACCAAGGAAGCGTCGAAACAAGGTCACCTCCGACTTAAATCCTATTTATCCTTTCGCGGGTCTCACTCGTCAACCACTCAACTCTTCTGACTCGAACTATCAGGACACTTCACCTTCCTCCGGTGACTCACTCCAGTCCAACATGCCGGCCTTTAAGACTGCTCCAGGGTAATGATGATTTACTTATCCTGTATTCATTTCAATTCTATATACTAGTACTGATCTTTTTGATCTTATGCAGCGGAAAAGCAAAACCAGCAAGAGCGTGAAGAAGAACAAGCCGGCCGAAAAGCCAACTATCAACGAGCCGGAACCCAGACGGCCACGCTGATGCCTCTATTGCTGAGGCGCCGCTTGAACCGGCTCATGACAGGCCAACGTCGATTGCTAACCCGCCTGCCGATCAAGCCGCTGACAGCTCTGAAAACCCTAAAGTCTCTAGCCCGGCCAAGGCAGATGACCCACAAAATGCTGATGTGGAAATTACCAAGACCGGCTATACTGTGCCGGGTAGACCTACTGTGCTAGCCAAGTGTCCTGCCAAGGAGGAGCACCTGGAATGCCGTAAGGTCAGATTTGACATTCCTGATTATACTCACATGAGCATTGGGGAAGTTTTTTTTGGCTATCTTAGCCAAGTGCACAGCAGCCGATGATCTCGAAGTTGATATGGTGAAGCAAATGCACCAGAAATTTGAGGTACAAACTCTTCCCTTCACTGAATTATCCTTACTATGGCAGCCCCCAAGTCTATTGCTTATGATGAATATGCTGTAGACATAGAACAAATGTATAAGCATTAGTAATATCCTTTGGTCAAACCTGTAAAAATCTAGCTTAATACGTAGTCCCCAAGGGCCGGTTTAATCAAAATGAATGAGCCGGTCCTTCACATGCTTGTGTAGAATATAGTACTTATGTAGATTTAACAGCAATATGCATTAGCCCGCAAGTGCCAAGTACTCTTGCTTGCAAAGTGCTTGGGACTTACTCTCATGAACCACCACTTAGATAGAATCCTTCGGTAGACATTAGCCCCCAAGTGCCAAGTGTTGTTGCTTGCAAAAGGCTTGGGACTTAATATTGTATGCTATTATTGATGACTTTGACCCGGTATTTGTACAGGCCACCACTACTCAACTTTAATCAGAACTGCCTGAATTGAAGAACCGTCTGGAGGCACAGGAGACTGAAACCCAAAGAGCAAATTCCAAATTTGAATTCAGTGTGTCTGAACAAGAGAAACTGAAAATAGATATTGAAGTGGAGACAAAGGCCTGGGCTGAGTAAAAGATCGCCTTGACCCATCGAGCTGAGAAAACAGAGAAGGCTCTTGATGAGGTGGCCACTGAATTGTTTGGCTTAAAACGCCATGTATCTCAGATGGTCTCAGCAATATTTGGTAAGTCGCTCTGCAAGTGTCCAATATTGAATCTTTCTAGTGATCATATGAATTGTCATTTACTCACCTGATATTGTTATGAAGGCCCTAGGAGCACAAATTTCAATCAGGACATGCTGGTGAAGCTGAAGGCGGTTTACACACTCGTGGAACAACTTTACACTGGATCTCAGTGTGCCTTAGCCACAGTTGCCCTATCAAACAAAGTCACCACACTCCTGGTGGATGTGCTAAAGAAGCTTTCTGTGCAGCCCTAGTGATTCAATGAATTAAGGCGATCATCTGCGAGAGTCAGAGCCGTGGCTGCCTTAAGCTGGGCCAAAGCTTGGCTACCGGAATTACACCCCGCTGACATCGCCATTGGGTAGCCAAGCCTTAAGGAGGACGACACTTCATTTAAACAGGAGGACTTCGCCGCTTGTGTGAAGGAAATACGCCATGTGGCCACCCTGTTTGCTGATGAGGCGGATCTCACCAGGTACCAGCCTGGTTATGACGCGGAAAATCGGAGGATGCCGACGCTGCATTATAAAGTGGCAAGCCTGATCCCACCAATCCGTAAGCATACCTTAGCCCCTGAAGTTGACCCGGACGGACTAATTGATGATGAAGCTGAATATGAAGCTTTGAATGGCATTGATTGGTCATCATCAACCTTCCAGGACAGGGAAGAGGACGAAGGAGCAGAGAGGGTTGATCCGGAAGCTTCAGGTCAACAAGAGAATTGATCCGCCGTGCGGCTCATATTTATAGCCTGCTGAAAAACAATTTAATCATTTGGACTCGGGGAGTCATGTAATAGGGTATAAATGACTTTGCTTTGTCGTGCCATCGTGCATGTTTTGGTGCTCAACACTGTTAAGCCGCCGTCTTATATTCGCCCCTTTTTATACTTATCATATGTTTTCCTTATGCATAAGAAAGTCTTTGAACTATCCTGCACACAGAAATAGATCACAAGAAACCCTTGGCGGTTTATCGCAATGCGGGTCATAATCTCTTACATATAACCACTACTATGGAAAAAAGAGTCCCAGATAAGCCTGTTATGAATTATAGCTTTGAAACACAACTATAATATCATACCTGTGATTTTGAATTTGCACTGCTGGTTTATGTGACCTAAACAGTAAGGGTGATAACCCAATCCTTAGAGGCCAACACTTCCAACTGTATGATGATTGTCATATGCTGGCGACTTATCGTCCATAGCCAAGCCGGGTTAAATTTAAACCACACTTATACTTAGATCTGAACAAAAAAGTCTCAAACAAAACCAAAGATTGTTTTCAAAAAACTTAATCCAAAAAGAAAGCAAAATCAAGGCTTCTGATTCCAATACGATCAATAAACCAGACCAAATGGGTTAAGCTAGGATTCGAATATGATCATGTAGCCCCCAGTGGTTTTGGCGTTGCACCGATCAAGAGGTTACCGACAACTATGTTCTCTTTGGTTCGAATACGACCTATGTTTGAACAGGAAGCCCCCAAATGACCTGGAGAGTTTTTTAACGACTCTGATTTGAATACGATCAAAGTCGGGCCCAAAAAGGGGTTAAGCTATGATTCAAATACGATCAAGAAGCCCCCTACTGAGTTTGGCATTGTGCCGATCAAGAGGGTACCGAAAGCTATGTTCTCTTTGGTTCAAATACGACCTATGTTTGAACAGGAAGCCCCCTAGTGATCATGAGGTTTAACGGCTAGATTCGAATATGATCATGAGCCAGACCAAGAGGGTTAAGCTAGATTCGAATACAATCAGCCCCCAATTGGTCGTTGGAATTATGATGATGAAAACATATGATCATTGAGGATGAAAAGGACAGAGGTCCTGCTTTATTACTTATCATAATATATACATCGTCAAAATATGTACATCATGAGAGCCGGTGGCTCAAGTGTAGTAAGGCCGAAGATGAGCGATATTCCAGGGCTGCCGGGTCTCCTCCTCCGACTTACGTGAGTCTTTGTGCTCTCGAACATCGATAAGGTAGTATGACCCGTTGTTCAAGTTATTGCTGACCACAAAGGGCCCTTCCCAAGGTGGGGATAACTTGTGTGCATCAGTTTGATTTTGGATGAGCCGGAGCACCAAGTCACCTTCCTGAAAGGTTCTGGACTTAACCCGGTGACTGCAATAACGGCGCAGGTCCTGTTGGTAAATCACCGAGCGGGCTGCTGCCAAGTTACGCTTTTCATCTAACAGGTCAAGTGCATCCTGACAGGCTTGCTCGTTATTAGCTTCAACGTAAGCTTCCACGCGGGGCGAGTCATGACGGATGTCACTTGGTAGAACTGCCTCTGCTCCGTAAACCATGAAGAAAGGCGTGTAACCATAGACCTGTTGGGGGTAGTATTGATGCTCCATATCAAAGAAGGTAACACCTCCACCCAAAAACCCGGCGTCCGTTGCAAAGGAACCATGAGCCGGGGCTTGATGCCTCTCAAGATTTCCTGATTGGCTCTTTCTTCTTGACCATTGGATTGGGGTGACCTACTGATGAAACATCAAGCCGGATATCCTCACGTTGACACAACTCCTCCATGGCACCCTTGGACAGATTAGTACCATTGTCAGTTATAATGTTGTGTGGAAAGCCAAAATGAAAGATCACCTTTTTCATGAATTGAACAGCTATGGCTGCGTCACACTTACTAACTGGCTCTGCCTCAACCTACTTTGTGAATTTGTCAACCGCCATCAAGAGGTGGGTCTTTTTATCTTTGGACCTTTCAAAAGGCCCAACCATGTCGAGTCCCCAAACTGCAAACGGCCAAGTAATTGGAATCATCCTCAATTCTTGAGCTGGCACGTGAGCCCGCGATACGTCCATTTTGCATCATGCTTTTATATAGATATTTATTGCATTATGGTCTGTTATTACACGTTATATCACAATACTTATGCCTTTTCTCTGTTATTTTACAAGGTTTACATGAAGAGGGAGAATGCCGGCAACTGGGATTTTGGGCTGGAAAAGGAGCAAATATTGGAGACCTATTCTGCACAGCTCCATAAGTCCTGAAACTCCACGAAAGTCATTTTTGGAATTAATAATAAATATTGAGCGGAAGAAGTACCAGAGGGGGCCCACACCCTGGCCACGAGGGTGGGGGGCGCACCCCTGCCTCGTGGGCCCCCTGGCAGCCCTCTGATGACCATCTTCTGCTATATGAAGGCTTTTACCTGGAAAAAATCATAAGCAAGCTTACGGGACGAAACTCCGCCGCCACGAGGCGGAACCTTGGCGGAACCAATCTAGGGCTCTGGCAGAGCTGTTTTGTCGGAAACTTCCCTCTGGGAGGGGAAAATCATCACCATCGTCATCACCAACGATCCTCTCATCAGGAGGGTGTCAATCTCCATCAACATCTTCACCAGCACCATCTCCTCTCAAACCCTAGTTCATCTCTTGTATCCAATCTTTGTACCAAAACCTCGGATTGGTAATTGTGGGTTGCTAGTAGTGTTGATTACTCCTTGTAAGATGCTAGTTGGTTTATTTGGTGGAAGATCGTATGCTTAGATCCTTAATGCATATTATACCCCTCTGATTATGAACATGAATATGCTTTGTGAGTAGTTACGTTTGTTCCTGAGGACATGGGAGAAGTCTTGCTATTAGTAGTCATGTGAATTTGGTATTAGTTCGATATTTTGATGAGATGTATGTTGTCTCTCCTCTAGTGGTGTTATGTGAACGTCGACTACATGACACTTCACAATTATTTGGACCTATAGGAAGGCAGTGGGAATTAATAAGTAGATGATGGGTTGCTAGAGTGACAGAAGCTTAAACCCTAGTTTATGTGTTGCTTCATAAGGGGCTGATTTGGATCCACTTGTTTGATGTTATGGTTAGGTTTACCTTAATACTTCTTTTGTAGTTGCGGATGCTTGTAATAGGGGTTAATCATAAGTGGGATACTCGTCCAAGAAATGGCAGTACCCAAGCACCGGTCCACCCACATATCAAATTATCAAAGTAACGAACGCGAATCATATGAGCGTGATGAAAACTAGCTGGACGATAATTCCTATGTGTCCCCGGGAGCACTTTTCTCTATATAAGAACTTGTCCATGCTTGTCCTTTGCTACAAAAAGGATTGGGGTAGCTTGCTGCACTTTATTTACTTTCATTGCTTCTTACCCGTTACAAATTATCTTATCACAAAACTATCCGTTACCGACAATTTCAGTGCTTGCAGAGAATACCTTACTGAAAACCACTTGTCATTTCCTTCTGCTCATCGTTGGGTTTGTCACTCTTAATTATCGAAAGGACTATGATTGATCCCCTACACTTGTGGGTCATCAAGACTCTTTTCTGGTGCCGTTGCCGGGGAGTGAAGCTCCTTTGGTAAGGAAAAATTTATATAGTGTGCTGAAATTTACTGTCACTTGTTACTATGGAAACTAATCCTTTGAGGGGCTTGTTCGGGGTATCTTCACCCCGGCCAGTAGAGCAAAGAGTTTCTCCTCAACCTACTGAACCTACTGAAAATGTTTACTTTGAAATTCCTTCGGGTATGGTAGAGAAACTGCTAGCTAATCCCTTTACAGGAGATGGAACATTCCATCCCGATTTACACCTAATCTATGTGGATGAAGTTTGTGGATTATTTGAGCTTACAGGTATGCCCGATGATGTTCTCAAGAAGAAGGTTTTCCCTTTATCTTTGAAGGGAGATGCATTGACATGGTTTAGGCTATGTGATGATATGGGATCATGGGACTACAAACGATTGAAATTGGAATTTCACCAGAAGTATTATCCTATGCATCTTGTTCATCGGGATCGTAATTATATATATAATTTTTGGCCTCGCGAAGGAGAAAGCATCGCTCAAGCTTGGGGGAGGCTTAAGTCAATGTTATATTCATTCCCCAATCATGAGCTCTCAAGAGAAATGATTATTCAAAAAAATTATGCTCCGCTTTCTCTCAACAAACGCTCCATGCTTGATACTTCTTGTGCTGGTTCTTTTATGATGAAGACTATTGAATTCAAATGGGATTTATTGGAAAGAATTAAATGCAACTCTGAAGATTGGGATATCGACGAAGGTAAGGAGTCAGGTATAACACCTAAGTTTGATTGTGTTAAATCTTTTATGGATACCGATGCTTTTCGTGGATTTAGCACTAAATACGGACTTGACTCTGAGATAGTAGCTTCTTTCTATGAATCATTTTCTACTCATATTGACCTCCCTAAGGAGAAGTGGTTTAAATATAATCCTCCCATTGAAGTAAAAGTAGTTCCACCTATTAAAGTTGAAGAAAAGACTATCACTTATAATGATCCCATTGTTCCTACTACTTATATTGCGAAACCACCTTTCCCTGTTAGGATAAAGGATCATGCTAAAGCTTCAACTGTGGTTCGTAAGAGTAATACTAGAACATATACACCACCTGAGCAAACTAAAGTTGAACCTAGTATTGGTATGGTTAAAGATCTCTTGGCTGATAATATTGATGGGAATGTTATTTACTTCTGTGATGAAGCTGCTAGAATTGCTAGACCGGACAATAAACATAAACATAGATCTTATGGAAAAGAAAGATGCTAAACCTAGACTTATTAGATGGGTTCCGCTACTACAAGAATTTAATTTTCATATTATTGATAGAAAGGGAGCTGAGAACCCCGTTGCAGACAACTTGTCCAGGTTAGAGAATGTTCTTGATGACCGACTACCTATTGATGATAGCTTTCCTGATGAACAATTAGCTGTCATAAACACTTCTCGTACTGCTCCATGGTATGCTAATTATGCTAATTACATTGTTGCTAAATTCATACCACCTAGTTTCACATACCAGCAAAAGAAAAAGGTTTTCTATGATTTAAGACAATACTTCTGGGATGACCCACACCTTTATAAAGAAGGAGTAGATGGTGTTATTAGACTTTGTGTACCTGAGCATGAACAGGAACAGATCCTACGCAAGTGTCACTCCGAGGCATATGGAGGACACCACGCTGGAGATAGAACTGCACATAAGGTATTGCAATCCGGTTTTTATTGGCCTACTCTCTTCAAAGATGCCCATAAGTTTGTCTTGTCAAAGAATTGGTAATATTAGTAGACGTCAAGAAATGCCTATGAATTATTCTCTTGTTATTGAACCATTTGATGTTTGGGGCTTTGATTATACGGGACCATTTCCTTCCTCTAATGGACATAGACATATTTTAGTTGCTGTTGATTACGTTACTAAGTGGGTAGAAGCTATTCCAACTAGTAGTGCTAATCATAACACCTCTATTAAGATGCTTAAACAAGTTATTTTCCCGAGGTTTGGAGTCCCTAGATACTTAATGACTAATGGTGTTTCACATTTTATTCATGGTGCTTTCCGTAAAATGCTTGCTAAGTATGATGTTAATCATAGAATTGCATCTCCTTATCACCCACAGTCTAGTGGCCAAGTAGAACTGAGTAACAGAGACCTTAAATTAATTTTGCAAAAGACTGTTAATAGATCTAGAAAGAATTGGTCCAAGAAACTTGATGATGCATTATGGGCTTATAGAACTGCATATTAGAATCCTATGGGTATGTCTCCATATAAAATGGTTTATGGAAAAGTATGTCACTTACCTCTCGAACTAGAACATAAGGCATATTGGGCATTAAAGAGCTTAATTATGATTTCAAACTTGCCGGTGAGAAGAGGTTATCTGACATTAGCTCACTTGATGAATGGAGAAACCAGGCTTATGAGAATGCCAAATTGTTGAAGGAAAAAGTTAAAAGATGGCATGACAAAAGGATACAAAAGCGTGAGTTTAATGTAGGTGATTATGTGTTGCTATACAACTCTCATTTAAGATTTTTTGCAGGAAAACTTCACTCTAAATGGGAAGGCCATTACGTTATCGAGGAATTCTATCATTCTGGTGTCATAAAAATCAACAACTTCGAAGGCACAAATCCGAAGGTGGTGAACGGTGAAAGAATCAAACATTATATCTCAGGTAATCCTATAAATGTTGAAACTAATGTTATTGAAACCGTAACCCCGGAGGAATACATAAGAGACACTTTCCAGAACATTTCAGATTCCGCAAAGCTATAGGTATGTGGTACGGTAAGTGAACCGACTCCCGAGGCAATTTTCTCCGTTTTGGAATATTTAAAAAAATAGGAAAATAAGTAGTCCGGGAAGGACACGAGGCATCCATGAGGGTGGAGGGCGCGCCCTCCCCCCTGGGCGTGCCCCCTGCCTCGTGGGCACCTCGTGTGCTCATCGGACTCCGCTTTCTTGCACGATACTTCTTTTGGTCGGTAAAAATTCATTATATAATCTCCCGAAGGTTTTGACCACCGTATCATGCAAATATCCTCTGTCTTTGTTTCGAGCTATTTTTTTGATAGATCTAGATCACCATGACGTCTTCAAGCGGCCCCAAGGACAAGTTTTCGAGAAGGTCATCAACCCCTACCTCGTGGAGGAGCTGCATCACCCTGAAACCATTGAGATGCGTGAGGGGTGCTGCACATCCGCGATGTTGAGGGACCAAGGAGGACCGGAAGTGTGGAGACAAGACTAGAGTAATGGAACAACAAGTTTTCAAGTGCCAAGGGATGGTGGAATGCGGACTCAACGCCAACCAAATGATGATCGCGGAGTTCACCTACAACCACAAGCTAGATGCCAAGAACATTGGGGAGGCCATCTTTAAGCGTCATGTGAAAATCGAGCACCTCCAAGCCCAGATCTATGACCTGCAAAACCAAAACTGTGAGTATGAATATAGATTCAAGAGGATGAGTTTAGCTACAGATTTGAGGATCCCGGAGACTGGATCATCCTTCTATGATGGTGAGCTATGCCCTGGAAGACGGACGACAAGCCTACATCAACAACAACTCCACCTTCTTCACCAGCAAAAGAGACATAATCACATGGGTATGGGCACTCCCCTTGGCAACTACCAAGCTTGGGGGAGGTGCCCCGGTATCGTATCACCATCACACTCCTATCTTTATCGTTTTTCTTAGTTCGATCCTTTTGGTAATATCTTGATCTAGTAGAATAAAGTTTTGGTATGAATTAGTTTTGAGTTTTGCTTTATGATCCCTCTATGTAATCGAGTCCGTGAGCTATATATAATAAAGATTAGCGTTGAGTCAAGGGCTTTGCTATCTTGCTATGATCTTGAGGAAGAAAAAGAACAAAAAGAAATTAAGAGATCATATTGATCTTATGGAGAGTAATGACTTCACATATAAAGAGTATGATGCATAAAAGTTGTTGAGAGTTGGCAAACATAGTTTTGGTCATTGTTGCAATTAATAGGAAGTAATAATGGAAAAGAGGTTTTCACATACAAATATACTATCTTGGACATCTTTTATGATTGTGAGCACTCATTAAAATATGACATGCTAAAGAGTTGATGTTGGACAAGGAAGACAACGTAATGGGTTATGTTTTCTCATATCTCAATTAAAGTATATTGTCATGGATCACCCAACATGTTGAGCTTGCCTTTACCTCTCATGCTAGCCAAATTCCTTGCACTAAGTAGAGATACTACTTGCGCTTCCAAATATCCTTAAACCCACTTTTGCGATGAGAGTCCACCATATCTACCTATGGATTGAGTAAGATCCTTCAAGTAAGTTGTCATGTTGCAAGCAATAAAAATTGCTCTCTAAATATGTATGACTTATTAGTGTGGAGAAAATAAGCTTTATACGATCTTGTGATATGGAAGTAATAAAAGCGACGGACTGCATAATAAAGGTTCATAACACAAGTGGCAATATAAAGTGACGTTCTTTTGCATTAAGATTTCGTGCATCCAACCATAAAAGCACATGACAACCTCTGCTGCCCTCTGCGAAGGGCCTATCTTTCACTTTCTGTCTTATACAAGAGTTAGGGTGATCTTCACCTTTTCTTTTTATATTTTATCCTTTGGCAAGCACCTCGTGTTGCAAAGATCCTATATATATATATATATATATATATATATATATATATATATATATATATATATATATATATATATATATATATATATATATATATATCCAATTGGATGTAAGTTGGCATGAACTATTATTGTTGACATTACCCTTGAGGTAAAAGGTTGGGACGCAACACTATAAGCCCCTATCTTTCTCTGTGTCTGATTAATACTCCATAACCAGAAGTATTGCGTGAGTGTTAGCAATTGTGAATGACTAAATGATAGTTGAGTATGTGGACTTGCTGAAAAGCTCTTATATTGACTCTTTCCGATGTTATGATAAATTGCAATTGCTTCAATGACCGAGATTATAGTTTGTTAGTTCTTAATGAAGTTTTGAATCATACTTGACATTTTGGATAGATTGTTACTTGAGCATAAGAAATCATATGACAATATATATATGACTATATATATGACTATATATATGTTGCTGTTATAAGAGTGATCATGATGCCCTCATGTCTGTATTTTATTTTATCTACACCTCTATCTCTAAACATGTGGACATATTTTTCGATATCGGCTTCCGCTTGAGGACAAGCGAGGTCTAAGCTTGGGGGACTTGATACGTCCGTTTTGCATCATGCTTTTATATCGATATTTTTTGCATTATGGGATGTTATTACATGTTATTTCACAATACTTATGCCTATTCTCTCTTATTTTACAAGGTTTACATGAAGAGGGAGAATGGCGGCAGCTGGGATTCTGGGCTGGAAAAGGAGCAAATATTGGAGACGTATTCTGCACAGCTCCAAAAGTCCTGAAACTCCACGAAATTCATTTTTGGAATTAATAATAAATATTGAGCGGAAGAAGTACCAGAGGGGGCCCACACCCTGGCCACGAGGGTGGGGGCATGCCCTACCCCCTGGGCGCGCCCCCTGCCTCGTGGGCCCCCTGGCAGCCCTCCGATGACCATCTTCTGCTATATGAAGGTTTTTACCCTGGAAAGAATCATATGCAAGCTTACGGGACGAAACTCCGGCGCCACGAGGCGGAACCTTGGCGGAACCAATCTAGGGCTCTGGTGGAGCTGTTCTGCCGAGGAAACTTCCCTCGACGAGGGTGAAATCATCACCGTCGTCATCACCAACGATCCTCTCATCGGGAGGGGGTCAATCTCCGTCAACATCTTAACCAACACCATCTCCTCTCAAACCCTAGTTCATCAATTGTATCCAATCTTTGTACCAAAACCTCATATTGGTACCTGTGGGTTGCTAATAGTGTTGATTACTCCTTGTAGTTGATACTAGTCGGTTTATTTGGTGGAAGATCATATGTTCAGATCCTTAATGCATATTAATACCCCTTTGATTATGAACATGAATATGCTTTGTGAGTAGTTATGTTTGTTCCTGAGGACATCGGAGAAGTCTTGCTATTAGTAGTCATGTGAATTTGGTATTCGTTCGATATTTTGATGAGATGTATGTTGTCTCTCCTCTAGTGGTGTTATGTGAACATCGACTACATGACACTTCACCATTATTTGGGCCTAGAGGAAGGCATTGGGAAGTAATAAGTAGATGATGGGTTGCTAGAGTGACAGAAGCTTAAACCCTAGTTTATGCGTTGCTTCATAAGGGGCTGATTTGGATCCACTTGTTTCATGCTATGGTTAGGTTTACCTTAATACTTCTTTTGTAGTTGCGGATGCTTGCAATAGGAGTTAATCATAAGTGGGATACTCGTCCAAGAAAGGGCAGTACCCAAGCACCGGTGCACCCACATATCAAATTATCAAAGTAACGAACGCGAATCATATGAGCGTGATGAAAACTAGCTTGACGATAATTCCCATGTGTCCTCGGGAGCGCTTTTCTCTATATAAGAACTTGTCCAGGCTTGTCCTTTGCTACAAAAAGGATTGGGCCACCTTGATGCACTTTATTTACTTTCATTGCTTGTTACCCGTTACAAATTATCTTATCACAAAACTATCTGTTACCCATATTTTCAGTGCTTGCAGAGAATACCTTACTGAAAACCGCTTGTCATTTCCTTCTGCTCCTCGTTGGGTTCGACACTCTTTCTTATCGAAAGGACTACGATAGATCCCCTACACTTGTGGGTCATCAGCCCATCGTGAGAATTTTTGACAACCATCACATTTACTGACCAGATCCTTTGCATCAGCATGAGCCGTCAGCCAATAAAATCCATGACGAAAAGCTTTGTCCACAAGGGACTTTGAACCGGCATGATGGCCACAATCTCCTTCATGAATCTCACGAAGAATTTCTTGACCTTCCTCAGGAGAGACACAACACTGAAACGCCCTAGTGACACTGCGATGATGCAACTCGCCATTAGCGATTGTCATTGACTTAGACCGCCGGGTTATCTACCTAGCCAAGGTTTCATCCTCAGGCAACTCGCCCCGGGTCATGTAAGCCAAATATGGCACTGTCCAATCTAGGATGACATGAAGAGCCGCCACCAATTGTGCTTCCGGGTCAGGAACAGCCAAGTCTTCCTCTATTGGCAACATGACAGAAGGGTTATGGAGAATATCCAAAAAAGTGTTAGGTGGCCCCCGCTTACGCTGAGACCCCAGTGGGCTTAAAGCATTAGCTGCCTCATTATTTTTGCGATCAATGTGATCCACTTGATAACCCTTGAAGTGTCCAGCAATGGCATCAACTTCACGGCGATAATCCGCCATGAGGGGATCCTTGGAATCGCACTTGCTCGAGACTTGTTGAGCCACCAAATCTGAGTCGCCAAAGCATATTACTCGGCTTAAGCTCATCTCCTTAGCCATCCGAAGACCATGGAGCAAGGCCTCATACTTAGCTGCATTGTTAGTATAACGAAACATCAACCTTAGCACAAAACAAAATTTGTCCCGTCGAGGGGAAGCTAAAATAACTCCGGCCCCCAAGCCCTCCAATTGACTGGACCCATCAAAGTGAATTGTCCAATATGTGTTGTCCGGTTTCTCTTCAGGCATCTGCAGCTCTATCCAATCATTGATGAAATCAACAGCGTATCCCTTGAGCCCTTCAAAGCTGCCCTTCAAGAACTCAAATCCACCGTGCACTGGCCCCATGGTGGGCGCCAACTGTCGTGGAATTGTCACGACAGATGTCCTATTGAAAGGACTTAGTCGTGGAGCCATCACAACTAGGAAGCTTAAAGGGGTTAAAAAGGGACAAAGGACATGGGAGTTTATACTGGTTTGGCCCCTTGCGGTGAAGGTAATGGCTTAATCCTGTTTGAGGTGGGATTGCTTATGTCTTGATCACCCGGGAGCGAATCCGCTTGACCTAGTTCTCGATCGGATGTTACTTGTCCTGAACCGCTACCGGGTCGTCCCTTTATATACAGAGGTCGACGCCCAGTGGCTCACAGAGTCCCGGCTGGCTCATAAACAGTGTCCAGATCAGTCTCTCTCTATTCCTAACTTACAATACAAGTTATATACATATGGCAGTTTATCTCTACGGGACTTAAGTCGCCTTTGGGATTTGGGCCCTTAACTGAAGCGCCATCTTCAAGCATCGTCTTGGGCTTCATGAATCGTCATAGGTATAACCCGACCCCTCCTGGGCGGGTCATACCTAATAGTTATATACCCAACAATTTTGTATGGCCAACTTGATCTATTTATTTTGCAATGGGAAGAGGTGCTTTGTGATGGGTTCGATTTACGGTGCTTGATCCCAGTGACAGAATGGCAAACGACACATATGTATCATTGCTATTAAGGATAACAAGATGGGTTCTATTTCTTCATAAATAGATCTTGTCTACATCCTGTCATCGTTCTTATTGCATTACTCCATTTTTTCCTTGAACTTAATACACTATATGCACGCTGGATAATGGTCGATGTGTGGAGTAATAGTAGTAGATGTAGGAAGGAGTCGGTCTACTAATCTTGGACGTGATGCCTATATAATGATCATTGCCTGGATATCGTCATGATTATTTGAAGTTCTATCAATTGCCCAACATTAATTGTTTTCCCACTGTTTGCTATTTTTCTCGGGAGAAGCCACTAGCGAAACCTATGGCCCCCAGGTCTCTTCTTTATCATATTTGCCTTTGCAATCTATTTTTATTTGCTTTTATTTTCAGATCTATTAAACCAAAAATACAAAAAATACTTTGCTGCAATTTATTTCATTTGCGATCTATTTATCCAATCTATTACAACTTTATCCCGTCTTCGTGCCAATTTATGGCGCCGTTACCCGAAAGGGATTGACAACCCCTTTAACACGTCGGGTTGCGAGTATTTGTTATTTGTGTGCAGGAGCTGTTTATGTTGTGTTGCGTGGTTCTCCTACTGGTTCGATAACCTTGGTATCATCACTGAGGGAAATACCTACCATTGTTGTGCTGCATCATCCCTTCCTCTTTGGGGAAATACCGACGTAGTTCAGGTAAACATCAAAAGGAATTTCCGGCATCGTTGCCGGGGAGACATCATCAACATCAACCAGGTTCCTAATCACAAATCTCATCTCCTTGCAATTTACATTATTTGCCATTTGCCTCTCGTTTTCCTCTCCCCCACTTCACAAAAATTTGCCGTTTTATTCGTCCTCTTTTTGGTTCGCCGTTTTCTCGTCAGATCTGTTTTTGAGTGCAATCTTGTTGTGTAGTCATCATGACTCAAGAGAACACCAAGTTGTCTGATTTCTCAAATACTAACAACAATTATTTTATTAGCACTCCGATTGCTCCTCGCGCCACTAGTGCGGAGTCTTGTGACATTAATACTGCTTTGCTGAATCTTGTTATGAAAGATTAATTTTCCGGTAATCCTAATGAGGATGCCGCATCCCATCTTAACACATTCGTGGAATTATGCGATATGCAAAAGAAAAAGATGTGGACAATGATGTTGTGAAGTTGAAATTATTTCCATTTTCTTTGTGAGATCGTGCAAAAATTTGGTTTTCTTCTTTCCCTCACAATAGTATTGATTCTTGGAATAAGTGCAAGAATGCTTTTATTACTAAGTATTTTCCGCACGAAAAAATCATTTCCCTTAGAACCAGATCATGAATTACAAGAAACTTGAACATGAGCATGTTGCACAATCTTGGGAAAGGATGAAATTGATGCTAAGGAATTGCCCAACTCATGGGTTAAATCTTCGGATGATCATACACAAATTTTATGCGGGGTTGAATTTTGTTTCTTGTAATCTTTTAGATTCCGCCGCGGGGGGGGGGGGGGTACTTTTATGGAAATTACTTTGGGTCAAGCTACTAAATTGTTAGACAATATGTAGCGACCACGATCCCAATGGACCGAAGTTTCTATGCTTAAGTGTCATCATGGATTGGTATGCTGACACACATAGTACTCGAGGAATTATAATAGAGTTCAGTCACACACTTATTGCACCGAGTCCTCATAAAGAGTATCTGTTACACAAATAATATGGCTGAAGGCCATCTAAACTAAGTAACCACAGAAGCTTCGAAGATAAATGAGTCCATCAACTCAACGACATAGCTGAGTGCATGACAACGACCTAGCGCACCTTATTGTTTGCCGGTAAAGTCTGCAACATGAGACATTGCAGCCGTGTAGGTCAACACATGGAATAAGCTGGCAAAGTTACACTATAGAGCAAATGAATGCAAGAAAATATATCCACATGCATATTTGGCTGGTGGAGGCTCTAACTTTAACATTTTGCATAAAGCTAATTTTTCCCTAAAACAAAGGAATAAATTTTATTTACTACAAATTTATACCAATATTTGAGAAGGTTCCTCCAACTCAAATCCCAACATTAATCAAGTATCACCATTAAACCCAATTCATTAATTAAAGAATGATGAGATCAACAATAATATCCACTTCTAGATACTCAAGATGTCCATAACCGGGGACACGGCTAACCGTGATTAGTTTATACACTTTGTAGAGGTTGCGCACTTTTCCCCACAAGACTCGACCGCATCCATGATCGGAAGATCGAGACATAGTCTTTCTGAAGCATTAACTTTCTACTCTGGGTAGACCGGTACACCTACTTTCCCCTACATCTGCTAGTCCACCTCTTCAAGAGATCACACAAAATACTCAACTATGCCAAAGCCCGTAATGGCTTGTGGTTGCACACGAAAGTTTCTAGGCATGAAGTATCATATGATCCCTTTGACCCTGGGTGGTGAACCGAGAAAAAATCACACGGGTACTCCGGGATTTCCCAATGGGCAAGCACTAGTTTCTCCAGGTGCCCCAACCAATCCACCCTGGTGTGTATTAAAGTTGCCACCTTAATGTTGTCCAAAATTATTATCTCTGACAACTTCCATGTACATCACGATCCAAATCCCCATCTATGAGCATCGCTAAGCAATAATTGAGCATAACGTATATTCCTAGGGTTATGAAAGGTAGTCGGTTCCTACCTCAAGCACTACAACCAAACCACATGTTCCCAATCCTACTCATGCAAATATTTGAGGGCAATACTAATGCATAGTAAAACCTGGGTATAGAAAAGTATGATGAAAGTGTAACTTGCCTTGTTGATGATCGGAAAACTCTAGAGATTCGTAGTAAAAAGCTTCGCACTCCGGAAAATCTAGCGTAGACAAATAATAGCATACATAAGCAATCAAGCAAACCATGCAAAGAGAAATCGAGAAAAGATCCAAATAAAACTTGAAGCAAGCAAATAACTAATCTAAACAGAAAAAAATTCTAACAACATTATATTTATTTGCATTAGATCTTAATAGTAGGTACATGTGGTTAGCTATGATTTGCAAAAAGAAACAACTCAAATGGAGCTACGAAACTCAAGATACAAACAAAACAAGATCAAATACTAATCTGAACTAAACTCAAATTTTCAATCGTCAAAAATCATGTTCAAGTTGGTTTACTGGATAGAGGGGATTGTTCTGAAGATTCAGGCGTTGGTTTCATCTAATTTGGACAAAGAGCTAAAAGTTACGTAGTTTGAAAATCAGGGGCTAATCTGCGATAAAACTATTCACGGATAGATCCCTAGCCGAAAATTAAACTAAAAAGAAAAATCTATCAGATGAATGTCCACTAACAGAGACTAACGAACGAATTCATTTGTTAATAGATCTAAACAGGTGAACGTTCGCTAATTAAGCGAACCAGAAAACCGATCTGATCTAAAAACAAAAAAAATTGAGGGAAAAACCGATCGGTTTTTACCGGTCTTTGACGGCGGCGGCTCGGGTCAACGGCGGTGGGATTCGGCGGGGCGGCGACTCCGGCAAGGCGGCTCTCCGGTGGAGGTGCTTGTGGGCGAGGCGGCGAGGCGACGGCGGCAGTGGCAACGCTCGGCAGTAGCGAGAACGGCGGCAGGTGGCGGGGCTCGGCGAAGGCGGCGGCTGCGCGGGCTCGGGCGGCGGCGTGGGACGAGGTGACGATGTGGTGGGGCTCCGGCTTATAAAGAGGGGGCTAGGGGTGGCCGACTTGGAGGAGGTGGCCACGCGGAACGGGAGTCCAGGTCGGGTTCCCCGGCGAGCGGCGGCGGCTTCACTCGGGATTCTGTCCCGAGCCGGCGGCGGAGGCGATGGCGCAGCTGGTCCGGCCCACTCGAAACCCTTTTTTTAAAACAATTTTCCAGAGACTAAAACACTCAAAATAAATATAAATATAATCCTAAAAATTCCATAAAAATTCATGTAGCTAAATGGCCTTATTAGTGACCTCGTGAACATTTTTCTGGGCTTAAATGCCTAAACTAAAAACAAACATTACAGCTCTAATTACTCAGCTAATTAATAAATAAACTAGCGAATAAAATCAAATAAAATCTAAAAAAATTCATAATTCAATTTCCAATATTTTTCTACTAAATTGAAGAAGTCATATTATCTGCTCTCATTATTTTTAAAATATTTGGGAAAAGAATTTTGAAAAAGAATTTGACCCAATTATCAAATTTTGATATATCAAAATTGGATTTTTTGTGAAACCTCCAACTCTTTGAAATTGGTCCTTGAGTTGCTTAAGGCCTCTTGGATCAAAATGCAAGCAAAACTAAACAACAAAATGCAATATAACATGGATGCATATGAAAGATCTATGTAGAACATCCAAATTGAAATTTGGGATGTTACACAATATTATGTTCAATTACTCACAATGGCATACCGAAAGAGCGCCTACTAGTAAAAAAGTCAATTCGGTAGAAGAAATGAATTCTTTGAGTGAAAAAGTTGATGCTCTTATGAAGTTAGTTGCTAATAAAAGTGCTCATATTGATTTTAATGACGTGCCTTTGTCTACTTTGATTGAGAAAAATAGTGACCCCATAGTTGTGAATTTTATCTCGCGAAACAGTTTTAATAACAATGCTTATAGAGGGAATTTTAATCCTAGGCCTTTTCCTAGTAATTCCTCTAATATTTATGGTAATTCCAATGGTAATCCTTCTTATAATAATAATAGAAACACCTCTCATCTTGAGAATAATATTAAAGAATTTATCAATGCTCAAAAAGTTTTCAATGCTACGATAGAGGAAAAGCTGAATAAAGTTAATGATATGTCTAGAAGTATGATAGAATTTCTCATGATGTAGAAACTCTCAAGATGAAATTTTTTGTGCCTAAAGTTGAAGAATCAATTAAAGCTCTTTATGTTTCTATGGATGAAAGTAAGAAAAGAACTGCTATGCTTAGAGCTAAAAGGGAATTTTGAGAAAAAGCGTTTTCTAATGATTGCTTTCATAAAAGTGATGAAGATCTTAAAATGATGGGTGTTTATTCTATTGATTCTATGTTCAGTAAAATTAATATTGATGAAAAAGGGACTGGAGAAGAGTCAACTTTAGCCAGAAGGCGTCCCGATAATTCGGAGGGTGAAAATCTTATTGAGAAAATTGATAGAAGTGGGTTTGAAGAGGTCAAAACTTTAACTAGTGATGTGCCCACTATTTTGGATTACGAAGAATTTAATCATGATAGTTGCTCTTTGCTTGATTGTATTTCTTTTTTGCAATCCATGATAAATTCAACCCATGCTTATGAACAAACACTGGTACGTGTCGGTGCTATACAAACGGTTTTAAACACCTTTCCGCGACGCCATTTGGAACCGTCGCCAAGTGAGTGTGGGTGATAGGGGGGCCCTTCCCACACGACGCAGAAACCGTCGGGGATATGCCCTCCTGGCACACACGCTCGGCAAATGAGGTCGTGTGCGACCGGCGAGCGAGCAAATACTTATACATACAGTAGTGCTAAAAAACAATTATACAGGCGAAATCATTTCCGGTCGTAAGTACATCCCACACAGTCAGCCCCCACTAAACATTTCCGTTCGTATGTACATTACACACAGTCCATCCAAGGAATACGTTTCCGTTAGTATGTACAACCCACACAGTCAATAATTTTGAAGCGTGTGTTGTAAGGTGACTATTGCAAACATTTAATAAGAAATAACTGTGTGCGGTGTTGTTGTTAATCGCACACGTTTTTTCTTGGCTAATCGTGTGCGCAGTGGAGATTAATCGCACACGTTTTTTCCTGGTTGATCGTGTGTGCGGTGGAGATTGATCGCACACATAGTGGATCCTAGAAACGTGTCTGATCTCCACGTCTATCGCAGACGTTTCGCTTTTGCAAAGCATGTGCAGTGTAATCCCTAATTAATCCCTAATTAAAAATCACCTTTTGAATTTGAAAGTAGGCAATCACTTATTTCATATCCAACCAGTTTTATTACAAATATAGGTTCAACGACGAATGCATAATTTGATGCATAGGTATATATCCTAAGGAACTACAGAAGCACCAAGTAAAGAATGATGAATTACAGTTGTACTAAAGACTGTAAAGAGAAAGGCGAAAGACATTCTGGTTGATGGAGAAGCTAAAGCGGAATGCCCATATTGTTCCCTCCTCCATGCATAATGCATGCACGACTCTAGGCTAAACCCTTGTGATGGCTGCCCGTCCATCCTTCATTGTCTTCATTACGACTTCTCGATGCTCATTGTAGTCTGGATGAAATACTTTAACCTTCATTGTGTGTCAACCAATCATGTACTTTGCAAGGTAATCTTGAGTGAACTGCTTCGGGAACCACTACGAACGAAAAAGATTCAGACATTTTTGTCTAACAACTCATTATGGGCAGTAAAAAGAGAAGGCTGCAGAGTTTGTAGTTACCATCCTACAGCTCATTGCTGTGTTGGATAGAGCATAAACAAATAATTTGCTTGCCACAATTCATATCTTTTTGCTAATAATCCTTATCAGTTTCCTCACTTGATGCTTGTTCATGAATATCTCATTGCCCCATACGCAAAAAGGGTCGATGTGTGGATCCTTGCCAAGGGCATATGTACCTACAAGCAACAAGTCAATATTAGAAGCTAACAAGTGTCCAGGCCTGGATTTATATGAACTACATTATGGAACGACGGGGGAGTACAAGCCGAGGGACGAAGCTAACCTCGGCGGAAAATAGTGGCCACTCCCGTTGTTGTCCTACATAAGTAGTGGAAAGGCATGATAAGTACGACAACCTTAACATCAAACAAATATAGCAAAGGTAAACAATATCATCTCCAAATGATAGCTTGAATGTGTTGGTTTCTGCATGGTGATAAAGCATATACAAAATGGAAGGCAATGTTACCGACAGCAGGCTTAACAACCATCAAATATTGCAATTCAAACTGGTATTGTTGAAAATGAATAGAACGTAGGTAATGCTTAAACATCACTGGATAAATGTGTAAAACTCAAATAAAGGGCATGTATTAGCTGTTAACTATACCAGGCATAACTGGAACCAAATATAGCCGTTCAAACTAGTATTTATGCGGTCGAGCGGCACAGTTCCGACTTGCACATAATGAACAACACATTGTGAATGAATGAAATAAACAAGGCACAAATGATCAGTATAACAACAAAATATAGCCATTGAAAACTTGACAGAGTATCACTGGAACCAACCTAACAAGAAAATATAGATAAACAGGGCATATGCTTGAAAACTGGACAAATGCTCACTTCAACCAACCTACCAAGCAAATACAGGTAAACAAGGCATCTGCTTGAAAACTGGACGAATGCTAAAAAAAGCAACCTAACAACCAAACATATGCTTAATAACTAGACAAATGCTCACTTCAACCAAACAAAGCAAAATACATATAAACAAGGCATCGGCTTGATAACTGGAAAAATGCTCACTGCAACCAACCTAACAACATAACAGATAAACAAGGCATCTTGATGTAGGGTAGAACCCCAGTGGCCCAATCTTTCACGATTGGAGGGAATCCTACGAAGAACACGAAGGACACGGGGAAGAACGGAGAGAAATCACAAGGGGAAACACTCAAGAACAAGTCCAATCACACTTCCACTAGACAATAAAACACACAAGATCCACAAGGTACATGAACAACATAGGGAAAGATACAAGGTAATGTTCATCTCCAAGAAAAGGTCTTGATGGTATCCTAGATGGATCTTCCCGCAAGGGGGTCTTGACGATATCCCGCAGGATCTTCTCACATGGAGGTCTTGAACTCCATGGGAGTGGTAGTCTCTCTCTCTCAAGAGGAGAAGTGTAGGAGAAAAGCTGATGCGGATCATCCTTCGGTCATTCCCATGGACCTTCCATCGTCTCACCAAGCACCAAGAGGACCCATGACTAGAGCACGAGCTAGAGCTCTCGAGACCGAGGTGACTTCTCTCCTTAGTGATATATCACATGATCCTCTCGAGACATGGCTACTACCTCAATCCGGAATGTTGTGCATGATTAGGTACCAAGAGGGCCCTCCCGAGGATGCACATGAAGATGGTCAAGACCCCAAGTCCACGGAAGAGGAGAACCAATGGAGCAAGGCAAGAACAGCCTCTAGGCACCAGACATCCGGCCAGGACCTCGGACATCCGGCCCTTGGAGATCTACGTGGCCAGGCCTCTGCAGAAGAAGCTACAGGGACCGGACATCCGGCGTCCAGCCCGGACATCCGGCCCCCCTCACCAGAAATCTGGCCAAAATCCCGGACATCTGGCACCAGCGTCCAGGGAGCACAGAAGGTTGCCCCGTCAGACCGGACATCCGGCCAGCACCCCGGACATCCGGTGCCTCCCGAAGCAGCAGACATCTGGCGCCGCCCATCCAGAGGACAGAACGGCCATCTTCACCAGCCTGGACATCCGACCCTGCCGACCGGACATCCAGCCCCTCGCGAGACACCGGACATCTGGCCCGACGCCCGAACATCCGCCCTGCCTGCGCACAGTGTAGGGCCGAGGCTCATGTATCCCTCTTCGCCCCTAGACTATATATACTCCATCCCCACCTATGTTTTAGGGTTAGCATTGTGATAGCTCGTTTTGAGATAGAGCTCTGCTCATCCACACCGGATCTACTCCACGTGAGGGACCGTGCCTCTTCGGAGAAGATCCATTCGAATTCAAGGCCTCCATCCGGAGAAGACAATCAAGACCTCCTCATGGAGAAGAACGGTTACTCCTGCATCTTCCTTTGTTAATTTTGGATCATGTGTTACCTTGTGCTTTCGGTGATCTAGCCCTTGTGTGATCAATCACTTGTCGGTTGAGTGTTTCTCTCGTTCCTCCGCGTGATTTCCCTTGTGTTCTTCCGCGCGTTCTTCATGTTTTCCCATAGGATCCACTCCAAACATGAAAGATCGCCCCCCTAGGGTTCCGCCCTACATCATCTTGGTATCATGAGCCACGTTGATCACATTTTGGAGCCCCTACCCCATGTTTTCTAGCTTGATTTTGTTGTTTTTGTACTAAATCCGAAAATCCCCACCAAAAATAGCCCCAATTTTTTTGTGATTTGTTGGTGTGATGAAGTTTTGTTGGATTTGATCTACGGATCTGCTTTGCATCGAGTTGATCTAGCTTTTCCCCATCTCTCCCGCGATTTCCATCCACCAATTCGTCTGAATTTTGCCCCGGAGTTGCAATTTTTCCCGAGGAGTTCATCGTGTTCGTCCCCGATCCAGGAGCCCGGACATCCGCCCCGTGTCCACCGGAAATCCGGCGTCCCAGACATCTGGCAGCTGGCCCGGACATCCGGCCCCTGGCAGCAGCAACTCCACCCCCCGCGCCCATTTCCGCATAGTTTCGCCCAATTTTGCTCGGGTGCCCACGCTTACTTCCGCACACGCCGAACGCTTTCCACAAGCACCACCACCGCTCACCGCTACCTCCTATGTCGATTTTGACACGTTTTGGTCCGTGAGATGTTGGGTTGTGGTTCCCGTGTCCTATTGTGTTTTGGCTATATAGGTACGGTTCGACGTCACCATCACCACCGCTCATCTCCATCAACTACTCATCATCACCAAGGACGGTAACTTCGACGACATCATTGTCATACCTTGCAATTGCATTGATACCCCCACATGGCCTTACTTTGGCGTAGCTTACCCATCGAGACTAGCCATCGAGTATTGCCGGCAACGTGACTTGTGCACATTAGTGATCATACTCCATCGCATACATACCATACCATCGTGGTGCATATCTTGGCATCAACTTTTGCATCACAGAGTTCTCATAGCATACACAATTGTTATCTTGGTTCGTGAAGTTCTGCATGAGAAAAGAGATCAATAGTGAAAGAGCCACCCAAGCTTTTAAGCAAAGAGGAAAGATAGGCAAAGAGCTTATGAGCAAGAACCATAGCATCATACTACATTAAGATTGTCATACTCGGTCATCTTGGATCATAGCACCGAAATACCATACATAGCATACTTGGGATAGAGATCGTTGCATTTTTGCCTAGTAGGTTGTGCACAAGTCCGTATCCGCCTATTGTGCAATCGTGCTAGCGTCTCTCTAGTATTGTGCAACAAGAACATTTTCGTGGATTCCACATTTTGGCTCACTTTTGGTTTGCACAATCCCATTTATCTATTTGCGTGTGTGTTTCCGTGTACCTCTACTTGCTTGGTCTACTTGTTGCATTTGCAAATTTGTGAATCTTTTCCAACATTATTGAATCTCACTTTCAATTGCATCAAATTTTGTGCCACCATCCTAACCAAGCTCCACCATAAACTTTTACTTGTGTAGGTGTGAGAACCGACAAGAATTGGTACCAATAGTGCTATTTCATTGTCCGCATTTGAGTGAACTTGATTCATTATCATCATCGGTCAAGGTACATCGGTATAAGTTCTTCTCCTTCTACCACTCACATTTTTGCTTGAAATGATGGATAGGCCGAGTACTTCTACCAACCCACTCTTCATCGAGCAAAACGACGACATGTCATCATTCGTCACGGAGAGCCACCTCTTTGGTGCACAAAGAGCGTTACATCAAGAGCAACAAGCTATGAACGAACACATCGACAGCCTCGCCACCGACTTGCAACTCTCTGAGCAACGTACCAAGGACTACTTCGACAACAAGCTCGGCGTGCACAAGCAAGAGAACGATGCAAGGATGGACGAGATCTGCGCCTTGTTGGTGAACTGGACTCCTACAACTTCTTCATACTCAAGACGGAGCCACTCAAGTCGACACTCCGACGACTCCTTCTCTGGCTCAAGTACACCGTCATTGAACACTCTTCGACGAGCTGCGCGTCAAGACCGTCATGCATCTTGCAATCCGCTACACGTCAAGCATTCACAAGAGCAAGTCGATCAGCAAGTCCCTCGTCCTCACTCAAACCAAGATGCTTTTGCTCAAGCTCAAGAACGACAACGACTACGGCGCCAAGAGGAAGAACGAGTGCGTCTACACCAAGAGGAACAAGACGCCGAGGCTCAATGATGAGGAAATCAATACCATTGTTACACCCACAACCCCTACTGCTACATATACTGGACCAATTACTAGAGCTCGCGCACGCCAATTAAATTACCAGGTACTTTCGTTTCTTGGTAATGATTCTAATGTTCATGAGAATATGATGCTGCCTAAATTGGATACATTTTTTTGCTTACAAATGAAGGGCCTAGCTTGGAGAAGGATGGACATTGGAGCACGAACAAGCATGGAGATGATGGCATGCGCAAGGGGAACAAGAACGGAGTTACATGTGATGATTTCAGGACTTTGAAGCCACCATAATGGGTGCATGAAGCCTTGGATGAAATATACAAGATGCCACTTCATAAATTTCGTCCCGAGGCTATTCTAGGTGTTGCGTCAAATTATTATTGGGCCAGGCCCATGTAATTTTGAAATACATAAGTATAGGCTATTTTTAGAGTCTGTATGTGTGGGGAAACAAGAGATAGGGTTGATTTCGGACCCCTCCACCGAGGGCCACGAAATTCCCCCCTCTTCCTCCATATATACAGCCCTTAGGGCACCGTTTAGACTTTGGGTTTTGTTTAGATTAAAGTTCGCCATAGTTGCAACTTCGCGTACTTCGTTTGTGTTCAACGACTAGACAAAGGCGTCACAGAACCCCACCATGATCAATAAAGCTTTCCTCTTATATTCGCAATATCAAGATTGCACCTTGCTTGTTCTTCGTTTGCCTGCAGGAAACAGACCTTCGTGGTCAGGTTGATCGTGCTTCGGCGTGGTCAATAACCTCTTGGAGTTGGTTTAGCAATTGTGAAGGCGCGACGTCCTCGCACGTTCTTAGTTGGATCGTCAAAGTCGACTTCCTCCAGAACGATAGCCACCATCTCATCGAAAGACGGGACACCTTTGCCTCTATCACTCAATGTCTTTAACAGCAACAACGAGAAGCGCAAGCTCTTGAGGCGCAATGTGCCCTTCAAGAATCAAGCCTAGCCATCGCAAACCGCAATCACGAACGACGCAATCAAGAGGAAGCCCTTCGAGAAGAAATCCAAGAGAGGAACTACCAACCGCGAGTGCAATGTCAAGTTCCTCAAGCTCCTCCACAAGCTCGTCAAGCTCCCTCAACCTCAATTTCAACAAGAGCAAGTTGATCATGGACTTCCTCCACGCCAAGAGCAACATGAGGAAGATTACCCTCCATGTCAAGGGCATCATCATCACCATCGCCAACAACACAATGAAGAGCAACGCTATGGCAAGCTCAAATTCACCATGCCCAAGTTCAATGGAAGCAATGACCCCGAAGAGTACCTTTCATGGGCATTGAAGGTCGACAAAATCTTTCGTTTGCACAACTATGAGGAAGAGAAGAAGATCGCTATGGCATCACTTGAGTTCCAAGACTATGTGCTCATATGGTGGGTACAAATCCTTGAGCGCCGACAAGCAAGAGGTGAACCTCCAAATACCACTTGGGCTCAAATGAAGGAAGTCATGTGAGCACGTTTTGTGCCAACGTACTACAACCGCGTCTCTTCAAGAAGCTACAACTCCTCAAGCAAGGAACAAAGTGTGTTGAAGAATACTACAAGGAAATGGAGATAGCCATGATTCGAGCCAATGTCACGGAAGATGATGAGCAAACAATGGCACATTTCTTGAATGGACTCAATCATCCAATCAAGAAGATCGCCAACTTCCAGCCCTACTCCAACCTCATTGAGCTCGTGCATCAAGCTACAAATGCGGAACTTCAAGTGCAAGATGACTTCAAGTACGCCAAGTACTCATCCAAGACGTACGGCTTCCCCAACAACCAAGCTTCAACAACTCCTCCAACCTCTACATCAACCAAGCCTTCTCCAAGCAATGACGACAAGCCAAGTTACAAGAAAACTTCTTCAAGTTCAAGTCGTCTTCCTCCTACTACAAGCAACTTCAAGCCGCATGCTTCATCATCTACTCTGACCAATGAGACCATCAAGACAAGCTCCTTCAAGTGTTTCACTTGCGGCGGCCGAGGCCACAAGTCTTATGAATGCACAAACAAGCGCACCATGATCCTCACCGACGATGGCACCTATGACTCCATGAGTGACGAGGAGATGGAAGCCCTTGAGCAAGTGGCCATGCACCGGCGAGTGAATGAGGATGAAGATGATCAAGTCTTTTGTGATGAGGATTCGAGCCCCGCTCTTGTTGTCTCCAAGGTCTTGACTCTTTAATATCAACAAGAAGAAGACCAAAGATGCCACATCTTCCACACAAAGGCCGGCATCAATGGAAGGTCCGTCAAGGTCATCATCGATGGAGGTAGTTGTGACAACTTAGCAAGTGAAGAACTATGCTCCAAGCTTCAATTGGTCAAGATGAAGCATCCGCACCCCTACAAGGTTCAATGGCTAAGTGACTCCGACACTATCCGAGTTGAGCATACGGTCCAAGTCTCCTTCAAAATTGGTGCATATGAAGACACTTTGGAGTGTGATGTCCTCCCAATGTCCGTTTGCCACCTCCTTCTTGGTAGGCCATGGCAATTCGACCGTGGTTTTATCCACAACGGGCGTACCAATAACTATAGCTTCAAGATGAAAGGGAAGGAGTATGTGCTACGACCTATGTCTCCTAGTCAAGTGATAGCCGACAAGCAAGCCACCCATCGTGGAGAGAAGAGTGAGAAAGTGATCCACCCAAATGTGAGTGAGAGCCACAAGCCAAACTTGAGCGCCTCTTTGCCTAGAGAGAAAAACCTCATACTATTTGCCACAAAAGTGAGATGAGAGAAGTGTGTGAGAACCCATCGAGTGTGATGCACTTTGTCCTTGTGTGCAAGGATGGGGAACCAAAAGCTAACACCTCTCATGAGCTACCTTTAGTGTTTCAATCTCTTTTGCAGGAATTCCAAGATGTTTTCCCCGATGAGCTACCTCCGGGTGTACCTCCTCTACTAGGCATTGAGCATCGAATCGACGTCATCCCCGGAGCGCCTCTCCCAAACAAAGCTCCATACCGAGTCAACCCGGAAGAAACTAAGGAGATCCAATGGCAAGTACAACAACTAATCGACAACGGTCATGTACGTCAAAGCTTAAGCCCTTGTGCCGTTCCCGTTATACTTGTGCCTAAGCAAGATGGAAGTTTCCGCATGTGTTCTGATTGTAGACCTAAAATGTTATTACCGTTCGCTATAGGCATCCCATTCCTCGCCTAGATGATATGCTTGATGAACTTAGCGGATCCGCCTTTTTCTCAAAAATTGATCTTAAAAGTGGCTATTATCAAATCCGCATACAATAGGGTGATGAATGGAAAACTGCTTTCAAAACCAAATTTAGCTTGTACGAGTGGTTGGTTATGCCTATGGGTCTATCGGAAGCTCCCGGTACTTTCATGCGTCTTGTGCATTACGTGCTTCGCCCTTATATTGGAGTATTTGTTGTGGTTTACTTTGATGATATACTTGTGTTTAGCAAATCCATGAAAGAGCATATTAATCAAGTTAGGGCAGTTTTGCGAACGCTTCGCAAGGAACGTCTTTATGTCAACATGAAAAAGTGCACGTTTGGTGTTGACAAACTAGTTTTCTTGGGTTTTGTCGTGTCTTCCAAGGGTGTCCATGTTGATGAATCTAAAATTGAAGCAATTAAAACTTGGCCCCAACCCACCAATTTGCAACAAGTGCGTAGTTTTGTTGGCCTCGCAGGTTTTTATCATCGCTTCGTGAAAGACTTTAGCACTATTGCCACTCCTTTGCATGCCTTGAGTAAGAAGAATGCTCCTTTTGTTTGGAGATCTTTGCAATTCACCGCTTTTGATGAGCTCAAGTCTTTGCTTACTCATGCACCGATTCTTGCTTTGCCCAATTTTGATAAAACTTTTGAGGTTCATTGTGGTGCAAGTGGTACCGGAATTGGCGGAGTCTTGATGCAAGAAAAACGAGCCATTGCATATTTTAATGAAAAACTCTCCGGCGCTCAACTTAACTATCCCATATATGACAAAGAATTATATGCTTTAGTGCATGTGCTACATGTTTGGGAACATTATCTTAGACCTCGTGAGTTTGTCATCCGTACCGATCATGAAACGCTTAAGTACTTAAAAGGTCAAACTAAGTTGAACAAGCATCATGCCAAATGGAGTGAATTTATTGAATCTTTCCCCTATGTGATCAAGTACATTAAGGGTAAGGAAAATGTAGTTGCGGATGCACTTTCGCGCATATGCACGCTTGTCACTAAACTTGAGTTGAATGTTATTGGCTTTGAGCACATAAAAGACTTGTATGCAAATGATCCATCTTTTGGTACTCCTTATGCTAAATGTTTGACGCATACATCTTGGGAACAATATTACATCAAGGATGGTTACCTTATGAGAGCTAACAAACTATGCATTCCCGAGTCTTCTCTTCGTTTGCTCCTTTTGCAAGAGGCTCATGGAGGCAGACTCATGGGACATTTTGGACGCGACAAGACATTCGCCACGCTCTCCAAGAACTACTTTTGGCCCAAGATGTTCCGCGATGTCTCACGCTTCACTAACCGATACTCTACATTTCGCAAAGCTAAGTCTAAAGCTCAATCCCATGGTCTTTACATGCCTCTTCCTATTCCTTATCAACCTTGGGAAGACATTAGCATGGATTTTGTACTTGGTTTGCCTAGAACTCAAAATGGAAAGGATTCCGCGTTTGTTGTTGTGGACCGATTTTCTAAGATGGCACATTTCATTCCTTGCAACAAGATAGACGATGCTTCACACATTGCAAATCTCTTTTGTAGGGAAAAATCTTGCGCCTCCACGGAGTACCAAAGACAATCGTCTCTGACCGCGACGTCAAGTTCTTGAGTTACTTTTGGAAGACTCTTTGCGCCAAGCTCGGAATCAAGCTCTTGTTCTCATCCGCATACCATCCTCAAACCGACGGCCAAACGGAGGTGACGAACCGTACACTCTCCACTCTACTTTGCGTGTTGATCAAGAAGAACATCAAGGAGTGGGAGGAGTGTCTACCCATCGCCGAGTACGCCTACAACCGTGCAAGACATTCGACTACCGGCAAGTCTCCTTTCGAGGTCGTCTACGGCTTCAACCCGTTGCCCCCATTGGACATTGTACCTCTTCCTCTACAAGAGCGCACCAACCTAGACGCAAGTGCCCATGCAAGCTACATCAAGAAGATGCATGAGGATACAAGACACACCATTGAGCTCCAAGTACAACGACTCGCGACCAAGCTCAACGTCAACAAGCATCCCATGATATTTTTCAACATTGGAGACCTCGTGTGGCTATACCTTCACAAGGACCGCTTCCCCAATGAACGCAAGTCCAAGGTTATCCCTCGAGCCGATGGACCCTTCAAGGTGCTAGCACGCTACAACAACAACGCTTACAAGATCGATCTCCCACGCGACAAGTACCGTGAGCGACATCTTCAATGTCTCCGATCTCTCCTAGTACCATGGTGATGAGGATTTCAATCCGAGGTCGGATTTTTCCCAAGGGGGGGGGAGATGATGCGGCGCATCCTTCGGTCATCCACATGGACCTTCCATCGTCTCACCAAGCACCAAGAGGACCCATGACTAGAGCATGAGCTAGAGCTCTTGAGACCGAGGTGACTTCTCTCCTTAGTGATACATCACATGATCCTCTCGAGACATGGCTACTATCTCAATCCGGAATGTTGTGCATGATTTGGTACCAAGAGGGCCCTCCTGAGGATGCACATGAAGATGGTCAAGACCCCAAGTCCACGTAAGAGGAGGACCAATGGAAGAAGGCAAGAACAGCCTCCAGGCACCGGACATCCGGCCAGGACCCCGGACATCCGGCCAGGACCCAGGACATCCGGCCAGGACCCAGGACATCCGGCCCCTGGAGATCTAGACGGCCAGGCCTCTGCAGAAGAAGCTACAGGGACCGGACATCCGGCGTCCAGCCCAGACACCCGGCCCCCCTCACCGGAAATCCAGCCAAAATCCCGGACATCTGGCACCAGCGTCCAGGGAGCACAGAAGGTTGCCCCGTCAGCCCGAACATCCGGCCAGCACCCCGGACATCCGGCGCCTCCCGAAGCAGCGGACATCCGGCCCCTCCGAGTGGACATCCGGCGCCGCCCATCCAGAGGATAGAACGGCCATCTTCACCAGCCCGGACATCCGGCCCCTCGCGAGACACTGGGCATCCGGCCCAACACCCGGACATCCGGCCTTCCCTGTCTGCGCACAGTGTAGGGCCGAGGCCCATGTATCCCTCTTCACCCCTAGACTATATATACTCCATTCCCACCTACGTTTTAGGCTTAGCGTTGTGATAGCTCGTTTTGAGATAGAGCTCTGCTCATCCATACCGGATCTACTCCACGTGAGGGACCGTGCCTCTTCGGAGAAGATCCATTCGGATTCAAGGCCTCCATCCAGAGAAGACAATCAGGACCTCCTCACGGAGAAGAACAGTTACTCTTGTATCTTCCTTTGTTGATTTTGGATCATGTGTTACCTTGTGCTTTCGGTGATCTAGCCCTTGTGTGATCAATCACTGGTCGGTTGACTGTTTCTCTCATTCCTCCCCGTGATTTCCCTTGTGTTCTTCCGCTAGTTCTTCGTGTTTTCCTGTAGGATCCACTCCAAATGTGAAATATCGGCCCCCTAGGGTTCCGCCCTACATCAAAAGCTCACATACAAATGAGCTATCATATTTGCTAACCCTGGAAAGGAGGTGGAGGTGGTCTATTTATAGTCTAAGCCATGAAGGGGTAAGTGGGAGAGGGATACAAGGCCAAAGGCCCGCGACTGCGCACAGGCAGGGCGGTAGTACCGCTTGGGTGGGCGGTAGTACCGCTTGAGCGGTAATACCGCTTGGGTGGGCGGTAGTACTGGACTTGTACCGCTCGATCACTGGAGTTTGTCGGGTTGAGCGGTAGTAAGGCGGATGTTGGGCGGTAGTACCACTTGGAGTGGGCGGTAGTACTGCCTGTTCTGGGCTGGGCAGATCCTTCTTCCGTCTTCGCTTCCACGCTTCCCTCGCAGATGGTGTAGGTGTTCCTTGGCGCTTGCACTCCTCCTCGTCGTCCGTGGAGCTTCGGCAATACCTATGCATGCACATGAGTGGAGTGTCAAGTAGTATACCATCCTCTAAGGGGTCAAGTGAACACGTGTAAAGGAGAAGATTCACCTTTATGTATGATAAGTAGAGGTCGCACGTGTCACTTGCTAAACAAACTCTTGACATGGCAATGTCAGTAGGATGCTCTGCATCATCCCCTCACCCTTGGGAAAGATCCGACCTCGGATCAAAAACCAAATCACCATGGGAAAGAGATGGCTTCGCCATGAAGAAGTGGACGTTCACCAAGTACTCGTCATCTTCAAGCTCGCAATGGGCACTCTCGAATGTTGCACCATCTTGGGATTCCATCAAAATGAGCAAGGACAACAAACACTTGGAAAAACAAATGTGGTGAGCGTTAGTGCAAAACCAAGCATTCAAGAGGTGATTCACCAAACAAGTGTTGTCATCAAGCATAGCATATGGTTTGACAAAGGATTGTGGCATGGCATAAAAGCACATAATGTGAGCAAAATCAATGTCATCATGGAAACAAGCATGTGAGGTTGTGATGCAAATATGTGTGACTATAGGATAAGCATCTACCCCATGGTCATGGCAAGCATTCACAAGCTGCTCAATGAAAGGTCTATGGTAGGCGTAAGAATCATTCACAACACCAAAGAAGATGAGATGTGTAAACACACGGGTCAAGTGTAAGACAATCCAAGCATAACCTGCATAGGGTGTAGTGAATATAGTGTGGCACTCCACACAATAGAAAGAGCCATTGTTCATCATGTGTGAGGCAATCAAGTCAAGCATGTGCCAAACAATGGGACATGGCATATGTGAAGCAATAATATTGGTGCAACCAACCATATGATAGTAGCAAGCAGTCCAAGAATTGGATGCAACACATAAGGTATATATGTCATGAGGCATGGAAATGTGGCAATCATGGGTGAAAGCAATATCTCGAACATGCGTGCAAATGATGCAAGCAACACATGAAGTATGATCCACAATATCAAAGTTCAAGAAGGATGTCACCTTGAAAGCATGTCCTTGTGCATTATTCACAATGCCGAAGTGGTAGAATGTATGAGGCTCTGATAGAGATAGAGGTGTCCCGTCTTTCGATGAGATGGTGGCTATCGTTTTGGTGGAAGTCGACTTTGACGATCCGACTACGAATGTGCGAGGATGTCGTGCCTTAGCAATCGCTAAACCAACTCCGAGAGGTTATTGACCACGCCGGAGCACGATCAACCTGACCACGAGGGTCTATTTCCTGCAAGCAAACGAAGAACAAGTAAGAAACTAAGATTGCAATCGGGATATTGCGAATAACAGAGGAAAGCTTTATTAATGAAGGTGGGGTTCTGTGATGACTTCGTCTGGTCGTTGAACACAAACGAAGTACCCGAAGTTGCAACTATGGTGAACTTTAATCTAAACAAGACCCAAAGTCTAAACGGTGCCCTAAGGGCTGTATATATGGAGGAAGAGGGGGTGAATTTCGTGGCCCTTGATGGAGGGGTCCGAAACTAACCCTATCTCTTGTTTCCCCACACATACGGACTCTAAAAATAGCCTATATTTATGTATTTCGAAATTACATGGGCCTGGCCCAATAATAAGGTGACGCAGCACCTAGAATAGCCTCTGGACGAAATTTATGAAGTGGCATCTTGTATAATTCGTCCATGGCTTCATGCACTCATTATGGTGGCTTCAAAGTCCTGAAATCATCACTTGTAACTCCGTTCTTGTTCCCCTTGCGCATGCCATCATCTCCATGCTTGTTCTTGCTCCAATGTTCATCCTTCTCCAAGCTAGGCCATTCATTTGTAAGCAAAACAAATGTATCCAATTTAGGCAGCATCATATTCTCATGAACATTAGAATCATTACCAAGAAACGAAAGTACCTGGTAATTTAGTTGGCATGCGCGAGCTCTAGTAATTGGTCCAGTATGTATAGCAACAGGGGCTGTGGGTGTAACAATGGTATTGATCTCCAGGTGCAAACACAACATGTTTTCTACCCTTATCTCCAGCAAGTTTATATTTAGCATTCATACGCTCAATGTTTTCCTTAGTTAACTCATGCATTTTTAAAATCAATTCAGCACGTTGTTTAGCATCAAAATTAACCTCTCCGAAGATGTAAGTGGCAACAAATCAATAGGTGCACGAGGTAGGAAACCATACACAACTTCAAAAGGGCACATCTTAGTAGTAGAATGTAATGAACGATTATAAGCAAATTCAATATGAGGCAAGCATTCCTCCCACATTTTCTTATTATTCTTCAAAACAGCCCTAAGCATAGTAGACAATGTTCTATTGACTACTTTAGTTTGTCCATCAGTTTGGGGGTGACAAGTAGTACTAAAAAGCAGTTTAGTCCCCAACTTAGCCCATAAACATCTCCAAAAGTGGCTAAGAAATTTAGTATCACGATCTGAAACAGTAGTATTTGGCACACCATGCAAGCGAATAATTTCACGAAAGAACAAATCAGCTACATTAACAACATCATCACTTTTATGACATGGTATAAAGTGTGCCATTTTCGAGAATCTATCCACGACAACAAATATGCTATCCCTCCCCTTCTTTGTTCTAGGTAAACCTAAAAGAAAGTCCATAGATATATCCTCCCAAGGAACACTAGGTACAGGCAAAGGCATATATAAACCATGAGGATTGAGTCGTGACTTAGCTTTGTGACATGTAGTGCAGCGAGCAATAAAACGCTCAACATCCCGTCTCATCTTTGGCCAAAAGAAATGTGTAGCAAGTACGTCCTCCATCTTCTTCACGCCAAAGTGTCCCATTTGTCCTCCTCCATGCGCCTCCTGCAACAACAAAAGACGAACGGAGCTAGCTGGAATGCATAGCTTGTTAGCACGAAACACAAATCCATCATTAACGATGAACTTGTTCCATGTTCTTCCTTCTTTACAATTCTGCAATACATCTTTAAAATCAGCATCATGCACATATTGATCTTTGATGGTCTCCAAACCAAATATTTTGAAGTCAAGTTGTGAAAGCATAGTATAGCGACAAGAGAATGCATCAACAATAACATTTTCTTTACCCTTCTTGTGTTTAATGACGTAAGGGAAAGTCTCAATGAATTCAACCCATTTAGCATGTCTACGATTCAGTTTAGCTTGACTTTTAATATGTTTCAAAGAATCATGATCAGAATGTATAACAAATTCTTTGGGCCATAAATAATGTTGCCATGTTTCTAAAGTCCGAACAAGAGCATATAATTCTTTATCATAAGTAGAATAATTCAGACTAGGCCCACTCAATTTTTCATAAAAGTATGCAACATGTTTGCCATCTTGTAATAACACACCTCCTAATCCAATTCCACTAGCATCACATTCAAGCTCAAAAGCCTTATGAAAATCAGGAAGTTGGAGTAAAGGAGCATGTGTCAACTTATCTTTCAATACCGTGAAGGCTTCTTCCTATGCGGTACCCCAAACAAAAGGCACATCTTTCTTTGTAAGCTCATTGAGAGGTGCAGCAATGGTGCTAAAATCTCTCACAAAACGCCTATAGAATCCAGCGAGGCCAAGAAAACTCCTCACTTGTGTGACCGTTTTGGGCTGCGGCCAACTCTCAATAGCTTCAATCTTGGCTTTATCAACTTCAATTCCCTGTGGAGTAACAACATAGCCAAGAAAAGACACTCAATCGGTGCAAAAGGTGCACTTCCCAAGGTTACCAAACAAACGTGCATCACGTAGTGCCATAAAAACAGCACGTAAATGTTCCAAATGTTCCTCCAAAGATCTGCTATAAATCAATATGTCATCAAAGTAAACTACCACAAATCGTCCAATGAAAGCACGTAAAACTTCATTCATTAATCTCATGAAAGTACTAGGTGCATTAGTTAAGCCAAAAGGCATGACTAACCACTCATATAATCCAAACTTAGTTTTAAATGCTGTTTTCCATTCATCTCCCAATTTCATATGAATTTGATGGTATCCACTACGCAAATCAACTTTGGAGAATATTGTAGAGCCACTCAATTCATCAAGCATATCATCTAGCCTAGGAATAGGATGACGATAACGAATAGCAATATTATTAATGCCTCTACAATCAACACACATACGTGATGTACCATCCTTTTTTGGCACTAGAATAATAGGAACAACACAAGGACTAAGGGATTCGCGTATATAACCTTTGTCGAGCAGCTCCTGTACTTGACGCATAATCTCCTTCGTCTCCTCTGGATTAGTACGGTATGGTGCACGGTTGGGTAATGATGCACCGGGAATTAAGTCAATCTGATGCTCAAACCCTCGAATGGGAGGTAATCCCGGTGGCACGTCTTGTGGAAAGATGTCAGCGAACTCCTACAAAATGTTAGTGACAGCAGGAGGCAAAGAGGAAGGCACGTCCTCGAATGAAAATAATGCCTCTTTGCACACAAAAGCATAGCAAACAGATTTACTATAATCTAGCTCATCAATACCAGATTTAGTGGCAAGTAAACATGCACTTTTCAATTTAATTTCAGAAGCAACACTAGATGGTTTACTATTAGGCTTCATTTGTTGCTCAAATTCTTTTGCCACAATCTGATTTTCACTCTTATTTTTCTCCTGTTTTGCTTTATTAGCTCTGTTAATATCATCTTTCAAAATGGACTCAGGAGTCATAGGAAGCAAAGTAATATTTTTATCCTTATGAACAAGAGTATACTGATTGTTTCTACCATGGTGTACAGAATTTTTATCAAATTGCCATGGTCGACCAAGTAATAAGGAACATGCTTGCATAGGTACCACATCACAATCAACATAATCAGCATATGTAGAGATACTAAAATGCACACGAACAGTACGTGTTACCTTAACCTTGTCGCTGTTGTTGAACCATTGGATGTAGTAAGGATGTGGATGTGGTCTTGTGGTGAGAGATAGCTTCTCCACGATCTCCATGCTAGCCAAGTTGTTGCAGCTCCCTCCATCTATGATGACGCGCACAGAACGTTCCTTCACAACTCCCTTTGTATGGAACAAATTATGCCTCTGATTTTGCTCAGGTTGTGTAACCTGCACACACAAAACACGTTGAGCAACTAAACATTCATACCTGTCAGCATCTTCAGGAGCCATGTATTGCGTCTCATGATCCGAATCATCCCCACCATGTTCTTCACTTGTAATAACGGCTAAAGTCTCCTCATCATAGTCACTAGCAGACTCATACCCACCATCCTCAGTAGCAATCATCACACACTGAGATTTGCATTCTCGCGCATAATGTCCTCTTCCCTTACAACGACGACAAATAATATCACTTGTGTGCCCTGTTGATGCCATGGACGAAGAAGAGCTCGCGAGGCCGGCAGTGCGCTCTTGGCGAGATAGTGGTGGTTGTGCACCTTTCTTGTATCACGGTTTGGAGGTAGCGGTGATGGAGGTGCTGGTGCAGTGGAAGTAGAGGATGCACGCGGTGTCCATGATGAAAGTCAACCTGCAGAAAAGTTAGTTCGCGACAATGCTTGTCAATCCTGCACTTCACGTTCAGTTTACAAGCAAGATGGAATAAACAAGTGATATTAGTATACTCCTTATACTCTATAATGGTCCGGATCTCTCTATTTAATCCACCCATAAAACATGCAAGCATAGCTTCATTCTCCTCAACAATACCACATCTAATCATGCCAGTTTGTAATTCCTGATAATATTCTTCTACAGAATTTTTTCCTTGTCTTATATGCTGCAATTTTTGAAGCAATTCACGTTGATAATATGGTGGAACCCAATGAGTACGCATAGCAGTTTTCAAGGCAGCCCAAGTAGTTGGAATAGGATATAATCTACAATGTTCAGACCACCATACACATGCAAAACTAGTGAAAGCACAAACAGCAGCAGCAACCCGTCTCTCCTCAGGCTATTGAAACATGTAAAATGTTGTTCAGTTTCTAACTCCCAAGTAAGATATATATCAGGAACATATCTACCCTCAAATGGTGGAATATTCAATTTCAGTTTCAGAATATGGTCATTATCTCGTACCTGAGGTGGTGGTGCAGGCCTACGGTTGCGAACATATACCTGAGGTCGACCTGCTGGTGGTGGTGCTGGTGGCTGCACGTAGTTCTAATTTTGATCAACCTCATCCTCGTAATAGTCCGCCACCTCTGCAGTAACAGCAGGAGCTACAGAAGCACCAACAACAGTAGCAGCGGCACCAGAATTTTGCCCTGGTTCAATAGGAACACGCTGTGCTCGCCCTACTGTATCGCGGCGTAGAACTGGTTGTGGGAGACGTTTGAGTAATTCATCAAACTTGGCGTCCAACTTGGTGTCAATTGTCTTCTCAATGTCATCCATCCTCTCCAATGCCTTTCCAAAACTGGCCATCATGTCTTCCACCTGTTGACCCAACATTTGATGAAACTTATCATGAAGATTCTTGTTCGTCATGTTCTCCCAGTCAATCTCATCGGCTTGTGATCCTAGCATGGTTAGCAGCATAGAAACACAAAATAATATGATTCTATAGACTAGTAGGAAGCGGTGGTGGTGGTGGTGTGTCACAAATCCTTCAAGCGAATCTCAAATTCTTACCAGTTCTTACCCAGCAGCAGGTGGTGATCGGCAACCGTTGTAGTCAAAACTCTCAAAGCTTGGATAGAGCGATTACCAGGGAGAATCAAATGCACGACGTAGATGTATGTGGAGCTGGGAAGGCTTATAATATGGTAGCAAAAAGGGTCAGCAATAATCAAGTCACAGATGCAAAGTTGAATAAACGCTCAACGACGGTACTGTGCTGGTCCTAGGCTAGACCGTGCTAGAGACGCGAGCCTAGAACACTAACAAAATCACGGCACTGCACGTAAACAAGGGAGGAGCACACTCTGAATTTTTTTATCTTTTTTTTCACTTTTTTTTGTACTTTTTTTCCTCTTTTTTTTGCTCCACAACAATTTTTTTTCGAAAAAGTCTACAAATGGTATAGAAACTGCCTAGCCAGAATTTTCCAGACTTAGTTTTTTTTTAACCGGAGCTATTTTTCTACTGCGGGTAACCTGAAAGTTCGAGAGTCCTTCTCTGTCACGACTCGGAGTATGGCGTGATCTGGAAATCGAAAACAAAGCAACAAATACTGGACTCGGACTAGGACTGGTGGCGGAGATGAATCTGGTGGAACTCGGACTGGTGGCGGAGACGAATCGGGTGGAACTCGGACTGGTGGCGGATATATGTTGCAGGTGGACACATATTGGCGTGATGGCAGCGGATATGTGGTGGCGTACATGGAAGCAACGATGATGATGATGCGGTGGTGATATATGGCAGCGACGACGTGACAACCTGTGAACAGAACTCGAAACTCTACATGACTAGATGCTAAAACCAGCAACTTGACACGACGATGCAACCGGAAATTCAACAAAGCAAATACAGAAAAGATTATGCAAAGGCTCAGATTGGTTCGGATGGGATGAACTAACTCTAAATTTTTTTTGGCTTTTTTGTGGACTATAGGTATGAAGAACAGACTCGATCTAAACTACGAAAAACTGTAAAATCTCACCGAGCAACCTGGAAATCTGATACCACTTGATAGAGATAAAGGTGTCCCGTCTTTCGTTGAGATGGTGGCTATCATTTTGGTGGAAGTCGACTTTGACGATCCGACTACGAACTTGCGAGGATGTCGCGCCTTAGCAATCGCTAAACCAACTCCGAGAAGTTATTGACCATGCCGGAGCACGATCAACCTGACCACGAGGGTCTATTTCCTGCAAGCAAATGAAGAACAAGCAAGAAACTAAGATTGCAATCGGGATATTGTGAATAACAGAGGAAAGCTTTATTAATGAAGGTGGGGTTCTGTGACGCCTTTGTCTGGTCGTTGAACACAAACGAAGTACGCGAAGTTGCAACTATGGCGAACTTTAATCTAAACAAAACCCAAAGTCTAAACGGTGCCCTAAGGGCTATATATATGGAGGAAGAGGGGGTGAATTTCGTGGCCCTTGGTGGAGGGGTCCGAAACTAACCCTATCTCTTGTTTCCCCACCCGTGATTGATCTTGGGGATTTTTGTCCCGCCAAATTTAGCCCTTTTGATTATTTTTGCTTGCCTCAAAGGAAACTTGCCACCGAACGTAGAGAATACGAGATGAGCTTTCAAGATCTATCTTATTCTTATGGCAATACCTAGATCTATCCTTTCTTTTATGCCTATCTAGGGGCGTTAAACGATAGCGCTTGTTGGGAGGCAACCCAATTTTATTTTGTGTTTTTTGTTTTTGCTTCTGTTTAGGAATAAATAATCCATCTACCTTCTGTTTGGATGTGGTTTTATATTTTAATTAGTGTTTGTGCCAAGTAGGACCTATAGGATAACCTACGATGATAGTTGATTTGATTCTGCTGAAAAACAGAAACTTTGCACGCATGAATTTAGTTATGATAAATTACAGGAACATGATTTTGCGTTGATTCTTTTTTCTTCTGATCAATAAACAAATTTTCCAGGACTTACTATTTTGGTAGAATTTTTAGGGTTCCAGAAGTTTGCGTTAGTTATAGATTACTACAGACTGTTCTGTTTTTGATAGATTCTGTTTTTCGTGTGTTGTTTGCTTATTTTGATGAATCTATGGCTAGTAAAATAGTTTATAAACCATAGAGAAGTTGGAATACAGTAGGTTTAATACCAATATAAATAAAGAATGAGTTCATTACAGTACCTTGAAGTAGTCTTTTGTTTTCTTTCTCTAACGGAGCTCACGAGATTTCTGTTGAGTTTTGTGTTGTGAAGTTTTCATGTTTTGGGTGAATTCTTTTGATGGATTATGGAACAAGGAGTGGCAAGAGCCTAAGCTTGGGGATGCCCATGGAACCCCCAAGATAATCCAAGGACACCAAAAAGTCAAAGCTTGGGGATGCCCCGGAAGGCATCCCCTCTTTCGTCTGCTTCCATCGGTAATTTACTTGGAGCTATATTTTTATTCACCAACATGATATGTGTTTTGCTTGGAGCGTCTTGTATTATTTGCGTCTTTGCTTGTTAGTTTACCACAATCATCCTTTCTGTACACACCTTTTGAGAGAGCCATACATGAATTGAAAATTGTTAGAATACTCTATGTGCTTCACTTATATCTTTTGAGCTTGATAGTTTTGCTCATTGTGCTTCACTTATATCCTTTTGAGGGTGATAATTTTTACTCTAGTGCTTCACTTAGATCTTTTAGAGCACGGTGGTGGAATTGTTTTAAAGAAACTTGATCTCTCATGATTCACTTAAATTATTTTGAGAGTCATCAATAGCATCGTAATTTGCCTAATGTTAATATACTTGGTATTCAAGATATGTGAAACTTTCTTTTGAGTGCGTTGAATACTAAGATAAGTTTGATGCTTGATAATTGTTTTGAGATATGGAGGTGATAATATCAAAGTTGTGCTAGTTGAATAATTGTGAATTTGAGAAATGCTTGTGTTGAAGTTAGCAAATCCTGTAGCATGCACATATGGTTAAAGTTGTGTAACAAATTTGAAACATGAAGTGTACCTGGCTTGTGCATCCTTATGAGTGGCGGTCGGGGACATGCGATGGTCTTTTCCTACCAATCTATCCCCCTAGGAGCATGCGCATAGTATTTGAATTTTTGATGACTTCTAAATTTTTGCAATAAGCATATGAGTTCTTTTGACTAGTGTTGAGTCCATGGATTATACGCACTCTCACCTTTCCGCCTTTGCTAGCCTCCTCGGTACCGTGCATTGTCCTTTCTCACCTTGAGATTTGGCGCAAACTACGCCGGTGCATCCAAACCCCGTGATACGATACGCTCTATCACACATAAACCTCCTTATATCTTCCTCAAAATTTCATCATACTCATGAACATGAACAAAGTCCTAGACATCAACAAGGTATAATAGGATTGATATGCTAGATATATCAACAAGTGCCTGTGAAGTGAGTTGTTGCTGGGGTTGGATAGAACTTTGAAGTTAAGCGTGCTTGGGCTTGAGTAGTGTGAGGATGGGTGACCTTTCGGGAAGTTTGACCACGGAGTGCGATTTGACCTGAGAGTAAGCATATTGACCCGAGATTAAGCCATTAGTGACCTGAGATTAAGAAAAAAATGAAAAAAAAAATTGATTTTTTTTTAAAAAATTTAAAAAAATTCTAAAAAAAAAGTTACTAATGGCGCACTTCTATGTGGTGCGCATTTACCCTGGAAGGAATTCTAATGGCGCACTGTGGGCAATACTAATGGCGCACTACGTGGTGCCCCATTAAAGCACCAGATACACTGGTGCGCCATTAGAATTTAATTCTAATGGCGTGATGCTACTGCCGCACCAGTAGTGCGCCATTAGAAGGCAAAACTGGTGCGCCACTAGCATGCCTTTTCCTAGTAGTGGATATACTCATAACTATGCTCAATTCTGTCAATTGCTCAACAGTAATTTGTTTACCCAGTGTAGAATACTTATGCTCTTGAGAGAAGCCACTAGTGAAACCTGTGGCCCCCGGGTCTATTCTCATCATATCAATCTATATCACTTTATTTACTTGCCTTGTTTTTACTTTGCCTTTACTTTTTGCTTTGCATCTATCTATCAAAAATACCAAAAATGTTATCTCTATCAGATCTCACTCTCGTAAGTGACCGTGAAGGGATTGACAACCCCTAAGCGTTGGTTGCGAGTTGCTATCGTTTTGTGTAGGTACGAGGGACTTGCGCGTGGTCTCCTACTGGATTGATACCTTGGTTCTCAAAAACTGAGGGAAATACTTACGCTACTTTGCTGCATCATCCTATCCTCTTCGAGGAAATCCAACGCAGTGCTCAAGAGGTTGCACTACTTGGTGGAGGATGTACCAAAACATCAATGGATGGCAAGTAGTAACCACTTGGAAGCAATTTAAGTTGACTTTGCGAAAGTCTCAGTTTGTGTCCCAGAAAATGAAGCATCATGGAAATGATATGAAGAAACCTTGTGCATACAAGCTTTGTGGAGACATAGGATACAACCATAAGGAAAACAAGGACGAATACCCTCATAAGCGGAGAATTACCAAAGGAGTTAGTGACCTGAGATTAAGAAAAAAACGAAAAAATTGAATTTTTTTTAAAAAATTATAAAAAATTCTAAAAAAAATGTTACTAATGGCGCACTTCTATGTGGTGCGCATTTACCCTGGGAGGAATTCTAATGGCGCACTGTGGGCAATACTAATGGCGCACTACGTGGTGCGCCATTAAAACACCACATACTATTGGCGCACCAGTGGTGCGCCATTAGAATTTAATTCTAATGGCGTGATGCTAGTGGCGCACCAGTAGTGCGCCATTAGAAGGCAAAACTGGTGCGCCACTAGCATGCCTTTTCCTAGTTGTGGATATACTCATAACTATGCTCAATTCTGTCAATTGCTCAATAGTAATTTGTTCACCCAGTGTAGAATACTTATGCTCTTGAGAGAAGCCACTAGTGAAACCTATGGCCCCCGGGTCTATTCTCATCATATCAATCTATATCACTTTATTTACTTGCCTTGTTTTTTACTTTGCCTTTACTTTTTGCTTTGCATCTATCTATCAAAAATACCAAAAATATTATCTCTATCAGATCTCACTCTCGTAAGTGACCGTGAAGGGATTGACAACCCCTAAGCGTTGGTTGCGAGTTGCTATCGTTTTGTGTAGGTATGAGGGACTTGCGCGTGGTCTCCTACTGGATTGATACCTTGGTTCTCAAAAACTGAGGGAAATACTTACGCTACTTTGCTGCATCATCCTCTCCTCTTCGGGGAAATCCAACGCAGTGCTCAAGAGGTAGCACTACTTGGTGGAGGATGTACCAAAACATCAATGGATGGCAAGCAGTAACCACTTGGAAGCAATTTAAGTTTACTTTGCGAAAGTCTCAGTTTGTCTCCCAGAAAATGAAGCATTATGGAAATGATATGAAGAAACCTTGTGCATACAAGCTTTGTGGAGACATAGGATACAACCATAAGGAAAACAAGGACGAATACCCTCATAAGCGGAGGATTACCAAAGGAGTTAGCCGAGGATTTTCAGGGAACTTCGGTTGGAGATTGTTCCCAAAGGATTTGTTACAACAATGAAAGTTCAGTCTACGTTGTTGGGAAAGATTTGTGAAGTTTAGAAGCTGACCAAGAGATTGTTGAGGTAAAAGAGAGGATGAGCAAAGGAAAGAGCAGAGGTTTTCGTAAGAATAAGCACGACACTTTATGGTTCGAGGACCGTGTATATGTTCCCAATAATGCAAAGATCAGGAAGTAAATACTTCAGGAGGCTCATGACTCACCATACTCAATTCGCCCTGGAAACACCAAGATGTATTTGGATTTGAAGGAGTGTTTCTGGTGGACTGGTGTGAAGGATATTACGGAGTATGTAGTCGTAGGTGATGTATGCTAGAGAGAGTAAAAACATAGCATCAGAAGCCAGTAGGATTACTACAGCCTATGTCGATACCCGAATGGAAGTGGGATAAGCCTGGCATGGCTTTCATTACCGGATTTCCCAGAGCCCGAACGGGATATGACTCTATCTGGGTAGTAGTTGATTCGCTTGACCAAAGTGGCTCACTTTATCCCAGTGAAAACCATCTATACAGGTGCGAAGTTGGCCAAGGTATATTTGACCAGGATCGTATGTCTGCATGGAGTTTCGAGGACCATCGTATCAGATAGAGGAACATGGTTTACCTCAAAGTTTTGGAATCAGCTGCGCCACACTTTGGGTACTAGGCTAGAGTTCAGTATAGCCTTTCATCCGCAGACAGATGGATAGACCGAGAGAGTCAATCAGATTCTAGAGGACATGTTGAGAGCGTGTGCGCTAAATTATGGATCTAGTAGGGATGATAATCTACCTTACGCGGAGTTCTCATACAACAACAGTTACCAAGCCAGTTGGAAGATGACCCCTTTTGGAGCGTATGGGAGAAGGAGCCCGACACCATTGATGTGGGATGAAGTTGGAGACTGTCAGTTGTTTGGATCAAATGTGATCAAGGATTCAGAAGAGAATGTTAAGTTGCTTCGAGATAGACTGAAGGTAGCTTAGTCCTGGCAGAAGAGTTATGCATACTCAAAAACGCAAGGAGGAAGTCTATGAAATTGGAGACAAAGCATGTCTTCGTGTGTCCCTTCTGCGAGGAGTTAAACGATCTGGAGTTAAGGGAAACTTAGCCCCAAGATTTGTAGGACCATACCAAGTTTGGAGCGTATGGGAGAAGTGGCCAACAAGTTGGAGTCACCCGAAAGACTATCCGGAGTTCATGATGTGTTTCACATTTCCCAGTTGAAGAAGTGCCATGCAGAAATGGCCAATATTCCCCTGTAAGGACGCTTGACCCTGGAAACGATAATGATGTCCCACGAAGTGGAGTATGAACTTCATAAGTATAGTTTTTATCTCGGTATGTGGGACATCCCACGAGGATGAAGAAATGTATTACTATTGGATATAAAGGAGGTATGATGTTGGAAATATGGATAAATGGAAATTCCATGATAAGTCTGAGTAATCATGTCTTAGTTTGGTACAAATAGAAGGAAGAAAGACATTACAATTGTATGGATTTTAAGTATGCTAGGAAGCTGGAAGTTGAATGTTGGAATAACGATCAATTGCCCGCGATGATGAGTTCAAGGTTTACAAGTGATGAGACGGGCCATAACCCACAGGCCCCAGGACCTGCCAAGAAGCAAGCACACTCTTGCTGAAGGAAAAACCCGGGAAAGAGTTACCATTTTATCGACAGACGATCCTATAGGAGTTTACACAAAACTTGAGAGTTGTTAGGGAACGATAGATGTTTGTTTCAGAATCAATGGATTTATCCAAACTTAGTTCGTCGACAAGAGAAAGTCTACAATGCTTGTGAGGATGACCGAGCGTTAGAATGCGAGATTCGCTAAACCATATACAAGATAATGATTTGGGTGCGGGATGGATTGATGACCATGCCGACTTACTCTTATTATTCGCCTTGCCATGTGGGATGGTAGATCTGTGTGACTTACCTATAGTAGAGAGATGACGACCAAAACCTTGTTTAAACCTTAGAATGGTATGACGTTTTACCCTTGTAGAAGGCAGTTGTTGCCAATCGTAGGATGTAAGGTGAGAATGAAGCCCAGACCCATTTTCTGCAGGAGAAACCATAAATTGTTGACCAATATGAGATATCGATAGTTGTTTAGTATTGGTGCCAGACCCGTCAGCTAAGAAGACCCAGTCTCGGACTAACCGTACCAAGATGAAAGGACAGAAATATTGAGGAAAAGTTATGCCACTACCGGAAGAGCCCAGAGAAGGAATTTTCTTGAGATCTGAGAAGACTGACACTGTCAGGAATAAGGATGGAGTATATGAGTTTTGATGGAACCGTAACGATGCTTCCAAGGGTGGTAGCACCCGAGACCCCGGAGACGATCGATGGATTCTGAAGACCCCCTACCCTAACCTATTTCTTGCTAGCCTCTCCGAATCTCGAGGACGAGATTCATTTTAAGGGTGGTAGGTTTGTAACATCCCAAAATTCTAAAATTTCAAATGTTATAAACAAATAGATAGTTTTGATTGATTGTTTGATTGATTGACTGAAAGTGAGTGAATTCAAAACTTTTGGAAAGTTAAATGAGAGGGAATAAAAGGACTTTCCCAAACTTTCATTTTCTTTTCTTTTCTGATCTTCATGAGTTCAAATTCTTTTCACCACAAAAACCCTGGAGAGAAGATGACATGACTTCTTCCATTTATCTAAATGACAAGGGGTGTTGAAAATATTTGAATTTCATTTGGAAAATATTTCCAACCCAGGAACTTTATGCAACTCAGTGATTTTCACGAGCGAAGATAAAATGACTTCTTCAAAACATATGAAATATGAGTTGGGAGTTGCAAAGAATTAAATTCAAACTTCTTTTGAATTTATTTTCAATTTGGAGTTATTTGAGTTTTATTCAAATTATTTTTTTCTCCAAAAATAAAATATATTGCAATTAGGGTAAAATAATTCCCTACATCAGAAAATCGGAGAGAAATAAATTTGGATTAATTTTGGTATTTTTTTCAAAATGATTTTTATTGGATTTTATTATAGCTGTAGCACTCATTGCTTTATTTGAATTATTGAGGATTTTATTTGAAACTAGAATAAGGTTCATCTTGTAGGAAATCTTTTTCTGAAATTTTTGATATATTATATGCCTATATAATATTTTTATTTTATTTTGTTGTTATTAATTTTGTTGTCTGGAAAATCTATGTCAAAAAAAAGAACTTCTCCCGTGGGCGGCCCGGTGAGCGAAGCCAGCCAGCCAGCCCACCCAAGACGTCCCGTCCTCCCGAGCTCAGTGAGAGTCCACCGCCAAGCCGCTGCCGCCCGCCCGTGACCGACCAGCCACCCCCGCCTTGGCCCCTCCTCCACGCCACCGTCGCCCCCTCCTCCTATAAATCCCGCAGCCCCGACCCCCTCTCTCTCTTTTTCGCAACCCGCCGCCGCAATTCTAGCCTCCGCTCCGGCGAGAACCGCCGCCGACGCCCCACTCCGTCCCGTCACCGTGGACCACCGCGGACGCTGCCATCCTCTTCGCCTCGCCGCGCCACCCCTCCCCGACCCCTCCGTTGCCCTCCTCAACGACCGGAGCCACCGCCCCGACCGGAGCAGAGCCGCCACCGCCGTCCCGCGTCGCCAGACTTCGCCGCCGCCGCCGCCGCGGTAACCGCCACCCCTCCCTCGCCGTTGGATCTGGATCCAATGATCCAGATCGTTTTATTTTTTTCTCCGAAACATTTTGTTTTTATTTAGAGAACGTCCGCTGTTTAGATCAGAAAAACGAACGTTCTCTTTTTAGCCTTTTCTTTTTCTGTTTTTTTCGTCAAGGACCTATGTGTAAATATATCTATTTACAAATTAGCCCCTAGTTTTCAAACCCTCACAACTTTTTACTTGTTAGTCCAAATCCAACGAAACCAACGCCCACTTCTTCGTCATGATCCCCTCTATCCAGTAAAACAACTTAAACATATTTTTGAAAGTTTAAAATTTGAGTTTCAAACAGTTTAGTATTCAAACTTCTTTTGTTCATAACTCGAGTTGTATAACTCCGATTTAGTTGATTCTTTTTGCAAATTGAAGCTCTTGACCTAAACTTTCTGATAAGGCCAAATACACATTGTTTTGGTACTGTTAGAAATTGTTTTATGCTGCAAGATTCATTTGCTTGGTTTTGATGTTTTCCAAATCGTACTCTTCGTCCTTTCCGATCTTTTGAGTGATTGCTTATGTGTGGTTACAATTGCTTGCTGACGATAGATTGGCCGGAGAGTGACGAGTAGATCTATCAAGAGTTTTGAGTGCGAATCATCTTCATCAACATTGCAGGCAAGTTCACACTTTGATCATATCCCTTTTCTTACCCAGTTTTTATGCATTAGATCAATCCTCAAACAATTGCATGATTAGGATCTGATTAACATGTGGGTTTTTGGGAAGTAGATGAGGTAGTACCTATTACCTGTTTTATTATCAAACCCTTGGGTGTTTCTTCTATGTTTGCTTATTATGCCATGCTATGCTTGTAGACGTGGATTGGGTGAGTGTATCCATGACAGATGTGAGATTGTTAATTAATGGTTTATTTAAGGTGGCAACTTTAATACACATCTGGGTGGATTGAGGCACTTGGGTATTCGAGGATTGCCTGTTTGTTTTTGGACCGCCACCCAGGCTCAAAGGGATCATAAGATTATTCATACTAGAAACTTCCGTGTGCAGCCACATGCTATTATGGGCTCTAGCATAGTTGATTAAGTCGTGCGAACTCTTACAGTGGTAGAGTAGCAGATGTAGGGGAAAGTAGGTGTACAGGTCTATCCATCGTAAGGTGCTAGCGCTTCTGAAAGACTATGTCTCGGTCATCCGTTTCTCAAACACCATGTAGTGCGAGAAAACCAATGGAGGAGATCAAGTCGTGTGGGGAAAAGTGCGCAAACCTCTGCAGAGTGTATAAACTAATCATTAGCCGTGTCCCCGGTTATGGACGTTTTGAGTATCTAGTACTTGGATTATCATGTGAATCTCAACATGTTACTTTAATTAATATTGTTGGGTTTGTTTAATGATGATGTTACTTAATTGGGATTGAGAATGCTGTCGACCATTCTCAATGTTTAACAACCACCATGATAGTTAAATAAAATTTATTCCTTTGCAGTAGGGAAAAATTCGCTTTTCGCAAAAACATTATAACCATGGAGCCTCCACCAGCCAAATATGCATGTAGTGATAGCCTTTATTCATCATTGCTCTATGGTGTGAATTTGCCAGTACATTCAATGTACTGACCCTTTGTGGCTGCAACGTCTCATGTTGCAGGTTCTTACTACGAGTAAGTGATACGTTAGGGTTATGATTTCTACACTCAACATTGCCGTTGGTGTTGATGGGAATCCACAACCTTGTTACTTCCGCTATTTGGATTGAGGTAATAGTATTTACGTTACTTTATACATGTGATTTACCTCTGTTATAAATCCTCGAGTACTGTGTGTGTCAGCATACCGATCCAGGGATGACACTTAAGCACAGAGACTTGATCCATTCGGATCGGGTCGCTACAGTAGGCATCACGTCCAAGATTAGTAGACCGACTCCTGCCTGCATCTACTACTATTACTCCACCCATTAACCGCTATCCAGCATGCATCTAGTGTATTAAGTTCATGAAAAAATGGAGTAGACAATAAGAACGATGACATGATGTAGACAAGGTCTATTTATGTAGAAATAGACCCCATCTTGTTATCCTTAATAGCAATGATACATATGTGTCGTTTCCCCTTCTGTCACTGGGATCAAGCACCGTAAGATCTAACCCATCACAAAGCACCTCTTCCCATTGCAAGCTAAATAGATCAAGTTGGCCATACAAAACCCAAATATCGGAGAAGAAATGCGAGGCTATAATCGATTATGCATATAAGAGATCAAACAAGACTCAGATAACTTTCATGGATAAAAACGTAGATCTGATCGTAAACTCAAAGTTCATCGGATCCCAACAAACACACCGCAAAAAGACTTACATCATATGGATCTCTAAGAGACCATTGTATTGAGAATCAAGAGAGAGAGAGAGAGAGAGAGAGAGAGAGAGAGAGAGGAAACCATCTATCTACTAACTATGGACCCGTAGGTCTACAAAGAACTACTCACGCATCATAGGAGAGGCACCAATGGACATGATAAACCCCTCCTGGATGGTGTCTAGATTGGATCCTGTGTTTTTGGAACTTGCGGCGGCTGGAATTGCTTTTTGTCAACTACCCTAGGGTTTCTGGAAGATTGTGGTATTTATAGAGCAAACATGCGGTGCGGGAGGCCACCGAGGTGGGAAAAACCCACCTGGGCGCGCCTGGGACGCCAGGCGTGCCCTGGGGGGTCGTGCCCCCCTTGGGCACCCCTCTGGTACTTCTTCGGCCCATCTTGTGTCTTCTGGTCCAGAAAAAATCCACAAAAAGTTTCGCTGCGTTTGGACTCCGTTTGGTATCGATTTCCTGCGATGTAAAAAACAAGCAGAAAACAACAACTGGCACTGGGCACTATGTCAATAGGTTAGTACCAAAAAAATGATATAAAATGATTATAAAATGTTTGTAAAACATCCAAGAATGATAATATAACAGCATGGAACAATAAAAAATTATCGATTCATTGGAGACGTATCAGCATCCCCAAGCTGAATTCCTGCTCGTCCTCGAGTAGGTAAATGATAAAAACAGAATTTTTGATGTGGAATGTTGCCTAACATGTTCATCACATATTCTTTTGTTTATAGCATGGACATTTGGACTCTAGTTTTGACATGAAGACTTTAATACTCAAGAATATCAACAAGCAACAATGTCTTTCAAAATATTAACGCTAAAGCAAGTTATCCGTAGCCCATTATGCTCAATATTTGATCCATTCATGAAACACACTAGAATACTAGCTATACCCAGTGCTCAAGTACGATCATAGTTGATAGAGGCAAAGGTGTCCCGTCTTTCGATGAGATTGTGGTTATCGTTCTGGAGGAAGTCGACTTTGATGGCATGACTGCGAACGTGCGAGGACGTCGCGCCTTATCAATCGCTAAACCAACTCCAAGAGGTTATTGACCCTGCCGGAGCACGATCAACCTAACCACGAAGGTCTGTTTCCTGCAGGCAAACGAGGAACAAGCAAGAAACTAAGATTGCAATCTGGATATTGCGAATATAAGAGGAAAGTTTTATTGATCAAGGGGGGGTTCCGTGATGCCTTTGTCTGGTCGTTGAACACAAACGAAGTACGCGAAGTTGCAGCTATGGCGAACTTTAATCTAAACAAAACCCAAAGTCTAAACGATGCCCTAAGGGCTGTATATACGGAGGAAGAGGGGGGGAATTTCGTGGCCCTTGGTGGAGGGGTCCGAAATCAACCCTATCTCTTGTTTCCCCACACATACGGACTCTAAAAATAGCCTATACTTATGTATTTTGAAATTACATGGGCCTGGCCCAATAATAAGATGACGCAGCACCTAGAATAGCCTCGGGAAGAAATTTATGAAGTGGCATCTTGTATATTTCGTCCAAGGCTTCATGCACCCATTATGGTGGCTTTAAAGTCCTGAAATCATCACTTATAACTCCGTTCTTGTTCCCCTTGCACATGCTATCATCTCCATGCTTGTTCTTGCTCCAATGTTCATCCTTCTCCAAGCTAGGCCCTTCATTTGTAAGCAAAACAAATGTATCCAATTTAGGCAGCATCATATTCTCATGAACATTAGAATCATTACCAAGAAATGGAAGTACCTGGTAATTTAGTTGGCGTGCGCGAGCTCAATTAATTGGTCCAGTATGTATAGCAGCAGGGGTTGTGGGTGTAACAATGGTATTTTATGTCCTCATGATCCTCCCCTTCTTGAAATGAAGTCGTCCTCGACGGAAGTTCATCTTCCTCACCCAAATAAGGCTTCAAATCTGCAATGTTAAAAGTGGGACTAACCCCAAAATCTGCAGGCAGCTCAAGTTTATATGGATTATTATTTATTTTCTCCATCACCTTAAAAGGACCATCGACCGTGGCATTAGCTTTGATTTTGCAAATCAGAAATCTATCCTTACGCAAATGTAACCAAACAAGATCTCCAGGTGCAAACACAACATGTTTTCTACCCTTATCTCCAGCAAGTTTATATTTAGCATTCATACGCTCAATGTTTTCCTTAGTTAACTCATGCATTTTTAAAATCAATTCAGCACGTTCTTTAGCATCAAAATTAACCTTCTCCAAAGATGGAAGAGGTAACAAATCAATAGGTGCACGAGGTAGGAAACCATACACAACTTCAAAAGGGCACATCTTAGTAGTAGAATGCAATGAAAGATTATAAGCAAATTCAATATGAGGCAAGCATTCCTCCCATATTTTCTTATTATTCTCCAAAACAGCCCTAAGCATAGTAGACAATGTTCTATTGACTACTTCAGTTTGTCCATCAGTTTGGGGGTGACAAGTAGTACTAAAAGTTGAAAGAGATGGAATATGTTTTGCCGTACGTAACTCGACGGACTTGCTGTGTATTAGTATGGAGGCAATCTTGGTTGCTAAGAATACATAGGATTACATGAGATCTCAAGGATCAAATAATAGGAAATAATCCTACCTAATCTATAGTCATAACTACACTGATTACATGCTGAAATATACATTAACATTCCCCCTCAATCTCAACCGGCCACAAGGTTGAGATTGTGTCATAATTTCTCCAACATGGCTTTTGTAGCAGGTTTAGTGAAAGCATCAGCCACTTGATCACCGGAAGACACAAAGCGAACATCCAAAGCTCCTTGCGCCACCTTTTCTCTTACAAAGTGAAAATCCACCTCAATATGCTTTGTCCTCGCATGAAATACGGGATTTGCACTCAAATAGGTGGCACCTAAATTATCACACCACAAAATTGGTGGTCGTGGTAGGAACACTCCCAATTCCCTAAGCACAGATTGTACCCAAGTAACTTCAGCTGTGCCATTTGCTAGTGCCTTGTACTCCGCCTCAGTACTGGATCGTGAAACTGTGGGTTGCTTACAAGCACTCCATGATATCAGGTTAGGACCAAGAAAGACCACAAAATCACTAGTAGAGCGTCTGTCATCGACACATCCTGCCTAGTCAGCGTCAGTGAACACACTCAGAAGTGTGGAGCTTGACCGGCGAATAGAGAGTCCAGTAGTCACAGTACCCTTGATATACCTGAGTATGCGCTTCACCGCCTCCCAATGCACATCAGTGGTTTTGGCTAGATATTGGCACACTTTGTTGACAGCAAATGAAATATCAGGACGAGTGAGGGTAAGATACTGCAACCCTCCAACCATGCTGCGATAGCTGAAAGCATCATCATGACTAAGAGGTGTACCAAGATCTGCTGCCAACATATCAGTTACTGACATGGGAGTAGAAACCACCTTGCAATTCTCCATATGAGCACGATGAAGAAGATCATCAGCATACTTGCGTTGAGACAACACCATTCCCCCTAAATTGTAGGTGGCTTCAATCCCAAGTAAGTAAGAAAGCCGACCAAGGTCCTTGATGGGAAAGGACCCAGCTAGAGTGCGAAGCAAACGATCCACTGTATGGGAGCAGGAGCCAGCAATGACAATATCATCAACATAGACCAACATGTAAATAACTACATTGCCTCGCCGGAAATGAAGAGAGAGGTGTCGGCCTTGGATGAATGAAACCCAAGTTGTTGCAGCCGATCACTGAGACGGGAGTACCAAGCCCGCGGAGACTTTTTGAGTCCGTAAATAGACTTCCGAAGCTTGCAAACATGGTGAGGAAATCGAGGATCCTCAAAACCTGGAGGCTGCTGCATGTACACATTCTCATTAAGCAAACCATGAAGGAACGCATTGCTGACATCAATCTGGCGCAAACACCAACCCTGCGAAACTGCAAGTGACAGCACAAGGCAAACAGTGGCCGGTTTAACAACCGGACTGAAAGTGGCAACATAATCAACACCAAACTGCTGAGTAAACCCACGAGCAACTAGGCGAGCTTTGTACTCGTCAAGAGAGCCATCAGATCATTCCTTGAGCTTAAAAATCCACTTACAGCTGACGATGTTAGTGCCCGGAGGACGAGGCACAAGTGACCATGTCTGAGTGCGTTGAAGGGCAGAGAACTCCTCTTGCATAGCAGCTGTCCAAGCAGGATCAATAAGAGACATAGTCGGAACGGAGACGACGACACTGAAACCGTGACGATACGGATTATATCGGACAGTGCCATCAGACGGAACCTTTGGGCGCCGAATATTGTTCTGTAGGCGTGTGCGAGCATGCTCGGGAGGGGGCGCCGGCGAGGAAGCCGGCGATGAAGAGTCTGCCGAGGAAGCTCCGGCGGTCGCATCTGCACGCACATGTACGCAGTCGACCGCACCAGGCATTGGCGCGTTGGGCGCTGCTCGCCCAGCCCCGTCGGAGGCAGTCGCGTCGGGCTCTGGCGCGCGAGATGCAGCTCGCCCAGTGCCGTCGTGTGCATCTGCGTCGTGTGCAGGTGCAGGTGCAGCTGCATCGGACGAAGAGGCTCCATGCTGGGCTGTGGCACGCGCGAGCAACGGCTCGGGCGATTGGACCGCACCAGGCCCACTCGGCGGGCGATGCGAGGCGCGATCGGGGGCGCCGGGCGCTGCTGGTCGATGAGGATGCAGCCGCGTGCCGCAGGCGGGCTCGGTGCATGGGGGTGTAGCATGTACGTCCGTCACGCCAGTGCATGGCAACTGCGTCTCTGTACCTGTAGGATATGACTCAGGAAACAAAAAACACAGATTGTAGTTTCTCACATTAGCATCCTGAACTACTGGCTCATGATACGGAAAAGTCATGGGAGGATTTAAGAGAGACAAATTGGGACACACACTAGTCGCAAAAGGAAAAACTTTTTCATCAAAGACAACATCTCGAGAGATATGTATGCGACCAGTGGACTTGTCAAGACACTTATACCCTTTATGAAACGGACTATATCCGAGAAAAACGCACATCTTTGAGCGAAACTCAAGTTTCTGAGAGTTATATTTGCGAAGACTAGGCCAACATGCACAACCGAAGACACGAAGAAAAGAGTAACCGGGAGTGATGTTAAGGAGGCGTGTGAGTGGTGGCATATTTTGAAGGGTCCGCCTAGGCATGCGATTGATCAAATAACATGCGGTGAGAAAAGCTTCATCCCAATAACACAAAGGAAGATTGGAGTGAGCTAGGAGAGCAAGCCTGGTTTCAACTATGTGACGGTGCTTTCGCTCAGCGATACCATTTTGTTGGGATGTGGGTGGACACGATATGCGATGAGAGATACCAACACGATGAAAAAATTTGTGCAAGCGGTGGTACTCGCCTCCCCAATCAGATTGGACCGAACGGATTTTTGTGTTAAGAAGTCGTTCGACATGGGCCTGAAATTTGTAGAAAACTTGTTCGACATCAGATTTATGTTTGAGAAGATAAATCCAGGTAAAACGGCTAAAGTCATCAACGAAGCTAACATAAAATTTAAAACCACCAGATGAGGCGAGGGCAGGCCCCCACACATCGGTATGAATTAGCTCAAGTGGTTGCGAAGAAACACGGGAAGAATTATTGTAAGGTAATTGATGACTTTTAGCGCGTTGACAAGCATCACAAACAAAAGTATCATGACTCGATGAACAAGGGAGTTTATTTGTCCGAACAATAGACTCAACTACATTATTTGAAGGGTGACCCAAGCGATGATGCCACTGACTCGATGAAGACCTAACTCCGGAAAACGCTCGATGTGAGGATGACGATGATGGCCGGCCATACAGAATGGGGTAGAGACCATGTCGACTTCTACCGTGAAGAAGGACCCTCCTCGTGATTTTGTCCTTCACAAAAAAGAAATATTTGTAAAATTCCACAACCACTCGGTTATCCAAAACAAGACGGTAAACAGAAAGAAGGTGTTTGTGAATTTCAGGAACATGCAACACATTATTAAGATGGATGGTATCACATGAGCCAGCTAGTTTAGTATGACCAACGTGAGAAATTTCCAAACCTGCACCGTTTGCAACTTGAACTTGATCCTTCCCACCATAGCGCTCGTGCGTCGTCAAACGGTCGAGGTCGCTGGTGAGGTGGTCGGTGGCACCAGTATCAAGGTACCAATTGTTGTCGCGGTGACCATATGTCACCATGTTGCCGCTGCGATGGTCGTCCGACTAGTAGGCATGATTGTAGCGATCGCGACAGTCGGTGGCGTAGTGTCCCTCCAGGCGGCGTATCTGGGACCGGGGTGGGCGACGGTTTTGGCCGCCACCACCGCCGATGTGGCGTCCATCGTTGTTGCCACGGTTGCCGCCGTTTCCATAGCGGCCGCCATTGCCACCATGGTGGCTGCCGTTCCTACTCCCATGGTTGTTGTTGCTTTTGCGGCTAGCATCACGTGACCCGTTGCCATTGCCATGGCGCATGGCGTTGTTGGCAGATGAAAAATGGCCGCTGTTGGCAGCGTGCTGTTCTTGACGGGCTTCAAAACTGAGAAGATAAGAATAAAAATCGGAGAGGCTCACTTGGCCGGTGAAGACAGAGAGCGCTATCATGGCGGGTCGTACTCTGTCCCAGCCCCGATGATGTGCCCAATGATCTCGTCGCCAGACGATACCTCGCTAGCGGTGGCGGTAGCGTCCGCATAGCCAGTCATCTTGTGGAAGAACTCTGCCGCGGACATGTCGTTCTTCTTCGTCTGCGACAGCTGTGTGCGAAGTTGACGCACGCTAGCCCGGTTTTGAGCGGCGAACATGGCGCCGAGGGCGGACCAGACGGCCGCCGAGGAGGTCACTCACGTCATCTGAGCGAGCACTTCCGCCGTCATGGAAGACAGGAGCGCGCCAAGCACGGCCTGGTCGGTGCGCCGCCATGGCTCATACTCGGGGTTGGGCACTGAGTGTGCAGCGTCGCCGGTGCCCTGGACGATCGTCTACGGTGGCGCAGGGATTGACCTGGCGAGGTAGCCAAAGAGGCCGGCGCCGGTGAGGTTAGGTATGACCTGCGCTTTCCACAATAGGAAATTGGCGCGGGTGAGCCGGACGGTGATGAGTCCAGAGAGCGACGGCATGGTGATGGTGGGGCTGGAGACGAGCGCGCCGGCGGTGGTGGTGACGAGCGCGTCGGCGGTGGTGCCGGCCATGGCGAGAAGATGGGATCGGGCTCTGATACCATATTGAATTCATGCACCAGCCAGTTGCTCCAAAAGTCCGAACTGATGGAGGGAGGCGGGCAATATATTTCAACACTCCCCCTCACATCTAGGCTATTTTAGTCCTTAGACGTGGGATCGGTATAGGCCACAGAATCATTTTATTTAATACTGCGTTGGCAGGGTCTTGAACTCAAGACCTCTTGGCTCTGATACCATATTGAAAGAGATGGAATATGTTTTGCCGTACGTAACTCGACGGACTTGCTGTGTATTAGTATGGAGGCAATCTTGGTTGCCAAGAATACATAGGATTATATGAGATCTCAAGGATCAAATAATAGGAAATAATCCTACCTAATCTATAGTCATAACTACACTGATTACATGCTGAAATATACATTAACACTAAAAAGCAGTTTAGTCCCCAAATTAGCCCATAAACATCTCCAAAAGTGGCTAAGAAATTTAGTATCACGATCTGAAATAATAGTATTTGGCACACCATGTAAGCGAATAATTTCACGAAAGAACAAATAAGCAACATTAACAACATCATCGCTTTTATGACATGGTATAAAGTGTGCCATTTTCAAGAATCTATCCACGACAACAAATATGCTATCCCTCCCCTTCTTTGTTCTAGATAAACCTAAAACAAAGTCCATAGATATATCCTCCCAAGGAACACTAGGTACAGGCAAAGGCATATATAAACCATGAGGATTGAGTCGTGACTTAGCTTTTTGACATGTAGTGTAGCGAGCAATACAACGCTCAACATCCCGTCTCATCTTTGGCCAAAAGAAATGTGTAGCAAGTATGTCCTCCGTCTTCTTCACGCCAAAGTGTCCCGTTAGTCCTCCTCCATGCGCCTCCTGCAACAATAAAAGACGAACGGAGCTAGCTGGAATGCATAGCTTGTTAGCACGAACACAAATCCATCATTAACGACGAACTTGTTCCATGTTCTTCCTTCTTTACAATTCTGCAATACATCTTTAAAATCAGCATCATGCACATATTGATCTTTGATGGTCTCCAAACCAAATATTTTGAAGTCAAGTTGTGAAAGCATAGTATAGCGACAAGACAATGCATCAGCAATAACATTTTCTTTACCCTTCTTGTGTTTAATGACATAAGGGAAAGTCTCAATGAATTCAACCCATTTAATATGTCTACGATTCAGTTTAGCTTGACTTTTAATATGTTTCAAAGATTCATAATCAGAATGTATAACAAATTCTTTGGGCCATAAATAATGTTGCCATGTTTCTAAAGTCCGAACAAGAGCATATAATTCTTTATCATAAGTAGAATAATTCAGACTAGGCCCACTCAATTTTTCAGAAAAGTATGCAACATGTTTGCCATCTTGTAATAACACACCTCCTAATCCAATTCCACTAGCATCACATTCAAGCTCAAAAGTCTTATTAAAATCAGGAAGTTGGAGTAAAGGAGCATGTGTCAACTTATCTTTCAATACCGTGAAGGCTTCTTCCTGTGCGGAACCCCAAACAAAAGGCACATCCTTCTTTGTAAGCTCGTTGAGAGGTGCAGCAATGGTGCTGAAATCTCTCACAAAACGCCTATAGAATCTAGCGAGGCCAAGAAAACTCCTCACTTGTTCGACCGTTTTGGGCTGCGGCCAACTCTCAATAGCTTCGATCTTGGCTTTGTCAACTTCAATTCCCTATGGAGTAACGACATAGCCAAGAAAAGATACTCGGTCGGTGCAAAAGGTGCACTTCCCAAGGTTACCAAACAAACGTGCATCATGTAGAACAATAAAAACAGCACGTAAATGTTCCAAATGTTCTTCCAAAGATCTGCTATAAATCAATATGTCATCAAAGTAAACTACCGCAAATCGTCCAATGAAAGCACGTAAAACTTCGTTCATTAATCTCATGAAAGTACTAGGTGCATTAGTTAACCCAAAAGGCATGACTAACCAATCATATAATCCAAACTTAGTTTTAAATGTTGTTTTCCATTCATTTCCCAATTTCATATGAATTTGATGGTATCCACTACGCAAATCAACTTTGGAGAATATAGTAGAGCCACTCAATTCATCAAGCATATCATCTAGCCTAGGAATAGGATGACGATAACGAATAGCAATATTATTAATGCCTCTACAATCAACACACATACGTGATGTACCATCCTTTTTCAGCACTAGAATAATAGGAACAGCACAAGGACTAAGGGATTCGCGTATATAACCTTTGTCGAGCAGCTCCTGTACTTGACGCATAATCTCCTTCGTCTCCTCTGGATTGGTACGGTATTGTGCACGTTTGGGTAATGATGCACCGGGAATTAAGTCAATCTGATGCTCAATCCCTCGAATGGGAGGTAATCCCGGTGGCACGTCTTGTGGAAAGACGTCGGCGAACTCCTGCAAAATGTTAGTGACAGCGGGAGGCAAAGAGGAAGGCACGTCCTCGAATGAAATTAATGCCTCTTTGCACGCAAAATCATGGCAAACAGATTTGCTGAAATCTAGCTCATCAATATCAGATTTAGCGGCAAGTAAAAACATGCACTTTTCAATTTAATTTCTGAAGCAACACTAGATGGTTTACTATTAGGCTTCATTTGTTGCTCAAATTCTTTTGCCACAATCTGATTTTCACTCTTATTTTTCTCCTGTTTTGCTTTATTAGCTCTATTAATATCATCTTTCAAAATGGAATCAGGAGTCATAGGAAGCAAAGTAATAATTTTATCCTTATGAACAAGAGTATCTTGATTGTTTCTACCATGGTGTACAAATTTTATCAAATTGCCATGGTCGACCAAGTAATAAAGGCGATGCTTGCAAAGGTACCACATCACAATCAACATAATCTGCATATGTAGAGATACTAAAATGCACACGAACAGTACGTGTTACCTTAACCTTGCCGCTTTTGTTGAACCATTGGATGTAGTAAGGATGTGGATGTGGTGTTGTGGTGAGAGATAGCTTCTCCACCATCTCCATGCTAGCCAAGTTGTTGCAACTCCCTCCATCTATGATGACGCGCACAGAACGTTCCTTCACAACGCCCTTTGTATGGAACAAATTGTGCCTCTGATTTTGCTCAGCTTGTGTGACCTGCACACTCAAAACACGTTGAGGAACTAAACATTCATACCTGTCAGCGTCTTCAGGAGCCATGTATTGTGTCTCGTGATCAGAATCATCTCCACCATGTTCTTCACGTGTAATAAGAGCCAAAGTCTCCTCATCATAGTCACTAGTGGACTCATATCCACCATCCTCAGTAGCAATCATCACACATTGAGATTTGCATTCTCTCGCATAATGACCTCTTCCCTTACAACGACGAAAAAAATATCACTTGTGTGCCCTATTGATGCCATGGAAGAAGAAGAACTCTGTGGAGGCCCGGCAGGTGCGCTCTTGGCAGATAATGGTGGTTGTGCCTGCTTTACGGTATCACGGTGGAGGTGGCTTTTGATGGAAGTCTGGTGCGATTGAAGTAGAAGATGCACGCGGTGTCCATGATGAAGGTCGACTGCGAGAAAAGTTAGTTCGCACCAATGCTTGTCGATCCTGCACTTCACGTTCACTTTACAAGCAAGATGGAATAAGCGAGTGATATTAGTATACTCCTTATACTCTAGAATGGTCTGAATCTCTCTATTTAATCCACCCATAAAACGTGCAAGCATAGCTTCATTCTCCTCAACAATACCACATCTAATCATGCCGGTTTGTAATTCCTGATAATATTCTTCTACAGAATTTTTCCCTTGTCTTAAGCGCTGCAATTTTTGAAGCAATTCACGTTGATAATATGGTGGAACCCAACGAGTACGCATAGCAGCTAGCAAAGCAGCCCAAGTAGTTGGAATAGGATATAATCTACAATGTTCAGACCACCATACACATGCAAAACTAGTGAAAGCACAAACAGAAGCGGCAACCCGTCTCTCCTCAGGAGATTGTAAACATGTAAATCGTTGTTCAGTTTCTAACTCCCAAGTAAGATATATATCAGGAACATATCTACCCTCAAATGGTGGAATATTCAATTTCAGTTTAGGAAGATGGTCATGATCTCGTACCTGAGGGAGAGCCCTACCATTGTGATTATTTGCATGTGGATGACCTGGTGGTTGTGGTGTAGGTGGTTGCACGTAGTTCTGATTTTGATCAACCTCATCCTCGTAATCTCCCACATAATCATCCTCCTCCGCATCAGCAGCAGGAGCCATAGAAGTATCAACAGCAGCACCAACAGTTTGGCCAAACGCAAGAGGGACACGGCTCGCTCGGCGGAGGGCTGTTTCGCGACGTGGAGGTAGTCGTTGTTGTTGTTGTTGTTGTTGTTGTTGTTGTTGTTGTAGAGGTGCGTTAGGTGCAGCCGGCGGTGGTTGTGCAAAACATGCGAGCAATTCATTAAACTTGCTATCAAGCTTCTTCTCAATGCCATCTATCTTCTCCATGGCCTCGTCAAATCTATTTAGCACATCTTGCACCTGTCCACTCATCATTTGCTGAAATTTATCATGTAGCTGTTTGTTCGTCAGGTTCTCCCAATCAGTCTTATCGGCTTGTGATCCTACCATGGTTAGCAGCAAATAGAAACACACAAGAATATGATCCTACAGACTACTAAGAAGTGGTGGTGGTGTATCACAAACCCTTCAAGCAAATCTCAAATTCTTACCAGTTCTTACCCAGCAGCAGGTGGTGATCGGCAACCGTTGTAGTCAAAACTCTCAAAGCTTGTATAGAGCGATTACCAGGGAGAATCAAATGCACGGCATAGATGTATGTGGAGCTGGGAAGGCTTATAATATGGTAGCAAAAAAGGGTTAGCAATAATCAATCCAGAGATGCAAAGTTGAATAAACGCTCAACAACGGTACTGTGCTGGTCCTAGGCTAGACTGTGCTAGAGACGCGAGCCTAGAACACTAACAAAATCACGACGCTGCACGTAAACAAGGGAGAAGCACACTCTGAGAAATTTCACACTTTTTTTGCGCTCTTTTTTTTGCGCTCTTTTTTTTCTGAAACCTACTCAGGCAAGGAAACACGAATAGGAAATTAGATGGAACTCGAAAACAAACCTAATATGCAAGTAACTCGGATTGGTGGTGGATATATGGTGGTGGTTTATGGCAGCGGTGGTGGTAGTAGTGGTAGTATATGGATATGGATCGGTGGTGGTATATGGATACGGATTGGTGGTGGTATATGGATACGGATTCAGAGCGGTGGTGGTAGGTGGCAGGGGCGATGATGATGGTGCGGTGGCGGCGTGACAACTTATGACCAGAACTCGAAACTCTAAAAGATTAGACGCTAAGACCAGCAACTAGACAAGATGATGCAACAGCAAATTCAACAAAGCAAAACCCTAAAAAGATTATGCAAAGGCTCAGACTGGTTCGGATATGATGAAGTAACCCTAATTTTTTTTGGCTTTTTCGTGGACTATAGGTATGAAGAACATACTCGATCTAAACTACGATAAACTGTAAAATCTCACCGAGCAACCTGGAAATCTGATACCATTTGATAGAGGCAAAGGTGTCCCGTCCTTCGATGAGATGGTGGTTATCGTTTTGAAGGAAGTCGACTTTGACGATCCGACTACGAACGTGCGAGGACGTCGCGCCTTAGCAATCGCTAAACCAACTCCAAGAGGTTATTGACCATGCCGGAGCACGATCAACCTGACCACGAAGGTCTATTTCTTGCAGGCAAACGAAGAACAAGCAAGAAACTAAGATTACAATCTGGATATTGCGAATATAAGAGGAAAGTTTTATTGATCAAGGTGGGGTTCTGTGACGCCTTTGTCTGGTCATTGAACACAAACGAAGTACGCGAAGTTGCAGTTATGGCGAACTTTAATATAAACAAAACCCAAAGTCTAAACGATGCCCTAAGGGTTGTATATATGGAGGAAGAGGGGGGGAATTTCGTGGCCCTTGGTGGAGGGGTCCGAAATCAACCCTATCTCTTCATTGCCCACGCATACGGACTCTAAAAATAGCCTATACTTATGTATTTTGAAATTACATGGGCCTGGCCCAATAATAAGGCGACCCAGCACCTAGAATAGCCTCGGGACGAAATTTATGAAGTGGCATCTTGTATATTTCGTCCAAGGCTTCATGCACCCATTATGGTGGCTTCAAAGTCCTGAAATCATCACTTGTAACTCCGTTCTTGTTCCCCTTGCACATGCTATCATCTCCATGCTTGTTCTTGCTCCAATGTTCATCCTTCGCCAAGCTAGGCCCTTCATTTGTAAGCAAAACAAATGTATCCAATTTAGGCAGCATCATATTCTCATGAACATTAGAATCATTACAAAGAACCGAAAGTACCTGGTAATTTAGTTGGTGTGCGCGAGCTCTAGTAATTGGTCCAGTATGTATAGCAGCAGGGGTTGTGGGTGTAACAATGGTATTGATGTCCTCATCAATAGTGCCCCTTAGTTGGTGCTTTATAAGAGAAGATGGAGACTCAAGTTAAAAATAAAAATTCCATAAAGTAAAAGAAAGGCCCTTCACAGAGGGAAGTAGGGATTTGTAGAAATGCCAGAGCTCAAAGCAAAAACTGAGAGATAAAAACATTTTCGGAAGCATACTTTTCCCACCAACGAAAAAAACTTAGAGTTCCCAACACTTTCTGATGTATGGTAGAACCCTAGATTCCCAATCTTTTCCGATTGGAGCGGACTCCGCGATGAACATGAAGAACATGATGGGAAACACAAGGGAAAACACGAGAGAATCACTCAAACCAACAAGATTCGATCACACATGTGCTAGATCCTCGAAACACAAAGAGATAAACGATCCACGATCAACAAGGGACGATACATATGGTAACTAGTTCATCTCCGTGAGGAGGCCTTGAATCCGTGACGGATCTTCCTGTAAGGGGTCTTGTATCCAAGCATGGATCTTCTCCGAAGAGGCCGCGATCTCTCGATCGAGAGGAACGACAAGGATGGGCAAAGCTCTATCTCTAAAATGACCTAAACCTATGCTAAACCTAGAAAAGAGATGGAGGAGTCGTTTATATAGACAAAGGGGGCGAGGGGATACATGGGCCTCGGCCCAACACGCACGCGTGGGCGGGGATCCGGATAATCCGGACTAGGAGCCGGATGATCCGGGCTTCAGGGACCCGAATGATCTGGGAGATGGTCCGGACATGGCAAAGGGGTAGGCGGTGGCGGCGACGGCCCGGATGTCCGGAGGGGAGTCCGGACATCCAGGTGGGGTCCGGATGATCCGGGACTCGTCCGGATGGTCCGGCTTCGGAGTGCAGCTCCGGGTGCTCTCTGGTGGATTAGCCGGATTGTCCAGATCGGGGTCAGGATCGTCCAGGCTCTGTTCGGATAATCTAGGACCTCGTCCGGATTGTGCGGCTAGTATAGGACTTGGATGATTTCTTCTCCATCTTCGTGCATGTCTTCCGCTCCTTGCTCATTAGCTTCTCCATGGCTAACTCCTCGGTACCTGAGTATGCAAAGCGTCTCCGTTTGAGGTAGTAGCCATGTCTCATGTGATTCGAAAGGGAGTTGTGAGAGGAGTGATGTCACCTCAGTTTTGGGAGCTCTTGCACGTGCCCATGTCATGGGTCCCCTAGGCACTCGGTGAGGTGATGATAGGTCCATGGGGATGACCTTGGGATGCTCCGCATCATCTCCCCCCACCTCGGGAAAGGTACGACCTTGGATCTAAATCTTCATCACCATGGTAGGGAGAAAGATCCTAGATGTTCTTGTGGGATGTCCATCGGCTTGTGGTAGAAGCTTGGACTTGCGTTCGTTGGGGAAACGGTCCTTACGAAGGTGTAGCCACAGAAGATCTCCAGCGTTGAATATTATGGGTTGCTTGTTGATGTTGAGCTTGGTCGTGAGTCATTGTACTTTGCGTGCGATGGTGTGCCTTGTATCTTCATGCATCTTCTTGAGGTAGCTCACTCGTGCATTGGCGTCCATGTTGATGCGCTCTTTTAGTGGTAGAGGAAGAATCTCCAAAGGAGACAACGGGTTGAAACCGTAGACGACCTCCAAGGGGGACTCGCTGGTAGTTGAATGTCTTGCGCGATTGTAGGCATTCGGCGATGAGTAGACACTCCTCCCACTCCTTGATGTGTAGACACTAATCCCACTCCCAGAGTACAGTGGAGAGTGTACGGTTTGTGACCTCCGTTTGTGTAACATCCCAATTTTCAATTTGGATGTTATACATATGTCATCATATGCATATCATATTTATTTTTGCATTTTGATTGAGATCCTAGAAATCTTAAGCAACTCACGGACCCACGGAGAGAGTTGGAGGTTTCACAAAATTCATATTTGAGTTTTATTCAAATTTGAAGAAAGGATCAATTTGATTTTCATTATTTTTCTCTCCGAATATTTCCAATATTAAAAATAAATGAGAGAAGGTAATATTACTTCTTCAAATTTAGAGAAATATTGAAGAAACAATTTTAAAATCAAATTATAAATTTTCTGGTATTTTATTTGCTATTTTATTTGAATTAGAAAAATATGCATTTTTCAAAATTGCATTTGTAGTCCAGAAAAATGTTCATTATGTTCTAAATATTTTATTTATACGGTGAAAATTGTTTTTGGTATTTTCAGAATTTTCTTTATATTTTTATGAGGATTTTTCTTCAGCGGAATTTATTTAAAAAAACACTTCCCAGACCGACTAGGCCGAAGCCCAGTAAGCCCACTCCGTCTTGCCGCCACCTTCCCTTGCCGTCTTCTTTCTGAGCCGAGGAGGCCGAGCCGAGTCCTCCTGGGCAGCCCCTCCCAAGCAAGCAACCGCCCCGGCCCCTTTATAAGCCGCCTTGAGCCCTCGCCTCCCACCCGCCCGCCACTTAAGCCGCCGCCGCCCGCCGCGCTCCTTATTCTTGCTTCAGCGCCCGCACCACCGCCCATTGCCGTCGTCATTGTCGCCTGCTGCCATGGATCTCACTGGAGCCACCGCCGTTTGACCCCGTTTGACCGGTCGGTTTTTCTCTATTGAACCCCGATTTTTTTAGTTTTCCGATTTATTTCTTTAGATCGGTTTTCGTTGGTTTATTTTATTTAGCGGCGTATATACATTTGTTAAATCATAACGAATGTTATTCGCGGTTAGGTTAGATAAATGACGTTAGATTCGTTAGTCTTTTCTTTTATTTTATTTTTGCCAGGGACTTATCTGCGATTATTTTTATCGCGATTCAGCCCTTGATCTTTAAACTAGTATAACTTTTCTCGTTTATCCAAATTAGATGAAACCAACGCCAAAATCTTCGTCTCGAAGCCCTCTTTCCATTTAATCAACTTTAACATGATTTTGTTACTGTAAAGTTTGACTTTAGTCCAGATTAGTAAATGATCTTGTTACGTTCGTATTTTGAGTTTCCTTGCTCCGTTTGAGTTGAATCTTTTTGCAAACCATAGCTAATCACATGTACTTTCTGTTAAGATCTAAATCAAATGTTAATAATGCTGTTAGGTTTTGACTCTTGTTAGTTTAAACCGTTGCTTGTTTCGTGTTCAATTTGGATCTTTTCTCGAGTTTTCTCGTATTTCGTTTGAGTGATTGCTTATGTATGCTATTGTTTTTCTAGGTAGATTACCCGGAGTGTGAAGCTTGTTACTACGAATCTCTAGAATTTGCAGATCGTCAGCAAGAAAAGTTACACTTTGATCATACTCTTTTATACCCAGTTTTTACTATGCATTAGTTCTGCCCCACAAACATTTGCATTGGTAGGACTGGGAACATGTGGTTTTGGTTGTAGTGTTTGAGGTAGGAACCTAATACCTTTTGATCAGCCCGAGAATATACGTTATGCTTATTATTGCTTAGCCATGGTCGTAGACGGGGATTGGATCGTGATTCACACATGGAAGTTTGAGAGTTATTTTAATTGGATAACATTAAGGTGGACACTTTTATACACATCTGGGTGGATTGGTTGAGGCACTGGGTACCCGGGGTTATCATTTTTGGAAATCCTGAGAATGCAGTGTGATTATCCTATGGAATGCCACCTAGGCTCAAAGGGATCATAAGATTATTCATGCTCGAAACTTCCTTGTGCAGCCACAAGCCATTATGGGCTCTGGCATAGTTGAGTAAGTTGCGTGAGCACTTGAAGAGGTAGACTAACAGATGTAGAGGGTTGTAGGTGGTACTGTCTACCCGGAGTAGAGAGTTAATGCTTCAGAAAGGCTATGTCTCGATCATCCAATCATGGATGCGGTCGAGTCTTAATGGGGAAAAGTCATAAACCTCTGCAGAGTTTATAAACTAATCATGGTTAGCCGTGTCCCCGGTTATGGACATCTTGAGTATCTAGTACTTGAATCTATTGATGTGATCTCATCATGTTATTTTAATTAATTATGATGTTGGGTTAATGATGATACTTTTAGTTGGGATTTGAGTAGGGGTTACCTTCTCAAATAATGGGCAACATGGGAGTAGTTAAATAAATTTATTCCTTTGTTGTAGGGAAAAACTCGCTTTATGCAAAATCGTGAAACTTACAGCCTCCACCAGCCAAATATTGCATGTAGATATAGTTCTTACATAATCATTGCTTTACAGTGTAACTATGCCAGCATATTCCATGTGCTGACCCATTTCGGGCGGCAACGTCTTATGTTGCAGACTACTCAGACGACGAATAAGGTGTGATAGGTCGTTGTTTTGCACTCAGCTATGCCGTTGGAGTTGATGGACTCATTTACCTTCGAAGCTTCCACAGTTATCTAGTTTAGATGGCCTTCAGCCATGATTTATTTATGTAATCATACTCTTTATGAGGAATCGATGTAATAATTGTGTGATTGAAACTCTGTTATAATTCCTCGAGTACTATGCGTGTCAGCATTACCGATACAGGGATGACACTGATGCACAAAGACTTGACCGTTTGAGGTCTGGTCGCTACAAGATGGTATCAGAGCTAGGTTTGACCGTAGGACGTGACCACTAAAATAAGCCACATGATTTCTCTTCTCTAGTCATTTCTAATTCTCCTCTCTTTCTACTCTATAGTTGGCGGATCCCAGGAACAAGTTCACTCAGCCAGATGACGACACCCCTTTCAGAAAGCACTTGAAGGAAGTCACTAATTATCTGAACATCGGTTTACCAAGCTTCACAGGGACTTTCTCTACATTTGTAACGGAAGAGGAGAGCTGGAAGATCAAAGTCTGGATACCTGGGAGGACCTTTGCGCCAACAACGAAGCCCATCAATTTCTACCTAGATGCACCAAGCTGGAGTATTAGAAAGAGTATGGCCGCACATATCACTTTTGGACGCATATGTGAGGTGTATCACAAGGAGCTGGAGAATATCGTCTACCAGATATGTGGCCGCCGAGATGACAAATGGGAGATGATTTGTACTAGGAGGGATGGATCAATCCTAGCTTACATTCAAGAGATGGGAGATCATATTCGTCGCCAGGAGAATCAACAAATTATCCACATGAAGAAGATCAAGAAACTGGTGAGGAGGAACAACAAGCTGGAAGAGGAGATCAAGTCTACTCGCGATGGATACGAGGAGGAGATTTCTATATTGGTAGAATAGAATGATGACCTGACAGGTAAGCTAGGAGTATTTATGGCAGACCCCGCGCCAAAGAAGGACAACCAACCAGGAGACTACATCATCCTCGACGACACCGACTCCGACTTTGATAGCGATGATGACTACATTGATGAAGCTGGAGCAGATATTATGTAGTCTTCTTCTGATGAACATTTCTAGACAACCACCATTGTAATTAGTAGTATTTCCCTCCAATTAGTTGCAACGATCAAGTTTGTAGTGATATGTTAGACCGCTTTTGTGTGACTTGTGTTCTATTGATTGAAGTGAAATTGATTGTCTTTGTCTCATGAGCATTATGGGTAGTGAATCTCTCTTAGACCCCAATTCTATTCTGTTTTCTCACCCCTTCTAACCTATCAGATGCCTTCGAGACGTGACAATGGATTTGCCTTCCCACCGGAGCTCACTCAGTTGATCCAGCAGCAGAATACCTTGATGCATCTTTTAGTCCAGAATCAGAACCAAGGCAACAACAACAACAACAACCCACCACCACCACCACCTGTTGATCACCTAGCCCATTTCCTAAGGTTAAATCCGCCAGTGTTCTCTAGTAGCACCGAGCCGATAGTTGCAGATGATTGGGTCCGCAAGATTGGAAGAGAGCTGACCACTGCAGGATGCACAGATGCGGAGAGAGTGTGTTTTGCCGCACATCTGCTTGATGGACCCGCAACATCATGGTGGAAAAATTTCACAGCCATTTACCCCATTGACACTGTTACATGGGATCAGTTTCAGTAGGCTTTCCGCACTGCCCATGTTTCAGCTGGAGCTATGAGCATGAAGAAGAAAGAGTTTCGCAACTTGCGCCAAGGAGGACATACAGTGGGCTAGTATGTGGATGATTTTAGTAAGTTAGCACAGTATGCCCCTGATGACGTAGCTACAGATGCCGCTAAGAAGGAGAAGTTTCTGGAAGGACTGGATGATGAGCTGAGCATGCAGTTCATGGTGGCAACATTCAACAACTACCAGGAGTTTGTAGATAGCGCTCTTATGATTGATGGCAAGCAGTAATAGATTGATAATCGCAAGAGGAAGTATGGATATGGGAGGTACACTTCTGGAGCCCAACAGAAGCCCCGCTATTCCCCGTACTCAGGAGAACATACCCACAATCATGGAGGCTATAAACATGGAGGGACACACACACAATGGAGCAAGTTCGTACAACCATAGTGGCACTAGGAATGGTAATGGGAATGGAGGAAGCAGCAGCCAAAACCGTTACAACCAATCAACACCAGCCAAGAGGGATTTGAGCCACATTACCTGTTTCAAGTGCCAGAAGACCGGACCTTACGCCACTAAATGTCCTGAAGCAAAGAATGGAAATGGCAATGGAGGTTCTGCCAAGAAGCACAACCCCTTCACAAAAGGTCAGGTGAACCATATCAACGTGGAGGAGATTGAGGATCAAGCTGACGCAGTTGCCGGTAAGTTTTTGATTAATGCATTTACTGCACTCGTTCTTTTTGATAATGGTGCATCGCATTCATACATATCAAGGGGATTTGTGGATAAGTATAACCTGCCAACCCAAGCCCTTAGGTCACCCATGTTAGTAAGCTCGTCAGGAGCAGAGTATATGGCTAGCCTATGGTGTGATCGGTTACCCTCGAGGATTGGTAACTATGTGTTTCCCTCGTACCTAATAATTTTGGAGTCACAAGGATTGGATATAATATTAGGCATGGATTGGTTATCAAAGTATGGAGGGAACATTGATTGTCCAAGTAAATCGATATTCCTCACCACCCCAGAAGGAAGAAGGATCAAGTATGTATCCCGGCATGTGCCGAAGAGGACTCAAGTGAATTCCTTATCAGGAGTTGTACAGGAGGAAGTACCAGTGGTGAAGGATTTCCCCGACATATTTCCGGAGGAGTTGCCAGGCATGCCACCGGATCGAGACATTGAGTTTTTATTGAGCTATTGTCAGGCACCGGCCAATATCAAAGAGACCGTACCGGATGCCCGCACAGGATTTGGAGGAAATTAAGAAGAATATAAAGGACTTACTGGATAAGGGTACATTCTACCAAGTTTGTCACCTTGGGGAGCCCTAGTGCTTCTAGTGGAGAAGAAGGATGAATCATTAAGGATGGTTGTTGATTATTGTGCGTTGAATGAAGTGACGATCAAGAACAAATACCCTTTGCCGATGATTAATGATTTGTTTGACCAGTTGCAAGGAGCTAAAGTTTTCTCTAAGATAGATCTTCGATCAGGTTATCACCAGTTGAAGATTCGAGAGCAGGATATACCTAAGTCAGCTTTTACCACCAGGTATGGGCTATATGAGTATACTGTTATGTCATTTGGTCTGACTAACGCACCTGCCTATTTCATGAACATGATGAACAAAGTTTTTATGGAGTTTTTGGATAAGTTCGTCGTGGTATTCATTAATGATATATTGGTCTACTCGAAGAACAAAGATGGGCATAAGGAGCATTTGCGTTTGGTTCTTGAGAAGTCAGAGAACACCAGTTGTCTGCTAAATTCAGCAAGTGTGAGTTTTGGTTAAAGGAAGTTGAATTTCTCGGACATGTTATATCCGGAGAAGGAATAGCAGTAGACCCTACCAAGGTTGCTTCTGTGACTACATGGGTGGCACCCACACCAGTCAGAGAGATCAATAGTTTTCTCGGAGTCCTAGGATATTATCGGAGATTCAATGAGAATTTCTCTAGGATTGCAAAGCCCATGACAAAGTTATTGAAGAAGGACACCAAGTTCAAATGGACTGAGGAGTGTGAAGCCAGTTTTCAGGAGTTGAAGAAACGTTTGGTTACAGCCCCAGTGTTGATTGTTCCAGATCAACGAAACGATTATCAAGTGTATTGTGACGCTTCACGTCGAGGACTTGGAGCAGTACTTATGCAGGAAGGAAGAGTTGTATCATATGCCTCACGACAGCTTAAACCTCATGAGCTGAATTATGCTACGTGTGATTTGGAGTTAGCAGCCGTAGTGCGTGCACTAAAGACATGGAGACATTTCCTCATTGGAAATCATTGTGAGGTATACACGGATCATAAGAGTTTGAAATATATCTTCACATAGAAGGAGTTGAACCTCGGGCAAAGGAGATGGTTGGAGCTCATTAAGGCTTATGATATGAAATTGCACTATCAACGCGGAAATGCCAATGTAGTAGCAGATGCGTTGAGCAGCAAGAGTTATGTTAATACGCTCATGACCGGAGGATTACCCAAGGAGTTAGTAGAGGATCTTCGCGAGCTATGTTTGGAAATAGTCCCGAGAGGTTATGTAGCAGCATTGGAAATTCAGTCCACTTTGATGGGTAAGATCAGAGAGGCCCAGAAGACTGACAAGGAAATTGCCGAGATAAAGGAAAGGATGACTAAAGGAAAGGCTAAAGGATTTCATGAGGATGAGCACGACACCTTATGGTTTGAGGATCGCGTATATGTGCCTAACGACCCCGAGATCAGGAAGTTGATTCTACAGGAGGCCGATGATTCGTCGTATTCAATTCACCCAGGAAACACTAAGATGTATCTGGATTTGAAGGAAAGTTTCTAGTGGATAGGAATGAAGAAAGATATTGTGGAGTATGTAGCAGTATGTGATGTGTGTCAGAGAGTTAAGGCAGAGCATCAGAAGCCAGCTGGATTGCTACAACCATTGCCGATACCCGAATGGAAGTTGGATAAGCTTGGCATCGATTTTATCACTGGATTGCCCAGGACTCGTTCAGGCTATGAATCTATCTGGGTTGTAGTCGATCGTTTGACGAAAGTAGCTCATTTCATCCCGGTGAAGACCACCTATATGAGTGCTAAGTTGGTGAAGATATACAGACCAGGATTGTATGTCTGCACGGAGTTCCGAGGACCATCTTATTGGGCAGAGGAACCCAATTTACCCCAAAGTTCTGGAATCAGTTGCATGAGACTTTGGGTACTAGGCTAGAGTTCAGTACAACCTTTCATCCAAAGAAGGATGGACAGACCGAGAGAGTCAATCATATTCCGGAGGACATGTTGAGAGCTTGTGCGCTACATTATGGATCTAGTTGGGACGACAGTTTGCCGTATGCAGAGTTCTCTTATAACAATAGTTATCAAGCTAAATATGGCCCCTTTTGAAGCTTTGTACGGAAGGAGGTGCAGGACACCATTATTGTGGGATGAAGTTGGAGATCGACAGTTTTTCGGACCAGATTTAATCAAAGACTACGAAGAAGGTTAAGTTGATTAAGTGATGACTCAAGGTAGCCCAGTCTAAGCGGAAGAGTTATGTGGATTCTAAACGCAACGAGACAGTTTACGAAGTCGGAGACAGAGTATACCTTCGTGTGTCCCCGCTTCGAGGAGTTAAGCGTTTTGGAGTTAATGGAAAGCTAGCAACACGTTTTGTGGGACCATACCGAGTTTTGGAACATATGGGAGAAGTTGCATACAAGCTGGAATTGCTAGAAGGATTGTTAGGAGTTCACGATGTGTTTCACGTTTCCCAGTTGAAGAAGTGCCACGCAGAGATGGCCGATATTCCTTTGAGAATCTGATTACCCTTGGGCGATTGATTAGGCGGTGATTTGACTTATGAGGAGAAGCCAGTCAAGATTCTCGAAGTTTTCTAGCCGAGTTACTCGCAGCAAGGTTATCAAGTTTTGCAAAGATTAGTGGAGCCACCATATCGAGGAGGAAGCCACCTGGGAGGGAGAGGAAGACCTTCGTAGGGACCTACCAAACCTTTTTGCTGACCCGAATCTCGAGGGCGAGATTCATCCTAAGGGGGGAAGGTTTGTAACATCCCAATTTTCTATTTGGATGTTATAAATAGGTCATCATATGCACATCATATTTATTTTTGCATTTTCGTTGAGATCCCAGAAATCTTAAGCAACTCAAGGACCCACGGAGAGAGTTGGAGGTTTCACAAAATTCATATTTGAGTTTTATTCAAATTTGAAGAAAGGATCAATTTAATTTTTATTATTTTCTGTCCGAATATTTCCAATATTAAAAATAAATGAGAGAAGATAATATGACTTCTTCAAATTTAGAGAAATATTGGAGAAATAATTTAAAATCAAATTATCAATTTTCTGGTATTTTATTTGCTATTTTATTTGAATTAGAAAAATATGCATTTTTCAAAATTGCATTTGTAGGCCAGAAAAATGTTCACTATGTTCTAAATATTTTATTTAGACGGTGTTTTTGGCTTTTTTTTAGAATTTTCTTTATATTTTTATTAGAATTTTTCTTCGGCGGAATTTCTTTAAAAAACACTTCCCGGACCGACTGGGCCGAAGCCCAGCCGGCCCACTCTCGCATGCCGCCGCCTTCCCCGCTGTCATGCCGCGCACGGACTCGGAGTGAAGTCCGAGCCGGACTCCTCCCTGGACCGGCCCCCTCCCCAAGCAAGTCGCTGCCCCGCCCCCTTTATAAGCCGTCGCCAGAGCACCTCGCCTCCCCACTTCGCCCCACCGCCGGAAGCCGCAACCGCCGCCCGCGCTAGCCGCTGCCACCGCCGCGCCACTCCGCCGCCGCCGCTGCTCCCCGCACCGCACCACCCGCCGCACCGCCATGCCATCGACCGCCGTCGCCGCCGCTGCGGAACTCACCGGAACCACCACCGTTTGACCCCGTTTGACCAGTTGGTTTTTCTGGTTAAACCCCGGTTTTTTAGTTTTCTGGTTTATATCTTTAGATCGGTTTTCGTCGGGTTATTTTATTTAGCGGACGATCGTCCGTTCGTTCATTATAACGAACGTTATTCGCCGGTTAGGTTTAGACAACGAACGTTCGTTCGTGAAAGTGCGTTACATCGACTAGAGGGGGATGAATAGGCGATTTTTATGAATTCTTCACTGAGGAATTTCAGGGTGAGGGAATTCCTAAGCGATGAACTACTTGCAGCGGAATAAGTACTCAGGTATAAGCATAACAGAGCAACAGCATAGTCATCATGATGAAATGAAAGATAAACACAGAGTACAGAAAGCGTAAACACAGGATAAGCAGGATGAAGACAAACTGGCTGAAGAAATAAGATTGAGGAATTAGAGTAAGTCTTCAGTCAAAGTCTTCAAATAGTAATGATCAGGTTCATCAACGCATAACTGAGGAAATGAAAGGGTTGAGGAAATAGAACCAGTAGGCTTGGTGAAGACAATGATTTGGTAGACCAGTTCAAGCTGCTGTGAAAGTTATGCGTGCTGTTGGAGCGGTGAGTATTTAAACTTGAGGACACACAGTCCCGGACACATAGTCCTCACCGTATTCTCCTTGAGCTAAGATCACACAGACCTCGCCCAACAGTAGTGGTAAGTCTTCACAGGTGACTTCCAAACCTTCACAGACCCAGTCACTCGGCAATCCACAATTCCTCTTGGATGCTTAGACCATGACGCCTAACCGTCTGGAGGATACACAGTCCTCAAAGGTAACAAGCGTCAGTTTCACACAAGAACAATCTCTTTAGTGATGCTCGACAACTTTGGATTTGTAGGTTTGGGTTTGGGATTTGGTTTTCCTCACTTGATGATTTTTGCTCAAAGTCCTCGGAGGATGGGATGCTCTCAAATGACAAGTGTCAGTTTCTCTCGGAGCAGCCAACCAGCTAGTGGTTGTAGGGGGTGGCTATTTATAGCCTAGGGAGCAGCCCGACATGATAAGACATAAATGCCCTTCAATGATATGTTTGTTAGGTGGTACGATATTTTGGACAGCTCGCGCGTGGCACAGCAACGGTCAGATTTGAGGTTCGAATTCCTCAGGGCTATCATGTTCCTCACTGTGTAGGCAATCTGATGTAGGACGGAACCCTAGGTGCCGATCTTTCACGTTTGGAGTGGATCCTACGGGGGAACACGAAGAACGCGTGGAAGAACATGAGGGAAATCACGAGGGGAAAATGAGAGAAACACTCAACCGAAACGAATTTGACCACACAAGTGCTAGATCATCGAGGTAAAAAGTAACACGAGATCCAAAGTCAACAAAGGACGATACAAAGGTAGCCGTTCTGCTCCGAGAGGAGGTCTTGATTGTCTTCTCCGAATGGAGGCCTTGAATCCGGATGGATCTTCTCCGAAGAGGTGTGGTCCCTCACGAGGAGTAGATCCGTGCGAATGAGCAATGCTCTATCTCAAATGAGCTAAACCAATGCTATGTCTGGAAGTGAGGAGGAGGAGTCCCCTATATATAGGCTAGGGGGCGAAGGGGTACATGGGCTCAGCCCAACACGCGCGCGCAGGCGCTTGCCGAATGATCCGGGTGGGGAGCCAGATGATCTGGGCTTGGCCGGATGATCCAGGTGGAGGCCCGGATGGACTGGTGGTGCAGGCGGTGGTGGTGCAGGTCCGGATGTCCAGGCAGGGTCCGGATGATCCAGGACGGCGTCCGAATGATCCGGCTTCATGGAGAGGCTTCGGGTGTCTTCGGCGCGCATTACCGGATCATCTGGACCGGGGTCCGGATCGTCCGGGCTCTGTCCGGATCGTCCGGGCCCTCGTCCGGATCGTCCGGCCAGTCTGGGACTTGGCGATTTTCCTCTCCGTCTTCACACATGTCTTCCGCTTCCGATCCTCCTTGCTTCCTAGCTTCTCCATGGTTAACTCCTTGGTACCTGAGTATGCAAAGCGTCTCCGTTTGAGGTAGTAACCATGTCTCATGTGAATCGAAAGGGAGTTGTGACAGGAGTGATGTCACCTCGGTTTCGAGAGCTCTTGCACGTGCTCGAGTCATAGGTCCAAGTGGTGTTGTAGGGGATGTAGATGCATCCATGGGGATGATCGTGGGATGCTCCGCATCATCTCCCCCCCTTGGGAAAGATACGACCTCAGATCAAAATCTTCATCACCATGGTAAGGCGAGAGGTCTTTGACATTGAAGATGTCGCTCACGTTGTACTTGTCGCTTGGTAGGTCGATCTTGTAAGCATTGTTGTTGTAGCATGCTAGCACCTTGGAGGGTCCATCGGCTCGAGGGAGAAGTTTGGACTTGCGTTTGTTGGGGAAGCGGTCATTGCGAAGGTGTAGCCACACGAGATCGCCTATGTTGAAGATCATGGGTTGCTTGTTGACGTTGAGCTTGGTCGCTAGTCGTTGTACTTGGCGCTCGATGGTGTTCCTTGTATCCTCATGCATATTCTTGATGTAGCTTGCCCATGCACTTGCATGCATGTTGGTGCGCTCTTGTAGAGGAAGAGGTAGAATGTCCAATGGGGACAACGGGTTGAAGCCATAGATGACCTCGAAGGGGGACTTGCCGGTAGTGGAATGTCTTGAACGGTTGTAGGCGTACTTGGCGATTGGTAGACATGCCTCCCACTCCTTGATGTTCTTCTTGATCAACACGTGAAGTAGAGTGGAGAGCGTCCAGTTCGTCACCTCTGTTTGGCCGTCGGTTTGAGGATGGTATGCAGATGAGAACAAAAACTTGATTTTGACCTTGGCGCATAGCGTCTTCCAAAAATAACTCAAGAACTTGACGTCACGGTCGTAGACGATTATCTTTGGTACTCCATGGAGGCGCAAGATTTCCCTACAAACGAGATTTGCAATGTGTGAAGCATTGTCTATCTTGTTGCAAGGAATGAAATGTGCCATCTTGGAAAATCGGTCCACAACAACAAACACGGAATCCTTTCCATTTTGAGTTCTAGGCAAACCAAGTACAAAATCCATGCTAATGTATTCCCAAGGTTGATAAGGAATAGGAAGAGGCATGTAAAGACCATGGGATTGTAGAGCATCAGTTGGTGAAGTGTGAGACGTCGCAGAACATCTTGGGCCAAAAGTAGTTCTTGGAGAGCGTGGCGAATGTCTTGTCGCATCCAAAATGTCCCATGAGTTCGCCTCCATGAGCCTCTTGCAAAAGGAGCAAACAAAGAGAAGACTCGGGAATGCATAGTTTTTTAGCTCTCATAAGATAACCATCCTTGATGTAATATCGTTCCCAAGATGTAGGCGTCAAACATTTAGCATAAGGAGTAGCAAAAGATGGATCATTAGCATACAAGTATTTTATGTGCTCAAAGCCAATAACATTCAACTGAAGTTTAGTGACAAGCGTGCATATGCGTGAAAGTGCATCCGCAACTACATTTTCCTTACCCTTAATGTACTTGATCACATAGGGGAAAGATTCAATAAATTCACTCCATTTGGCATGACGCTTGTTCAACTTAGATTGACCTTTTAAGTACTTAAGCGTTTCATGATCGGTATGTATGACAAAATCATGAGGTCTAAGATAATGTTCCCAAACATGTAGCACACACACTAAAGCATACAATTCTTTGTCATAGATGGGATAGTTAAGTTGAGCACCGGAGAGTTTTTCATTAAAATATGCAATGGCTCGGTTTTCTTGCATCAAAGCTCCGCCAATTCCGGTACCACTTGCATCACAATGAACCTCAAAAGTTTTCTCAAAGTTGGGCAAAGCAAGAATCGGTGCATGAGTAAGCAAAGACTTGAACTCATCAAAAGCGGTGGATTGCAAAGATCCCCAAATAAAAGGAGCATTCTTCTTACTAAAGCATGCAAAGGAGTGGCAATAGTGCTAAAGTCTTTCACGAAGCGACGATAAAAACCCGCAAGGCCAAGAAAGCTACGCACTTGTTGCAAATTGGTGGGTTGGGGCCAAGTTTTAATTGCTTCAATTTTAGATTCATCAACATGGACACCCTTTGAAGAGACAACAAAACCCAAGAAAACAAGTTTTTCAACACCAAATGTGCATTTTTCATGTTGGCATAAAGACGTTCCTTTCGAAGGGTTTGCAGAACGGCCCTAACATGATTAAGATGCTCTTTCATGGATTTGCTAAAAACAAGAATGTCATCAAAGTAAAGCACAACAAAGACTCCAATATAAGGTCTAAGCACGAAATGCATAAGACGCATGAAAGTACCAGGAGCTTCCGATAAACCCATAGGCATGACCAACCACTCGCACAAGCCAAATTTGGATTCGAAAGCAGTTTTCCACTCATCACCTTCTTGTATGCGGATTTGATAATAGCCACTTTTAAGATCAATTTTTGAGAAAAAGGCGGCACCGCTAAGTTCATCAAGCATATCATCTAGGTGAGGAATGGGATGCCTATTGCGAACGGTAATAGCGTTTATGGGTCTACAATCGGAACACATACGAAAACTTCCATCTGGCTTAGGCACAAGTATAACGGGAACAACACAAGGACTTAAGCTTTCACGTACATGACCATTGTCGATTAGTTGTTGTACTTGCCATTGGATCTCCTTAGTTTCTTCGGGGTTGACGCGGTATGGAGTTTGTTTGGAAGGGGCGCTCCAGGGATGAGGTCGATTCGATGCTCAATGCCTCGTAGAGGAGGTAGACCCGGAGGTAGCTCATCGGGGAAAACATCTTGGAATTCCTGCAAAAGAGATTGAAACACTAAAGGTAGCTCATGAGAGGTGTTAGCTTTTGGTTCCCCATCCTTGCAAACAAGGACAAAGTGCATGACACTCGATGGGTTCTCACACACTTCTCTCATCTCACTTTTTGTGGCAAATAGGACTAGGTTTTTCTCTCTGGGAGAAGAGGCGCTCAAGTTTGGCTTGTGGCTCACACTCACTTTTTGGTGGATCACTTTCTCACTCTTCTCTCCATGATGGGTGGCTTGCTTGTCGGCTATCACTTGACTAGGAGACATAGGTCGTAGCACATACTCCTTCCCTTTCATCTTGAAGCTATAGTGATTGGTACGCCCGTTGTGGATGACACCACGGTCGAATTGCCATGGTCGACCAAGAAGGAGGTGCTAAACGGACATTGGGACGACATTACACTCCAAAGTGTCCTCATATGCACCAATTTTGAAGGATACTTGGACCGTATGCTCAACTCGGATAGTGCCGGAGTTACTTAGCCATTGGACATTGTATGGGTGCGGGTGCTTCATCTTGGCCAATTGTAGCTTGGAGCATAGCTCTTCACTTGCCAAGTTGTGGCAACTACCTCCATCGATGATGACCTTGATGGACCTTCCATTGATGCTGGCCTTAGTGTGGAAGATATGGCATCTTTGGTCTTCTTCTTGGTGATGTTGAAGAGTCAAGACCTTGGATAAAACGAGAGCGGGGCTCGAATCCTCATCACAAAAGACTTGATCATCTTCATCCTCATTCACTCGCCGGTGCATGGCCACTTGCTCAAGGGATTCCATCTCCTTGTCACTCATGGAGTCATAGGTGCCATCGTCATTGAGGATCATGGTGCGCTTGTTTGTGCATTCATGCGAGTTGTGGCCTCGGCCGCCGCAAGTGAAACACTTGAAGGAGCTTGTCTTTACGGTCTCATCGGTCGTAGTAGATGATGTAGCACGCGGCTTGAAGTTGCTTGTAGTAGGAGGAGGATGACTTGAACTTGTCGAAGTTTTCTTGTAACTTGACATTTCGTCGTTACTTGGAGAAGGCTTGGTTGATGTAGAGGTTAGAGGAGTTGTTGAAGCTTGGTTGTTGGATAAGCCGTAGGTCTTGGATGAGTACTTGGCATACTTGAAGTCATCTTGCACTTGACGTTTCACGTTGGTCGCTTGATGCACGAGCTCAATGAGGTTGGAATAGGGTTGGAAGTCGGCGATCTTCTTGATGGGATGATTGAGTCCATTCAAGAAAGGTGCCATTGTTTGTTCATCATCTTCCTTGACATTGGCTCGAATCATGGCTATCTCCATTTCCTTGTAGTGTTCTTCAACACTCTTTGTTCCTTGCTTGAGGATTTGGAGTTTCTTGAAGAGGTCGCGGTTGTAGTAGGTGGGCACAAAACGTGCTCGCATGACATCCTTCGTTTGAGCACAAGTGGTGATTGGAGGTTCACCTCTTGCTTGTCGGTGCTCAAGGACTTGTTCCCACCATATGAGCACATAGTCTTGGAGCTCAAGTGATGCCATAGCGATCTTATTCTCTTCCTCCTAGTTGTGCAAACGAAAGATTTTGTCGACCTTCAATGCCCATGAAAGGTACTATTCGGGGTCATTGCTTCCATTGAACTTGGGCATGGTGAATTTTAGCTTTCCATAGCGTTTCTCTTCATCGTGTTGTTGGTCATGGTGATGATGACGCCCTTGACGTGGAGGGTAATCATCCTCATGTTGCTCTTGGCTTGGAGGAAGTACATGATCAACTTGCTCTTGTTGAACTTGAGGTTGAGGGGGAGCTTGACGAGCTTGTGTAGGAGCTTGAGGAACTTGACGTTGCACACGCGGTTGGTAGTTCCTCTCTTGGATTTCTTCTCGAAGGGCTTCCTTTTGATTGTGCCGTTCGCGATTGTGGTTGGCAATGGCACGACTTGATTCTTGAAGGGCACGTTGCGCCTCAAGAGCTTGCACTTCACGTTGTTGTTGTTGAAGACGTTGAGCCTCGGCGTCTTGTTTCTCTTGGTGTAGACGCACTCATTCTTCCTCTTGGCGCCGTTGTCATTGTCGTTCTTGAGCTTGAGCAAACGCAACTTGATGTGGTGGAGGACGAAGTTCTTGCTCGTCGACTTGCTCTTGTGAATGCTTGTCATGTAGCGGATTGCAAGATGCATGACGGTCTTGACACGCGGCTCGTCGAAGAGTGTTTGATGACGGTGTGCTTGAGCCGGAGAAGGATTCATCAGAGTGTCGACTTGAGCGGCTCCATCTTGAGTATGAAGAAGTAGAAGGAGGAGGGTTCACTAATAAGGCACGGATCTCCTCCATCCTTGCATCGTTCTCTTGCTTGTGCGCGTCGAGCTTGTTGTCGAAGTAGTCCTTGGTACGTTGCTCGGAGAGTCGCAAGTCGGTGGCGAGGTTGTCGATGTGGTCGGTCATACCTTGTTGCTCTTGATGCCACGCTCGTTGTGGACCAAAGAGGTGGCTCTTGGTGACGTATGATGACATGTCGTCGTCTTGCTCGATGAAGCGTGGGTTGGTAGAAGTACTCAGCCTATCCATCAGTCCAAGCAAAATGTGAGTGTGAGAAGGAGAAGAACTTATACCAAATGTACCTTAACCGATGTTGACGATGAATCAAGTTCACTCAAATGCGGACAATGAAATAGCACTCTTGGTACCAATTCATGTCGGTTCTCACACCTACACAAGTAAAAGCTTATGGTGGAGCTTTGTTAGGATGGTGGCACAAAATTTGATGCAATTGTTAGTTTGACTCAAAGATGTTGAAAAAGATTCGCAAATTCGCAAATGCAACAAGTAGACCAAGCAAGTAGTGGAACACGTAAAGACACACGCAAATATAATAATGGGATTGTGCAAACCAAAAATGAGCCAAAATGTGGAGTCCACGAAAATGCTCTTGTTGCACAATACTCGAGAGACGCTAGCACGATTGCACAATAGGCGGATACGGAGCTTGTGCACAACCTACTAAGCAAAAATGCAACAACCTCTATCCCAAGTATGCTATATGTATGGTATTTCGGTGATACGATCCAAGATGATCGGATATGACAATCTTAATGTAGTATGATGCTATGGTTCTTGCTTATAAGCTCTTTGCTTATCTTTCTCTTTTGCTTAAAAGCTTGGTTGGCTCTTTCACTTTTGAGCTCTTTTCTCATGCGATACTTCATGAACCAAGATAGCAATTGTGTATGCGATGACAACTTTGTAACACAAGAGATGATATGGTATGTATGCTATGGTGTATGATCACTAATGTGCACAAGTCACGTTGCCGGCAATACTCAATGGCTAGTCTCGATGGGTAAGGTATGCAAAAGATGGGATATGATGGTTATCAATGCAATTTCAAGGTATGACAAAGATGTCGTCGAAGTTACCGTCCGTAGCGAAGATGAGTAGTCGACGAAGATGAGCAGTGATGATGTTGATGTCGCGTCGTACCTAAATAGCCGAAACACAATGGGACATGGGAAACCACAACTCAAACTCTCGAAGTGAAAGTCTAATGGTGGTACGGAGGATGTGTCGTGGGGATTTGGCAGGAGAAGGTGGTGGTGGTCGAAGTGGGTGGAGGGCGGAGGCGTAGGTGGTGGTGGAGGAGAACTGTAGAAAATGCAGTTTCGGCAGAGGAAGCTAGATGATCCGGGCGCGTCCGGATGATCCGGGTCAGGGTCCGGATGATCCGGGCAGGTCGACCGCGCTTGGGAACTGCTCGGGATGAACTCAAAAACGGTGAGAAATTCGAAGATTTCACGGATTTTGAATGGATTTCAAGGGGGAGAAGGTGGGGAAAGGCAAGATCCATGAGTTACACAACGAATCCACGGATCAAAATCAACAAAACATCATCAAAACCAACAAATCACAAAAAAAATTGGGGGCTATTTTTGGTGGGGATTTTCGGATTTAGGACGAAATCAACAAAATCAAGCTAGAAAAAGAAGGGTAGGGGCTCCAAAAACGTGATCAACGTGGCTCATGACACAAATATGATGTAGGGCCGAACTCTAGGGGCCGATCTTTCATGTTTGGAGTGGATCCTACGAGGGAACACGAAGAATGCGCGGAAGAACACGAGGGAAATCACGAGGGGAAAATGAGAGAAACACTCAACCGACACGAATGTAATCACACAAGTGCTAGATCATCGAGGCACAAAGTAACACGAGATCCAAAGTCAACAAAGGATGATACAAAGGTAGCCATTCTTCTCCGAGAGGAGGTCTTGATTGTCTTCTCCGAATGGAGGCCTTGAATTCGTATGGATCTTCTCCGAAGAGGTGCGGTCCCTCACGAGGAGTAGATCCGTGCGGATGAGCAATGCTCTATCTCAAATGAGCTAAACCAATGCTAAGTCTGGAAGTGAGGAGGAGGAGTCCTATATATAGGCTAGCGGGCGAAGGGGTACATGGGCTCAACCCAACACGCGCGCGCAGGCGCTGGCCGGATGATCCGGGTGTGGAGCCGGGTGATCCGGGCTTGGCCGGATGATCCGGGTGGAGGCCCGGAAGGGCTGGTGGTGCAGGCGGTGGCGGTGCAGGTCCGGATGTCCGGCTGGGGGTCTGGATGTCCGGGCAGGGTCCGGATGATCCGGGACGGCGTCCGGATGATCCGGCTTCACGGAGAGGCTTTGGGTGTCTTCGGCGCGCATTAGCCGGATCGTCCACACTGGGGTACGGATCATCCGGGCTCTGTCCGGATTGTCTGGGCCCTCGTCCGGATCGTCGGGCCAGTCTGGGACTTGGCGCTTTTCCTCTCCGTCTTCACGCATGTCTTCCGCTTCCGGTCCTCCTTGCCTCCTAGCTTCTCCATGGTTAACTCCTTGGTACCTGAGTATACAAAGCGTCTCCATTTGAGGTAGTACCAATGTCTCATGTGAATCGAAAGGGAGTTGTGAGAGGAGTGATGTCACCTCGGTTTCGAGAGATCTTGCACGTGCTCGAGTCATAGGTCCAAGTGGTGTTGTAGGGGATGTAGATGCATCCATGGGGATGATCGTGGGATGCTCCGCATCACAATCTGCACTGGCGAATTCCTACCTCCTCAGTCAAAACAAATTCCTCAGAGACCAGATGATCTTCGTCTCTGTCATTGAAGAAATTGACTAAACTGATATGAGATTTACAATGGATTCACTCGAAGGATTTGGTAGGTGTAGGATCTTGAGATGAGCATCACTTGGAAATCCATTTCCTCAGTATTACCTCGACCCCCTTTAACAGTACGGTGTTTCCTATGACTCAAGAAGAAGAGAATGAAACTAAGAAAACAAAAGTCTTCACGCTTCAAAGTCCTCGTATGAATATCCAAGTCTTCACGGTCACACCAATTTCTTCACTTTCAAAGTCTTCAGGAGAACCAAAGTCTTCAGCCGAAGACATTCGTTTTTAGGGGTCGACTTTCACTATAACTATCAAACTCATCGACTTATAGAGTCTGTGTACACTCACAAACATATTAGTCCCTTAACCTATAAGTCTTCAATACACCAAAATCACTAAGGGGCACTAGATGCACTTACAATCTCCCCCCTTTTTGGTAATTGATGACAATATAGGTTAAGTTTTCAACGGGGACAAACATATGAATTGAAAGTGCTCAATATTGACGAATTTGATTACAAGATATAGAAGAACTCCCCCTGAAGATGTGCATAGTGAGGAATTTGCTTTTGAAGCAATGCACATTTTAAGAGTAGAATCATGGAGATCTCCCCCTATATCTTGTAATTCATACACGCATTTAACATAACGAATGAAGAATTTGAAATGCATGATGAAATATGATGACTGATGTAATTCAGCATGCGTGCATAGCATATATGAGGAAATAGCATGCAGAAACAAGGCAAAAGTTTCAGGTCACCATCGGACTTAAGTTTACAACTCAATCAACAAACACTTCAGAAGAGTGAGAGTTATAACTTAACAAAAAACGCCCGTATAGATAGACCCGCTTGAAGACTAACTCAAATTTCTCCCCCTTTGTTATCAAATGACCAAAAGGGACGAAAAGTGAGGACTAGCGCCCCTGAAGAATTTCATCACGAAGTCGATGGAGGAGCACCAGAGTTGTTGGGGTCGGTTGTTGGAGTAGGGCCTGCCATAGTGTTGTCCAGGTCTTCATTTTCACCAGTCTGGTGCAATGAGGAATATGAGCTGGGCACCAAAGGAGGAACTTCAACCTTCTTGAATTTCTTCGCTGGAGGCTTAGACCAGCTGAAGTCCCGCTTGAAGCCCATCTGCTTGAGATCTTCATCACCGTAGAGATGAGTCAGGACAGCCCAGGTGCGATCAAAAACTCCATTGAGGTAGTAGTGGTTCTTCTTCACTGAATTGTATGTGGCAGTCATGTTGTGAAGAATTGAACCAATCCGACGTTTGACCCATTTATGATTGCGATCCACCTTCTGATGAAGACTGAGGAGAAGCTCATGATCAGTCATCACCCTTGGAGTTGTTGCCTGAGGACTTTGCTTTGAGGCATTAGCGGTGGAGTCATGAGTAGCAGAGTCATCATTGGCGGAATATGAGGCAGCTTTGCGGAACTGTCCATCCAATGGACGATTGCCCTCATCGATAATTGCAGTGTCCTTGCCCTTTTCATCAGCTGAGGAAAATGTCCGCTTGAGGACTTCAATAAGGGGCAAGAAACTGCCAAGGTTGAGTGTGTCAGCTTTGTAGTTGAGTGAAGACCTTGATCTGAGAAATCTCGTAATCCAAGGAGAATAAGGCTTCAACTCAAAGTGAGACATCGCAGCATTTGCCAAAGTCCTCATGATGAAGTCATGGTAGTTCACTGCAATACCATGCATGATATTGAAAAGCAGATTCTTCATGATGCCAACAACTTATTCATCATTCGAGTCGTGGCCTTTGATAGGACTCAGAGTCTTGGTCAGAATGCAGTATACGGTCCTTGGGACATATTGCAATTCCTTCACAAGGAACTTTGTCCTTGAGGCTGCACCAGGCTTCAATGGCTTCATCAGAACTTGCATGAAGTGATCAGACAGTTCAATTTCATTGTAGATGAGAAGCGCACCTTCTAGGGGAGGACTGACATGCTTGGTGTGAAGCAATTCAGAGGCCGGTGCTTTGAAGTGGGTATTCTCTGTCATCCAGTCCAACACCCAAGAGTTCACATCTTCAACATTGCCAGTGATGTGTAGCGTCGCATCAAACTGAAGAATGAGTTCTTCATTCCAATCACAGATGTCAGTGCAGAAATTCAGCAATCCAACATCATGAATAGCACTGAGGACTTGTGCGAAGCATGGTAGTGATTCCATATCAACACGAGGAATATGCTCATGATCGAAGCCTTTGTCCTTGTTGAAAAGCACTGTAGAATAGAAGTTGGCTTGGCTGGCAGTCCAGAAACGCTTCCTTATCAGACGAGCAGAGTCATATGGATTATAGTCAGTGAAGAACACATGCTCATTGAAGAAGGCATCAGCCTTGAATTTTGGAGTCTTCAGTGAACAACTTAGCTCTAGGTCAGTCACAACAACTGTCACAACTTATATACTCAGTGTTTGGATCATTGTGCCAGAGGTCAATGAAATCCAGGATCTTCTTCAGATCCAATAGAAGAGGCACAACACTTCCTTTGGCTCTAGTGACCCTTTGCTGTCTATCCTTGATGATATCAGCTAATTCATCATCATCAGCCTCATCATCATCAGAAGGCACTTGAAAAGCAACTTGTTTCTTGTGAGGACTTGGTCTAGTGCCTCGTCCTACAGTGGCTTTGATCTTCAGCAAAGTTGGGCTCTTTGAAGACAGATGAGGATCTGAAGAACTCGTAGAAGCTCCTGAGGCAATTGAGATGCCTGTGGTCCTTTGGCATGTGGTGCGATGCACAGGTGCTGAGGACTTTGTCAGAGGAGCTGAGGGTTTTGAAACTCGAGGAACTGGTGCAGCTTGAGGATTTTGCCTTGATGGCACAGAGGAGCTTGGCCGTGAGGGCATTGCTAAGGAACTTGGTCGTGAGGGCACTGCTGAGGAAGTTGGTTTTCGAGTAGGCTTCTTGGGCATAGCCTTCTTGCTCGTGGTGGCCTCAGCAGCGGCAGCAGCAGAATCTTTGTTGAATTTCTTCACTGCTTCTTAGGCCTGCTTGGCCAACTTCGATTGCCGCCTGGCCCATTCATCAGCATAATCCTCACCATGTTTAAGGCTTGTTGGATCAGCTCTTTGGCCAGGTGTCAATGGAGGTCTTGAGCATGGAGGGTCAAGAGCGAATTTCTTCATAAGGAGTGACATATCTGTACTCCCTCCATTCTCGTGCCCATGTTGGTTCAATCCTCTGTATGCGCACTTTGCGCTCATTCTTGGTTTCTTTCCCGTGAATTGCCTCATCAGGTGTGCAGTACCCTGCATAAATGTCATCAGGGATTTCAAAGGCAGTGTTGACTTCAAGCTTCTTTCCTCCTTTCGGAGGCCTTTTACCATCTGCCATTTTCTTCAGCGGAGGAATTTGAACAATAAAGTTCTCTGAGGAAGTGTGCAGCTTTTCTTCAAGGAACGCTGCAAATGTGTTAAGTTGATGAGAACCTAGTGATTCAGCAGCAGGCATGTGTACCTGTGAACAGAGTATAGGTGCGAAGAATTTGGAGAGGTCAGATGCGTTCTAAGAAGTTTTTGCAAAACGGAACAAGTTTGAGGAAATTGACCATTTGTGTCTTGAAGAATTTCACTAAGCGTTCTTTAACTCAGGTTCCAGAGTTGTGCGGATTGTAAGATTCACACAATTGAGGAATCCTGAAGAAAAATGTCACTTAGAGAAACAGATCAAGAGCAGAAGATTGTGGAAGTTCAAGAATAAACAACTTTTGAAGATTTGATGAAAATCATCAGTAGTAATAAAGGCAGTAAAACTAACTTTTAATTACCCTTGACGAAGAACACGACGGACTGGAAGTGTAGATTGAGAAGTTCATCAGCTCAGATCTTTCATGCCTTAACTTGGCGGCGGAAGACGTCTACAGCAGCGGTGGAGAGAAGATTTCTGCGGCCGGCGCGAGTACGACGGCGACGAGGTCGAGGCAGCGAAGCTCTTTCTCACCGGCGACGATGGAAGTAGCGGCGGCGCTAGATTTGAGAGCTCGAGCGAGGGAGTGAGGTTGAGCGGAGTAAAAACAAAGTGAGGAGGGGAGGGGTATTTATAGCTGAGGTGAAAAACAGCTCGTCCGAGGAAATTGAACGAACGTGCCCCTGACCCTTCTCATTCGTGCGACATGTGTCACCCATGTACTGAGAGGTGGCGATCGTGTGAGATCATGGGTGAATAGATAAGTTTATCGTGGGATGTGTAACGGTTTGAGCGGCAAAATCCGAAAATTCAGATAAGAATATTTTAAATTTTCGTTCGCAATTTCTTCAGCTGACAAGGACAGTGAAGAATTTGAAGTAGTTTCAAATAGAACGCACATGAAGAATTTGTGAATAGACTGGGTTGAGTTTAGCATAGAGGGGGGAAAGGGTCCGATCACATTCACTTAGCAAAAAAGTCAACTTGAAGAATTAGCAATAAGTGAATGTTGTAGAGGACATAAAAACTCAAGTATATATATAGTCAGTGAAGAAAAACGACAGATGGAGTGAAGACAATGCAAAGTTGAAGAATTTGAATAACTGAGGAATTTCAAAAATGAAGAAAAACTTGAAGATTTTCAACTCTGGTTGGTGGCCTAACCCACCGTATAAGAGTTATGATTTCAGACACCGCGTACAATTGTCGTAGGGTTCTGATAATCAATTTCTTCACACTTAGAGGGTTAGTCTTCATTGATTGAAGAAAAACATTACTTCGTGTGTTGCACATCTAAGTCATCAAGTCAGCATTAGTGTTAGGATGTGTGTCCTTTTCAAAGAACATTCGAAGATTCTAGGATATTTAGCTCACACCACAACTTGCTAAATCTCTTCTCATCCAAGGGCTTTGTGAAGATATTGGCCAGCTGGTCTTCAGTATTCGCCCTTCAACACATGGTCATGAAGACATTGATGACGAATCTGGATGTGCTTTGTCTTCGAGTGCTGAACTGGGTTGTGAGCAATCTTGATAGCACTCTCATTGTCGCAGTAGAGAGGCACATTCTTCACATTGATGCCATAGTCCTTAAGAGTTTGCTTCATCCATAGCAATTGAGCACAGCAAGATCCAGCAGTAATGTATTTAGCTTTAGAAGTGGAGAGTGATATGCAGTTCTGCTTCTTCGACAACCAACATGCCAAGGATCGTCCGAGGAAATGACATGTGCCTGACGTTGACTTGTGATCCACTCGATCACTAGCATAGTCAGAATCCGAATATCCAATGAGATCAAAGGAAGAGCCCTTGGGATACCATAATCCAAGTGTTGGTGTGTGAGGGAGTCCTGGACTAGGGGGTATCCGGATAGCCGAACTATCATCATCGGCCGGACTCCAAGACTATGAAGATACAAGATTGAAGACTTCGTCCCGTGTCCGGATGGGACTTTCCTTGGCATGGAAGGCAAGCTTGGCAATACGGATATGTAGATCTCCTACCATTGTAACCGACTCTGTGTAACCCTAGCCCTCTCCGGTGTCTATATAAACCGGAGGGTTTTAGTCCGTAGGACACAACAATATCAACCATCATACCATAGGCTAGCTTCTAGGGTTTAGCCTCCTTGATCTCGTGGTAGATCCACTCTTGTACCACCCATATCATCAATATCAATCAAGCAGGAGTAGGGTTTTACCTCCATTGAGAGGGCCGAACACAGGTAAAACATCGTGTCCCTTGTCTCCTGTTACCATCCGCCTAGACTTGCAGTCGGGACCCCCTACCGAGATCCGCGGTTTGACACCGATCGTCGTGGAGCGGACACCTATGGGGCGGCGGACCGGCCCCTTCGGTTCGGCGGGGGCGGAGATTGCACGAATAGCAGATCGAGGCGAAGCACACGAGCGATTTACCCAGCTTCGGAGCTCTCCGGAGAGATAATACTCCTACTGCTGCATGTCTGATTGTATTGTGTTCTTGCTCGAGAGCGCTGAATGCTACAGTACTCTCTAGCTGCTAACAAGACCGAGCGTGAGTGTTTTCTGGCTTCAAAACCCTCCCTACGTTGCGCATGGGCCTCCTTTTATATGCTCAAGGGGTCACCGACAGGTGGCAACGTAGGCAAGGGTAAAAATGGAAAAGAGTTGCGGTTGGTACAACTACTTGTACAGTGTATCATACCTAACCCTGACGGCAGGGGACAAAAGCATTAAATGCCCCTCTGTGTCGCCCAAACAGTGCAGAAAGGGACTGTCAGGGGCGCCACCGCTTGCCATGATGGCAATCTTTTCAGCGTCGCTTGCCACCTCGCACCGCTGGCTGCACTGACCTCTTGCCCGCTTTGGAAAGGTCGAGCGACACGTTGGTGGATGTCTTTGGGCGCTTGATCTGAGTGGTAGCTTGCCGCAGCAAAGCGCCTTCTTCTGCGATCGTTGTCTTGTCGCGTCCAGAAGCTTGTCGCTCACCGGGCCTTGCCGGGACGCGTGGCGCGTCGCGGCAAGTTCCTTGAAATGCCTTGGTTGGCCTTCCCGGCAAGCTCCTCTTGCTGGGGTCTTGTCTCCTTGGCTTAAACACGTTGTTCTTGAATGGCTCCAAAGGAACCGTGGAGGACCTTGGCGGTCACCCGGCAAGCCTTGCCGCGCGGCGCTGCGACTGCCCGTGCACAAGTTCGGGATAATAGGGTACCCCTACTCTAGTACACCGACAGGAGCCCCCGGGCCTTGGCCACACACGGTGCCGAGCGCTGTTGGGCCAAGCCCAAAACAGGGCACGGGCACGCGCGGCCTGGGTTACGCCATATCTCACTCCGTATCCACCGCGCCCTCCCCTAACGGCACGCGTTAAATGCGGCGTCGTGGGAGAGATCGTGGGTGGTTTCTTTATTCGGAAAGACGGAACGTCCGCCCCCTCCCTCTTTATAAGCAGGGGAAACAGGGGCAGTTCGCCCATCTCGCCGTTGCTATTCCAATCTCAAAAATCTCCGCCGCTCCCCCTTTCTTCCAAAGCGAAAGAGCAGCCTCCGCCCTTATCGCCGCCGGGCGCCACCAACGCCATCGATCTCCCCCACCAGCTCCGCCATGGCTCCGAAAGCCGGGAAGGCCGTGAAGTCGGCCGAGGCGCTGCGGCTCGAGGCGCTGCGAAAGGAGCGGGCAATCTTCCTCACCGAGCTCACCACGAAGGAGCTGAGAGAGTACTACTACCTCTTCTCGTCGACGGAGACGTGAGCGCATCCGCGCACGAAGGTACTCTCCGCCGCCGCTTCCGAACGGGCTCCGAACAGATATCCCTTCTTTGCACTGTTCTTCTACTGCGGGCTCTGCCCGCCTTTTTCTGAATTCTTCTGCGACATCATGAACACCTACGGGTTCCACCTCCTTGACTTCACCCCCAATGCCGTTCTGACCATGGCAGTTTTCACACATCTCTGCGAAAACTTTGTCGGAGTCCACCCAAATGTAGCTCTTTTCCGCCACTTCTTCATGCCTCGGGTCGTGAGAGGAGAGCCTTTATCCGGCGGAATCGCCTGGATCTCGAGAGCCGGCAAGAAGGAGGCTTATCTGGAGGGGTAGCTCCGCAGCAAATGGCAGGAGTGGAGAGCAGACTGGTGCTGGAATATCGAGGAGAACCCGCAGCCATTTATCGCTTGGCTTAAGCCCAAAGGTCGCTGCAACGATTGGAGCAGCGTGGCCCCGGAAGACGATATGCTGAAGATCGCCGTCACCCGGATCCTGCGCCACAGGCTTGACGGGCTCACTGTAGGCGCCGTTGGCGCAGATTTTCTTCGCCGCCGCATCGCCCCCCTGCAGGAGAGGAGGAGACCCGCCTGGGAATTCGGGGGTCCGGCGGACATTATGAGGCTGTGCCCGGGCCTCAACTTCAACTTCACTGTCCTGGAACTGGACGCGATGCTCAAGGAGCTGTTCAAGCACGACCCTCAACATCCCGAATGGTTCAGGCTACCGAAGGGCGTCGTCCCGCTGTGCAACAATTCCTCGCTCGATCGCATCCGTGCAATGATGCCTTTGTGCGATTCACATGGAATTGTTCCAACTTGGCAAGAGCCCGCAGACGACGTCGTGCAGGAGTTCTTCGACGGCTTGGTGGAGGTGGCGGTCCGCTCCGATGAACAGAAGAGCCTCACCCGCGACACCACCGATGCGTAGATGCAGCGCATCGCCACTAGGGCGGAAGAGGCGGCGGCAGCGGCTGCCGCGGGCGAGTTTAGATTCACGGTGGAGGAGGCAGAGGCAGCAGAGGCGGCAAGCCTTGCCGAGCGAGAGTGGCTTGCCGGCGAGGAAGAGCTTGTCGGACCTGACGCCGAGTCGAGCGAGCCCGCCGAGGGTGCGAGCGGCCCGCCATCTTAAAGCAGCTTGCCGCAAGCAGAGCCCCCAGCTCCACCAAGAAGGCGTCTCCGCAAGGCTGGGGACGTAGCAGGGTGGCAGACGGGTCAACAGCCGCCGCGCCGCACAACACGCTCCACCGCGACAAGCACTGTTGTTGCAGCGGGGCGTCTCCGCCCGCTGCGGCAACTGGAGCGGGGTCCTCCCGGACCGCCGCTTCTGATCCTGCCGCTACCCCCACCAAGCGGTCAATGGAGCCTACTCCTCCGCCTCGTCGCGCCGAAAGAGGGCCAGACTTCGGCCTCTCCGCGCTCAGCTCCAACGAGGAAGAAGAAGAGTAAGATTCTTTGCTGTACTTGTAGTTCTTCAATTCTTGTTGTTTTGTCTTGTATCTGATTTGCTTTACTCTGAACTCATTCCTTTTCAGGACCCTGTCCAGAGAGCGGCGAAGAGAGCCAAGGCTCCGGTGATTGTCATCGAGGACGAGCCCACCGCGACAGCGAGGGGGTGCGCCCGAGACCACCTTGCCGGACCCGGCAATCATTCCCCAAAGCAGCCCCCAGCATAAGTATATGGTTCACTTCTCGCTGTTAGGCGCGCATGGGTGTTTTTTCTTTCCTGATATCTGATTGTTGGTTTGTGTAGGAGCAGAGCAGCCTCACCAGGAGCACTCGGAAGCCGCCCCGAGATGCTATCTGCTTCGACTACACCGCCAAGGGAGGATTCCCCGGCAAGGGAGCGTTCTCCGGCAAGGGACAGCACCAGCGACCCCCCGGTGGTGGAGACCACGACTGAAGAGCCCAGCACAGGTAATCCTCTTGCTTGAAAACTTCCCTTGGGTTCTTCTTTTTCTGATTTTCTTTTTGGATATTTTCTTGACTTTTCTCCCTCTTCCGGCCTTCAGATCCACCTGTCACGGAGCCAATGGAGACCGAGGTCGCCGGCGAGGAGAACGCGCGCGGCAACACCGACGACGCCGCTGCCACCGAAGAAGGAGCTGGCGCTGATGAGCCCGCCGGCGAAGAGGCCGCCAAAGCTGCCGCCGCAGGAGCTGGCGAGGGATCCGGCGATCTCACTGACGGCCCCGAGGCCACAGGAGCGCAAGGCGCTATGCCGACCGTTGATCCCTCCGCCGCCACCGAAGCGCCAGGCCCCGAAGAGCCCCAGCCCGGCGCCTATCTGAAGGCCGGCGATGGCGTCTTCATCAAGCTCCCCTGGGCGTCAAGCTCCTGGGCGCCGATCGAAGGAGAAGCCTTTGATTGAGAGGTGCTCGCCTCCGCCGGGCTGACGCTGGTTGACGCGCCGAGTAGCAGCAGCGACGAGTCTGAGGAGGAGCAGCTACTACGGAAACAGGTGTCACTCTACCGCGCTCGGCAGGCCAAGCTGGAATCCCGAGAAGCGCTTGTGGCGAAGGCGGGAGTGGACATTGAGAAGCATGTGGAGGAGCTCCGGAGTCGCAACCAGGAAGCCCTCCGGTCCCTGGCAGAGGAGCGGGCGCAGCTCGTCGAGGGCGGAAAGCCTTCCTCCTCGAGAAGGCTGAAGCTGAAGAGCAACAGCGGCTTGCCGCCGAGGAGCTGTTTGCGCGGGAAGGCGAGTTGGCGCAGCGGAAGGTCAATCTTGACAGCCATGAGGAGGAGCTTGCCGCGCGAGAGCAGACATTTGGTGGGGCCCTCAAGGAAGCAGAAGATGCTGCCGCAGCTGCCGAGGCCGATCTCAAGGCGAGGGGCGAAGAGCTTGCCGCGCTCAAGCGCGAGCGCGAGAAGGACGCCTACGCCCATGGTGAGCTGCAGGGTCGTCTCATCGAGAAGGGCAAGGAGCTGAGCGCCAGCAAGGACTCCAACGCGGATCTTGAGTTGAAGCTGGCTACTTTGACCAAGACGCTGGACGACGCCAAGGAGCAGGAGGTGGCCTTGAAGGAGGAGATCAAGGCCAACAAGCGGCTGGCGCGAGGGCATGAAACCCAAAACACTTTTAGGGAGACCATGGAACTCTGGATAGAGGGTCTCGTGAATATCGCCGCAGTCGTAGACGGGGAGCTGGCGCAGCTGGGGATGGAGGATTTCGGGTATTCCTCCGATGAGAACCTCCAGCCCAGCGCCAAGCTCACTTTGTTCTTCAAGGGCGTGGCGACGGCCCTCCAGCGACTCCGGGAAAGGATACCAAAGCAGCTGGCCGACGAGTCGCGCAAGATCTGCGCGAGAGTTCTGCAAAAGGTGTTGGTGAAGGTGGCCTTCCGCAACCCAGGCCTCAACCTCACCAACGTCCTCAAGAAGCTGCCTCCGGATGCTGATCTGGAAGCGCTCAAGGCCCTTGTCGCACCCATTGTGGACAAGGTGAACGAGGTCAAGAGGGTTGATGGCGACCGCGTAGATTAGGCCGCCCGTTTTCTCCTTTTCTTGTCACTGCTGGTCATGTTATGAGAACAATCCATTAGAGCTGCGACAAGCTATCTTGTAATATAACTTTATTTTGGGTATCGGTTGCTATGTTATTTCCTTTACTTGACTCCTTCCTTTGTATGTTTTTGCCCTACGCTTTTAGGGAACTTGCGGTAGTGAGCACCTTAGCCCTATGCGCTGAGTGCGGGGACGTCGAGAACTTCTTTGGCGGTGCCGCTACCGACAAGAAACCTTGTCGCAACTAGTCGCAGCTCACTTAAGTTGTTGACACTACAGGAAACTGCTAGTTTGCCGTCAGTGAGCGGCTTTGCCGTCAGCATTTCGTCGAGGTAGACGGCAAAGAAAGTTTTGCCGTCAGGAGTTGACTGCAAAGTATGACCAACGGCAAATCTGTGCTTTGCCGTCTGTGAGCACTCTGGCTGACGGCAAACCTAGCGAAAGGATGACAGCAAAGAAACCAAGACGACAAACTGTCTCTTCGCCATCTGTTGTTTCACTGACTGACGGCAAAGGGTGGACACGTGTCTAGTTTGACGGTAGGTAACGGTGCCCCAGTTTTGCCGTCTGTGTTTTTCATCCACTGACGGCAAAGTCAGTTTCTTTGTGATCTGCCTTCTAACCTACTGACGGCGAACTAATAGGGAAAAAAACTTGGCACCGAGCCTTTCTTTGCCGTCTCCTTTTGGTCCCACTGACGGCAAACTAATTGAAATTAAGAAAGAAAAACCCCCCACACCAGACCGCATCCTCTGTCTCTACCGCGCGCGCTAGGGTATCCCGCCCGTCCCCGGCTCCACCGCGCCGCCGCCACTGCCCGTCCCCGGCTCCACCGCGCCGCCGCCGCCCGTCTCCACCTCCACCGCGCCGCCGCGCAGCTGGTCCCCGCCTCCACCGCGCCGCCGTCGGACCATTGTCCCTCGCGCCCCACCCGTCCTCCTCGCCGTCCTCCTCGCCCCTAGCCGCCCCCACCGGGCCGTCCTCCCACAGTCGTCGGCGTCGGTTCCCCTGCGCGCCCCACCCGTCCTCGCCTGCGCCCCCCACCCGTCCTCCACCGGGCCGTCCTCCCCTGCACACGGCTGCCGTGGGCAGCACCGCTGCCGGTTCCCTCCTGCGCATCCCCCGTCGCTGGTCACCACCGAAGCGGGGCACCACCTCCCCCTCTGCCCCAAGCCCCCCTTTGCCCCACCCCACGGTGAGCACCGCTCCCCATCTCTGTTTGTATTCTTTTAGATGGATAGATGTATGGATTGCAGTATGTGGATGGATTTATAGATGTATGTAAGGATGGATGCGTAGATGGATGTATGTATAAGGTTGTTCTGCCTAAATTTTTTAGTATAAGGTTGTTCTGCAAGGCAAAATTTCAACTTTTGATTAATGCTCGTAGGAAATTAAATGCTCAGTTTTTTGCAACATGCTTAGATTGGAGAAGACAAGCCAGAGAGTCTAGTCTTGCTACACATATATATAGTTGTCAATTGTGAGATGATGTTGATAATGTTTTTATCAGATTGTTTCACGAGTGCTTATGTTGGTTGTGCCGGTGCTTTTCATGTGCAGGGATTTCCTCTTCACCTCGAGGAGCATTGTCCGTCCCATTGCCATTGCCATCATTGTTCAACTACCACCTCTACGGTCTCGGGGTGAGCTTGACTGTCATCTCCTCTCCCTCCCCTATTTGCTTCGTTCCGTTCGTCGTGCCGATGCCACTAGATTTTATTTTCATGTCAAGTCTCGTAACCTAGGCGTCTCCCGTTCGAAAGGGTGGCATCTATAAATATGCATGTCTTTGCATATTTATAACCGTCGTCCTTTCGAATTGTCCACGTTATCCATGGACAGCCCGAGTACGTGTAGATTGGGTTTCGTTTCCCGTGCTCTACTTCGGTCCTCGGCAAAATTTCGTCAGCGCCACCTCGTTGTTCTCCGGGTGCACATTCTCTCGGCTTGTTGTCGAGACGTGTATCTGGAGAACAGCGGGAGGTGCCGCCGAAATTTTGCCGAGGACCGAGAGAGCACGGAAACTAACCCAATCTACACGCATTTCGGGAGATTAGACCCATCTTTACCTATTAGAGATAGGATTCAATCCATGGATGCACGTTTCCCTTTTGTATGGTAAAAAATTAAAATCATGGCGTAAATAATATGACAATGGTAATTAGGTGTGTATCTAGTCTTAATTACATTATACATATCTTGATGAATATGAATTTGGTGCCTCTACTGTTAGTGCAAGTACCAGTATGGATGATCGTGAGTGGATGTACACTGGACACCCTAGTCAGGCTGGCATGACCACTGAATGGGTGACGAAGACCAACGAATTTGTGGATGCAGCATTTGCTAGAGGCCAAAGTAAAAGTTGGTGCCCCTTCTTGAAGTGTCGCAACGGCACAGAACAGTCGAAGAAGACGATGTGTGTGCACCTGCAGAAGCATGGGTTTAAGCGTGGGTATACCCGGTGGACCCTTCATGGCGAGCCTGAATGTAGCAGAGAGGAGGTGGTGCGTCGGCGAACCGACAACAATGGTACCGGGATAGTTGACATCGTAACTGACTTCAACGATGCACGTGAAGAGGGATCAGAGGAAGAACCGGAGGAATCTGCGAGGGCCTTCTTAGAAATGCTGAATTCCTCACAACAACCTCTTCACGACCACACAAACCAATGTCAGCTGGATGCCATTGCACAAGCAATGTCTATAAAGACCCAGTTCAACATGAGCAGAGATTGCTTTAATTCGAAGGTGACATCTTGGGGTCGCTCTCTCCCCGAAGGTCACAAGCGGCTACAAGTTGGTATGAAGCGAAGAAAATCCTTCGTGCACTTAAGATGCCCTATGAGCAGATACATGCTTGTCCAAGCGGATGTGTCTTATTTACTGAAAGAGTATGCCGATGACACGTATTGCACCAAGTGCAAAGCCTCTAGGTATGTCGAGAGACCTCGGTGATGGTACGAAGAAGCGAGCAAAGTCCCATAAATGTTCTTGATATTTTCCAATCTTGCCAAGAATTCAACGCCTTTACTTGAGCGAAGATACAGCCAAGCAGATGACATGGCACAAATATGGGATAAGACACGACAAAGATGATCATGGGAGACCGATGCTGATACATCCGTCTTGTGCCCAAGCTTGGAAGAGTTTCGATCGCATACATCATGAGAAAGCAAAAGAGGCAAAGAATGCACGAGTAGCCATCGGACTCGATGGGTTCAATCCGTTTGGTATGGTGTCAAAGACATATAGTTGTTGGCCCGTGTTTGTTGTTCCCTCAACCTCCCCCGATGCCCTAATGCAACGCAAGCACATGTTCCTGTCGTTGATAATTCCAGGACCCAAGTATCCATGGAAGAATATAAGTGTGTACATGCAACCATTGGTAGATGAGTTGAAAGAAGCTTGGGTGAACGGGATACGGACATACGACGCTGCTAGCAAAAAGAACTTCACAATGCATGTTTGGTACCAGTACTCATTTCATGACTTACCGGCGTATTCACTTTTCATGGGGTGGTCTGTGCATGGGAGGTTCCCATGCCCAAGGTGCAAGGCAAGCATGAAGTGTCGTTGGTTGCAGCATGGTCGCAAGTATTCTTGCTTCGATTTTCATAGACAACATTTGCGTCTTGACCATCTATTCAGAAAAGACAAGAAGAACTTCATGAAATGTGAAGTCGTTGAACACTCGGCACCACCTGAGATGACGGGTGAAAAAATTCGTGATCAACTAAATGCTCTCCAGCCCGATCCCAAACGTCCAGGGTATTTCTTGGGATATAACAAAGAACACGCGTGGACTCATAAGCCATGCATATGGGATCTCCCTTACTTCCACCAGCTCGAGCTTCCACATAATATTGATGTAATGCACACTGAAAAGAATATCGCCGAGGCCATTTTTGGCACATTGTTCAACATTCTGAGAAGGCGAAGGATAATACTAAGGCTAGACTT